>JAGSMS010000011.1:4800000-6126250 GCA_029286595.1 Bhutanitis thaidina
ACATATGTATCCTCCTAATGTGTATAAAGTTTCATTAAAATCAGTTTAAACATTTCGAAGATTTTGGACTTAAAAGTTTGTATGAAAACCCGTGAGGCGTTAACGCTCTTTAGGTTAGAAAAATGTTGTAGGACAAACATTTTATTTATTTTTCGGCTGTTGCTTTTCGTTTTCCCATACTCATTCCACCTATAGCGATCCACTGCGGTAGCCCAACTGTCCGAATGCATCCAACTCAGATGACGTGCCCAATGCCACTTTTGTCTGAACTAAAGCCCCGAATAAAGTCTTCCTTACTACCTACTTCAACAATACCAGTTTTTGGTCGCAGTGTCGAGTTCCAGATTTTATCTATCCTTTACTCCTACGCCTAAGACTATGCGCTTTATCGTTCTTTAACAGACCTTTAGCTTAGACATCTAGATAGGTAGAGGTAGGATAGGGTAGAATAGGAAATTGGATATATATATATATAACACGTCACCTGTCGATCAGTTTGCGTTTTAGTGACAGTGGAAGGTTGCCGTTTATTAGCGTCTTTATGGACAACAAGTGAAACGATTGAAGAGCTTCAAGGCATTATTAAGTATTGGTTGATTTTTAAAGGTTATTTTATAACAATCAAATATGCAGATGTCACATGATTTGCAAAGTTTTAAAAAACAGATCCACATTCGAAAACTTAGTCCAAAGCAGCGTTCAGACACATAATATGACGATACAAAATATCATGATAAACGTTTGTTGACATAGGAATTACACGGTACATTCGATATTAAATACCATTACAGATAAAAGCCTCCAGTAGAGTGTACTCGAAACCCCCATAATCATGTTAAGAATGATCGAGTTACGTTCCCGATTCGTGGTTGATCCCGGGTGGAAACACGCCATAGTGACATTGGCGAACTTCAAGAGGGGAGGTTTTGCGCAAAAGCAACGAAGTACATATTGACATATTAAAAGCGAATTCAAATCTAATTTGGATGGGACTACTTTGGACATTTTCAATTAATTGTTGTGTAATGGTAATGGAAGAATGAAAGGATTTCTAATTAAAAGCGATTTCCTTATAAAATCTAAAACGGGTATATAACTAACAATACACATTCAATTGTGCAACAATGTGCGCTTGTAAACTTTTATATTTCCGATGTTTCGAGTATTTTACAGTGTACAGGGCCAAGGAAGGACTCAGGTGTTTGACATGCAAATGTGATCGATACGTGAGAGATTCTGTAGGTATTGTCAAAGTAAACTAAGAGAAATGCCTTAAAAATTAATTCCTACCAGTATATAGCCGAATGCATGAATATATAAATAAAAATACTTTATTTTTATTAATTATTTAAAAAACTTACTTAGTAATAGGTGGCCAACTTAGGCATTGGCGTAAGTCTCTCCCAACTCATTCCAATTGTCTCTATCTTTTACAAATTTTAGCCAATGCTATCTTATAGAATATCCTGCCATCTTCTCTTGGGTCGTAATTTAAATTTTATTTTGATTTCATTTCTGACCCCTCTCCAACGAGGACACTGCATCTAACCCATTCTCTATATTATTGCATAAGTGTTACTTGTACATCTGTACCAGTGGCGTATCTGGGGAAACTGGAGGCTAGGACAAATATCACAATTTCGCCCCTTTGTAACACAGATCTGCAGAAGCCATCTTAAATTCCCTCCTGATGAAAGCGCTACATAATCCCACTCATTCTCTGTGCATGCTGTTAGATTGTGGAATTCTCTCCCACCAAATATACTGCAAAACTATTTCTGTATTTAAGAAAAAAGTCTAGAACCACTATATGTCATTGGCGGTATGAATTATTGGTACTATTCCTATTATGTATTTTTAACTTAGTTTTTAAATAATCTACATTAAATAAAAATCAGTTCGCAACAGAAGGTTGCTGGGGTGGACAACTTTTGACTTTCGACGACCGTCTTCGAAGTGCTAACATTGGATAAAACTAAAGCAGGCAAGGGTGATAAAAATAAATTTGAAACACACTAACATTTAAATAAACATGTCTTGTTAATTTCAAATTAAGCTTTTTTTTACAGATTTCATCGCGTTTAATTTTGTTTTTATATTCCCGAAGTTTCGAGTTCTTTACAGCAGCCGTGGTCACGGGGGGACTGATATGTTAGACGTCCAGATGTCATAGTTCGGCTTCAGCTTTTATTTATTTATTTTGGTCCGGACCAATAAAAGCTGAAGGTAGCCCGAGGTAGAACGTTGGGAATATAAAAACAAAATTAAAAGCGATAAAATCCGTAAATAATAGTCTCATTTCAAATGTGTAGTGTTCGCATAAATAAAAGATATCAAAATGTCTTCTTAATTGAAAACACTTGTGTCTAAGATTAATTTCCACGGATACACAATCTGTTCACGAGTATTTATTATACACATAAAGGCATATCCAACCGTTTTGAGACCGGTCCCGACACATCCCCATACAGGATTGGTGTCATTTGCAGATCTCGTGTAACGAGGGTGGACGTAATTCTGTAGTCGGACCGACGCCTCCGCTTGACAAATCCTCTTAAATTTCTCAAACAGGGTCCTTTCAGGTAGGGGTACGTGATGGGTTCCAAAATTCACGAAATAATCTTATTAATGGATTTCAAAAGCTACTAAAGAGAAGGGATTCGTAAGATCTTTTTCAATTACTCAAAAAAAAATTTAAAGATTGTGTTATGTTTTATTTCTGTGAATGTTATCTCTGTATTGTATGAATATATATAATTTTTAATATCACTTCACATTTAATTGCAAGCGACGACAAAAGAAAATACAATTCCGCCTGGTTTTAATAATATAACGGATTTTTGTGTTTCAAATTAATTTCTTCTTGTACGCTTACTTCTCGAAGTCTAAAGTCAAAGTTTGTCTGCCCGTGGCACGACAGGATATTACTTAAAACTACCGAAGCTATGTTTGAGTAATAAATTAAAATTTATTCTGAAATTTTATTTGCGTCCTAAAGGTCACGCAATCAAAGGTTCCGGTTGTTATAAGTGAAGTTAGAACAATAATTACATTAAGGGGTATAAAAGATTTCACAATCATTGATTCCAAATGCCAACCACACCTACACGTGATTTACCCTGCAGGATAACAAATAAGGCTCTGGTGACCGACTGATAGGGAAAAAATCTTCTCAATTTAGCCCAATCCAAAAACTAGTGTTGGAGTGTTGAGGGAATTCCTAAGACAGCGGCTGTGGTCAGTGAAATGAGTATAGGTAAACCCTATATAAAATGCGCGCAAACTTTTACTGGTACTTTGATTTCAATCCTATGTCCTGTAGTGGATTTGTTGGTTGGCGATGAATTATAGTTCCTTCACACTTGAATAAATGATTTCACTAAATCATATCGATTTATAGCAAGTTGTTAATGCATTAATAATGTTAGATGTTTTTAAACTTCGTAAATTAATTAAGAACTAAATTCTCAGAGGAAATGCAATTTATATGCCATTAATTATTGCTAATGGAAGTCGCGATAAAGTACATCGTTGCGTTGGGGAGGATAATTAAATTTTATCATTGCATCTCCTGTTCATTGATATTCAAATTCAATCATTTAAAAACTATTCAATGTATCAATCACTTAATAGCAAATAATTTTCTCTCTTTCAGTGGACATAATTAATTAGATTTAAAGCCTATGATTAACACAGCTTTTGGTTAATTTATACTAGATCATCAACTAATATAGTACGTATATTTAAAAATAGATTAAATTCTTATAACTTTTTTTTAATGTGCCTGTATCAGTCTACTGCTAGATATCCATATAGGCATCAAATAAAGCCACAAATGAAAGATTTCCTGAAAATCGCTACGCTGGGTTGGGTTAGTATGCGCATTATCAGAACCATCGCACTGTTGATATACAGTTGGATGTAGTTTGCGAAGTTTGCTTGAGGAGGAGATGACACAAGCTGTTAAATGGCGCTTTAAACGTGTTTATAGCGGTGATGCTGCCCGTCATACTCTTCGTTTTCCTTGAGCAAGCTCAGAATACAGATTTAAGTATTCAACTTTATCCTTGCGCCGTACATGACAACACCATCTTAGCTGGATTTTCATCAATGGCGCCTTCATTCCGGCCATTCCAATGCACGTAAATAGGTTCCTATGAGCGGCTGTGTCATAGGAAGGTATAAAGAGCGGCTCGGGTGCAATCATTCTTCTCTCGACGGTTGAACGATGCTAAAATGCTTGGCTTTGCCTTAGTACTGAGCTTTCTAAGGGCTTTTTAGCGAACAATAACGTAAACTTGAAGAAGCCAATGCTTAGATCTTGGGTGCATCCATCATGTCTTATATTTTCCATTCACACAACATTCCAACGTGTCATGTACAAATACACAATTGCAATGTAGCACTTATGCGATAAAATCGGAGAAAGGCATTCCAGTAATTCCTGGTAACATAAAATAGGATGGTGAGATGAACGCCAACAAACTTGTATAATGGTATTAGTAGAAACAGGCCAAATGTTAGAAGTTATACTTACTTTTTACGTATATTCTTCTTGATATTTAGTATATTTCATAGCAGTTATTTGGTAGTGATGTAAGAGAACCCTCCACACCATCGCATTTTGGTAGCTTGTTTGGCGCAGTGATGAAGGGTTTCGGGTTGCAGGTCCGATTTGCACCGAACGGTCCAAACAAATATTAGTTCCTGATCTGGAGGTTTGTCTGATCTCAGGGACAGATTTTATAATGAAGGTAAAACGAATTTAAAGCATAGCAAAGTTTAAAATCAAAAGCATTCGTTACTACAATCGCCAGTTTACCTGCCAAACCCGGTGATAACGAAACGAGGCAGGTCTCAGGCCCAGATCTGAACTGTCCGTACTAATTATTAAACAGCCTTTTGCGTTCTCCAAAAACATTTAACTAATCATTATTAATATTTATAGAAAAGTACTTGCATGTGCTTTACAATTTAAACCCGTGGTAAAGCTACACTCATATTTCCAGCAATCCAATTTACATTACGAAGCCACAAATGAAGCAATTAAAATAATCCTTCATCAACTTCGATGTTGCTTTATAACAACTCAAGTTGTTTATGCAGCCCGACAATCAAATCGGTGAACAAAACGATAGGTAGTCAAACACTGCGCCAAAGTGTAGCCGTGGTGCCGTGTGTTACAAAGTTTAATTAGGCAGTCTGCGACAGAAACACGGTGGTTTGTTAAGGCGAAGTGTGCTACTTTATCCTATTGTTTAGATTTTAATTGAAATCATCATTACGTAAACATCGATATATTTATCGGTTTTCTTATTCCTCAGGTCGTTTTTGAATAAAATACATCACTAATTTGTGTTTACTAAAATGTTATATTCTACTACTATTATAAATTGATTTCCTTTTAGTTAATGCTTCAGTTTAATTTACAAAATAATTTTAAGAAATATGTTTACAATATCCAGAAACGAATAAATAAAATTGTGATAAAACCCTTATGGTATGGTACCAAGAATGCTGGCTCCATTTTCACGCTGCATACTAGCCAACCAGTCCTCTTGTTACAGGTAGTTAAAATATATTTGAAACAATAATTATTAAAAAAAAGTTATTTTAACAAAGAAATGTTATGTTCGCATAAACACACATTTACATTCAAATCCCACCGTGCGTGGCAGCTTGCTATTAAAGATTAGCTGTAATCGACCTAATTATTTAATTAATTAAATTGTTCATTCCTTTTTTAACTTTTAATGTACACATAGTAAGCACGATGGACAGCACAATAACAAAACTGCATATTGTACATTAGCAATTCTTATACTTCTATCTTTGGATTTAAATAAAAATAATATTTTAGGATAAAGGTGTATTAAAACGTATTTGCGACATTTATCCACAACACAATTTTATGGAATAATCATTAAATATTTATGTATTATATATTCATTCGTATAAAATATGTATTCGTCTTGGTTAAACTAAACAATGTGACTTTATCGGGGATTGACATCGCACAAAATGATTGTCAAATGTTTTGTGCATGTCACAAAACATTTGACAATAGTCAACATGGAATGCCAGCCCATTTTTCAACAGAGCTTATTTGAAACAACTTAACAGATTTTCACCTTCTTAGTGTATAGTAAACGTAACGTCTAAAATATAACTCATTTTGATTTAGTAGGGAGGTGTGCCAAGAGGCTTATAGGTGGTCCAAATCTGGTTGTCAAGCCTCGGGCAAAAGAGCAGAGTGTCCATCCTCTCTGTGTTTACAGGATACATTTTGGAAAGTGTTCGCAAGATTTACATGATTTAATTCCTCCATCCCCTTTTCATCATTGAAATTTCATTTAGGAGCATGCGTCTTCGTCTTGTGGTGTGCGTGTAGCCACTTCAGGCCGTTTGAGCATGATATCCGCTGCAGAACTAGGATTACGAACATAGCTGTAAGAATCAGCAAGCTAAAGTGACAAATTGCCGGTTACACAGATCGCAGAGCTAACAACCGTTGAGGAATAAAAGTTCTCGAGTGCTAACCTCGTTGAGGCAAAACCCAATACAGGACGACCGTGGTAATTTTTGAGGGGAGGCTTCAGGTGCACCTGAGCACCTGCTGAACTTGTGACCGACTGTAATGATGAGCATCATGGCAGAAAAAGTCTGGAATAATTTTTTCATTTTAGTTTTTTCGTCCAAAGTCAAAATAAGGTCGAGATAAAAGTGCTTTTCGAGTCGTCGAGGATGTTGCTTTTTGGGCTTGATCATCGCTTAATACCAGGTGGAAGCGTAGAAAAGCACTAGCTTATGACAATAAAAAAAAATATTACTTATCAATGAGTACTAAATTAAGTGTGGTACTTTGATTGTTAATTGCACACATGAGCAAGTGTTGTAGTGACAAAATAATTTTGAAATTTAATCATCATTGATCGTCTCCTTAAGCGTCCCGACGTCGAACATGTGGTGACTGTGGCGAAGGTTTCATGGTTTTGTGTTGTGTCTGTCTACTTATTTTATTTGGTTCTATAATGTCAATTCAATTTATTTATACCAAAATAATTTATGGAAAACTATTAAAACCGTTTCATAAAAAAAAATGTTTTATAATTACATTTATTTAATGAATGAATTAGTAGTGAATTAACGGTTTCACATATCGGAATCTTCAGTGAATCAAATAAAAATTTCCTACAATTATCAAGTTTCACCAAGTGAAAACATCGCAATTATGAATTGTATTTTAAATAATTTTGCATGTATAAGCTTTATCTAGCTATTCGTGTTAGAGAGGCATGTATGATTATATCCATACAAATCTGTAATAACACTCTGCAATCCCTGCCACTATCCCGCTCTCGCACAAGGGAGCTTACAGCAGCAGATCGTGTGAGCTGATAACTGATCAGATAAAAATTAATGTAATGTACTTAGACTTACAAAGAGTTTGGATAGGTAAAATAGATGATAATCAGCCCAAACCAACGAATGGCAGCTGGCTTGATCGGTCTAAAGTGGCAACCCGTGTATGAAGCATGAATCTTCTCAATAACAACTGATAAAGTGGGGTCATGTACGCCAAGCGATTATTGTCAAAAAGGCGATTAAGGAAACATTATGAGGGATTTTGGCTGTTGACTGTTTGAAAGGCTGTTGCTGAGAGAAATTTCTCTCAGCAACAGTATTTAGAAACTCTCAGCAAGCAATCAAATTTTTGCAAAGTTTATCCAACTACAAATAAATAAAGGTTTTCCCCGAATGTTTGGCGTCCGTGATTTATTCAGAAACAAAACGACGTATTTTTAAATTTTTTTCACTTTCACTAGAGTAATCTTTATACTTATTGAAAGGTTCTAATATATCACATATTAGCCTCAGCTTCGCCTTCCATCGGGCAAGATTGAGGTCAAACGCAGGCCTATTTTTCATAAAAAAAAGAAGATATTATCTTTTTTTTTCTTCTACATCATAATTGTGTTTTTATTAACCGACTTCACAAATTAACTCTATAGGATTATTTTTTCATACTTGCGATTTGTTATGTGCATGATTGCTGTCACTTGATGAAACTCTATGATAATGGCACGAGCACTAGTTTCACGACATGAAGATGCCGTGAAGGAACTCTCCTTAATTACATAAATTATATTAAATTATAATTTACGTAATAGCCAATATTAATTTGACTGTATTTTTTCATTTTTGTAAAATGTTTTAATTTGTTTTATGCTCTTTGAAGATACAGTACAGAATAGAGAGAGAGAGAATTAGAGAGATTATATATTATTTACTGAGATAAAGAGATCTGAAATAAACATAATTATAATTACACATATTTCATGATCTACAAAAAAATATTCATTAGATACTAGGTAGAGTTTAGTGGAACATTAATTTTCAATGCGTTTAAAAATATTATTTTTCGCAAAATGTTACGCTTTGTGTACAGTCTGTATCCACCGTAAAATACTTACTCTTGGTAGGTATCTACTTCACGAAATAATTAAACTATGAATATAGGTTCAGTAGCAATAAAACCAAATCTTTTAAATTTATAATTGATGTATAAGTATCGTATAATGTGTAGTAAAATTATGAGTAGCCTTGAAGTATGTATATTAATTTAAAAAAAAAACATATTCTCCAATAACATTTTCTTTACCCTGAAGCCGTGAATCAAGGTGCGTCTGTGTTTTGGCGCCCAGAACAGCTGTATACCGGTTTCAAAAAATATAGAGAGCCAGTATAACTACGCGGTTCATTTACTGATAACTAGGCTTTCCATCTTAGCCCAAAGGGGTGACAACTGTTAGCACGTTTTACACCACATTCCAATAAAAATATCAGTTTTTTATATTCAGATAATTTAAAGCATAAGTGGAACTTTTTAATTTTAAAAGTAAATTTTTAATGTTTACATAATTTATGACGTATATTATAGTGGTAAGTAATTTATAATTAATGGGGTACTGTACTAGAATATAAGTGAGTCGGATCGTTTTTTTCATTTCTGTTTGTTAATATTAGCAACATAAAATATTTACTAACTTTTGAATTTGTTTACTTTTACGGGACCCTAAGATTACTATCTCTGAAAGGCTTCGTTTGAAGCGGCTAGCACCTCGTTGCAAACTAAAAACTGAGCGTCGCTTCGTTTTGTGCGAAAAGCGACCGTTTCAAACGGGCTCTGCGACACAATTATACACGGGCATGCGTTCACTCGCAGAACGCAATTTAAACTTGTTTGAAAGTTTTTTTAAAATTTTTTTCGAAACGTACTGGTGCTATTTTCAGATAAAATCTGACCGAAAGGTTGTTTCAGTCTAGATTTTAAAATGACAATCGCAGCAACACCGTAATTTGGTAAGAAGTGACAACGTAAAAAGCTTAGAAGGCTATTTGACATGCCTCAATTACAATTAAAAAAAATATGTTTTTGGATGTGTTATGTTAAATATTTAAATAATCTTATAAATCGGGAAGAGTTCAGCATTGTGGATACCTCTGTTTTTCTTGGAACAAGTCTTGATGCAATACTTCAATGGGGCCCCTATATATACAAACTTGCTAGTAGACTTAGCTCTGCAGCATATGCTGTAAGGAAAATAAGGAGGATGTCGAAACAGCTTGAGTAGTTTATATTAGTCATTTCTATAGCATACTGTCGTATGGTATTTTGTTATAATAGAACATGCAGTTTAAATAGAAACAATATTTACGAGTATCTTTCAAAAGTGGGCCATAAAAACTATATATAGTCTAAAATAGAAAAGCATCTCTTAAAGATTAATTTTTAGAAATATTATTTTTGCCTAAAAATTTAAATACATTTGATTGTAATAGTGATATGCATAATGAAAATAAACTCCATAGAGTTAGGTAATTCATTCAAGGGAAATTTTTCGTTTCTACAATAAAATCCCAGTAACTGCATAAAATTATTATAAAGTTTAAAAAATGTATTAAACAAAGACTTTTTAAAAAGAGTTATTACAATGTTAAGGAATAAGTGGATGATAATAACGCCGGGAATAAGTTGATGTCTCCACAAGCTGTTTTAAAAACACAATTGTATTTGAAATTCAACCACCATTTACGGATTTTATCGCGTTTAATTATTTGTTTTATTCTCTACATCTCGAGTTCTTTACAGCAGCCGTGGTCACTGGGGGACTGAGGTGTTAAACGTCCAGATGTCCTAGTTAACTCGGGCTATCTTCAGCTTTTATTTATTAATTATGGTCTTAATATTTTATGGATTTTAATAGCGTCGCGCCTCATGTTTTACAGCTACCTCGATCTAATGGGAATAATGTCAAATGTTTTTTATACATTTACTACTACTATTATAAATAATTTTTGGTCCACTGCTAAATATAGGTCTCTTTCAGAAAGCGACGCCAAAAATAGAGATATATTTCTTAGATGGCGTGCCCATACTCACTCGCGCACTAATAATGTAGCTCACCATCACTAGTCTGTGGGATTTGGGATATCCCACAGGTGAGGTTGTAATTTGGAGAAGGATATGGTATATTTCCCTTATATCCCTTTTGCTCCCTTTGCTCCCTTTGCCTGGCTGCCTCTTTTGGTAGAGCATGATACTCTTTTGATATAAATGTAGAATACAATAGCTTCGCGATAAGACTTAGAATCTCACGTTTTTTTTTTGGATTTCTTCCTGCGTACCAAATATTATTTGTTAAAAAAGGTGATGTTATTTTAAGTGTCAAGTAACATATTATTTAGTTAATCAGCGTTTTATGCTTTATGCTATGTGCTGTGACAACAAAATATTCCAGTGTACATGTTACTATCTGGTCTATGTACCAAATTTTGTGAATAAATATACGTCTAACTTTTTTAAAGAAGATTTGGGTTAAATTTACCCTAATAATTTTGTGTTATTACAACTAAACTTCGATAACCTCGAGTACTGTGATATACAATTTTTTTTTAAAAATAGGTTTTTTATACCATTGATTTATGCTTTTCTAAGCGATTGGAAATATAGTTCATACTAAAAGTTTGCAGAAATAAATCCTCCTTTTTATAATGGTAGTTGTAGCGGTGGACTTACTCCTAAGTCCTGCACATAGATATTTCCACGAAAGCGTCAATACAAGCTGGCAAGCTATGAATGGAAAATTTGCTCTACAGCGCAGTATCGGTACCCACGCACTAGAGTTGCTGCTTTGCTCACAAGTGTATGGTATTTTTATACGATATTTACGAAAGGATTTTCCGTTATCAGGCGGCCGCCAGAGCCCCATTCGTTTAACAGCAGAATGCACCGGACGCATGGGAGTTTGGTATTGGGAGAAAACTTCATTTGACTCTAAATCTCTAACTTCCCATCCACAAGTTATGGTAATACGGCGGTGTAGTGGATATGTTTTTCAATAATGTATTTAATATTGTGGAAACAAATGTCTTTTCCATTACAATGACATCATGTTTTATAAAATATAGTAATAATGTATACCTTCTATTGACATATCCACAGTTTGAGTTCAAGCCGTAAAGCGAGATAATCTAACCTAATTAATTATTACATGCGTATCTTAAACTCATCAGGCAAATCAAAATATTTAAAGAACCAAATGTATTGGTATATACAATTGTTTAGTTAGAAGCACTCTTGAATATAGTCGCGGGATATGCTGTGCATTGTAATAGATTAGAACAAATTGAAAAGAGATTCTTATATCAATTTAGCCTAAACAAACAACGAATGCAAAACATTGGACTCTTATGAAAGTAGATTAACATGTTATAACCTTTAACCCTTAAGTATTCGACGCAAGATTTCGGATATCTTGTTACTGTTCAAAATTATTCATGGTTTGGTTTTCTGTCATGACTTTTTAGAAAGGATAGATTTGGTAATTCCGCGTTCTGTTAGTCGTCATAGTAATAGAAAGACTTTTAATTGCCACTTTGTCGAACTAAAGTAAGACAGCATTCTCCTTTCTATCGAATTTTATCATTGTGTAATACTGTAAGTTCATCTTTTGATATATTTAATGGTTCCTTGGCTTCGGTCAAAGTACTTAGTACTAAATTATTAAAATAGAAATCTAAGTTTATCTAAAATAATATTGTGAACGTTTCGTCGTAATATCGTATTACGTAAGCTGTATTCACTATATTAAGAATGAGCACCGTATGTCTCTTAGTAAGTAATTTGTTTTAGACTGTAATTTATAAGTGTTACATTTCAGTTTGTGAACCTGAATAAAAAAAATACAATAACGACTTCTGTAAGTGTGCACGCGCTTAGTTTTGTTTTTTGTTCAAAATGTATGTAAAATGTGGAAACTTGTTAATGGCTTTGGATATGTAATACAACATTTTATGTTTTTTAATGTTGTTTGACAAAATTTCTATGTCGCAGAAAAGAAGCCGTGCCCGCCGTCACAGTATGTAAAAAGGCGTCATTCCTTTTTTTTTAATTGTCCAGATTTCAAAAACATATCGAATGTAAGTTTATTGTGCTTCCACCACTTACAATTCTTAAGATCAGTATCTGTTAATTCAGTCATGTACTCTCAGTAAACAACAAAGAACTGCCTGACCTAGTTAATTTTCTGACAACACATGACCACACACTGAATGGTATACTATTTCATAGAGATGAAAAATCTATGTATCTGCATCAACCAATTTAATAGCCACGTTTAATACCAGAGGTGGCCAACCCCTCGTTTACGCCCGCGGGCGCAAGTGCGCACACGCTTGATCTGTAATGCGCCCGCTGCAAGATTACCAAAATACAGACAACCCGATTCCGCTTGCTTAAGGGCATGCAGGGGAGTCGTGGTCGACACTCGAGCACCGTTTCGCGCATTTTCAGAATACTCTCCTCTAACAAGCTCATCATCTGCTCTGTTTCCTGGGCGACCATTCCATTATTATAGTTACCATTTATCATGTACTATAACCTCTCCTAGCCAGCTAAAAAAAAAAAACATGCGCCTGCCTAACTGTAAAAATTATTCATTTCGCACTTGCTTTGAAAAAGGTTGGCAACCGCTGTTTTACACCAAAAAAAGGTATACACGTTCGCGATAATTATATAAATAAAAATAATCACGGTCCCTTTTTTTTTTTAGAAATGTTACCTTCTACTGTAGGAATGTCTCATGTATCGCAGAGGCATTTTACATACATAAATTGCATATGGACAAAATACCCAGGCCAGGAACTATTATTCGTAGTCCATACAAATACTGTTCCCGTGCGGGAATCGAACCCGCGACCTACAGCGCCGCATCTAAACGCTTAGCCCCCACGCCTCCGAGCCGTCAAATGATATTTAATCAACTACAATTTAAATGATAAAAATCAGGCTGCATCAGTTGCATATACCAATATTCGCCTTACATTACTTTCGATTAATTATATCGAGTTGTCTTATAAACTTGCAAATCAATATTTGTAGAACTTGATTAAGTTGTAAGCTGATAACACATAATGCCTACGTCAATTATATTTCCCTGTGCAAAAAAATAAGGAAACTACAATCCGTAACATAAACCAACTTTTATTGCCGTTAATAAAAAAACAATAACTCCTAACCCCAGTTGTACATTTAGCTGACACAGTCACACTTCATTAAACGTAGTCGTAAACTATTATTTTCATTGTTAACAACAGCTTTTGGAATCATAAACAATAGTTATTGCCCAGAAAAGCTGTTATGGCCAATGTAATGCACGTTTTATTTCATTCATTTTTCGGTTTGCTTAGTAAGGCGATTTACTCGTAGTTTTCTAGGATTGTATTTTAAAAGGCTAAGAGAACTTCAAAGCTTGCAAAGATATAAGTTAAATGTCCACAAAGTTTCGAATATATGATGCGCTATTTCGTCTGTCTGTGCCATATTTTTGTTATAATTTTGACCGAAATAATAATAATAATTCATCATGTTGTTTCGTAGTAATTGATGAATAATCAATTGTATATTCATTACACATCGAATTCTTCTCATGAAAACTATTTGATATTATCAAAAACTAAAACAATTTTCGTTATCTAAATATACAAAGATAAGTTAATAATAATCAACGTTATATTATTTCGTTTTCTCGAACTTATGTTTTTTAAAAAAGTTTTTTCGTATTTTCGTTTCGTTTTGAAGTAAAATCTCTAGGTGTGCTGTTTGCATCTGGCTGGTTTTGATGCTACTAAATAGATGACATTTTAAAAACAGAAAGGTCAAAAGTAAAAACGGTTTCCCGCTATTTTTCCTACCAATCAATTATTTAAATGTTAAATACTGATAACACTTTCATTATTTTTAAACTTAAAACGTGCTTTAATAAACGTGACTTTTATATGTATGGGCCTAACTACCTAGTAGCGAACAGCCAACGTAAAAAGTATCCCAGAAAATATACGAAATTGCCAGCAAATTTGAAGGGCTCTAGACTTTGAGTGTACTTGAACCTTGCCTGCCATTGATGGTGCTTACTTATGGACTCGTGTTTTGTATCAGCACACTAAGGTAGTAAACATATAAAACTAAATAATGTTTCTTAAGTAGTGTAGAGCCTGAGGTTGAAATTTGGAGATCATTTTGTTTAATATACAAATATAAGTTATAATGATTTCTTACGATGCAAAGGTGGAAAAGTTACGGTGTTTTTAGTGTATACCATTTAAATACATACGAATTGCATAAAGAGAACACGAGCTTTATATATATGCGTGCGACCTCCATATTTAATCTCCGGAACTACTTGACATATTTAGAAAAATATTTTACACTTTGAAAGTTATATTACTTCAGATGATTATAAGCCATAAACATATGTAAAGAAAATAGATACGTAAAGAAAAGTCTTTCAGTATTTGTTGGAGTTGTAGTTAAAGAATTAGTTACCTTTCTGTAGTATTGATTGAAATGCTTCCAGATGTATCTATCAGAAATATTATTTCACCATTAGGTGAACACAATGTTCTATATAGCCCAGTGAGTAAAGTTTATTTCCGTATGAAAATGCGATACCGATCACATATCAGAAAGTTGTCGAAAAATTTATTATAGTAAAATTTATTTGAAAAAAAAAATGATTCATCATGCAATTATATTATAGCTCGGTCCGTGACATGGCTGTGCGGTTCATCAGTTGTCTATAAAATAAAACCATGTATTGTTTGTATGAGTACATTTTCTACGTGTATAATGCCCTCCCGGCACATTTTAACCACGGCAACAACTCCCGATACAATTAGCAGTTTGCAGTTGCCCACTGCTTAGAAGATTTTAAAGTGCCGTAAGTGTACGCGTAAAAACAGAGGGTCTTACGCGTCCGTACCTTCCCAAATTCGATGTAACGCTAGTGCGATGAGATCGAAAGAAGGACCTCAAACCAATAATTTGTGTTTTTGCAGAAACCGTCAATCGTCAAAGCTTGTCGTCATATACGTGAACAATTTAAATCATATTGTAGTTTGAAACGCTACCGTCAAAGGACAAATTCCAAACTCTAACCAAGTTTCTATATTGCTTCAAGACTATTCAATAGTTTTTGAATTGGCAGACGTATTCATTTCCTCTCCCTCTCCTTTTCGCACAACGGATGCTGAATATCACGACGCGACGTTCGCAACGCCCCTACCACGACTGCAGTATCCGCTTTCCACTTCCGCCTGTTTCCAAATCACGGTTTTTAGTTCGAAACGCTACTACCGGCATTTATTTGTATTTTATTTCTGACTCAGCGGGACCTTATCGCTAGCGAAAGTGGGAAAATTCGTTACAGAATTTCTTTATACTTTCATCGAACAGCTTCGAAACAAAAGAACACGGAAGTACTATTTAAGTAAATTCCTTCACATATAAAACTAAAATCTCAACGGGATGTTTACCTTTAAAGGCTGCAGGTTCGAAATCCGATAGTATCATAAATATGAATGCCTAGATAATTTAAATGTATTATTATTTATCTTATTGTAAATGGAAATCAATATCCGACATAGCGTTGCTGCAGATATAACAGCAACATGACACAGGCTTAAATGGCGAGGGGTGGTCTACAAATCAGACATAAGACATCTCATTATGTACTACGGAGAAACCGTGTCCGCGAACTCATTCAGTATATCGACAGAATTACATCCGACAACAAATGGCTGCTGAGGCAGGCCTAAAACTAGATGGCAAGATGTAGTAAAAAAAGTTATAAATAAAATACAATAAACTATTGTTGCCCTAGTATTTAAATGAGGAACGTTATCTAGAAAGTTAATATCCTCCGTCGGTCTTGGACGTCCAGATATTGCGGGCGTCCGCCTCCGGTGATACTCGGCTAAGGTACGAGCTACGTTCAGACCGTGAGAATGACAGGTTTTCAACAGAAATATGCAAACATTTTATCAAAGGGAAAATATTGGCGTCTTTCCTATAAAAAATGGAATTTCCTGTAAATGGTGTTCCTTTATATTATGTTCTATGTAAAATTAAATCTGTCAATAATCATCTTATTTCCCTTGTGTAGTTTTCACGTAAAACTACACAAACGTTTCCTCTTTACTTTTCTTCTATATATGAAGAATGTGTTTAGATGTTTGTCGCTGAATTGCGCATAAAAGACAGAAGGTCGATAATATCATAGAAAAATATATAAGCACTCAAGCTTGTTATCCATAGGGGTAGGCAGGGTTAATAGATTTTTATTTGACACCGCTTGGCGTACCTAAACTTTCACCTCTCCGGGAGATAGAACGTGACGGGAAGCGAGACTAAACACCGAATTTGCTCCCGGAGATTGTCATTTTAACACATTCGTCGACAGACAGTGGCAGATACTTACAGCGCTACTACACGGAATAGCATGGACCATAATTATATTTACACGAGTATAACATGGAGCCGCTAATTTGTTTTATATGACAAATAAAAAGCCTACGAAGTTAAAAAAATATTCAGATTTTTTCAGAACGGATTCTTCATTTACCTCAACGATTTTAATAATTAAAATGTAAACGCAGTTTGATAGATTTCATAGGGGTAAATTAACATAGATTAGACGTAGAGAGGTCAACTAAATGATCGGGCTTAGTAGCGAGCCCCCATCGACCCTTGTCAATCGTGTGGATGTTTTTGACAGCTTACAAATTGTGTACACTACGTACTCGCCGAACTTCCGTAAGCATAAAGGATTTATAGCATTTTAGATGTTCATGTTACCGATCAGCTCATGAACAGTTATTATTTAGTATTTTAAAAAAATCATTTAATAGATAATTTTAAATATTCGTCAAGGAACCACTTAAAGGTGATGCAGCCAAAATTTATTTTATTTTTATTTCTTTAAGTACTGGTGATAAACAAATCACATGGTCCTAAAGTAAGCCTGCTGCTGCGTTTCGGGAGGTGAAATTAAAGTGCGTGCATAACATTTGTTATTGTGTATTAGTAGTATAGTGGGTGCTACTTTATGTTACTGGCAGCTGTGATCATCAGGTGCTGGGTTGTGATGTCACGCATACAACGCAAAGGCTGATAATAATAGTGTATTCAGCCATAAAAACAGGTATAAGAAAATTCATGTCAACATCAAATAATAAAAGCGTAAATTGAAATTCTGTAAATCGTTACGAATACTATTAAAAATATTTAACTTAAACTTTCGTGCCAAGCCTAATTAAGTTTCTCTGAACCTCACTTTAATTTATAAAAATCGTTAACAGAAAATGGAAATCATAACCTCAATCGGCTCCTGAACATTTATTATCTTAATATTTTCTTACACGCTATAAGAAAAACGTTTGCGTGGATTCAACGGTTTTTATTCATAACAATTATATAAAATATGATTAATTATTAACTATTTTGTAACATAATCACTACGCCGCACGGCTCTTTTTCTACCTAGAAGGCCTCTGGAAAGGTACCACACATTATCTGCCGCAACCTATGTTGTGTTCCGATTTGAAGGGCATGGAGAATCACTATCATTAAATGAGGCATTCCACCTTAGCCCTGAGGTGTGACAACGTATGTGTAACCTTCTTTGATTGACCTTGTTTTCATGTGTCACCTCATATCATGTCAAGTGCTGCAGTAGACACTTACCATCAGGTGAAAGAATTTAGTGAAATCGGTCATAATAACATTACTAATGGAACGCTATGATGTATGAACACCCATAAAAAACGAATATTGAGGTACCATCAATATTCGTTTTTTATCAATTTTAATTAATAATTATTTTAATTACTTCTCTTAGAACGAGTTTCTCAGGGATGACACCTATCAACAATCAAACAACAAAACAACATATAAAACATCTAAATACTAAAATTCATCCGAATCGTTAGAGCCGTTTCCGAGAAACCTATACATACATAAGTACACATATACATGAATTACTCGTCTTTTTTTATGGAAAAGACGGCAAACGAGCAAGCGGTTCACCGCATATGTTCACCACTTACATCTGCCACACCATCTTTAAGGATATTTGGGAGATGGTAGGAAAGAGGAGGGTAATAGGGAGGGGATGTGTGCCTCCGGTTACCTCACTCACCGAACTAAACGCAGAAGCACAAGATGCCTCTACTTCACGCCGGTATTCTGCGAGGCCGTGGTATCAATCCGGTCGAGCCGGCCCATTCGAGCAGCAGCTAAAGTCGCCGCTTGGCTCTACCACGCTAAAACGCTCGTTTATAGTATTAAGATATGATAAGATTATAAAAACACATAATACATAAGTAAAAGAAAAAAAACACGGTAAATTCAATCACACGTACAAATAACGCGTACGAGGCCACGCCCCCCACGCTCACTAGTACATGCACCCACACTAGCCAGGTCCTACGTCAAACACAGCGAGATAGACTTCGTCACCAGTACTTCACGACCCGCACGAGAATTGCTCGTGGCAGAGGTCTTCACTAATGTCTTATCATAAGGCGATCCCAGACGAGGTTTCACCTCCCTGTCGGGGCCCTCGGATCACCTAGTCCCTCCCCGCATCTTGGAAGTTCTTCTTTCGTTTTTAGGGGACGCAGCGCTTCACAGCAGCAGCCATCGTCGCACCCATTTTCCAACTTGCGGGCCTCCGCTCTCGCAAGTCTCTTTAGATGAAGGTGTAAAGGCCTCCGGCCCAACAGCAACATGGATGGTTTTAGTCGGTATCTTTCTCCTTCTGAGATCCGAGTCCGACATAACCCGTCAGGTGGTCTCCCGGCCAGCAACGGCTATGCTTAAAGCATTTTCCATCCACCCCAAAAAAAAACGGTAAATTCACTATATAGTATCATATAGAATATATATAAAACAATATACTTATAGAAATACAAATAACTTAAAAATTATTGATAGAACTACATAATAGGAATAAAAATAAATACTTACAAATCTATCTATCAAACTATACAAAATCTTCTTCCATAAACAAACTTAATATCAATAATCCCCATGAACAATTCCGAATATCCGTATTGTACAAGCCCGGGCTTCAATACATGAGCCCTTTTGTGTAGCAAACGAAAAAAAAGGGATAGGAATATCTCACACCGCATTCACAGCTATGCTCCGTCATTCAATAACCACTGATATCTCATTGTGCCGCGCGAATGGCGGCGAACAGAGCTGCAAGAGATTTTGAGACCCTCGTACGGTGGGATAAGGAATAAGCTATCCAATGGCGAAAACAGATTTTATTACTACGGAAAATTTGTTTGTTTTACTTAAGATAACACGATTCTTGGGATATTGTTTGATTTTCTTTGAAGTGGATGCGATTTCGGTGTGCTTAAGTAGCAGTCTATTATACAAAATTTATTAGCATGCGAAGATTATTATATTTTTTTACCAAATTAGTAAGTATCAAAAAATAACGTGACTAAATTTATAAAATTAATTGCTTAGTGCTATGCTGTATTTAATTAATTTTTCTTCACACCTACAGATGATTTAAAGATTCGTTTTAAATACCAAAATACATATTAAGTAGAACAAGTTTTGATTTCATGTATTTAAGCGAACTCTAAATATTTTCATTTTCTTTAATCAATCCTAGAAAATAATAAAGGAATACAAAATTATTTAAAAAGACAACACGCCCGATCCCGATTCTCGATAATAACGAAAAGACGAAAGCAAATATAAAATGATCGAGTTCAAAGGGAGGTGATTATATGGAATGGTTAGTTGTGAAACTTTAACCTTATACCATCCATGTTTCCCGTACTCCGTCAACCAACTTTAAATTTTCCAACTTCCTTTGTTTTTTATTCCGATACCTGATGATATCCTATTATAAGTTTCGATATCCATATACACGTAGCAACAAACTGTCTGCTACAAAACGCCAAACAAGAACAAACGATAGAAACGAAGTAATACAATGCTTCAAAAAATGCGAACACACAACCCCCTTGCAATGGATAAAAAAGGTTTGAATCAAAAACCCGTTCTACACTGTCACCTCCAATCCACTTTCAATTAACGTGTCCAGAGGAGCGTTAACGCCGCTCGCTCTGTACGCAGAGTTGTCGGATAAAGCTGAGACTACACGAACTAAATACTAATTCCAAATAACTGATATCATTTTTTTATTACATTATATCATGATATTTATTATTTTCTTGTGAACTTCAAAATAATACTTTCACTTTATACATATGGTACATGTATCCTACATGTACCTAGGCCGCGTCTGAGAGATATTTGAATAACGCGGGGGTAAATTAGGGCGGTATGGTACAGGTATCCTACATGTACCATAAAGTGCAATATTTACATAATTTGACTTTATATCTTCTTTTTAGTTACGAGTATTTTATTCTTTACTTTACTTACTTTATCAGTTAAATTGTTATATTCAAATACTGGATGGCCTTACCCTCCATGAAAAATTTGCCCACACTCACTTCACTCGATGGGTAGATTGGTGAAAGCAGTACCGATACCCTCGAACTAGAAATTCTGCTGCACATCTAATATTAGTAAGCGGCGGGATATGGATTAGCTATTTAATCTAATTAATTTATCAATAGATTACTTTTTTTTATGTGGTAAAAAATGTGTAATCGAGCAAACGACTTACCTACTGGTAAGTGATTATCGTCGCCCATTTACTTCTGCAACACTAGAGAAGTAGCAGGTGCGTTGTCGACCTTTTAGAGTATTTGGGGGATGGAAGTAAGGATCGAGAGGCGGAATATGGTTCCCTTCCGTAATGGCACCTGTCCTCTCGAAGAGGGCCTCCGCTTACCTCACTCACCTAAGGAAACGCAGAGGCACAAGTTGCTTTATTTCAGACCGGTATTCTACGAGGACGTGGTATTACCAAGTCGAACCGGCCCTTTCGAACAGCAGCAAAGTCGCTTCTTGGCTCTATCACGTTAAAATGCAGTTGAGGTTGACATTTGGAGAAAAATTTTGCATACTCCTTGTTACAGCCATATTCTACTACAAACATTTATTTATTTATTACAATTTTAGGAAACTCACGACTAGTTACCAAACTTGTGACGTTAAAAAACCAGGTAAGCGAAATAGATTGTACTATTGTGGTAATATTTTTAACGGGTAGAAAAAAATCTTTCAGCAAGGTAGGTTAAAAATTACCTGCACTATTATACTTGACTTTATTACGGTAAAAAATTTTGAATATATGTTCACTAAAAAAAGAAATTTTCACTTTAAGTAAGTAAGTAAGCGTTTAAAAGAAACGGCATCTGAAGTAATTTTCACTTTGATAAAATTTTTGGTGTATGTGTATTATGAATAATTACTTTGACAAATGTACTAATAAACGAATAATTAAATCAAATGAAGGATCATTTTGTAACCGCCCTAATTTACCCCCGCGTTATTCAAATATCTCTCAGACGGGGCAGGATGCTAATTACGCGGCCTAGGGTGTCTAGTCTAGAGCCTATTGAAAGCCTACTTCGTGTAATAATGGAGGGGACTTGAGATAAATACAATTTTGGCTCGGAATCACTTACAAAGTATTATTACGCAAGCATTAATTAAAATTCGGGATTGTAACTCCGATTAGGGTTATAAGTTAGTATAAACGACTCAAAAACTATAGTTGTTATTAATAAAATAAATTTTACATTTCAACGATTATTCACTTTATAAGATTCTTTTTCTTTTGTCTTTTTCGTTACTGGGCTGTGTTAGTCCACAGCTGGACATAGGCCTTTCCATACAACCCCAACAAAACCTGGGATGCGATGCATGGAATATTTGCCCTTACTCACACCCTGGGCTGGCGGCTTGTTCAGCGTACGCGTATTTCAACCCACCTGCCCGGCAAGGTATGTATGCGCAAACCTTCCAAGAAATGTTTGCCTGTTTTTACCGGCGCTTTGATGGAGGGGCATATCTTGACCAGTGGGATCAATTAAGCCGATGTATAAATTACGAAACAAATTAATGTAAAATATTGTAGGGTTCGCAGTTTTAAGAGGTTCGTTTCTCTTCTAACTGTTGTGAACATTAAGTATAATTTACCCCGCGTTATTCAAATATCTCTCAGACGGGGCAGGATGCTAATTACGCGGCCTAGGGTGTCTAGTCTAGAGCCTATTGAAAGCCTACTTCGTGTAATAATGGAGGGGACTTGAGATAAATACAATTTTGGCTCGGAATCACTTACAAAGTATTATTACGCAAGCATTAATTAAAATTCGGGATTGTAACTCCGATTAGGGTTATAAGTTAGTATAAACGACTCAAAAACTATAGTTATTAATAAAATAAATTTTACATTTCAACGATTATTCACTTTATAAGATTCTTTTTCTTTTGTCTTTTTCGTTACTGGGCTATGTTAGTCCACAGCTGGACATAGGCCTTTCCATACAACCCCAACAAAACCTGAGATGCGATGCATGGAATATTTGCCCTTACTCACACCCTGGGCTGGCGGCTTGTTCAGCGTACGCGTATTCCAACCCACCTGCCCGGCAAGGTATGTATGCGCAAACCTTCCAAGAAATGTTTGCCTGTTTTTACCGGCGCTTTGATGGAGGGGCATATCTTGACCAGTGGGATCAATTAAGCCGATGTGTAAATTACGAAACAAATTAATGTAAAATATTGTAGGGTTCGCAGTTTTAAGAGGTTCGTTTCTCTTCTAACTGTTGTGAACATTAAGTATAATTTGTTCTACCTGCAACAAAAAAAAATGAGTATCTATGAGTATCTAAACACTCATTATGTATCAATAATAAATAAATATTATTCATATTTATAAATAGATATATAGATAAATATATAATAATAAAAACCGAAAATAGCTTAGCCGAATATTGTCAATGATTCATTAGATATTCACGAACTAATCTCTTAAATGTATTCCTATTAGGAACTGCTTTAATCTTATCGGGTAGGGTGTTCCAGAGGAGTGTAGCTTGAACAGTAAAACAAGAGTTATAGTACCCTGTATTATGTTATGGAATTCGAAATCTTAAGTTGGTTTATGGAACGAGGCTCACTGTCAGTTAATACAGAATACAATAAAAACAGAATTTTAGAGCTACGCCTTTGGCGAATGGAAACAGATAAGCTTAAATCGGTAAGAAGAGACGTGATCATGTTTACGTAAATCAAAATGAAATCTAATACAGTTGTACTATGTGAAAGTATAGAAAACCCTAAATAAGCCATAGGCCATAGCCTTTCCATGACAGTTTTTTTTTTTTTTTTTTATAGAAAAGACGGCAAACGAGCAAGCGGTTCACCTGATGGTAAGTGATTACCGTCGCCCATATACATCTGCAACACCATAGATGCTGCAGGTGCGTTGCCGGTCTTTAAGGATATTTGGGAGATGGGAGGGAAAAGGAGGGGAACAGGGAGAGGGAGTGGGCCTCCGGTTACCTCACTCACCGATCGAAACGCAGAAGCACAAGATGCCTCTACTTCACGTCGGTATTCTGCGAGGCCGTGGTACCAACCCGGTGGAGCCGGCCCATTCGAGCAGCAGCAAAAGCCGCCGCTTGGCTCTACCACGCTTAAAAACACACAGTGCCAACAAGAGCCGGAAAGCCATGCATGGAAGATTTCCTCTCACAGCTCACCACGCTGATCAAGTGCCGTGACCCTCGCATCAGTGACGCAGCTCCCCATCACTAGTTTATGGTAGTTGGGTTTGCTATATCCGGATGAACTCTCCATCATCACACAGTCACCGGAGTCTCGTACATTAATCAGCAGGTTGACACTTGGAGAAAAAGGTCGTATAATATTCACCATCACACCCTTGCAATTATTAATTCAATGACAGTGTAAATGAAACGCGGATCATACTTTAAAAAAAGCTTTTAAAATTAAAATGTGTACAAATAAGACGGGCTAACGCAATAAAGCCTTTGAAACAAGATAGGCCATGCAGCCTGTCATCAAAACTAGACGAAACGGCTCATAATTGATTTACCCGCGCCCGCTCCAAAAACGAAAGTAACGTTATTACACGAGCTTTTAGCTCGCCGGGACCCCGTCTAATTTTATTAAATCGCTGGAAAACGGAGAGAGGGATTAACATGGCGTTTTTGAATATTTTAAAAAACATTTTAGCGAATGAAAACCGTTGCGTCCATTCTCATTTGCCACTGGGAGTAAACATTGAAGTTAATTAATATTGGATGTACGTTATTAAAAATATCTTGGTGAGAATAAATAAAAAATATCATTGATTTTTACTATATAATGTTAAAATTATAACTATAACAGGCTCCCTAATATTTGAGAGAAGGTTTTTGACCTTGCCGAGGGCATTTATAGGCTGCCACTTTTAAAGTAACAATTAATAAAATAATAATATCTGGAACTGACTCACGAGATGACTGAAAAGTAGGCCATGCAGACCGAAATTATTCTGATAGCTGTCTCTGCTAATGTGCTAAACCCAGACAGGTTATCAATACATCTGGGTTTCGTGACGGACTGCTCCGAGCCTAGATGCAGAAGGCGATGCTCCTCGATACAACTTACACTTTTCAAAATCCTGACACTCCCGATTTCTAATATCTACTTTTGTTAACGTCTTCACGCACTTCCGTAGGGCACGTTTGAACGAACCACAATCGAATTTACAGAGATTGTGTTCGTTTGACGAAATAAATCTCTTTTAACCTTTCTACCCACACTTGTTTGTATCAATGTTTATGTGTTTCATAAACTTCCGCTACGAATGCACAAACTACATTTACACAAGCATCTCAATATTCTTTACTCTGTCACTTAAAGTCACCACACACACTACTAAAGGCTCATCTAAAATCTACATACCTGTATAAAACCCCTTAGACGTTTCTTTTCACCGCCGTAATTTCGTCAACCAAACTTTTAGTTTGATGCATATATTTCGGAACCTATGCAGATGATGACAAAAATGTTTTTTTTTAACAATCCTTTGTTTCTATTTACTATACGTACTAAATACATTTGTTACGGTTGCCAGGCAGGTTGGAGAAATACTGATATGCTAGTTTATTATTAAACTTACAGATGGTTGTGATCAAACACGATTCATCTTAGTTAAACTTATCAAAACCACCTTTTATTATTTATCGTTGCGCTCACGCTACGCAACTTAGAATATTACTTAGTGGAGTAACGAGCATAGTTTACGAGATGAACCTGTAAAAAGTTTTTCCGTGTTCCTTCCATTAACTTTACGGCTGACGATAAATTGTAAAGACAAAAGGCTTTTGCTTTTTCGACGACGCCTCACTATGTCACAACAGGAACGACCGTTAATAAAACTCGAAAGAAAAAACAATCCATGACACGTAGTGGTTGATAAATCCAATCACTTATGTAAGAGTCAATCTCGCATGAATTACTGTGTAAATTTGCACTAAGACTAGCGGGACTTAAACACTATTGTCTTTTCATTAGGCCTTGTAATGTGTATCATTACGATAGATTTTTGTGAATGTGTTATATGAACAATGTATTTATGGTTCAACAATTTCATAATTGATTCTCGGTTACATTATTTCACTATGCTATTGACTAGATCTTTCCTTCGCCATTTAAGTGTTGAACATAGGCCTCCCACAAAGATTGCCATTCTTCCCCAAACGGTTGTCAGTTCTGCCAGTTAGCGGACTGGCCCATTACCTCTTCAGCTTGCTGATCCTTATGGCTATATGAGTTACTCTAGTTTTTCTGCGGATATCATCGTTGCAGACTCTATCGCACAGAGAAACACCGAGTAAAGCCCTTTCCATAGCCCGCTGAGTAACTTTGTGCTTCCTCATTTGGCCTGCAGTAAAAGACCAAGTCTCGAGACCAATCCTTATCAGGTATCTAAATATATGACAATTTGAGTGAACATGGAAGAGAAAAAAGTCGTGCGCTGCCTACATTCCCAGGGCACAAGAGAGACTCTTGTTAACAAGTTAATTATGACCGTTTATAAAACCATTTATGAGCAATAAATAAAAATAGTCTTAATGTTAAAAATATTAATATCGTAAACTGCATACAATTATTAACAACTGTTCCTTTTTTTAATAACATCAAAGCCATTTCTTCTTTCTATGAGGCGATTTGACACCTTTATAAACCCTACCCCTCGGTATCGCTTTACATTATTAAACAAGATATACTTATAAATACTTAAAGGTTTTGACGTTTATCACTCTATATCTTGTTACGGTAAGAGTAGAGAAATCAAGTTGTTATAGATATCCTTGATATTCCCTGGCGTTAGTTTTTATAAACAAACGTCTGCCGTCGAAAAACTGTTTCACATTTTTTATTCTTAGACGGACACATATACAAAACAATTTTTTTTTGATACGTTTGCATTCAAGTTGGTTTTAGGGCTATAAATATATCAAAATACATAATGTAATTATATGGACAAAAATGTAAACAAAAAAAACGCTTTTATCATTCACATTCGTGATGTTTACTATTGTTAAATATTATTGAGATACAAATTGATATTTCGTTGCTAAGAAAATAGTTGTTTAATCTACTTTTTATTTGTTTTCTTTTCTTCCATTTATCAACATTGTTCTGTTGATTGGTAAACAGTTATAACTCGCCTTGACAACATTAATTTATAAAATAATGACGAACAGAGTTTACAATTTACTATTCATTGTTTGTTCTTTTATTACTTTTATCTATAGTAAGTATTCATCGTCTTCATCGACCTGCGATAAATAATGATAAGCGGGTTGACCGTTACAGAGTTTAACGTTGGTTTTGTACTGTGTATTTCAATGAGATCTATTAAAATAAATGGGCATACTAGCCTCTGCTGGCAGCTTTGACGCACACGTGGAGAATCTTATTATAGTTTTCCTGAGATAAAAGTGTCTGTAACTGCACACAAAATTTCAACAAAATCGTTTCAGCCGTCTATGCGTGATTTAAGGAAAAACATCCATAACATTCTTTCACATTTATGATTTTAGAAAGATATGTTTTTACATCATAGAAAGTTTATTTGGTTTTGAATACCTTTTAATTTGTCATCTAAATTTCGTAGTCTACGGCTGGATACAATTATTTTCTAGAAAACTCTATCGAACGCCGAACTTTACTTTACTTATCCCCCACTCACAACACTTAGCGACATTAGTGATGCAGTGATAAGAGTTGAGTTAGATGATCCATCTCTAGAGTTAGGGATTTTGCATTTGACAAATTTTAATGGATTTTCCTTATACATCCGGTCGTGCATGCTTCGTTTTTCAGCCAGCATTGAGCGAGTACAATATGCGTAACTTATTTATTTATTTATATAGGACATCAGCAGAGCAGAAAGGGTTCAGATGTATGCGTTTGTAACTTTAAAATCTTACTTTTATTGTATTTTAAAAAAAAACTGCAAAAAATCGCGATAAATCGGATTTAAGGATATATCCCCATACCAATTCCATCCAAACTGGTTCAGTGAAAACGTAACAGACAGATAGACCTACTGCATGTTTTGTAGTTTTTTACCTTTAGTATGGAAAAAATGATGAAAAAAATCCAAAAATTTTGCTGTTACCGCTAGAATATGTTCAAATTTATACCATTTATATAAATAATTTTTTACACTACTTACCTTATCTAAACTGTGTACCTTTATCACTGATGGTAAAATATACGACGACGATTGCTTTTATGATAGCTATATAAATAATATTTTAATCCAATAAAATTAGATATATGATAACAGTTCTCTCCGCTTCAGATTTAATAGACTTAGACCATAAGTATCACGTACGATTGTATTAAAATCATTATCATTACAGCTTTCTATGAGTACATTGCTGAATGTAACATTTCTTTTTCCTTTTTTGTACGTGACGAATAACCTGAAGCATTCTCCGCTAGGGGCAAGCTTTTCCTTCAAAGGATCTCTTCTAAAAACCTTCCACGAATATTGGATTAGACTGGGATTAGAATCCAGAAGCGCGTTTCGTTCGGTGAGTGAGGTAACCGGAGTCCCTCCCATCTCCCAAATATCCTTATAGGCCGGCAACGCACCTGCAGCTGCTCTGGTGTTGCAGATGTATGTGGGCGACGGTAATCACTTACCATCAGGTGAGCCCTTTGCACGTTTGCCCCTTTATCATTAAAAACTACCCAATATTACCTAATGTAAAGCGAGTTATGAATTATAATCACTCGAGACAGCAGTTTATATGCATCTTTGCTCTCTTGCACAAAATGGACAAATTACTCGATATTGGATTTTAGTAGCTTATTCCACACGCTTTCACTATAGTTTCCGTGGTGTAGCGGTTATCACATCTGCCTAACACGCAGAAGGCCCCCGGTTCGATCCCGGGCGGAAACATGTCTTTTTACACTCTGATCCAATTTATGTTCTAATGTTTGTATTTTATATTAATAGTTTTTAAGTAATGTTTTTTTGCTATGTGCAATATTTGGTGGTGGTCTATGTTCAGCGGTGAACTTGTTGACATGCTGGAATGATGATGATAAAGTAAAGCATTAACATTGGATTGTAAATTAGTATATGTCTTCTACTACTACTACTTTTAGGTTTCTGGTATGGATTTCTGTGCACAATAATCCGTTATGAGACTGACCGTCGTTTCACTTTATCTGCAGCAGCATTTTTTTTCCTATCAAGACTTCTTCCTTTTTTCAAATGGCCATCGTAACTTCGGCCATCCGTCGGATGCAATGAGTATTTTAAAGCTTTTCCTTAGTCAATTCTTAAGCCATGCACGGCCAGTGGCAGTGGCAGATTTTCTTGCGCTGTCACCTGACGTCAATTGTAGTTTTTAGTACTTTTTTTTGTGGAGATTACTTTAAGTATCTGTAATACGTGATGAAAGAAAAGAGTCCATCAGATTTCGGAAAAAAATAGAACCGTTCGTCAAAGATATATAAACATTTCCTTAATTTTCCTTTCCATTATGCAACCGAATTAATAAAAATATATGTAATAGAAAAAGCGTATCGGGTAATATTACACAAACTTTACATTAAAAGTCATGATGATGATCAGCGCCAACTGATTGAGTGACGAGTCTGCATATAAGCATAATATTTAGTTTGAAGTTATCTCTACACTCTGCACCCTTTATATTTTCTATGCTCAACCTAGTGGTAGACTGGTAGATAATGCATTTAGCATTTACTTCTTTCATTAGTGAAAATAAAGTTTAAATAAATAAAATATGGACTTTCCCTTAAGAGTGTTAATAAGTTTAGCATGCTTTAAGATTTGCCCTTTGGGCAGGCGGGTTGAAGAGCTTATTACGCATATTCTCATATAGTAGATGCTGCTTCACGTCACAAATGGAATCGACACATTTGAATACATTTTCTGTCAGATAATCAGAAGTTGGTACTTGAAGAAAAGGTTGACATAATTATCTCTTATAGATTACCCGGAAGAAATGGAAGTTGTATGAAATTGATTGCGCCTGTTAAATATGCATTAAAATAAATATTTACAATTGTGTATGTGATAGTGACTGCCAGAGAATGGGAAAAGAAATAAACAAAATTCTATATACTATATAGTTCACTGGTATATACGAGTGTATCGGAGACTCATTCACTGGTAACAATGCATTCCATCTTAATTCTCAGGGGTGACAAGGCATCTGCATTTTGAGTCATAATCTGCTGCTGTAAAAACTTTCCATCGGGTGGACTGTGGGCTCATTTGTTTTTATATAATAGTACAATAAACAATATTACTTTTTAAAAAAAGAGGATACCCACGGAGTTCAGATTAGGAAACAGTGGTACAATAAAATAAACAAGATATATAAAATAACCAATTATCTCCCTAAAATTTTTATTATTTTACTATATTTCATATTCAAGGGAAATTCTTCTATATTATATACCTATTAATATGTTATACCTAATAACAATGATTTCTTTGATATGAACTGGCAAAAAATGCATGTCACTTTTAGAATAAGTTAATAAGTATTTCAAAATTTCTATCGGCGTTTCCGTGGTGTAACGTTTATCACATCTGCTTAAGACAGAAATTTCCCGGTTCGATCCCATTCGGAAGTATAATATCGTGCCGAAGTGCACTTGCTTGTTTGAAGTGATCTTGTTTTTTTAATACACAACGACCGGCATTTGGTACTACGGTACTAAATGTCTGATGCAACAATCACCAATACGACAGCCAATCACAGTGCTTGTAAAATCTTAAAATATCGAAAATTAACCATACAGTTTGGGTCTCCCCAGTGCTGGTTCGTCCAGTTCTATAGCTGAAAACTTTAATCGGCTAGTTATCCATTATTCTCTAAGTTATAGTTGTATTTTTCTGTAAGAAATAAAATAAATAAAAGGGTTCATGTTCGGCGTTTCTTTGAGAGTTAGAATCGGCAACGTTGATATGATATCTTTAGTAACTTTATATTAGATTGCATCAGAACTATAGTAACCGTGATTCGTGTAGCTTTAAGTATCAGAAAGCTGAAATAGCAATAGGGCGGTCACATAGCTTCTCACATCTCATCATCGGTATTACGATGCGCCTTTCGGCCTGCCTTCTGGGGCCGAAATATGGTCGGCGGTGGGAACATCGACTAGATCCTCCGCGGGGTGACAGAAATACTGGTGCTGGTGAGCACTCTTGAACCCCATGGCCTCCGTCTGGCGGACTCGTGGGCTCCGTTGCCCACGTTAAGTCTGGACGGAGACGATGAGGCTGTGTTCTGTCACGTCTAGAGCGTCCGCTGCTTGTGTGGTCACGGATGTCTGTGAAAGCGTTCCTGTGCCGCAAAAAATGTGGCTGTAATGATGATAGAGAAATCCCTTGTTTGAAAAATGTTTGTTCCGCCTTCTGTGTAACTTGTTTTTTGAACTTATATAATTATTCGTTCTTTGCATATATGGTGGTTATGAAGATAATTATTATCATTGTCGAAATCAAATTGTCAGCACTGTTTCTCGGTTATTAGGAATCCATTCTACGAAATCGTTTGATCTGCTTATAATTAGAGCTATTCGGAAATAATTGAATTTCGTCTACTTGTACTTTGATCATCCTGTATTTTTGTCTGTTTTTTTTTATTGAATTTATGTAAAAAAATGCGCAAACAATCCAACTGATGGTAAATGGGTACTGCAGGCAAAACAAATAACCACAAATTTATTACATGTACTTTCATCACACAAATGGTTGGCTTAGATTTCAGAATTGCTCACTTCTAAAGACAGAATCATCCACTAATTAGGCTATTAGGCCGTCGAAAACAAACTTGTTGTTTCAGTTCATTAAATTAAGTTTCAATATATGGTATGATATGATGTAACCGTAATATTACGCCACATAACTCGTAAAGCTACTCATTGTTCGCTTATATTTTTTATTCTATTTTCTAGCCAATTGTCGTCAACAAGCTTGTGAAACGACCCACGAATAAAGCAGTTAACCTACTGACCCCCAACTGTTTACCAGTTAAGCCACTATGACAGATGTCTTCACGGCGAAAACGGTTAGCAGACACGCGAATAACTCATAAATTTTCCCGAATACATTTTAAAGCCCTTAAAGCTACAGTATAAAAGAAAACAGTCCCAAAATTTCAGTTATATTCAGTAGCACATTGACTAATATCAAGGGTTTTTAGTCTGTGAAATGAAATATTTTATCTGTGACAAATACGACCTTGCGTGGTAAAAAGACGTTGCGATACGTATTTAAATAAAGGACGTGGAATTCCAAAAAAAAATTCAAACATTGAGTTCGTTTTTTTTTTAACTAATTAACTGATAGTGTATTATTTTTATTGTTATTAAATTAGCTGTCTTCAGTTTTCTTACGAGCATATCACATTTTCGGTTAATTATATTGCTGATGTTTCTTTACATTGTTTATATTTCATCTTAGCTACATAGTTTTAGACCATTTGTCCTGGGTTCTAATCTCAGACTTGAACAATATTTTGGCTAAACACAAATTGTCAATCTTTGAGACTAGATGTACATAATGCGATTATCCCGTGTTATTCAAACTAGAAAGCTGTTAACAATGTCACAATGTGTATAAACGAGTAGCGAAACCCGCTGGCTTCCCACGGACAGATCTGTAATATATAGACTAAATGTTCCTCGTGAAATGCTCTAAATTATGTTGAAAACTGCATTGAAATCCACTTTGAAGTTTGAAAGTTATAAACGAATACACTGACAAACGCGGACTGGGTCTATGTTTTATACTATTTAGAGATAAAAAGAGACGAAAAATATTTAGCAAACTTAAGCATAAAAATCATGGTGAAAATTACGTCATTCTTCAGGAGTAAAATTAAATAACTCTCAGCTCTCTTGACGACGGAGCAGGGTTTTAAATGAGTTTTTATTCGGAGCTTTCTTGATATCATTGCGGAGAGGGTTCCAAAGAAGAGTAGCTTTACGGTAAAAGATGAAGAAAAGAAACCAATACTATGTTGTGGAACACTAACCTTCAGGCTGTTTGAAGTTCGAGGCACACGGTTATGACTCGAATAAAGAAAATTGAAGTTATCCTTAAGAAACGAAGGAGAGTTTGCGTCGTTTAAAATAAAATAAATACTGAGATAGATATACTAAAAAGATACTAGAGATACTAAGATTTTGGAACTACGCTTTGGTGAATAGAAAGCCAACAAATGTATGTAGAGTAATACAAAATAAATCATATCTATCTAGTAAATATTAGGTTTAAGTGTAAAAAACGAGTATTATATACAAAGGGTACCCTTACCATATTTAAAAAATAATAAGTAAAAAAAGAAAGATATGGGTAGACATAGATTACGGATTTCCATTTGGCACGTCACAGGGTAACCAAAAGGAATTCCTCGACCCACTTTTCGCCTCTTCAGGAGATAGAACGTGACAGATGATAAGCCTTCTCGCCAGATTTGCACGAGGATATTGCAATGAGATTTTCAAGGCTTATCTCATAACCACCTCGCTGATACCCAAAACATACATATATAACATTCAAATAACTTTACATCGTTTCCGTGGTGTAGCGGTTATCACATCTGCCTAACACGCAGAAGGCCCCCGGTTCGATCCCGGGCGGAAACATAATTTTTATTATTATACTTAAGTTAATTGTACAGTTTAATTACTTAATATATTATAAACGTATGTTTTAATATTAATTTTATAGTTTAACTTATAGATCAACCATACAGTTCTCAGTCCTAAAGGAATATTTATACTAAATGGTTAGGTTTAATCAAACGGTCTTACTACAGTTTCAATATGTAAACTATACAATAATCCGGTATGTATTCCTTTCAGGAGAATATCTATTCAAGATTATCCGAAGCACTGATAATAGATCATGGTATCCCAAATATTTACATTTATAAACAGCCGTCCAAAAATAAGCAGACTGTTGTTGGCAGCATCTAAAACGGTTAAAGTAATTAATTCTATGGAAGAAAGTATTTAGTCTTTATTTTCACAATAAAATATGTAAAAAATGGCGGACTGAATGCCAAGCTTCTCTTCCAATGTGCCCTTGGGTTGAGAAGAGAATATGTCATAGATTCAAAATACAAATTAGATCTAAACAATGTATTGTCCAAAAAGAGAAATAAATAAATTTACCCAAATTTTGTCACTTTAAGGTTGACCCAAAATATTTATTTTTATCAAAGACATATTATCATTAATTATAATTTGTGATAATATATATATATAATTATGATAATTGTGCCCCAATGCTAACGTTTAATAACTTTTGACAATAAATTGTACCTCTTATAAGTTAGAAATCAAAACCTTAAGATAAATTGGTCGGAAATATATCAGCAGGTTTGCTGGTGTCAGTCTTTTTAAAAGAAACAGTAGGCTCTTTGACCGCATTGCGTTTTACACAATAAAATAACGTGATCTTTAATATACGTGTTTTAATTAGGGCACATATTATAAGGTACAAAGTTCGGTGGAATAATAAAACAAAAACGTGCACATGGCTTCTGAATTTCATTGTTTTGGCGAAAAGACAACGGAAAATAAACTAAAATACAGAATAACTCTTAGACTTACGTTACAGTAGTCACGTATTTTGTATATTATTTAGTATCTATAAAAACAAAATCCAACACATATCCCTCAAAACTCAGCAAACCTTCAATTTTCGGGCAAGTATGCGCACCTTATTAACCTGCTGAATTAATTCCTCTTCCATGAATAACTTCCCTGGTTTTCTATTCTAATCTTTTTTTTTCATTTAATTTCTTATGCTCATACTTCGCGGCCGAATTGTGGTTAGCGCGAAGCCATATACCGGGAGAACAGGTAACCCTGAATACTAGAATTTCCTGACACACAAGGCTCCAGGCCTATTACCTACGTGGCGTTGGAGGCCGAGGAGGAAAGCGCTTCGTGTTTTGGTGTGCCTAGCCAGGAGGAATAGGGACAGGAAGAGTTTTCTACGTTTCTACCTACGGCCGGTAGAGGTGAGATAGTAGATGTGTGCGAAAATGTTCTCGTGGCCCTATCGATATGAGGCGAAGGTGGAACATCGAAAGGTTTTGCTGGTGCAAGCTCGATGTAACCTGTCTTTGACCCCGCGAGGCCGAACTTACTATTGATATTTTCCCACGTAATAAAAAAAGATTTTCTCTTCTTAGAAAGTCCTCAAATAAAACCACTTACTACTAGGAGGGCCTATCGTGGTGAGTAAGGACAGGCGTGCTAGCTTTTGCTGGCGCTTTCTTTAAGATACCTATGTTCAATAGTGAACTTTGACAGGCCGGTAAAAAGACACATTTGAATAAATTACTTACAGTAATATATATTTATGAATCCAAAAAAAAACCCGTCGTTTTTCAGACCCCAATGTTATTGATACCAAATAATATTCCGAGACACACGTCTCTTACGCACCACTGCTCCCTACATAATTCCTAGGCGCTTACCTTTATTGATAAAAAACGGAATCGCCCGCCCACTCGGGCGTTAAGAGGGGCCGAATGCGATGCGATTGCAACTTACAGATATTTTGTATCAACCGGTATTTTGATTTCTTCTGTTTGACTTCACTTGGGGCGACCGATCAATGGTGCATTTCATAAACTTTTTTCCTTTCAAGCATAACATTTCATAGTGAACTTGTAATATTTTTTTGAGCCCAAAAGTTCTAGGGATTTTCGTTTGGCAAAACTCATCGCATCTAAACGGGATTGGACAATCCAACTTACGCCTCTCCTAACGAGTGTCGAGCCCAGTTTGATTTAGAATTTATGTATGTGATTTTCATGAGATTTCCAAGTCTTTTTCCTTAGTCGCCTCTAATGATATCCACGGGAAGAAAGAGAGTACCAGCTTTTTATGCTACCACCATACAGCCAATGAAATAATAAGAAAAAAGGTGTGGAGAGCTTCTCTAACATCAGAGTTTCACCAATGGCAAACTAACACACAAACGTAAACTAACAAATTGGAAAACGAATGTAATATAGTAATATATACAGTATCAGACAGAGAGAAGGTGAGGTAATTAGCAAAGTTTTAACGTGCCACTCGCAGAGCGCTGATCACCTTTCTACACCTTTTTACATATAATATCATTACATACAGCATACACTTAGGTAAATATATTTTAGAGTCTGATCTGCTACGTGCGGAAACTAAAATTTATTACAAAAAATTCCCTCATGAAGTCATTTCTTGATAATATCATACCGTGTTATCTTTCACATTCGAGACGTGATTCATTCAAATACAAAAAAATCTGTGTGGTGTAATTTTTGTAGTATAGCATTTGTATGGCAAATTTAAGTAAAGTGTGAATATTGAGCAAAGGCCTCATCACTGAGATAGTCATGAAGTCGGGAAAAGATCGCCACGCTGCTCCAATGCGGATTGCACAAGTCTTCCAAAAATGTTTTTTTAATGTTTCCGACATGGATACTTGCCGGTTTACAGACAATCTTTTCCTCCGAACACCTGGTCATTTGCCTACCATTAAAGTTAAGTAAGTGTTAGCCCTTATCCTATACTTAACCTCGACTTATTTGTAAATAGAAAACAGTTATGTTAATCTCTTATAACTTAAAGTCACAGTTGGAGATTGAAACTGTATAGTCTGTAGGAATAAGAGGAATTATTTCTGTTAACGCATGTTCCAATGTACCGACATATTCTTTTATTATTACCTACTATTTTTTCTGCGTGATATCGGTGTATGAATCTGCCTCCCCTTTTTTCGCGTGGTTGTTCAAAGAGGCGACTTAGAGAAAAGCCTTTAAAATCGCAATGGCTACCGCCAGATGGTGAGATATATAACAGGCCGAAATTAAGCAGATCGATAACATGCAGCAACATATAACGTGTTGCAACAATGTAAATTCTATTGATAAGTCACCATTCGAAACATCAGAATTTTCAAATTCATCCAAAAACCTTAAACAATACTTTAATGAGTAAATAAAATACTGATACGCATAATTTTCATCAAGCACACCTACATTAATTTATTTAACATAAATTAGCACAAGTTGGAGCCAATTATGTGTCTAAGTTTGTTCCGCAGGCTAATTAAGATGCAGAGAGCTTTCGCTCGCGTTATGAGAGCGGTTGTAAACGTATTACAGTTGGCTTGTGACGTTGATGTGGATTTACTGGTATGTTGCGTTCAGATTGCTTTGTGTACGGCGCTGTAAATAGTATCTTAACCGCTTATTACTGTTACTAACTTAATTTTGTTTAATTTACAGCGTGCGTCATGTGCGTAATATCTAAATAAACATATTTATGGTTATCTGCCTCCCACAGAACAGTACCAGTCTAGTCGACCAGAAGAAAACCTACCAGAAAATGATTGTGGCATCCGATATATTACACAGACCAAAACCTTACTTCTACAGACCTACAGTGAGCAGCAGCATCTAAGGTACGAGGTGCCTTGTACTGCGGTCGCCAATAACCGATTGACGATTACGGCAAACGAGACTAACTATTTATTTTCTCATGTTTGTAAATAAGTCAAAAAAACCAATGAAATTAAAGCTTTTAGAATTTGTAACTTTTAATGATTCAGACTTATAATACTGTAAAACGAATAAGTCGTAGTAGCAGCTTAAGAATCTGTCAATATTTTCGTTGGTGTCCGAAGAGGAAATAGTAAATCTCCGCAAAAAAAATTCCCGGCAACAATGCTCGCCTCCCGTCATAATTCCATATTCGGTGAGACGAATACATGGATTACGTTTGAAAGTTTGTTTATTAGATTAGAGAGAGCTGCTCACGCTTAGCTCAATGAATTAACCTCAAGGGCCGGGCCATTAATTTGCTTTTCAAATCATGTGTAGTAAGCATCCTCAAAAACAAGATTGATGGCCATGTCCTGTGACATCCATTATCATTTAGGTGACATGAACCTGCTGGTCGTGTCAGGGTAGGCCATGTTTCGCTGCCATACAAGAGTACAGGACGAATGACGTTTTTTATATATTAGTCCATTAAGTCTTACCGGGACCCGACGGTCACAAGTGACTCCCGTTACTTGTCGCTATTTTACCTATTCTTTGCTCATATGGGCACGGAGGTGACACTCAATGTCTCCAGATTTATGTAGTGCAGATCCAAGGTACTTGATTTTCTCAACGGCAAACTCTTTGCGTATCTTAAATGATTCGATATAACACATTTATTCAGATTTCGCCACGTTTAAGACCGCTGCTTTCAAGTTACCCTTCCCCGTGTTTAGTTTGAGTGCAAGGTTCCGCTTGTTGTCATCAACAAGTGCAATGTCATCAGCGTACATCAACAGGAAAGATGTTGATTTCTCATGTTTTTTTGTTACCGTTACAGCGTCAAGCAAACTATTGAATAATAAGGGGCTTAACGCTGACCCTTGGTGAGAGCAATATTTCAATATAAATATGTCTAAAAAAAAAAGCAGTATCCCGTGTACAAGTGCCAATAAAAATGAATCCGTAGATACGACGATTCCAATAATCCCTTCACCTACAAACCCAATAAGCTAACACGTAAATCCAAGTCAAAGTAGTACGTGAGCATGTTACGGGCACCTTGACATATGGCTCGATACACTCGCACGTGATTTGTTTGTTAAAGAAATTAAATCAAAGATTAGGAAAAATATCAGAAACGACTCGAAAAAGGTTTTTCTCTTCTTGGAATATATATTCGATGAAGTAAGTGCAGTTAGCTGTTTTGAATTTTAAAGCTTTGTCAGATTTAGTATTTAAAGTAGCTCTCTGTACATCTGACTTTCTCTCGGACGAGTTGTTTTGATCTCTGTGGGCGGTATGAACCGCCCTGATACGCGGGTGTATGTTATATAAGGCAAATATAAAATACCTATAAAATCGATTTCGTTCGATCGTTGACGGCAATTATGAGAAATCGTTTTTACAGATTATAAATATTGTAAGCATTGCCCTGTAGTAGCGATTTCAAAATTCACCACTTTCTTTTCCATGGGTGCCCTTAGTCTAGTCTAGTCCTAGTCTTAAAGTCTTAAAAAAATCATGGCAATCTTCAGGACAGAAACGGCGACGAGACTCGCCGCCCGCTCGGGTGCGGAACTCCATTTGGTCTTTGGAACGACTATTCCCAGCTCCAAAACACTCTAAATGTGCAGTGTAACATGCTGTCGTGCAAGAGAGGCAATAAGAGTAATAATCGTTAAAATACACAACCAAAAAAAATTGTACACTTTTACATCACAAATGTAAACCTTTCTTTAATTATGCTAAAAGAGCATCATTCCGCCCTGTAAATATCTTACACTGTACCTCATCTATTACATTTGTTCTTTTCTTTTATCAATTCTTAAGGGTATTCTCGCGCTGCTAGGTATCGTAAAAATAATACGAATCCATATTTTACCTTCCGTACCGTGTCTTGCTTCCCGAAACTGATTTCGACACTGATTCCCTAGGGTTGACCTACAGAAATTATATCTATTAACTCCATTTCATCTTTTTACTTTTTTATTTTACGTACTAATGCGATTTCGCATATTGTTAATCTTTATTCTATATCTGTTATATTAAATATGGATGAAGAATCCGAATGAATTAAACAACACGGCTCTAGTATTCCTAATACACTAGAACCGTGGTAACTTAAAGGCCAGCCGCATGTTAATTTCAAATGATCTGGGTTCAATTCCCGATACCGACGCCACTAAATTTGTAAATTCTAAGACTCTTCGGGTGAGAAGTTTGGGTCAGCACGACGAGCTATGCTTTACAAGAAGCTATGCAAGAGCATAACATCTAATAAGTACTGAACCACCACTTTACCACTTGCGTTCCGGTGATAGAATACATTGTTATGAATCTTGTGTGTTTGTATAGTAATATAAGAATGTCGAAAACATGTAGTCTGACAGCATGCACTGCTCTAGTGCGGTCTATCCATCATCCAAACCGTCTCAAAAATTAAAGGAGGCCTTTGCACATAAGTAAGATATTATAGGCTTCTACTTTGCTTATAGAGATTACTAATAATCTCAATGCACAAAACTCAATTAATATGTTACTTATTTATTTAGGTTAGTACGACAAACAAACACTAAATTACGCTGATACTACTATCAGAATATATTGTACTAAATGGTCACTGTGGACTAAAGATATACTCCACTTCGTCCACCTGTGGGATTAATAACCAATTTTGAGATGCAGGATCTCCCTTAAGACTTGAGTGCAATGATGAATCAGCACAGTCTGCGATTAAGCGATTAACTACTTCGTATATGCCCCTGGTTCGATTCCAATACAGACCAAGTATGGACTACAGATATTTGTTACAGGCCTTTGAATTTGTGAATGTGTCATTCATGTCAGTAAACACACATGAGGATGTTTTATAAGAATAAAATAATTTGACAACGTAAATTACTCTTTGTTATCGAGTGACCCGATTCCTTTAACGTTTACAGTCAATATATCACGGAATGTAACAATTTAGCCCCTTGATTTCAAGTGAATGGAATATTTATTGCACGTCAATAAAACGTCAATTTGTGATACAACCCCGGGGTGCAATATAACGTGTTCCGTTCAACCCCTGAGTACATATTGCTACTTCCTTTTATTATATTCACTTTACTTTGAACTTTCACGAGAATTAATACAAAAGTAGATACGATATAAAAATAATAACGCTACAGTGTAATTTACATTTAAAAAAAATTATTAGTTACATTTAAAGGAAGGATAATCGATTGTGATGTCACTAGGTCTGTGTTTTTTCATACTGGAATAAATCTCCATCTTTCTTCCGGTGTATGTTATAAAAGACGAAGAGAAAAGTCTGGATCTTATTGCAATTACTGGGCACAAACTGTTGTGGCTCGCCTCCAGTCCAATTCTATGCTGCTAAAGGCATGTCAAATGGAAGTCCGTAATACCGGCCTATGCCTACACATGACAGATGTAGGTGTTTTTTTATAAATACTGGCTGGATGCAACGTTACGACATTAAATTATACCTCATATTTAACAGGTTATTTCTAGGTATTACACCAAAACTGAGTTATATAAGCACAGTATTTTACCAACAGCTCATGAGGTTCAAGTACGAAATAGAGAAAGAACGACCGGAATCTTTTCAACAGAAAGGATGTGGTGGGGTGATGATAATGCCAGACATCTTTAGCTACTAAGCAAATATTGAGAGAGCTTGGTTGGGAAGTGTTAATGCATTCACCATATAGCCCTGATCTTGCACCCTCAGATTTTCACCTGTTTTGATATCTTCAGAATTCTTTAGGTTGTGTTAGGTTAACATCAACAGACAACAAATGTTTGCTGTTTTTTGATCAGAAGTTCCAAAATTTCTTCAGCAATGGGATTATGTCACTACCTTCAAAATGGGAGATATATTTTATAACCAAATATAAATAAACAATGTTAAAAAATATCTAGAATTTATACATAAAGTACGAAAAAAATGAGCCATGAGCGTAAATACATGTGTCATAGCAATCACTGAATATATTGAATATATAAAATAAGAATTGCATTCAAGCTTTTAACGAAACATATGATACGACAGATACAAATGACTAGGAAAATAGTACCAACTTAGAGCCATTTTACCCAAATAACTTGCATCCTCTCGCTACGCGCGCTATAGCAGTCTTTTGCGTCAATTTATTGTGATAAACGAAATCGAATTTTTCAAAGAGGGGAACGTTGTATGTAGTTTTGAGACTTGACAGATAACATTTACTGCTACAAGATACTTCCATTTGCTTTGTAAAAGAAACACTATTCATTTCAATTTACCCCATTTTAACTGTGCTGAACTTTAAATCTTTTCCTGTTTCAGCGTTCAATTTATTTCAAAATAATGTAAAACGGATGGCGCGTTTTTTGCGGCATCTTCATTTCAAAGCATCAAAATGACGCTTTCGTTCGACGATTATGTTTTCAAGAGAAAGCTATGTAGACGACTTCAAGTGCGCAAGGTGGTCCTGCCATTTATAGCTACCTAAAAATAAAAGATTAAGTTCATAAAATAAATTTCTAGAAATCTTTAAGACCTAGAAAATACAAAGAAAAAATGTATTCCCCCTAACACCCCTAAATCAATTAGATAGTTTAGGCAATAAAGGGAAATCTAGATACATGTAAAACTATGCCTTATTTTATTTCTTTTTAAAACATTTACAATATTCTTCAATAGGGTACAATTATAATATCCCTATCCCTTCACATGACATTGAATTTGAAACAATTGATACTCAATTGTTATGAGTCATATTAGGACTTATGGCACTAGAAGGGGACCTCTTATGTCTAAGAGTAGTAGTGTCGTCCTAGGTAGGTTACGTTAGATTAGTGCCTATATTACCTACTTCTGCCGCCAAACAACAGTGTAATTACTGCCATGTTCCGCTTTGACAGGTTCTGTACTTTTACCCTTGCGCATTACATTACGTAGTAGTAGGTGGTAGGAGTCCTTTTTGTCTAGGTGACTTCTGGTAAGGTTATCACCCGCTTATATATTACTAAACCACTAAACAGCAGTGCAAACACTATTGTCTCTCAGTTTGAAAGGTATAGAGAGCCAGTATAATCACGGGCTGAAAGGTATTCCATCCTCGTCCTCAGGGGCGGCCACGCCTTCTTCGATTGAAATGGTTTGCAGGGGTCCATGGTCTACAGTGACTACAATACAATTTCTATTTTTACAACATAGCTTGTGTTTAAGAAACATTCGTTATGCATCTAGTACAATTTCGCCACACCGAGTTCTTTCACATTATCCAAAAATTGTTGATTGCGCAGTTGTTGATAATATTACCGACAGTGTTAAATGCCTCGGTCTAGTAGCGGCGTTGATTCCATATCTCATCCCATTTTGGAGTGTAGCCTGAACGCTAAAGGAGTTACCAACAAAACCTACATTAATTATATATACAAATAATCTACGTAACAATTTTTTTCAAAATCTGTCAGCGTAACAAATTTCCATTTCATTTATTGGCGCTGTGTCGGAAAAGCCTACGTCCAGTAGTTACACATAAGGACAAATTATAAGTCGTACTACTTGCATTAAGGGATTAAACTCAATGGAATATATATAAATTTATTTATGTGGGATACAATTAAACTTTAAGGTGCTCTATTGCTAGGTCTTTCCTTGTTTTGTACCCAGGGTCATAAGAACTACGTACTACAGTAAGTCAGTCCTACAAAAGTAATAATAATGTTTATTCTTAGTTAACCCATAATGGTACAATTATGAATTATAGGTAGAATGCCGCGAGCAAAAAATTGTTTACTTCTTGTTTTAGCGCCATCTGTATTTCACTAATGATACTTAGTTGATGAAATAAAAATCTTGTGTAAAAGAGTCATCTAGTGACGTATTTTGAAACTTAGTTATTACTAAACTTTTCTTATGATATATATTATATAGATAGGTTTTATCCCTCCATTTAGAGTATCATAAATTTTAAGTTTTTACGAAACAGTATTTAAATAGACATCTGTAATAATCTCTTAGAAGCTAAAAAAATTTTTTTTTTTTAAAAACAAAGACTAAAGATCAGAAAAAGATCTTTCTAACTAATAAAATTGTCGTTTCAAAGCGCAAAACATTGCCATACTTAAAATTAAATTAACACAATTTATTAACGTTTTTACTTTTTCTCCATGAGCATATACAAGCCATGACCTTCATAGAGGATTTACACATACTCACCTAGCTATTTAGGCGAATTGGAGAGCATGCACTAAAGCCCTATCACTCTCTGTTGTATTTGGGTTCAGCTTAATCGGGAGGTTATTCGTCGATTCAGTCGATTCAGTCAAGTTTGACCTTGGAAGAAAGAGATGGTATATTCTCTATTGTACGCTCACTCTCAGCAAGCACTGATATTTAAGAAGAAAATTGGCATATATTTCATTCAGCCACCCTGGCAGCCGAAGTTTTGTTAACAGACTGGTAATTTATACAACATTTATTTTGACTTATCATTCGAAGACGTAAGAGTTGGCATTCGTTACAATATAATATAATCGCTTACCATGGGGTAGGCCTAGATTGCGGGTTTCTATTTGTCACTTCTCCGCTTTGCCAAATGGGCGTCCACAACCAACTTTTCGCCTCTCTGGAATATAGAAAGCCTTGTTATCGAACTAGTATTATATTAGAGATAGCCATGAGTCAAAACCTCTTTAGTCTATCTTAGATTTTATCTCCATCCATAAGGAAAAAGTTGAATTATCGAACAATATTTCTGGTTCTACGGTTTGAGAAAGTGCAAATGTTCAATACAATTGCTCTTTTATCGCCTCTCACATCTTGTACGTATTGTTATATTCTTTCGAGTTCATATCGAGCACTACACAAGCATAGCTGAAAGGTTTTTTCTCTTACGCCAGTTTTATCGTCACTGGTTCCTAGTGTAAGTTAGTGTTCCTGTGCCATAACGAACCTCGTAATATGATACATAGATAAACGATATATTTTTAAATTACATTATAACGATATAATTATTTAAATGTTACAAACTATGTTAAATTTTCCTAAATGTAAAACTGCCGTTTTCGAGCTTTTTTAAACGGCGGGTGGCAACCCAGACAATGACGTCTTTACTAAACTTTCAATGTATCGATCAGATGTTCAATGCAAAAATATTTTTAACACTTGTCGCTTCAGAAATTCAGAACTAGATATCGATCACTGTTTAAATCAGCGTAACAGTATATTTAGTAGTTGAATATAATAATAACACATTTAAAAGGGAAGATTTACTATTTAACTTTGGAAGTAGCCGTGTAATAAACAAAAATTCGATTTGTTTTAAATTCAATTTATTCTGTTTACACAGTGTATTGTTCTTTTTAATTATGAAAATGACGGGTTTTCCCCTTGTCGCCACGTCTCTTTTAATTTACGTTTCGAGTGTATTTGCTTATGAAGTTGATACCTATGATTTTCTCATGCCAAATGTGTGGCCCCATAAGGTAAATAAAATACATTTTATATGACTTTTTTTATTAATATCACTAAACTATTTAACATGGATAGTTGTAACTCCAATGTTTTTGCACTTTTTTAACTGAATTGTATATGCTACAATATGAAAAATTTTGTGGTGACCATGTGTAAACGCAAACTGCGGTAACGGTAACACTTTAATTTAATCTCACAAATTGGGTACCGCATATTTTGTGCTGCATATTTTGAAGTGTTTAAATTCTTTGCGCAAAAACTTGTGAAAAAAAATATATTTTAGTAATTTATCACCAACACCATTATGAGTTAACTATGCAGTACAGTACCCAATCTGTGAGATTAAATTACAGTATTACCATGGTTTGGGTTTGCTTACAACTTATATGGAATGCGTCCATATGGAACAGTTCTGGAAACTAATTTGTTTCTATACAATTTTTCAGAAAATGCTAATGTGGTAGTAATTAATAGAAAAAATCTCACTAAAAGTTACAGTATATATTAAACAAAAGTCTATAATATATTATTCTTTCTACCTACAAACTATTACAATATTATCGAAGTATGCTAAATTGCTGAAAGCAAAATTATGTTTTTGAACCTACATTAAAACTATAATAAAATTGCGATGCTTATTTGTTCATTCAGTATGAATTAATTAAATATATTTTGATTTAAGTAGTTACCAAATTGTGGTAATACGAAATTATCAACTAATATTTTATGTACCTGCATGGCTTAGTCATTAGTGTACCAGTCTTCCATGCTATAGGTTCTGGGAAAGAATCAGAGCCAAAGCCTATAATTGGCAATACACCAATTTTTGGTTTTCGGGCCCTTTCTTTATTCAGACATAGTTTGATCTTCTCATATAATGATAACTTTGAATATAGGATTATACTATTCTATATCCGTGAAGGCCTATGTGTTTGCGTGTACACACACTACTCTTTAATATCTCTTGCACAGTTGACTAGTACTTATAAGTTGTCACTGACATCATCATATTTTGAATTCAAGAGTCCTCAATTTCTTCTCTTGAATACGGAATTCATTTATTCATTGTTGTCAGAAAATAATATACAATAATAATTTCAATTGGAAACAGTTGTCTTAAATTCGTCTAAAATTAAAAAGAAATGTAAAGACTTTAAGCTGTTTGTGGCTAAAATGACCTAAAATATTTTGAGTAGGTTTGTTTTCTGGGATAATGCAACAAATTTAAAAATATTGGTTTAAAAAATGGGTTTAAAAATTTATCAAAAATATCATACCATGATAACATATTATTAAACTTTCTATATGATATATGTTAACTTTTATACATGAATTTAATTTTTGTGTAGAGAGGCTCTGTAGATTGTTAATAGCCAGAACATTAATAGTTGAACAGCAAACTTAATAACTACCTGCAAATTTTCAGACATAATGGTTGGTTGTGTTTTACATATAATAAAAATTGAAGCAGGTATTGTTGATTCCAATCCAATTTTCTTGCGATTTAAGCAAATATGGCATTTTTATATAAAATTCAAATCAAAAGTGAGTTTTACATGAGAATTATGACTCCTAGTTAATATTTTTAAAATAAATGTTATAAAAACAAAAATGTGCTGAATCCACAACATGCTTTTGTTGTTGACAGATGTTTGTTTTGGCTCATGGTAAATTGTATAGGAAAGAAATAATGACAGTAATTCAAAAATAAAATGAGTAATAATGTGTTGTGTAGACATATTACATATAGTCTATGACATGACATGTCAGTCATGACATATGATATATAGACTATTACTAGTAATATCATGTGTCTACTAATGTGTTGGTCAGTCTGTATGTATACTAGCTGCGGGAATAGTCCCACAGCTGGAACTGGAATAACCTGTTTCTGTAGTGGACTCGACAGTCCGACGGATGATGATGATATTTTGTAGGTCTATCTATAAATAGGAATATTTAATACTTGGGATTGTTGCTTCTCGGTTATTTAGTTGTACAAACAATTTTACTTATTCTTTTTATTTTTAACTGCGCTGATCGGTTTGTCTTTAAAGGTTATTTAACTTAAATATCGGTTAATAAACGAGCGCAAAGAAACACACGAAATAAAAAATCCGTTTGTAATGGTAAAGGCTAGGATTATTCGTATTTCATACTTTATATAAAATCAATCAGATAATAAGTTAAAAAAACAGGTGGAATAACACAAAACAATTTTTTAAAACAATAGGTTTTTTTAACCTACATAAACAATGAATTTTTGGGACATTTTTTCTACTTACATGGAAAAATGTAGAGTAAATACAATAGAAATCAAAATCTAGAATTCGTAAAGAATCCAACAATTCCATTATTGTACTACTGTACTGTACAAACACAAATATCGAAGCGAAATCCCGCATTTATGCTACCTGGGTACAAAAATGGAACAGTCAAATATGGAAAATTATTAACTAAAGTAAATTTCAAGATATAAACACGTCCAGGGAAGAACCTACGCAGATAAATAATTTATAAACTATTTTAGGGGAAGTACCTACACAAATGTGGTAATGGTCATAGGTTATATTAAAAATAGTATACGCATTTTGGTATTTTGTGTCGAGTCACTGATACCTTTGTTTTTATTAATCCCTTAATATGATAGATTTATATCACCTAGTTTTACGTCGCCAAGTTTACGTCAATATTGGGTTAGGTCAATGCTAGATTGACCCAACCCCTTATCGCTAATCGATAACATGGTATGATTTTACCGAGGAGTGTATTCACACGGGTACTTTTAAAAATAGTTCCGTTTTGTGGCATAACGGATAAGGTTCCGGATAGGACTGCGATTGCCGAATCAGGATGGTCACTCCACCTACTAAAGTGCCAAGAGTGGAGATTATGGTAAAAAGTACTATTGGCTATAACCGGACTGTGTATTTTTTTGGTCTAGCACTTTTCCACGCAACAGTATTTGACATTCTATCTTATCACGTAAGTGCTATAAGAGTTGACTAAAGGAAATGCGAGGTACCTATACTGAGAGGCTGTGAACTTTTAAGAGGCTGCAGAAGAGAAATATTTTTCTATTCGTCGGAAGCCACGAGACTATCCAGAAAATTTGTCGTAGTACAGATTTTAGGCTACGATAGAGGACTTATCTCTGCCTCCGTACCACTCTATATGGAGGGCTCGTATTAATGGTTTTTTCAGTTTTTCGTATGAATGATTTTTTGTATGACTCTTATTGTTAGCCTGAACATTATGATGGTGACTAGCTCACCGCCTGTCACGTTGCTCCAAATAAACACTGGTGAAAAGTGGGTTGTAACTACTAAAACAAAAATTGCCTCTAAGGCACTCCATTATTGTGGTATATGGACGTGAGAGCAATTTTTTTTTTTTTATTATTTTAGCAGACTTACACGGGCACACAAGGAATGAGACTATGCCGTAGATATGTTTAACGGCGTTAGAGCAACTAACAAAAAAACAAAATATTTTTTTTTATTTCAGGACGAACTCTACCTCTGTACGCCTATACGCATTTCACCGAGTACGGACTTTTATATAGGTATGTTGATAATTAATTTCATACATTTTTGTGCTTGAAACTTTCTTTGCGTAGACGTAACCATGTTATTTAGAGATGCGATGATGTAATTGAAACATAGGTTTTACTATCACAATCTTTAAAGTAGTAAAGAAAGCCTTCAATATTTTCCTTCAGCAAGGTACACGCCTATTCTGATAAAGATTTTCTCTGCGGGTTTGACTCGTCATTTCCATGGCAGAGTTGCGGATCTGTCATTTTCACAATAATCCGTGCCTAATGTTGTAATAACATTGCGTGGCAATAATAGTCTACGAAATAATTACAGAAATAAATATGCGGATTGTAGATTTTGCGCATGGTTGATGATGAGACATTACCGTAAATTAACAACGTGTAGATAAAATTTATTACTGTTTAAGCAGAATCGGAATTTTGCCGTGGTGGTGACATCATGTGATGGTAATGACTTTTGTAGAAATGCAACCAGTATATCTGAAAATATTCCTTACAAAGCATCACCTACATCGAGCATGCTGTAAATCAGCTATACAAATGTAACTACATTTATATAATAACTGTAGTTTTATGTGACCCAAGTGGAATTAGCGACGGCAGCAAAAATCGAATCCAGAATAAAACGTAAAGAACGAAATTTTGATAACTGACTGTTAAATGAGCAATTTTTATCTTTAACTTCAAAAGTTTTCGAATCATAGACGTTTCAAGAATTTGTTTCAAATAGGCGTGCTAATGGAGAAGGTATTCAGAACCTCTTCAACCACAAGTAAACACATCACATATTTTCATTTGTTTGTATTGATTGTTTGTTTTTTTTTATCAATATCTTACTGTAAACTGTGCACTGGAATGCAACAATAGTTGTGGAGTCTCTGTTTCTCACATCATACGAACCGCTATATAACTATACGTAGCTATGTATCTACACTGATAACATTTCGGGCGCTGTACTTCCCCGGTGAAGCCGATCCATTCACGTGCGAATCCCAGCCATGTCGTTTTCTTTTATGCGCAGAAGATTTAAGTAGGTGCCTATTTAAGAATAACTACAATTCTAATGAGCCTTGTTTAATTAAGTTTTCACGAAGCTCGCTTTAATTACTATTAAAATTATTATAGTGTGCGAGTGACCTAGGTTCAATGCTGGTACTACTAAACTTGTTTATAGCAATTTTAAATTCTGAATTTGTCATGTGATCGCCGGTGAAGGAAAACATCGTGAAGAATAGCGCATGCCTGAGAAACAATTAAAAGTATTATTTCGAGGACATGTGAAGTCCGCCCGACTGCATTAGAGCTGCTTGACGGAACCGGTCGGAGTCGGCCGATGCCCTGTCCAATATTAAGAGGAGTCCTTTTCCCATCTGTAGGAAATGGTAGAAATAATACTGGATGAACATCTGCGATAAGAAATCCAAGAAAAAATAAATAATATTTATATATAATGTACATGTAAAAGGTGATATTTCTTACCTATCTATTACGAGTATAACAGTAATAATAAATCAAGTAAGATAAAAATATGCATTCACACCTTTATTATCGAAACAAAGAAACGACCCCAAAGTCAATATGGCTACTATACCACATAGCGCTCCTCCTCACATTATGGTATTGTCTTCATAACCTCAGCCGAGTGCCTGCCTCCGAATCAGAAGACTCGAGTTCGATCCCCTTTGTGGAGGAAATACTCATATGTATTATACATATGAGTTACAAAGATCTTGATTACGAAATTATCGTTTTGAGAGACTAATTGAATAGTTAGATGATTAAAGTGCACACTATTTTTTACAGTGGGATTTGATCCAAAAGCTTCAATGCACACTGCTCATCATATGCTGCTCTATGGATGCTCCGAACCAGGCTCTAATGAGACGGTCTGGTAAGTTTTGATATTGTTTGATGTTAGTCATTCTTTCATACATGTCCTATATTAACAAAGCATACAAATACCAAACACATCGGTTTATTAAACCATAACGGTATATGTTTAAGTGTATTAAAATAAAACGATACGATTTTGCCAGGAAATTATGTCACACGGAATTTTTGTGAAATTCTTTGTAGTATAGCGAATATGGCTCCAGGCTTTTTGTTGGTATCGGATTATAGTCAAGCACTAGGCATAAGTTCCGTAAAAAACATTGTCTTAATCCCTTAATTTACAAATACCAAGAAGTTACTAATTAATATATATATATATATAAACATTGCGAATTTCAGTAAGTCGTTTAAAAAATCTTAAACAATTAAAATTCATCAAGCATACTTGTGTAGAGATTAAAATAAACACGTTGCAATAATATACTGTTCAGTGGTATAACAAGCAAGGTTCGCGATTTACGGCACTGGGCTTTGCGTAAAGGTCAGGCAACGGATCGATGGGAAAGCTCGCTGAAAATCAGTGACGCACTAGCTTCCCGATCTATCTTATTCGTTCATTTCAACATTGTCAGTACTATTGATCGAGGCCGGCTATAATTATAATAGGTTTTGATGCATATACATTCGTAGATATGCGATTTGTATTCACGTGAACTTTAACATTTTTAAAGGTTATGTTTTCCTGGTAATATTATTAATTGTAGACAAAATCTTGGTACATTTCAATTATAAATTTTAACTTTATCTATTTTGTTTATCTATAAATATAAAAGCGTAACTGATTAATCATTTAATCTCAGGAACTATAGACATGAACAAAATTTTGAATTTTGGAAGGAAGGTTCCTGGCGGCGTAGGCATCCGCAGAGAAATTATTATATGACGAACCGGAGTGGTTAAAGCGAGGAAATGTAAATTGGAAGGTGAAGGGTATGCAATCCTCATAGTTTTAAAGTTAGAGACTTTTAAACAATTGCATCTTCTATTCTACACACGTAAAAAATCACTGGAGGTGTTTTTTCCACTATCCTTTATGTACTTACTCGACAATGAAATGAGAGTTTTGAAATTTCATGTGTGCTTCTGAACCCATGCGGTTGATGAAAAACATGTTTTGGAAAATTACACGGTACGATTGTATCCGGGAATGACATGACACGGAATTAGTGTGATTTTGTTGTGGCATAGCGTTATTAACATTTAGCGCAATATAACGGGTTCTTTTTTTTAATTTGCGGCGATGAGTAATTTCAAATAATTTCACTAAATTAAAAAAAAAGAGTGACATAAAATTTTTTGAAATATACCATTGAAAAGAAAAAAAATATATATATTCGAAAATTCATAATAGCGTTCAAGCGCTATGTTAATTTGGTGATTGTAAATAATAAGCAAGTAAGGTTTTGCCAGTCATGACTTTATGGAACCGAGACTTGGTCCTTCACTGCAGGCCGTATGATGAAGCTCAAAGTTGCTCAGCGCGCTATGGAAAGGGCTATAAACAGAGTCTGCAACGATGATATCCGCAGCAAAACTAGGGTAACCGACATAGCCTTTAGAATCAGAAAGCTGAAGTGGCAATGAACCGGCCACGTAGCTCCCACAATTGACAACCGTTGACGAAAAAAGGTTTTTGAGTGGCACCCACGTACAGGTAAATGCAGTGTGTGATGAGTTATGACCTCCTACAAGATGGAGTGGCGACCTGCACAGTGTTGCTTTTTCTTACTGAGACTCAGATATCGTCTCCGGCTGATACCTCTTATCTCCATTACCCGGGGTACAAACTGGAACACTCCTTTGTGCCCCGTGCCGGAGTTTGCGTATACGTCAGAGATGATATCTGTTCTCGACGCCTCGGTAGTCTTGAAGGTTTGGACCTATCTACCCTTTGGCTGCGCATCGACAGCGACGACCATCCGCGCGTCTATGCGTGCCTTTACAGGTCCCATAGCGGTAATACCGTAACTGATCGACTCATCGACCACATCCAAATGGCTACAGATTCCGTGCTACAACAGATCCCATCCGCAGAGATCGTGATTCTCGGCGATTTTAATGTCCACCACACCGATTGGCTCGGTTCTCGCATAACCGATCATGCGGGGAGATCTGTTCACGACTTTGCATTAGCATATGGCCTGACACTACTGGTAACCTCGCCGACGCGGATCCCAGACGTGGAAGGTCATACACCTTCCCTGTTGGACCTTTTGCTGACCTCACACCCGGACGGATATTTGGTCTCAGTCGATGCCCCTCTTGGCTCGTCGGACCACTGTCTGATCCGGAGTGTAGTGCCTATCGCGCGCCGATCCCGAACGCGATCTGCGGACTTCCGCCGTGTGTGGCACTATAGGTTGGCAGATTGGGATGGAATGCGGTCTTTCTTTGCTTCCTACCCATGGGGGCTTTGCTTCTCACTGGATGATCCCAACGTCGTTGCAGATTCTGTCACCGATGTGGTACTTCAGGGAATGGAACTTTTTATTCCGTTCTCTGCAGTGCCTGTCGGAGGTAAATCCCAGCCTTGGTTTGGTCGCACCTGCAAAATAGCGTCACGCCGAAAGCGGAAGTGCTACCAGGCCTGGGCCGATGCATCGGCGTCTCGGGATGCAAAAACCAGTGCTCTTAAAAACGAGTACAACTCTGCCTCCCGGTCCTTCAAAAGAGTTATCGCTGCGGCAAAGTTAAAGCACATTGGCAGAATTGGCGAGAGACTAGTTCGCCTCCCATCGGGATCCCGCGCATTCTGGTCTCGCCAAGGCTGTCCAGGGAATTTCCGTCAGCCATCTCTCCCATCTCTACACAAGGAGGATGATTCGCTGGCCCATACTGCAAAAGAGAAAGCCGATCTCTTGGGCTCTCTTTTTGCATCAACTCGACTCTTGATGACCGGCGAAACTCTCCACCTACCATCCCGTGGTGTAAGTGCTCCATGCCGGAAATTCAGTTTCTGCAGAGCTCAGTGCGAAAGGCACTCCGCTCCTGGACATTCATAAGTCGAGTGGGCCGGACGGAATCCCTCCAATTGTGCTGAGGATGTGTGCCCCTGAGTTGGCACCGGTTCTCACGCGTCTTTTCCGGCACTCCTACTCTTCAGGCGTCGTCCCGGAATCTTGGAAGACAGCATTTGTGCATCCAATACCCAAAAAAGGCGACCGCTCTGATCCGTCCAACTACAGGCCTATTGCCATCACCCCCTTGTTATCTAAAATAATGGAGTCACTCATCAACACCCAGCTCCTGAGGTACCTGGAGGAACACCAGCTGATCAGTGACCGACAGTACGGTTTCCGTCGCGGACGATCAGCTGGTGATCATCTAGTTTACCTGACTCACCGATGGGCAGAACCAGTAGAGTCTAAGGGGGAGGCTTTGGCGGTTAGTCTGGACGTAGCGAAAGCATTTGATAGGGTTTGGCATAAAGCGCTTCTTTCAAAGCTTTCATCTTACGGGGTTCCTGAGAGATTGTGCAACTGGGTCACCAGCTTCCTCACGGATCGGAGCATCAAGGTTGTTGTCGACGGTGCATGCTCGGACCCCAAACCCGTGAATGCTGGTGTTCCAAGTTCCAACAAGGCTGTGTGCTATCTCCCACTCTGTTCCTTCTGCATATCAACGACATGCTACAAATCAGTAGCATTCATTGCTATGCAGACGACAGCACGGGTGATGCCCTATATACAGGCCGTGCGAATATTTCTCGGGAACACGTCGACGAGTGCCGGAACAAACTTGTGTCTGAAGTCGAGACCTTGTTATTCAAAGTCTCGGATTGGGGTCGACGTAATTTGGTCCTATTCAACCCCAAAAAGACACAGGTTTGCGCGTTCACCGCTAAAAAGAATCCCTTTGTCGTTTCTCCTCTTTTGAGAACATTCCCTTATTGCCTCAGCCAGTATCGGAATCCTTGGCGTTGACATATCGAGCGACGTTCAGTTCCGTGGTCACTTGGAGGAAAGGCCAAATTGGCCTCCAAAAGCTTGGTGTACTCTGTAGAGCGGGACAGTATTTCATGCCGGTCCACCGTTTGCAACTTTATAAGGCGCAAGTTCGGCCCCACATGGAATACTGTTCTCATCTCTGGGCAGGGGCACCCCAGTACCAACTCCTTCCATTTGACCGCATCCAACGTCGAGCGGCTCGAATTGTCGGCGACCAAGCTCTCTCTGATCGGCTTGATCCTTTGGCCTTGCGAAGAGATGTTGCTTCTCTTTGCATTTTTACAAAATTTTCCACGGGGAATGTTCTGAGGAACTGTTCGGATTGATCCCAGCTGCTGAGTTTCACCATCGTACATCGCGACTGAATTCGAAGTTCCATCGATACCACCTAGATGGTTGGCATTCCACCACAGTGCGTTTTAATCGAAGTTTTCTGCCACGCACTTCGACTTTGTGGAATCAGCTGTCGCCAGCAGTATTTCCGAATAATTACGACTTAGGGACCTTCAAGAAAAGAGCTTATTCCTTCCTTAAAGGCCGGCAGCGCATCTGTAGCTCCTCTGGTGTTGTGGATGTTCGTGGGCGTCGGTGATCACTTACCATCAGGTGAGCCGCACGCTCGTTTGCCCCCTTCTTCTATAAAAAAAAAAAAGTCGATGGATGCAGGTGACTCAGGACTGAGCTTTATGGTAATCTTTGGTTATCCTATGTTCAGCGGTGAACTTGCTGAAGCTGAAAGCTGATATGATGAAGGTTTTTTTTAATTACATTTTAAACGATATGAATTCAAACAATTCAACCTTAATGGAAAAATAATTACGATTAAAGAATGTATTGTGTTGACTATTCATATACGACAATTGTCATCTCAGGTTTATTGAAACATTAATGAATAGTAAAATTTTGTTAAAACAAATTATTGATAACTGATGTGTCTGTAGAATGGTATAATTTTTTATTTTAGTTTGTTGGGAGGACTGTAAATAGAATAAGCCGAAAGTTGGCTAAGGTGACTAAGGGAAAAGCGTCGAAAATTTCATGGCAATCTCGTGGTGACACCAGGCTTTCCAAAAAAATGGGTTGCTGAAGTCCATTTGACTCATTGTTTGAACCAATATTGTTTATGGTTGCCTTAATGCAAGTAACCATTTCGTTTTTCTTTTCAGGAGCTGTGGCGAAATGCAAAGCGATGAAATCGATCACATGTACACCACTTCCAATCCCTGCCGGGCCGGATCGCAGGTAATAACGTATAGGCTTTAGTAACATGGTTAATTTATGCCGTGTGATAGCTGCGTGAGAGTCTGCCAACCCTTCCACGCCTCTACCTTTAGGTATCGAAAGAAACGACGAAGAGAGAAATCCAAACCCAACTCCCACGAATTTGTGAAGGGGGGTAGTATTACTAGTGTGATTTGGGTTCAGTGAATTCGCATTGATTTTCCGCCACCATTCGGTCGCTTCCGGCCCCAGGATTCCTGGTCTAGTAGTACACAACACAAAAATGTACATACATACAGATTTGCCAGGACTCAGCATAGCTAAATAGGCTTCTGAAACCCACTTGGAATATAAGTCTGGTGAATGTTTCTCTGAATGTCTAGTGAAATTTAAAAATAATGGCATTTTTCCTTTTCAGATAGTTTATGCGTGGGCTCGCGATGCACCGAGTCTACATTTGCCAAAGGACGTCGGATTCCTGATCGGTGCGAACTCGCCTATTAAGTACCTGGTACTCCAGGTTCATTACATGACACGCTTTCCACGTAAGTGTCTGACAATTATAACGTGATTCTTCAACACTGATTTGCTTCCGATGGTCAACTTTATATAGATTTGCTTCTATTAGGACGATAAGGTTGAAGTTGGCCTAAACTAGTGGCGCAAATATATCTTTAGGCAAATTAAACATCAGTAAACTACTGTACTTATATAATTGATGATTGGTGTATGACTATGAAATAGCCTGAAGAACATAAGATTAAATTTAATGTCGTAACGTCGTATCCAAGTCGTATAAAAGTGAAATACCATTGACTATTAATATCTGAAACTATAAACCCCGCCTACATGTAAATTTGGCGGATAGGTTCCTTAAAAATTCCTCTAAAATTCTAATCCTCTAAAATGTATGGAAAGATGCAGTAACGTTACGTTACGCTTGATTATTAACACGTCTATCTATATTGTAGGCGACGACGCTTTCCTTGCAAAGGTTAATTTAGTCGTATCTATTGATATATCTGTGGCAATGTGCAATCTGTCACTACTTTTTTTTGTTCCCGTGAGTGTTGTATGAGACGACTAAGGGAAAAGACTTAATAATCGTAATCCGCTTACCGAGCGAGGCGATTATAGATGATCCTTCTTATGGGCATGTCCTGCAGGCGCAGGTGGACATTAGACTACGCGACTACAGGCTGTTAATAATAAGGATTGTAAGCATTACCATGCTGTTTTAAAATCCGCTACATCCTTTTCTTCCGTAGGTAAGAGACGAATTAGGGAAAAACCATGAAATTGATTCCTCATTAATTAGTTTTAATTAAGCAGCATGTGTGTAATATTAATTTAAGTAGACATAATTATATTGATTCTCATTCAACATCGTTTGGAATTCATTGAGAAATCTACCGACATGCACTGGAAGAGCGTGGCGCTTCCCGATGCCGAAACCCTCACAAATATTGAGAGGTGCCTTTGTCCATTAGTGGGAGGGGAGGAGGAGGAGTATAGAGAGCTACTTTACTACTTAATTGAGGATGAATGTGAGAGTTTACGTGGCACAATGACCTTTTACCAGGCGTTGGAGTATGTTGCTTTTTTTAGATTATTGAGGCATTTCCTACAAGGCCCTTAGCTAAAGGAAATCAATTTATTAGATTGACCATGGCTGAGGACTGAGCACACTGCACGAATTTTTAAACATATATATAAATATATATATATAGTACGAATGCTTGTTCTTTACCTTTTCGTATAAAGATAATACAATTATAGCCGTTTAATTTTTTCTTGTCATTTTTCAGATGGAAAGATGGACAATTCTGGAATATTTCTAAAGTATACGAAAGAACGGTCAGTATCTAACAACAATTGTGATAAAATACATTGACCTTTTATTTTATCTATTTTATTAGCATAAAAAGTAATTATTGTATGTCATGGTTATTTATTTAAATATATATGAGTATTTGTCTATTTAGGTATATGTATATCTTGTAATAATTCAGTTCAATGTTTTCTGTCTTCACAGTATGCCACGTCAAGCCGGCGTAATCCTGCTCGGTACGGGTGGCTACATTCCTCCGAACCACGTGGAGCACATGGAGTCGGCCTGCACCATACACGAGGATAAAGTCATTCATCCGTTTGCTTTTCGTACGCACACGCACTCTCTAGGTAAGTTATTGTGTTACATAGACGTGGTAGTAGCAGAAAGCTCAGGGGGCTCTCGCTTTAATTTCACCGTACGAGAATAACCAAGGTTCGATCCCCCGATGCTGGTACCACTAAAATTGTGAATAGCAATATTTAGTGCCGAATTCACCATTGCTCGGCGGGGAAGTAAAACATCGCGAGGAAACCTGTATATCTGATTTTTAAAAATATTCTATTAAAATCATATTTACATTAACCCGTTCTCTAGTCGCGTGGCGGACCCTTCCTGACTCATTTACAGGCTGGTACATATTTTTTTTTCTAAGCTATAAAATTCGTAAAATCCAAACCCTTGGGCATATAACGGTAACCGTAGTGTATTTATCTTTAATCCTTTCCGTCCGTCTCATATTTTATCAAATAATTAAATGTACAAAAACAGAAAGGTAAAAACAACAGCCCATTGATGTTGTTGCCGGGCAAATGCTTCGTTTCTGAGACGGTTTATTTCGTTAAGCCCTCTGACGATTCGATCGATTGTATAAATTGAAATAAAAAATCGAAAATTGTCGATAATTATAAATCACCTAACTAACCATTACTAAATTGTATGTAATGTCATACAAACAATCGATTATCGAAATATCTTGCTCTTACTAGTTAATGACGACGGCATCTGATATTTTTACATGTGGTAGAGCCAAGCGACGGCTTCTGATGCTGCTCGAATGGGCCGGCTCAACCGTGTTTATACCACGGCCTCGCAGAATACCGATGTGAAGTAGAGGCATCTTGTGCCTTTGCGTTTCGTTCGGTGAGTGAGGTAACCGGAGCGCCAAACCCCTCCTCATCCTCCCTCGCATCTCCCAAATACATTAAAAAGGCCGGCAACGCACCTGCTACACCTTTGGTGTTGCAGATGTACGCGGGCGACGGTAATCACTTCCCATGAGGTGAACCGCTTGCTCTTTTGCCGCCTTTCCCATAAAGAAAAAACTTGCTAAAGAATTAAAGATCTACCAGAGAAACGTCATTCTATTCCGTTCCTGGGGTCTTGGTGGAGCCACATTTATATGTACTGGTGTATTTATGTTGTGGTGTGTTTTAGGTAAAGTTGTCTCGGGCTTCGTGGTCCGACGGTCCGACCGCGGTGACGTTTGGACACTTTTGGGCAAAAAGGACCCCCAGCTGCCGCAGATGTTCTACCCTACCATGGACACGACTCCTGTGCGCAAGGGAGACGTGCTGGCTGCTCGCTGCACCATGAATAATACGCACGAATATCCGGTGAAAATTGGGTAAGAATTTTTTTTTTCCAGCAGACCTTTCATTACTATCTAAACAACATTTTCATCAAATGTCAAACATATCTGCATCCAATATTCCCTGGTTGGATATAGACAGTGGCATCATAATATCAATCATATTTATAATATTATTTCAATATATTAGTAGGATAACATAGTGACTTAAATAAGCAGTTAACTACACGAACTGCAGCTATGTAATGTCTAAATATTACTTTAAATTGTGCTTTTATTACAGCGACATATTTCTGTTATTAGAAAAAGCTATAAGCATATTTATGTGTAGTACGTACCGGGTCTGTACAAAGTGTGTATCTCCGTAGTTTCTAGTACAGTAGTAGTAGTAGTTGTCTAGCGTGCAGTAGAATAAGAGTTGAACGGTATCAGTATCCCGAAAAAAATAATATGAGAGTTGCACATATTGCTAGTACAAATAGTTGAACACAGTCAGTACCCATTGCTCAGCAGGGCCGGTACGCTAGCCACTACGCCACAGAGTAATGATGTACTGACAATAAGAAAAAGACGTGGAAAAAAAATTAAATTGGCTAAAGCCGATTTGGAAGGTTTACCCAAACTAACCAGACTTGGCAAATGGGTTCGTGAATGGAGCGCTCACCACTAGTATTCCGCCATCATTCGTTCGCCAATGCCTTGTTTGTTAGCGAGTAGGATCGTGCAGGTGAGGTTCGAGAAGAACCTTTCACATGAACAAATAATTACTAAAACATATTTATTGCAGGGCAACAAACAGCGATGAAATGTGCAACTTCTACCTGATGTACTGGGTAGAGAATGATACACCACTACAGAAAAAATACTGTTTCACAAACGGGCCACCTTACTACTACTGGGAGAATGCACCAGAAGGTTTCAACCTCATACCGGATCGCGAGGCTAGCACGCTGTAAGGATAGATTAACGTGAAATTTAAAAAAATGGCACAAATTCGCTGAGAGAGTAGTACTAATAATGAAAATAAGATGTCATTGATGTTTGTACGAAAAGATCTAATTTAGATTTAATTTAAAATATATAAGAAAACCTACATTCAGATACTTTTATACTACGTCAAATATATAATCTAGGAAGTACATATAATCTCAGTAATTCAACATATTTATGAGTATATCTTAATTTTTAATTTGAAAACTTTGAGTTTTAAAATAATAGTTCAAAGGGTATTTGATTCATGCTATAAATAACATTCTGTTATCATTGTTTCAAGGAACTGGTGATCTGTACCATTAATTTTTAATATAATTATGTGCCAAATAATATTTCATATAGAAAGTAACTATGTAAGCTAAAATGCTGTTTAATAGTGATAAATGCACTCTAATATTACTTTCAATGAGTAAAATGTAAAAACTATTGATTTTGGAAATTGTTGGAAAGAAAAACAGATTTTTTTTTCAAATTAAACTAAAAAAAGCAAGGTCATTCATGAATACGAAGTGAAAATATCAAGATTTCTGTGATTTAAAATTCATATTTACCAAACATTACTGCACCAAATTTAAATTAAATTGTTAGGCTAAAATATTTAAAACATAAAGATTTCAAAAATCTTAAACATTTGACATGTTCTTCTGTTTCTATTCCTAATTGTGTATCTTAAGATATGTATATTGACATTCCATGTTTGTTAAGAATTTTAAAACTATTAAGACAATTAGTTTCATAACAGATTATTTAGAGGCAAGACTCCTTATATTTTTAGTAAATATATATTTCTGCCATAATATTAGTTTTACAAGTCAAAGATCATTTATATTTATTTATTTATTCTTGACTGTTGACCTTAAGCTAAAGGTTACAATGGGCAGACTTAATGCCAAGTGGCATTCTCTACCAGTCAACCCTTGTGAAGGTGAAAATTAGTTGGCAGGTGCAAAACAAAGAATAAAAATGAATAATAGACTCCAAACAATATATTAATAAATATACATATAAACACTATATAATTAAAAAAACATATAAATATTTTCAATATAAAATACACAAATAAGTATAAAAATACATAAAAAGATACATAGAATATTGTCAATGATCCATTAGGTATTCACAAACTTGTCTCTTAAATTAATTTCTAATTTAAAAATTATGTTCTGGAATTCGGAAAAAGGCCAGGATTTATTTTTCTAGTCTGTGATGCTTAATATAAAGTATTATCTCGAGATTATGACAAAATTATAGTAAACTGAATAACTAATATTACTTTTTCATAAACTATTGCCAATACTTAAAACACTTCTGTGGATTACTTTTGCAATTTTAAAAAATATTTTTTATTTTAATATTATTATAGTTAAAAGCCATTTCAATCTTATCTATGTAATATGAACTTTCTTAATAAATGACATACAGATACAACATAGCTTATAAATATTTTAGTTTTTTCAACTTAGTTAAAGAGATTATTGTTTGTCAAAATATTAACTTAAACCGTATGCACTATGCTATCCACCGTTTTTGACATTTTCCAGGACCTTTTTAAGAATATTTACTTAACACATAAAAGTATTAAAAATAGGCTATATGGACTTGCTAAAATTTTACTAAAATCTCAAAGATCTTAGAGCAATTAATAAAAAAATATTTTCATCGACTTTTTATTCAGTGACATACTATTCATTTATTATGTACATATTAATTTATTTATAGGTTTAATTACAAAAAGAAGTTATTTCTTGTATGTCGTTCCACTTTTAGGACCTAACAAGTTAACTGACATTGAGAAAATGATTGAAGCTAAATCAAGGCTAATCAAATCTTATTAAAATATATCTTGACTAACGGAGATTATATATCTACAAAACACCTATTTATTAAAGAGTATTGTAAGATGGCTTCCTCACAGGGAGTGTTATTTCTTCGTATCAATGAAATTATTCAGTTTCGAAGGCTTCTTATATATTTTAAACGCATTAGAGAAACAAAGGATTATAATGCACAATTAAAAGAAGAAAATACTACGCCGGCGAGTCACGTTAAACTATTTATTTACAATAACATTTAATTTTATTCCTTGATGTTTATATGCATGTATGTATTCTAACATAGTTTTTACACAACCGAATGGTTAAATGATTCGCCTTCGAATTACGAGACTCGAGTTCGATAACCTTTCGTGTGATTTGGAGGGCACGTAACGTACATCGTCGGCTTGAACCAGTGTTGCCAACCCTTTAGTTTTAACTGTAGATTTACAGTATTTTTTTACAAGTTCTCCCATTTTTTATTTCTTGATACTATCAGGTTTTTTTCATATAATGTGTTTTATTTATTAAATAATTAATTTTATTATTTTTTATAAACTACAGTTTCCTACTGTTTCTATTATGGCCATATGCGGTAGGACAGGGTTGGCAATAATGACCTGAACACTAAGCAATAATTATTTATTTTATTAAACAAATATTATTGGCAATAGTTGTTGATGGAACATGTTGATTGATCATGTTGTACCAACAAAAAGAGAGCACGCCTTAGTTCAATGTGAATTTGTGTTTATAACTTACATACTCTTTGTACAAAACATTGGTTGATGAATTGCTGAACTTTTTTTTTTCATAAATTTGTAGAAGACGCGGCTTAAGATGTCAATAGGGCTGCTACCAATTCACATTGGTTCAAATGAATTCTGATGAAAAATGGGTTGAACTAAATTACTAAAATCAGTGTCATTGAACAATATATCATTGGTCTAGAATCATTTCTCATAATAGGATAATGATATACATTATTTATTTATTTATATGTCGTGACCGTATAGTAGAATTGACCACATCATGAAATTACATATAACATTACATGGGGATTTCACACACAATTCTACGATCGGGCCTCGACATATAAATAAATAAATAATGTATATAATTATGCTTTTATGAGTAATGACTTATTATTAAACCCTATACCCAATACTGTGATTATTTGTGGAGGTCTAGACAATTTTAGTCTTATCAACCTACTTTTCACCAGAGCTTATTTGGGACAACGTGACAGGTGTTTGGGCCTCATCCCACCAGGTGGGCCCTGGGTCTTATTGTCCAAGTCAACGACACAAATCGAACAAAAGTTTCGAAAAACTCTTTATTACGAGCCACATAGGGCATCGAACCCGAGTCTCCTGGTTTCCTAACCATCTGCTCCCACAGATCCAATAACCACGCGACTATCGTGGCTTCTTCTTGGAGTACATAATATTAACAAATCGTGAAAAATTTTCACAAAAACATAGAACTCGATATAATATTGACTTGGCTTGCGAATTAGGACTCCGAGATTTGTAAATAAAATAGATACATATTTTTATTGATTATTCCGATACTTTTGTATTGTAAGGTTTCATTTTGAGTCATTCGGAAACAAAATTGGTTTGTATTACGACAGTATTACCTTTTACAAGAGCACTTTTTTTTCCAAATAACTAATATGTTTAATATTTTTTTTATTTCAATTTAAGAGATCATCACACTAACGTTATTAACGATTACTTTATAAGTGCATTATTTATTTTATATTACCTAGCTAATATTCAATTAATTGCAAATCACAAATATTCGACAGTTACCTTTCACATATATTACGCAGAAATTACTTTTTTTTTTTTAATAATCTGTGATGTGCCATTGCTGGGCAAAGGTCTCCAACTTTTACTTCCATGTCTCGATCTATTACGGTCTAATTTATAATTGTTTACTATAATAAAAAACATTCTCTAAAATTTCTGGTTCTCAATTCCGGGCTTACAAAGGCTGACTAATTATATAGTTCTAAATCTATCTAATTCTATAAATCTCTATTAAAATATTATCCATTCCGAAATTTAATCAGAATATTAGTTAAAAAATATAATGAACATAATCTGAAAATTATACTGTGCTGTCGAAACGTTTTTACTGGGCGAACTCGGCAGCTATAATAATATCACGGTCTATAATATTATTATTTTTTTATATTTCTTTGTAATATTTCTTTCGTTAAGATTTTTAAATAGATACTGTGGAGATAAAAACAATTCTAGTAGTAACATAGATTTCATTAAAAACCGTTTTGTATCTTCAAAGGTATTCCAATGGTGAGACATGACTATATTCATCACGAAATAGAAATACTTAAATTGCATTATTCTTCATTTATTATTATATACGAATTTAATCATATTTGTATTAGTTGAGCCCTCCACTCTTAGTTTACAAAATGTAATAAAATAATTATAGTAATTTTGTCTTAATTATCACATATTAGTATAAAGTTGGCGATGAAGTCAGCGTGTCATATACATATAAAACTTTATGTGGAGGAGTAACTTCGCTAGTATTAGAATTATTCAAATATTTGCAAAATTTCTTTCCACAATTTCGTAGTATTATTTCATTACTGTTGTTACAAGTCTACAACTTTTTTTTTATTTAATTCCTTGTGTTTAGATTTTATGTTAAAATAACTTTGATTGAATAGTTAACAATTCAATATGTTATGATTTATCTATAACGGTATATTAGCATATCTAATATCGTATAAATATTTTTATGTAATATTTTTAAAGTTTAGAAATCTAAGTATACTATAATACGTTAGTATGACTGTTTTGAAATAATTTTTTAATAACAATATATAGTAGTATACTATAAAGCCAATAGATTTTATAACGGGATTGACTGCTATTTATTTTTTTACAAAATTTATTAAAGATTATATTCTTTGATTAAACCAATAGTGTGAATGTTATGAAATCGATTTTTCTTAACACAGCGATTTTCAATTCCAAAAATGTATAACTGTACAAATACAGGTCTTTTAATTTTAAATGTTACTTTTGAGGAGATATATACCATAAAATTAATGGTCTGTGTTTATAATAGAGTCAAACTTTTTAATTATTTATTTACACTAAGGCCGTTTTTAGAGTCACGTGAACGCGCTGTACTAATGATTCCAGATAAATATTTTAAATTCTTCGGATCTTCGTTTAGTGATTATTAACATTTAATTGAAGCGCCAATAGCCCAATGGGTTAAGTTGCGGATTGAGAAACATGACGTCCCAGGTTCGAGTCAAACGGCTATTGTCGTTAACCACTCCGAGCGTTTTATATACGTTTTATATACTCTTAAGACTTATGTTAGTTGGAGTGGTGGTATAGGAATGTAGCATTGCTAATATTCTATTAAAAAAGATCCGAGTCAATGGTGTTTATGTTATCAGCCACGTTGACTATATATTTTTTTAAATTTTGTGTAATAACCAGCCATCAAAACGTTTTTTTTGTTATAGATACGCATCTAGTAAATTTATGTTCATTATGACTGTAGTTATCTACGAATGTGCTCGGCACGGCACAAAAATAAGCTGTCTTCATTCCTAAAGTAGATCTGTAGAGATATATCTTGATCTACGTGTACACAAATATATTGCATAAAATCATATCGATGTTTTAGGATGTAACATTACAAAATAGTCGCTTAGTACTGTCACTTACATATATAAAAACTATTATATTACCTTTGATAGGTATATCTGGAAAAAATTAACTGTACCAAAAATTTTAAAAGGGGTTTTTTTTTTCTTATCTTCAGTAATTGTTCGTCATCGGTACCAAAAGTATGAATACAACAATATTTACCTCACGTAATTCTGGATCGAATATTTTATATTCAAAAATAGAACTAGCGACTATTATGTAGTTTAAATTAAGAATGGTATATAATAAATAAAAAAAAATATTTTTAAACTATATGGGAAGTAGTAGAGAATAATATATGGTATGTGTACTAAGTGTTGAATATGACTAATTTATTATATTTACAAAGATGTGCAGGTATATTGTATTACCGTTCGAATGGCATTTTATTCCTATTGTAAGAACCTCGTCTTATCTATTATAGTAGGTGTGAAATGCAATAATAAAATAAAAAAAAATATGTTTTATTTGTGTTTTTCTTACAGTGGTGGTGGCTTTATATTCAAAATACGGCGATTACCATTCCCAACTGACCTGAACCGAACGAATTGTATCGCGATTAATTATTATTCCCGACGTTGACGTTCGACGTAAACACAAATTAATAATTTGCAAGCTGACGGTAGCCGGGCTATGACACCAGGACGCCAAACATCTCAGTAATAATTAAACGTGATAAAATTCTAAAATAACAGTTTCCTTTGAAATTAATAATTTTTGTTTCTGCATCAATATTTATGGTATTTAAACACAAGACTCAGTCTCTCAGCAGTCAGTTATGCTCGGCGGTTGTCAGTATATACAGCAATAGGACGGAAACCTGCCGTTCGTCTATATGTCTGATAGTGGGAATTAAATTATGTAATTCCTGGGCACATCAAAATGTATCCTCTAAAACACCCTCACCCTGCGTCTGTAATCGAGTCTAAGTAAACTGGCAACCAGACCTGGGTCACTAATTTACCTCTTGGCATGTCTATCAGCATATTTCTCATTCCACTGCATAATCTCTGCAAAATTTATCTGCCAAATTTCGTTAACTTAAATGCATAAGTTCTTTATTTTTTAATTTCGGGGAATGAATCTGCAACGCTCTTTCCTCCCGTGGGTTGTAAGAGGCGACTATGGGACTAGCCTTGAAAATCACAATGGCTACTGAAAGATGGCGGGATAACAAATCGTGAAAAATACTTCCTTATAGGATAGGCCTATGTATAATATATATATATCTACAATGGACTATTTACAGACAGACAAGGAAGTCCTTTAAGCATTAATACAATACTAATATTGAGTAGAACAATTCAGGAATCTTAAGAAACTTGAATTTTTTAAAGTTAAATACGTTCAAAGTACTTCTTCATCAGCCCATATTTAAGTCCACGGGTGAACTTAGGCCTCTCCAAGAAAGTTTCAGAAAATACCGGCATTCGTTACTTAAAACCCACACACACACTATCACGCTGGTCCGGCAAATTGGCGAGCGCAGTGCTCTCGTTTTAGTAATACTGCTCCCCATAACTGGTCGGTAGGATTTGTGCTCGCCAATTTCGGACAGATTTTCAGCCATAGTTCGGTCGCCATACCCTCGTTCCTTATAGCACCATGTGCGGGAGAGCTTTGCGTTTGGAGGAAAAGTATATTTTTTATAAGACGGAGCTGTTGCTCTCCGATGTTCTTGCCTGCAATTGTAACACGGAGTTAAAATATACTGCTATAACACCGTCTTCTACGTATATTATCTATGAATGAGAGAATATACTTTTTTGTGCAATACAAAACGAAAAAGGAAAAAAATTGGATGGTACGAATTGGGGACCTTTTCGCTACATAGCGATCTCTTCCAGGCAACCAAAAGGCGTAGAGAAAGGTGTATGTTATATTAGAGCTACGGATTCATGATATTATCCGACATAAGTCACCAAAGACCAAACCATGGCAGCTGGTCAATTGATAATGGCATATCGAGGTGGTACCGAGACGCGTGATAGCACCAAGGATCTCAAACTAAAACGTGAGATTGTATTCATCATGTATGTTAATGACTTCTCTTAAGATATTATGCAAAGGCTTTGAAATTTGTTTCGCTGATTCCTTTTTGTATCTTCTTTAAAAAAGTTAATACGCTTTAAAACGCTTAAAATAATATTGAAGCATTTATTTAAAGTAATAATGTATATAAGATGGTCTCTAGGCATCTCAATGATTAGGTATTCATATTGTAACTGGCACATCTCAGACGTTATCATTTTCACACATGATCGCTTCCACGTCTGTTATCCAGTGAAGCGAACGCGTATAATTATTGCTTGTTGTCACAACAGGTATTCATTTGCGAGTTTACCCTGCCTTCATGGTCACACTCTCAACTCGAGCAGGGGGGGTTTAAGGGAGGTCAAGTGTTGTGCATAACGGGGTGGGTGGCACGTTGTCCCCCCAGCTGCGTCCCCCGCTAGGGCCGTGCGTGTGGCTGTTGCTAAGTATTGTGGAGAAGTAATTCGGTGCAATATTATAATATGAACTGGGTACTTCATTAATTATTAAAATGAATTTAAAGTTGAATTGTTTTTTCCTTAGAAAATACATAGAGTTGTAATTGAAATTATTCGGTTTCGTAGCCTGCTTGCTGCTACCAATGGACGGCTTGGTTCCAAACTGGAATGTAACTGAGAAACTAGAGGTATTAAATAAGGATTGGTGATAGTTTCTGTGGTGGCCTTTTGAGATACCAACAAAATACTATGTTCTGAGCCTATACAGGGATGTAAGGGGTGAGAAGTTGACGGAGGATTTATCGTTGGAGCTTGAGATACTGGATGCAATTCTATGTAAAGGTCGACAAATTATATTTGGAGATTTCTCTGCCGACGAAACAATAGCTTCTAAGCCTATAGAATACCGAGAAGGCCTTGATCTTGTAAAACTCTATTAGAGATGTTGGTGTAGATAAGATGGTGGATGATTGCAGGTTGCAAAACTTATGGGGAATTTGCCACCGTTCCTGTTCTTTGAGAATCTGATGTTTCTGCAGTGCAGTGCTTTGCAGTCGAGTCATATGTAGTGGTCGTTGTGAAAAATGGGCGTTGTCGAAAGCCTTGTATCAATTTCTGGTTATATATCTGTGTTAAATACAATGACCGTAGCCTTTGCAGCAACAAAGTCAGCGATAGTAAAATTTTCTTTTTTATTAAGAACCTATAACAATGTAAACTGTAACAATAAAAAATATTGTAATCAGACAGAATAATGATGGGGCAAGATGAGCCGGTACCGAGGTAAATCCAATCCAATCTTGTCCAAAACTACAGGTCTATAAATCTAGAAACAGAAAAATAAACTTCTTTTCACATACATTTTTACCTAGATCATGGACATTATATATGTTGGACAGCCGCATATTTCATTTATCTCAAAAAGAAGATCGAAAATTAAATTAATCAAATAATTACTCTCAAAATCACGAAGCGCACACAATAGACCGTAGTATTTGCGGCACAAAATACATTATCCGTACGTAGAATGGCCAGTACCCAAATGGAAGGTAAAAAGTAAAATCAGACGGACCGAGTTACTCAGTTCTGGTATTAAAATATCTTAGTTCCACATCGGTGTTCCTCTGAGCCTAAGCGCACGGATGCCAAGCATAATGTGCCGGATTCCCGGTCCCGAGGACCCCCCCGGCGCAGAGGATTCTCCGCAAGTAGAAATCGCAAATGGAATTCCGTAATCCCTGCCTATCCCTATGGGTGATAGGAGCGCTTCTATAGCTTTTATATTCATGATTCGAACCAAACATTATATAAAAAAAGCCCTTTCCTCTTTAACTTAACGTTTCAGCAGACTTTATTGACGTGCAAAACAATAATTACCTGTGTCCAGCTTCCGTTGTCGGACACTGAAATGAATGATACATATCTATATTAATGATATTATCCTGAGAGATTCACATAGGTAAGTATATAACGGTCGATTATATTCTTCTTTTATAGTTCCTTACCAGCCTGTAAAAAGTTCACTGCAGGACATAAGCATATTCCATAAGGAGGACTAGGCATAATCGCCACGCTCGGCAAACGGTTTGGCGATCGCTGTACCGGACTCCTCGTACCTTAGACGGTGTTGCCCGTCATCGGTCTGTTTAATTTTGATCTGGTAATTTTCGAGATGGTTATGCCGCCATCTGTCTGTAGCCTTTGCGATTTTAAAGGCTTTTAAAACACCCGCGGGAAGAAAGGGGGTGGCAGATCCTAGTGGCGACATCACACGGCCACGGTCACCACATTGTTGCTATATTTGTATTAAAGACTAAGATCTATATATAAAGAACTTCAAAATGTTTCTTAACTGAAGCGAGCTCTTTATGCTATAAGGAGAAATAACATAATTTTGAGTCTCAAATTAGGTCAATAAATCTACAGCCGATTTTTGTTGTTATACTCGTAATCCAAAAGAAGGTCTATTTATATTAATCGGCTTAGATGATGGAACTAGGCAATGGCACTCAGGTTTTATTGATATATCTCAGTTACAAATTTACAAAGCTTGTGTATGAGACTGTATGGTTCAGTGGCGCGTCCGATATCAACTTTATTTCATTATCTTTCCAAGAGAGTGACAGTAAGTCTGGAGTCTCTGGAGATGGTAGTCTCCTTCACTAGTTTACGGGAGTTTAACTAATGTCCAAATTGATGTATTTTCCGCCATAAGTCGGTCACAAGAGCTTTGTTAGTAGGGTTCAGATGATGTTTACTTTTGGAGAAACAGATTGTAAATTATCTCTTACTACTTACCGTCGACAATACTAACGCTATCTTACGCTATCTCGTACATAATACCTTATTTTTTTAAATGTTCCGAAATTGTAAACGGCGATGTCGCATCTCCCACTTGTTCTGGAAGTCTGAGTAATAAAATAAAGATAGGAGCGAATATATTCACACCATACTTGATGTAATTATATTACTTTCTTTACGCAATGACGCCATGTCAGCAACAAGGTAAATGAAAATCCAACAGCAACACACCGTCGGAAGCCCATGAATAAGCATTACGTGGACACCGTAAGCCTATTTCTTTCGTTTGACGCCCACTGACGCGGAATGCGAACACGGAAATATGTAGCGTTAATTCTCCAGTGACATATCGGTCAACTATATTATTTATTTCACGCCACCCATTTCGAATAGGTAATATTTAGTAAGTGTCAAGGTGTTTATGACCATAATGTTTGCAATATTCTCGTCACTTTTATTTATTTTTTATTGTTTTTTTCTTTATTGTGACCCTAAAAATAAGGTATACGATGGGCGGGTTGATGCCTTTTGGCATTCTCTACCAGTCAACCCTGAGTGAGAAAGAAAAACATGTTGGCAGGTTTAAAATAAGTAATAAATGTAAATTAAACAATTATATTAAATACATAACCCTTATAATATACTTACATACTTGTAACATACATAATACACTACACATAAACATATAATACATACATAAATAAATTAAATATGGAGAGGAAAATCTCAGATGTCAAATACCTCGATTAAATGACTATACTAATATCTTTGTTTTTTTTTCTCGAAGCCGGTGTGATAGCCGTCTAAGATTTATTCACCTTCTTTCCTATCGCGGTATTCTTAGGAGATGATTAAAGAAAAACCTATAAGATTTGCGACCTTGCCTTGACGTGACCGGGGTGCTCACGTTCTGTCTCCAGGAGAGGCGAAAAGTGGTTTGTGGAATCCGATTTGACTATGTTGAGTCATGCTGAATTGTGTGCTTTTATATATATACACGCGAACCACGACGGCTTCGCACGAACAGATCTGTAATATATAAGGTAAAGGTGAATATGTTATACATATACTCGTAAACCTTATACATAACATTTTCTTAATGATGATGAATGCCGCATTTTCACTTAGAAGTTTAGGCGTTACTAGCCTTTGCTCGCGATCTCATCCGCGTATTATCTATGATTACTCGTACGTCATAGTTTTATTTATAACTAGCTTTTCCCCGCCGTTTTGCTCATGTTGAATTCGATATAATTTTAGGTATCCCTGTAATAAATTGAGTGTGCGACTGAGGCCCTTGGATTATTTAAAATTCCAAAAGAAACTTTCAGCCACTTCGTCATTCCCATGGGTGTCGTCCAATTGCCTTCGGAATTACAAAGTGCCAAGCAAAGGCCTATGCGATGTTCTCTCGCTTACCAATTACCAATCCCTCCTTAATTTAATTTTTACACTTTATATGGTAACACTGGATAGCTGTCTTCTTTAGACATTTGACATTTCTAGGGAATCAACTGGTGTAGTGGCACTACATCGAAAATTTCTATACGTTATTATTCTCAATTTATCTAACCAAATTAAAAGTCGGGCAATAGTTACTGAAAAAATCAAAGTATTTTGTATTTTACTTATCAAATGAGCGTTGTTATTGACCATGGTCATTAACTACCTGCATACCAAATTTTACGTCCATCCGTTCAAATGGAAATGTGGGACACAAACACAGACCGAAAGACACGCTAGATTGCTGAAAATCACTGATTTGGCTTCAGTATCACTATAACTAGTCTGGCCATAAATAATTTTTCAATTTAAGAAGTTACTTTTTTTAAATTCAAACTATTATGTCAGAGCTTCGATCAATTTGCCGCCATTTCACGTATTATCTTTCACCGTATTTGTTAAATGACATAATGGAGCGAGTAGCGTTAAAGAAAACAGAAACGCATGCGTATCAGGTGCGCTAGTGGAGGTCGGAAAAATTTGCACTTTTCGGATGGCTATATTTACGATTGAAGAGCACTTAAACAAAGAAATCACAAAGTGTACGCACACAGCTCTGAAGAAACCACGCAACATGTCCGAACAGTTCAACGTGGTCATCATTGACTTTCCAGCAAGACCATACTTCTGGTCAGAACGCACGTCAACTCAAACCTGGCTCGTAAACAACGTTCCAGACTTCATAAAAGCTGAAGGCTGACTTTCTTCCAGTTCAGATCTCATCCCGTTGGAGTACAAAGTTAGTTCTAGAGGACATGGCCTGCTCAAAACGTCACTCCGACATTGAGTCTCTCAAGAAACCTGTAGAGTTAGCAGTACCTATCACCAAGGAGACGGAGCATAAATCCATAGATTAGTGGACTGTTTCCAAAGCCAAATGTGGCCACTCATAATACAACTGTTTTTTATTATTTGCTTAGATTTCAATAAACAAATATAACTCATTGCCTAGACTTCAACATAAGTTATTAAGTTAATTTAAAAAACATATGCATGTTAAACTGTAACACAAGTAATTATCATACTCCTCTAAAGAACCCTCCTGTAGTTTTCCAAAAATTATGAATTTCAGATATCCCTATTCTATAGAAGGAGGTAATTATCAGGAGGAGGAGCAATTCAATAATATATTTTTTTTATGTTTGTAATGCGATATTTTTCTTTGATTGTGATCTTTTTGTGTGAGATTTTAAGGATTCTTTTTTATTGAATAGGCCTCGAGGGTTTAAAATTTGAAGAAAATATTCCACTCCTAAGGGCAGAAAAAAAGGGTTTGAAGAGGCTGTTTATTTGTAACTTTGTTTTATTTAATTCACCTGTTGGCTTTCGAATTGTGAAATCTACAGTACAATTACGGATACTTGTTTACTTTTGAATTTAAATCCCGTTATAGGCATTCCGGATGTATCTGGTATCATCTTATCATTATATATCTGATAAGATTTCGAGCCCGTCGACGTCTTTGTCTTTGTGTTCAGTGTCAAACGTATTATATAATACTCGTAATCGAACAAAAGTTTCGTGAAACTCATTGGGATTTGAATAGGGGATCGAACTCGAGTCTCTGATTTGGCTGAGAGGATCTGCAACCACTAACCACTCGGCTATCGTGTTTAGACTTAACGCTAGTGTTCTGAAAGAGCGTCTTTTTTCTTTGAACGAGCTAACCCAGACAAAACAACCGAAGTGCGATTAATGCGGTCGCTGCTGCTATCGACCACGCTATATATTATTTTTTTAAATAATGGTCGTATTTTCTTTTTTTTTGTTTAGCTTACTATTTATCAACCTTACTGTATTCTTCCATTGATTCGTTATCTTTATCTTTATATAGTTCTTTATAAGTTCAGTGACCTTGACTATAATTATGTGCATTTTAAGTGAAGCTACTGTTCGACGCTAGTTAACATCTTATTGTTGTGACTGTTTTCATAGGCACTCTTAGAAAGTTGTGATCATATAGAGCGCGTGCAAACGAATAGACCAAATATATTATAAAAAATATTTTTCCTGTAGCTTTACCAATAACATAAACAACTTAAAATTTCATTATGCGATAGTTAATGAAAAATTGGTGATGAAAAAGGTGTTGACAAACATATAATAATCATATATTATCTAAGGGCGATGAAACATCATAGTTGAATAATAAATAATTTGATGTTCTTTATGGATTAACTCATGTCAGTTTGTTACTCAAATATCTATCACTAAGACTAGATAAATAGATTTTGATTCCTTCCTTAAAGATCAGTATCCCATTTGGTCTAACTTTAAGCATCTTCATGTTGAAGGTAAATCTTCAACTTATATTATTTAATTATTTACGTTTTTAATATTCGCTTTCGTTCGTTCCATAAATCTAAACTCACCTTCGGCCAGAGGTTGCATGGCGCCGCTTGTGTAGAGGCTGTCGCCGGAGGCGCGTACGTTATTGGATTCGCACGGATTACGCGGGAAAGTGTTGTTCGGAAGAAGATTGTGTTTGTTACGTAATGTAATATGTTACATATGGGTTAACTTAATTAAAAAGGAATATTAGCTGTTTCAAAATGTTATGTCTAAATCGTTAAAAATTCTAATCGATGAAATGAAAAGGTAATAATAAAAGGCCAATGAGCATAGTGTTACACCAAAAGTTATCACACAATACGATCTTGAGCCACCTGCATTCAGCAACTTCCCAAGTCACTCTATGCTCCATTTTGTTATTTTGAGTGATCGTTGTGACAGATAGTCTCGATATAGGAAAAAAATGTCTAGGCGTATTTATCGACATAAAAAAAGCCTTTGACACCGTTTCCCATTCCATCCTCGAACAAAAATTAGAAAAAATAGGAATCAGGGGTCAAGAACTTTCTTTGTTTAGAGATTATCTTAAAAATAGGAAACAAAAGGTGAAATTAGAGCAATACATCAGCGAAGATATGGGTGTATCATGTGGCGTACCACAAGGTAGTGTTCTCGGACCTACTTTATTTTTAATCTATATTAATGATCTCTGCAATATGAGTATCGAAAATGCAAACATCTTTTCGTATGCCGATGATACAGCTATTATCTTTACTGGATCAAATTGGGATGATGTTAATGTAAAAGCTGAACAAAGTATGGTCTACGTTGCTAAATGGCTAAAAAATAATTTACTGACACTAAATACCGCAAAAACTAACTATATCTGCTTTAGTATATATAACAACGCACAACCTAATCCAAATTTCAACATTAAAATCCATAACTGTAATAACATAACTAGCAATAATTGTAACTGTCCAAACATAAATAAGGTATATCATACAAAATATTTAGGTATTCAAATTGACAGTAGATTGTCATGGTATCCCCAAATCGAGCAGATTACTGCAAGAATTCGAAAATTTATTTGGTTATTTAAAACTTTAAGATATGTTATTCCTAATAATAGGTCAAATATACCTGGCTCTCCAAAAAACACATTGAACAATGTTTATATCGCTTTAGTGCAGTCTATACTAATATACTGTTTACCGATTTGGGGTGGTGCTGCTAAAACTCATTTCCTTGTAGTGGAACGAGCTCAAAGGGCGTTACTTAAAGTAATGAACTTTAAAAAAATAATATATCCTACTTATAGTTTATATGAAAATAGTGACTTATTATCCGTACGGCAATTGTATATATTACACATTGCATTAAAAACTCAAAAAGCAGTACCACTTGATAGTAACACAAAATCTAAACGAAGGAAATATAGTGTCGCAAACACTGCCCCAGTAAAAACGGTATTTGCAAGTATGCAGTACAAGAAACGTTCTGCTTTTTTATATAATAAAATTAACAAAAAAATCGATATACACTCTAAATCTCATCGTGACTGCAAAGCTGTATTAACACAATGGCTAAAAACATTAACGTATGATGAAACGGAGAAACTCTTGGAATACGTGAAGTAATTTGGAAAGCATTAACACATATACACTTACTCCCTTGACGCACACATACACACCCACGCATACATAAACAAACACACCCACACACACACACTCACATATACACATGCAAACTAACTCTGCACGCATGTTACTCTATAATTAATATTTTGGAAAATATAGAAAATATTTCTCGTTAATTTAAGATAAGGAACAGCGGCGTCTCCTGGCACAGGCACTTATCTGCTTAAAAGGAGTCGCCAGATAATCGTTACATGTATTCTGTGTTTACGGAATATATAATACGGAAATAAAGATATTTTTTTTTTTTTTTTTTTTTATTTATCGTCCTACACTGCTATTGTCATTATTAGGATCATTATCACTCGAGAACCCTATAATGTTAATATACTATGTAATATTACCTTACCTTAGCAGCTAGCAAATAGTCTACTGCAAGACATAGGCCTCTCGCATAAGAGGGATTTGCTCCTATCACCACGCTCGATAAGCGGATTATACCATGCTGCTGCTCGTCGGTCTGGTCAATTTTGATCTGTTAATTTTCGAAATGGTTATTCCGCCATCTGTCCCCAGCCCTTGCGTTGTTCAAGGCTTTTCTCCTTAGTCACCTATTACGAGTCCAACCGGAACCACTAAGAAAGTGGCAGATTCTTACGCAGATTACTTATATAACTTAAAAAACTTATATAACTTTACTTATTACTCACTAACTTGTTAACGATGGAACTCAAGCGAAACCGCGGGTAAATGCCAGTATTAGACATAATAGTGATGATAGAAGTTTTCTGAGTACAGAATGAAATCTGGTAAAAATTTAATCAAAGAGCGACTACGATAAAGCTAGGGCGGGCAACTTTGTCATTAATCACATAATTCAATTTCATAACAAAAAGTGAGTTACCATCATTATCAAATTCAAACTTAAAGTAAAAGTTTCTTATTCAATTAATTCCTTAAAATTCTTATAAATGTCAAACTTAATCTATGCTGTATCGAAAAATAAGCATTAAAAAAAAGTCTGTAGGTCTTTTTAATGTCATCTATGTACTAAATATATAAAGACAAAATATCGGCAACTGTATTTCGTTGTGCAGAATATTCTTCTAAGACACTTGGGATCAATTTTGATCGGGATTTTTAGATGTTTTATTTATTGTTAAAGTTCGTTGAAGAAGTTGATGGCAACGTCTGTATTACGTAGTATATAATATGAAATATATTAGTAATTAGTAGTACACGGATTACAAATAGTGGCACAACACATGTTTCCATAGGCTTTAAAATAAAATACAATATATACTTTTACAATGCTTCATCAGATTTTACACACATACACACAAGGTGACACAAGGTTAAACAAAAATAGGAAATAGAGAAATTATTTAGCATTTACGAGATTGCCTTCCAAATATTCAACTTATACGCGTTCACATTTCATATAAATACATTTGTGTTGTTCATACTAATTTCGTTATATTTTCTAAACATATAAACCAATGGATTATAAAATGAGGTGTTATTTCTATAAACATTTAATAAAAAATATTTTAGATTTTCTACATCGATGTATGGTTCTTGTATAAATTTTATCTGTGACAGTAAGGATGGACAATCCACAATAGAATGTAGTAATTTGTAGAAATACATCGGCGTTGTAAACTCCCGCCTATTTTTGAGCATATCATGAGAGCATCTCATGAAAGTACTGGCACTTATCAGAGTATTCACCTAGTGTACGCGTTTAATAAAAGCACTGTACTTTGAGGAAGCGTTTTGAACCCTCTCTATTCTATTAGAATGAACACCTTAATAAGGCGACCAGAACAATGATGCATATTCAAGCATATTTTAATTACTCTGTTTTAATTGTAATAATTATGTCGCTAACTTATGTCTACCAGTTTTCAGGTCGCGAGGATGAGCGGTGTCCAAGTACGCTCTCTGTGTTCTATAATTTCTGTAGGTATCAATGAGGCCAATTATTTCTATTCCGTAGTGGTGAACATATTTTTACTTCATTTTGTTATCAGTTTCGTTGATATTGTTAGGTATGGTACAAAGGCTTTTGGCTAAAACTTCTAAAGTGATGGTAGTGTCTATGTTATTTTTGTGAATTAGAACCTTAATGTTAAATATGGATAGTGTGCCACAAGTGACAAATGTGTGAGAGCATTTTTTTGGACGTTTTCACACATTTCTTTTCGATCCAACAAATCTAAAGTAATAAATTTATAAAGTAATAGTTAGCTATTGTGTAACTGTCGATAATGTATATCATAGGATCTTTTTTTTAAGCAATAGAAATTGCATTTCCGATATAAAACTAACTACTAAAAATATTCAACTAACAATGTTTGACACTGGCATAAAACTAAAACGGTTGCCATGAAGACTGAGCTTGCGAAAATAACTATAATTAAACAGTAAATTTGCTTGTTTTAAAAAGTTCTGAACTGATTTAATGTCCTGTCTTATTAACATTATTAACATTTCATCATTGACAAACTAAAAAATAATATCCTTTAAATTGCCAGATGATGTTAACGAAAATCTTTGGTAGATAAATAAAGATGGCTTTATACTGGTTTGAATATAAGGTTATTTTTTTAATTAAAAATAGTAACTTATTTCGAGAATATTCTGGAATATTGAAAAATAAAAAGACTATCGAAATTCGGCACTATGTAAAGGGCATTGGAGCGCGCTAGCGGGAAGATAAAGCGCAAAGGTCATCGCCTCAGGAAGAAACTTCGATCCATTTGTGAATTGTTAATAAAAAGAAGCTTAATATACAAATATTTTACCAAACCTATACCTCGTTACAATATTAACAAAGGAAATTCCAGTAAAATATTTAATTTGTATAGTTTATTCTAACCATTGTAGATGGGTCTCTCCTTATCTTCAATAATTGTTTTACGCCATAAATGCATGTAATTTACTCGTAACTCTTTTACTAACCAGCGTCCATTAAAACAGACTTCTATTGCAATTCCATAGTTATTATAAATACAATTATGTCATTACTGATTCTTTAACTAATTCTATAATTACTTCATATAATTTATTACCTCCCCGACTTCTGCATTCGCTACATTAATAACGTTAAGCACGATAATAAATGCGATTATAAGAATGCCTATCAATTTCTCCAATAAAGTGTACCTTTCGTTTATTTTTTGTAGTGAGGCGAAGTAAGAGAGTAAGAAGAGACAGGTTTTTTCTGTTTTTTCATTACTAAAACTAAGCTGATTTGCTTCAACGGCCTGGGAAGAAAGGGTTACTACGTTTTCTGCAATACTTTACTTTTTGTACCTTTTGTGTACTCAGGGTCTGAACCCTTTGCACACAACGTTCATATATGGCACCAGAGAGTTACATTCCAATCTAATAAACTCGTGAAAAGTATAATCAAGATTATAAAATCCATTTTGTTGCATCCGCGCAAAATTTGCGGAACCTAAGCAAACAGCATCACTCATACAGACCTCACCAACACGTTTTTTCAGACGAGGTGGTATTACATGGCTAGTGGCAACCTTAAATGAAATATATCCATTGCTTTTAGTCTCTTCATTTTCATCAGTGGATTAATGTGTGTGTCTGATGTGATTAATTGTGATAAAATGGAGGATAAAGTAGATAGATCGCTTTCGCTCTTGCCTTAAAAACTTGTAACGTATAATTAAGCAGTAGCAACGGAAGCGAAATAATTTACAATACCGACTTTTCTACGTGAGAATACTTAATCGATATTAAAAACTATGAAGGAATTATTTAGATAATGGGCGATGCAATTTACTCTCAGTTCAATAGTTTGTATTGCATATACGAGAAAGCCGTGGCAGCCTAGTAATCAAGGCTTTTACTCACTTTAATCTGATGCATCACAAACGTGCGCTTAAAGAAGAGGAAGGTGGTGTATTAGTTTGTGGGTGTGAGGGGGAATACAGAAACCTATTTCTGCAGATACCAACCTTATATGTACGTGGTACACCGTGTTAGTTTACAAACGAGGTTCTAGTGACTGGCTATGATGATGGCGGAAAATCCATCCGTACCGAAACCCTACAGACTAGTAATGGGAATCAGCGTAACTGGCAGGATAATGGTACTGCGCTCATAAACCCGCTTGACCAGCGTAGTGAGTATGAGCACACCTTCAAAGAAATGTGTGCTGGCTTTTGCTGGCGCTGTCTTTGGGGAGGATTATGTTCAATAGTGGACTGAAATAGGCTTCTAACTTCTGTTTCACATTGAGAACTCTGGTTTAGTAACTTAATAACGTGTGTGATTTTTTGATATATTTGCGGCTGCGTTCTATCTCCCAGTGGGACGAAAAGTGGTTTGCAGAAAAAATTGTTATTATTAGGCTACTTCGTTGTATCGTCTCGTTGGATCTCCTCAATGGTTCCTCAGATAGATCTGACTTAGAAGTAACCGTCGCACCCGGGTTCGTGAAACGCCTGTCGGTTTATTAGTGATTTTTAAAACAGTAAGTAGTCGCGGGGTGCACGGTTGGGACTGTATCTTCAAAAACTTCGTTACCTTAGTAAAGATTTAAGCCTAATGTGTCAGGGTGCGGACAGCGAAACATGACGTCGTATGTTCAGACCCGTCATTCGACTATTTTCGTGAATCGTGTACGTGTAGGGTTAACAGGAATATTAGTAAGGTTACCTAAATACCATTGCTAGTACGCTTTAAAAAAAAAAACTAGGGGCCATTACCGGGGTGAAGAACTACTCTACTGCGTGGATACTTTCGTGTTTTCTAAAACGGACAAGCACCTGTTAATCTGTACCGCCAAATTGTATCTTCTAATTAACTTGTTCTTTTAATGTTTTCTATATCCTTTTGTTTTTTCTTGTGTACAATTAAAGTATATTCATTCATTCATATTCAATTACAAGCAAGATTGCGTCGTAATTTCAGTCTTCCCGAAAAAAGAGAAACGATGTTTTTACCAGTGCTTCGTCATTTCCTCTTTTCGGCGGAAATTATTCTAAATTTATCGTATTATATTATCATGATTAATAAAATATTGTATTGACTATTCTTTCAGGTTCATAAGAGAATAATTTTATCAGCTTTAGTCTCGTGTTTCGTTATCATATGTTGCTAAAGATTCACTAAAAAAGTATCTACTGCTAGGGAATTCTGTTTTCGAAAATGACAATCACTTTTTATATTGTATCTTTTGTGTAAGTTTCAGAAACTTCCAATAGGCCCCAGGTGTTATATAAATATAAAGCACATCGAAGCTTACTTAAAACTGGCAAGTTATGCAAGCAAAATATGAGGTGATAACAAAAATGAGTATTATGTAACCATTAAAACAATACGTCTGCAAAGAGTTACGTAACTTGGAGAAGTAAACGAAAAAATTATAATGCACTCGGGTTTTGAGTTAATAAATTATTTATTAAACCAACATCTAATTTATTATTTGTTGAGTGAGTTACGACCTTTTACAGTTTACTATTGTTTGCAACTTTATTTTTAGATTAACATTTCCTAAAGGTCTTTGCTCTTCGATACTTCAAATTTTACCGCGACCTACCTTTTTTTTTCTTTTTTTGGCACGGGATTTCGTAATTCTAAAGGAAAATCGGAGCCATTTTAAAATCACTCGAGGTCTTGTCGTCTGTTACAGATTTTACAGTGTTACATATTTCAATTACTACATTAGCGTATTTAAGTCCGCTTTTAAACATAGGCCTCTCCAAAGAAAGCGCCTGCAAAAACCAGCATACATTTTTTTGGAAAGTATGTCCATATTCACCACGCTGGGGAAACGGGTTGGTGTGAGGGGTGCCCATCAGTAGTCTGTGGGATTTGGTATGGGCAAATTTGGATAGATATTCCGCTCCGCTATCATACGGTCGCCAGTACTTCGTTTGTTTACTGGCAGGATACGCCACGTGCGTGTGAGGTTGATATTTGGAAAAAAATAAAAAATATTCATCGGTTCACACTTTTAAATTTCAATTAAAATTACATTTGTGGTATCACTGCTGCTCTCTGCTGAGTTCCTACTGCTGCATTTAGTTACATGATAATTTTTTTTTAGGAATATATTATAATAACTATGATTATTTTACATTGATATTTTTAATAGAGCTGTAGGAAATTGTATTCTATTCTGTTCTGTTCACAGAAACACTGCAAAGTAGAATGTTTAAATTCAGGGTATTATAAGTAGTTTTTGTTTTATATCAGTGTTTATTAGTTTAATATTTTTTTTTATTCAGTTTTCTTCGTTAATAATCTGTGCCTGAAGTCTCCTTTTAAGCATGTCATGCGTCTCCGTTCTTCCATAACTTTATTCTGTGTTTTTGTAACATACGTTATAATACATAGAAGGATACATTAGGTGTAAATCGCCATTATTAACATAAATGCGTGCGAGGGTGTATGAGTGTCTGGGAGTTGGTGCGTGCGCATATTTGTGTATTGGTATATGAATATGTGTGTTATTTTATGGGTTGCATAAGTGTCTCCATCCCCTTGTAAATAAGCGTTCTCAACCACTTACATATCCCTTTTTTGCGTTCTTTATATTGTTTAGTATATATTTCTAATTCTATGTTTATTTTATTGTACATTTCAGCTGATCGTTAAGAATACTGTATGATTTACATGCCACTTATGCCACTATGTTTTTCCTTTATTTTACATTAATATCTCCTTCGTAGAATAGGGCCCTGCGTTTTTGAAGATGCTTTGTGATATATATAATTGTCTAACCGAGAGTAATTTACTAGTGTTAATTAGGCTTTCATTACGAACGGTATCTTAACTTTTTAAAGTACATAACTTTTATCAGGGCGCATTGTGCTCGTTCTACTATTATAAACCTCGTTTTTGCTGCACTATCCAAAGAGGAATGCAGTATAATGGGACCGATTGCACCAGGGAGATATATCCTGTTCAGAAGATTCGCAGGAGATTCTTGATAGGGGTGAACATTTTTTAGAACAACATGTCTTAATGCATTGCTGTGTACTATTGTTAATACTGAAACAGATATAGTCTGGCTTTATAGGTGTATAATGTAAACAGATAATCTTTTTAGCCAATAGGGCATTTTAGTCATACCTATGTCAGCACTAATTCTAACTGCATGCCAGGAACTCTGACAAAAGATAATGGCAGTATCATCGTCATGAGAAATGAATTTCACGTTTTTGATCTTAAAGTTTCAAAGATCATTGACATAAATTAAAAACTATGTAGGACATGATATGCTTCTCCGCGAAAAATTAGTAAATAAAAGATTTTCCATTTCCAATATATGAACTTAATCATTAATGTATAAAAAAACAGTTGATTACGTAAGTTAATGATGTAAACCAACTTAGTAAGAAAACTTGTTAGACTTTTGTCAACTTTTAACTGGAAACGAAATGTTAGTTATAAACATGGGTTATTGAAACCCTTCTCGTACATTACAAAAAAGTTTTTATTTAACAATTTTTCTTTCGAAGCGGCAGTTGTTTCGTCGTTTTTACGTCTTCTACTCGTGTCGAAAGTATAACGAAATGCCCATGGGGAAATTGTTTGTTCGATACCCGTACACAGTACGATTTCGAAATCACCTCTCTTTCTTATATACGTTACGTAATCGCATAGCAAGAAAAATACAATTAAAGAAATTAATTTGTCGAACGTTGAATTTTAATGAAGTCTAGATGATTAAAGATTGGTCGATTTTTTCACATGGTTATCAATATATACATAAAAATAAATAATCACTTATGTAATAATGCATTATTTAGAAAACAATGGCATTATTTTACATTAGTGTGGGTAAATCCTTAACATAATGTGGCTGGATGGTGAATGGTGACCTTAAAGATATTTGTAATCAAATAATTCAGAATTGAAGTGTTGCAATTTTATTTGATTTACTATTTTGTACTGAGGTGCGCAATGAGAATTTTTGATAGGTTATAAGTAGTTTCGAATCAGAGGTATAACGAAACAAGTGACAAGATGTTGTTCACATACACGTATTACAACAACAAAGTTTGATATTGAAATGTAGCCATAAGGGCTATAACTTCTAGACATTAATAATCATAGTTAATTTGATTGATACTACATTGATATTGATGGATCAAAATACCTATTAAATGAGTATCAAAGCTTTCCATTTCCTTACCAGCAGTACCTATGTGGGAGAGCTATCCCACATTATAGCCACGCTCGGCAGGCGGATTGGTAATCGCATTACCGGACACCTCGCATTTTAAAAACGACTGTCCATAATTAATCTGTCGCTTCAATCTAGTAATTTTGAGATGTTTAATCCGCCGTATGTTGAAGCCATGAGTTTTCCAGTACTTTTCCCTTAGCTAAATCTTACGACATCCACGGGAAGTAAACGGGTGGCAGATATTCTTATGCGGCCACCACAAAGCACCTGGATAGTGAAAATTAATATATCTAATACTATGACTTAAGTACAATAATTTATGGAACTAACGAATGGTTATAGCAGAACACTAAACTGAACCTTGCCCGCAATCTTGGAAAACAGTGTGACTTGTATTATTTGAACAGTTTTCAAATTGTGAATCAAGAAAAAGATCTCCGCATTAACGATCATTCATTTTGTTATATACGAGTAAATAGGTCTATTTACATGTAAATACTATTTGATTTACAGGGACCATAATAAATTATATATATATATATATATAAGTATATATAATTTAATAGCGTCCGTCCGTATAATAGTGGCTGTCCGCGATATCGCCCACGCTGTCACAAGTTTTTTCCCTCAAAAGATTTTATAATTGAGATAAAACCTATCGTATATTTTTTTGTCATTTCCATCTCTGTTATATCCATTCAGTACTTTAAGCGTAAATTAAATAACAAACAAATAAATAAACTTTCCCATCTTTAAGTGGGATATAACAGCCTGAACTAACACATCTGAATTCACAAAGAACATTATAAAAAAAGTTTTATCAAATTATGTGAAATTTACATAAAGTTCTTTGTATGCGTGTGTGAATTGTTTATATTAATATAGATAAACAACCTCACATAATCTCTGCAACCCACTTTTTACCTCTCCGGGAGATAGAACGTAGCGAGCGGCGAGCTCTGTCGTCGACAAATTATTTATACAGCACAATTCTTTATATTCACTGTGGTTACATTGCGACATTGTTGAATATTTTCTCAAAATATTTTGTTACTTAGGTTCGTAGTCTTCTTTAGAAGAAGTTAAGGCAAACATAGAGATTAAGAAAAAAGACACGTCTTGTACACTACACATTTTCTGATATATAGATAAACGGAAAACCATAAAAAATATTTTCTTTAAAGCGGAAAACTAAATATAGCTCAGATGTGGCAACCGAGAGTCGTCACTCGATACACCGTATCAAAAAAGTTGTAAAAGCTAACGGTACTTTACGAAACTGAAACCCTTCGCGTTTAATTTTTAATTAAAAAAAAATAACTTTAAATCTGTTCGAGTATAATATTTGGGTGCAATTTATCAGATAAATTGAATTAGAATGGTAGAGGGAAAGTTTTTTTTTTGTAAAGTCTAAACTGGGTACTGTTTGATGCTGCCGGGTCTTTAGTCGATGAAAAAAAATTGTCACAATAGCTTAACAGAAAAGGCTCGGCAACATTCATGTTCTATATCCCGGCGAGGAGAAAAGTGTGTGGCTACGCCGAGTCATACAAAGAAGGAAATCTGTGATCACTGTCTACCTCTATAGATGATAGGCCGTTCCACAAAGTCAAGAATTGATATTTGGCATAAACTCGAAGCAATAGTTGTATCATAAATTAAATTTCGTTATTTCCGTATGTTCGAGTTTTGATTATTTGTATATTGGGAGAAACGAGCTAATAGTCCACTTGATGGTGAGTGGGTACTGCAGTCGATGGACCAAGTAAACAACCTCAATCGAGATATAGAGTCTATCACCATTTTCATCATCTACGCCAGTTTAATATGGCAGCCTATATAATTTTACTAGAGAAAGACTATACCGGAGAATCTAACTGCATCTATTTTCGAGAAAATGACGCCAAAGTTGCGTCATAAAATGTTCTTAGAGTATGGCATAGATCTAAGAGTGCCTGGTGTGTGTGATTGAGTGGTTTTCTTTAAGCGTCAACCTTACCTGCATATAATGTAACCAGACTAAAAAAATTCAGACGACAGACGAATTTAAATCTTGAATCTCATCCGAATTTGCTGAACTCATATCTCACATACCAGTGACGAGGAGCAGCAAGTGCGACAATGCCATATTATATGCATACGCTCACCAAGCCACTTTAAAGAAATGTCTACCGGCTTGCTGCCGCTTTTTCCGAAAAGAGAGTTCTGTTTTTGGTCATTTTCATTTTTATACTAATCCAGAGCAACGTCAGGAGTGCGAGAGTACCGATATTTTGCGTAATGGGGAGTATGAGGAGTAACTAGTCTTGCAGTAAATAATGTTACAATAATAAAAGCTCTTTACTTATTTTAAATAAAGAATGCGTTTAAGATACTATGTAAGAACATGTTTCTGCGCGTAACCGAACGTAGGTACATCGCGCTGATTTGTATTTGCATTACTACAATTTGTAATTTACAAATGTAATAAGCTTCAGCTTCTTTTTTGTTTGTTGTACGAATAGTGTTAACATAATTTTTTGACATTCACTTTGTTCATAGTCCGCTAATAAAATTGGCTCCCATTCCTGTTAACACTGTAAAAAAACGAAGTCCGGATTTAGTACGGTCGAAAATACGCCGGGGAAGCGTACTGCGAGCGCTGCAACAAACGTAGTGGAGCTGCCGGCGGCGGCACGCGCGGTATCAGCTGGAAGGTCAAGGTCTCCCGGGTCAATGCGAAGCTGCCAGGGGGTGTGGAGGATCCGAGGGGGTGCGTGGGCGTCGCCATGGCAACCGACCCACGCCGCCTACGCCCAGAGCAGGTAGTCAATCAATTACCCGGTGAGAAGGCTTTTCTAGAAGCGCAATGAACTGTAATTTAATGACACATTGCATCAGCGATGATATTACATGCATTACAGATTTATGTGTACATCAGTGAATTTAAGAAACACTAGTTTCAGTATCTCATTTTTAGCGTTTCATGTGTGAAAGAGAAGTGATTAGTATCGCCTGTTCGAAAAAAAAAAACAGTGGAATATTAAAGTAATATTTAAAGACAGTATATTTTAATACATTAATTGTAATCTATTAAAATATGTTGTTTGTATTCATTATGTATTAAAGTATGCATTGACATATTCACATCTTCAGCCTTGCAACAAAAATATATAAAAACTTTAGATAATTGTTTAAATTTAATCACACCCCCCCTAACAAGAGTTTAACTTCCGACATATTAGTTCATCTTTTGTTACGTTGAATTAAGCAGTGTTTAGTTCAAAATTAAACACAAATTTCTGCCTTAGACACTGTCTAAATGAACACTTGTTGAAAAATTGATTATACGAGTGTATATTCGGTGTGCTAAGATTAGTAGTTAACTAGTAGTAGTAAACTGTTCTTTTGTTTTATTTTCATGGGTTTTTGCTTTCATCTTACCATTTTATGGGAGTTTGTATATATCACCTATATACCACCTATTTACTGCAATGCCAGATATTCTGTCAAGCAAGTAACTAAGTTTCATATGAAATATGTAATAAGTGAATTTACTGAAGACTTAGTGATCGACCACAAGGTGATGCACGAGGTGCAGTGCCATTCAAGTCTCCAGTGATTACTAAGTCACTGTTGTAGATTTGCCATCCTGTAATGACTTGCTCGTATCGTACAGGCCATGAAAAGTAATAACAAATTTGTAATAACAAACCAAGTCATTGTAATGTAATGACATAAATTTGAGTTTTACACGGGCAAGTGCTTAAGCGAACGTTATTTAATTTTGATTCCATTTAAATTTTTGACAGAAAAGTTATGCTTTAAAGAAGTGGAATTAAAGACTGATTAACTATAAATAAAATATACTTAAAGATTCTTCTCCTCATTTTACTTCGTCTTCTTCAACATGTTCAAGTACACTGCTCACCATAGGCATCTCCAAGAAAGCTCCAGCAAAAGCCGGTATGCATATCTTGAAAGGTTTGCTCATACTCACCACGCTGGGCAAGCGGTTTGGTAACCTCAGTACCGGTATCCTCGCTCTAGTGATGTTACTCTCCATCACTGGTCTGCGGGATTTGGGTTCGCCAAATTCGGATGGATACTCCACCACCGCTAGTGCTTCAATTGTTGGCTAGGAGGGTATACCACTTGCAGGTGAGGTTGGCATTTGAGGAAGGGGATAGTATATTCCCCCTTATAACACAATAATAATTAATATTAACTTATTAATTAATAAATTATTACTTGTACTGCCGTGAATTTTACCTAAAAATATATATGTAAAAGCTTTTACGACCGTATGCTTAATACTGGTTTAATCACTTCACACTTCACACAATACTTAATTGGAGCCACGTGACAGGTGGTGAGCCTGTCGCCGTCTCAATGTCCAAACGAATCGATACCAATGAATTTGTAAAAAGTCATTGGTATCGATTCGTCCACATAGGGAATCTAACTCAAGTCTCTTGTTTCAGAGGCCGATGTTCTAGTCACTCGGCTATCATGACTAATTCACTAATGAAATGTTACTTATATTTCATTTTACATTATCAAAATTTCGCTGAAATCAAAATGATAATTTTGGCAGCGAAATTAATATTAAATTAACACTGAATCGTGTATATAGGCAGAATGTTTCTATAAATTACTCTTAAAACTTTTTAAACGATAAGCTATTGTTTCTACCACCTTTTCTACCGTTTTTTTTTACTAGTAGTAGCATAAGAACCTGCCACCCCAAGGGAAAAGGTAGCAATAACCGGGAAAGAGCCTCGTCGCCTGCACTACTCTGCCTATCTCGAATACTTCAAGCTAGCAATTCTAGTATATCTGTATGTATATACGTAATTGGTTTCTCTAAAATGGCTTTAACTATTTGAATGAAATTTTCTATTTAGATAATGTTTTACTATCCAAGTTCAGCCCTAATGTTCATTCGTGAATACAAGAAATCATTATGTTTATCATATTTTGTATGCATATCTGTAAGAACGTTTGAAGTCGCTTAAATATAACTTGTTAAGGGAAATGCTATGTGTTTCTACGAGCTCACTCGTAACTCTATTAAATATTATGGAGCGGTGGTTTGCAGTTGAGTAGGAAGTGTGCGGCCTGCCCCCGCATAGGTGCATGTTTGATCATGGTATTGTGCGTAACGTTTATCGCATAAGCTTGTACTAGAACACTCATGTGCTAGAACTTTCTACTGTACAATCTTTAAAATACGTTTTAAGTTCAAGTAATATGTTATTAATTCATTGCAATTCGTCCTAAAACTAACGATATGATTAAAATTACTTGATTACTAGTTAATTGCTTAAATGCTATAAATGTCGTTTCTTCAATTATATACAGACTGGATGCCAATTCTACGGCGTACACTTAATATCAATAATTATTTATGTATTTGCGGTAATAATAAAACCAAGCGGTAATAATAGTAAAACCCGGTCTAAGTTTAAATAGTTTCATGAGGAATGGCATTTGCGTTTTATTTATATTATTAGGTTAGTTGTTTATATTAGGAAATGTTCGTAGATTTAAAAATAACGTTTGACAAGAGAAATTAATATTTCTCATAACGATGAAATGATTTACGTTTGATTTGGAAAAAGGTTTATTTTTCGTAAATATTTTGTGCCCTTTGACCACTAGTACTAACTTAAACGTAACTGGGGTAGTACCACAGCCTCGCAGAATACTGGCGAGAAGTAAAGGCATCTTGTGCTTCTGCGTTTCGTTCGGTAATTGAGGTAACCTGAGGCCCACTCCTCCTCTTCCCCGTTCTCAAATATCCTTAAAGGCCGGCGATGCATCTGCAGCTCTTCTAGTGTGGTAGATGTATGTGGGCGCCGCTAATCACTTACCATCACGTGAGCTCGTTTGCTCTCTTTTCCATAAAAAGTTCCAAGTTTTCATTCAATGTATAAAAACTTAAACATAATGAATTGCTTAAGTAGCGTCCATCACGTTTATTTATAATATATATAGTCCAGCAAATGTTTTTTCGGCATTGCGGTAGACAGAGTTACAGATTTCCATTTAGCACGACCCTGCGCAGGCAAATTGGCTTCCACAAAACATCTTTCTTCTTTGTTCGGAAGCTAAAATTCCAGAGATTAGAGACTTGCGTCACATTTTACAACAGCCACGGGAAGAAAGGAGGTGTATAAATTTCCATAAAACAGCGATACGAACGCAAGGGCAATTAAAATTAGAGTTTATCCTATAGAGTATACCCTTATAGAGTATACCCATCACCTTACGCATTAAGGTGTTTTCTTCTTTGTCGCTAGAGACATAGAATTGAAATTAATATTGAGAGTAGTAAAGTATAGAATAATAAATATTGTAGGAAAACTGTCTAGGAGACTTTTTCTATTATTTTGCTATTGTAAGGAGAAGCGACAGGTGGCGGGACAATCGTCACAAAAATTAACAGACCAGCAGCGTCTAAGGTGCGAGGTGTCTGGTACTGCGATCGCCAAATCCTCTTTACGGAAGTGGGTTATGATTTATTTTGTGCTCTAACTATTTATTTTAAGGCAGAAATTGCAGTGAAAAAACTCGTCCTCACAGAAAGCTTGCGTAAAGAATTGTGACCTGTGCTGTAAGTGAACCAGGACTTAGTTTTATTGTTTGATTTTTTGGATCTGGTATATAAAGGTCACGCTGCAGCTGATACAGGCTGCAGCGCGAATGGGCTTGCTGGAATGGAGAAGGAGCAGCCTGTAAATGTCTTAATGCTGGGAATGTCCTCCTCTTATTTGAGAGGGTTTTGGATCCAGAAATAGTTCAGCACAGTGACACACGAAAACAAACCGGCATTCGAACCTAGGATGTAATTAAAACAAGTACCCTGATATTTGAGCTACCATGGCCCACCCTTGTTTAATTTTGTGTGGATTGAGGTTGTCAGGGCTCTGTGATCACTTTCTCTATCGGGTGAAATGTGTGCGGGTTCCGTTATAATAACAAAAAGGCGGTATTTTACAGATAATCGGAAAATACTCATATGAATATATACACAGTACTATTATAAGCTTTATTACAGTATAAATGTTTCAGTGAATATTACGTACCTTGGATAATAATCCATCCTTACAAAGTCGATCTAGGCTATCATACAAACAATTTTCCTTTATCTCCATTACCCGGTGTAGTATAAGAAAATATAAAAAGGAGGTATCAGTAAAGGGTTGGGTGGGCTCTCACGCGCGGTGAGCAGAGGATATATGTGCGCAATGACCCATGAAACCTTTTCACTGCACGAGCGACACTGACACGCCTCGGAGCGTACATTGCGTGCCAATGCGGACTACAGTAGAAGAGTATTTTGAATAAAGCTAAACCAAGATTAATTTTTATACATTGTTACGCAAATTACTTTACTGGTATATATTTAAGATGTGTATGACTTTATTCAAAATTCGTTTTTATTAGTAATCATTTGATATTTCGTAGGCGTAATAAATCTAAAGTCTAACTAATTCTAATTATTGCATTGCCCGTATTAAAGCGCTATATTTTCGAAGATTTAAATCACAAAATCAGCGACCAAATGCTTTCGAATAATATTGTTTTCGGTAAAGTTTTGCACAAGATTTATGGACTTTGTTTCATTTAAATCTGTATAAACAGATTTATGCACCACAATATATTATCCACATAATAATACAACTTTTTGGTTTCTTTATTATTAAAGAAACCATTTGTAGTCAATAAGACCAAAACCCTAACAAAGTTCTAACGAATTGTGAAAGTTTTAGCAACCTTGATTCCATTATTATAAATTCAATAACTAATAAAATAATCTGAAATCCCAGCATCTAGAATTCCTTTTACTAAGCTTCAATCCAATCAAAATGAAAAAAATAGCTAAAAGATTTATCAACTACCTATCGTTTTTCACAAGAAATGATCGGAAACAATGGGCTTCGTTTTACTTCAGAAAAAAGTTTCTAGAAATTTCCACATCAGTCACTTAAGAATATCAACAAGTCTGTTTTGGTTGGGTTTTATGTATTGACTTACAAAGTAACCAGAACGATACGTTCTAAAAATCGAACACATCTTTTAAAATGTATAGAAATATATATTTTATTTTCCCAGATGGTTATCGTAAAATATTGATTATTATTTAACATTTAATGGTAGGTTTTCCGTATCACAAGCACGGAACATTACTGTAATTCTATAAATTTCAATATGGTTACTTAAGCTTGAAGTATCCTCAAGTGGAGTCAAGAGGGTCAGGTGTGCGCCGGCGCCGCAGACGCCAGCCCACAGCTGACTCTTTGTCGGCGAGAGATTAAGGAAAGCGCACGAGTGGCTATTCGATATCTAGCATAGTGTAATAGGGTTTTTGACCTCATTTTACAATAATGTAATAAAATAAAATAACTATTTAAATTGCTGTTTGGTCGGAGGTCTAGGTAGTATTTTTTTAATTTAAACGTCAAACTACTTTCGACCAGCTCTTTTTTGGAACAACATGAGAGATAATGTGTTTCTTTGCCTTCTTAGTGCTCAAGCTAACTATACAAAAGTACATAGGTTTTGAACAACTCATTGATACAAGCCCTTCACATAAGTAATCGAACTCGTATCTGATTCGGAGCAGATCGCCTAGCCGCCCGGCTAGGCTATTATTAACAATATTACTCGGCTATTTTGTAATCGTGCCACAAAAATTATAATTATTTAAAATTATGCGCGTGAACCATTTATATAACTCAATTAGGTTCAAAGAACATTAGTTTTGAGCCGTCTGGGTGTATATCGAAGACGCGATTATTGCATTACGTGGAAAAGGAAAAAAATAAGGCGATAGGTACGAAATTACGTTAAAGTAGATCGCGATCCTATGTCAGGCTTATTGTTAGCTCCGGGGTAATGACGTGTTAGTCGTATTTTTGTGTACGATCTGTTCTGGAGTAATGAGATTTTTATCTTATATTATGCATAACAGTATGACATAACCACACTTGCTTAGCGATGGCATTTTACACAATTAGTGTGTCATTTTGTTATTTAGCTAAGTATTTAAAAACTACCAGTTATTATAGATACCTTGTTACTTGTACTTGTACATTTCTGACTCGGCGACCAAAAAACCGATCTTGGACGGAGAAAACTAAAAGGCATTACTCATTTGGTTTATGTTCCTAATCATGGAGGACGCTATGAATTTTTTTCGTACTTCATCAGCGATACTAAGGATTATATACATTTAATTTGTTTAATTTGTACTACGCGGCCTTTTTAAGTTTTTTTTAAGTGGGGATTAGCTATACCTAACATCTTCCAAGGAACCAGACCGATTATGTCGAGCTTACACCGCGGGCTAGGTGTTACGCTTACGCCGCATTTCGGCAGCGTCGGGGAAATGCTTTCTAACACATTCGCCCAGAACGAGTTGGATTCCTCAATTGATCTCTGGGTCGAGGTTGGACTTACCTAGTCGAAAAATTGGTACCAGGTAAGTACTCGTCACCAATTTTGAACGCAGCGATCATAACAATAAACAGTATTCGTGTGATGATGTGCTCTGTACCAAACAATATTGGTCTTGTCCATGTTCATTTTAGGACCAACCTATTGGGAGACACCATTGAGGTCATTGAGCATAGTGATAAATCCCACCAGCGATCCTTAAAGCCATCACTAAAAGCTCCATGGAACCCTAGTATGTCGACAACTAAATAGACAGATCTCCAAATTTACAGACGCAAATTGAATACAGTCTGTTTATTAAAAATGTTATAAGGCGGAACCCAGGCTACAAAGTGTTCGTTAGCTGTCTATCGAAAAGAGCCAACTGACCAGTTGAAGACCGAAAGCGATGCAGTTATTTCCACTGGAGCTCAGATTTTGAGTGAGATCGAACGATTTAACGGACAGCTAAAGTACACAAGCGTGGAGTAGAAGCGTGGTTGTCCTGTTCTTCAAGAAAGGGGATATCTGCCTATTGAAGAACTGTAGGTAGGTAGGTATATGTTGTTTCTAAGCCGCGTCTACATGCTGTTTCTGAGAGTCATCTCGAATTACCTAGCGAACAGACTTGACGACTTCCAGCCTCTCGAATAAGCAGGTTCCCGAAAAGGCTATAGTATAGTAGACCACATTTTTTTTTATGGGAAAGGCGGCAAACGAGCAATAGGTTCACCTGATGGTAAGTGATTACCGTCGCCCACGTACATCTGCAATACCAGAGGTGCTGCAGGTGCGTTGCCAGCCTTTAAGAGTATTTGGAAAATGGGAGAGAGGATGAGGAAGGGGATAGGGAGGGGGTGTGGGCCTCCGGTTACCTCACTCACCGAATGAAACGTAGAAGCACAAGATGCCCCTACTTCAGGCCGGTATTCTGCGAGGTCATGATATTAATCCGGTCTAGCCGGCCCATTCGAGCAGCAGCTAAAGCCGCCGCTTGGCTCTACCACGTTAGTTATATATACTCTTTGCCAGATTGTACAGAATACCGAGGAGTACAGTAAGAAAAGGACAAGTGAGTGACTTGTATTTGTGGGTACACTTGCGGCAGTGTAATATAAGCTGCACCGTTGACAACTCACCACAGCATGTTGAAGTTGTCGCCGTAGTCGAAAGCGGTACAGAGCACGTCGTCACTGCCTCCAAGCGGTATTATAAAAACGTGCTTTAGTAAGAATTCTGTTACGGTCTGAGTACTTTCATACAATATATAATTTTGAGTGTCATTAGGACTCTTACGAGTAAAAAATATATAGAAATTTTCACAAAAAGAATATCTTAGAAAATTGCTGTTTACGTAAGTTCTCTGAGCATCTATTATAATTTTTTGCTGTTTGAAGTATTATACGTATCACGTTACACAGTCAAGCACCTTCACGAAAGGTTGAAAAGGCTTATGTTCGTTAGTCTATTTCAGATATTCACTTCAAATTGTTATTCGTGTAATAAAAGTCAGGATTCGTAAAATGCGAAATTAGACATAAGTAGAGTCTGGCGAAGGAATGGGTGATCTAGAGTTTTCTTAAAAGTTTTACATGGCTACAACTTTTAGCTGACAAACTCTGTCGATATACACAGGTGATTTTAAGTATGATGGATGTATTTTATTTAAAACATTTTTTAAATAACAATGAGTGGTTTTATTCTACATAATAAACAAACCTAGCGCACAATACTATATGCTCCGTCTAACTACACATAGTTTAGTTCTTTCCGTTGACTATTCTGGTACAAACATGGCGGTTTGTTATAGGTGCTGAGGTTTTAATTTTAATGTATAACTTTATTTTAATTTTTGTCATTTGAATTAGAATAAAGAATATGTAAGTAATAAAAATATAAACATATAATAAAATAAAAATAATATTCAACTATAATTCCTACTCTAGTTACTACATACCACATGATGATTTTTTAAACATGCCACGTTTTCTTAGGTCGCTCTTTCCTTTGCCTACATAACTCTGCATAAGTTAATAAATATTTTGGAACTGTTAACTTTGTCTTTAATAAAATAAGTTTATATATAATTTATACTTGCGATTGTTGTCACTTGTTGAAACGGAAACACAATTAATTTAGTTGAATATTTTCTTATGATAGGTAGGTATTAAATCCAGAGGGTGAAACCTGTCGGTATTTATAGAAAAAATAAACAAAATAAGAAAAGAAATTAAAGTGATCAGAAAAAGATTATTTTTGTGAAAATAAGTAAAAGCGTTAATAATAATTTCCATTAGGTTTGTCTATGTTTGCTTTCCTGTTAATATTTAATAACAAAAGATTGTCTTATATAATATGTTTATATTACACACACATAAACGTGGTAGAGCCAAGCGGTGGCTTTTGTGCTATTCGAATTCGAAGAGTCAGAACACTGACCGGGGTTCAACGGGGACCCACTTCCCTCCCTTTTTCGCCCCTTCCTCCTCTCCTTTCTCCAAATATCCCTTAAGGCCGGCAACGCACCTGCAGCTCCACTGGTGTTGCAGATGCACGTGGGCGTCGGTAATCACTTATCATAAGGTGAACCGCTTGCAAGTTGGGGGCAAACACATTTTTTCACATAAAAAATACATGCACTTGCACGCATGCACAAATGCACGCGCGCGTTCGTCGTATTCTAATAATTCTTTAAGTTCGCATTTGCAGTTCCCTTCTTGTAGATATGTGCATAATTTTACGGAATTTCACGCACGCAGCACGAGCTCTAGGAGCTAGGATCCTGTCTTGTAGTATATGTGGTGGTGGACCCGAAGCACCGGTACGGACGCGTCTTCCAAGTCCCGTCCATGGTGAGTAATACCCCGTAAAACCAAGCACCGAGGGAAGTAAATTAAAAGGTCTCTTGTTACATATGCTCTCATGCCTGTCACCTATAGACATGGGCAGAGATTACGGATTTCCGTCTAGCACGACGCGGCATAGCAAAAACTGGTTGTCGCTCACTTATCGCATCTCAGGGAGATGGAACGAGGCGGGTGGGGAGCCTTCTCGTCAGGCTTGCTCCCGGAGATTCGTGATTGACTATAATTTTGTGTTTTAGCAGATCTAATGTAGTCATTTCTTACTCAGCTTGTAAACAGTTCAGCAGGACACAGACCTTCTCATGAGGAGGATTTGTCATAATCACCACGCTCGGCAAGCGGATTGGTGATCGCAAAACCAGACACCTCGCACCTTAGACGCTGCTGTCTGTCATCGGCCTGGTAATTTTCGAGATGGTCATCCCGCCATCTGTCGGTAGCCTTTACTTATTTCAAGGCTTTTCCCTTAACAGACGACCTTTTACGACACCGACGGTAAGAAAGAGGATGGCAGATTCTTGCACCGACATCACACGGACGTGTCACATTTTATTATGTTGAATGTATTAGGTATTAGATCTTTTGATATAAACTTTATTGCGAAGGTCTATCGCGGTGTAATCTGCATCAAGTAAGTCCAGGCACGTGAAATATTCAGAGCGACAAGGACGCGGCGCCTTGAAACTACACCGATCGATCGCTTATTCCGTTCCACAACACCATTATGTATCGAAATGAAAGTTATCGACCTTTGATACAACTGATAGGAGATCTGCGATTAAAAGGTAGGTTGTTGTTTTAAAGTTTCGTAATGATAAATAAATACAATTTGGGCGTTTTGACCTTTTCGGTGCACTTTAAATATTTACGGAAATTTAAATATTTTGATTATGTGTAAATGTGGTAACGGCGTATGAACATGTCATCTCTTTTCTGTCCGAGGGTGTTGGAAAAGGCGATCAGGGGATAAATCTTGAAAACCTCATATCAATCTCCGAGCAATCCCGGCGTCAAGCCTAGGAGAGGCGTGAAGTATGATGGGGTAACCCGTTTTGCCTGTCTTCTGGCATGCGTAAGGTAACATTATGATCGATTATTTGACTAAGGGAAAGGGATAGACATTTTCTGGAGACTATTACGCATCAGTGATCAAAAAACTACCCGAGGAAATGAAAAATAAACGACGAGATGCGTGCCAGAGTGCTTTTTCATCATTACAATACACATGAAAACCAGTCTGATCTTGCAGGCGCTGCCATCGTAAAGTATAGGTAAAGTTTCAATCCTTTATGATTTTCACCTAACTACCAATTTGAAAAATCACTTTCCGAGGGAATTGAGCAAAATTCATAACGTTATTCAAGGTGTATCAGGTTAGAAGGTTACGCTGACGTATGTATATTTTAAAACTACCTAAGTTATTAATATTTCAATACGCAAAAGACTCATGTTTGTTAGAAAGTGTTTTTTAATATACTTTTTAACCTTTAAAAAATCACATAAAAATACTTATCCAATACATAAAGAACATAATACGTTATAGTTATTGATTTGTTGAGAAATATTAGAAATGGTTAGCGCCCCGGATTACTTACAAGATTGCTTTGGGAATTCTTAAGCGTTCAATCAACAAGTGGCAGCTCGGTACGAGCCCGGGGAGAATAAGTGAACAGAGGATAGAGGCGAGAGGATACTGAGAGATGCGAACTCACTGTTACTCGCGGTATTTGCCAACGCGTTTGTAGAGTGATTATTTGCTTTCAATAAATATTTGCTATAAAATCTATGGAACGGCAGAACTGAATTTTCTTGGCAAGTATAGTTTTTAGTTTATCATAACTAGTCTACACTACTACAACACTGCCGTGTGATAGTGACGTAAGTTAATCTGACACTTTATTACATCTCGTGGATATCGCGAACATCGACGAAGTATAATATTTCACATCGTATATTCCATATATTATTCGGAAGTTGTTGTCGATATTGAATCGGCCTGGAGAGCAACATCATCATCAGCGACATTATTAAGTTAATTATTAACGTAACTTGAGTTAGATGTAATATAATAGTAATAATTTATCAGTATATAGTATATATAAGCATTCACTAAATAAATAAAATTATAATTGAAAAAATAACTAATACTGGAGTGGACAGAGGTCTAAATGTTTAGTTCTTTCAATTCACACTAGACATTATTAGGAGAAACGTGATTGGTGGTGACCCTGTCACTGTCTTAGTGTCCAAGCGGATCATGAAAATCGTATATAAGTTTCGACTAACTTATTGCCACACGGCCTCCTCAAAGGGGATCGAAACCGAGTCTCCTGATTCGGGAACAGTAATTTTACTCGGCTATCGTGTCTTAGTGGCTACTCCAGTTAGTAGGCGGACATTATGGATTTACATTCAACTCAGCGTAGCTTAACGAGTTCCTTATCCCAATTTTTGCCTATCTGGGAGATAGAACGTGATGAATTGTTAGCATCGTCGCTGGGCTTATTCCCGGAAGTGGCTACAAGATTTTTAAGGATTTTCCATTAGAGAGTCTTTTGCCACGCTTACGAGAAAAATGGGATGGCAGATTGTTACACAGATGACACACGGCCAAGAACTTTTATGTCTAAATGTTTATCTATTAATGAGCGCAATTTTTTTTTACCATATCTATTAGTCAACTTGTATGCGATGAATTCTCGTACGATGGAACTACACGGCGAATTATTTGATAATTTAAAAATAAATCGAGTAAAGTTAATATACACATGGAAATGAATGTACGATTTAACTACTTATACATCTTTACTGGGTGGGAAATCTTTAGTACGCGATTGGTCAGCTTTTAATCACTACAGCCGTATAGGGAATGCGCGCGCGCGGATCGTATTTCACTCGATGCCAGCGAATATTCTAGAAAATAGTTTAGGAAGTTTCAATTTTGAACTTTGTTACATCGTCTCTGTAAGTATTTAACAATAAATAGTAGTTCTAAAAGTTGTATAGCACTTTAGGGTTATGTAATAGTCTAGGTTTTCTCTTTATATTAAAGCCATTTATTATTTTGAGATCAAAATAATGATGCCCATCTGGTTAATTCCATCCACAGTGACAAGTCCCGATTTATTATTTTTGTTAAATAATTAAATAAACCACATAAAATATAATCGAGATGAAATCACCCTTATTTACATAAACATTGATTGTCTTTCTGTAGCACAAGCATACATAACATAGTCTGTAAATCCGATCAATATTTCCTCAAATCACATTTGCTGCTATTTCGTATAAATACTGGATTTCTGTATAATGTGTGCTGACGACTTAAGATAATCTGCCACTTAGTTGATGAATCTTACTTAGGTAAGTGTCAGAAAAAATTGCCTAATTAAATGGCGGAATGGGCATCACAAATATCTTAGACCAAAATTATTCATACCGCTGACGGATATCAGCGTTTATACCGCTTGCCTTAACTTAAGCGTGATGATTGCGGAAAACAGAAGGCTTTAAAAAATTAGAGGCATACGTCCTGCCGTGGACTATTTACAGTCTTTGTAAAATTAATATAATATTGTTTAAAAAAGCATAAGATAATATTCAGTGTATTTCACATTTGCAATCATTTTAAATTTTCAAATACAATTTGTGCTAATTGCATTTGGTAGATGTATAAAGAAAATTTATTCATCCGCAATCAAATACATTTTGCTATAAACAATTTTTATTATGGTAACACCGAAACCAGTTCATTGCTAGCCTAGAATTGTGAAGAAACGTTAATCGCTGTGTAACGTAAACCATCGGCCGATTGGGAGCAACAACGGATGTATCAACGATTAACTATTCGGTTTTCAGTAAAGCTTAGTAGTCGTATTCGTTATTTCAACATTTGATATACATTTGCCGTGGAACGCGTGGCTTTGTGGTTAGTGCATCTGAATATTGAGTCTCGTTGTGACTACTGGTTCGAATCCAAGCCGAACATACAAATTATTAGTACAACTTACAAATTATTAGTTTTCCGGGTTCGGTGTCTTTGATACTGCATCCCACCTTTCATTCGATCTCATTTCGTAAGTTTATCCGATATACGGGAACGGGAAGACTAGAAAAGACCTCTGTATACATATCAATGGAGAACTGTCGATATTATCGGAATAGTATTCGCAAGTAGTGTCCGTGGCCACAAAAGGCCAGTCAACATCATTTAAAATTTAATAAAAAGAATTTCTTTTGTACTCTTAACGCATATAAATATTATATTAAAGTGAAAACGAGGTAGGTACTTAATTCGTCTATGGTTACGGTACTACCTTGATTCTCGATGTTTACTTGAAATTGTCGCCGTTTTCGAACTTACCAGAAGGACTATATAATAATCATAATATAAAATATTTAAATACTTTTTAATTATAGATATATTATAACCCAACAAATGTAAAGTTATTAAGTACAATCTTATTTTTTTTGTCATATAAAATGTATTTTTTTTCTCTTCCTATAACAAGCATTGTGCTGTACATATGCCATGAAAAAATTGTTTTCTTTCTTCTTCTTCTTTCTAAAGATATTCAATTATTAAGATATTTTATAAAGTGATATGGTATTGGTACATAATAAGCAAGTAAAAACATGAAGTGTTCAGCCCTGGCTGTGTAGAGGCTACTATATGGACCCTACACATCCTAATAATTTATTTTATATAGTATCTTCATAAGGGCGCATTTAAAACTAATTTATTACCAATCAAACCCAAAACTTCAATCATAATTATGGTACAAAAGAGTTTACGCGAGTACATCTCATAAGCCAAGTCACTACTACACGGTGCTGAGAAAAAACAAATGCGGTGCGGCAGCCGGGTAAACAAACAGACGCCGAAGCCGACGAGTGACACACGGTCAGACGCGAAAATAGGCATACAATTACATGGTTGATTTTTAAGAATTATGACCATTAAAAAATACTTTATTACACTAATACTTGGATAAAGATCACCAAACCAAATTTAATTTCAAATGACCCCAATTCTCCATTGTATCCTAAAGATAAGTTATTAGTAAGTGTTCAAGTATTGACGTTTTCATTTTATTAATACTTACTTAAGTTTCTTTTAAGTTTGGACCTACTAACATTTTTTTTTTTATTTTCAGGGTAAACAGAGAATGCGACATGACATTTAGTCCGCCCATTGTAACCTTTGGTTTAGGGTATACAATAAATAAATAAAATGAAACCTTTGATGCCAATCGTAAATTATTATGTAATAAAATTATGTTGCTATGTCAATAGAAGTTTGAGATGTCGAAAATTAACAGAAGTTAATAAATATTATTAAAATGTCGATGTTACAAAACTACAACTTAAATGAAATTTTACTCAATAAAAGAAGCCATTGATATGGTTACCATAAAATGTTGTTTTGTTAATAATTCTGCATATTATATTTAAGTAATGATATGAAATAATCGATGATAAAAAATAAATAGTTACTATTTATTTTTTATCGTTAATAAGTTTTTTATTTTATTTTAATTTAAAATTTTGTGGTGGACCGTCACCTGTGTAATAAGATAAAGTAGTACCCGATACCACGTAGGCAGATAATGAAATCATGAAAGTGATATAATGAAAAGTTTATTTATTGTAATCTATGACGAAACGTGAGCCAAATGCGTTTCGAGGGCGGGTGGTGTAGAGGCGAGGGGAAGGTGCGGCGCGCGCCGTACATGGCGTGCGCTGGCGCAGATACAATACACTTGCGAAGAAAATTTTAATAATTTATTTCAGTCAACGTTTTGTAACTTTTTACAATGTTTTTAAAATATTATTCGTAACAATTAAAAATTAATTAACATTGCAAATTAATTCTTCAAATTATTTAAACTAGTGTTCAAATCTTTATTTTTTAGCTCATCTTTTCTTTAGCTTAGCTTTTCTTTGCCATATTATATACTATTTTAAACATTTAGTACGATCGAATACCCAATAATGTGGTGGCAAGGTGCGTAAACATTCACTTTGATCGTTTGAACTCATCGGTGCTTATTTAAACAACCAGTGGTAAGCCGTCGTCGTTTTGATGTTCAGAAAACGTCCATGAGTTTTGAAAATCTCATAGATACGTGCTCTCCACATAGGTGACCAAACTAGGGTCGCCTGATTTAAATAAATAAATAAAAATCTGAAACTACATTTGTATTTTGTTACTTGAAATTACTTAAATTATTGTATTTGCAATTCGTATGATAACTTTAGTTTAACATATGTTATGTTTAATCTCATTTAATTTTTGTTTTTATATTCTCGACGTCTTGTGTGCTTTACAGTAAACGTGATCACACCTCAGGTGTTAGACGTCCAGATGTCATAGTCAACTCGTACTACCTTCGCCTTTTACTTATTAATTTTGGTCCGATCTACGCAGAATGTAGTCACAGTATCTCGAGGTCATGCACCTATTTTTTTTATTTTAATAAGATCAGTGTACTCCTGGTTGACTCGGTCATGAATACTTCTGTTGTTTAATACAATATTGACTCTAGTGATTATTTTGCAGTAGAGTGTATTCCATAGTGATTCCAGTGTGTTTTCAACGTGTGTCTCATTGAATTCGAAATATTCTAAGTAGTTTGCGAGTAACTTACAAATTTGTAGCCGACTAACACGGTGGTAATGTACGAGGAATGTATAAGAGGAAATATTCGCTTGCACATTCCTCGTATCTCTTTTTCAGTATCCCAACCACGTGAGAGGAGATGCAAAGAGCTAGCAAAGTAACGAGGCTCCGGGGACCAAATTAATAAATTAATTACTTAATATCCATCCGAATTAGACAAACCCAAATCCCACATACTAGTGATCGATGTGAAAACTGCTGGCTAACACTAGTTTTCGTATTGCAAAAGAGATGATTATATTATAATGGTCTGTTAATTCGATGGTGAACTGATTAATAATATTTAAGGAATTTGAATCTTTAATTAGTTGTCTAGAGTCATTTTATTCAAAATAATTTTGTTAAAATAGTCATGATACCCATAGATATTCTCTTTCATGCATAGATATTCTCTTTTTTTACCATAAGTATCACCTTTCAAAATATTATTTGTTAATATTTGAACTGTTTTGTTGGCGATTGTACGCAAGGCGCCTGAACGTTGTCGGGTGTGCGACGCCCCGCCCACACAATGGTGCGTGCCACGTAACGCTACATAGTCTATAACTTTCAGAGCACTCACCAGCGCTGGTTATATGATGTACACCCTTATAAAAGTAACACTTTTGTAACAGGACTTCATTATTACATCTACATTCGTTTCAATTATTTTGAAGCACTTTGGAATGTTTTTTTAGTTGCTACTGTTATGCAAACCTGTTTCTGAGAACTACTCTCGCATTGAAATAATTCTAGGACATATATAAGAAGAATTTGTCGAACATATATAACATATTAACCAAATTTACAAATTTGGCATTGGAATATCGTTGTTTATGTATATTATGTCAGATAGTCGTACATACTCGTACACATTGACAATACCTTTTTCGCTTTAACTACTTTAGTTTAGTTCGGAAAGAAAAGAACGCATTCGTGAAAAAGTCATTGGATGTTTGTTGACTTCCAGCAGGATAATGATATTGATCAACCTCGTCTCAGTAGGTAGCTCGATCGTATTTTATTCACCATGAGGCATTCAATCTAAGTCCGTGCGTTACAACCTACGCATTCGGAATGCCATATAAAGCAATAAAATAAAGTGATAACCTAATTCGATTGTCAAGCGGCTCTGCGTTCTAGTAGGAAGACACAGTGGCGGTATATAGGTCGAGATACTGGCCGAATGCCAGCGTCTTAGTCACCGGTGTGCCGGCCCGCCGTGACGGTGGCGAAAGGTTACATTACATTTACGTAGTTTTTTATTTGGGCTAAGTTATGTATTGAGGAAAATTTTAAAATGAAAATCTCTCTTCAGTGCTAATATTTCTGCATTGTTTAGAGATTCTTCGCAATCCCCGCTCTGCCGTTACCATGGCCGCCTGGGATTGGGGGCCGTTGATTCATCTCTCATTTGTGTTTCTTTTTAATATTGTTGATATACCAATCAAGTGGCTATCATAATTATAAGATTGTACTGCTGCCCATCTTCTGGTATTTTTGATCCCTCCGTCGATTTTGATGACACCCATGCATTGAGACGAGTTAGCAACATATTTACAATTAGTAACCTTCTACGACACCCGTGGTGAGATATTGTAGTTAACATTTAATTCTGACAGTCACACGAAAATCCTGTGGGCGACTACCTAGGAGGTAGTTAAATTATTAAATTGGCAGTCAATTACCATTTTTAATTTATTTATAGGAGGCTGCATGACTGATTACATGTATATGTATGGTACATGCAAAACATGACAAAACTTTTAATGTTACATAGTTTTCCTAAATTTGATGCGCGATGCCCTTTTATTATCTCTAATTTGTGAAATATTTGAACACAAAAAATTGTAAACTCAAAGTTATCACGTACTTGTGATCAACACAAATCGTGAGATGATTTTAGAACAACGCTGGCTAAGTTTGGATTGAGCGGTGGGCTGACTCTTGTGTGGCTTCCCCGTAGTCTTCAGTAGTTTGAAAGACAATTAATGTGGTTAAAAAATGGGTGCAATAGCTGCCGGGTGCTTCTTGTATGCCCACGATCATGTCACAGTTGCGTCGTCAACGGGTTAATTACAGAAGATCTTTAAAACAATCAACAAATCAATAAAAGAAAAGGAATTGAAACAGAACGTGAAGTTGTGCGTGAACGTGAGAACTGATATTTTTATTATTTTTCGACGTTTGTCACCATATTATTTTAATGATGTTCAAGCATTTTGGAATTCAGGATTTTCCTAGAAAGTTTTCATAGTATTTTTTTAATTTGTGCTCCTTTTGCCAGGAACATTCCAAAACCAATCCTTTATGTCTATTATTGTAGAAAATTTAAACATACATGATAATCTATGGTCTTCTACAATTTACACAAACACTTTACCGACACTTCTTCCTAATTATAAAACTGTACTGTAGTCTATGCCCAGGTAATAATATGTAGCAAGAATAATGAAGCCACGATATTGTTTTTTCCTTACCGCGTATAGATTATGTTACCGCGTATAGCGTAAATAGTTCACTGTAGAATATAGGCTTCTGCTATAAGGAGGATTTACAATAATCGGCATGCTCGGCAACCATAGCTGCGATTGCAGTACAAGCGCCTTCGAGGCTGCTGCCCGTGAACAGTTTAATTTTGGTCTGGTATGTTTTTGAGATGGTTATCCCGCCATCTATTAGTAACGCCCCTATAAGAAGGATTTGCTATAATCGCAAAGCTCGGTAAGCGGATTGCGATGTTCAAAGCTTTTCCCTAAGTCGCCTCCTACGCCACCCAAGGGAAGTAAAATTAGAACTAGAAAATTCTCTCTTTCTAATTTTAATAAAGTTCGTTTTTGAATTTTTAAATAAAAAAGTATTAACAAAATGCACCTCAAATTTCAATCAATATGTCATATATTATCATTATCATTTAATCTAAATTTTGGTAACTATTATTAATATATATCATACTAACATTTTTAACCTTAAAATTACAAACTGAACGTGATTATAAATATTACGTGACTATTAATACTAAATATCAATCATAATTATAAACGAATTTATCGAAAATCTGTGTAATATCATAAGGGAAAAGTCACATACTGATTTGAAGAGACGCTGTTACATTATGGACGCTCACCACACGCTCTTGGCAATGGCAACATAAATATTATTGCTGAAACCGTCATTCCAATGCTGGAATAATTATTACTTATAGAAATTTCTCCACCGACGACTCAATAAATAAATATTGTTTCGATATATAAATACTCGTATTTTCAAAATTATTATAAGAAATATAATCTTTTTTTATTATATCAAAAAATAAACGTTGTACTGGGAGATTTACACACAAACAAAGAACAATTGCACATGGACAGTACCCCGACCAGGAAGAATTATTATAGGCCATACAAATTCTAGTTCTGTTTTCGCGACCCGTAGTGCTGAAGCTAATCGCTTAATAATTTTCTTATTTTTTGGTACATAAAAAATTTGTTATTCTAACAATCCTGAGTATCCTCAAATAAGGCTTATTGTGTGTGCCCTAGTGCGATATTATTATTTCCCAAAATCTGGTTACGTACTGAATAAAAATTTTTTTTTTATAAGATTAAACAATGCACTGCACGCGTGTGTATGTATTTTAATCGTAATAATAAAATGTAAAGTACAATATGTAAATTCAAAGACAAAACGTTTTAATTCAATTGAGGCTTTTTTCACTTTCATCCAAATTTACACTTGTTTGAGAAAGACCTATTTGATCTGAGAAGAACGGGCAGGAAACTCTAGGGTATTTAATACCATGTTACAATATATACAACTCATAATAAAATTATTACAATATCGAATGCGTATTGATTGATTTTAAGTAAGGGGACATGCAAGTGAGACAGCAGAGTATAACACATTTCCTCACATCTTTGTCCTCAATATATATGTAGAAGGCCGTTCTTGATAACTGGTTGCGACTTAGAAGTCCGTTCCAACGTCCTTTAAGAAAATTAACAATTGCATTAATTAGATTCTCACAGCGGTGGATCATAGAATGGATATGTAAACATTCACAAAAGCAATGGTGCAATCCCAGTACACACAACTTCATCATATTCGTCAGTAGCAGAAACACTGCGGTGCTCGACTAAGGCCTCTGTCAATTTGGTAGAATTCTAATTGCAAGGCCTGCATTTAATTCAATATTTTTGATAAAAACGTTCTTCCTTTTAAAGTTCATTCCTTTTTCCTCGTGGCTGAGTCAAGTGCCCGCTTTCGCTGCTGCTCGAAGATGAAGAAGCACAGGATGCCTATCTTGTGCTTCTGCGTTTCGTTCCACACCCATTACCACAGCCATTTCTATAAATTTGATTAAAATATAAACATCGCCGTGAGAAAGCGATGTAAGAATCTGATCCCCCTGCGGCCTTCCCACACATCAAACCCCCTTTCTTCCAGTGAATGTCGTAAGAGGTAAATTTTATGTATATTTGTTTAAGTACAAGTATATGCAAAGTTTTATGATCTGTGGCTGCAGCCATCTTAGTCAAAAACCAAATAGATTATTCAGGAATAACTGAAAGGTGGCTTTATATTAGTAATTATTATACATTCAAAGATAACGAATTTTCTCAGAGACTCTCGGAGAAGTACTGGAGACTTGGCACGGTGCCATCATGCGGTTGTATAGTGGTGAAAATCATATGTGCCTGTTCTGAAATGTACACTCACCACGACTTAGAGATATAACTTATCTATAAATAGTCTGAGCATCGGAAAATTCCTTTAATTGGCGCTTTTTAATTATTTTCTTCTATTTTACGCCCAACATTTATAGCAGGTGATTTTCACCTTCAATTAGTTGTACATCGAGCAAAGTTACAAGAATAGAATCGGTGGACTAATTAATAATTAAAGCTATCACTAGTACGTTATATTATTATTCTTTAAAAAGTATTTTAACGTATCCAAGTAAATCTTTTGAATTGGATTGTACTGTTAAGAGACGATGACCTCGAATGCACGTCTAGCCAAATGCCGGCGTGCCGATCTTGCGCTGCGTCTTTGCCGATATTATTCCAAGTCAATCTGTTTGTCAGTCACAGAGGAAATTAATTTAATGAGTTTTAATCAAGTGACATTGTTTATTTGTGTAATATTTTCTTAAAACGTGGTCGCGTCATGTGTAATGACAAGATTTCACAAGATTTTGCCTATGAGCTACACATTAAATTACTACTATAAAATCTTAGTGTAGAACCATTCAAATGTCCTAGAAAGGCTTTTCCCTTAGCCGATGTTATGGCACGTGACAGATGACGGATTAACCATGCCAGATAACTGCTCCTGCTGATTTAATGTAGCGTCTACGGTGCGAGCATCTGGTACTGATGGCAATAAGGGCAAATTCTCAAAATTAAATATAGGCATAGGCCTTTGAATTATATTGCCTTTGTCGAGAAATAGTTTATTAACAGGGTGATGAAAATAGAGCGTATATTGAATATCCAGATTATGGTGTACATCTGCAACACCCTAGGGTGTTAGCAGTTGGCCTCTGGCAGACGCAGGTGCGTTGCGGGCCTTTGAGGATATTTGATGGTAGAGAAGGAGACGGGAATTGGAGGAGAGAGTAGACCTTTAGTTATTACACTCACCCAACACAATGCAAAAGTACAAGATGTCTCTACTTCACGCCGGTATTCTACGGGGCCGTGTTACTACTCCGTCGAGCCGATCCATTCGAGCAACAGTGAAAGCCACCACATGGATTTCGTTATACTCGTAAATACCGTTTATTGTACGAATAATCAAATAATATGGTCAATTAGTGGCCCTTTATAATAATATGAAAATAATAAAATAAATAATTAAACATAATGTTTTGCTATGTTTTTAGTATAACCTGGCGAAATACTTACCTCGCGGTAAAAAGGACGGGTTATGACAGACTTACACCGACTAAAATATGTTACACCTTTGCCGCAAAGCAGCTGAGCCAAGGGAACGCTCGCGCACATGTCAGTAATGCCACAAGCGCTAGAAGTTCAAGGCAGGCCCTCCTCCCTGTGCTGGAGTCAGCTCAACCCAGTCAGCCCAAATCATCCGAAACTGTTCCGATGACTTCCTAGACGTCAGTCTGGGAGAGGTTAAGATAGCTCTTAACCGATTAAAAACGGCAACCGGGCCTTGCCGTGGGCCTTGTGAGGACAGAATGACAGCAGAGTTTTTTAAAGCGCGTGGAAAACTGGTACTTCTAGTACTTCAGAAGCAGTTTAATTCCGTCATTTACAGAGACGTTACCCTAAAAGAAGTAGAAGCGTTGTTGTCGTATTCGTCGATGTGTGCGTGCGTCTTGGCAATCTTTGGGGAAGGCCTATGTTCAGCTGTGAAGTTGTGACAGGCTGAATTGAAAATTGATGAATGTCCTGGCGGTTACCCTAAGTGAATATCTGCATTAGTCTATCTCTAGATAAGATAGATTAAAATTGTTAGATAAAACAGGCCAAACAAATAAAAATAATTTATGCCTACGGACTTTTCTCTCTTTAGACATGAATACGACACTGCTTACGAGCTTATTTTCGTCCATTTCTTCTCCGTTAGAAGAAGCTCATTACGGAAATATTTTACTTTGAATGGCACCAAAAATTATGACATTTGACTAATGAAACTAATTTTCTTACGTTAAAGAATAAATTATTATTATAAATTGATAATCATAACCATAGCTAGCATAGTGTATGCTGTATGTATATATGTATATATTTATTTATATGTATTCATATTTGTTTATATGTATTTATTCCGTCAGTATGTATCTAATTGTAAGTGTAAGTTATTCATGTATTTTAGTTCTTTTTTTTAACAAATTTAATGTTTGGCACCCTTACAATATCTCTCCACGCCCCGGGTTGACTGGCAGAGAATGCCAAGAGGCATTTAGTCCGCCCTTTGTAATACTTTTATTTAAAGGTATTTAAATAAAGTTTAAGTAAATTAATAAATAAATAGCTCAGCTTAGCTTTTCGGACTGAAAATTCTTCTTCATTAATGAGTTTATTTTAATTTGTTTATTTAGAAAAAGCTGACAAGCATTATGAACAGAGGAAGATCGAAATAATGGGAAATTAGTGGAAAATACCTTTTTCTACAGGAATGAAATGGTTTCATTTGTTTATTTGAATTAAGATTTCTTTTCTTTAATTAAACATCAGGTTTGTTATTGTGTTGGAACACAAATAATAAGAGGAGTTGTTTCAAATGTTTATCTTGCTAGTAACTCCCGGATTTATCCACTAATTTGGTGAGTTAATTATTATTATTTCGAGACATTTGGTAAGATAAGACAAAATATTAGGCCCATTAGCGATTTTAAAAAAAGCTTTCGTTCATTTTCAATTTTCAACAATTTTTTTATTTGGCAAAGGCATCAAACATGCAAGCGGCTCACCTGATGGTAAGTGATTACACTGTCGCCTACGTACATCTGCAACACCAGTAGAGCTGCACGTGCATTGCCAGCCTTGAAGAATATTTTGGGGACGGGAGGGAGTTGGAGGAGGTGGATGGAAGAGGGAGGAAGAGGGGTCTCCGGTTAGTTCACTCATCGAATAAAACGCAGACACAGACGCATTCAAGATGCCTCTACTTCGCGCCGGTATTTTGCGAGGTCGTGGTACTACCCCGGTCGAGCCGGCCCATTCGAGCAGTAGCAAAAGCTACCGCTTGGTCAGTCTTACTAGAATTGGCACTTTATAAGGAGCAGGTTTTGAATCTTCTGTTATAGTATGTGCAATGTCTCGACATTGGCTGATAACGATAAAACGAAGTTACATGATGAAGAGACGCGATATTATTTTTGAGGTCCCGAATCTCGTATGTCGTCGTATTTGATGTAAACCTTTGTGGCGAAGATGATTCCGACTGTGTATTTAAGGCTGTATATTTAATACGGGAATGAATTTGAATTAATTTCTCTTCGTGATTTCAAAATTGGAATGAAAATATAAGAAATCACAGCACTCGCACAGCACAGCAAACCTAAACAACTAAGTAACAGCGTCGACGTACTATTTACAGATAAATATTGAGAGTGCATTCACTGGTTCGTCTTAAACTTTTTTATCAACAAAACTCAACGAAAATTTTCCATACAGAAAGAAACTCGCGATGCTAAATTCTAATCGGATTAAATAGCATTTCAATGTTATTCAAAAGGTAAAGGTGCGAGTACTTAAGCTAAGGATATAACAAAATAACAGGTTGACTTTTGCGGTTTGTTTAATACCGTTATGAATGTTTAACCGAAAATAAATGATTGGACAATAATATAATAGTTTAAGCTTATTGCTTGCTGGCTGGACAAACTTTCAATAAGTTTCACACAAGGGATATTTTAGTTAATTCTTTTGCACATTAAAGAAGTGGTATGAAACAGTCTGAAATTCTTAGTGCGATTAATATTATTTTAATAACACGGGCATTTTAGTAAATGTGATAATTAAACACCAACGCACTGTTAGCTACCATACGAGGCTATGGCGATCTATTTATGATCCTCCCCATCCCCAAACATTCTAAAGGCAGGCAATACACTTGCAGCTGCATTTATGTTGTTGATGTACGTGGGCGTCGGTAATCACCAGGTGAGCCGCTACTCGATTGCCCCCTTTTCCTATAAAAAAAGTCTTTCCAGGCTTTTGTTTAGAAGTGGACATAAATGGGTCGATGAAGAAGAAAGATCTGTGCACATTATGAAAAAACTTCGAACTTAATCTTTGGACGATATGTTTTATCTGTGGTTGATGAATAAAGTTCTTTTGCCAATGAACAGCTCATCAGCACTTCATGCACTCTGTTAGCTGCAACTGCTGCAAAAATAATCTGTACATAAATATTGTACGATTTTAGTAGTCATAGATTATAAAAACTTATTTATCTACTGAAGCCACAACAGCCGAGTGTTACCTTTTTTTTTATTTACTTAACTCGTCTTTCACTTTCACACATTTTTGATTCGACAAATATAGATGCTAACCCAGGTACGTTGTTTAGACGAAGAGGTGCATTAATAATTGATGATGATGAATGCAACCTTTAAATTGGAAACTTTTTAAAACTAGGTAATTTGAAATTAATAATTTGAAACTGTTTAATGGAAATATTTCCAATTGAACAGTAAATGACTACGAAAGAATACGTTAAACATTTTTGTCAAAAATGTCCACTGCGGTTTCTTGTGTTCAAAGGACAGATATTGAAACACAAAATATATATGTGTTCTTTAGCATACGGTCATTGGAAATGTTGCTTCTCGTGTTTTGTTTGACATCGCCTAGACTAGGGCGAGTCGCCTGTTGCTTGTTGGAAAGCTGCCAGAGCGCTTTGCGCTGCAGTCGTAGTTGTTTTTCATTACAGCGTCGGGTGATAAAAAATATACTGTATGAAATGTAGCGTGCTTTCAGGGATATAAATGTTTTACAGAGAGTTGAGATACATTTTGTATAAGTACCCATTTCTTCCTATTATATTTTTCTTATTAAAATGTTTTATTTAAACAAAAATTTCGTACATGCAATAAAGCGATGTTAATCAATTAGAACCAAGAAAATAATACGCACATAATAGGAACATCATTTTTTTTCTCATTTTAAAATAAAACCATATAAAATGAAAATAACATTAGATTGAAATAATTATTAAAAATGAATTTTGGTACGTACCAGTTGTATGTTGGTTATTATAAAAAGAGAAATAGTTACTTGTATTTACGCAATTCCTACCTACATATTTGAAATTAAACTATTATTTACGGATTTTATCTCGTTCAATTATTACTTTTATAATTTACAGCACCCGAAACTGCGGAAATAAAAGTAATAAGCAAAGATAAAATCCGTAAATAATAGTTTTATTTGAAATAAATCAAGTAGAAATGTCAGTGTAACTACGGTAAGATGGATAGTACTCGTACATGGAAGTTATTTCGCTCTTAGAAATTTCGAAATATTCAGCAAAGTACTCCGATACTTGCGTAAGGAACATCGATCACAGATAAACTAGTTTTATGTTGTTGAAACTAGTTTCAGGAAAATATGTATTAATGTTGATAGATTTATTCAAAAACCTTTAACAACAGGTTAATATTCATGTAGTATTTCAAATAATAGTATTTTGATAATAGAAATAATATATGCGGTATGTTTCAATTCCATTATTATTTATTAGAATTTCTCTTGACACGTCTTAGGTATTAGTAAATGTTTAACACGTAATTACGGATCTAGAAGTAAATATAAAAATTTAATTTTTTTAATGAAAAACTTATAGAGCAGATGTGTAGTCACTATAAAATTCATTGTTTTCGCTTAGCACCACGAAGCACCATTTCCATTAAAATCGTAAAGCGGGTGCGCGCGCGCCTCTCTGACGCATATCAAAGATGCGCGACGGCCATTTTTTCCGCTGTTCACTCTCGATTTGGCAGCCGGCCAGAGACGCCGCCTGGCAAAGCGCCAACAAACCGAATCACCCCCTCTCTGGGATCTACGAGTGGCGAGATTTAATTGACGAATCGAAACGTAATGAAATTTGTGTAATATAGGCGACGGGTAAGTTTTCAAAAAGTCAGGTTTTTAACTGTGTTTAAAAACTTTTGTCTTACACCACCTATCCTCTGACATAAAAAATTAAGTAAGGTATGCAATGATGTAAGCCTCTCAACAGTGCAATTAAGGCTAATCCTTGGGGGAGAATCAGTTTTAGTCACCGCTTTTGGCAGGTGGATTGGTGAACGCGGTACCAGACACCTCGTAACATAGACGCTTTGTAAAGTCGATACTTGTAAAGATTATCCTTCATCTTTCAGAGGCCTTGATATTATTTACTCATCATCATATCGTTATACGATGGAGCCACGGTAGCCGGTTAGGCAATTTACCTTTATATCAAGAGACTCGAGTTCGATTCCCTGTGTGGAGGGTTCCTATCAATGAGTGTTTTGAAACTGATATGTATGATTTTTAGCGTCGACCTTGATTCTTAAGCTCACCTGTTAAGTTCTTCTAAATACTTGATTGAAAATACTAAGTTGTAGATACTAGATATCTGGCCACCTCAGTATTGGGTTTACTGTCGTGAGGGAATCATCAGTATCATGACACCGCGAGTATGAGATTGATTTGACACTCATGGTATTTATAGTGCCGGTCCCAAATTTTATATTTAATTAAATGCCAATTTGCATTAACCCGTCTCATGTTAAATAAATTAACATTACTTAACATATCTATTATCATCATTAATGATTTAATTAATCCTATTAGAACTTTAAACGAAAAATTGGATATTCGGATCTATTCCACTGAGATCCTGGTGGACCCACAAATTTAACGCGAGCACGTTCCTAGCAATGGTGTGATCTTTAATTTTTAAATCTACTAGATTCTCTAGCAACAGCCAAAGTTGGCGCTGTTGAATTAACTGATTTATTACCTTTCATACGCCGCTTTCCGGACAAATTATCTTAATCTATTTAGTTCAGAACATCTTCAAGTTTCTTGCCTGGACTGTTATTGGATCCGGCAGGTGGAATATTGTTATTAATAAGTTGCGACTTTAAGTGTAAATAATCTTAAAGCATTTATAGAATAAAAATTAGCTTCTTTTATTCAATATATCCGGTCGTAATATTTTCGAGCATTGATTTAAAATTAATAAATACTTATAAATAAATTTTACAGTAAGTTTTCGAAAGCGTAGTACTGTTCTGAACTATTTTCTTTATGGGAAGCCCCTACCCCTGCAAACGAACATCTCACCTGATGGTAAGTGAGTAACGATGCCCATATACATCTGCAATACCAGAGGAGCAGCAGGTACGTCTTTTTATCAAGTGGGTGAAAGGTATTTGTCATTGAAGGGCGGGGGGGGGAGGGGGGGGGGACGTAGAAGCACAATATGGTTCAACTTCTCACTTGTATTCTGCGAAAACTGGACTACCCCAGTTGAGCCAGCCCATTTGACCAGCAACAAAAAAGCCGCTTGGCACTACCACTTTTCTCCACGCTCTTTTGTTACCTCATCGAAACGCGGGCAACGTTAATTAGACCTTAATATTTTTATTACTAAGCGATTTTGAAGACCGTTGCCACGATACCACACTTCAAGGTTATTTGAAAATTAGTTATCGAGAAATCTAAGCCCTCGGATATTTGTCATAACTTGCTAATGAAACTGCTAAACTTGCGGATGGTGTTCTTTATTCTAATATGAATATAATAAAGTATTAACTGGTGCGAAATGTATTATATTATGTATTATATAGGAAGTATTGATATACTAAATTCGACGTTTCAGCGTCGCATCGTATGGTTACTGAAAAAAACTACATACAGTCACGATATGTAATGTTTTAATTTTTTCTTTGATTGTCCGTATATTTAATAAGTCGTCTCAGTGGCGATTTCTACAATTATCTCACGACATGTTGCAACAATAGAAATCTTAGGTTTAAAACATAATTGCAGTAATCTCAAATTGTAATATGTCGAATAACCAAGAATTATAATTTCCTTGAACGTTATATATCAATGACAAGTGAAAAACAAAAAATCTTATTTGGAAACGTAAAAGTAGAGAATGAATTATAATTATTATTATTTTGTGATGTTTAATTAAAACCTGGGCATACGGCAATATGCTTATATACTTAGATATGTATGTATATTCACTATAAAATATGTATATGGAATGTAAAGGCCGGCAGCGCATCTGTAGCTCCTCTGGTGTTGTGGATGTTCGTGGGCCTCGGTGATCACTTACCATCAGGTGAGCCGCACGCTCGTTTGCCCCCTTCTTCTAAGTAAGTACTAAAAAAGTAAGCTTATCAGAGTAGTTATATAACTACTCCCGCTAATAAGTATACAGGCAGGCGGATAATCAATGACTTTATCAAAGCTCGCTATCAGTTTCATTATGAGGTCAATTTTCTTGAAAGGCATTTTGATTAGTTTGACATTGCTTTATTAGCCGCCATAATCGTAATAATCGGTGCTTAAAAATGTTTAGTAACATTTGACTTATTCATAAGGCAATTTAATTTGTTTCTATTTGCAATACTTTGAGTATAAAATTGGCATTCATACTTACGTGATTAGCCTTGAGATCGCATGGCTTAGTGGGTAGTGTATGATAAGCTTAGGCTTAGGGCTTGGGTTCGAATACCTCTAGGAACCATATTTTTTTCAATGCACGAATGATTAGTTTTCAGGGTTGGTTGTGTTGTGGTAAGTTCCGTATCTCTGACACTACATCCTCTTTATTTTTTTTGCATAAGCGGCATAAGAAGGGAAAGACAAGTTAGTGCCTTTGTATTTGTGCATATATGCATATAGTATACTAAACAGGGTTCTGCAGGGTATTTAACTTTTTTTAAATCTTTTCTGTATTGGGTCCTACATAACCCATACATTTGAGATCGGATAAACGATGCTCGAACGCATAGAAGACGAACTAAGAAAGAAATATGAATATTTATAAATCAGAATACCCTTCGGTAATCGGCTAGGAGAGGACATAAGCTTTCGTTAGACCTTATTTAAATCGCACGTAGTATCTATTCATGTGCGGTTCATACCTTGTGTGGTTATATTTTGATTATGACGGCGAATGATGGTGTAAAATAATCGTAATTGTGTAAGTCTCTTTCTCATCTTAGGATAACCACGTGTACATATGTGATGAAGCCAGAGATAATCATTTTTAATACTTTATAGAGTTCTCAAGCCTTACGTATGGCAGTTGTGTGGGCTAGGGCATCGGCATAGTGATTATCATGTCTGGCGGGGTGGGCTGAGCACTAAGTGTGATTTGTGCGATGACGGACAAAAACCTCCGTAAAACTCCTCTAACTATTTTATAAAATTTACGCATAAATAAAATATGAATCACTGATGTGATGAACGAGGCAGAGATTTTGACTGTTCTAGAATAAGTGACCCCCGGAAAAATTACAGAAAGCATGCATGCCTATTACTGATAATAGAGGCTTTAAATTTCAGACTGGTTGAATTTTTGGTACACATATGTCCTTTTGAGTAAGTAGTCATACTTTTTTTTTTATACCGAATATCACATTGTCGTGTACACTTAGCAGTGAGTCACGCACCGCGTCACAATCGAGCCGCAGCTGCCAAAGGATCTCAGCTTACTTTGCGCACGGCGCACGTGTCGTTTCAGCCATTTCGTTATAGAAAACACAATAAATCACATTTTATTACACGTTATAGTGACCTTTATTCCTGTCGATTCAGTAATCATTTTACTGTATCAGACGTTTCATAAGGTCACCAATATTTTCAAGGACTTAAATTTCTGCGTGTCACTTGGAAAGTAACATATGAATGAATAGTCAAAGCCGATGTTTAGAACAACATACATTTTCATTGAATATTTTTGTTTTTTTCATATCTAGTTCATCATCATTACCCTGACTTAATTTGTAACAAAAATTAAGATTGTTTTGAGCGTAGTTTTACCCGGTTCAAGATGTTTGTATTATTAATAAATAATGTATGAGTAATATTTACCACATGCCCTTCGCGGACGAAAAACATTGTTGGGAGCTTTCCGAGAATAATATTATTCCATAATTGAGACACCTACAATCAGTCATCTACATATACCAAACGTAAAGACAATTCGTAATGCTCGACACCTTCATAATGCTTGAATACAAAGCAAACGACGTATTTTATAATTAAAAGGATTCGATTTTGTACGTGATGGAGTCGAGTAGCGGCTTTTGCTGCTACTGGAATGGACCGGCTGGTAAGTAGTAGTAATACGACCAGGATACTACCGCCTCCTAGCAGAATACCGACGTGAAGTAGAGGCATCTTGTGCTTCTGTGTTTCGTTCGGTGAGGATATCTTCCTCATGTGAGATGCTTGCTCGTTTGCCCCTTTTCATAAAAAAATATAAGAAGTGTCAAAATATCTGTGGGCGTTCGTTTTCAACTGTAAGCTCCAGATACATGAGGAACCAAAATTTCATGAAGAAGGAAACAATACGGTTTTAGGCCTAAGCAGAGTTAGGTTTTCTTGTCATACCCCGTCATCACACAACCGAATAGCTATACATTAATTATTATTAGAAACTCACCAAGACGTCTCAGTGTAAAAAAGAATAAATTCGACATCGCGTTTGGTCTCGTGGGTGTAGTAAAAGTCGTTAGTCTATTTCAAGTTGACAAAGAATTATGGTCCCCATCAGTTAGCAGAAGCAAAAATAATATTCAAACATATCAATGCTTAATACACTCTCCAGATAGCAGGATCACCCACAATTCCCATTTCACTTCGGGGTAGGTAGAGAAGTCATGGTAGCCTAGCAACCGTGGTAGCCTAGTAGCCGTGGTAGCCTAGTGGTCAGAGCGTTCGCTTTAGCTTCATACTGCGCGAGTTACTAAGGTCCAAACCCCGGCGCAGGCACTACTTTAATTGTAAGCAATTTTATGTGCTGAATTTACCACGTCACGGCGGTGAAGGAAAACATCGTGACGTGTCCGACGATTTAAAATATATTGTTTCGGGGATATATGAAGTCCGTGAACTCGCACTGCAGCAGTGTGGCGAAACTCTCCCCGGCTCCAAAAACCATCCCAGATATTGGAATAGGATAAGTCTTTTCCCAGCAGCTAGCAGAGGGCATATACAGGCTGCTACTTTACTTTACAATGGACTGTTTATATCGTAGTTCTTGTTCCTTGCATGCGCATACCAAAATGTAATTTCGCGTATTACTTGTAAGAGCCATAGTAGCTCGTGAGTCAGGGTGCTTTAATCGTATATAACTCGAGTAACCTGCGTTCTAATAGCGGTGTTGGCACCACAGAAATGGTAAATTTAAGTTACTGAATTTACCACGTAATACCAGATCACAGAAACCTGTATATCTGAGAAATAATAAGAAGCATATTTCGTGAACATCTGAAGTCCATAAACCGCAGTACCTTTCGCACTTCATAAGAACTGAATTTTGTTTTTTTTATTGGATTGAGTAAAAACGAGCTAACAGTCTACCTGATTATAAGTCGCTACTGCAGCCCATGGATACTTACAAACAACTCCAATTGAAGAAGGTTGCAGGTGCGTTATTAACCCTGACGACTTAGATAGAATGCATCTAGCTCGTAATTGTACTGTTTCTTTATACCTTACAACCGCACTAAGCGGAAAAAATAGTAGTTACACTGCAGCATGGTGGCAAGAAATGGGTAAGAGGGTGGTACCTAGGCATAGAAAAAGACTTCTTCGCCTAGAAGTCTGACTACCACCTGATCAGCTTCAGTCTTTGGTAGGAGGGACCAGAAAGCAGTTAGTAAACTGAACAATTTTGGTCTATACTAATTGTCGAAAGTTGAGAGGTTTTTCTGGCATTTACCTTACATCCGCAAAATGAGATGAAATGGCAGATATATGCTAAAAGATACTTACTTTTACACCATGGTTTTATCGCGTACATAAAGACATCGAACCTTTTAAGTGTTGTTATTACTAAAGAGAAGACAACAATTTATTAACCAAGAGCACAGGCAATTACTATACGACTGATTAATAAACAGTAGTATAATATTAATTATACCTAAAAGAAATATTGCACTAAGCAAGGTTAGACAATGCTTCTATATTCAAATATGCCGTAAAAAAATATTAGAAAAAGATAGTTAGATCGGATGAGTTAAAGTCGAGTGGTGGGGATAGTGGAGAGTGATGTTGAAAAAGGATTTAAATGTCGAAAAATTCTTGGTTTATTTGACATTTAAATATAACGTTCCTTTTAATTACAACAAACCCTGGATAAAATAATATAAGAAAATGTATCTTGAATAAATTTATTATATTTAAAATCGTTCAATGCTAAGCATTAATTTAAATTTATAAGTATAAAACAGACCAAAACCAAATCAACAACAATTATTCAAATCAAAAAGAAGTCTGATATTAATATTCACTACGGAATATTGATTCTTCATCTTCATTAGCCTATTTAATAAGTCTTCTGCTGAATATAGGTCTCGCCAAGGAAGCACCAAAAGTGTATTGAAAAAGTTGGTATTAATGTTAACCGATTTAATTGATGACCGCTTAGCTTAGTGGTTAGCGTACATGAGTGTTAAGTCATGGTCCTGGAACCCAGAAAGAGTGAATCTGGAGCCAGTATTTTGTGCAATACAAACTAATTATTCATTTTTCAGTCTGCATGTTTGTAACTACACCTGTCCTTTCCTCCGCTCTTATCGCATAAGCGCTATATCAGGTATGTACGGGAAGGCGAAGTTGAGTGAGTCCTCTGTGCTTGAGTTTGAGTGCTGCGCCGTTCATCCGTTATGAATATTCAATATGTAAATATTGATTTTTTTTATTCTTAACTAGCAACCCTAGAAACTATCCTTTTTGTTACGTTTATGGTGAAAACGCAGACATTCGTCGCGTCGTATTACAATGCGAATAATTCAGTGTTGCCGCCTAGAAAAAACGATAATCAAGGGAAAGAATGTTGGAAATCTCCAGTGTCGGACTCTCGCCGCCTCGGCGGGAGGCGTGGCTATATTTAGAAGCGCTCGCGCCGCGACGCGTGCGCCAAGGCGGCGCATGCGCGCAGTGACCAGATGTTTCTAATGCACACCGGGATAAATTACTAAGAAGAGTAAACAGCCTCTTTACAGATTTTCTAAATGTTTTTTTTATCGTAACGTGCAACCGTTGCAACGTGTTCTGAAGACGGGACTATACGTATAGGCATTTTTCTTAAATTACAATTAACTGCGCATTGAAACGTTGAGACCTCGCTATCTTCTTCATCTCAGAAACATGCTAGAAAAATCTCGTAGTCTATAATAGACGACAGAATTACAGTGAGTCTGCAAATCGTGTTGACGATATAAAATTCATTTAAAAAAGAAAATTTTATTAGATTATTTATAAAATAATAGGATCTTAAGGTAAAAAACCTTGTTTGAATATTATTTCACAAATACACCATAAACAATGTGCTAATATAAAGGTACGAATACATTTTGGATATAAACAGTTTTAAATACAATTCTTCAGCGACATCAGTCAGTCCCACATAGGCGAATCAGTGAGACACTGCATGGGTGCATGACGCTCACCTTGGAGCTTGTGTGTGTAAGTTCTAAACGTTGCTGGTCGCCTGGTACCTACTCCGGGAACGTATAAGTACCTGGGATACTGAGAGCAGTGAACTTGATTTAATTCCGCGTTGACAGTTCAAAAACGGTAGCTCAATTGTTGCAAAGCTAATTAAATATTCTTTATTTAAAACCTTGTATTATTTATCCAACTCATAAATAAATATATATTTACATTATGTAATAGACATAGGATCTGAAACTTTGTTTATGTATGAATGTTTGTCGTTCAATCGCGCCTAAAGCACTGAATGAATTTCAATGAAATTCGGTCGAGAGTCATTATCAAAATTATAATAATATTGATTGGTTGGTTAAAAAAGAAATCTCATATTGAAGAATATAAACGGAAACGGTGTCCGGTAAAAGACATCCCACATGCGATGAAATGACGCGTCTGGCCCGAACAAAGGATAAAAATACATTTTTTATCAATTTGTCGGCTGTTATGATTCATATAGGTTTCCTGAAAAATGTCGGTGTGAATGTTTGCCACCATCCACACGTGCAAAAGATTTTGTCTGGATGTGCTTAAGACGGAACGACGAGTTGATTCATAAAAGTTTTGTTCCTTTATTGCAGAAAATTTTATTACGGAAGTTAAATATATTTAAAATGTATCACTATAAAATAGATTTTCAAAAAAAGAGTTTTTAATTTTTGTCATGTAAAGCTGTGTTTAACAATTTACCAAAAAAAGTTGTACAAAATTGTTCCATGCCCAGTATGCTCGAATTTAATTGAAATCATATTTCATTTGCATATAAAACATCTACCAATCACGCGGCACAATTAAACGAGTATTACATTCGAGCCACAACGCAACTGAATTCATTTTTGAAAAGGTTTTTACCAAATTAAGGTTTGTTTCGATGCAGTAAAATCTAAAATCAAATTTAGGGATACAAGATTGAAGGAATTTCGAATGTGAGGGCTATTTGTAAGTGAATTAAATCTTTAAATACCAGGATTACGGTATAAAATAGTTTAAATGATGTAGTGGTTGATGTGTACGTGTAAGACACATTTGCTTGCATAAATCAGACGCACACACGCGCTAATGGCGGCCATGTTAAATGCGCGTGGGCAGCCGCGGCGGCGAGCGGCACGTGCGAGCTATTTTGGGCGGCGCCCGCCCTGTCCCGCTCCGCATACGCCGCTCCGTCTTATGGAACAGTGTACGTAGAAGCGTTCTTTCGTTTGTTTTACAACGATGTAGGTAGGAATACGAGCATTTATGATTTGAACATGTTTTATTAATTACAGTTTATCATGATATTTAGTTTTGTCATCTAATTCATAAGAGCATAAACTAAGAATTAATTTAAACTTCCTTTTCGTTTTGACTAAAACCCACGCTTAAAATATTTTTTAGTATTATCCCCGGGGGCTGGTAATGACAAGTCTAAACTATTAATGATTAATAATTAGTACAGAAAAAAATTATGTAATGCCTCTCTACTCTATGTTTTAGAACGCGATTGCCCGCCGACCAAGTCCACATCACCCATTTTGATGGTGTATTTTAATGAGTCGTTTACTGTGACGAAAGATTAGATGCGCCGTGTGCCTCGCCCTTAATAAACACACATAAAGTGGCAGTTGTTTTTCCTCGAGGTGTTAACGCTCTGGTGAGGTATGATAAAATTTTAATAGCCTCCAGAAACTATACATTCAACCAGAGTTCTTCCTGCTTCTTTCTTGAAATTTTATACTGAGATGGTTAATATGATTTAATGAAATAATATATCAGGTTTTTGTTTTTTATAAGCTAAGTTTGATAATTGATTTATTATTATTTTTCCTGTTAAGTATCAATCATAGGGGATAGAGAAGGTAGAAACACGAATATTTATATGTGCGCTGAAAAGCGCTAGTCTAATGTATCCTGGGCAGATGATAGATTTTGACGGTTGCAGGAAGACGTGACTGTTAACGAATAAAGCCGACAAATAACAAAGTAAACAAATGATAGTGATTGCTACGTATTTTTTTTGGATGTTTAAGTGACATTCATTTGGTATAAAACTTTACCGAAACTTTAAATTTATTGTGTGTTGTTTCAACAAATGCAGGCGCGATGCGTCATTCAGTGGCAAACAAACAAGTGAACGATAATTTATTGATACGAGATCTCTCACGGCCGAGTTGGCTCGATCATGCGCGCGCGCCGTTGCCAAACGATAGGTTTCAAGCTCTCGACGTGTCATGTCGCGTCGTTTCTCGGAGAGAACAAAAATTTTGGCTTTTGTCATGTTTTTCAGGGTAAGAAATCCACATGTATCCATTTTAAATCATTCTAAGAATTTAACGTATGCTACGTTAGTTATTTATACAACGGTCACAATTGACCTATTCCTTGTCACCTGTCTACGAGCTAACTAATATCACCATTAGATGTTGATTATGAGACCGTAAACGTTTTTTTAATTTATTATTAACTTCATGATTTACAGGAATACTTCTCATTTGATTGAAATTAAAAACAGCCTAATTTCAATAGAGAAGATGGCTAGGTACTACCACCTGCTTGGGATCCGGTAATTAATAAAATTAAATCCAAGACCATGCATACCACTGCATGACTTCAAGACACCATGAGCTCATTCTGCGTAGATCCGACGTAGAAGTAACCAGGTTAACTATGTCATCAGAACGTTAAACATCTCAGGTCCCTGACCACGGTTGCTGAAAAGCACTCGAAAGGTCGGAATTCAAAAAATCTAATTAAACGCGATAAAATTAGTTAATAATCGTTTCATTTCTACCTTAATTGAAACGGTTAAAACCAATTACAATTATTAAAGGGGAAACGTCTACACTTGATGATGAAGACGACGTCCTCCTGACTAATTCCGACCACGGTGACAACATCTAAATACTATCACCAGTTGTCAACTGCGCAGTAGATATTGCAGTGCCGCAAATGTACGCACAAAAAAAGAGGCCTTCACTTGCCTCTATCCGAAGTAACGCTTATGCGGTAAGAACGAAAAAAGAGTCATATGCATTTTTTTTTTTTTTTTTTTTTTATAGAAGAAGGGGGCAAACGAGCGTGCGGCTCACCTGATGGTAAGTGATCACCGACGCCCACGAACATCCACAACACCAGAGGAGCTACAGATGCGCTGCCGGCCTTTAAGGAAGGAATAAGCTCTTTTCTTGAAGGTCCCTAAGTCGTAACTATTCGGAAATACTGCTGGCGACAGCTGATTCCACAAAGTCGAAGTGCGTGGCAGAAAACTTCGATTAAAACGCACTGTGGTGGAATGCCAACCATCTAGGTGGTATCGATGGAACATCGAATTCAGTCGCGATGTACGATGGTGAAACTCAGCAGCTGGGATCAATCCGAACAGTTCCTCAGAACATTCCCCGTGGAAAATTTTGTAAAAATGCAAAGAGAAGCAACATCTCTTCGCAAGGCCAAAGGATCAAGCCGATCAGAGAGAGCTTGGTCGCCGACAATTCGAGCCGCTCGACGTTGGATGCGGTCAAATGGAAGGAGTTGGTACTGGGGTGCCCCTGCCCAGAGATGAGAACAGTATTCCATGTGGGGCCGAACTTGCGCCTTATAAAGTTGCAAACGGTGGACCGGCATGAAATACTGTCCCGCTCTACAGAGCACACCAAGCTTTTGGAGGCCAATTTGGCCTTTCCTCCAAGTGACCACGGAACTGAACGTCGCTCGATATGTCAACGCCAAGGATTCTGATACTGGCTGAGGCAATAAGGGAATGTTCTCAAAAGAGGAGAAACGACAAAGGGATTCTTTTAGCGGTGAACGCGCAAACCTGTGTCTTTTGGGGTTGAATAGGACCAAATTACGTCGACCCCAATCCGAGACTTTGAATAACAAGGTCTCGACTTCAGACACAAGTTTGTTCCGGCACTCGTCGACGTGTTCCCGAGAAATATTCGCACGGCCTGTATATAGGGCATCACCCGTGCTGTCGTCTGCATAGCAATGAATGCTACTGATTTGTAGCATGTCGTTGATATGCAGAAGGAACAGAGTGGGAGATAGCACACAGCCTTGTGGAACACCAGCATTCACGGGTTTGGGGTCCGAGCATGCACCGTCGACAACAACCTTGATGCTCCGATCCGTGAGGAAGCTGGTGACCCAGTTGCACAATCTCTCAGGAACCCCGTAAGATGAAAGCTTTGAAAGAAGCGCTTTATGCCAAACCCTATCAAATGCTTTCGCTACGTCCAGACTAACCGCCAAAGCCTCCCCCTTAGACTCAACTGCTTCTGCCCATCGGTGAGTCAGGTAAACTAGAAGATCACCAGCTGATCGTCCGCGACGGAAACCGTACTGTCGGTCACTGATCAGCTGGTGTTCCTCCAGGTACCTCAGGAGCTGGGTGTTGATGAGTGACTCCATTATTTTAGATAACAAGGGGGTGATGGCAATAGGCCTGTAGTTGGACGGATCAGAGCGGTCGCCTTTTTCGGTATTGATGCACAAATGCTGTCTTCCAAGATTCCGGGACGACGCCTGAAGAGTAGGAGTGCCGGAAAAGACGCGTGAGAACCGGTGCCAACTCAGGGGCACACATCCTCAGCACAATTGGAGGATTCCGTCCGGCCCACTCGACTTATGAATGTCCAGGAGCGGAGTGCCTTTCGCACTGAGCTCTGCAGAAACTGAATTTCCGGCATGGAGCACTTACACCACGGGATGGTAGGTGGAGAGTTTCCCCGGTCATCAAGAGTCGAGTTGGATGCAAAAAGAGAGCCCAAGAGATCGGCTTTCTCTTTTGCAGTATGGGCCAGCGAATCATCCTCCTTGTGTAGAGATGGGAGAGATGGCTGACAGAAATTCCCCTGGACAGCCTTGGCGAGAGACCAGAATGCGCGGGATCCCGATGGGAGGCGAACTAGTCTCTCGCCAATTCTGCCAATGTGCTTTAACTTTGCCGCAGCGATAACTCTTTTGAAGGACCTGGAGGCAGAGTTGTACTCGTTTTTAAGAGCACTGGTTTTTGCATCCCGAGACGCCGATGCATCGGCCCAGGCCTGATAGCACTTCCGCTTTCGGCGTGACGCTATTTTGCAGGTGCAACCAAACCAAGGCTGGGATTTACCTCCGACAGGCACTGCAGAGAACGGAATAAAAAGTTCCATTCCCTGAAGTACCACATCGGTGACAGAATCTGCAACGACGTTGGGATCATCCAGCGAGAAGCAAACCTGCCCCCATGGGTAGGAAGCAAAGAAAGACCGCATTCCATCCCAATCTGCCGACCTATAGTGCCACACACGGCGGAACCCCGCAGATCGCGTTCGGGATCGGCGCGCGATAAACACTACACTCCGGATCAGACAGTGGTCCGACGAGCCAAGAGGGGCATCGACTGAGACCAAATATCCGTCCGGGTGTGAGGTCAGCAAAAGGTCCAACAGGAAGGTGTATGACCTTCCACGTCTGGGATCCGCGTCGGCGAGGTTACCAGTTGTGTCAGGCCATATGCTAATGCAAAGTCGTGAACAGATCTCCCGCATGATCGGTTATGCGAGAACCGAGCCAATCGGTGTGGTGGGCATTAAAATCGCCGAGAATCACGATCTCTGCGGATGGGATCTGTTGTAGCACGGAATCTGTAGCCATTTGGATGTGGTCGATGAGTCGGTCAGTTACGGTATTACCGCTATGGGACCTGTAAAGGCACGCATAGACGCGCGGATGGTCGTCGCTGTCGATGCGCAGCCAAAGGTAGAAAGGTCCAAACCTTCAAGACTACCGAGGCGTCGAGAGCAGATATCATCTCTGACGTATACGCAAACTCCGGCACGGGGCACAAAGGAGTGTTCCAGTTTGTACCCCGGGTAATGGAGATAAGAGGTATCAGCCGGAGACGATATCTGAGTCTCTGTAAGAAAAGCAAGGCCGGCTTCGCCGTTTCAAGATGGTAATGAACGGCGCTAAGGTTCGAGTGGAGTCCCCTGATATTGCAGAAATCCACGGCGAGCGCGGTAGGGGATGCCATAGTTTCTTTGCTGCGTTTGCCTCGAGTAGGAAAGAAAGAGAGCGGAATATTGCCCCCCCCAGAATACGCGGGGCAGACTGAGCATCCACGATTAGGTAGCGTAGGAAAGCCTGAACGTGGATGCTCAGTGAGGGATTCTCCAGAACCGTAGGTACTGGTACCCTCCTGGGGTAGCTCAAAATTATATACCGCTACCATATTTGGGGAGGGGGGAGGGGGGAGAGGGCCTCCGGTTACCTCAAAATTAGACCTTTCCTTCATGCATAAAAAAGTAACGGTCAATCAAAGGGCGTGGCAAGCGGTGATCCTGATAAAAAGGTTTCAACATCGCTAATTTTATTTTTAGTGCTTTTTCTTTTTCAGTGTTTTTGCACAGGCCAACCGGGAATCTAATCTCGACCCTAATCTAAACCCCTTGAACGTCTAGTTCAAATGTGTTTATTGATGTCATACTCTGCTGTTGACAGTTAAGGGACACTTCTGTGTGGCTTAGTGGTTAGCGTACCTGACTGTTGAATCATGAGTCCTGAGTTCTAATCCCAGTCAGTGTTAATACTTGTGCATCACAAATCATTAGTTTTCAGACATGATTGTGTTTTGTTGCCATGTCTCTCTCTGCTACAGTATCTAATAATTTATCCAAAAGTAAAGTAAGGTAAGTAATTTATTAGAAACACGTCTATTCATCATTGCAGAGTCAAAACTACTAAAGCAGGAAACATGAAATGTGGACTATTAATTTTGAAAGGTAAGAATAATTCTCGTCATTCACGAAGTAAGAAAAATACAATTAATACTTCATTACACTTACCTGTTGCAGTGTTTTAGGAAATTCATAATTAAATATCTAATTTCTCTACGTCTCGGGCAATAGTCAGTTGATTTGTCTCTTAAATGGAATAAAATAAAAAAAAGAAACAAAATATTTAAAGCATCAAAGACTATTCAGCCCAAAGACAAACGACTAAGCTACGTTCAAAAGTCACATAAACAAACTATCAAACGATGTCACAAAAGCGAGAATTCGACTAACTCTTAGAGTCTTGACACTTGTTCCAAGTTGTCTTGAGTGGCAGCGCTCACTTGCGAGCCCATGAATAACTGATAAATGTTCCAGCCGTTCCTTGTGTTTTGTCTGAAGGTAAGTAGTGCCTACGTATCCTTACGAACTATAGAGGTAGATTAAATTATCTAACTACAGCAATAAAAAGTAACATTGTACAATCTCACATATAAGGCCTTCCCGGTAGCTACGTAATAAAAATAAATTGATTTAATAATAAAATTACGCATTAGAATTGACGTCATTGCGTACTAGAAACTTTCCAGTTGTCTGTATAATTGGCACTCGAGTAAGAATAATTTCAGTTATTAAATTTTCATTATTTTACGACTGATCATTAGCTCTGCGTTATTATACATCTTTAGTACCTACGCTGACTCACATACTGAAAAGAGCAGAAGTCTTGGTTTCTGACGGTTTTAAGGTGTACATTCTTCCTCCTATTAATACGACTATTTTAACATACTTTTGATATCATACGACTATTGATAAGTGAAATTTATGTTCCTATGTCGAAAAATAATAATTACGATTTTGATTTGATTCTGATCAGCCAAGCTATATATTAATTTATGTATAATTATATATTAGGCGCTGTTCTTGATAAACAATAAACATCAAAATTACTGTTTTTGTAATTTAATTACTTTATTATTTATACGTAAATAAATGTTTAGATAGAAATTAAATCGGCCTGTCAAATATTTGTAGCGAGAAATCTGAAAATTTCTTATCTGGAAAAGAGACTCATACTTACACTCATGTTTACATAACACGTGCAAAATAAAATAAGTTTTTTACGAAACAATATTGATGAAATAAAAGCAAAATTATTTTGTGTATAGTTGTTTCATTTCAGTCTCAATACTATAAAAAAGGCGATTAATAATAATGATTATAATTAATAAATTATACCGCAAATGATACTTATATTTTTAACATACAGATTAATTCAACATGCAAAGTGTAACTAAAGAATTGCGTCATTCGTAGCCGTCATTGCAACCTCACTGGCATTTTTCCAAACACAACTACAAGGTGTCTGCATGAGTTCTGAATACGCTGTAAAACATTTAAAATATCGGAAATTAACCTGTTTAATTTATCTAGCTAGGACGTGAAAGTTACCAACCGATAGATGCCTATAAACAACAATAATGTTTATTCATAAACTCAATTCGATTTTATTTTGGTCAGAGGAATGTTCTTTCGGCCTGCTTTGAACATGAAAATATTTTGCGATTACTATTAGGAACCACTCAGATCAATCTACAAATAGTGAGAATTGCGGATTGTCTATAAATTGATTCGAATTTATTTTTTATTGGAAAGGCTGCAAAGGAGCAAATGGCGCACGTGCTGGTAAGTGATTACCAACGTTGCCCCCGTATATCTGCAACACCAGAGGTGCTGCAGGTGCGTTGCCGGCCTTTAAGGGTATGTTGTAGATGAGGATGGAAGGAGGATGAGGAGGGGATGGGGGAGAAGGCCTCCGGTGACCTCACTCACCGAAACGCTGAAGCACAAGTTGCCTCTATTTCACGTCGGTATTCTACGAGGTCGTGGTACAACCCCTGTCGAGCCGGTCCATTGGAGCAGCTGGGTTCTAACACCTAGTTAAGTAAATTATATAATTTCAACAATGTTAATCGTCATCAGCAGCAGGGCGCTGGTATCTAAGTTCATAGTAAAGTTAACATTAAAAATAGATGATGAATGATCGAGGTTTGTAATTATATGCATCTCAAAGTTAGTGTGCGATACGTATCGTAAGTACGTTTTTCATTTCATTGTAAATTGCAATTTTAAGAATTCCTGAAGTTCCTAAAGATCTTAGAAAGAGAAACTCACAGGTCTCATATCTCGATGACATATAAAATCCACCGACCCGCAAAACAGCATGACCCCCTCACAACCCTCTAATAAACCGAGAGGGACGTTTACCAACCAGTGGGACACTCATAGACGGCTGCTTTACTTTTTAATAATAGGTAGACCTTCTTTCCCGTCGTTACACTGGTGGGCATGCACTGCAGAACAACCTTAACCAAAGATTGCCATAGTAGATATGAATCTGAATCGATGTTAGACTACATTTATTGATATCAAGTAATCCCCTGAAAACCTTTGCTTCATCGATGCTTTTCAAGCTTATTCAAAATATGATAGACCAACAATACTTCTATAAGATGGTAAGACTCTTTTTCAGTTTAAGAGCCATCTGGGTCGGTGTCATGCTTTTACCGGCAGTGAAAAAAAACAGCAAATCTGCAATGCAACCGCTGTTGTATTCCAGTTTAAAGGTTATATAGATAGCTGGTATAATTACATGCTGTGATGCATTTCTTCTTTGCATTCAGGGGTGACGACGCATCTGTAACCTTCTTCAATTGAAGTTTTTTGTTGGTATCAGTAGGTCACTGCCCAATAGGTAGACTGTTAGCGCGTGTGTCACCCCAATCCAATAAAAAAACTGTCAGAGGTGCCAGTAATACCTTCATACAAAACCTACTCTCAACAGCAGTTCTAATTTTATATATTTAAAATTAAATTCGATCGCTTTTATAATGTATAAAGCGGACACATCGTTTATGCAACTTGACAAATAAGCATTAAAAAGGCCTACTATAGAATAAATCGAGGATAATGGGACGGGAATGGGAGCATGCGTATAAATAGCTCTTAATCTACACTTGCATGTACCCTGGCCACTCACATATTGATAAAATATATTTTTTTAAAAGCTATTAGCGTTGGACATTGTTATGATTTATTATAATTGACATTGTATTGATTTTATTATAAATTGTAAATTACATTAGCATAGCGTTTAAAAAAAAGACCCTAGAGTTCCTTGCCAGTTCTTCTCCGAGAATATTTTATTTTAAACAAGTGTAGGGCAAACGAGCATGTGACTCACCTCATGGCAAGTGATCACCGACGCCTACGAACATCCGCAACACCAGAGGAGCTACAAATGCGCTGCCGGCCGTTAAGGAAGGAATATGGTCTTTTCTTGAAGCTACCTAAGGCGTAACTATTCGGAAATACCACTGCCGACAGCTGATTGCACAAAGTCGAAATGAGTCGAAAATAATAAGAGAAACGCACTATGGAGGAATGTCAACCGTCTAGATTGTAAATACTGTTCCGCTTTGCTAAGCTCACCAAGCTCTTTGGAGGCCAATTTGATCTTCTCCTCCAAACGAAATCGGAACTGAACGTCGCTCGACATGAGAGGATTCCCATACTGGCTGAGGCGATAAGAGGAATATTCTCAAAAAGAGGAGAAATTACCAAGGGATTCTTTTTAGCGGTAAACGCACAAACCTGCGTCTCTTTAGGTTCTCATGTTTGGCGAATCGGTGTAGATTTTGACGATAATAAGATTAAATTAAAAAAAAGAAATGACTTGACTTTCGCTTTGAGTGATGCTACTCCCCATTCCAGTCACAGACATAAGGGTCGGTAGATTCGAATGGATTTTCGGCCATCACTCAGTCACTAGAGATTCGTATCTTAGGTAGCAGAGTGCACAATGTGCAGGTGAGATTAGCATTTGGAGAAAAAGATGGTGAATTCTTCTTACACCTTTAGATCCACATATAAAGATAAAATTGTCTGGTATCTAGTTATAGGTTGTATGTACAATGTCCTTGTAAATATCGTATCGTATGATTTGTAAAAGCTGATGAGGATAATACTCAAGCATCTGAGAGGGTTTTGGAGTCGGGAAGGGCCCGTGTCGCTGCTCCAGTGTTTCAGGTTCCCTCGCCATGTTTTCCTTCACCGCCGAGTACGTGTTAAATACAGCACTTAAAATTGCTATTAACAATTTTAGTGTCACTCGCGGTCTATGAAACTAAAACGAGCATACTCACCTCTAGACTACCACGGCTATCATGAAATATATCCGGACCATATCTACTTCACAACATGTTTTCGTTTTATGTAAGATGATGTTCTATGCGACTCTGCCTAGGAGTCGTCTGGGTAGGTACTCTCTTATCCATTTTTGCAGCAGCAGGGCAATTACTGTTGTGTTCCGTTTCGAACGGCACACATATGTAACCATTTTAGATTGAAGTTGTTTGCTGGTTTGTGTTCTTGCACCACGTGCAGTGGCCACTTACCACCAGGTGGACCGTGAGTTCGTTTGTCACATCAATCCGACAAAAAAAAATGTCATAGGTGCCATTAATACCTTCATACAAAAGCGAATTTCAAAATGTTTCTTAAATTTCATATCATTTACATACGCGAACTCATCACGCTGTACAGACGGATTGGTGAAAGCAGTGCCGATACCTTGGGACAGGGAATGCTGCTTCCAATCACTAGTCTGTGGGATTTGGGTTCAGTAAATACGGATGGATATTCCGCCAACTTTCGGTCGCCCGAGCCTCGTTAGTTGAATAGCTAGCCACCTCCAGGAGAGGTTCGTATTTGGAAACAGAAATGGTTTAATCCTTCATACACCTCTTTAACTTTAAACACACTTAATTATGTGATAGCGTGAAACAAATAGAACGTATTTATTTATTTTATTATTAATTTATGCTATAAAATGTTTTACTGCGACGCGTACGTAAAATATTTTGTGGAAAATTATTAAAAGTCATATCTAGAAATATTGTAGAAGTGTGTGTGGCCGAACCTCTTTCTAGAAAAGTCTCCGGTCATTTCACATAATTATCCTCTTTATACGCATCCGGGGAACAAAAGCCTTAAAAAACCTTTGATTTGCCGCTCCAACACATTTCGAGGGTTCAAAGCCGCTGTACTCAATAGGGCCTAAAATTTGATGGTTATTTGACGCGGATCGTTCGATAATATCCATTAATAACTCCGAAACAACATTAAAATTCAACTTGATTGCTGTAATCATTTTTGTTATCGCAAAAGTGATATTGATTTAACATTAGATTTAGAATAAAAGGAATAAATTTACCATCAGCTCTTTAACTTACTTTTAAAAGTATTTTTGAAAACTTAAAGTAGTTACATGTTTACTTTAATCTATAGCGATTATATGTACGTGGTAGATCCAAGCGGCGGCTTTTGCTGCTGCTCGACCGGGGTAGTACCACGAGCTCGCAGAATAGCAACGTGAAGTAGAGGCACCAGCATTTCCTTTGGTGTGGCAGATGTCCGTGGGTCACTTACCATCCGGTTAGCCGTTTGCTCGTTTGCCCCCTTAACCATAAAAATATATATATTCCTTTATATGGATAAAAGATGTACGAAGTTAAATATATGCCAATACTGACGTGTGATAGCGGTGTAAGTATCTGCTACCTTCTTGACTTCCGCTTGTGTCGTAAGACTAAGTGACTAAGGGAAAAGCCTTGAAAATCTAATGGCAATTTTCGGAGGGAAACCTGACGACAAGGCTCGCCATTAGTCACTTTCTGTCTCCCGGTGAGGTGAAAAGTGGATCGCTACCGTTCGGCTACTCTGAGTCTTGCTAACTGGAAATCCGTGATCTCTGACTACCCCTAAGGGTATAATGAATTTAAGATTCTTATAATGAGTAAATTTGTTCAGTAAACTTAATTCAGTTGCGGGTTTCTTAAGAAATTTTTGGACCCAAAATAAAACTCAATTTTTTTCGAATTGAAATCCTTATCAGAAACATTCATGATCAAAAAACGCCGTAGCTGGCTGTAAAAGACCAGTTTTGTAAAAGGAATGTCATAAGTTTGGCAGTTACTTACGCGCTCGTCACCGTGGCTGGCGTGCTGTGAATGGGCGGCCGTGTCGTCATGAGGAGCAAGCAGACGGCGTCTCGAAAACTCAACACTAATTTTACCATCTGGCTCGCACGCACCACTAAGTTTAGCCGCCCCAAGATAGCCCCGGTCCACGACCCATCGCGCATAAACTTTTCACAATTAGACTATTATTTTTGGTAGCAAAGTCAGTCGGTCGATTATTAATAGTGGCTTTTCCGAGTTTATATTCGTTACGTGTGTTGTGGTGTTAACTTTTAGTGAATTTATACATAGACGCTTATAAATAGGATGTGCTGCGTCTGACGAACGGGGGAACACCTTCCTGAAATATCGTACTACGGCCGGTGGTTTGCGTGCTTTCGGACGTATTGGTAAACGATTATTTATACATTGATTGCGGAGCTTTACGTTGTTAACGCGCGATAAGCGGTGCTACGACGTAAGCGCCTTCTCCGTAGCTCTGGAGCGTAACTTGGGTTACGCGCGTGACACTTTCCTACGAGCTTCTGGGATCCATTTCTTCTTCCCGTTAATTTTATTTAGTGCAGGCAACTTTGAATTTATTGGTTTAAATTAAATACAAGTAATGTTACTAGGTATTTATATATATATGCTATGATTGTGACGTGGCTCGACCCTGTCTGTCTCCCGGTAATCGAAAAGTGACTTGGTTCCCCACTCACTCTTCTTGTCCTGTTTAGCAACGTTAAACAGAATAATGCTTAATGGAAATCGACAATCTCTGCCTACCCCTATGAGTGACAGGCGTCACTCACGCCTGTCACTAACTAAAAACGAGATATTTTTTTTTCGTAATATGTAACGTGATACATACACGTGACATTAGATTTGGATTAAGTTACTACTTTAATTTTCATCTATACTTTCCGTCCAAAATCTGGCAAAGGTAAATAAGGATTTTAACACAATAGATACACGATACGAGTACCTATGTTATTAAGGCATTCTCGCGTAACATGTTTGTTAATAACGTTACCTTGTTACAAGTTCAAAAGCCTCTTGAAATTCTGTTATAGTCAGTTAATACAGAAACCTGTTCAAATTTCACATTTTATTAATATAAAATATGAAATAGGTTAGGGTAAAGTTTCGAACAAATTTTAATGAACGCCGCGAACTCGTTTAAAATTTCATCGCATTTATGAAGACATAGTCATGCACTGTCAAAAACCATTATGAAAACAGAGAGTTACATTTACGGATACAAACTGAGATAAAAGGGGGGGTTGGACACCGACTCACACCCGCTCAGAAGCCAGACGGCTCTATTTTAGTCTGGCCTGATGTGTCAATTTGAATTAGCGACTGCAACAGCGCCGAATGGCTAATGGCCGGCACGTTAAAACGATAACGTTTGGAAGTGCTTGCTATAGGTTAATTTATATCGATAAAATATTTACAATATCGATGATCTATGGCAAATTTTATCTTCCGTCTTTTTTATTTCCGTTATTTGCAAGCCCGCTATTGGATCTAGGATTGGTGTATTATAAAATGTGACAGGAAAAGCTAGTACGCATCTTATGAATGCTTTAGTCAAACTCACCATGCAGGGCAGGCGGGTTTTAGAACCAGCCCGCCTTAATACCGGTAAACGTTTCTGAACATCTTAAGGTATTGCAGCGATAGAAATTCTATTGTTATTGTTATGACACATGGTGGGTTAGTGATGCTTGTCCACCGCACCTAGCAGCTAGTACTGCTGCAGCTAGTGGGCATTTAAAAAAAATATGGTTTGAAGTATCTTGCTCCCTTACCACCCACTATATTTTATTTTATTGTTTTTTATTAAAAAGTAGCAGCCAGCCCACTGCTGAGCAAAGGTCTCCTTCTTAAAATTCTTCTATGTATATAACTTAAAATTTATGAATTGGGCATAAATAATAAAAATATTATTATCTTTTCTTCATTTTCTTATTTAACAACTTCTATACTGCATACTGCTAAACTCACGCCGCGTCTCAGGATTTGGTCTAATTTCCAGTGTTAGCATACGGCTTCACTACGGCAAGTCCACTGCTGAACAAAGACCACCCCAAAGATCTTGAGTCACTTGTATTGTCTTCCGCAACTTGTGCACGTCGTTACGCTTTATTTTAAATAGCCCCGATATATTCTTTAACATTTACGAAACCCACACATATAAGATGACGTAGCACACTCTTATTTAAAAATTGAGTCATTTTCGTATATAGTTCTGTAGTGAAGTGGCAATTGAATTGTTTCGGTTTTATAGTAGATATCTCATCTCCCATCACTTTTAGTTTAGGTCTTCATCATAATTTGTAATAGGTCCTCTGCTTAACCTAGTCCTCCCCCCAAAGCACACAAAGCTCGATCCTGAGCCACTTGCATCCATCGACGTGCCACAACTCTGTGCAGATCGTCAGTCCATCTCGTCCCCCGCACTGCGTTTGCCTGTACGTTCTCGCCACTCGAGAATCTTTCTTCTCCAACGGTTGTCAGATCTGCAAGCTATGTGGCTTATTGTCTCTTCAGCTTGCTAATCGGAACGGTTACGTCGGTTCCCTTAATGCTGCTGTAGATAGCGTCGATCCACTCACCGCCAGCAGTACCCGGCAACACGCACTGGTTGTGTACTTTGCTCTTAAGGTTATGAGGCATTAGTTTATGTGTAAGTTACCAAAAGGAATCTAATATTTGATACCAAGGTGGGGTAAACAGCAACTATGAGAATGTTAAATGAATGAACAAATGTGCTGATTCATCCAATTATTAAAAAAAGTATACAGCTATGAACCAGTAGTTCGATATTAATATATTGGGTACCCAAAGATTGCATGACATAAAATGAAAATTCTTTATTTGAAGACAGAAATTCAAATTTGGTTTGGCAATTGGTATATTTTTTATAATCTATGACCGTTTCGTAATATAGTTCCTCTAACAGAGAAGAAACAAGCGTGAAGAAATTCCGTAGGTATCTTTCGTTTATGTTTATTTTTTTATCTATACATAAATTTAAATATCAAATTATATTGATTAAGAGAAACGAATAATCTTTCGAGAAATTGACGCATATTCTTAGATAAAGTAAAACAACTTACAAAGAAAAAAAACAGTATCTGTTTAGCAATTAACATTAAGTCCGATGCCCAATCTGATATTTATTTTTTTACCCTTTTCTCTTGCTAAAAACTGTTTCCCGAATTAAATAATTAATCCATATCGACCATCAGAGCAGCGAAGGACTTACCAATTCACTTTTTTATACCGTACATAATTCTATTTTAAGTGGAAAATCATAACCGTTTAATATACTCAACTAGTAATTGCTAATCTAAACTGCCTTGCAAACTTTCTTTATATTTGATGTAAAATATATCATTATGCATATATCAATAAAGTCAAAATATTTATTGTCTATACAAAGGATCTTAATATTATTATGTGCTCACTAATGAAGCTCTAGCTTGCGCCTGATAGCGGAAAAACCATATGAATTTTCCGTACTTAAATATCACAGACTAGTGATGGGAAACAGCTTCACTTAATCGGATACCGGTACTGCATTGACTAACCTTTGCCCGGCCAAGGTGAGCATGGACAAACCCTACGTTTATAGTAGATAAATATACACGCGTGGTTTATACGTAATTTATATTTCGGTCATGTACACTTATTCGTATTTAACGGTATTCCTAAAGAAAGAAATAAAACTGAGACAAATTGTGACAGGAAGTAATCCCAGCCGGTGGGTACAAAAAATACGCAACGGTCGTTGACCCGGACGTCGGCGCCCTACTAATGCTTGACCGCCCTTTTTACATCCGTTACACATAAACTTTGGTCCAGTTGGAATATTGCTGGTATTCTGTCAAAATACAATGATATAATAAATAACTTAAGTAGTTCATATTTTGTACACCATTCAAAATAATAATAAAACGTCAGGAGACCCGACGACAGCAGTGAATTGTGTTTCAACTGTTACTTTGAGTTTTGATGTTATTTATTATTGAGAAAAATAATATTAAAATAATTGATTTGGGACAACAACGACTGGAATAATCTTGAGATTGTATTTTGGTAAAACTTACGATAATTTTTATGTATGAGATATAAAGTGAATTTACTTAGATCTATTCAACGAAGCAAAATTAAAATAGTTTGTGCCCAGCAGACGATAGTAGCAAAATCTAAATTCATACATACTTATTATTTTGCACGCAGATCTTAGCAAATCACCCTGAATCCTGTTATTGTAATATTCTTCAATATTTCAAAATACAATGCATAAATTAACCACTAACTCATTACGGTCTTCGAATAAATTGTAACCTTCATAGATATGTATATTAAAAATTAAGGTAAACTCTACTTTCTTCATTTTGTAAATCCTACGATACGTGAAGTCATCTTTCTTGAAAAAAGTTCCCCCGTTGAAAAGTGATTCCCATTATTATCCTCTCAGTTGTGCGTAAGCGCCACCGGGTGTGCACAACTTGAGGGGATGAAAGGGACTTAGAAATAATACACTGGGCGTGAAAATTGATTTCACATGTGTTACTTGTGTCAAATAGATATACATAAAAACTAATTCTTTCGACTTCGATTCAAACACCATTCATTTATTTTGTTGAAATATATTGATTTGGTTGCGTATTGGATATTTTTTTTTTGTAAGTTATCACCGTCGGAACCAGAGGAACTGCAGGTGCGTTACCGGCCTTAAAGGATATTTAAGGGAAGGTCGGCCCATTCGAGCAGTAGCAAGAGCCGCCGCTTGTTTCTATCGCATACAAAATATATACACATACGTACTCGTGATATTCGCGTTTCTGTGTGGGTTCTATGTGCGTGTATATGACGCATATGTATAAAGATGTAGATTATTAATACTTTCTATGCATAAGACAAAAAAATTACATTCAAAGTTCTGCAAGTTATGAATGTGTATAAATATAAAGTACATATCACCAAAATTATTACTCTTAATTATTTCTTATTATAACATTCCTAAGAAAATTTGCACATGCTCACACTGGGTAACACATTATTAAGTGGTGAGTCGCTCTAGCTAGTGATACTGTTTCCCATCACTTGTTTATGGGATTTGGATTCACCGAATTCGGAAGGATTTCTGCTATCAGTCGATCATGAGTTCTTCATATGTGAATCATTAGTGAAACAATTCGTAAAACATTAGGTGAAAAAGTTTGGTATATTTATATATATATATATATATATATTATTTCCTAATTGGTCTTTTAGATGTTAGCCTTTCTCCAACATTAGGCCAGTGACACCTTTTGTTTACAAATGTCTTCAATTCTTCAGATAATGCGCAAAGTATAATTTATATATTATACACTGAGGATACCATTACCGCTATTACAACAGTACGTACACAAAGATTAATAATTAAGTATCTCGGCTTCTTCCCTGCAATTATAACTCCGTATGAATTTCTTAGAATCTTCTACTAAGGAAACACAATCACTGTTTCTCGCTTTGTTTCATATTCAATACTTAATTGACATCATTTATAATGGTAGCAAAAATGATTTAATTCTATTATCTCTATCTATCTATTAAAAGCATATTATCAACGAATCTTACAAATACTATTATAATATTAAAAGGGGTATTAAAGTAAACAAAGAATTTCAAAAACTTTAAAGTAATTTAATATCGTAATTTACTGTGTTAATTCTATAATTCCCAGCATTATTTATATTAATCATAAAGACAGCTATAGATACTAGTAAATAATAAGTGATAGAGAAAAGAGAAATAATAAGTGTCAGTGTTTATCTATATCCACTACCGGATATAGGCTTTTCCTAGAAAGCACCAGTTAAAGCCGGTATGCATGGAAGTATCGTCTTCGTACCATCTTCTTCGCAAGTCTGTGGGGTTTGGGTTTGGCAATATCTGATTGATTTTAATTACCAGTCTTTGATTATAGTGGTGACATTGTGAGAAAACGAGAGTATATTTCTCCGCATTATATAGAGCACATATCCACTAATACCTATTAGTTTAAATATTATTTATACTTGATTTAGATTATTTTAATGCTCATATCAGTTACTTGCATGTACATGCTTACAATTCACATGTACTGATGACACATTTCGATTTAAACCTCGGAGTATTCATCCTCTTTACATGCCCTCTCTTCTCCCCTCCCATTGTTCCTTACCGTTTCAGGCGCATCCGGTGCGACACCTGCGCCCGCGCCGTTTCTAGCCGTCGCTTGCTTTCTGACTGATTGCTTTTAATACACTCCTGCATGGTTCTACGTAAAAGATTTTTGTTTTAGTGTTGAAAGACTGATTTAATAAATCGTACAGAAATATATTATTCTTGAAATGTTTTTGCCCAGCAAGTAAAATGGATCATTTCTTTTAAAGTTCAAAATAACTGAACATAAAATAAATCAATAATACTCGGCGTTTCGTTGACAACATTATAATTATTGAAATTATTAAAGAAAATGACCAGTACATTACCTATCAATACTGTACATATGAGATACTTTAAATTCAATGAATAAATAATTTAATTTTAGGTATCTAAAACTTTGTCAGTAATCAAAAATATATTAAGCTTGTTGTTGAACAAAGTCCTGTTTAATTTAAGGTCAAAATAAATCGAAATCTCATCTTGTTCATTATACACTTTATAGGAAATTATAATTAATAGAATACTTCTATCCGTTTGAATAATGTTTAGGGAAAATTTAATAAGAGACGGCAAAGCGGCAATTATTTGTCATTATTTGTAATTAACGTAACAGTAGCTTTTGCAATAGCGAACCGATTACGGTTCTAGAAACAGGCATGAACTGATGTCGACAAAAGAGCTTCACGTAACCTGAATTGATATATATATATTTATATATATATATATATATATATATACATATTTATTTATATATATATATATATATATATTTATATATATATATATTTATATATATATATTTATATATATATATATATATATATATATACATATTTATTTATATATATATATATATATATTTATATATATATATATATATATATATTTATATATATATATATTTATATATATATATTTATATATATATATATATATATATTTATATATATATATATATATTTATATATATATATTTATATATATATATTTATATATATATATATATTTATATATATATATATTTATATATATATATATATATATATATTTATATATATATATTTATATATATATATTTATATATATATATATTTATATATATATATACATATTTATTTATATATATATATATATATATTTATATATATATATACATATTTATTTATATATATATATATATATTTATATATATATATTTATATATATATATATATATATATATATATATTTATATATATATATATATATATTTATATATATATATATTTATATATATATATATTTATATATATATATTTATATATATATATTTATATATATATATATATATATATATATATATATTTATATATATATATATTTATATATATATATATATATATATATATATATATATTTATATATATATATTTATATATATATATTTATATATATATATATATATTTATATATATATATATATATATATATATATATTTATATATATATATATTTATATATATATATATTTATATATATATATTTATATATATATATATTTATATATATATATACATATTTATTTATATATATATATTTATATATATATATATATATATATATATATTTATATATATATATATATATTTATATATATATATATATACATATTTATTTATATATATATATATACATATTTATTTATATATATATATTTATATATATATATACATATTTATTTATATATATATATTTATATATATATATATATTTATATATATATATATATTTATATATATATATATTTATATATATATATTTATATATATATATATATATATATTTATATATATATATTTATATATATATATTTATATATATATATTTATATATATATATACATATTTATTTATATATATATATTTATATATATATATACATATTTATTTATATATATATATATATATATTTATATATATATATATTTATATATATATTAAAAGCATATTATCAACGAATCTTACAAATACTATTATAATATTAAAAGGGGTATTAAAGTAAACAAAGAATTTCAAAACTTTAAAGTAATTTAATATCGTAATTTACTGTGTTAATTCTATAATTCCCAGCATTATTTATATTAATCATAAAGACAGCTATAGATACTAGTAAATAATAAGTGATAGAGAAAAGAGAAATAATAAGTGTCAGTGTTTATCTATATCCACTACCGGATATAGGCTTTTCCTAGAAAGCACCAGTTAAAGCCGGTATGCATGGAAGTATCGTCTTCGTACCATCTTCTTCGCAAGTCTGTGGGGTTTGGGTTTGGCAATATCTGATTGATTTTAATTACCAGTCTTTGATTATAGTGGTGACATTGTGAGAAAACGAGTATATTTCTCCGCATTATATAGAGCACATATCCACTAATACCTATTAGTTTAAATATTATTTATACTTGATTTAGATTATTTTAATGCTCATATCAGTTACTTGCATGTACATGCTTACAATTCACATGTACTGATGACACATTTCGATTTAAACCTCGGAGTATTCATCCTCTTTACATGCCCTCTCTTCTCCCCTCCCATTGTTCCTTACCGTTTCAGGCGCATCCGGTGCGACACCTGCGCCCGCGCCGTTTCTAGCCGTCGCTTGCTTTCTGACTGATTGCTTTTTAATACACTCCTGCATGGTTCTACGTAAAAGATTTTTTGTTTTAGTGTTGAAAGACTGATTTAATAAATCGTACAGAAATATATTATTCTTGAAATGTTTTTTGCCCAGCAAGTAAAATGGATCATTTCTTTTAAAAGTTCAAAATAACTGAACATAAAATAAATCAATAATACTCGGCGTTTCGTTGACAACATTATAATTATTGAAATTATTAAAGAAAATGACCAGTACATTACCTATCAATACTGTACATATGAGATACTTTAAATTCAATGAATAAATAATTTAATTTTAGGTATCTAAAACTTTGTCAGTAATCAAAAATATATTAAGCTTGTTGTTGAACAAAGTCCTGTTTAATTTAAGGTCAAAATAAATCGAAATCTCATCTTGTTCATTATACACTTTATAGGAAATTATAATTAATAGAATACTTCTATCCGTTTGAATAATGTTTAGGGAAAATTTAATAAGAGACGGCAAAGCGGCAATTATTTGTCATTATTTGTAATTAACGTAACAGTAGCTTTTGCAATAGCGAACCGATTACGGTTCTAGAAACAGGCATGAACTGATGTCGACAAAAGAGCTTCACGTAACCTGAATTGATATATATATATTTATATATATATATATATATATATATACATATTTATTTATATATATATATATATAGTGTTTCTCTGTGTGTCCCCTGTACATGCGCAAACCTTATTAAACTAACAGTTAAAATATAAACTCTCATGCTTGTCAGGCTCAGGGATTTTGAAATATTATTATTGTATTTGTTTTAAATTTTTTTTCAATATTTTATCTATTTATTGGCAGGATAAAAATAAGTAAATGTTTCAATATTTTTAATAATAAGTCTGCGAGATTTATTATTATAAATATTCATTATTGCGAAAATTAAAAGGACTTCTATCGCAGTATCGTTTAAATTCGGCTGAACCACGTTAGAAGTGGCGGTGCACACCAGCCAATGGCTCACTCCAAAGCTACAGCTGCATACATTATTCAAACACTGCTAAGTGGCAGAGCCATCCGCCTCCCCTCCACATATATTATTCAGCTCCTGACTTGACACGTCGACGCCTGATTGCCTACCTCCCGGACTAGGGGGAGAAGGAAGGCACGTCAGTTTCGTTCCCAATTATGCATGCGCTGAAATGTCACTAGCACTTAGCACGGAAATGACCCTTAGACCTATTGGCCTTTTATTTCGATGTTTTGCGGATACGGGTTAGGATTGTGATAGATAATTACGGGCAAGGTCGGAACTGTTGAACAATAGGTGCGATGATTGCGTTTAATTTCATTTGTATGAACATAACATTCACATTTCTATATATCGAACAATGGCGGAATATCAATCCAAATTTGTCGAGCTCACTTACCCAGTAACCCAAACCAGTTACCCAAAATCTTACTTACAGATGTAGTAAAATAAAACTACCCTTGTTTTCTTTGGCTAATATTAAATAAAGATGCGCAGAATGGCTGTACAGTAAAAAGAACACATACATGTCATGACATGTAAGGAAGTTGATGGAAAAACGTAACTGAAGACCGGGTTTATGCAGGTCTGTGGTGGATGTTGGTGTACAATGGTGGAACAGCTATAAGCTGCAATCTTGACTGTGAACTAAAGCCGACATTGTGATAGCTACTTGACATATGTATTATGTGCTGAACACTGACATCTCCAAGAAACACAAGGTGGCTTACATTTCTTACAGGATTTATATGGATAAATTATGGAATCGCCACAAAAAGTATTCATTCGGCTTCAATTGTGAACTTTTAAACTTGAACAAAATGGATACAGTATGGTCGCTTATTGATTTTTGTACCGCAGTCAAATGCATAATCATTATCGTTCCTGAAACTTTTGGAATTGCAAAAGTCCGAGTTATTTCCGGTCCATGGAACACAGAAAAGCGCTTAGTCCGTGGTTTATTAATGAAAATTGAGCGACATCCATTGTAACAGCCCTGATATAGACTAGACCTAACCGCTGAGATGAAAATGTAGGACAACATATTTTGGTAGTGCCATATTCAACGTTTTGCACTTAGACGGTGTCAAGCATTTCAGTATACAGTTGTAATAGAAAATTTTGATTCTTAAAAAGTATTAGGTATAGTTAATAAGGTTATTATATAAAATAAATCAAAGTCATTTTTTTATTAAGTTTGGTTTAAAGTTTGTAATAAGCATCACCGGTTTGAAAAAGAAGACTTTCTCAGAGAAGAACCGGCAAGAAACTCTGAGGTCTTTTTTTTGTCAATGCCTTGTTAAAATGGCATGTGCAACGTACAATAAAATAAATGTTAAATGTTATGTCAAATTAATGTTAAAAAAGTTTTGTTTTGACAATTCTTTAAATTTTTAAATAAAATTGAAATTTAAAATGTAATTAAATTGAACTGTTGTAATACTAAATTTCTATAAAATTTTATTCACTTACTGAGGAATGACTTCCTGGTTTTCACCCATCAAAGCTATGACACGTGAAGTATTAAATAACTTTATATTTTTCCGCCAATACATTATGTTTTTTAATGTCAAATTTATGTTATATAGCAATAAGGTCTATTTGAAATAACTATAAACTAAAAATTAAAATTATCGTAAAGCGCCAAGTTATTCCTCTTGGCACGGTACTAAGTACTGCATTTTGACGTTGAATGGTCTCTAAATCGAGGGAATTTTTATGGATGGAATACTTACGGAGGACGTTATTTAATGAGCCGTGACAAGACATTCTGCCGGCACTTTCTTGGGAAGAAAGCTTTCACCATCGAGCAATGTACCAAGATTACTTAATGGTGAAGCGTGTAGGCGGTAACTAGATTCCTTCGCTGAAATATCAAGATAGAAAGCGCGGTCTCAGTCACAGCGAAAATTCTCCGTTTAGCATTTGTAAAAATGTATCACATTTATGTTCAAAAGAGGTTTCATACTATCAATAAATAATGGAGTGTGAATGAGATAAAAAGAATCCGTATTGATAAGTTTTATGCCCGAAAAAATATCGTCAAACCATTTTGGTTTCATAGGCTACCGTGCACTCTCGTGGCCCAGTATTTAAACTTTAATTTTTTTTTCTGTTCAAATTTGTTATTACCACCGTAATGTACCAGCCTGCAAACATCATCTGCTGCGTAGAGGCCTTGTCTTAAAAATCAAAAGATTGTAGTCGTAAGGGGTCCCACGCTGCTCCAGTGCGGGTTGGTGCTGGCACCGGGGACCGTACTCTGGTTACACGCGCTGTATGAAACTAATGCGAGCACCCTGCCCACTAGGCTACAACGTAGATGCTTTAATTAAAGATCTAGTATCTTTATTTTATTAGATCATGTATTCTAAATCTTAGTTATCACAACACACAATACTTAATAATCTCCTGCTTTGATTCAAATAATCAGAAAATATTTAGTTTCTTGATTTTAGTTGACTTGATCGGCCCAAGAATTATTATAACTTTATTAGAAATTTATTAATATTTAAGGTCAATTTTGAAGCCAACATTGATTCACATGTAAGTTTCCTTGAAAAGATCGCGTAGCGTCTTGCGATGCCCAAGTTCTAGATTGGCCGTATCTTATGCTTTTGCAAAATGAATATTGTTTCGAACCCGGCTGCAGATCCCCACAGTAACACAATAGGACGTAATATCGTAGAAGGAGGCAAAGTAAACAAATTTAACTGATCTTGAACAGCCATCTCTCTAATCCTTCTAACAGTTGCAGAACTTTTTAGGTTAGTTTATCAATATGCGGAGAACACAGTGGAGCTTGAAATAGAGATTCCGAGAAATATGTTCCACTATATTCTATATATCAAAATCTAGATAAGTATTTTGTAAATGAATGTCGGCATTCATCGATGGCTTCATCGTCTTTATTACTTCCTATTACAAGTCCACTGCTGAACACAGGCCAGCCCAAAAAAATCCATAAAGCGTGATCCTGAACCACCCACACTGACATCCTCCATAGCGTTTGCCTCCACTCGAGAACCTTTCTTCCTCGACAGTTCTCAGTTCTGCGAGTAGCGTAAAACAAATTAAACGCGATAAAATCTGTAAATTATAGTTTCCACTCCAAATATGTAGTGTACGCGTAAATACAAGAAATCACTATTTACATTTTAATTACTTCTTTAAGTAGGTAATAAGGGCCCGTGCACGTTAAAAACTATTACTGAGTTATTAGCGAAGGGATCTAACGGAATGCGTGATTTTGAAAGAAGCCTTGCGAAGGAATAGGTTGAGCGGAAAATAGATTTAATTTGAAAAACAGAAAACAAATTAGAGTAGTTTGTGGAAGCTTACTTAGAAGTTTTGTCGGCTTTATAGTTGGCTAAGATTAAAAATGTACTGGAATATCCAGTTTGGGTTTTTCCTTTACTTAAACAATTTGAGTGATTATGAAATTGGGATTGAAACCCTTGCAAGGGCGGGTTATATCAGGCTTGTACCGACTACCTCCCCGAACGGGTTCCTTTTGTCGTGGTGGCCAATCGGTGGTTCGGATAAGAGTTGCTGGAATATGGGTATAATGTTCTATATTGGGATACGCCATTCTCCGTATGTTCCGCGACTATGGCGGGGCTGCACCGCTGATGTGGCTGAGGTGGGACCGCGGGGAGAGAGAAGATTCGGTCCGGGTTCCATTATCCTCGTGGGAATGGAATACGCTACATTTCGGCGAACATATACACCGTCACTTCTCTCCCCAGCGGCTCCGACAAACTCATGGAGCATAGGGACAATTGCGTATCGTATTGCAAAGTAACAAAGCCATCCTTCCTCCAACCAAAGTGAACTTTGGTAAGTGACCCAGGCGTAGTGGCCACCTCGGGCGAGTCATGTGGGTTCCTCTTCATTCGTCGTAGCACGGCTACTTAGCCTCCTCACCACGACAGGCCTGCCACGTCTGGGGACCGGGATTCGAAACCTGTTTAATCGCGTACTTTAAAATAAATTTAACCCCTCAACTACCACAGCTATACGAAAATATTCTTCTTTTATTTATGAGGATGTATGAACAACGTTATAATCAAAAATATTTATTATAACAGCTTATTGATTTGTCAGACAAGTGAGAATTTTAATGACTGATCATTAAAACAATTCGAATTCTATTTCTTCCGTCTGGGTGAGCCCCATTCCACGACAACTCTGCAATTTTTGTAAATAAAAACTGAGCATTCTATTGTCTGGCTCTCATGATTGCCGCCTCATCGTTAAAGATGCCAATTATGATAATAACTATGATATTCAATCATGTCGTTATTAATTTTGTAAAATAAAGTTGAATTGTAACCATTGTATTTTATACACAACCATTTTACCAACATCTGTACTAATGTGTATCATAAGTACAGAACCGCTTATTGGTTTAAACTATTCAACCAATATACACCAATTCTTAATTTTTAATGCACTGCATGCCACTTATTTCCTGTGTGGCTTATAATAGTACGTTCTGTCGCTGCATTTTAATTGAAAACTATTACTTTAATTATTGTTAACGTTTGTAACGATTTATTTTATTTTCATTTCATAGTGACACTTATATGTTATGACAGGCTGGTTTCCGCAACTCCACGACTGTGCGCGGTTTAGTTATTCGAGCCTACCCAGCTCCGCAAGAAAATTCAGCAAACCCTAAAAATTACCGGTCACCTCGGGGAGCGACCTGGGCGAACCGAAGTGCTTAGCTCTGTATATGGCGACCGTCGGACTCTGCAGAAATCATCTTCAATACACGCTCGGCCCAGATTAATCTCTGTAACATCTATAGTAAACTGATGTTTATTAAACGATCCATGTCCAGTTATGGTGCTAGTTACAATCCGAATTTAGGGCTTATTCAGGCGTTATATGATTGTGAAACGTTGGCAGGGCATCCCTGCATTCTATACATGGTTTGTCCAGAGTTGTGCATGCTGGTTCCTAATGCGGTTACGTATTTGGGAACAAATAACACACATTTTAATGGAATAATAAGTTCCGGTCTTATAGGACACTGATGCCTCTAGAACTGCTGTGATCTTTCATCCATCGAAGAATTATACTATTGAATTGACATACCTTGTTACATACCTCGTTTGAGCGCTAGTAGCATTCGGATATGAGCCCTGAAGTCACACTTCAAGTGACACTTTAAACAGAAAAGGTGATATTGTACCATATATTATACACACACATTTTGATTTGCTTTTCTTTACTTTCATAACACAATTTAAAAAAAATCTTAAGATTTTGAATGGAACTCTCCAACAACAATTAAATCTAGAAACGAGTCGTTTTTAAGTTATTATAAAATGGAGGTTTGAATGCCATAAATGCTTTCTTTGATCTCTCATGATCAGATGTCTGAGATATGAGCGAAGATAAAATGATACGCCGGTATTAAGTTTTATGATATCTTATTATTTCTGAATTTTTCTTTTGATATTCAACTATGTCTCTTTGTAGAGACCATAATATATATATTTTATAAATTAGGGAGCGCTAAAATATCTTCCAGTGGGATAATTAACTTGAAAATGCAGTCAGGATTTTAGCTTCCGCTGACGTTCTTTATGAACATATGTCAGAAGATTTTGTTAAAATAAAGAGATGGGGCCGCGGACTGTCATCTCAGATTTAATTGTACACAAACAAATTGGTGGTGTGGTCAGGGCCCTCACTTTAGTTTCTTAGAGCGCCAGTGACCTGGGTTCGAACCCTGGTGCTGGCGCCACTAAATTTGTTAATAGCAATTTTAAGTGCTGTATTTACCTTGTGCTTGGCGGTGAAGGAAAATATCGTGAGGAAACCTCGACGCACAGTTGCGTTACTGGCTTAATAATGGCAATATAACATCTGATACTTGTTAGTATTTATTCTGATCTATTACATATGTATGTATTAATGTGTTTGTATGTATGTATATATCTGTGTTGGTATTTCTGTATATATTATAGTACGTATTTGTATATCTATGTGGATGTGTATATATGTATGCTTATACATTTATATATGTTTTAATTATGTAGTATATTTCTCAATTACCCTTTTGATATTTATATAATTTTAAATTTGATGCACCTATCACCACATTTCTTCACGTCCTGGGTTGACTGTTAGAGCATGCCAAAAGGCATTAAGTCCGCCTTTTGTAATCCTTTTGGTGTAGAAAATAAAGTATAAATAAATAAATAAATATAATAGTCGTGGCTTAGCCGAGGAAACTATATTATAATTATAATATATATAAATTATTAAAGTTAAGAATATGTATAAGAAGTACTAACAATTAGGAATATTTGTAAATGCAGACAATTTTTAACCCACTCTATTTTATTTCTACTTATTATACCCACATCAGTGGGTTTCGGCACTTTATAATAATTATAATCTCTGATTTCAGAACCAGTTTAGTTATCAGTCAGTCAGAACTAGGCGCGTATCTGTGGTATTAGAACCTGTGATGTCGCAATAATTTATCTTTTTTCATACTTGAAATGTTTAGTTTAAAAATCTTATATCACAACTGAAGTTAATATAACATAACATAAATTTCAGAAAAGGAAAAAAGTAAAAGCAATATTTACATCAGAGATATAAACAGAACTAATTAACTAATTAAAGTAGAGAGAGAAAAAACTGTCGAAGTTTTTGTGTATTATAGAGTATGTGATTTTCTGTTACGTCATATTCCAAATCTCGAATCAAGATCGCACTCTTTTCGATAATTTTACGATACTTGCTTCAATTCACACGCCTCTATCGGAATATGTAGTTCTAAAGGCAGCGGCAATTACTCAAGACTCTCGTAGCGCGGTAGCTGAGACGTATTAGCGGTTGAAGTGCCGGGGAACAAACATTCTACTGTTCATTTCTCTGAAAGCATGTCGAACCGAACCGACGAGGCCCCTTTATAATTCAGTAGCCTAGCCGTACAGATGCTATTTTTCTATCGTTTGACAGGTTGACGTAGAAAACGGTGCTTGTACTAAAAACTTGTATTGTGTTTTCTACTATTCGACGTTCTGAAGTGATATTATTAGTGACTTATGATAAATTAAATATGTTCAGTTTTATGTTTTATAAAATCAGGTTATGAAACATTTCGTGATAACTGAATGCTGAAATGATATTTTTACATCCTTTTTCTTCTTGAGAAACTATTAAAAAGTCCTCTACTGGACAACCTTCCTTAACAACCTAGAAACAGTCCACCGTATGGCATAAGTCCATAAGAAGGATTTGCCATAATCCTCAAGCACGGCAAACGGATGGGCAATCGCATTATCAGACATCTCGCACCAAGACGCGGCTCTCTATCATCCGTCTGCTTCATTTTAGTTTGGTATTTTTCGAGATGGTTATCCCGCCACCTGCCGGTAGCCATTGCTATTTCAAGGCTTTTCTCTTAGTCGCCTCTTACGACACCCGCGGGCAGGAACTGGGTGGTAGATTATTACACTGATACCACACCGCAGAATACGGGCATAGGCCTGTACCAATCATAGGAAACATGATATGCAATTATCCATTCCATTATCCCTGTATATGCCATTACTTGCGTTGACCGTATCAAAAAGAAGTTGTTTTTTGTGTCACGTGATGAAACGTTCAATTTTGTATCTGTCACTGAAGGCTTGTTATGTCGGGATCAACATTAAGTATTAACCGACTAAAACGCCACGAATTAGGAGATGACAGTTGGCCCGCCGGGCCTTAATAGCTTCTGTGTAAGAGACTCGCAAGCAGAATAAAATGCAATTGCGTTATATATGAAGCTGCAGCAGGGGTATGCCCCTGTACCCCTTAGATTATATAGAGCTGCAGTGTGAAAAATTAAATATTGTATGAAGAAAACGACACTTCTCAGTAGGTTAGTACGTAATTAAAATATTGGTCTTTCCCCTAAACTACTCATACTTGGCAAATATCAGTTCTATTTATTAGTCCTCAGGGGTGACAACTCATCTGTAACCTCTTTCGATTGAAGTTGTGTCCAGTGCCAGTACTTATCAGGTGGACTGTTAGTTCATTAGTCACCCAAATCCAAAAAAAAAAATTCCAATCTATTCTAATCATTTACCTAAAATCTAATTGCGTACACTCTTTTTGGGTATCCTTTAATCTTTTTCATAATCAGGCTGAGTTTACTACTGGATATAAGCCCTAACTAAAAAGTGAGAAATAGCTGGTACGTATGTATTGAAACTAGTGGCATTCTCTTCATTGGACTGGTAAGTTGCTCCGCTGCTTTCGCAGTGCTACTTTCGCTCTAATCACTCTGCTCCTCATCATTCCTCCCCTAATATCATCAAAGGCCGGCCACGCACCTGCAGCTCTGGTGTTGCAGATATACTTAGGCGTCGGTAATTACTTACCATTAGGTGAGCCGCTTGTTGGTTTGCCCACGATCTCAGAAAAAAAATATAGTAGATTTATTTTGAATTCCTATCTTTTTATTAAATGTATAGACTAAGGTTCTGTTTTATTACTGTTCTTTATTTACTAAGTCCTCTAATTACAGAAACATTTATGTGTATTTCAAAATCTTCTGACATGTAAGGTTGCTCCCAAAGGTGTTTTCTCATCTACATATAAATTCACTTTCATATTGGTAAAGTGAACCTTCTGTTGTTGACAACTCGATTAGTTTATAATCAACGGGTTTGCCCGTTAGCTTTAATCAAAAATTTTCCCTGTTAAACAAAAATATTAATCTATATTTGTCCCTCGGTACAAGACGGAAATTATAGAGAACCTTCAGTAAATCATTAGTATTTAAATAACAAACATTATATTATCTTACAAATAAAATTTGTGTAACTAATGTATTGATTTTCTTCTTCATACGCTTGTCAATAGGACAAAGGTCAGGATTTGCGATAAACAAACAAAAAAACAGGCCAAGTGCAAGTTGGACTTGCGCAACGTGGGTTCTGTCAATCACACAATATATTACGTAATTACCAAAAAAAATATTTTCTTTTTGTTTTTCTTTATGATTAAAAACATTATATTCTTGGAACCCTTTGGTGGTAGGATAGATGGAAAGACGAAGTAGGCTTAGTTATTACCCAATTGGGCTCCGTACGAAACCCTAAAAATCTTTTGCCAAACTGGTGATAACAGTACCGAACACTTTGCATCTTAGACTTGCATCTTTTGGTTTTTTCGTTTCGGTTAGCATTTGTTGAGCGACCTGTCGCACGCCAAAAGAATCATGACTTTCCGATAGTTGATTCTTACGACGTCCTCGGGAAAACAGCGGTTGGCAGATATTTTTACGCCAGCACCTCACGGCACTCGTTATCGCACATTTATTATATATTTTCACATACAGTGTTTATTTTAATAGTAAGGGAAATAAGTATGACGAATGCTATACTTTTCTTGGAAGCTGCAATGCATATATTCTAGATAGGGATGCTTCCCTATGTAGAATATATACATACCCTATAAGGGTATACGTTCAGTAGGGAAATACCCTTATAGGCTATACGTAACGTAAAAAAGCCTGTAATCAAGCAAATACTGAAAGCATTTTTCATCACAGTTAAATTTTATTTGTAATGGTACTAATATAGACAATTACTGTAAGATATTTTAATTTAAAATTAACGCCCTAGTTAAATACATTTATATTCTATGTCAAAAAGTATATTTACTTTACTCTTTGAAAAATAAAGGCTTATTTTCTATTGATTGTTGAACACTGCGTTATCTGTACCCGTATCGTTCAAAAGGAGGATTATCAAAGAAAAGAAATATAATGTTTTATCTTTAATGCCACGAGCTTAAGGATGTACGTCACGTATTTAAAACGAAACCCAAACCAAAACATTGTGTTTTTGCACAAATATTGGTCAGGAACGCTAGGCATTGTACCACGCGGTCGTCAATGATGCTTGCTCAACATTATAAAGCGTAAAAAAACTGATTGAAGATTATTTGATTAGTTTATAATGTTAAATGTTTTACGTATAATATTTTTCAGTACATTTTCATTAGCTTAAGTTGATTTGTTGAAATTTATGTCTTTCAAGTTAACGACTGTTTACATTTGAACTTTCTAAATATTCAAACCTTGTTTAAGTTCCAAACTTTTATAATATCGTAAATTAACTCGGGCGTGAAATCGTAAAGTTTGACTTTATGCTCATTAACAGACCGTTAGAATACTATGCCCTATTAGGCGGACAAAGGGATACATTTAGAGGCTTGTCAGTCCGCGACAATCGATTGGAACCTGGTTCTGAGATTAGTAAAATTTGCACATGTTTAGATTACATATGTGTCTTTGTCCTAGTGCGTTATTTAATTTTTTATATTATTAAATACATTCTTACTACTTAACAGATTTACGACTATACCTTCCGTCAGTGTATGGTTTAATAATTAAGCAATTTTGGCAAATACTTTTGTACATTTATGACATGGTTGTACGAATAGATAAGTCCGTCTTTTATTGGAACCATATCTAGCTGTAGGCTTAGGCAGATGAAGAACCAAGAGGTCTTTTATGAAATTATTTTTGATTGTTAATGATTTTAATTTTTAATTTTAAAGTAGATTTAGAATTATAATATATATAATAATACATTTATTTGTATCGAAAGACATTTAGTAGGTATTCAATATTGTTCAAAGCATATATTACACGTGACTGTACGTGTAATGTACGATGAAACCTTCTTTAGAGATTCGAACAGAAATTTTTAAATGAATTGTATTTATTAACATGATATGTGATTTATATTTCCGAACTTTGTGTAAACATTAGAACTATTAACCTTGTACATAAAACATATCATATACTCATCAAAGCATTACTCTATAATAATGCCTGGGATAGGGCAATTTCCAAGACATTCGTTCTAAATCACAATCTGATTACGTAAAACGCAATCGGTACACGTCAGTGCAGCGCGACTGTAACCTGAACAAGGTGCGAGGGGAGGCAGGATGTGGGGCCACATGGCCCGCAGGAGACGGCTGCGGCACGGGCGCCTCACGCGGCGCGTAGCTTGAACGATTAGTGTGGAATTATTATAATCATTATTGTATAATTATATGTATTATAATAAATATTCAAATAAACAATTTTGCAACTGTAATGTTTAATTAAGAATTATATTTACAAATGCAATATACGCTATGACATTAATAAGATCAGAGACGTATTAATATTATTCAGTGTGATGGTCTCGCCGCTAAACAGCCCACAGCTGGAACATAGTCCTTTTCCAAATAAATGATCTTTCGTAATCGCCGCGATTGGCAAGCCAGTTAGCGATCGCAGTACCTGAAACCTCGTACCACAGACATTACTGCCATCAATCACCTGGATAATTCAGATCTAGCATACTTCAGACAGATTTTTTAAGTATATAGATGTTATAGATATATAGATATTCAATATTATTTTCATTTTCAGTATTAAAAATAATTAAATAAGTAAATTTTCTGATTCTCTGGGATGGTCTTGAGAAAAGGAGGACCTTCTCTAACTTATTTTTCCCTTATTTGGCTTTAACGTCACCTCGGGTTTAAATTTTTTAGAACATGTTTGTACGACACTACTCCAGGTCAGTTTTAATTAATTAATTTTAATCAATCACTTAATATATATTAGGAATGTCCATATTGTCTGTTCTTAAGTAACAGTGACGTTAAAAATCGACGTGACTAGCACGTGTGCATGGCAATTTCAGCCAAATAAATATGACTTTGTGTTTCTTATACGTATACCTCTAAATACATATTATACCTACTGCAAACTTTTGAAATGAAACTATTATTAACGGATTTTATAGCGTCTAATTAGATTTCTGAAATCCCAATCATTTAATATCCAATGAAACTCGATAAAATCCGTAAATTGTGGCTTTTAAATCTTTGCACTTTCATAAATTGTTACTTGTATAAGTATAACTAGATATAGTAGTGACGTGAAGGTTATAATTTCGGACTATATTGTGATTTAAGCAAATTCATTTTATTCTCTGATCTGGCTATTTTCCTTGTGGGTAGAATTTTAAAGTTATTTTTTTCATAGTTATTTTTATATTTATGGCTTATGATGAGTTAATTTTATTAATCTTAATTTTTAAGATGTTTCTTTACGATGAGAGTCTGGTAATTGGAAGTAACGTTACTTATCATGGGACATAGTCATCACTAAAGTGTATAAACTACCTCATTATTTTTTATATGATAGCCCTATGATACGATGAGAAGATGTGAAAGTAGCCATAATTAAAAATATTACTTTTTTTAATGATAAGAAAAGCAAGTGTTCTATGTTTAAATAAAAACATTTTTAAATACTATTTACAGATTTTTCAATAAGATACATGTGATAAACACTAAGTTATAAAAAAGTGGAATCACCTACACATTGTTTTAATTATATTCAATGTTCAACTCATTAATTTGTCTCACAGCTGCACAGCCCTACATGTTGTTTCGCTTGCAAATCTTTTGCGATTTTATGGCTTCCCCTATAAGTGTTTTATGGTCAACATTAGGTGTTCCTATAAACATTCCTAACGGAGTGCATATGAAATGAGCTGTAATGTTCTGAAATAAACATCATTGTTTAACTCATGAGTAGTGAATTATTGTGAAGAACTTTATTACTCTTTATTTAAATTACATTTCTGTTTCATTATAACTTTTAGTAAATCCATATCTTTAATTTAATTAGAAAACTATATTGAGAAATATGTAATTAAGCAATACAAAATTATCATTATCTTTTTATGGAATTCATGCACACTTCACAGTTTTTTATTCTATTTTTTTCATACCCAATATAGAAAGAGAACAATCATTAACAATATATTATAATTTTGCAAGTGACGTACATGTAGTTGTAATACGAGATACATTTCCTAGAAGAACAAATTGCTTATGTTTGATGAAAATAATTAATCCCTTTATGTGTTCACAAAAGCTTCATTATGGACATAAAGCAGTGCACAGTGGATCTAAAAGTGTCCGCATGACATTCAAACCGCCCACGGTCGCCTGTTTGCATAAACGCATAAGCGCACCTTCTGACCTTCTGACCTTCGTATCAGCATACGAGCGTCGTGACCCTTCTATACTTTCATGCTTCATCAGCACGCAACTTTACACATCTAATGCATTATCTAACATAGCTGCCTAAGTAATCTCATTTGTCACGACAAGCTGTCTCGATCGTATATCCATTACGGGGCTGCATGATTACAATGAACCATGACCACAATGAATGTAGTCATGGTTCATTGTAGTAAAAGTAATACTCAGTAAAACATTCATTGTAGTCATTTTAACTCACTTTTGGTAGAGCATATTTGGAACAACGGTACATCCGACTATCACACCAAAGGATTTATAGACCTGCTTTATAGGACCAATCAGAATTTCCCCTAACTTTCCGACTATTGTGGCTATCGCTGTCATGTGATATACATATTATGATAGTAAAAGAGGATATCGACATACATCGTAATAATGTGATATCTATAATATGAGCCGTGACACAGTTTACAGGCAGGTAAGGTATTTGTTTTTCAAATATTATTTTATATTAAGCATAAAATTGTTTCCCACTTTTTTCGTAAATAATTTATTTTCATAAATAACATTTGTGAAATTAATATAAACAGTAACAATGGCTCATAATAAGACTGAATTGTGTTGAGGATTTACTTAAACTAAATTGATATGACCTTTCTTTTTTTCATTGAAATTGTAAGTAAATTGCCGTGTTTACCTACCATCTATCTCTTGTAATAAGAAATTCTTTGAAATTTTTTTAATATTATTAAGATAATTTTCTTTTTTTCCTTATATATTATAGAATACATTATACGAGAAAATTTACTAAAGTAAGACTTAATATTGTTTTTCGAGAAGTCCTTAAGCAATGTTTTAAGGATACTTATCAATACCTTTGGAATTAAACGTATGGCGTTCGCGTAAAAGCATCTACCACTAAAACTCAATTCGTTAAAATCGACTAAGGGAAAACAAGCCAGAAAATTCTTGTGGCTTCCGACAGATAGCAGAAAACAGCCGGCTCAAATATTACCTTATACTTAAGAGCCTGTACATTGTCCACTGCAGGACATAGGAGGAGACTGGGAGTCTCCTCCTAAGGAGAAGCATTTCGCATAATCGCCACGCGCGGATTGGCGATCGCAGTACCAGATACCTGGCATCTTAGACGCAGCTACCCGTCATCGGTCTATTTTATTTTGGTCTGGTAATTTTCGAGATTGTTATCCAACCATCTGTCGGTATCTTCTGCGATTTTCAGGCTTTTCTCTTAGTCGCCTCTTACGGTGGCAAATTCTTACGCCTATAGCACAAGCTAATCTAATTGTCAATCAACCAAGTATGGAGATTACGACAAATCCGGCAATAAAATATAGAGTAGGATTATGATGGCCGCTGTAGGGAAATAATAACTTGCTGAAAAAGATATTTACCCCACTATCAAGAATTATTGATGTCTGAAATAATAAAATGATTTGAGATAGTTCTGCAGAATATACGCTACATAAATTAAGTTGAATATTTAATAAGTTTCAGGTATTACAACCACATTTGCAAGGTTTTAATTTTACTCTTGATTTAATAAAACGGTGATGAGCCTCGTCGCATTATTATTTCTCGCTATTGCTATTTTTATTTAAATATATCTTAATTAAATACTTAAATGTAATTAATACAACACTTACAATGAATTTCATTAAAAAAAATTCAAAAAAGTTTAATACCGTATTAGCTCTTAATAACTTATTACCGTAGCATTACTTCTACAGCAATAAGTCTAAAACATTAGCTGCCACATATGGAATTTGTGTACGCATACAAAAAGCGATACTATTATGAAAGTGACTCCGAAAGGTGATGAAGCTGAATTGTTATCATCCTCTTGATCGTTTTCCTCGGTCCCACTTTCTTCTTCTATATCATCACTGTCACCTTCTTCTTCTCCACTTCCATCTCCACTTCCTTCTACAACTGCGATTTCTTCGTCGTCTTCTTTGTCTTCAAGGTCCCATATAACTTCAGCATCCACATAGTAGTAATTGTAAATTTGATCCCAAAACATCAAGATTTCCGGATGGGGATCTTCTAGATCTGCTTCTAGACTACCCCCCTGATCTACGTTTATCTCTTCATCGTCAAAAACTCTCAAGTAGTTTGTATTTACAGTAGTAAAAGGCTTCCAAACTATTTGTGAAAAATTAGTTTCTGGTGTCCTAAAATTTAATTTAATCTACATTATCAAATGAAACAAAGGTATTCAATCTTACCGTCCGATTTTATACTTAGTCTATGAGTCTTGAAAATAATGAATCCCTAATAGAAACAATTATTATTATTTAATTATCTAGTCTTAGTATCCTGCATCATTTATTTCCCTCTATTCTACTCCTCTATAAGTTATTTAAAAAAACGGTTATTTAGGAATTTAACCTTTATAAGTATTTACTTAGATACCTTCCATCCTCCATTTCACCCCCATAGCTTATTGACCATATAGATAACTTAATTTTTTAAGACCAATGTTTTTGAGTTAGTTTGTGCGGTAAAATTTTTATAGCTTGTCGATTGACCCAATTCAGAATCCGGACAATAAAATATTTTATAACCTTGGAACGTATTTTAATTTTTTTTTATTTTAAAAGACCAGACAATGGGTTTGCCTATACACATACAATTACTTTTGAAGCAAAACAAATACTTAACTACAGGTTATTTACCTTTTTCAAATTACCTATTTCTTGATGTCGTCTCTCTTACATAACTATTTTTCTTATCTTACCTTACCAGCCTGTAAATAGTCACTGCAGGACACAAGTTTTTCCCATAATTCGGCAAGCGGACTGGCAATCTCAGTTCCAGACACCTTAGACGCAGTTGATTGTCACCTGTTTGCATAAATTTTCGAGATGTTTATCTGGTCATTGGTCAGCCGTTGCGATTTTCAAGATTTTTCCCTTAGTCATCGCTTACGACACCCACAGAAATAAAGGGGGAATCCAGAATCTTACTTCGATTTCACACGGCCATAATAACTATTTACTACTATCAATTCCAAGATTCTTATATCCGCAATTCCTTAGTCGCTATTAGTATTTTTCCGCGTTCTTGGTATCCAAGAAACATTGAAATAAGAAGGCTACTTTTATTATTTAAATCTGTTTATCTACCCATTACCATTTTACAAATTTTGAAATACCTACCCAGATTTAGCAAAATTTGTCCATCGCTCTACCAGTATGTCGCTTACTGTTAAGTCCATCTCCGACGGCGTGACATCAGTGTCATGGTAAAATAAATAGGCTAGTTCTTCACTATGAGCTGAGCCGTTTACGAAAACAGGCCCAACAAAAGGTCCTCCTAATACACCTTTGTATGAGAATTGATATAAATAAATAGAACTACTAGATGTATTTGCACGTAATCGAGCTTCTCTAATTGCTGAAACTAAAATCATTGTATCTCCGTGGTAAGAAATAAAGTTATCAATTTGTGTCGAATCAATAGTCTCGTTACCAAAATAAAATGATCTTATCGCCTGTAATGCCTGTGTACCTTGTTCATTTTTTTCTAAGTACAAATCAGGTTGAATAAAATTATCAAACGATTCTTCCATTTTTTCTAACCAGTCATCCTCCAAAGCTTCTTCTCCTCTAATAGTTCCTTCATGATCAACAAAGCCTGTCATAAAAGGTAAGCTTTGATAGTCACCCTCACTTAAAATTTGATAAGGTGATTTCGTTAGAAAAGGCACCACGTGTTCTAAATTAGTCCTCTCTAAACATGGAGCAAAAGCTAACGAATTATCAGTGAGTTCAAGTTCATTAATAACAGCCATTAATGCTGCAATGCTAGTTTTTTTGAAAGCATCAGAGAGAGTTTGAATATTAGTAACAGTATGGCCAAGACCTTCTGCGACTTCAATGGCATATTTAAAATTGTCACGAGTTACTGCCCATGGAGCTATTGCAGTACCACTTTGCGCAATTACCCTATGGACAAGACCATTTGCCATTGGAGACAAAGAAACTAAATCTACTGCAGCAGCACCACTTCCATGTCCAAAGAGGCTTACGTTATCTGGATTGCCGCCAAATTGAGCAATATTATCTTTTATCCAACGCAAACCTGCTACTATATCTTTTAAACCGGCATTTCCGGGGGCTGCTTCAGTTCCTAAGCAGAGAAATCCCAATATAGATTCTCGAAAGTTTAGGGAAACAATTACCACGTCACTGTCCATAAAATGTCTGAAAGAGATTTCATGTTCGTAGACTTTATCGAATTCTTTTCCTTTAATCCATACCATCACAGGTAATCGAGCTGTATTATTGACTGAAGGAGTAAAGATATTTGATACTAAGCAATCTTCTGTACCTTCGTATCCTACACCTAAAGCTCTCACGCATTTAATGTCTTTTCTATTGGCTTGGAAAGCACTTTGAAAAGAAGGTGGGGGTGACGGCGCCTGCAACAATATAAGTTAATAATTTACATAAAATAATAGAAAGAGGGAACATACTATTCATGCGATATTCGATACAGCGTCATTTTATTGAATTTTTTATTAAAATATTAGCTAATTAATTCTTCTTATATTTTAGGTTGTGGCTGTATATTACCAAGAGTATGAACGCTTAGGTTGAAGGATCTAGACTTGTAATTTCGTTTTCTCGTCGTCCCATTGGTGACAGAATTGAGTGGGATTACGAAAAAACTTTTTTCTTATGGTTCCACTACTATATTTCTACTACTGTATAAACATGCCAATTGAATTACTAGATCTTTGATACTGTTTTTGAAAAAAAAAATATGTATAGGAAAAATAACATTATACAACAAAAAAAAAGAATTAAAATTAATTACGATACATTATTAATAGGAGAAATTGTGATAACAACTATTTGGTTACTGACATTTTTTCCCACAACAAATTTATTCATGTCTAAAATTTAAAGCAGCAATAGTTTTTATAATTCAAGTAGATTAAAGTACTCTTCTACAAAATAATTATATTATAAATACTTCGTTAGTTTTAAAGTTGATTCTTGTGTGACATTTAAATTTTACATAGGCTTCATTTTAGGAAATTATTTTAAACTTAATGAAGGTGTACGTTTAATTTTGTTTAATTATTATTATAATTGCGTTAGCCAAGGTCAAACACGCCACTGCTTTTGAGTGACAGACCCGCGGCATTCCTCCACATGCTCATTTTGCTCGGCTGCACTTCAAAAATCATATATCGTCACTATTGTCATATTTTCTGTCTATAAAGTTTGCCTGTCGTGTTATATTTACGTTTTAATTATTTGTGTTTTAGAACTTCAGCCTATAAGCAATTTAAGGTAAAGAAAAATAAAAAGGAAAGGTTTTTTCCTATAAAAAGTTGTACAAGTAAAAATACCTTTATATTATTTTATTACTTTATTTAAAAGGCCGTAAAAGATTTTTTATTTCTTTGTATAGTTACCAAATAGTCATATACAAAGACAAAAGATGTAAGTTCCGTAAAATTTAATATAGTACACATATAATATATAGGTAAATAAAGTATATCTCTTACGAAATAAATTTAATAAAAAATAAAATACCTTCCCTTTTTTAGCTTATAAATATTATTAGTGTTGTTAGTTAGTATCTTCTGAGGCTGTGGTTAAGGAATTTAATTAAAAATATCGCAAAATATTGTTCCAAAATAGCAGTGTGTTATATATTATTGACTACTGTATCCAAAATTTAATTCTCTTGTGGCATAAAAGATTAAAAAGAGGTATTATCATTAATGTCCCATTCTCATACCTTAAATCTATTCGATCCTGATGTTGAGTCAGCGTATGGTATCCCATGAAATTCAAAATAATCTCCATCGGAAGCAACCGATCCAATTATAGTACCTTGACTGATAGTGACAATTGGTATTTGAGGAGTTTGACTCAGAACTCCTAAAAAGTATAAAGAAAATACACTAAGCAACAATGACATGATGCCTTCTTATAAGAGTTATCAATACTGACGATCGATATGATTTATACAATGGCGACGTTTTGCTCGACTCGATAAGATACAAATCGGATACTGACAGATGTTGGAAGTTTTCTTTATCTATACATAGTTTTATCTCCCATTTTAGTTGGATAAACAATTCTTACAATGAACATAAAAAATATGTTTTCCTTTACCTTCAAGCTTGTAGGAAAACAGGACTTACCAACCGCCCCCGGCAGAGAAATAATAAGAAAATATTATTCGAGAACATGAAGTCCTCCAACCCGTACCAAAGCAGCGTGGCAGACCCTTCCCGCCTCCAAAACCCTCTTAAATATTGAGACGCCGCCATATCCCAGCTGTGAGACATTTAGAGACTGTTACTTTACTTTTATCCCTTCCACTACTTAAAGCGTAACTTTAAACTAAGCGTTTTATTTTTTTGTCTTAATGTCATTCTGATGATTACAGGCATAAATAAATGTTTGATAAATCGTCATTGCTTGTTCACAGCCACAACTTCATCTTTACAACCTATCGTAATGATGTAAGGGAGAATATACCATCTCTTTCTCCAAATGCCAACCTCTCCTGCAAGTGATACATTCTGCAAAACAACAAACGAGGTTCTGGCGACCGAATGGTAGTGGAAAGTTCATCCGAATTTCCGAATTTGCTGATTCCAAGCCCCACAGATTAATGATGGGGAGCAGTGTCTCTATGGCAAGGGTACCAGAACTGCGTTGACTAGCTCGCTTTCCCGACGGATATTTACGGATGGCCAAACCTTCCAAGAAATAAGTGCTGGCTTTTGATGACGATTTCTTGGAAAAGCCTGTGTTTAGCAGCAGACTAAAATAAGCTGATGTAGTAGTTACAATCAATCGTAAAACATTAACACACTTCTAGTATGTAAAAATGAAACTATTGAGAGATGGCAAATTACAAAGGTATCGACGTAAAAATGAGGCCAATGACCTTAATACAGAAAAATGTCCCTTTACATACGAAACCGTTTTTACTGGCACCGTGACGCGATTTTAATTATCTGCATAGTGAACTTTAACTTTATTATTATAAGGGTCTTGTTTTTGTGCTCTTTGTGTTCAATTTTTTCAGTGGTTCCCTTAGAGGGGGTGAAGAGTTCCATGAGTCGAGGGGAGGGGTTTTTTAAATGTGCGCCACATCTGGATGCGCAGCATCGGGATACATCTTCATGAGAATTTCTGATTCATTGGCTTTTGTAATTTTTGTGTTTGCTGTTTTTAATAATCATTAATTACTATATTTATGAAGCGACGATTCATTGCATTTGTGCTTTATATAAATATTAATTCGTTCAATAAAATCAAAACATAAAAATATTTAAATTAGAAGTAACTACAAAATGTAAATTTATTTTATAACTACCTATCTTTTTTTTATTTTTTATATTAAATATTTTCATCATGCATAACAAGTAGAACACAGTTAGCGTCTTATTTGTAGCATATTATTTTTGATTTAGTGAAATAGAAAACATAGTTTTATCTACTCAAATGTTTACCGATAATAAATATGTGTAGATAAAGCGTAAGTTCTTAACATCACGTGAAATTTCCTAAAAACAAGATATTTGATTCATTTGTGGGTTACATAAATTTAAAGGTAATGTAGTTCGTGGATAGTAAAGTTCAGCATTAAAATGTTGTATTGTATTTCAGAACCTTTCACTTTATGCGTATGCCTTTCTATACCTATCAGTAACTTAAGTTTGTTATCTAACCATCTCCCGGATTGTATCGGGATGCGATGGTCTGAACATGTGTCGCACCACGTGGGTCCGTAGCAAAAAAAACCAATCAATATCAACGCGTGATAAATAACACTGCATTTGATAAAAACTGAACTTTATCACCGGTACGCAGAGTTCTGAACAGAATGAAGGAAAATGAAAGTTATTACTTCTTTACTTATATCGTGTTACCTTGTGGGAGACTCCAATGGGACAGGCGAAAGGTTAAGCATTATGAGTAACATATTACGCGTACACATACAAATTTGTCTTCAGTTAGTGATGAAAATCATAGTATTAATAAATAACTGTTTCATTTGTAGTACAAGAAAGTTTTTTTTATTACTAGATGACCTCGATACGCTTATGACTATTTTATAATATTATTGATATTTGTTTAATTTTTGTCATTTTATTCAGTGATGAGTTGCATACAACCATAAATTTAAGTTCAATCGAGTAGCTTGCGAGTCTGCAAGGGACACAAAGAAACATGATTTTTTTTTAATATACAAGTATATATAGAAGAAGATTGAATGTAAATAAATCATCGCGCAAGTAAGTAAGGCTGTTTGTTTTAATTTTAATCTATGTAGGATGTTTTCATTCACCACCGAGTACGTGGTAAATTCAGCATTTAAAATTGTTATTAACAATTTTAGTGGTACCAACACTGGGGATCGAACCCAGTTCACACGCGTACTATATATATATTACAGCGAAGAAAACTACTTGGTTTGACTTTTGGAGAAAAATGGTTTCTTACACCCCCTGTAACTGACTCACTCAATACAAAATCGGCTAAATATAAATCCCACTAACTAAAATTTCGGCGAGTAGGTTTCTTATTTGACATAGTTTTCCAATTAGTATGGTTTCAAAAATGTACACATAAAATGTTTTCTTATTAAATAAAAGAGGCACGATAGCTGAGTGGTAAGACAGGAGATTCGAGTTCGATCCCCTTTGTAGAGTAACCACTCTGCAAAGGGGGTCATCTTAACCAAGCCAAAGATTTATTCGATTGTTATGTACGACTTGTATCTTTGGCTTGGACACAAAGATGGCGACAGGCTCACCACCTGTCACGAAGTCCCAAATAAACGAAAAGGACTAAAATTTCTACAACTCTGACCACTCGATTATCTGTTTGGTCGTGATAGCTTATTTAATTTACTTCTATTAAAATATGATCAAATATAAAAAGATAAAGGAATTAAATTACATCCAGCTAGTCTAATTATAAAACATCAAGACTTATAATCATAATAATCTTCTTAACCATCAAACCTGTATAAAAATAAGACGCTCTAGTTTTATAATAACGTCAGAATAGATACCTGAGCACTTACTTATGTAGTCTTCATGAGTTAAGGTGAGCCATTCAGAATAATGAGACGTGTTTTTATGTGTCATTTTACAACCTTTATATATGGGAAAGGGGCAAATAAGCAAGCGGCCCACCCGATGGGAAGTGATTACCGACGCCCACGTACAACTGCAACACCGGAGGAGGTGCAGGTACGTTGCCGACCTTTAAGGATATTTGGGGAGGGGGAGTTGGGGGGTAAAGGTAACTGTATTATAGCTGCATCACGAATAGGTTGGCTTGACCGGAGAAGTACCGCACTATCACAAAACACCAGCAACATAATGCCACCCGTTTATAAGTAACGAGGCATTATACCCAGGTCTGATCGATCGAGAGGCCACTTACCGTTTGTTACTCTGTTTTAAATTTATAAAATGTCCAATCTGGGCTTTTTTTTTACGTATGAAAAGTGGTGGTGATACAGAGAGCCTGTATCATTACGGACTGTGCAGCATTTCATCTTACTGCTATGGGGTGACAATACATCTGTAACCTTCTTCGATTCAATTTGCTTGCAGGGCTGCAATAGCCTCCATAAGATAGACTGTTAGCTTGTTTTTAGCTGATCCCAAAAAATAAAAAAACGGACACAGCCTATATTTGTTTTTTGGTAAAGGGGACAAACGGAGGAAGCGGCTCACTTGATGGTAAATGAATACCGTCACTCGTGCGTACATTTGCAACACCAGAAGTGCTACAGGTGCGTTTTCGGCCCTTAAGGATATTTGGGTGATGGGAGGGATGCTAGGAAGTCCCCTTCTTAAAGATCCTTTCTAGTTGGGGAGGGGGGAGTGGGCATCCAGTGACCTCACTCGCCGAACGAACTCAGAAGCTCAAGATGCCTATATTTCACGCCGGTATTCTCCAAGGCCGTAGTACTACACCGGACCAGCCGGCCCATTCGAGTAGCAACAAAAGCCGCCGCTTGACTCTACCACGTGCAAAACGAACCTAACATGAACGTCAACATCTTTCAAGGATTGATGCATTCTGTTATATAGGCAGATTTAAAATAATCATTAAAATTATTCTGAACGGTTTCTTTTTCAACAACCATCCTCCGGATTTGTAAAATATAAAACAGTAGAAATATTTTAATTAGTGTTCGAAAGTTCACGGACGAATATTATAATTATTATAAAGCTTTAGGAAAACAGAGGAGAGGCGAACAAAACAACAAAGCGCGTGTACGTGATCGATGCGCCGCACCGACGGCTGGTTAGCTGGAAACTAATTAGAGCAGCATTACAGAGCACGACAAGGAAATAAGCGTATTGCTGTTGAGGATATTGCTCATATTCAATGGGTACTTCATAACTTTTCATGAATAAGTTGCATTATGTTAATATTGCTACGAGCTACGGGTTGCGAGATTGGAGTATAGTCCAGTATTCTAACTTCTATTTATTTTTACCGCTATCCCTCGCACGTGCACGCTTCTTCTTGTCAGTAATCAATTATTTTCTTCCTTTTCCTCTTCTTTTCTTACTTTTCTTCGTGATCTTTATCTTCCACTTACTTCAGAAGTTACTACAGAACTGTCCCTAGCGCGCTTGAGTGCTTCTTATATAGTCCCGAATTTCGATCGTCTTTTTATTTTTAATTATTTTATAATTTGACAGCATGATGTTTTTTTTTTTTGATTGAAGAAAATTGGCTTAATTTCAACCAGTGTATAGCCACCCTTATATCCATCCGAATATACATCCGAAAAAGTTTCGTTTACATCGACTGGTAATTAATAAAACATAATTTCTTTTGATTTGTAATTCGAAGACGTGAGAGTTGATAAGACATTATCGGACATTAGTTACAATATGCCTCTAGGTATTAATTCCGCCATATGTAATAATCTGTGCATAAAGATTAAATAAATAAAAAAAAATTAATAAATATGTAGATGTAGATTGGTGCATTCACTATTAAGACATTCTTATTTCTCAAGCTGGACAGGTACACCGAGTAGATTCTAGTTTTTGAAGAAGATACGTGATGTTTTATATTGGTGTGTTATAACAAAGTTCATTATTTCGTCCATTCCTCTGGCCATTTTCAACGCTTGTTTTACCATGTGATAATTTTTATTTTCAAAACATAACCTTATCATTTAAACATTTTCACTTTTTATTTGAAGAGGTAAGATAGGTTGTATTTTCTTATATTTCTGTATGTTATATACTTTTTTTGGTGTTAACTTTGATACTTTTATTGTGGTGAAAATACACCCTTTTTCTCTAGATACCAACATAGTCTTCATACGCTCCCGGTTAGGTGTCAAACGAAAGATTACGTGCTGTTGTCGGAAGTAGAGGCTTTTGCTGCTGCTCAAATGAGCCGACTCGACCAGAGTAATACAGAATATCAGCGTGAAGTAGAGGAATCTTGTGCTTCTGCGTTTCGTTTGACGAGTGAGGTAACCGGAGGCCCATTCTCTCCTCCTTCAACCTCTCGATTATTCTTTCCATCCCCCCAAATACGCTTAAAGGCAAGGCGTCATAAATGAACACGTACCAAAGAAACTATATTCTACTACGAGTAATTATCCCATTTGGTATTCAAGGCCTTTAAAAAAAATTATAAAACACAAATTAATTGCACACAAGCGTTGGACCCTATATGGCAATCCAAGAGACTACGATGAGTTTTCCATATTACGAGCTAGGCAAAAAAGGATCCAAAAAACATGCTACTCTTCGTATAAAGAACGTATACAACTTTGTATTAAAAATAATCCAAAATATTTATGGTCTTATTTAAAACTCTGCGCAATAATAACACGGGTTATCCCAATATTCTAACATTAGCCGATAAAACATACAGGAACAAATCAGATGCTTGCATGGGATTTAATGCCTTCTTTGAAAGTATGTTCCAAAAGCCAGCTTCATCATATAATTTCCCTTATGTACGGAGTTAAATGACACAATCAACAACGTATGTATTCCACAAGAGCTTGTTTTAAATTTATAAAATGTCCAATCTGGGCTTTTTACGTATGAAAAGTGGTGGTGATACAGAGAGCCTGTATCATTACGGACTGTGCAGCATTTCATCTTACTGCTATGGGGTGACAATACATCTGTAACCTTCTTCGATTCAATTTGCTTGCAGGGCTGCAATAGCCTCCATAAGATAGACTGTTAGCTTGTTTTAGCTGATCCCAAAAATAAAAACGGACACAGCCTATATTTGTTTTTGGTAAAGGGACAAACGGAGGAAGCGGCTCACTTGATGGTAAATGAATACCGTCACTCGTGCGTACATTTGCAACACCAGAAGTGCTACAGGTGCGTTTTCGGCCCTTAAGGATATTTGGGTGATGGGAGGGATGCTAGGAAGTCCCCTTCTTAAAGATCCTTTCTAGTTGGGGAGGGTGGGCATCCAGTGACCTCACTCGCCGAACGAACTCAGAAGCTCAAGATGCCTATATTTCACGCCGGTATTCTCCAAGGCCGTAGTACTACACCGGACCAGCCGGCCCATTCGAGTAGCAACAAAAGCCGCCGCTTGACTCTACCACGTGCAAAACGAACCTAACATGAACGTAGGACATCTTTCAAGGATTGATGCATTCTGTTATATAGGCAGATTTAAAATAATCATTAAAATTATTCTGAACGGTTTCTTTTTCAACAACCATCCTCCGGATTTGTGAAATATAAAACAGTAGAAATATTTTAATTAGTGTTCGAAAGTTCACGGAAGAATATTATAATTATTATAAAGCTTTAGGAAAACAGAGGAGAGGCGAACAAAACAACAAAGCGCGTGTACGTGATCGATGCGCCGCACCGACGGCTGGTTAGCTGGAAACTAATTAGAGCAGCATTACAGAGCACGACAGGTACACCGAGTAGATTCTAGTTTTGAAGAAGATACGTGATGTTTTATATTGGTGTGTTATAACAAAGTTCATTATTTCGTCCATTCCTCTGGCCATTTTCAACGCTTGTTTTACCATGTGATAATTTTTATTTTCAAAACATAACCTTATCATTTAAACATTTTCACTTTTTATTTGAAGAGGTAAGATAGGTTGTATTTTCTTATATTTCTGTATGTTATATACTTTTTTTGGTGTTAACTTTGATACTTTTATTGTGGTGAAAATACACCCTTTTTCTCTAGATACCAACATAGTCTTCATACGCTCCCGGTTAGGTGTCAAACGAAAGATTACGTGCTGTTGTCGGAGGCTTTTGCTGCTGCTCAAATGAGCCGACTCGACCAGAGTAATACAGAATATCAGCGTGAAGTAGAGGAATCTTGTGCTTCTGCGTTTCGTTTGACGAGTGAGGTAACCGGAGGCCCATTCTCTCCTCCTTCAACCTCTCGATTATCTCTTCCATCCCCCCAAATACGCTTAAAGGCAAGGCGTCATAAATTAACACGTACCAAAGAAACTATATTCTACTACGAGTAATTATCCCATTTGGTATTCAAGGCCTTTAAAAAAAATTATAAAACACAAATTAATTGCACACAAGCGTTGGACCCTATATGGCAATCCAAGAGACTACGATGAGTTTTCCATATTACGAGCTAGGCAAAAAAGGATCCAAAAAACATGCTACTCTTCGTATAAAGAACGTATACAACTTTGTATTAAAAATAATCCAAAATATTTATGGTCTTATTTAAAAACTCTGCGCAATAATAACACGGGTTATCCCAATATTCTAACATTAGCCGATAAAACATACAGGAACAAATCAGATGCTTGCATGGGATTTAATGCCTTCTTTGAAAGTATGTTCCAAAAGCCAGCTTCATCATATAATTTCCCCTTATGTACGGAGTTAAATGACACAATCAACAACGTATGTATTCCACAAGAGCTTGTTTTTAAATTCTTAAACTCAACAGATATTAATAAAGGACCAGGTAGCGATGAAATCTCACCACTGTTTATCAATAAGTGTGCTAAGTCTCTTACAAAGCCATTACACAGAATCTTTATGCTTTCAATCAACGTATTTGGTGCATTTCCAGAGATATGGAAAGAAGCAAAGATTGTACCTATTCATAAGAGCGGATCGCGAGGCCGTATTGACAATTATCGGCCCATTTCAATATTAAATAGTTTTAGTCAAATTTTTGAAAAAATTATGTACCAGTATGTCAGCTCGTTAATTTTCAAATCAATACCGGATGAACAACATGGTTTCATGAGTAAGCGCTCTACTATTACTAATTTAGCAATCTTTACCAATTACATCTTCCGCAGCATGGATGAGAAAAAGCAGGTTGACGTAATCTACACTGATTTCGAGAAAGCGTTCGATAGAGTGGATCATGTCATACTGCTTCCATAAGCTTCAGGCATTGGGAATACATGGTGACCTTCATAGATGGTTTATCTCATACATTACAAATAGAAGACAAGCTGTAGTAATTGGTAGTGCTCGAAGTGACTATGTAACTATTAGCTCAGGAGTCCCCCAGGGCTCAGTACTTGGTCCACTCCTATATAATGCGTACTTGTATGACATAAATACATGTTTTATCAACTCCAAATACATAATGTTTGCAGATGACAAAAAAATCTTCTTAAAAATAAACGATATTACAGACTGTCACAAAATTCAGCATGATTTAAGTATGTTACACGAATATTATGTAAGAAATTGAATTTCTGTTAACACAGGTAAATGTCTCAAAATAACATTAACGTGTAAATCTAAACCAATTATTTTCGCTACCAAATATGTAACACTCCAATCAAAAAAGTAGAATCGGTGCGTGATCTAGGTGTTAGGCTAGATAAAAAAATGTTTTTAGCAGACCATGTCAACAGTATTGTTGACAAAGCGTACAAACAGCTAGGATTTGTAAAACGTATTCGCCACTCCTTTACAAACATAGCTTGCATCAAGATTTTATATTTTAGCTTTGTACGAAGCATCTTAGAATACGCTTGTAGTATCTGGTCTCCGTGTTACATAGTCCATATTCAAAAAATAGAAACAATTCAAAGAAAATTTATAAAATTTTTAAGTTTAAAAGACCACAAAACCTTTGAGACATACACTGAAGCATGTAAATATTATGGTATAGAAACATTAGAACAAAGGCGTACGCAGTATGACGTTGTATTACTACATGACATATTATCTGGTCAAATTGATTGTAGCGAACTCCTTTCGTGCATTGCGTTTCAAGTACCGTCCTACCGGACTCGACACACGCCTCTGCTACACGTTCCTTACTCGACTACGAACTGTGCTCAAAATTCTGTACTATGCCGTGCTGCCCGTACTTACAACAAATATTACTCTAGCTTAGACATATTTCACCTTTCTAAAAATGTTCTTAAACGTCAAGTCAAAAAGATGCACCGATCCAATTAATATTTATTTATTCATATTTCATATACATATTATGACAAATAACTAATAGTAGCAAATACATACCACCCACCCATACACTCATACACACATCCATCCATACACGCACACACACCTACATACCCAAACACAGAAACCAGAGATTGCAAGTTGAGCACATTGTTTCTGTAAAATTTTGATATATTTGTGTAATCCGTATTTGGCCTTATTTAATGTGTTGCGAATGTACGTGGGCGACGGCAATCACTTACCATCAGGTGAGCCGCTTGCTCGTTAACCTCCCAAAATACAAAAAAGTAGTTAACCAAATCAGATCTGAGTTGGCTTGCCAAGTCCACTCGCAGCTGTCACCTCAGGCCAGACATGCAGCCAGCTCTTGATTCTACGGGTACCAAGTTACGGCTACTAAGCCGTTTAAGCGGAAAACCCTTTGTGGAGCGAGGAGCTTATACCTTACCCTGCGGTGGAGAAAAGATGCTGGTTATTCGTAATACAAAACACCATCAAATTATCATTAAAATCCATCGCCATAAATCCACTCAATCACGACAATAAAGGATCCGACCTTTAAAAACTTATCTCTCTCACTGTGATTACTTCTCACTAATTTGCAGAGTTATTCGTAATATACGAAAATACGTACTTCATTCCAGCCTGTAGAGAAACTTAATGGAAGGACATCTATTCCCGCTCAATAAATGAATAGTTCGCTTCAGTTTAATCGACTTTCAATCATTTCAGAGTCGTCATTATATAGTTTTAACGATACAATACGCAACATCGAGAAATAAGGACAGAAGTGGGAGGAATCTAATTTTCTATCGACAACCGGACTCTGAAATGAAATTGTGCCCTCTTGGAGATTAATTTACATCTTTTCCCACAATAACTAATCATTATTGCATGAGTATGAAGAAGAAGAAGGAAAAGATCGATTATTATTAAATGATATTAGTTATTTTCATAAGTAGATAACCAAAATCCTTAAATATTAAAGCGTCATGACTTATATTTATTATTAACATGGTATATATTTAGTTGTTTTGCTTATGGCAAGAAATCTATACCAAGGTAATTAATAAACTTATCAATTTCTTATTTATTGGCTGATTAAAGAGCGCCATAAAAATCACAGACCGAGCAGTGGCTTCTAAAGTGCCTGGTGGCGATTACAGCAAATCCTTCTTCTCATAAAACGGTCTTCCGTGAGTGGTAATTATTCGGTCCGTCTACAGAACAGATCTGTGGTCACGTAGCCTCTTCTCTAGACATTTTTTTGTAATAAATATCTTTTTAATACTTAGATAGTTAATAAGCAATGTGGCCAAAAAATCTTATTGTTTTTCGGCGAACAAAAGTCGTAAATCATTATTTTATGCGAAGATGTTTCAGAATTGACTTATTTCTTTGGTGGGCAGACCAAGATATTTTCAGCATGCGATGCCAGCACCACATTTTATATCCATTGATCCTGACCATATCCACCGCCTTTAAGGTTCACACTTCTGACCCATACAGTAAAGATAATTATATGAATATTTAAGGTTTTCCCGATACGTTTCTCTCCTTACCATATTTGTGTGTCATGGAGTTGTTTGCCTCAGGTTGTTTGTAGTTTGGTTGTTGGAACTGTAGTGATGGCTTAGAAGTTAGCGTCCTGGGTTCAAATCCCGGCTGAAGTTAATATTTGTGGAAAATCAAAAATTACTGGTTTTCGAGACTTATATATATTTATCGATCTATTGCATAATCATTACATCGGTTGTCGCCGTGGTCTAAATTAGCCAGCAGGACATCTCCCGTATCATGACACTCTTGACTAAAGCTCATCAGATATCTGGTTCGCATGAGGTGTTAAAGACAATTAAGGAGCCTAAGTAATTAAACTCTTCAACTCTTACCAGTCCAGAAAGGGCACAGGTCCGCTGAAACGTTTCAAACCTATCCATTTATATGATTTTTGCTTTGTTTGTGGCTAAGCCTAGGTCACTGCTCTGGGTTTCAACCTCTAAGATACCCGCAGGAGAGTCTGCGATCGCAGTACCGGCTTGCACCTTTGATGCTGCAGCCGTAAATTAGTCTGTGTATAAAAGTAATCTGACATTGTTTGATATGGTCAATCCGCAATCCTTCGACTTAAAAGACTTTTTCCGTTTAGACGACTTGACATGCGTGGGATAAAACATGGCAAATGACAGTAAATTATTATTTAATACATTTCCGTTTGAAAATAAAACACAACGCCGTTTATTATGCCCCGTTAAGTTTTGAAATAATACTCCATTTATTTAATATTGTTCAGTAATTTAACAGAACCTATAATGATCACAGTCTTACTACTTGAAAACTATTAAAATTGCCTCACGATACGGTGGTAGATTTAAAAAAAAAGTAAGTGAAGTGTATGTTTCTCATGCTAATTTTGATTTGTGCTTACAACAAACAGTTTTAATATAATCACATCATGACCTAAACTACCTGTTTTTTTTTTATATAAAATTTAAGCCTTCTTATAGTTTACATGCAGACTTAATAAAATAATAGTTTCACAGCTCTGAAAAGTCAGAAGCGACCCTCGATGTTTTCACGACGCGGCACACAATCTTCCGTAGCGTGGATGCAAAGTACCCGTGAGTAGGTGTTCTATTTTTGTTCTCCCCTCTGAGTCGGCGCGTGCGCAGCACGGGGAGATTTGCTCAGAAGAGTTTAATGCACTGAAATCTCAACGTTTGTTAATCTTTATGTACAGCTGCACCTTCTTTTAAGACATTTATGTACTTTTGGGCTAGGAGATACATGTTATAAGATTCTAAAACCTGCTTTATTTCTGTATCGAGATCCGATTTCAGAAACCTTAACTAAACTCCAAACCGAGAAATTCTTCGATGTCGTGATTATTACATAATTTATGGAAACATGCCACCTGTATGTTATTCAATTATTATGTTATTTAAGAATTAATAAACTTTTCATTATGTTGCATACAATTGCATAGTACATAGTAGGTGGCTGATTCGAACATGCATGTTTTGCAGTCTGTACTCTAAATCAATAGGTTATTTGCGCATATTTTTTTTATAAAACGATAAAGAGGCGACAAAGTTTGAACGACATTTCGACTTCAGATCCACTGCTGAACATAGGCCTCCCGCAAAGATTGCTACAATGCATCCATTGGTTTCTCGCAGCACGATGAAGGTCGTCACTCCGTCTTGTAGGGGGTCGTTCTACATAGCATTTGTTTCTTAGAGGTTACTACTCAAAACCTTTTCATTCCCGACGGTTATTAAACTACAAGCTATGCCCTTAGCTAGTCCAGCTTCTTGATTAGCGAAAGAATATTCTGTAACCACATGGTGAACTTAAAATAATACTTGTTATAAATTTATACGTTGATTATTTATTTAATCACATTTAGTGTCCCGAGACTCAGGAAATTTGTTACCATTTGACAGATTTATTACCAGGACCGTATCAAAGAGCTCACGAAAGTAAATTGTCAGGCGTTATTGCCTAACTAAATAGAGAGGGAGGGTGGCATATGGATAGGAAAGTGGATTAACTCATTAATAATAATAATTTTTAACATTTAAATTCAAATTGTTGGTTAAGAGGAAAACAAAAAGATTAGTAATATAAGGATACATGTATACAATGATGTTTTTATATTAAATTTCGATGATAGTTGTTTGCAGAAACTTCTACAAAGCTTCGCTACGATAACCAAACAACAAAGTTTTTTATTGTATTTAAGGGAAATCAAACCGTACCGTTGGACAAATAGTATAATAGCTAGCAGTCTTTTAAGAGGTTTTAATAACTTCTAAATAGACATAGGCTCAACTGCAGGATTGTCGCAATCGCCACGGTTGTCAGACCTTGTTCACAATATCAGACCCCTCACGCCTTAGATATTGTTGCCCGACACCGGTAACCTTACGTGTGTCATAATTTCGAAACAATTGAAATTCTAATGTTAACAGTTATTATCAAAACTTATGACACGAGAAAGTATAATTTAGGCAAAGCATGCTTGTTACGGCAATCGTCGAAAGCGGATTTGCGAGATTTTTCTGGCGTTTTACTTGGGAGAGGATGTGGTAGCAGCACCAAGACGTGAAAGAAGTCCGCCGCTACTCGTCAGTGTAAGGTATTATTTATTTACAATGTTTAATTATTCAATTCGTTTGATTATAAAAAAAAATATATAAACTTTGACGACCCAACTAGGACATATATTAGTCCTTTCAAGACAGTTTTCTTCAGAGCTTATTTGGAACAAAGTGATACGTGAGGTGAGCTTCTCCATGTTACTCGTAGTGTCGAAGACAATGATACAAAACGTAATGTACGTTTCGAAAAACTTTGTGGTAGGAGCCCCCTACATAGGGAATCGAACTCGAGTCTTCTGATTTGGATGCACGTCTGCTAACCACTCGACTATCGTGGCTGATTTTAGAAAAACGTGTAGATACGTCTTTTTTTTTTAACTATCACTTCAATCTGGGTGTTACCGAAACTTCGACGAAAGTAGCTGTTGTAAAAGTTAAAACGAAAATTCATCGACCACTACATAGATAGGCCGATCTTTCAGGGAGTCATAAATACAGATACGTTAAGAACGTCTCGATATGTAAAGTGATATAAGGTTTTATTCGTAAATCTTTATTAAATTTACCATTAGGTGGCCGTATGGTATAGTAAACTGTCCCTTTCTTATGTCGGCTGGCGTAAGAGACGACTAGGGCCATAGAAATCACATGGCTATCTTCGGACTTAATAGCCGGTGACAAGGCACGCAACCCGTCAGCCCATTGCGTTTCATCTCCCGGAGGGGTGAAAACTGGGGTTCAGAGATCTGTTTGACTGAGTCATACCTAGCCTTACATGGGCGACGAATATTTATAATTATTACTCGTAATATTAGGTTACCTCACCAGCCAGTAAATCTTCCAATATAGGACATAGACCTCTCCCATAAGCAGGATTTGCTATATGCACGCTCGGCAAGGGGATTGGCCTTCGCAGTATAAAACAACTCGCACCTTAGACGCTGTTGCCTGGTCTGCCTCATAATCTTCGAGATGGTATGTCGGTCGCCTTTTGGATTTGCAAGGTATTTCCCTTTTCCCCATTTTACCTAATACGACACCAATAAAAAGAAAAGGGGAAGCAGATTTTTATGCCGGTACCAGGCGACCATAAAATTAGGTCGAATACACACTTTCCCATCCGTATGGATGGCTGCCATCACAGAAAATGATAAGTCATTTCAATAGCAATTACATTTATAGATAACTTTCTTTGTTAATTAAAAACACACAAATGGTGATTATAGAATGATACTGTGAAAGTGTAGTGAAAATCGAGGAACACATTAATAACGCCGCTAAAAACACAGCCAGAGAACCGCACTAACTTAGTGAGGTACGCATTTCTAATATAAACATGTGTCTTTCTTTCTCTTCTTTCTTTATTAGCCTATTTATTTGTTTAAATTGTTTATGGTTTTCACCTTGGCAAGGTCACAATGGGCGGTCTTAATGCCTGTTGGCATCTTTTCCAGTCAAACTATGGCGTGGTGAAATCCAGAATGTTGCATCCAACAATTAAAGATATAAACTAATAACAACTACAAGAACAATATTATACTATGAAATTTCTAAATACAGAATATATAGGATTCAGATATATAATATACTCATACTCATATACATATAGTTTACCTAAACAGCCTATAAATAGTCCACTGAAGGACATACGCCTGTCCCATAAGGAGGACCTGCCACAATCGATTTCCTCGGCAAGAGGATTGACGATCGCAGTACCAAACACCTGGAACCTTAGACGCTGCTACCAGTCATTAGTCTTTTGATTTACAGGCTGGCAAGGTTAGGTATCGCCTGATTCTATTAATTATCTTAAGAAAACATTTTTTACACTTTACTTGTTACTAGAGATTGTGTTAAATTGTAAGTATTATTCTATATTAGATGCTGTTCCCCTTGACGACTGACCATGGATTGGATAATATCATCTGTGCAAAATGTGTATCACAAGTTTTAGACACAGAAGACGCCACTCACGCGGCGTATCCTTTCCGAAACCAATGTAACAGGTGTAGGTAACCGAAACAATGTAACTTTCATACGTATGGGACGGCTCATCAGGATTGGTACCACGGCCTCGCAGAATGCCGAAGTGAAGTAGAGGCATCTTATGCTTCTGCGTTTCATTCGGCGAGTGAGGCAACCGGACCATTATCTTCTTCTCCCCATCCCCCTCCTCATCCTCCCTCCCATCTCCCAAATTCCCTTAAAGGCCGGCAACGCAACTACAGCACATTTGGATTCGTGGGTGACGTTAATCACTTACCATCAGGTGAACAGCTTGCTCGTTTGTCGCCTTACCCATAAAAAAAAAGTTTCACATACTGAATATTACACATTAATAGTATAGTTAAAGTACTAGATTACTTTTTTCATCGGCTGTTTTTACTTTGCATCTTTGGCCATATAAGTTTTATGGCCACATACAGATTAACTACAATAGGATATTCTCGTTTTTTAAATAATAACACACCTCAAATTTTAAATGATGTTTAAATGTACGATTGTGAAAAGTTCAGTAAAGTTCATTAATTACACGAGAAATTATGTTTTTGAGAGGTTCATTAATGAACCAAAATTCAACGAATTTATTCGTCGTTATGAATTAATTTGTTTTTGTCTGCTTTGAAAGCAATCCACAAACTTTAATCGTCATAACTTTTCATAAGTAAGAAAAGAAAACCTAGGAACAAATAAACTTTAAGGTAGTACGATACAAATATATGAGGCAACAATAGACATAGACCGAAGACTATACGTTAGAACCGCCTGAATTACTACAATAATGGTGGAGTAGTAATAGTAGTAACCTACAGGTAGTTGCATTATAAGCCTCGCCATTACAGAATATCATCGTAAAATGATTACGAAGGATTGCATTTTGCCTGCGGTAATTGAGAGGCCCGGGTTTGCACCACTAATAATAATAATTTGGAATTTCACTGCTAAATATATCACGTGTTCACCGATGAAGGAGAACATCCTGAAGAAATATGCATGTCTAAGAAACAATGAAAACTATATTTCGAGGACACGTCAAGTCTGCTTACCGCCACAGGCGCAGTGTACAGTACTCTTTCCGTTTTTAAATCCTTTCATTATCAATTGAACGAATGCTTTTGCTCACATTCAAAGGTTGCTTTTATCACGCTTGTTGATGAGAAAAGCCTAGTAGAACAATGAGAATAAATAATATTTTTTTTAAGTGAGAAGTCATCATGACTATAGTTGTGATTCTGATTCGAATCGAGAATAATTTTGTTGTTTTCTTGTTTAAATATAATACAATGCTTTAATAGTGCTCCAATGCTTATTATATTATTTGTTCATTATATGCACTGTCGACTATAAAACAATACATTAACTCATGCAGATCATTGGCATTGTTGCCACGGTTTGGCACATTGGCGGCAGAGCTACTACAATGATACTGTCTCCACAGTATTACTGTGGCTTGTAACTGTTTGTTACTCTTAGTCAAGTACAACGATGGCGCTATAATATGCAGCCGGGTCTAAGGTTCAATGTGTCCGGTACTGTGATTGAAAATACGCCAGCCATGCCTCGATAAATACTATCACTGTTGGGCTATTTTATATTCCGTAATGTGAATGATTTTAATGATGACCTAATAGTATGGCTTATTATATCCCAAAATTAGAGAAACGCTGAGCTAAGCGTTTGTGATCTATCTAGTATCATAAATCATGCAATGACATAACAATAAAATTTTAATGGTTTCAAAGTTAATGACACGAGTAGAGTTAAACCAGACGAGAAAGTCTTATGATCAATATCGCAATGCAGTTAATTCTGAACAATAATTTGTTATTTAATTGATTGAAAATCATTAGAATTTTTATAGAAGATTTATATCTCTCAAGAAAAATTGGTCCTGCGTGATCAATTCTGCGAAAGCGGAAGTCAAAACGAGAAGCTCTTATTATATTAATATACAAATAGAATTTGTATTTCCTTTCTAAGCGCTTCTTAGCATGTACCTTAAATCCTCGATACAATTTCCTGTAGTAGTCACTACTATTTCAAATATAGCAGTAATGAAATGTTAACTCTACTATTAGTACATAAAGTTCTTTATCCAAAGGTATAATCCATTACTGAAATTTCAGATTTGTATATTGCTGTAAGGGAAATTCGACTGTCGTGCACTTGATTTAAGATACACTTTACAATGTAGTCCATTGGTTGTTATGAAACCCATCGTGGGTGTTTAATAGTCGGACGCTGAGGCTTGGGGACAGCTGTCGCTCCCTCGGGTGCGACTAAGGGTTTTGTTTACAGCTCGCTCTAATGACGAAGCTCTTAGTAATGGTATTAAGTTTTTTCTACTCATCATATATTAATTGCGTTGCTGTCTTTTGATTATGAATTAAGAAATGAAAATATACGAACAATGTATAGTTTCAGAATCTTTGATAATTCCTTTCAATTACTGTCGTTAATTTGGGTATGTAATCAGTATTGATAAAGTCTATCAGAATTAAATAGCCTATTGTTCCGTGTCTTTTCTTTTTTGAGAGGGCTATGTTGTATCTGACAAAAGCTCACTACGCGGCTCAATTGCAGATAAGCGAATTTCACATGTCCTGGAACATGCTTCTTTCAAACTTCCCGGTTTTTTTAGTGATGTTTTCTCTACCGACGACCTGGTGGTAAATCAGCTCTTCAAACTACAATGAACCAAACAATCGTGCTGGAGTCGGGGATCGAACACAGGTTACTCGCGTATAAATCAAGAACCCGGTGTCTGAAATGTCACTACTCTTATAAATTTATACAGAACTACAGGTAGAAATAATATTTAAATTGAGTGCGCTAAAGGTTATCATCGTGGCGACAAATTACGAATGATATGCTTTAGTGCCACTTATGTACATATAAACTCTAAGGCACCAGTTCAGAAAACCTCCCCGTACTCGGTGTAACACGCTTATTCTATATCTAAACTTATCTTATAGCTAAGATCGGAGGAATTGAAGGATGCTGTGACTTGGAAAAGAACACAATGCAAACAGAACCGTAAACCAATCATTTCCATATTGCACTGAACCAATGGCTCTACAGTCCGATACGCTAACCACTAAGCTACGCGGTTATGTATATGAATGCATTAAAACAAAAAAACTCACAAGCACAAGCAATACTGGGGCGGTCAGAGGTCTTGACATATATTTTCGTGTTTTCAACTCTTTACCAGAGCCTATAAGAAACAACGTGACATGTCGTGAGCCTGTCGCCGTCTTTGTGCTCAGACCAAAGAGACGAACGTTCATCAACTCATATTAGCCAAAATCGAGAAATTTCACGAATGGAATATTTGTCATATCTCACGAAGCTGGGCGAGCAAGCTGGTAAGCGCAGGGGCGATACTTTCCCACTACTAATGCTGCTCCCCGTCGCTAGTCTGTGGGATTGGGGTACGGCAAATTCGAATGGATAGTCGGCCACCATTCGATCGCCGGAGTTTAGTTTCCTAGCAGGATACACCACGTGCAGGTGTAGTTGGTAGGCGATTTGGTGATCATCTTACCGAAAGTCTCGCGTCTTAGTCCTTACTACCCATTACAGGTTTGTATATTTTCAGTGTAGCATTTTTTAAGATAGTCAATCTGCCATATATCAGTGATGACTCGGTTACAATCATTTATATTCGTCATACAAATGTTTGCCCCTAGCGGTATTTGAACCCTCAACTGGTAGTTTCGAAGCCAGGGTCCTTACCAACTAGACTATCGGGCCGTAGGACCTACATAACACCTTTTTCTCCAAATACTAATATCTCTTGCACGTGGTGCACCCAGCTAGATAAGAAGTATAACTTCTTACGTGCATACATAAGTACACACACATACATTCACATGATTTTTGGTCTGTTCGATATCAATCGCCGGTTAGCGTGTTATTTTTTAACATGGTTCCGTTTATCCAAGATATTGTTACCAATAAACTAAACCATGTATTGGATGTAAAAATTAAAACGGTATGATTTTATCGAGGTTCGACTCCACACGGATTTTTAGTGAAATATTTTTGTGGCTTAGCGAATAAGGCACAAAACACCCGGTCCGACTAGTTCGACTGGATGCCGTGTGTGATTGTGCGATATTTATTTGTTATTTTTATCTGTGCGGAATGTATTAGTGCTGTTGGGTATTAACGTTACGCCTTTAATCTTCTTCACGTACCTGGATCTAGGGTATACCGTTGGTATACCGCGTTTACTAAAGATCAAAGGAGCAATGTACAGTGTCATTGGCAAGGGATTGTTTTTTGCATATAACACTGTACTGTACGGTGCAATTTTTATAGTTTTATCACTCCGTTACATGAAAATTCGATAGAAATGTCTAAACTACAACAATACACATAAGTAACACCGAAATAAAAATAAGAAAAAAAAAAGAAAAGTAATAAGTAACACACTTATTACGTTTCTTATTTCCGATAACAACATTCGATTGCTAAACCAAATTTTACATTTTCGGAAAAATTCTCCTGTTTTCCAACGTTTCATAATTTGAAAACCTTTGAAACTACTAATTTTTAAAAACAAAGAACGCTGGAAAGTAAACAACTAGAACGATATTTTTAATATATTTCATTTTGGACTAACTTTCCTAAACTGAATTTCCCTACCTTTGTAACTGGATAGTGATAAAATAAATATACATATACCTTTATAGATAAATAATCAAACACGTCTCAAATAAATATTCTCCTACAAAAAAATAAATAAATATCCGTATAAATATCTATATTCATTCATTCTCTAGCGGGATTAGAACCCACGACACTCAGCTTGGAAGGCAGGGTCTACTACTAACTCTTTCAGGTCATCAAAGTCTAATAATAATTAAAATAATATTAAATTAACGTCAATCATAATTATTTGCAAATATTATGTGAGAGGTTATATATCTATAAGTTCTACCAAAGCGAAACAATTCCTTTCCATATTTTTCGAGTGTAACAAATGAAAGGTTAAACATTTATATACATCCAGATCTTAAGGATCGAGAACTGATTGGTAGGTATTTAGGCACCAGTCATTCAAGTTCATACAGTCCGAGAGGTGGATGAAAAAGAGGAATTTTAAAATTCGAACCATTGTGGTATTGAGTTGTTTTATCCTGGTAGAGTACAGAGAAAATAAATATAAAATAAAACTAGTGACTTCTCCGGCGCAATGATTATTATTTATGCACATTTAAAGATATTATAACATGATTACGTTTACATACTGTGAGGCTATTACAGAGATGTTTACAAATTTCATACAAAACAAATAAATGTAGCTATTTCATTTATATATTTATGAAAAAGGCCAGTCTACTAAATATCTATAATAAGAAAATCATGGCAAAAATAATCAATTTCTGTATACATCTATATTATAGGTGCGTCAGCGTTCTCAAGAAGAAAATCTAAACTGAAATTTAATTAGAACGGACTATTATAAAAAAAAATTAAACAGTTTTGTTCGAAAATGCTTACAAAGTAATATTTTTCTTCTACTTTATTCTGCACTACATTATTTTAGGTTCATTTAAATTATTAGTATATTCACCCTAACTGGCAAAAGCCCAAATTGGCGCAAAAAAGAGTTGCGAAATCATTTCCGTGTTTTAGATTCATTTAATTTAAAGATAAATGAGTAGAGAAGACACAATATTGTACGTAAAAATCTTTATCATTCTTGTAAATGTATTTGTTTTATACATTATTACTTAAACTTTGTGAATTTTATAGAATTCGCCGTCGGTCGCCGCCTGAGGAAGCATACGCCCTAGCTCAAGAAAGCTCTGTAGGGCGGGCGACTTCCTCACAAACAGCGCCTCTATCGGCTGTAGCCAGTACTAACAGTCCGGCGGCCATTGGCCGGTTATTGTGACGTCACTGGCAATCTAACCAATAGGGGGGAATGTTGGAAGACGATCGCACCCGGCCGCAGTCGTACTCGCCGCGCCTTCGTATGAACTGTGTCTCGCTCACGACCCCCCTCACTCCCCGCGCCCCGCGCTTGTCTCGCCCGCATTCTAGTCGTGGGTGTCACGCTGTGCAGTCCTCGCGTGTGCCACGGAGCTCAGTGCGCCGTTTGTGAGTGCTTTAGTTCCCGCTCGAGTGTCAGTGCTACAGAGGAACTGTCAGCCGATCGCGGAGGATGTTAGCAGCGCACGGTGAGTGCCGCCGAGGTGTCGTCGTACGCTTATCACGCGCCACGTGAACGTGCTCTATTTATAAAATGTAAACATGCTGCTAATTCAATTCGAAATTGCCGTACTGCTACTTAGCGAAACACGTCCGGCTCTGTCCCGTCCGCTCGTTAGCAATAGAGTCGGCGACGGACGAGATTGCCGAGTTCCTGTAAGATTGCTACTCCGAGTGCCGTACTGATGTTGATAGGATTGGAATGTTTGTTATAGTAATTGGACTGTCAAGCATTCTGGCCGTTGTGAACGACTGGCGAGAGCACGATAACGTGACCTTGAAGCACGGTCTCGAATGCCGGCCGGCGGTGGAGCGCACGAGCTCTCGCAAAACGTTCAGACAAACAATGTTAATCACTTTACAAATACAGTGATAACGCAACCAATACACAAAGCATTAAACAAATATAAAATATAATTTACCGACCCAATTTCATTACAGTGGAATATTCACAAAGGAGGTCGCAAAGTCAAGGGGATAGCGGTTTTGGATGCGTTTCAATTAAAGACAAACGGGTCTGTTTAATCAAATGACTAATAAAGTTCAATGAGTAATTCAAATAAAGTTTAACATCATTGCTCCCGGCAAATTGTTGCTTTAGCGCTTTGAGGAAATAATTAATTTTAATGTACCAAAATGGGTATTTAAACAACAACTATACAGTAACCAATGTGAGATTTTTGACATGTGTGTCAAAAAATTCGACATTATGAAAGTAAAAATTTTCATCATGCGCGAACAAAAAATCAGTGTCACTTTTTCCACCAGGTTACTGCGCATTGCAAATTTGTAATATGTCAGTCAAGTCCATCCGGTTGAGTTACCTCGATACGGTCAGGTTCGAGGCATGTCAGCCCCTTCTCATTCCACATATTTCTTTAAACGACTTCAATCCGAACAGAAACTGGAACGTGCAACCTTACTACTACTTCTGAAAGATTGTACTTCTTAAAGTTTGTGCATAAAAACTACCATCCACGGAATATTTTCACTATGAAAATGTGTACATTTTATTAACAAAGTAAATAATCATTTGAATGATACACTATACTATTAGCTAGCAAAACAAGGTCTCTCGAGGACTTGTTTGGGTTAAATGAAATAAGACCTAACAAAACTCTACTAAAATTAAGAAGATTTGGGATTCTCATTCGCACTTACTCACAGTCAATTGGTTAGAAGAGCGGTCACCATATGTGCTGCCAATGTGATTATATGAAATTTCTCGCAAGTGCGAGTGAGACGGAGATGATTCGCATCGAACGGGCGAACCGGCCATGCGAGATGCTCAGCCGTATCATAAATATTAATCAGGCGCTGGTGTCAACAGCCAGCGCGTAACGTGATACCACTGCGATCCGCTGTTCGCCTGGTACATGCCGAGTAGGAGCCAGACAAGTCTATATTGCAGAAGGACATGATAATTGACAAGCTCTCTTACCGGAACAGAATATATTCTGTTTGCAATCTTATCAAATCTACTCATTTTTAAAAATGGGTTAAATGCATCACTGCAATGTGGCAATAATTCGTTTTCGATGTCTCTCGAATAACTCTCACCCTACAGGACTTTGAAATTCTGATAATAATTGTTATCGTATACATATCCGTTTGTGCTTGCGCATTCAGCCATGACCTGCCCTACAGCTCTTACACAGTGATTGGAAAACGCCGTTTTATGTTAATTAACTGTAGTCTAACAATAAGTTTAATAGTTATAATTCACTTTTAATGTTTCAAACAATAAACGTAAAGAAGCATTTGCACTGTAATTTAAATTGCGAATACGACACTCTCGACTATATATTCTTTTACTCTTAGTTTGCGGTATTTTATCTTTTGCCTATTACATCCTTTTCAAATTAATAATTTTATTATATTTTAAAAATTAAGAAGCATGTTTCAGATGTAGAGTCTCGGTTTATTAACAATACCTCACTTTTCTTTATGAAATATAGAGTATTCCAATAGTAATAATTATCATTTAATTATGATTCATTAATCATTATATATATACCTACAAAATTGTTTACAACTACATACTTTTTAAAAATGTATCGAGTCTTTGCAAGTCAAAAATGTTCTGAAGGTGGAGTACGGTCTAAGTGTTCTCTTGGATTCTAATTAGAACCAGATTACAACAGGGGATGAGAGACAGGGGGTAAAACAAGTTGTAGAAATTTAATCCGGCTTTCTGAAATTAATATCATTATTGTTACTTTGGTTTCATATGCTTGTAAAAAGGCTTCATGATCGATGGAAGTAAACATAAAATAGGAGAGTTCAACTGGTTTTTATTTGTTATTAAATTAGTATAAGTAGATATCGTTTCTTCAAAATAATAATGTGCTGGCGGCACATGAAAAGATTTTCTCATTATCGTTTGATCATGGGTTGTCGTAAAAGGATGCAAATAGCCAATATTCTTAATACCTTGGCATTATTTTTGCAATTTCACGTGAACTGGCGTTGGGCTTACAACCGTTTGTTTTAATGCTGTATTTTTTTTTGTTATGGGAACCAATGTTAACAAATAAAACTGTACATACCCCTTGTGGAATTATTGGCGTGAGTTATATTTAAAAACACGTACGCGATAACTGTAAATAAAAATGAACTTTTTAATTCCTAATGTAAAGAGTGCTTTACAGTACCAATCAATGGTCATGGAGGGATTGAAATGTTTGGCAATCGATGGTATTAGTTAACCGAAGTTACCGTTAACTTTTAATTATTAATTTTAGTTCGAACTACACCGATGGAGCTTGCAGTAACTAAGACTTCAGTCTTGCAGTGTTAGTATTTATTATGATAATAATATCATCGCTAGTGCAGTGGTACCGGCTTCGGTTAGATCTTTTTTGAAAAGGCCTTAGTTCAGCGGTGGAGAAAGATACTGCATGTCTATGGAATAATAAAAAAATATTGTTTCGGAGACATGAGAAGTCCGCCAACACGCACTCTAAAAACCTCTAAGATATTTGAAAAGGGGACATTTGCCCAGCTGTGGGGATTTACAGGTTACTACTTTACTTGATTTACATAAATTTTTACATTTCCGAAATTTAAATAGACCCCTTTTATTAAAAGATGTAAACCTTAAAGTGAAGAGTTAAGAATGTCATGATAGCACCAGCAACAATGCGCGCTAATATCGAGTGCAGCTGATAGGTTAGCCATTTATTCTGATTTTTTAAGGCTATAAAAATTAATTTCTGCCTAAAATTTGCGGCTGTAATAAATAAAAATAAATACTAGATAAATTGTATGTGATGGACTGTAGCAAACACTGTTTCTATATACTCACACACATTACTACACAACGGTATAATTTACAAATTACATATCCAATACTTCATATTTTTAGATTATGTGCAACGAAAACCCAAACATTAAAGACAAAAAATTAGGGACATAAAATGTTGGTCTCTGTTTTAATGAAATTTAGTCTACTGCGCAATAAGCTCAGATGGAAGAAATATACCTTCAAATGTGGAGATCCTACACGACGCTTTTTCCCGCCGTCGATGCGTGTGAGCACATCTGCGAAGTTTTTGCTCACGTATGTGTGCGTACAGACACTTTTTTTGCGTCAATGTGAACCGTCGGCTGCTCGTAGCCTAGTGAAGATACGTTCAAACGTTTTTCTCATTTTTTCATCGCCATTATCGGTCGCTTTATAGCCGACCGCTGCTCTACTAAAACTCCGCTGCTCTACTAAAATATTTCTTTTCCCTACAGAGTAACTTTTTTAATTGATATTTAATATACAAATATTTTTGATGACAAACTGCAAGCAATTCTAGCTTTATATAAATGTAAATGAATAGATAGGCGTTTGAAATAAATAACATTAAAACATTGCCTAATTAGCCCTAGTACATTTTAGTATGCGCTTGTTTATGACATGTTCTACGTCATCGAATTATACTTGAATGAAGACCGAAAAAGGGTTTGGTGGCTTTAATAATTAAACAGTTGCCATTTTATTTAAAATATGTTATTACTGTGAAAAATAAAGCAAACAGTAACATCAATGAGCTAGCAGCAATAACAACCAAATAAAATAATAAATGTCACTACAAACAAAAACTGCTGGTCAAAGAATGTTATTATTGAATTCAGATAAGGAAGTGTTTAGAATCCTACTACATCAGGATTTTCAACCTTGTGACTTTCAACGAAAGGCACTAAATGATTTATCAAATCAGAACACTTGATGCGAATCAATTTTAAGACTATTGTAACAAGAGTCACGAGCTATTACGTAATATTTACAGGCGGGTACAATCTTTTGGGTCCACGTGGAATACCAAAACAATTTTTTTGCACATATTAGATTTTGTGTTAGTCTTTTTGAGTTAAATTTACGAGCAGACTGGAATATATGAATATTAAACTACGCTACACGGGAAATAAGGTTTATTAAACATAGGCCAACAAGTTAGTATTTTAATCACGACTATTTGCTTCCCTTGCTTAACCGCATCAGGAATAGTTGTGGTTGTGTTCATGTGCTCGTTTCTTACTTTTAATGTATATAAAATCTAATTTTACTCTATATTTTAGATAAGAACGTTACCTTTTTTTTTATTAATTGTTATTATCCAACAATCTTAACTTTTAAAAGATGTACTTTGTAAAACCACGTGATATTTATGTAAACATCACGTGCTTTTGCACCACGTTTAAATTGAGCCAATTGTTCACATGCGAACTTAACGGTACGTACATGCCTTCTAAATTGGTATTCTAGCCATGTAGCAGCGTAATAATCTCCCTTTTTTTGAAATGGGTGTCTAAGAGAAAAACCTTCAATATCTCCTGGCAAACCTAGAGACCAGGTTCACCAACAATCTCTAACCGTCCTATTTATAGGAGACGCGAAAAGACGGTTACGGGAGCCTTTACTGTAACTATATATTTTTCAATGATATCTTTTGTATTTTCTACTTAGCTTCTAATTAATAAAATTAAGCAATGTTGTATCTATGATAAAAACTGTATCTGTTAATGAATTTTCTATTATAAATGTTTAAAATTTTATCTGAATACTTTAAATACCAATTAGTCAATTGAAAATCCTCTTTTGAAAAGTCAGTGAAATAATTAAACTTTACGGACCCCGATAATATAGTTAATAAATTATTTATTTGAATACGTAACGTATTTACGTACTTGTTTCCTTCATTATATACCTTAACTTAGTTTTAGGAATAAAATATAATTGGGAAATCTATATACTCATTGATGAAAAAATACAGTGTTGTTCAGAATATCAGAACCGGTTTGTTTCAATTAAGATAGTTTCAAAAACTCCAGACCTAACTAAAAACTCTAGCACACTTAAAAGTTCGCTTTGTTAATATTTAATTAAACTAAAATTAAAGATAAGTGAAAATTTCGATTTCAAACTTGGAAGGGCTTAAAATTTGCAGGTAGCTAATTGACTTCTTAACCCTATTTTAATTGAGTTCGATTGAAGTTAAAATAATGTTGGCATAGTAGATTTAAAAAGCGAGGTTAATGAAATGATTGAAATGGCATTACCATCATTGTCTCATAAGGTTCAATTACGACGCGATACAAAATCTTCCGCTAGCTGCAACGTTTCAAGCCATTGTAATAGATACGCAGTGAGTGATGGATGAGCTCTTATCAGAACTGATAACCTTCTGTCGTTTGTCTTGCCTCCCAATCCCCTTCAAGCCCCTTGGCAAAAAGCGTATAATATATGTATATAATATACAGAAAACAATTACGAATGTGTACGAATCACAAAGTTTGTACTTTTATTTTTGTTTCTGTTTCTTTTATATTTGAATTATACGATTGTTTTGACAGTATAACATATTATTTATGTTATGTATGAGCCGTGAATTAAAAAAACACAATACTGAAATACTTAAGAGTTGCCATGTTAGAGAAGTAGAATTAATATTCTACGAATACTAAGCTTACAGTTTTTGACATGTATACTTACATGCAGGACTAAATGAGTGACAATCCAACATCTTTGAAACACAACTGAAGAACCTTTAGAAAAAAAGTTTCTTGGTGGCACTAAAGACCTTACATCGGCAAAATGAAGCGACAACCTGTCCATTTGTTGCAGGTGAATCAGGACCCTTGTTTGTCTATATAATCTGTAGGGAAGGGCTCCGCAGTATAATAGCAATGGGCTAAAATTACGCTGTTTCTACTGTGTTCCGAAATATCTACCCTTTTTCCGTCTGATGCCATCGAAAAACGCAAAAGATGCTAATGAACATGACATTAAGTCACATGTGTCATTATGTAAAGTTAACATTATACACGTGTTAATAATACGCATAAGCAAATACATGCATCTATTTTAACTATATTAATTGCAACACCACTAATATACAATTTATTTAACCAGTATAGTAAAAGACATCATTTTTGATTATTTTTGCTCTGTTAAGATATTCAAGTTGCAAATGTTTGCCAAACAGCTTAGGATTTTTTTGTATTGCAAACAAAACGTACGCGCCTTCACTCATGACCGCTGTGCCGAAGTGCGGATCGCGGGTGTACTTTTGTTTTCTGTACTCATTAGTGAACTTGGCGCTATCGCTCGCGACTAATGGCTGCATATCAAATATTTACTGTTTCACTATCGAATTACGTCATCCAGTAGTCTCAGGCATGTTATAAATGATATCGATACTTTAACAGAATTCATTACTAGATGTGCTATACATAAAACATGTAACGTACAATAATGAAGATCTTAATAATGATAATTCTTTATTAAGTAAATAAAAAAAATGTAATATAAAAGGTACATACTTTTTTCACAACATATTTAAAGTAAAATGTAAAAACAATTCCAGCGCTCGAAGTAATTAACGAATTTTGTAAATATGATTGCCTTTACAGAATCCAAGAAGCCAGTAAAATAAAATGCAATACATTCGAAAAAAAAAGCTAAACATTACATCATCACATCCAAACCAACGACTCAGATCGTACATAAGTTTCGAAAATCAAACTCAAGTCTCCTGATTCGGAAGCAGATGCCCTAAGTCACTAAATACCTACATTCGTAAACCTCACAAACAATACGATATCGATGGATAATAAAGCCATGCTTAACATTTATGCAAAAAGACTAAAACGATTTTGGTCATTACTGATTTAATTAAAAAGTAATTTAGTGTCCACATTGTCATCATTCCAACCTCAGTTCCTCTGCTGAACATGGACTCACCAAAATTGCTACAAAGCACGATCCTGAGCCATCCATCGTCTTCCCGCAACACTGTGCAGGTCATCAATCTATCTATTAATGAATTAAGTATATATTAATAAAATACTAAATAACTTAAAAAACAACTTTACTCAGTCCTTTTAATCATATTCTTTAAAGTCTGTATAATCTTTAAAAACATTTTGCAGATTTTATTTAAATTTATTTCTTCATAAGATATCAGATTCTGAGAATAATTATTGTCAGGGTTTTAAAGCTTGTTATGCTAATGTATTAACTGCATTTTCTGTTTTACGCTATTGTGTATATTGTGTCAAATAAATATCCCTCATTTTATAAACCATTCTATTTTAATTTCGTGAATTATAATTATTAATTGTTACGCGAATATTAACTATTTAAAATTAAATATTATTTCCGGATTTAACACGTTTTATTATTTCTGTCTTATTCTCGTTATTTCGGTTGATTTACGATTTACTGCTGGTCACGATGGGACTGAGGTTAGAAGTCCTGATGCCAAAGTTCACCTGACCCGTCAACTTTCTAATAATTAGTTTTAGGACCAAAACTTTATAATTAAATGCGATAAAATCACAAAAAAAATATTTCATTTTAAATTCCCGATTTATGCTAACCACAATTACGTATGTTCTTTATACTATTTTAAAAATATTTAAAAGTAAGTTTAGTTGCTAGGAAATATCTATTTAAGGAAGGTTTACTAGGATAACAGGAATTCCCAAAGGTCATGTTATAGTTAGTTCAACACATAACTAATATTAACATAGTTTGATAAGGTAACCCCGCATTGTTTTGTACACAGGTATTAAAAACAAGGTAAGAGGTTGGTGATAACGTAATTTGTTTCATCATTATTATCGATTGTAGATTTATCATGAAATATGATGTTTAAATGTACCATTAGCGCTAACTTGTCTTATCTAACAATATCTTAAAGTAACGGATACGAAAAAAAAAAAAAAATTTTAAAATTATAACGGCGAATCGTATTTTCTCTAGCTAAAATATCAACACTTCTCCTAAATAATATATGTAGGTGCCTATATCAGAATCAGAGAATAATTCATAATAGTTGTAAGTTATACTTTGAAACATTAGTTTTGTACATAGTTTTAAAAAAATTAATTAATTATTTTCATGTTATTAAAATATTTATGGCTCTGCAGGTGTAGCTATTTAATTTATAGAATACTAGATTAGGAAAAAAGTAACTTTTTCTGAATCTCGAACATTCTAAATTCTGAAATCGAACTCAAAGCACCAGAAGCGAAATTTAAAAATCCACTCGATTTTACTCGTGGGCGTCGGGATGCGAATGAATGAAGCGCGTCGCCCGAGCTCGCTTTCGTTCGGGTATCTCCGGCTCTCAAGGTCTTTTGACGGGGGTACGACCCCGTTTCCACAGGGATCGATGGGTGCGCCACAAAACCACCCCCAAATTTGGGCACGCGGGTGTTTCAGGTCCGTACCGTGTGCGTTTTCAATGTCAAGCGATTCTTGTCGGTTTCCGATTCGGGGGAAAACTCCGGTGGTTATTGCCCGTTTACGTGACTGCGGATTATTATACGTATAAAATAACGGGTTGTTGTGATTCGTTGACCAAAGTTAGAGCTTAGGCCGATAGTCCTAGTTTTTAGTTTTCTACTATAGAAAATTCTATATTTATATTTTTACTTCTTGTGGTAAAAGTATGACTCAGTAATGCAGTACTATGAGCTTCAAGCCATCTAGTGTAATTAGTCCTGATATGACTTATAACAAAAGAATTTCAATTCATTCTAAGTTATGACACGACAAGGGTTACCATAAAACTTATTATCCTTTAACGTGTCACAACAATATAAATTTGTTGTTGCGACACGAGTTATTTGTTAAGTACATGATAGAACCCTGTTATATCAAAAAACATACTAAATGCAATAAGTTTTGATATCAATACGAATTATTTAATGTTTATCACAATAAAATGGCACAGACTCTTTAAAGCGTATTTTGGGTAATCTTTTTAGAGATAAATATTTGAAGAACAAATTATCATCAAGACGTATGCACGCAAAATCCCAATGCTGAAATTTTTATCAACCGAGGTCAAGGAACTCAATCGATTGTGATTTCAATAAGCCACTTCATATTTTCTCTGCTTCACAATTATAAGTTAGAAGTTAGTAAAGTTAACACATTAAATTGCGAACATTGCGCCTTCTCTCACGGTGGGCTGTGTTTTGTGAAAATTGCACTATGCGTTTACAAAATGAGTTTAATACTTAAATACCAATTCACCATGACTGCTGCGGAGAAATGGTTACATTATTATTTATTAAACCTCGGCTACGGCTCATCGTTTGAACGTAATAACTGTTTATGTACCTTTTGTAACAATTTTAACGATTATGTGATAAATACACATTCTAGTTCTATAAACTGGCTTTTTTAATCACACAGCTCGATTTACTTTGTTATACTTATCTACCTGAATCCTGTATATGTTATAGCTGCTTTGGTTATAGCTATTAAAACTGTATAGGATGCTCAAAATAATATTAGCTTCAACTTAGTTAAAAAAACATGGAAACTTACTTCCGTCCTCGTTATAAGGGTTTCCATACATCCAGACCCAGTCAGTTGTGCAAATAATAGGTCGACATTGTTTTTAAAAAACGTTTAGTAGTTTTTCATAAATTTTTCATAAATATATTTAATTTTGATAGTCCTCAGGGAATATTTTTCATTTAAATTGTCATCTTATTACAATCATTACGCATTAATGAATATGCAATAAAAATATATTTAATTATAAATTAAAATGATGAACTAGATTAAAATTAGATTTTAATCCAAAATAGTTATAATTGATTGTAGGCACTACTGGATTTAGATGGGTTAGCAAACGCAATGACGAGCTTTGCAATATAGATGCTGCTGCCCGACAACAGTCTATATTTTTGGTCTAGCCTTTAATCTATCCGAAGCTATGAGATTTTCAAGCCTCCCTAATTTGTGTTCCAATTAGAAAAGTATAGAGAGTCGGTACGTTTCCATCTTAGTCCACGAAGGTGACAATGCCTGTAGCATTCTTATTTTTTGGGATAATTGCAGGTATCCATGAGCTGGAGTAATCACTTTCCATAAGGCAGTAAGTATTTTCTACGTGATAGAAGCCAAGCGGCTTCTAATGCGGCAATTCGTCAGGCTCGACTACAGTAGTACCACGGCCTGGCAGAATAACGGTGTGAAGAAGAGACTTATTGCGCTTCTGCGTTTCGTTGCGTAAGTGAGGTAACCCGTAGCCTTTCCCGCCTCCATATCTCTCTCTCCCTCCCCAAATATCCTTAAAGGCCGGCAACGCACCTGCTACGTACCTGGTCTTGACTGTAAATATGATTCCGTCTTTCTAGTGAAAGTGAAAGTCATTGATGAAAAATTTATTAACGTAAACATAACGTTGCCTGAGCATTACATAATATTATAGTACCGTTAGGTAGCACTGGGCCTGCACGTATATGACGGAACTAGTTAACAGTTGCTGCATTCTTGATAGTTTAAAAACTAAATTATAGAGTTAGATAATCAGGTAAAAGTCATAATTAAGTAATAAATGAAGAAATGTGCAATAATCTAATCGGTTCCTACAATAATCAGTAATATTTATTGGCTAGAACAAGTGTTACCTACTCATTCATAAATAGTTACGTGCGCGAAGACAGTGAAAATTAAAATTATTTCAAACTCAATACCCTCAGCCGATAAGTAAATGTCACGATAACCGTTTACTTCCTACATACAGGGTTGTCACTCAATCGATTTTTGTTTCCATACATTCCATGTTTCCAAAAAACTCTAGTTACAAAAAAAGTACACTTTATATATTTAGTAACATGTAAAACTCTATATTTAATATATATTACATCCTCTCGCAGCTCCTCACTGATCCGAGAATTTTGCGATTTAAGAAGTCGACTCTAATTATACCTACTCAAGAGAGGATGGGCTGGCTGGATAGTTTGTCTCGCGCACTAGACGACATCTGTACCGGCACAATATCATTTTAACCCGCTACCATGTTGTGAAAAAAAATATTACTTAGAAATGTATATATGAACATCTCGATTTTTGTATTAATGAATATAGCTAGAGACATGGTAATATATTTAATTTATACACTGTCACACTACGTAGATTATCTGTGTAGTTATTACGTGTGTTAATAAGTTTCATCAAAATCGGATAACAAGTTACAAAGGAGATAGCAATAAAAAATTGCAACTGACTTAACGGATAAGCGGGCTTCGCTCAGCTGGCTCTGCACCAATAAACTTAGTAGATTGACTAGTGAAGGATCCATTTATTTGTGGATATATTTAGAGGGTACTTGTAGGCAGAGTTATACGCTTGCTATTTATTGTTTTGGTTTTCTTTACGAAGTGGTTTTTCTTTTCTTTCTCAACCAGAACTATTTTGCATATTTAATTTTTAGAACGAGTCATTGAAATGTGTGCCTAAGAATACCTATATCTTTTATTTAATTAAGATTTTACTTAATTGTGACGAACTTAAGAATTTTGACTTTAAGTATCAAATTATTTTATTCGTTTAGTTCACAATCATTACATTGAAAGTTGATCAGTTCAAATTTCAAACACGTCTGACTTCTAGTATTACTTTCCTATACTAACTAGTTGGTAGCCCTGTCAACGGATCGCGTAAAGCCAGCTCGTTGCGAAACCGTAGCGCGTGCATTGTCTGCCCACTTCCCCGCGGCGCAACCTTGACTGTGACGCACCGGTCGCCTACACCGCGGACGAGCGCAGCACAACAACTATTGGGATACCTTGAAAATATCTTCCCTTACACAATCTGCGTTCAGATAATAAAACCTGCTGTATTCTTTCAAGACGTTTTGCTAACTAACTAATAAGAAATATTATGTCTGCATATTATGGTTTGTATGGTTTAGCGGAACGTTAAACGTAAAGTAGTATTATATAAACGTAAGGAAAAGCCTTCCCCTTATTTATATGTTGTCTCTGTCTTTTTCCACATGTTTTATATTTGGATAATATCTCCGTCATCTTGACACTTTGGAAAGAGGGCAAATGGAAAGCGGATCACCTGATGGGAAGCGATTACCGATGCCCATGTACAACTGTAACACCAAAAGAGCTGCAGGTGCAATGCCGCCGGTCCAAAATTATTCGCTCACCGAACGAAACACTTCACGTCGGTATTCTGCGGGCCACGTATATAACGTAACTTGTTTACTATAACTCTGTAGTGATAGAGCTCTTAACCGATATTAGACAAGCGTTTTAGACCTAAATACATTTTCTTACATGACTGTTGTTGAATTAACTCAAATATATTACGAAAAAATTATATGTTATGTAAACGTAGATGTTAATTAAAGATAAAAATATCTCATATCTCTATTAATACCTGACACAGTTCTCGCTGATTTAACTCTTAACGATAATTTCCCACGGGCATCTCAGGATGATGAATATGCTGCAGCGCGACTATGACTGGCGTATTGCCAATCAAATGACATAGCTATGTGCAAAAGGAATTTTACCAACTGACTTCCAAACTTCCCAACTAAAGGTGGTAATCTCATAAGAATTATAATATTTAGCAAAAAAAATCGATTGAATATACATTTCCAACCAATATCAATAAATGATTTAGGTAAATAATAAAATTGAGAAAAGTGCAAGGAAGGGTAAAGAAAACATAGCACAACACGGAAATTTAATGGTTTTTGTATTTGACCATTTCAATACATTTTATTTATCTAATCACACGAGCCACGTTGTTTTGTGACTGATAAGTACAAGATTGTGAGACAGATTTTTTTTTCATTGCAGATAACATTATGTTACGAACGTAATATCAAAGCGTACATAATAGGGTTTTTAATTATAGTACTAGGAACAGCATTAACACCCTAACCACAACACTGCTTAAATTTAAATTACTTCTTTTTACTTTTAAATAATGTAGACCAAATTCGTAAAAGTATATTCTACCCGATAACGAAGGGTTTAAGTGTTAAAAACTTTGAATAAAACACAATACAAAAAGAAGCGAAAACCAACAATTTGTTTGTTGCTTAAATACTGTCCTTAGGTGGAATGTGAGAAGTTTTAGAAGCAAGGAACGATTATTAGCTAGCCGTTATATTATAGAGGGTAATCTTGGAAAATATTGAAACGACTTTATATAATATACTGTAATTTCTTATATGAATAATTACATTCTTATTCAAAACAGATTTTGTAAGTTCTAACGCGAATAATTTTAGCGAATAACTCGAAGCATTAAGAATTAACAAGTAAACATTATACGTAACTAAATCTAAACTTTTATATCAGTAGGCAGTGGAGAGGATGATAACAGGACTACCTAAATAAGCGAGATTAATAAGTGAGGTATGAACTGGTGATGGGCGGTAAAATTCGCAATAAATAATCCTATGCAAAAAACGACCAAAATACTGCGTCTCTCATGCAGTTGTTCGTTCTTGGTTCGTCATGATGTCACCGTATAGATAACACCGGATAGACAACATTTTGATTTTTGTCGAATTTGTGGGCGTGCGTTATCATTAAGTACAAGAGTGGATTGCGCACTGACTCTTGTCTTACATGACGCCTTGATAGTTCTTAGCGTTTCCCTTTTTACTTTTTTTACCTCTCATCTCAACATTAAATATACATACAATCCGTACACATAATTATATTACCTATTTAAGACGCATAACCCATATCTTCATAGTTTGGAAGCTATACGACTTCTGACTGACAAAGGCTACTACAAAACTATTCCAATTCTACGAAAATTTGGTGCTTGTAAGAAACCCTCCGTGCAGGATCCCGATTCGCAATTTTCCAGATTTTATTACATTGTACAAAGATGATCTAATATAATGCAAATTGTTTTAGAGAACAACTGGAAACGGCAAAGGAAAAATAACAACCAGTTTCAAATGAATTAATAAGATACAATGAATATTTAAATTGTTTTGGTTTGTTGGATGGTAACTCTCAAGGACAAATGACCACCTTAGTTTATGAAATCTTAATTCGACGGTCACGCGAAACTTTCCGTTTACACTTCATTCTATTAGCAACCCTTAATTCTGGAACACATCGTTTTATATCTTATATTATGAAGAACAATTATAAATAAATAATTGTATAAATGTAAACAATTATAAATAACTTATTATACTTTAATAGAATAACTCATATTCATCACATATTTAATATGCCCTTGAAGACTTTATATTTGAAGAGGTTCTATAGTATTCATATGCTATTTAAATGGTTGTTATAAGTCTTTACGTTTTACACCTATTGATTAACACTGTTTCAGTTTTCATTGACTTATACTACATATACTAAAAGTAGCATGCTAAAAATGCCCACAGCTGGCCAAAGGCCTCCTTTCAAATATTTTTTTAAAATACCGTGGATTTGGGAAGTGTCCGACACGCTGCTCCAGTGCAGATTGGCGGACTTGCGGGTTTCCTCACGATATTTTCCTTTACCTCCGAGCACGTGGTAAATTAAGCACTTTAAATTGCTATCAAGAGCTTAAGTCGTGCCAGTATCAAACCCAGGTCACTCGCGCGCTTAGATATTAAAGCGAACGCTCTGACCACTGGGCTACCACGGCTCTTTTTACTTTTACGACATTGCTGGCATGAGAAGTCCTTTTTATTTGGTTTTCATACGCACGTTTTATATATTTCTTTACGCAATAACTATTACCAGATAAACTCTGTATCAGTATTATGAAGGCAGCGAACTTGTTAATATTACTGCGACTTGACTGACGTATTGAAAAAAATTAAATTTGTTACTTTTACTTTTTACTTTTTTGAATTCGTATTATGTAAGTATGTATGTCAACCGAACACAGAATATAAGAATAATTATTTTACATATCAAGTACTTGTAATTAAAAAGTAAGGCTGCGGATTTAAAACATAATTTATTACGGGAACAGCGACGAACGCAAAATATCGGAAGTAATATTAATATTAAAAATGTCATGGTCAAATTATAATTAGCAAGTTAGTTACGGAATGGCTAAAATATCGATCTTTATAATATGCTAGAGGAGAAAATTGTTGTTAGGAAATTGCTGAAAATCAGCGCCAGTTTTTTACTTTACATTATATGTTGTTACGTCAAGTGACCCGGTCTTATATTATAAACAAAAGTTATTAACCATATAGAAAACGCACCTTCTCCTTATTATTAGCCACTAAATTTGACTGGATATAGCAGTCTGATAATACGATAATTCGTCGTAAACGCCACGCTCGACCGCCGAACTGGATGATGCAGGACAAGTCTTACCAGCTTTGTCACAAAAAAAATCACAAAATTCCGTCTGACGTCAGTCCCTAAAATCATACCGTGTAATTTTTTAAACTTGGTTTCGGTTATCCAAAATATTATTACCAATAAACGAAGCCTTGCCTTGGATATGCAAAAGCGTTTACGCTATGATTTTATCGGTGAATAATGTCACACTGAATTTTTTTTTAATTATTCTGTAACTTAGTAGATAAGGTTCTTGACACGCTGCTGCGTGTCCCGGTATAAATAATTTAGGCATTGTATATTAGAGATGGTGATTAAGGGCACAGGGACTCTACCGATATCATGAAATCCATTCAAAAAAGCAGAACCCAATTACGAAGGCTTTGGATGAGGAGCAGTGATGAGTATCGGCAAATCTACAATTAAGAACATGCTGGTTTTTTGGGCGTTCCCATGGAAAGGCCTAAGTCCAGCATCCAATATGTCCTAGAACAAACTGAATCAGTTGTCCGACGAAGGAATTATTTTTTGACATTCGTCTTTCTTGCAAAGTAAAGTAGCAGCTTGTTATATGCCCACAGCTGGGCGAAGACCTTTTCTCAAATATTTGAGATAGTTTTTGGAGCCGGGAAGAGTCCGGTACGCAGCTTCAGTGCGGGCTGGTAGACCACATATCCTCGGTTTTTTAATTGTTTCTGTGACGTGCAGTTTGCATTACGATGTTTTCCGTCACCGCCGAGCACGTGGAAAATTCAGTATTTAAAATGGCAAGTTACAATTTCACTGGTGCCAACACCAGGGATTACACTCGGGGGACTCACTTACTATGATATTAAAGCGAGCGCCCTGACCAAAAGGCTACCACGGCTCTTTTTACTTTTACGACATTGCTGGCATGAGAAGTCCTTTTTATTTGGTTTTTCATACGCACGTTTTTATATATTTCTTTACGCAATAACTATTACCAGATAAACTCTGTATCAGTATTATGAAGGCAGCGAACTTGTTAATATTACTGCGACTTGACTGAGTGTGACCAGTTCCTATACCTATACGAGATGTTGGCGCCGGCGCTCTAGAGATTAATGTTAATAATCATACTCAGTTTTGTTAATTAGTACAGTCCAGCGTCTCGCGGACAATTGTCTAGGCTGTTCAGGTTTATTGTGGCTATTTTCTAAACTGTTTAAGCTTCTTAAGTTATTCCGGAAGGATCAAGTGCATATTTAGTGGATTTAAATGTTTATTTTGTTGATATGTACATTGATATATATATTTAAAAATTAAAATTAAAATTCGTTGAACATTGTCGTATCTGTGCAAGCAAAGTAATTTATAATGTTATGATATCTACAAAATTAAAAAAAAGTTGAGATTTTATCAATATTTAGTTGAAAATAGATTTCATGGTTTCATTTACGGTCTTAGTAACAAATTGAAAAGGCATTTAGACACATTATATAATTCTTTATTTATTTAATCTTTAGTGTGAAAGTATGAGAAGGTAGCGAAACATAATATGAAACAATGCAAACATCAGTGCATTAGAACTTAAACTGTTAGACCTTGTTTTTCCCCTTGGCGATAGTCGTTAGACAGGGTCATCATTATACACGGCCGTCCACTTTCTTACACATCTTTCTTTTCTATTTACCTAACTGTGATACCTTATTAAGTAGGCAGGACTCTTCAGAACCGGCTTAACAAACAATATTATATACTATCTGGCCCGGCAGACGTTCTTTCCTTTCAGTTATGTGGCGTGATGAGTATGGTTGAATGGTATATATGTTGATGTGCTGGAGCGCCATCTAGTGGTAAGTTACAACAAAATTAATACCGCGAACATGTTCTCCGTGCTGAAATACCTATGTAGACAAATTTTCGTGGCGCTCGGTGGAATGGGAAGCTAATCTACTGCAGCTCCATCTAGTGGCGAGTTACAACAAAATTAATACCGCGAACATGTTCTCCGTGCTGAAATACCTATGTAGACAAATTTTCGTGGCGCTCGGTGGAATGGGAAGCTAATCTACTGCAGCTCCATCTAGTGGCGAGTTACAACAAAATTAATACCGCGAACATGTTCTCCGTGCTGAAATACCTATGTAGACAAATTTTCGTGGCGCTCGGTGGAATGGGAAGCTAATCTACTGCAGCTCCATCTAGTGGCGAGTTACAACAAAATTAATACCGCGAACATGTTCTCCGTGCTGAAATACCTATGTAGACAAATTTTCGTGGCGCTCGGTGGAATGGGAAGCTAATCTACTGCAGCTCCATCTAGTGGCGAGTTACAACAAAATTAATACCGCGAACATGTTCTCCGTGCTGAAATACCTATGTAGACAAATTTTCGTGGCGCTCGGTGGAATGGGAAGCTAATCTACTGCAGCTCCATCTAGTGGCGAGTTACAACAAAATTAATACCGCGAACATGTTCTCCGTGCTGAAATACCTATGTAGACAAATTTTCGTGGCGCTCGGTGGAATGGGAAGCTAATCTACTGCAGCTCCATCTAGTGGCGAGTTACAACAAAATTAATACCGCGAACATGTTCTCCGTGCTGAAATACCTATGTAGACAAATTTTCGTGGCGCTCGGTGGAATGGGAAGCTAATCTACTGCAGCTCCATCTAGTGGCGAGTTACAACAAAATTAATACCGCGAACATGTTCTCCGTGCTGAAATACCTATGTAGACAAATTTTCGTGGCGCTCGGTGGAATGGGAAGCTAATCTACTGCAGCTCCATCTAGTGGCGAGTTACAACAAAATTAATACCGCGAACATGTTCTCCGTGCTGAAATACCTATGTAGACAAATTTTCGTGGCGCTCGGTGGAATGGGAAGCTAATCTACTGCAGCTCCATCTAGTGGCGAGTTACAACAAAATTAATACCGCGAACATGTTCTCCGTGCTGAAATACCTATGTAGACAAATTTTCGTGGCGCTCGGTGGAATGGGAAGCTAATCTACTGCAGCTCCATCTAGTGGCGAGTTACAACAAAATTAATACCGCGAACATGTTCTCCGTGCTGAAATACCTATGTAGACAAATTTTCGTGGCGCTCGGTGGAATGGGAAGCTAATCTACTGCAGCTCCATCTAGTGGCGAGTTACAACAAAATTAATACCGCGAACATGTTCTCCGTGCTGAAATACCTATGTAGACAAATTTTCGTCACCGCCGAGCACGTGGAAAATTCAGTATTTAAAATGGCAAGTTACAATTTCACTGGTGCCAACACCAGGGATTACACTCGGGGGACTCACTTACTATGATATTAAAGCGAGCGCCCTGACCAAAAGGCTACCACGGCTCTTTTTACTTTTACGACATTGCTGGCATGAGAAGTCCTTTTTATTTGGTTTTTCATACGCACGTTTTTATATATTTCTTTACGCAATAACTATTACCAGATAAACTCTGTATCAGTATTATGAAGGCAGCGAACTTGTTAATATTACTGCGACTTGACTGAGTGTGACCAGTTCCTTAACCTATACGAGATGTTGGCGCCGGCGCTCTAGAGATTAATGTTAATAATCATACTCAGTTTTGTTAATTAGTACAGTCCAGCGTCTCGCGGACAATTGTCTAGGCTGTTCAGGTTTATTGTGGCTATTTTCTAAACTGTTTAAGCTTCTTAAGTTATTCCGGAAGGATCAAGTGCATATTTAGTGGATTTAAATGTTTATTTTGTTGATATGTACATTGATATATATATTTAAAAATTAAAATTAAAATTCGTTGAACATTATCGTATCTGTGCAAGCAAAGTAATTTATAGTGTTATGATATCTACAGAATTAAAAAAAAAGTTAAGATTTTATCAATATTTAGTTGAAAATAGATTTCATGGTTTCATTTACGGTCTTAGTAACAAATTGAAAAGGCATTTAGACACATTATATAATTCTTTATTTATTTAATCTTTAGTGTGAAAGTATGAGAAGGTAGCGAAACATAATATGAAACAATGCAAACATCAGTGCATTAGAACTTAAACTGTTAGACCTTGTTTTCCCTTGGCGATAGTCGTTAGACAGGGTCATCATTATACACGGCCGTCCACTTTCTTACACATCTTTCTTTTCTATTTACCTAACTGTGATACCTTATTAAGTAGGCAGGACTCTTCAGAACCGGCTTAACAAACAATATTATATACTATCTGGCCCGGCAGACGTTCTTTCCTTTCAGTTATGTGGCGTGATGAGTATGGTTGAATGGTATATATGTTGATGTGCTGGAGCGCCATCTAGTGGTAAGTTACAACAAAATTAATACCGCGAACATGTTCTCCGTGCTGAAATACCTATGTAGACAAATTTTCGTGGCGCTCGGTGGAATGGGAAGCTAATCTACTGCAGCTCCATCTAGTGGTAAGTTACAACAAAATTAATACCGCGAACATGTTCTCCGTGCTGAAATACCTATGTAGACAAATTTTCGTGGCGCTCGGTGGAATGGGAAGCTAATCTACTGCAGCTCCATCTAGTGGCGAGTTACAACAACATTCTCTATAAAAAACACTAGTATTAGGTATACTAGTGTTTCCACCACTTTCATGGTGGTCAAAACGGTGTTGGAGTATATCAAATATACCTACATCCATTTTTATATGCATATGCAATATTTTTAGAACATTAGTGACACTTGTCCTGCACATACTAAAATTTCATAAAGTAGTACTAACATATATTTATATATATTATGAAATTATAATTATTAGTATCGGAATCTTATTTTTTAAGCTTTCTAATAGTCCCTTATTGGACATAAATAGAAAATATTCATCCCGCTATCGATCGAAGGCCACATTTTTTCTGGCATTAAAATATTTAAATGTAATTAATATTTTAAATCATTCATTCGGCTTGAGCAAGTACTCACATTAGGAACTACGCTTCTAAACGCATCGAGGTTAGAAGCAAGGCTGCATTTTGCGAATATGACAGACCGCGCCATTTTGACTATTGTCTGGCTTTTCTTACGTCATTAGAGCATTTGGCAAACATATATTAGTAAAACAAACATTGTATTTAAATCCTTGGAGATATCAACTATCACCTTATCTCTAACGTTTCATTGCAATTAATGTCATTTAAATGAACCATTTGTCATCGAGTGACGACTACCACATCATGTCTCTTAGGTTTCTCGAATCGAAGTAATTATAATCAAACAAAGGATAGCCGAATGCTAGCATCAGATTGATATCGTTAAAACCATCTCAGTTACACTACTAGGTGATGGCCAGAAGGTCACACAGAGAACTGCATAGGCGCTGTCTGATCTGATCATCCACTGTTGTTGTCCGGTGTGAAAGGTATACAGAACCAGTAAAATTACAGCCACGATAGCCAAGTGGTTAGGGTCTATCTCCTAATCAGGAGATTCTAGTTTGATCCCCTATATGGTACAGCTCCGTACCAATGCGAGTTTCGTGCCTAATGTACGATTTATATCGTTCACTTGCATATTAAGACGGCGAGAGGTCTGTCACGTGGTCCCAAATAAACTCTGGTGAAAAGTGGGTTTAAATGACACCAGTATGCGGTCGAAAGAGCTTATTTTTTTTTTTTATTAAATCATAGACTATGATGCATTACATCTTCAAAGATTTTTGCACGTGTCCATGGGCTACAGTAAACAGTTACTAAAAGGTTAGTTTCGATCGGTTATAACTCCAATCCCATAAACAAAATCAAATCTTTAATACACGGTCTTATATTTTAGTGGACAGTGCAAAATAAGCTAATAATTATAAGATATTGTTACGACATCTGAGTAGTAAGCTCAAATATTTCTTATATATCATTATCTAAGGATTTTAATCGCCCGTATTCACTGATTGAATACTTTTGAAAATTTGTTTTTACAAACGCTTCGCTGTTAATTAACACTACTCCGACTGAAGTAAACTTTTGTTTTTGCTGGGAAAACATGTTTTATGCATTTGCATTAAGCACTTACTGAACCAATTACAATAAAAAACGGCACTATGTTTCTGTCTTGCATAAATTAATTACATGTTTATTATATAATAAGCTGTATGTAAAGTAATAAATTAATTATTTATAAAATATTTGAACTACATTCCCACCATAAATTCAAAAAAGATGTATTGTTGTCGTTTCATTCGGTTTAACGATAATGTATCTTCTATCTTCTATGGTCTATGGCTCCGCCGCCAACTACTTTTGGGGGATAGATGTAGATGTAGATCTACCCGAACTAATATGTAGCTGGTTCTAATTATGAATTACCGTTAACGTCTATCACCTTAACCTTAGGTCTACCATCGAATTTCCATAAACTTATGACGTGTTTCGACCTCCGCCACTATTTTTTCGCAGTGTTAAAATCGATTTCAAAGCGGAGTATCGAATTGCGGAAACATAATAAAGTATTTTTTACGCTAGGTGTGTCGTAACTTCACGGTCAATGTCGACAGGTCGACCTTGCTACTCACTCAAGCACGTCTCACGACTATCGTCCGAATAGTGGGCATCAAGTTAACTAATCAAACGATAATTTTTCTAATGTACATTTTGTATAAATGATTCTAAAGCACAAAAACTAATACTATAAGTATTAAAATATTTTATCTCCTGTGGTGGCGACTCTTTTCTCATTTAACATTTGTTATTGTTATAACACAAATGTATAATTTTTTTTTAGTATATATACATAAATACATAATTGCAAATATACAGGTAATGAAAAACAATTTACCGTTAATTTACAAATTATCCAAAAAACACTTAAACATGTTTTTTTGGCAATGAACACACAAGAGGAAAAGAGATATATTATTACTTATTATTACTATAGATGGTTCAAAGTAATATTTACATTAAAAGTAAATAGCGAGCAAGTTGTAGTAAACATAGTTTTTTTTACGGGTTAGTATATTTTTACTGAACCCTCGCCATGCGATGACTCGCACCTCACTGGTCTTATTTAACATTTTCCACTTTAGCGTGTCCATAAGCCAGTGCAATTTGTGAAATAACTATTTTGTAACTACTTCGTTGAAAGTATTTCCTTATTTTATTTACCAATATTGTTTTTCGTAATTAAGCGTATTTGTTACTTTTTCTATACTTGTTAGTGTTTTACCTAGTTTCCTCGCTGGGTTATATCATTTTTTGAGAAAAATATACATTTAATCATAATTCGCGATTACCGAACAAGATAATAGTCTAGTCAAGACGTGGCTGCGGTTGTAAGGAAATGTGACGTTCGTAAACATTGCCACAGATAACCTCTCAATCACAACGTTATTCTATGAATGTCAATAGACAACAAAACTAATAAACTGCAACAAGTCAACGACACATTACATGAGTAACATTAGTATTATCAAGTGTGAGCGTCACTGGTCGCGACGACCGCTGTATTTTTAGCCTAGGCCGAACTAAAAATAGTTCGCCGTACAGCGGTTATTACTGAATTAATATTTCTAAATACGGATCGTCTACGTTCTTGATAACACGTCCGAGACAGATAGTAAGTGACGTTACGTAGCCATATTGGATTGTTTGTTTTTGTCGATTGTTACCGCGCTTTTAGCTTTCGTTTTAATCTAAATCTCTGTTTCTGATTATTACAATATTTTAGCAATTAAATTATTAATTGTCATATACAACTGGTTACTCAATTGTCAACTATGTTATGTTATTATTAGAAAAGATGTATTGGTTCATAAAATTATTTTATTTCTTAATAATTCAATCGACATCTTCAATATTATTAACGCTGAGACGTCTGTCTGGTTCAATAATGCCATTTGGATAAAAAAAATTAACATTGTTACAGTACTTAAGCAGAAATAAAAATATTCGTGTAGTTTTTCATTTTCACCGATATTAAAATATTCATTATCTTAATGATTGGTCATTCCTGATCTTTTATCTGATATTTGTTCTCAAGAATCTCATATTTTGGAGAGGATTGAGTAGTCACAATTAAAAGGAAATCTATGCTTATATGTAAATCGGTTATAAGTTGTTACCTTGCCTTATGCACTACAGTTTGCAAATAAAGTAGATTATGATTAATCCAACATTTAGCGTAATGAAGAAATAACCAAGTCATGACATCTTCTAGGGTAATACATACCATCCAGTTCTTGAAGTTTGTAAATGACGTAATCATATATGATTTACACTACCGGTGAAGGATGCAATATAAGGAAACCTGCCAACTGCGCTACGTCAACACGCCCTAGCACTGCGTGGCGGATCATGATCTTGTAACTTTAAATTATATAATTGAAACGGTATGAGTGGGTGACATTGCTATATATTTTGTTGGCATTTTAGGTTTATTAAATGTCATGAATTCTCCAAAAACGGCTAGGAAGTGCAAATGAATGGTACTTATAAGATTTTGTACAAAATTGATATTTAAAGTAATACAACAATAATAAATTTGTTGTAGATATTTTGTGATCATTTAAAGATCACAAATTTTATCGTTGTTTCGTTATTGTTTTCATTTAAAATGTATCTCTTGTTTCAGGTATGAAATTGATCCTACAAATTTCCTGAGAATACGGTCTTGGGGTCACAACAAGTATTTTGTCTCTGCACAGAAATTTACACTAGAGAAAAATTGAAGCACGGTACAACTTGACATTGCTTCAATTTTTGATTTTAACTAATAATTAATATTTTATATTTATTAAATGAATATCATGCGACCAAATCGTTCTGTTTCTACTAATAGAAATAGCTCCTAGGACATATTAGGAAAGCTTATTCTATCATTTGTTCGTGGCCACTACAATTGGCACAAATAGTTAAACGTAATATGATATTTGGAATAAACATGTTATAGTCATGTTAACATTGTTCCACAACAATATCAGTTCGCCGGTGAAAGGACCTAAACATCAATATAACTTAACCCGACATAGGCAGTATTATCCACTCTTAACGTGTGATAACAATATAATTTCTATTAATGATCAAATTCACGACAAACTCGTAATGAGTTATATCAAATTTACTAGATGGTAGACCACCTTCGTACCGATTTCCCCGCCAATCATCAGTGCAACTACCATTGTATCCCGGATTAAAAGGTAAAGAGAGCCACTTTAATTACTAGCTGAGTCGCATTCTATCTTAGTCCTCAGGGGTGACAACGCATCTTGCGTTGTCGCATCTGTAACCTTCTATGATTGAAGTTGTATGCAGGTATCCATGGGCTGCAGTAGCCACTTACCATAAGGTGAACTGTTACCTCGTTTAACCCCCAATTCAAGAAAAAAAAATTTGATTATACTTTTTTTAATTTTCAGTCCTTTGATACTAATATGTTTGAGAATCTATAATTCATTTATGTATGTTTTTAGTAAGATATCAAAGATTTGGCATTACGTCATAACGTCGCCGACGAAGGTTTTAAACAATGCCCTTACGCTATCAGAAGTACGAACATTAACTGTGAGACCAAACAAACGCTTCATTCATTGTCAAGGCTATGTACGACTATGTATTGGGAATATTAAGACTAATAACTAATGAAGTTAAATGGAGTAGATTGAACGCACCAATTGAGAAATTAGTATATGTAAAAACCATAAGATTAATCACGCATATAACATGAAATAATAAAACATGGCTAAACAAAGTGGCAAAGCGCGAATCGGATCACGCCCTTCGCAGTTTTGGACAATACGAATATTTAAATAAAGCCTATTGACAAAGCCTAATCATATTTAGTTTATAATTACAAGGTACATTAAATATTAATACAAATTTCTAGCTGTCTTCTCTGCTGTGAATATCTGAGCTTTGTGTCTTGATAACTATAAAGACTAAAATCGTTTAATATGAACACATTATGTTTTTGTAATCTTTAATCTCGAGCTTCTTTGAAACTAAAACTGAAAACATTTTTTGAGTGTAATCACTCTTCTTTTTTCTATTGTTTCTGCTCCATCAACCGATTTTGTTGTTGAAGTAGATATTTACGTGATTTAGTAACTCGCTAAACAATTATTTTATTAATAATTTGTACTCTGAAGTTTAAACGATTAAGAATACATGTTCCGATTTTCAAACAAAACAAAAATTATCTATCAGAAATAAATGCCAGGAAATATGTGCTACAACTGTACACATTTTCAAGACGATAACAATAGTGGTTCCTCAGAAAACATATAGTTACGTAAAGACGGATATACATTACCATAAGGATTGTTTTTATCTTAGGTTCGGAATCCTAAAAGGCTAATAATCGTCTGTTAATAAATAAAGATGTTAGAATGTTCCCTGTAATTGCTATTTACCTAACTTAAGGTGAAGTAGAACTTGTTAAAATTACCAAGGGTCGTTTTAGAAGGCTATGGCTGTGACGGTTCGAAAAAGATGATCTCACTCTTAGATTCACTGGGGGAAATGTCTGTTGTGATGGATGCATAATATGAAACAACAACATGCCCATGAAATTCTAATAGGCTTAATATTTTTTACCAAGTAAATGACATTTATACTCATCATTATATTTCAATTTTGGTATCTTTAGGGGTAGGTACTACAGACCTATCTACAGATAAATAAGGTATGTAATAAAAAGTAGACATGACATTTTATAATGAAACATTGCGCGATGGCAAATATCTGAGGCCATATCTACCATATTATAATAAAGATAGTAAGCAATTCTACTAAAGTAAATGCCAAAAAAACATCTTGGCCTGCAACAGGTTATAGAAAAAGAATCAGACGATCATATAAAGACATTTGACGGACAGCCGCTTCTAAAATACGAGGCGTCTGGAAATGCGATCGCGAATTCGTCGGCTAACCATCTTAAAAAAATAACTTCTGAGAGGCTTCTGCACAGCTATGAACTGTTTACCAGCCAATAGTAATAGTTCTAGAGAATACGTAGTCTCGGTTCACAAGTAAAAATGACCTTCATCATCATCATCATCATCATCATCATCATCATCATTTCAGCCTATCACAAGTCCACTGCTGAACATAGGCCTCCCCCGAAGATTATTATTATTATCAAAATTACCTTATTTAGACCGATTTAGATCATGTTTTGTGTGAATTTAGTATAGTCGTGTTAAATTTATTTCCAGTAACATATTTTTATGAACTGTCTATGAGTAACAAGCGTATTGTATTAATGACATCGTTGACTACTTATATGCTGGATTAAGTTACACTTTATTTTTTTGACTACGTGCAGAGGAATAATTTACTGCTATAGGGTTCATTAAATATACGTGAACGATAGAATTAAAATGTTAAAAGACCAAATTTTCTTTCCATTTTAACTTTTTTCAATCTCCAACAGTAATAAAATATCATAATAATTAGTTCAACGTAATAATTACACATCTTTTCAATTTAAGCTACAAACAATTGCAAAAGAAATATTTTGGATGTTTAAAAGGAAATTTCAAAATTAAAGTAATGCTATATTTATCGTAGAAATTTTATTTAAAGTCTATGGCGGCAATCATGTGTGCTATTCCCTGCGCAAACGCATCGCCTCGTGGGTAGCAATTTGAAGTCGTTGCTACTGAGGCTGGCTGAGCCGGACCGGTCTGTGAAGCAATTAAATGACACAGTAAAAGTACTTATTAAGTATATTACTCCACCCTGCATACCCTGCTCTATTAGCTGGTATACATACGTTGGAATATTAAAAATTCTTCGATACTTTTTTTTTAAATTGCAAGGTGGTAACTTATTTGCAAAAATAATTAAAAAGTTATATAAATTCTCTAGCTAAGCACGTATATTATTTCCTTTTGTATTAATTATATTGAAGTAAAAAACAAGAAAATAAAGAAAAAGAAAATAAGGTGCTTTATTGTTTATTCCAAACACATAGATATAATATAATAGTCTCGATATTAAATAATTTTAAAATTGGTAGTTGTTTTTGAATCTTAAGTACCTATTGAGTTTTACAATTTCATTGTATAAAAATATATTTTAAAATAACACAACCCATATTAAAACCCATAATTCCATAATCGAGACGGGTAATCTAGCTACGCCTAGGGACAGGTGCTGTGCTGTGCCGTTTACGGTTTTGCCAACTTTTTTAAACTTGTCTGCAGAAGGCATCTAAAATATTCTGTAACGCATTGAGGGATGGTCCAAAATGTGTACATAAAAAGTTTGTTGGGATGCGCTTACGACGTTCCCATGCGATCGTCGCGTACAGCACGCCTGTTTTTCACTTTTTTTCTGAAACGGGTCTACAATGAGAAGATTCTGGTTTTGCAAGACGACTCGCATTATCGATATCCAACGTAGCATATCTCGATTTTTACTTCGGTACTTTAAAGCAAAAATACGCGAAATGCTCTGAAACCTAATTCAAGATTTTAAAATTATTCGCGCGTAATTTATATGGAAAAAAAATAACTTTTATTTATAAATACACTATCGGACTACAGACATTGCTACAAAATGATTTTTTTTCCAAAAAATATTTTTTGTAACTGAGACATTACATTTTAGGTATTTGTAGACTTTTTACTGCAATTGTTTAAAAAAAAATTAATTTGCTTTGATTGTCAATATAATTGTACATCATACTGTATTGTCATCGGTTCTTAATACGTATGCAAAATTTCAAATTATTGGGTGAGTTTCATTGAAAGATTCCATTTCATTCATGCATGATTCATGAAACCTAAACTGTACACTAACAGGTAAACTGTAACGTAGAATAAAAGATATCGAAAAAACAATTTCGTGGAAACTGAATTTATACTTAAAAAGTATCCGAAAGCGTATGAATTAACGTGAATATTTATTAAAAATAGCGAAAATTGTATAATAAATAATAATACTACGCCGTAGGTACTCATAGATTATACGCGGATGAAATCGCAGACAAGGCAAGTTTTGATAAATACAAAGAACACTTTCTAATAGTGAAATTATTTATATTAGTTAAATAAATATTTATGAATATGGCATTTTATATAATTATATCGAAAAATATTACCTATCTTATTGATCACATTTAAAAAAGGTATATAACGATCTATGTAAGTTTCATTAGTGCCGGATTTTACTTATGCCATAAAATTTTATATACTGTGGCAGATTTTTTTTGTTATTTCCAATAGGGTATCTTGCTTTAATTACTTATCATTTAAACTTTACAATTGAAGTAATCTTTGAACCATAATATTTAAAAAAAAATCCTGTTTCACAAGCCCCTGAAACGATTATAAAAAAATGTAAATGCCCTCCGTGACTAGGACAGCTTCTTATGACCTTGACGGCGGCCATTTGCTTTTTTTGCGCGCGTTCAATGTTGCCAGCATGACGGCGGCGTGCGGTGCGTTCGCTTTTACTTTTTTCCCATTATTTTTTATAAAAGGCATCTTGTTATGCAACTTTTCGTCGATTTAATAGGTTTATTTATAATATTTTTAATAACTACATACCTATAGTGATTACTAATAAATACATTAATGTGTTATGGGTTTGCAATTAAAATATTTAGCATGTTAATTTTGATAAATATTTTTTTATAACCTTCGAGAGACATACGGGCTAACAGTCCATCTGATGGTAATTTAGGCAGCCATATAGGCTAGGCCCACTGCAGCCCATATACACTTGTAAATAACTTCAATAAAAGAAGGTGACAGATGCGTTACTCCTGAGGACTACGTTGAAATGCCTCATAGCATGTATTTATACTGGCTCTCTATACCCTTCAAACCGGTACACAACAGTGGTTCTCAGCTGCTTAGCGGTAGAAATAGGTAATAGAGTGGTATGTTAATCGTAGTTGTACTCCTTTTCTGGCTTCTAAGCAGAAAAGGAGTCCAACCAGTCTCCGTTTTGTGACACACAGTGAATTTAACGAAATACTGTAACATTATTTTTGGTAATCCTTGTACCAATTTAAAAGAAAAACTGTATTTTACATTACTCATAATACTCGTTTTTATTATTTACTTGCCTTATTATTCATGTTTGAATTAAAAAAAAAATATATTTAATACACAATATGGTCTCTTGCACAACTTTTAAAACAAGAGACATCTGAAATAAAGAGCGACAATAGTTAATAAAATTAACTGCAAAGAACTAACAAAAATTCTCCTCATATTGTTCTTCAGGTTTATCTCGATCTATAAAATAAAATATTCTTAAGATAGCGAAATAGCTACGGCGCGTGCTTATGTACTTACGTTTTTACTATTTTGTGATAGTCTGTTTAAATAAATATAGATAGCGATAATTTGACAAATCTTGTGACGTACATCGTTATCTTCGGCTCTTCACGTACCAAGATAATTCTCTTCCTAAGTTAAATCTATCAAATAATATTTGATTAAAAACAAAGTAAATAGGAACAGCTTGACATACATATCAAAATCAAAAGGTGCAATATATTATATCTATATATAATATAAGGAAATTCAGTATTATTTTAGTTATAGTATTAGGAGTTTACTTTTGTTGTTTTAATATTCTTTGATAATAGGTAATGAACAAGCCTTTTTTTCTGTTTAGAAAACTAAGTAATTTACAGCTGTGGACCTTTTTCGAGATTGATTCGCATTTTTAAGCGAGCTTTTCAGTAAACTTTATCGACTCTGCCACTCACTTTTGCAGCATTCATTTGCGACGTCACTCTTGCTCGATTCAAACCACCTTAGTATTGCTTTATCAATCATATGAAATAAAATTTTTAGTAAATCTCACGCAAAAAAGTATTTATAAAATTTAAAACTTTATTGTACCGTACAGAATTCTGGTACTAACGCAAACTGGGGTTCTAATTATAATTTTTGGTTCGATCTTATATATAATAGTCCCCCGTGACCACAGGTGCTATAAAGCACCCGATACATTACATTTTGAAATTAAAATTGAACGCTATAACATCCGTAAATAATAGTTTCATTTAATTTTTTTTGTTGTACTCTATGCGAGCCGAGACTACACAGGTTAAGTTAAGTATACGTTATTAATATTTTTGAAGACATTATAATGTGTCATAATTTATCCGTGCTATCTCGACAGCTACTTGATTATAGCGAAGATACACAGAATTATAGAAAGCAAATGAATACTCAAAATATTACACGTCGCTATTACTTAAAAGTAAGATAACGAAGTGTGTGTGTGTTCTTTTTTCTTTTTACAATAAATGTAACGTGTCATAGTTGCCTTAACTTACCAAAACAGCGTTTAATTAGATGTGTTAATTATTCTAATTCACAAAATTACACTAAGTTTTCGCTATCTATTGATAAGAGGAATAATATTTATTATACACAGCTAAAACACATCGCAGAAAAACGGATAAGTTTTATTTTTAAGTTTATATTTATATGTTTGCTTCCGAGTGCTGCTAAGCACAATGTAATTAAATATATTGCATATATATTTTTGAACTAAGCTGAGCCAAAAATTATCGGCGTAAGAATTTATTCCTTTCTTCCTTCCCATCTACCATTTCTTCCCATGGGTCTCGTAAGAGGTGAGAGGTGAGGTGAGAGAAAAGCTTTGAAGATCGCAAAATTAAGCAGACCGATGATGGGCAGAAGCATCCGGTACTGCGATCGCCAAACTGCTTGCCGTTCGTGGCGATTATGACAAATCCTCTTTATGGGAGAGGTCTGAGGATGTTAGTTGTGTCTGGGGTTGAAGGGATGAATGCACCCACGTTTTCTGTAGTAGAATTTATATATAGCCTACGTATATATCCATCAGTGAACTTACACAGGATGATAAAGAAAAAGAGGAAGAGCCTGCGACTTTGTCCGCTTGTATGTTAGGAATTCATGGGTTTCCTAAGTACTTAAGATATGACGATAAAACTTAGATAGACAAATACTACTATTTTCTTAAGGGATCCAACAAAATAATGCTAAAAATGTACACTACACTACATCGGCCATTTTTAGTTCACTGCTGAATAAAAGCCACTTCAAGAAAGCGCCAGCAAAAGCCGACATATATATCCGGGAAGGTTTGAAGTGCAAGCGTGTCGGTGAGCGCAGTGCCGGTACCCCAGCCGTGATCCTGTTACCGATTTGTGAAATTTCATCGTTTGCCAAAGCATCGTTTGTTTGCTAGCAGAGTGCACTACATGCAGGCGAGGTTGGCATTTGGAGAATGAGATGAGTATATTCTTCTTACACATTTAATATATTTATAGTAATGGTAAAAACCTTTTTCTTTTATTTGTTAGCCCTTATTCAAGGACGGTAAGCACATACGCCTACTATATGACAGTTGGCAACTAATACGTTGCTGTTTACTCTGTAACCTCTTGTCCGGGACTTTGGACCTTGCTGCAGAAACTTTATAAATTATTTTCGTGTGCAACACATCTGAGAGACGGTAGATTGAATAAACTGCTTGACACAGATTCGCGTTTCGGGTCAGATGGGTGCCTATGCCCAGTAAACAAACGCTTGTTACGACATCTTCTGGGTGGGAAGAAAATTCGACATGTGCCATATTAAATAATTGTTTTTTTCTAAATTAATAAGAATTATTAAAACAAGTAGGAATCTACTATAACTGCATTTGTTTCATTTGTTTAAAGTAAAACTACGTAAATGGAAAATATATTATAAAAAATAACTATATATCTACAAAGTACATTCATGTAAAGAAATTTAATCACTGGATATATAAAATATATAAGTTACAGAAAAATTAAAAAGTGAAATGATACACAATTAGACGAATTAAGGATAATTGGTCTATCGTTACCATGGCAACTACTTCTTTTACGCAATATAATGTAAATATTTTTTTAAAATGAAACACAAATCCTCTGATTATTTTGAGTACTGTAAACAATTCTTTCAATAAAAAGTTTTTATTTGTTACTCGTAACATCCATAAAAAAAATTGATAAGGAAAAACGAAATATCGTCTGTTTTCTAAAATAACCGTTTGATAATATTTGCTAGAAGGCTATTAAATTAAATTAAATGAAAATAATGAAGAAGTGTTAGTAAAAGAGAATAATAAAATTACCACGCTAAACATTTAATATTTCTCACAACGGTAAACATTCGTGATTACTTTTTTGACTTTTGTGTTTATTACAAAATAGAATAAATTTAAAATAATGTATAGTAATAAGCCAACATTGCATACTGGCGGTGTCGTAAATGTATGTCAGTAGTCAACAAATACAAGTATTTTCAACTGATGGGGAAATAACTATCTCAAAAATAATGATTTAAAATATAAAGACCGGCAATGGACAGCAGGGTCCAAAGTGCATGGCGTCATGCACTTTGTGCATGCTATCGTCAATCCCTGCTAAGTATGACGAATAGCGATTTCGGCTCAACCTTTCAACATAGATTTAGGTTCCTAGCAGTAGTGCCTACCTCTGTAACACCAGAGGTGCTGCAGGAGTGTTGCCGGCCTGTAAGGGTATTTGGTAGATGGGAGGGAAGTATGGGGAGGGGGAGTGGGCCTCCTGTTACCTCACTCACCGACCGAAACTCATGCCTCATGCCTCTACTTCCCAAACGGTATTCTGCGACAAGTGTATATCACCACAATACAAAAACAAAAAATAATGTTATAATTTAAATGGAATTATTGAAAATGAAGCCCGTGACTCGTGTAGTCGTGGTCTTTATGATCCGTGTAACTTCAGACGTATTTAAATTTCAATGAAACAAAATGATCATAATCTTGCTTCGTGTAAAATTTCAAGTAAATAGCTTCACTGGTTTTAAGTAACATCTGCAAAAACACATACAGAGATGTTTTAATCATGTCCAACTTTTTCAAGAAACCTAATATAAAACCTAAACATGCATATTAATTTCTCCTATTATACACAGACTTCTATTTTATATTTTAAGTATGTAAGATACGTTAACATGATACTACTTCAAACCAAAAATTTGGACAATATTTTAACGTTTTCTAAAATACAATAACGAAAATTTACCTAAAATAATGCCTTCACATTAGGCCTCCGGGTGACTGAACTTTAAAACAAAAAAAGAGACTAGATTTTTTCATAGTACTCACTAAATAACTGATCCTATCATATCAGGCGTCATCTTGCCGCTATTAACATGTGAAGAGAAGCCACGGGTTTGACAATTCCAATTCGACATTGTAATATGCACACAAAAGAGCGACCTGACATCTCCTTATCAGCTATTACATACAAAAACGCAATGTTTGTTTAACTTTAAGCTTTATTGTACGTACTAAGAAGTGACATTGCGTTGTCGTTTATCTTTTGAATTTACATCGCAGTATACTCTATAGGATCTGACAAGTTCATCCTGCTCGAAGAAAAGGAACACGCTATACGCAGAGATAACGCGCTTAATTAATATTATCGTTTATGATTTCAACGAATGAATTAGTGACAGTAACAGAAATTTCAAAGTATTACCACAATTAGACATATTATGAATAAGGGTGAACAATGTTTTTATCAGTAAATGACCTAATACTTTAGAACTGAATGAAATCACTAGCATCAAGAAAATTTTGTGTGTGGTAGCTGTGGGAGAATCTTATCTCATGGGAGTCGCAGAAACTGACTTAGGGCACACATCTCTGAGCAGAAATCGTCTGTTGGATGGCTGAATAACCATCAAACGTATGCCTAATGTAATCAGACCCAACCCGCCTACAAATCGTTGAGGCAATCGGCAAATCCTCCTATTGGGAGAGGCTTATGTCCAGCTAAAGAATATAATAAATTCCACAATTAGCATTTAGCGTCACTGAGACAACTACAAGTATAAAGTGGCATCGCATGTTTTCCTAAAGTACTTATTCATTGACTTTGCTCACATTCAGCGACGATTTTTTTAATGTAACAAAGCAAATCTCGTGACGATAAAAAAAAATTAGGCTAATTCTAAATTCATAAAACTTTCTTGAATTTGTTTTCAATCAAATTCTCCTACGCAATAAGATACGTGTGATTACTTAAGGTTTCCTGGCATTTAATTAAAAAGTTTAAAAACGGTCGCTTTTCCGTTTTATCTTAAATGATGAAACACCTAATTATATTTTGATCGATATTTGATGAAGATGTTGTAGGTACTTTTGGTATAACAGTAGAAATAAAATGACAGCCTGATAGCCTAGTTGCTAGTGACCCTGCCTTCGAAGTTGAGGGGTTCCAATTCCGCTAGAGGGCAAACATTGGTATAATTTATGTAAATGTTTGTTCTTGAGTCATGGATGTGTATATATGTATATGTAAGTATTAATCTATGTAGATATATGTATATCTAGCTGACCAATCCATGCAATTACCATGACACAGAAAATCCTAGATTATAAAAAATCAATGACAGTAGGTCATAAGGTATTAATGACCCGTCGGAAAAAGAACCCCATATTCATAGAATGCAATCATAAAATAGCAGCTTAATTCCATAATACTTTCGCATGGTGAGAGAGTGTTTAAAACATAGCCTCATTTACTGGTAACGATGCATTCCATCTTAGATCACGGAGATGACATCCCATCTGCATTTTGATTCTTCATTTTCCTTAATTCACGTGGCGAAAAGGTGCAAACACATACCTGTCACTGAAGGCGGTGACCGGTTATGTCGGGATAAGAATTAAGTGCCGGGCCGACTAAAACGTATTAGAGATACGCTGTTAGTCCGGCCGTCTTTACAGCTTCGGCGGAAAAGTGAAGTGAAGATAGATGCAGATTATATATGTGGCGTAGCGATCACTTACCACCAGATGCACTAAATGTTTGTTTGCAATCCTAGTTTGAATAAAACAATACGGGAGTATAAATTGGCTAAAATACATATGAAAGATATCCTTAGCCTTAGTTTACCATATATGTTTTGATTCTCGGAGCGAAATTATTGCATATAAATTACGAATGTTACAGTAAAACAACAACTGTAATCTTTAGTACCCACACTAGTGTCTATTGTAACACGTACCTACTTACACTTGCGGTTTGCGTTATCAATACTTTGTAGCTGCGTTGTGGTTGTGTTTGTTGGGTGACGTCACGCAGAATTGTCATCGCTGTCACGGCTAACGAGCGGCACTCGGACACCGGACACTTGTTTCGTATAGACGTAAAATAATTCGATAAATTATTTTAATTGTTTGTAAATAATCAATGCAAGTACTGAAAGTAGTCTTATACGATAAGTTCAAATATTTGCAAACATTTAGAATATAGTAGGGAGTACGCGGAGAGGACATAAGGAAAATTTAGACAGCTTTCCCTCTCACTTACGTTGCCAGACAGTTCCACAATTAGTCTCATATTTGTAAATAAGGAGATTGTTGTCATAAATCCGACAGACGTTGTCATATACATAATGATTTTGTAATGAAAAGCGTACGTTTAAGAAAAAAAGGTAAGTACGTACTCATAGTACAAAACTTCTTTCGGGTCTCAGGCCTCTTTTTCATTGGGAAGTGACACGCTTGGCTTCAAGATTCAAGACCTTGCCCCCTCCCTCTTTCGAGCCGTCTCAGCTGACGTCATCCGCGCCATCTTGCGACAGTGACGCGTTGCTCGGCAACAAAACACACTACGCAGTATTGAGACTGTTAGTGGTTAAAATGACAATAAATACTCAATTAAGTCTATTTATTGTTGTTGTTGTAATACGGATGTATTCATTGACAAAAAATACAGTATTTATTTTCACCACAGAGCTGCGACCTAAGCGTCGATAAAATATTCAAACTTTAAAAAAAATCCCAAATACCACTCACTCATTAATCATTCCACCTCAAGAACAGGGCGTAGCCTGGTTGGTACGGAAGTTCACTTTGTAATTTAGAGGAAAGGATTTTTGAAAATAAAGCTTTAGAGGAAACCTAAGGGGGAATATACGATATGTTTCTCTAAATGTCAAGCTCCCTACATACAATGCACCATGCTGACTGAAAGACGATCTAGCGACCAACAATTGACGGAAAATCTGTCTAAGGCAAACCCAACTCCCACAGACTAGTGATGGAGATATAGGACCATCACAAGCTGACAAAGAAAAAAGGCACACTGCTAAATTCCGTTGAAAAGCACGGGTATATAATACGTTATGAAATTTATACAAAAAATACTTAATTAATATTCCCAGATCTCATCTGGCAGCAGGACGCTATGCACTCGGCCATCCGAGTTTACATAAAATAAAAGTTTCACCTTGGATCTTTTTTTCCATGGATTGAATTTTTTGTATTCGTTACTGTACCTTGAATGAATTAAAAAGAATGCAATTTTCATTAACAAAAGGTTTTTGAAACCGTGAACTCTCGGTGCTTGGTGACTTTGCGGTTTCTTCGTTAGCTATGGAGTAGTTACTTAATCATGACCCAAAACCAATCGAAACTAATGGAAGTTCATAAACGTATTTATCATTTAAAACAAATGCTCTCCTAGAATCAAACGTTCATGTTGATCGTTTCTTTAAACGAACGTGATCCGAGTAACAATTCGCGATACAATCACAATCACGGCTATTACAGGCATTTGTTACAATATTTATGAATTACCTCCTTCTATTGAACGTGTTTCAACTAAATGCATTTAAAAACATTCAAAAAGTCGGTGTTAAGGTGCGATAGTGACGAAATGTTTTCACAGATAATGGTAAATATAATTAACTCTATTTGTTCCAAACACTCCATTATCCCTTCGCTTGAAACAACTGAAATTCTATTGATAAGGGTCATTACATCATCACTTCTAATTCATTTGAAAAAATACTTTGCCAAAACTGACAAATATACATAAGGAATACAAGAATTTTTAATTTCTCTTGCCTATTATTACATTTGCCATTATTACACATACTCGTTAATGGTGTAACTATAAGAAAGGTAGCACAAATGCAAATGATCTATTTTCTCGTATCATCCAAAAGTGCGTAAGAATACGCAAAGCTTAAAACATACCTCATCATACGGATAAATAAAATCAGAGTTTGTCTATTATAGTCTAATGTTTATGGTTCGGATACATTTGCCGGTAGTATATTCGCATAATTGACAGTTCTATTGGACTGTCTGATCGGATTTAACTCAGAAATCACTGGAGTGATACATGAAAAGGTTACGGATTGAAACCTCTAACATCATTTTATTCTTTTTCATTGTAATATCTTAAATACTTTTACTGTGACAAAATATTAAAATTAGCAATAAAATATTTTTATAAAATGTTCAACACAAGTTATTATAATTATTTGAAAAAAACCACATTTTACTTAATTGGTCACGAGTACTGAATACGAGAAATAAAGCTATCTAAATGTATAACAAACTGCCGGTGGTTATAAAAAAATGTCCTACTATAACATAATTGTATAATTTGAATAATTTCTTAAAATAAAATAAAATACATAAAAAAAATAAACTTTATAAAACAAATAATTATTATTTAAATAAAATACATAAACACCAACACAGCCTGCAAAGGCCTTCATCTGGGCCTTCTCTGAATATTGAAGATGGTTATGAAGGTTCCACCACACTGCTCCAGTGTGGGTTGGGGGACTTCATATATTTTCTAGCATACTACATGTTTAAGAACAACTGAAACATCATTGTTGTAAAATCTATATATATACATCTTACGGCTTTTACCCTTTATAAGGAGGGGTATGCATATTTTAATATTTTCTTAGTAAATATTCTCTATCTCTCTCGGTAAATATTTTTCATTTCATTTTATTTACTTGTTAAAAGTTTTGTAGCACACCTATACAATTATATTCACATGACTATAGTACTAAGTGTTATATATTGTTAGCATATCACAAGGTGCTAAGATAGGAAACAGACAGACGCCTATACGGCGATAAAATATATTAGTATATTTATAACGCAATAAACAGTCTTTTATTGAATGATAAACGGGACTTGGTATTGCAATCAATTTGTATTATATGTTAACTAGGTTTGAGTTTTACTTTGTACTTAGTAAAAGTTTGTAAAAGCTTCTCCTTCAATTAAAATTTTGTAAGAACTTAACCTTGCACATTTAAATATATCACCAACATTTGTTACGAAAATGAACTGATTTAAAATAGTGACTTTTTATATAAATAGCGAAAAGGTTTTTTTTTTCATAAATAAGGGGATCAAATAAATAATGCACATGATAGTATGTGATACCTGCGGTACATAGACACAAATAAGTTCAAAATGTGTAGGTGTAAGAATTAACGAAAGAGGCTCTGATGACCGAATAACAGGCAGAATCCGGATCCATCTGAAAGTACCGAATACAAATACTACAAACTAGTGACGGGGAGTACCACAGGTGTAAGGGTGCCGATACTGCACTCACCAATTCGCCCGCCCAGTATGGTGAGTATGGGCACACCACCATGCATGCCCTGGCGACTTTTGTTGGCGCTGTCATGGAGAGGCCTATTTCCAGCAGTGGATTCTTTCAGGCAGAGCAAGTAAAGTAAGTTCAAAATGCAGAGGCGTTGACATCAGTGACGGCTGAGATGTAATATCTCGTGACCAGAATATGGGTCTCTGACTACTAAAAGAAACACAGCAGCATATGCTGGTATTATGTGAGTGTGGTTAAGCAATTTCGTGCTGCAGCTATAAGCGGGACTCTACACTTATGTTTATTTTATTTCGAATACGTATTGCATAATTCAATGAGCATTTAAATGAATGAAAAAATAACAGAGACTCCCGCATTAATTGTTTTTGTTTTAAGATATTATTAGACAAGAACGAAATAATTATTTGATTAAAATTCTGTTGTTATATCGAATAAAAACCCGTTTTTTACGAGAATTCTCATGTTTACTAATTACATTCATATCTAAGGTCACCGTCGTCAGTCAGAAACAAGTAAGCACAGACAAAATTAAATCGACATTGGATCTAATCCCAAGTTATGGCAAGGTGCGATAATTTTCTGGCAGTTTACTTACTCATCTTATATATACATATATATATATAAGATGAGTAAGTAAACTATATATATATATATATATATATGTATACATATTGCACCCACAGGACAAAATGGACAAAGCAAAGTAATTTTACAATATTTTTCTAAATTAACAAATATTTTTGGATTAATATAAAGCTAAGGATACTGAGGTCTATCGAGAAACAGTCCAGACTGGTTTTGCAGGTAATAGCAATTTGATGGTTTGGCTTTTACCTTCCGGTTACACAGGATTACCGAACTTTTTTCCAGTTTCACTTTTGAATATTTGTAAAAGAACTGTAATAGAAGTTTTAATTACATAAAAAACCATACAACGACTAAAACATAAATAAAGTGTATAAATAAAACAAACAAAGTTTAAAGTCACACTTGTATGTTGTAAAACATCTCATAACGATGCAGCGTAAGAGTGTTTGGAGTACTCGCTGTGATACTGCTGCAGTGCGGCCTACTTGGGATGCTGCTTCATAAACCAATGAAATTAAATTTCTTCTCACTCACTTCCGTAAACAGGATTAAAACATTAATTATTACTCACATGACTTAAACTCTTCCTTAAATATTATAACGATAATGAAATCTTGCATTTACGTGAAATACTACACATTTGAAATGAAACTATTATTTACGGATCGTATCGCGTTTAATTGTTTTTTTTTTAATCCCGACGTTTCGTCTTTACAGCACCCGTGGTCACGGTGGGACTGATGTTTTTGCCACCCTGATGTCTTAGTTAACCCGGCTTCTGTCAGATTTATAGAGCTCCTGAAACGTCGGGATGTAAAAATAACAAAACGTTTGTGTGCTTATGTACGCAAGTAAGAAGTTATACTTCTTTAACACTTTCTTTTCGAAACAATAATATCTAATAAATCTATAATGTAAACAAATAAAAAAATACATACCGACAGTTAACCTCAAATATATGAACCCACTTTAAAAAAGTTTATAATATAAAATAAAAAGAGTACTTATCGACAATTAACGTCAAATATGTAAATACACTTAAATTTAAAATAAAAATTAAAGTTTATAATAGATAGACCACTTTATCACGAATATTCATAATATATTATCATCATGTCCGTATATAATTAAAAATCACCCACATGTATATTTACGTATGATTTTAAATATATTCGTATGTAAAGCCAAATACTACGAACTCCCATACTTACTGATTACTGCAAGGATAACAGTACCAAAAATAACTATAGTTTGGAACATAGGTTCATCTTATTATATTGACGTCCATTTTGATACATAGATAAAAATAAAATATTAACATTAGACAGAACTCTGTAGTAAAGCGCTGGTACAGTTACATCAATCTAGGCCTCTAATGAAATAGTCCTTTTAACTCTAAACTCTATCGTGTTTGTGCTCTCGGCTTATTTTTGATAATTTAAATTGGTAAAGTATTTCTTCATTTAACAATTAGAATCTGTCCATCGCGTTGAATCTACATTGAGCATTAGCAACAATATGAAAGAATATAAAGGGTATACTGAGCTAATATAATTATAGGCTATGAAGTTTTGAGCCAATGAAGTATCTTCAAGTATCACTAGTGACTCGCGCTGCACAACACTAATTGCGGGTATCCTTAGTAATATAAATGTCAAGTTCCATCACATTAGCATCATTACGCAATTAGTAATTGAACCGTAAACATCACCACGTCCGAGTCATCCACGCTTTGCACGAAATTGGATTATCGAAATTGGGCTGCAATAAAATTCCTCGCAAAAAAGATCAACAAATATTTTTTTAACGGGTTAAAGCCCTTTTTGTAAGTAAGAAGTAATCTAAGAAGTATACTGAAGAAGAGGAAGAGTATATTGAAAATTAAATTAGTTACACATTTCTATCTGCCTATGAGACTAAGGCATTTTTAATGCCTTAGTTTCAAAACTTTTCAGCCACTCCTCATAATTCTCAGGGTCGATAAAGCATCTGTATGTAACCTGCTTCCATTGAAGTTTTCTGCTGGTGCCCATGGGTTTTAATAACCACTTACCATCAAGTTAACTGTTAGTTCACTTTATCACTCGAATCCAAACGATACCGTGATAATATTAGGGAAATAGATGAACGCAGGAACATGAACCGAACAGTGCATAATTATGCAGTGCTTTTAGGTTTTGTCTAAAATTTATTGTTAATAAATATAATATAATAACTACAAAGCTACGGTTATCAATTTATCAACATTCAATTTCAATACCAAATCCTGGATCACAGAGACCTTTGTCTCATATTTATGCCTTGTTTGATTTTCATCAGATCGGACTGCGCTGCGATAAACTTGAGATTTTTTTTATTTTATTACGCTAATTTACTCCAAACTGCAATATAAGAAAATAAACAATATGTTTACCTACAATATAGAAAACTTTCCCGTAAATATAAAAATATAAAAGATAAGATAGATAGATAGCTAAGAAAAGATTTCAAGAAAGTTTATTCTTAAAGGGGTTAAATGGCGATATAAAGACTATATGTTTATGAAGTTAGAGGTATTACGATTGACATTTAGGTTAATAGTTTTAATTAAATACTTGTATTATTGTGTAAAATATAATTTACTGTTATTACCAACACGAATCTTAATACAAAAAATACTTTGATATGAAACTATTATTTACGGATTTTATTGCGTTTAATTTTGTTTTTATATTCGCGACGTTTCGAGAGCTTTACAGCAGCCGTGGTCACAGGAGAACTGAGGTGTTAGACGTCCATGCCATAGTTAACTGGGGCTACCTTCAGCTTTTATTTATTAATTTTGGTCCGATCTACGTAAAATACTTCTAAATAAGTATTTGATTTTTTTTTATTGACGAACTCAAAAGCACCTCCGTCTATTATCCGTAGAGGTTAGCAGATGTAACGGATTTCCTGAAATGCTGAGCATTTGAAAATTATTATTAAATATGTATTCGTGTATGGGGAAATACACACTACGCTCTCAGGATTTCAGTATAAAATGCTGTGTTTCTCAGGGGTGACAACACATCTATTTCTTGATTCTTAAGTCTTGAGGTGTTTAAGCCATAGAAATTTAATTGTTTTGACACGGGCAGGATATTTGAAGGTGTCCAGTAGCCGCAGCGAGTCCTTTACTCGATCGTAACTCTCATTTAAAACAAAAAAAAATTAAATAATGTTTATGGTAATGGTAATGGTACCGGCAAAAGGGATCAAACCCAGATCACTGACGTCTTATGCAGCTTAACGAAAGTGCTGTCACCTCATTAGTGTTAAATAAGTGTTATTTTAACATTGTTGTATTTCTAGTATATCGCTGGATTTTAACTAATTTCTTGTCCAATTAACAAATATTTACAACCTGTCTTACACACAAACGCATGTAGACATCTAATATATCATGGTTTTTGTACATAAACTTTTGTCAATAATAAGCGAAATGTATCCCTCGCCGTAACTAAGGAAATCGACTCCTAATAACTTACTCAGTTTTCCCGGATGCCACTCCGGGACGTATGTTTGACGTCAAGCTAAATGTTGTCCTGGTCAGCAATGGAACTTAATATCTATTAATAGTATTTTATTAATTAGATAAGACTAAAATAACAAGTTTTTTTTTTATTTCAGTAACATAATCAAAACATATAATTTTATTCGAGTTTGGTGTCTCCTTTTTAGTTCAAATGTACCCGTGTCAGGAGACTCTTTACGCCTTTTATTTTTTATCTATTATTAAATAGAAAAAAAAATACGTAGGCACTTTAAGCCAAGTGTAATTATTAAAGTATCTGCATGAAATATCTAAGTGAATGCCAATTAATTTATGTTGAGTTATGATACTTTATCAGAAAGGTAATACGAATAAAAAACTTAAATAATATTTTATATGCAAAAAAGTATGCTAATTACTAATTTCACTGTTGCAACTATATTTAAAATTTGTTGAGAAGGTAGGTATAATGTTGCAACTGTAAGTTCCTCACGTTTATGAATAAAATTTAAGCAAAATGATAAAAATTAAGAAAACTTATCGCACATGTTATTACTAATAAATGTAATAACAGGTTACAATAACTTGGTAAATGCAACAACACAAACAACGAACAACAAACAGGCGAGATAGAATTTCTATGTGTACGTAATGGAGTTTCGATCAGTGTGGAGGCGGGTGTGTGCATCGGACGCAATGTACGTGGGCGCTCCCCTCCCACCCCGGCAAGGTCACACAGTATGGCTGTGGTGTGGCTATGGACAGATAGAACAGGTGTTTGTGAGACAATGAAATCAAAGCCAACACAGTGATTTATATAAGTTTGAAAATTTCTGTAACTATCGTTTGTAACAAATATACGTCATGAGCCGAAATATGATGTGTTCTATATTATATTTTTTTTACAAATTTCTCATGACATAGGAATCGATTTTTAAGTCTGATAATCGATTTATTTTTTACGTATCTTGTAATATAACTCTATTTTTTATCTTATGACCATAAGGTAAGATCTTATCTTATTTAATGGAGATATTGGAACTGATAAATACAGAATGTAGCAACTTTTTGTGACAGATTGTTGTTAAATTTTGATTAAAGCGACATCTTAATAATTACATTGCTGCCGTGTGGTATCGGCGTAGAAATCTGGGTTGTCCCATTTGTCCCTTGGGTGTCGTAAGATGCGACAAAGGCAAAAAAGTCTTAAAACTCCCAAAGACTACCGACAGATGGCGGTATCTGGAATTTACTCGAAATTACTAGACCAAAATTAAGCAGACAGATGTCGGGCAAAAGCGTCTTAGGCGCGAGGTGTCTTGTACTGCGATCGCCAATCGCTGTCCTATATTTATAACCATCTCAAAAATGCTTTAAAGACGCGCGTCAAAATATCGAGCATCGTGATTCTGACAAATCTTTCCAGAGGTATCCCTCTGGGAGGATTTGTCAGTATCACGATTATAGCCCCATAGCTGTGGGCTATGGCAACTTGTTGAGTGATGATAAAGAAGAATAATGTAAAATAACCTCTTAGGTATTCTACTTCTATTGTATAAATTTCGAACATGTTCTTTCGAACTGCCCAGTTTACTGTCATAAGAATTTACTTACTATAATTCTTATGATAGTAAACAAACACAACTTTACGATTTCTGACAACGTTGTTGCGAACTTGGTAATACATGCCGTTTTATTGTTTTTGGATGTGGAATTGTGCAAAGTAATTTCTTCTAACATTTTTTGTATTCAATTTGTAAGTTTTACCTCGTTTGTTAACTAGTTGAATTTTAGTTTTATAATAAAGTAACATCACTCCTAGTACCTTTGGGAAGTTTGGGAATTTAAATTAATTGGATACTTTGGATTTTGTTACATTGGATTTAGGATTTAGAATGGCTAAAATTATAATATAATACATTATAATTTTATTTATAATATAATATTTTAATTTTAATTATAATATAATATATTATAATTTTTACTATTTTATTATAGTAATATATAAAACTTGTAATTATATATGAAATTACTCACTGTCATAGAATCTCAATATATTTTGTTGAGAACAGAATAAAAATAGAATAAATTTAAATAAATTTTAGTTTTGCAATAAATTTAAAATGAGTTACAAAAATGAATAATTAGTGCTTTATACGAAATATTTACTCGTAGATTATTAATAAAAAGAACGCCTAAACATTCGGTAATTATTGAACGAAATTACTGAATTAACTTCAGGAGACCCGAGTTCGATCCTCTATGTTCATATCTTAAAACCAGGTTTTCGAAAACTATGTACGATTTGTATCATTGAGCTGAACACTGATACGGCGACAGGGTTCACTAACTGTTACTTGTTCGTAATAAGCTCTGATGAAAAGTCTAGAGCTCTGCTTATCCCATAATTTGTTAGCGCTCATGTCAGCTTATTTTTTTAGCCCACTAAATCCTTCATATAGGTACATACAAGTACATACAAAGTTAATAGTACTATAATTTAAAACGCTAAGGCTCTTTATGGGTTCTTTATCGTTTCTTATTATTTTTATTTGTTTATCAAATTATTTATTGTTGATATATGATATAGGTTGTATTTTATTCGAACCAATTAATAATGCTTATTGACTTCAGTTGCTGTCCCCACGTCATCTTTGATTATTTTCGTCGACGAGGTATTATTTGTATAAATTTGAACAACTGCAGAAGTCTAGTAGTAGTTTAGTGCCCGTGTAAAAAAAATATATAATTAAAAAGTTCCCGAGCCTTTGAATGACGTAGAAAGAATGTGTTTGCATGTTTAAACCTTGAAGGTCTACTGTTCACGCTTCCATGCTTAAATTATACTTGCAAGAAAAAGTGTAATGTGCCATGAGCAAAATAAAGGGGGTGATTACACAGTCAAGAAAAAAATATTGAACATAAAGTACGTTATTGTTTTTAAGAACAAAAAAATAGAAGGTGATTTTAATTATTAAACACGATTATTATTTTATTTTTAAATAACTATTCTGGAAGTTTTACTTTAATTGAAATCTAACAGATATTTGGTTACTTTACTATTGTATAATAAAGAAACTACAAATATCAACGAAAGTTGATGTTAGAAATGTTCACGTGTTACTTAAAAACTGTCTACTCTTTTTAGTACATCTTTCATCATCATTATAATCACAACAGCCAGTGACTGGTCCACTGCTAAATAGCAGCATAGCATAGCTTTATATTTACACCATTGTTAATTATTATTACATTATATTAGTAGGTAAATTTCGTATGTATTACTACTGCTTAATGACTGCTTAATCACATGTATCAAGTAGTTAACAGTAACCTGTTATTACTCATAGGCGAGAAAGCGGTAATGCTTGATTAAGTGCAAGTGCTACGGAACGAACCACCTATAAACACACTGACCTGACACCCTGTCCCCTACCGCCCTACGATCCCCCAGAAAACCCCTTTTCACACACGTATAAGCTTTACGTACACACACACACTAAGAGTTCTCTTCGTAAAAGAACACACTCGAGTGCGTAAACACGAAGGCGCACACATATAAAACTACGGGGAAAACTCGGCAAACGTTATACAGTGAACTTTGTTTCAGACATATACAAACACATAGTTAAAATACATAGGTGTTTGAAAGCAACAGATTCTGCGGCGTCGCAAACTATATAATGAAACGGACTTATTTCTTGGCAACAGTAACACAAATTGACGCAATTCAAAAAGCGTGACTAATAAATTCTCTTGGATTACTAAAGTAACGAATGTGTTTTTGCGAACGAAGTGAATTAAAAACATTTTTATCCTTTCACATTTTTATATGTTAATCGGGGAAACTGAAAAACTTCAGAATGTTCTTGATTCTTAGTAGGTATAGGTAGGTCTGAATATATCGAATTCTAGAAATCACGCACTATTTTGTTGCTACTTGTGTACTTCATTATTTTAGACCTACATAGATATAAATAGATATGTATACGTTATTTACACAAGAAAAATATTGTTATTGATAATTTGTTACGCATTTCGGTAAATTGTTGTACTAAAAAGGGTCGATTCTGAATCATAAATTCGCCGTACCTAAGCGTTTTTGTGTTTATATTATAACGTTATAATTTTTCTTTGATCGGTTAAAGCAGTTTTTCGTCAATGTTGAAGGCGTACGTATATTTTAGTGTGTAATGGTTTCTTGCTGTACTAATTTGTTCACAAGATTTATTGCTGCTGGATAACGTTATAGTAGGATCATAACGCTGCTAACATAGTACACATCACGAATTATGAGTGACGAGAACCGAAACCAAATTACTGGCAATGATAATTACAATTAATGACGGCGTTAGCTTATCTGCCACCCTTTCTTCCTATGGATGTTGTAAGAAGAGACAAATAAAAAAGCGTTGTAAATCACATGTCGATTTTCAGTATCAATCCCGACGACAAGGCTTGTCAATCTTCACGTTATATCTACTAAGGAGGCGAAAAATGTGTCGCGGGCTATCTCACTCACCGAACGAAACGCAGAAGCACATTATGCCTCTACTTCACGCCGGTATTCTGTGAGGCCGTGGTACTACCCGATCTAGCACCTCTGCTGTGTTCACCTCCGTTTGATAAGATGACTTGCGTTCGTAGGACCAGACACACGACACGACATGACATGACTTGACACTTGGGTATGTCACCCCATAAGAAAGTCGCAATGGCTACCGACAGATGGCGGGATAACCATCTCGAAAAATCCAAACAAAATTAAGCGGACCAATGAGCAGCAGCAGAGGCGAGAGGTATTTGGTACTGCGATCACCAATACCCTTGCCGACCGTGGTGATAATGTCATATCCTCCTTATGGGAAAGGCCTTTGCTCTGCAATGGACTATTTGCATGCTGTTGAGATAAGGTACCTTTCGCGACCTACGCGAAATGCGATGTGGTGATAGATTCCGTTACATCGTCACCACACACACACACACACACACACACACAACACTATAATAGCTTTATGGTTACTCGTACTATATTCCCAGTTTTATAATACTCGTAAATTGCAATTTCAGTATTTCTAACCAGGTTTCCTAAGCGTGTCATAGGCGTAGTGACATCTGCCCTATTACTGTACATTATTACAAAAAAAAAATATAGTGTTAAATGTTTATTACAAGGTACGCGGCTTTTCTTTCAAGCGTAATTGCTAGTCACATTACTGATTCCAGTATATAAGTCGTCCAGTCAAGGAGTTTCAATAAAAACGCGCATAGCTTTTGTATGTCCACGTCACTCACGTAGCATGTAAAAGCACTGATTTTACCCGTCTACTTCACCCTTACAGGTGCGGATGACACCACGGATTTCCATTATTTATTCAAAGGAAACGTGTGTCTTTTCCAATATGTATTGCAGAAAATTACAAAATGTTGAAATTTTAAAATTGGATTTCTTTACGCTATCAATGTACTTTGTTAGGAATAAAATATTCATAATTCATAAATGTTAATGTTTTTATGATGATTCTGACGAAGTATTGCGTTCGTGTTACATAATATATAATACTGGCGTTAGTTACGATTAAAAGGCTGCTAAACAATTACAATAATTCCATAATTATGTGTATAAAATTCTTGTCCTGGCCGTAATTATGTGTGAATTTTGTACAAATTTCTGCCGCCAAGCAGCAGTGCAATTACCGTCGTATTCTAATGTGCGTATAGAGAGCCAGTATAGTTTTGGGCATTGAGACATTCCATCTTAGACCTCAGTGGTGACAACGCATCTGTAACCATCTTCGATTGAAGACGTTTGTATGGGCCCATAGGCTGCATTAGCCACTTACCATCAAGTGGAACGTAAGCTCATTTGTTGTTGACCCCAATTCAATAAAAAAAAACAGAATTTTAAAAAGCAATATTATAAATTTATAAATGACAATTAAACTCAATAGTCTAATGCCAGTGGTCATTAAGACGAATAGAAAGAACTTTAAACTTATAAATATTCGCGACGGCTCGGTGGCATAGTGGCTAAGCGTTTAGCTGCGGCGCTGTGGGTCGCGGGTTCGATTCCTGCACGGGACAGTATTTGTATGGACTACAAATAATAGTTCCCGGTCTGGGTGTTTGTCCATCTGCAATTCATATATGTAAACTGCCTCCGCGACACAGGAGAAATTCCTTGTCGCAAATGACAATATGGAGGGGCTTCATTAATACGAAATTACTTTCAGCTTATTACGGTGAAGTTACTAAACTTGGAACAATTTCTCCTACACACTGTTCCGAGTCATTATTTCCTCGACAAACATATCGAACGGTAGCAACCTGTCAACATTACCGCATCCATAATATATCGCACGGAGACGGTAGGTTGCACAGATTTGCATAATGACCCTACTATCAGCCCACATGACCCCGTTTTTTACCTAATCAGCCTACGGCTGTCGGTGCGTTGTTTTGTTTTCCAACTTTACGCAGATATCGGCTCCATTCGGAACACTGCAAATGCCTTATCTCGCGGTGTACATTGCTGCAAAGATTCCATTATTGTGTCGAGAAAACAAATAATTGGAGTTCACGTTTTGACATTGGTAATTGTGTTCTCATACTTTGAATTGTAGACACAACTCGTGAATTTTACGATTTTGGAATATAAATCATATATTTAGGTATTAAATTAATTATTATCAAACCTTTGACATCGAAAACTTATTAGAGCCAAGCAGTGCCTTTTGCTGCTGCTCGGGCCGGCTCTACCGGGTAGTAATACGGCCTCGCAGAATACCGGCGTGAAGTATTATATAGGCATCTTGTGCTTCTGCGTTTCGTTCGGTGAGTGTAAAAACCGACCAGTTTTCAGGAGGCCCACTCCCCCTCCTCCCCCGCCCATATATCAGAAGTTGTAGATGTTCGTGGGCGTCGGTAATCACTTACCGTCATGTGAGCCGCATGCTCGTATGCCACCTCCTTCCTTTTTTTTAAAAAAAAACATCATGCAATGTTAATGAAAATAGTTTTTTTTTTTGTCTACAGATAGCAGCTGTTGACGTCCACAGTAGCAGCCAGCCAACCGGCGATTCTCGTTCTTGCCCCGCTCCCTACACCCTCTTCAAGATTGCTGCCACGATGGGTCGGAAGAAAATACAAATATCCCGGATCACAGACGAACGGAATCGGCAGGTTTGTACATATGTATACGATTTTGAACCATGTGTTATGTATTATTACAATCGTATGTTATCATGTGTATTTATCATGTGTGTTATATAGCACTAAACTGGAGAATGTTAGTACATTATATATCAAATAGTCTAAGAATTTCACAATTACAAAGTAATTATAAATGTTCATTCGGTACGGCTCAGCGTAACTTAAGTTTCTTTAAGACACTTTTCACTCCTCCGGGAAATAGACAGTCGGATGACGTCACTGATTTTGCTCACTACACTCAGGATAAGACAGGCGAAATATATACGTATATTATACTGTCTATTCACTGTAAATTCGACTATTAACTTAAGTATTAAATCGTGGGTCCCCAGTTTAGATCCCAAAATTTAAATTATTAGGAAACACAATTATTTTAGGTTTTGGGTCTAGTTGAATTGCATCCTGTGTCTTATTCCTTCAATCTTATCGAGTCAAAGTTATATCTTTTACGGGAAAACGTGCAAGTCCCTCTGTGTTTCGTAGTATGCGCTCTTTATCCTTGGCAGTTAATATCTGACGATAGTATCCGGAAGCCACAAGTAAAGACGTAAATCTTCTTGATTAAATAAAATGAATAAATTGACTGGTCTACGTAATGCCTGTGACATGAATCATGTGAAAAACGTAATTTTTCATATTTAAGGTTAAGTTTCCGAACTAGTGCCAAAGATAATGATAGACGATGAGTGCAAGGAAATTATACCATAGAGTAAATTTGTAACTTAATAGCGGTGTAGTTGATGTGCAGAGCTCTTTGGAATAAATAATTTGTCGCAATTAAGTTCGTAACATAAAGTTTTTCTCACGCGAACTTTCTACTTTTATTTCATTCTAAATTTTTTTGACACTTTATTATTAGGATATTTATCAGAACATAGTTATTTTATTAATATTGTATATTACTATTTACGCAATTACAATACATGAAAATTTCATTGCAATTAAGAATATTTAAGTGGAGCTCGGTTTTGTCCGTTGCGATATAAATTAACATTAAACACAAGGTTGTAAAAGGGTAAAATGACCTTAGCGTTCCGACCAAACAGATGCGGAGTATCAGCACTCTCCCACTGCCAACATTATCGCGAAGGGACAACGACCGCTCCCGTTAGTAATTTATTAATTATACGATTACGTTGTATAGTACTATCGTCCGGTTTAGACGGATCCTTTGCCCTGCCGCTAAGCCTCCACGTTGTCGTTTTAAATTCGGGAAACATTGCCGGCGGGGAAGCTCACCGGCGGTTGGTTCTGTAATAGAGGAGTCAGACGACTGAAATGGAAGTTGCGAAGGTCAATCTGCGTTTTGACGCCCGCTTTGACCCTGATCCTATGCCCGATTCTTTGTTTTACTTTATAAAATAAATACAGCTTCAGGCACACTTTAATAGACTTTTATGATTATACGTAATATTAAATATTATCTCGAAGGAACTAGTGGTCGAGATATAAAGTATCATAATATTCCATGACATAATCTAGGTACTTCTGTTAGCCATATCAGTAGAACTTCATGTAAAAAAACATTTTCGATTTTTTTCAGTAACAATTATCTTTATTGCGAATATAATTTACAATAAACTTGTGCTTGTAGCCTGAGCTAGACTTATTACTAGAGTTTCAGTAGGCGCTATCTTCGCTTAGTAAAAAAGGCATACATACGTATTTATAAAAGTACCATTAAAATTCTTAAAGTAGAAATTTGAGTTGATGTTTCATTAGTCGTGGAAATACAATTCCACGACTAATGAAACATCAACTGTATATAATAATCAACAAAGACATAAAATACTGAATTAAATATTTAAATGGAAGTTAATATAATAACAGAAATGAGTAATGATGCAAAGACGTATAGGAAAAGTTTATCGCTTGCCTTCTGGCACAATAAATAACGCGAAACCATGATATGAAATGTTGGTATGTACCAGGTTTTTGTTTTAAGGAAAAAGAAACTATGTTAAATAGCTTGTAAATAACCGCAAAATTGACACGATAGCGTACTTAATGATGCGGGTTATTGAATTTTAAATTATAATGCTGTCCCGGCGACATTATAAACTTTTTCATTCATTAATCAAAAAAAAAATGCTCAGTAATTCAAGTGCAAAACTTTCTATAGTTATCGCTGATCATAATTAATTGACATAAATCTGAAAATTTGTTTTTGTATTAAATGAAAACAATGACTGCCTGTAGGAATTCTTCGAATTTGCGAATAAATTCATAGACAGACAGACACCCTGATCTAGATCTATTATCTTCAGGCCCTACAAATAAGTATTCCTTGCGAGAATCGAACCGGGGAATGGTAGCGTTGTAACCAATCGCTTAGTCAATATGCCAATCAATCTATCCGAAAAGAAGACGCGTCCAAGGCCACTTCAGGCGCATCTAAAGGAATTTAGTAAAGCAATTTTGGATATTAATGTTAAAGCTGTTGCCATGTACGTTTTTTTATTTATATATTTGACCGATTATTATTATCATTTATAATGATAATAAAAATCGATACTTATTACAGTAACGAAATTTAAATGTTCTTACATAATCGAAAATCTTTTTATCTGTACCAAATGTATCTGAATATAAATTAAATGTAATTACTGCCATATCTTACAACAAACGGCCGGTTGTAACTTAAACTTATCCGATTCATAATTACGTATTATATGGACCGTGTTCAAATTGTTTTAAATGAAATTATTATTACTTCACGCATTGAAAACACTTAAACTAAGTTAAACTGCTTCGTGCGTAGGTAATGCGATTTCATCGTCATTTCTTCAGTGCATAAGTTGGTTAATTATTAATATTATCATCTTTAATGACGGTAGCTTAATTTTAAAGTATTAAGTTGCGTACTAAAAGAGCTTTCAAACGTAAAAAGAGCTCTCATAAAGAGATTTTTAAGAGCATTTTAAGGGCAAACTTTTAGCCGATTTTGTAAATCGTTCCATACATAATGAAGAAGTCAAAACGAATTCAATGTTTTAGATTGCACTTTATCTATTAAAGTATAAAATAACTAGATAATACTGCAAATTAGATACAACTTTTTGCAATTTGAATTTTTATCATCTAAAAAGCACTTGTGTTTGTCGGAGGTTTATTTTTTTTTTTTTTTTATGAAAAAATAGGCCTGCGTTTGACCTCAATCTTGCCCGATGAATAGCGAAGATGAGGCCTAGGATGGTACACGCTTGCCTAGAGGTCTGTTCACTTTGGCCTTATAGTCAAAGCTGCGATATTATAATTTCACTTATTGTATTATTACTATTTGGACATAATACAATTGCCTCTTTTTTAGTACAATAATCGCCAAATTATGTGTCGTGTGGATGTCGTACAAGGTTCTGAGGTGCTGTAAGAATCGATCAAGGAAAAATAGGCGGTGGAAAAACCATCTCGAAAGTCTACTTGTGCTTGGTGGTAAGCCTATCGCACGTCTTGCTCCCCAAGTGTTGGCTCAAGCATTGGCTTTGGCACGGGGGATCGAACCCTAGTTTCCTTCTTCGGAGGTAGTAGATTGAGCGGTTAGGGGATCGACCTTCGATCCTCCTATCGTGCCTCCGATCCACATATCGTGGTGTGTGATATGATTCAGATAATAAAATTAGAAAAACAATCTATAATCTTGTGGCTGTTTAACATAGATGTCTGCCAAAAGATTATGGAAATTTCTCTCTTAACATATTTCAAATATGTTTATAGGCCTAGGACTAGACCATTAAGGAGTAGACGATAATATTGACAGATTGAAAATTGGTCAATGTTAAATGATGATATAATGATAATTTTTTTTTTTTAATAAAAACGTTACCTTCCGCTGTAGGAATTTCTCCTGTGTCGCGGAGGAAGTTTACATACATGAATTGCACATGGACAAACGCCCAGACCGGGAACTATTATTTGTAGTTCATACAAATACTAGTCCCGTGCGGGAATCTAACCCGCGACCCACAGCGCCGCAGCTAAGCGCTTAGCCATTACGCCACCGAGCATTATTGGTCGAAAGATGATGTATCAAATGAAAGCGAAAGTTATTAACGTCATATTATTAATGCGGGAACCGGAGAACAAACAACTGACTCGCAAATCAGCTAATATCATACGTAATCGTTTCAGGTCACCTTTAACAAGCGCAAGTTCGGCGTCATGAAGAAAGCCTACGAGCTCAGTGTACTGTGTGACTGCGAGATCGCTCTAATCATATTCAGCTCCAACAACAAACTCTACCAATACGCCAGCACGGACATGGACAAGGTAAATAACTCTCGCTAATCGTGTTTCGATTTAGAAAATGAATGAAGAAAGAGAGATTTAATCGGATAGGATACCCTACACTGTCCTATGTCGTCTAAATTGGCGATATACTAAAGAAGGGCCATATTAAGAGTACCCATAACCCATAAACTTTCTCAGATTGACAGTCGTGAGTACTGCCATATACGTAAATAGGTACTCTAGAATTTACATATAATCTCGGTGAATCTGATTATCTAAATTTTGATTTAATTTATTATTAAGAAGCATACGATCTGTACCCGTACTTTGCTACGAAACGTTTACGTTTTCTTCTAAACTGCTTAAAATTACCCAAAAGCTAAATTTTGTATAATTATTTCCTATTGCATCTAGAGGTCACAAGATTAATCTAGATAACAAAATACATTGTAGCCTCTACTTTTCATGATATTTATCTTTTATAATATGTAGTATAGATTTATTATGACAAAGTTGTCTGTAGTTGTGTTTAGTTCTAATGGTAACTAAGTATTTAGATCTATTTAATTAATACAATTATATCATTTAAAGTCTTTTCCCCGATTTCCTTTCGTATCCTAAATCTGGGAACGATGTTTGTGCAGAACCGAGGACTACATTTGCATAATTTTGTTTTTCGTCGCATTTTCAATTCGCGGCACAACCAATTAATAAGTTAGTAAGCAGAAACGTTTTCCTTCAATTTTATAAAACTGACCCAGTAAATTAAAATTAATGTACATAATTTTGCTTTGTTAACATATTTTTTTTGTTAGATTAAGCTTTTAGTTATTGAATAAATGTAGAATTTTTTTTATACATTTATTTACTTTTCTTCTTTCATTTTCCTTCTTATTGTTCTAATTGGCGGTCGAGACACATTAATAAACTGTAGTATAAAAATGTAAATTCAAAAAAATATACTAGTCTACGATGTTTCTAAAAATCATATGAATGTACGTGTATATAATTTCTTACAGGTTCTACTGAAATACACGGAATACAACGAGCCGCACGAGTCATTGACGAACCGCAACATTATCGAGGTACATTAAGTACGGCGTCATCTGTGTGCCCGTGATCGCAATGCAATGTCCATGCAAAGTTGACTTATCCCATTAACCGCGTGCTTTTACTCACAAATAAACCTAATGTCCACGTTTTTTTTTTTTACTAAAAATGAAACTACAAACAAAAATACAATAGCAAATGATCAGTAAATGAAATAAATCTGCATATTTACAGAGAAAACGTTAAGGTTGGAAATAGCAAGTCACGATTTAAACACGAAAAGCAGCACTAGATTTACCGGCATGCCAGATTATTTCCTGTTAGAAAAAAATAAAAAATACACCAGACCCTCGTATTTTATACTAACAGTTTATGACTAGACACCCCAAATGTTTATGTTATTTTTTCCTTGTACAGCATGGGTTTTATAAATATTTTGTGTTTATTTGAATTAACCGAACCTACCTGACTCAGTGATGTGATACAAGGGTAAAGTCAGTGTTGTATCATTGCATTCGACACTACACACAAATGTACGCTAAAAAGTTACTTACACCTACAATTATTTAGAGAGTAATTTTAATTTTAATTTTCTTTGAAGCACTTTCTTCCAACCCTCCTACATCCATAAAGAGAACAAAGCTTAAGTCAGTCGATTGTTGTAGATATTAAAACACTAATGGTTTGTATAGAGAGTGCTCTAATTTTTAATGCATGCAAATTGAGCCCCGGAAAATATATACAATTTTGGCTTGTCAAGCCACCTGAGCTGGTTTCGCTGACACTTGCAGGCACTAACGAAGAAGGAGCATAAGAACGGAGTGATGTCGCCAGATAGCCCCGAAGCCGAGCCGGAATACAATCTTACACCGCGTACCGAGGCCAAATACTCCAAGATCGATGAGGAATTCCAGATGATGATGCAGAGGAACCAATTGAACGGCAGCAGGGTAGGGGTGAGCGTGACCGGCAGCAACTATAACCTGCCTGTCAGCGTACCAGTGGGGAGCTACGATCAGTCGATGCTCCAAGCTAGTCCCCAGATGCACACTTCTATCAGTCCACGGCCATCGTCTTCGGAAACCGATTCTGGTAATGAATTACTCGTAATTCACTTTAACATTTCACAATCATAGTTTCGTGTCGTTTTTATTTATTAAATAAATAACTTATTAACACATACATTAAACACAAACAAGTATTGAAATTTCCGTAATGTTTAATTAACAGAAAACTCTTATCCAAAACTTTGTTTTGATGGTTAGAAAACTTTGCAGTATACCCGAGTGGCGGAATGCTAGAGATGTCAAACGGGTACCCGGGCTCGGCGTCGCCACTGGGCGGGGGGTGTACGCCATCGCCGTCGCCCGGGCCCGCGCCTTCGCCCCATCGCCACCCGCACAAGAGCCATGCCCACGTGCCACCGCATCATTCGCCGCGCCACAACAACCTACGCGTAGTCATACCCAGCTCCATGCCGCCGCCTCAAGATGATATTTCGTACACTGGAGAGGTTAGTAACTACAAATTTAGGACAATGCTTTCGTGTATTTACGTGAACACTACACATTCGTAAAGGCGGCTCGGTGGCGTAGTGGCTAAGCGTTTAGCTGCGGCGCTTTGGGTCGCGGGTTCGCGTCCCGCACGAGACTAGTATTTGTATGGACTACAAATAATAGTTCCCGGTCTGGGTGTATGTCCGTGTGCAATTCATGTATGTTAACTGCCTCCGCGACCCAGGAGAAATTCCTACAGCGGAAGGTAACGTTTTTATAAAAAAAAAATAAGAGCTTGAGATTCCGTAATAAATAAAATTAAATCTTAAACCAAATAGTAGTAATAATTAAAAGCTGAAAGTAGCCCGAGTTAACTGTGACATCAGGACGTCTAGCACCTCAGTCCTTCCGTGACCACGGGTGCTGTAAAGTAGTAGTAGTAGCTGAAACGTCGGGAACATAAAAACTAAAATTAAACACGATCATTTCATTTCAAACAAACTTAGAATAATAGACATAGTAAGTCGACTCTCTGTCCTATTTCTACCGCTAATCGGCAACCACTGATGCTTCCAGTTAGAAGGCTATAAAAAACCAGTACAATTACAGACTGTTAATCATTGCACACATAGCTCGCAGAACTAACAACCACTGGGGAAAAAAGGTTCTCGAGTGGCAGCCACATACAGGCAAACGCAGTGTAGGACGACCCCCCACAAGATGGAGTGACGACCTGCGCAGTGTTGCGGGAAGTCGATGGATGCTGGTGGCTCAGGACCGAGCTTCGTGGCAATCTTTGGGGTAGGCCTATGTTCAGCAGTGGACTTCTGATAGGCTGAAAAGATGATGATGATGATGAATCATTGCACCATAAAACCTCAGGGTTGACAATATATCTGTAGCCACGTATCATCACGTGAAGTGTTAATCTGTTTGCCACTTTATACTCTGTATACAACTAAAACGGTGGAATCAACTATCTGTATCACTATCACTTAATCGATTACATAAGTAAAAAGACTGCTCTATGTAGCTATAACGAACTACATATCGTAGTTCAGCTTAGCATACTTGACTACTTATTGGGGTTCAAACTGCCTGTTGAAATTATATATTTATATATAATTATTATTTCTCTGAAAAGCGTCTGCACCGTATACTTCGGAATAAGACAATGAAGTGAATATTTGTGTGCCTATATATTCTATAAGCTTTCATCGTAGACCCTTGCCTTGATAGTGACAACTTATTATCGTAAGTTACTTTGTGCTTAAGATATATTCATAACGTCGCTAGTAAACGCTCAACAACAGAGGCATTAAAATATCTTCACATTTCCGTATCGTATGAAAAATAATCGGAGGATTTGGAATGTTAGAGATACGAGCCACAGCTCAATGCAACCCGAAAACTAATAACTACACAATACAAGTATAAAAATCGCTTATTAAATTATGTCACTGTCACAAATAGTTGTTCACTTCCTTTGAACTCGGCGGTATATTCTTTATTACTATTAAGGTAAAATGTTAGATTATATAACTGATCACATAACTAGGCAGATATAACAAGGACAAGATGTTCGTTTTTGACAAGAACAGATAACAACATCAAAACTTGGCAGGTTGCCAGTCTCTTGTTCTTATGATACTGCACAAAATATGCAATATTTTTAATATAGCTCTCGTTCATAGAGGTAAGCAGAGGTCACTGATTCTTATTTGACACGACTGAGCAAACCAAACCGCTACCCGTTTTTGTCCTCTACAGAAGACAGAACGCTATAACCGCAACCCGTGGTTTACTCCATGAATTTCATGGCTTAGTCGCTTTTAGGACTTCTATGATCAAATTGAGCTGGTACAATTAATTAAATTCTGATAGTAACATGGAATAATTAACAAGAGAAGTCTTGAAGGTTTTTCAAAATTAATGATTGATTTAGCAGTTTTAACAATTAACTTTCAATAAACGTTTCTCACTAACTCTTGCTCACTTCTGCAAGTATGAATAACGATGGTTTTTAATGTCTATTATTACCACAAAAGTATTGTCACAGCTTTTAAGTTTCATAGAAAATTTTCAGCAGTAATTAAATCTAATTATTTTTCGTCTATTACAGACACCGCTTAGCTATTCAGGACTTGGCAACTTTGGACCACAGGACTTCAGCATGACCTCGGACATGGGAATCGGACTATCATGGGGCGCTCACCAACTGCAGACGCTACAGCACAACAGGTACATGTCTGTGCCCATTTTTATTTTTAAACTTGTCATTCATCATTCGTTCATCCATTTTCATATGGTTCTGTATGCATATGTTTTTGAGTATTCAGAGTCTATTTTCATTGAGAACAGATTAAGGTTTGACCAGAAACCAACTTTCTCCAAAATGGCTTGATTATTGACAAGTGTGTAGAAGAATGTGCTTCGTTTAGTCGTCAAGGAAGTGAACAGTCATTAAAAACGAATAAGGAACGATAATTAAAATAAATTTTATACATTTCCAATTTTGCATTTATTAACATAAATTATATGAATATATCAATATGACGTTTTGTTCGCATTCTTGAGATAGTGAATTATGATAGGAAGACTGAATTGTACCCGGAGATAACTTATTAGTAGTCTGTCAGGTTTCAAATATTGATAATTTATAGACGTCCTGATAGTGTCCTGAGTTAAAACCATAAAAAGTATATTTGGTCACAAATCTAATTACACACTGTCTTCTTGCGGAATGGAGCCACTACTAGCCTAGACTCACTGTGGGAGTGACGTTTTGAGCAGGCCATGTCCTCTAGTACTGACCACAATTTGTAGTTAAAAGTGGGTGCAGATCTGAACTAGACTAATAATTTTCAAGACTCCTCGGTAGGACACCCCCACGAAAACCTGATTGTTCTTCACGTTGAACTTCTCCAATAAAATACGAGGCTCCTCTGGAGTTGCGAGTATATCTTTATCTTTTGGTTGGTAGTAGTGCTTCAATTGTAAAATAATTACATCTCCATACTCACTTTGTGCAAAGGAATCACTGTAATTTTATTTTCTTTAACGCCTCAATCACTAATGTACTTTTACAATCACAGAGAAAGGTAATATGTGAAATGAGGGTAAATCGATCGATATTTCTTAAATCATTTTATATCGGAGAAAAATAACTTTTAAAGTTATACCTGTCAATATTTATGGACAGACTTAATCTTTTCAGAATTAAGCTAAATCAACGGAATGGTTTTTGGTTGATGTAAGAAGGACAGAAATAGTATTCCATTTCCACCAGGTAGAGCCCGCGAGCAATAGCTCATGTTTTAATTTATTTTGTTATGGATAGTTGGAAATCAAAAAAATCTTATAATTAACCTCTTATTTGGCATCTTCATCCTCATGTTCACTTACAAGTCATCTTTATTAATCATATATTCTACCTTATTTAGCCTCCGAAAAAATAATAATATAGTATATATTATAAATAAATACATAAATTAAAGGTCGGGTGTGTAATTCACTTTATTTTCGACATAGAACAGTTTTATAAATCATCAAAGTCCACATCAGCCTATTTTAGTCCACTACTGAAATATAGGGCTTTCTAAGAAAGCGCAAGCAAATATTTCTTGGAAGGTGTGTCGATACTTATGGCACGAAAAGGTAATTGTTTTATCAAAACTCCACTATTTTACATTATTGATCAGCATTCAGATGGTCACCTATCATCCCGCAGACCTAACGTCTGTCTAAGACCCATAAATTTTCAGGCTACCCTGTCTGTCCCCTTAGATGACTTTTACTACACCCAAAGGGCATATTAGAGCGAGGACGCCATCACACGGTACATAAATAAAAATGAATATTGTTTGTCTAAACAGTTTGCCTGTGTTGGGGGGAGGTACGCCCCCACCGGCACCGTCGCCCAGCAATGTAAAGATCAAAGCGGAGCCAGTGTCGCCGCCGCGCGCGCCTGACCACATGCACCGTGCGCCCCTGCCTGCGTCCGCACCGCAGCCCGCGCATATCTCTGGCATCCTTGATGGTAAGAAACGAGCACTATATTAGCACTATATGAAACTGAATTAGAATTATCTTCGCCATTGACAATCGTTCTCTATGTCGTTTTCAACATGGAAAAAAGTTGTAACTACATGGCTATTTCCCTAGTGCGAACTGAAAAATTATTAACACTCATACGCACGCACACCCTATTACGATACGATACGATACGATAAGATTTATTCATTTACACAACACAAAAGTTACAAGAAATACAATTATACAGAAAAAAAAACAATAGATATGTAAAAACAAAAAGAAATAATTTAAGAGAAAGATTTTATAATTTATAACCCGTGTCGTGTCAAATGAAACGGTGCTGACTCAGCATAGTGTCGCGGGGTTAACCGCAACGCTGATTTTCAGTCAGTACCGACCCTGTTGCGCGTTGTACTTCGCATACTGTTTCATAATCGCACTACGCAAGATATGTTTGCTGTAAATGAACTGCTCTTCCATGATTTACCATCCATATACAGGCATGACCAAGTTACTTATAAGTTATAACAAATTAATATCAAAGCGACAATTAATCTATAAAAGGAAATTTTCTCTAAAAAAAACACAAAAACAGCATAATATTACACACTACAAAACACCATATATAACCAACAATGAAAACTTAAACAATCAATCCAGTTTGAAATAAACATATTTAGTATATATCTAAAGAAACAGAGTATGTATTAGTCAATTTGACTTTTGCTAATTTAATAAATATAGACGATATAATTTTTTAAACGTAGTTTTTGTTTTAGCCTCGCGAATAGGGGGTGGTATGTCATTCCAGCATTTAGTAGCGCAAAATCTAAAACTCCCTCTGAAAGCGGCTGTTTTGTGTTTATGTAGAGATAAGATTTGCGAACAGCTTCTAGTTGAGTATTGATGTTGAGTAAATCCCCAATTTAGTTTTTTGTGCAAATAATCTGGCTTACCTGTTTGTATAATTCCGACGAGCATAGTGGAGTAAAACAATTTTGTGCGTCGCTCCATGTTGAGAGTGTTACTAGCATTTAGGTACGGCGTTACATAGGAACGGCTAGGGATAAAAAAACAGAATCGAGCACATGCATTTTGAACTCGCTGTATTAGTCGAAGAGATCGTTTTAGAATACATGGTCCGTACACAGGCAAGCAGTAGTTAAGCTTAGACAAGATCAATGTCTCACAAAGTCTCACTCGCAAATCGACACTCAAAACGTTCCGAATCCGATAGAGGACCTTCAGTCTATAAAAGCAGGTTCTTACCAGGTCCAGTACATGTCCTTCAAAATGTAGACGACTGTCCATAAGGAGGCCTAAGTTACGGGTTTCTTCAACTCTCTGCAGGCTGTTGCCTTCAATGAAAATTTTAGGCTTGTTTTTGTGTATTTTCTCATATTGTTTTCGAGACCCGAGAATCATATACTTGGATTTTGCTTTATTAAGAGAGAGATTGTTATTTCGCGACCATGCTGCAATATGTTTCAAGTCAATATTGAGCAGGCGAAGGGATGTATCTGGATCATTTGAGTTTACGGATATATAAACTTGAAGGTCATCGGCGTACATATTCCACAATGTCTCTTTTTCTGTCCCATTATTCACAATGTCTCTTTTTCTGTAAATAAAACAGAGGAGATCCTACTACAAACACCAGTTTCTGATTGTAACAACATAAATCATTTCAAGATTTACTTACCCAATTTGTATTTTTTTCTTGTAATTAATAGTTAGCTTATGACCTACAAATAGCTTGTAAAATGTGTGGTTAAATTTAATAATCACTTTGTATATCTACAATCTCTCTCAATATTTTTATACGTAGTAGAGTCAACTTGACCTTAGTAATTTGAACTGGACATTTACTATAGTAAATGAATGCGAAAACATAATAGATCATTGGTAGATTAACTTACTCTGCCATGAAAATGTCATAATCTAATAAGCGTGTATCGTTACCAATTGCATTGTGAATATTATCTGTGAACGTCAGAGTAACATAAAAACATTGATGCAACTTGCAACACTTCATAAGTATATAACTATTATTTATATAAATACGGGGTTATGAATCTGAATCAATGAAAATTATTCAGCTCTACCTTAAATTTAAAAGAATACATTTAAAACGAACAAATTTTCACGATTTCAACATTGACCATATTGTATCCAATAAATAGTCCAACCTTCGGACTTTCTGCCAGCTTTACTCTATCAAAAAAACACATACTTAAAAAAGAATAGTAATCAATGTTTTTAATAACAACTACCATATTTTTATGTAATAAAATATTTTGAAAACTAAATTGGTGATTTTAGAATTAAATGGAAACCTGTACATTTTTTTTCGAATTGCACTAAAAATTATAATACATCAACAAATTTGATTTTATCTATCACAGGTTCAGTAACGTCAAGTAATATGGGTTCACCGGCTGGCCAGGACATGAGGCACTCGAACACAGTCCCACTTGACTACGAGCAGCCTCACACCAAGAGACAGCGGATCGAAGGTTGGGCCACATAGCTAGGCTATGAGGCCTTCGGTCCATATCCGAGGCCCCTCCACCCGCACTGCTAAATCTGGCCCAGGCCCTAAAACATGGCTGCGTACCCCCGTCGAGCTTCGGTACCGTCCTACCGTACTACCGTCGTTAACTACCATGCTATTTTCTTCGGTGCTGGATTGGAAAACACATGATCAGTGCTAAAATCAGAAGTCTGAAAAGGAAAGGTGCATCAGAAATAACGGTGCTCTAAAAAGTTGATGGCACGGTGTTTTAGCTAATTGGCGCAAAAATTTCAAATAACACTTTCGGCATGGAACAGATAAATGTATAAATGTTTCCCATGAAATGATCTTTACATCGATGTTAAAACAAAATGAATGTTCACTATCCTTCTATTATACGTAATTATTATATTGCACATGCAAGTACACTAAAGAGTAAGATTTAATGTTAAAATTAAGTACAATGTTACAGATAATTGCAACCCTTCTGAACAATTATTTTTATCTTAAAGTTACATACGTATATATAGTTTGCTAACTCCCCTGTACATAGAAAACATTAAATGTACAATCCGTGCCATTGTCTGTTTAGCTTAAAAATTAGTCAATTTAAAATTAGTAAACGTAAGAATACATAACAAAGTAATACTGAAGTTCAAGTGATTGAACTGTTATAAGCAGCAGGCATGACGTAGTGCGAAGGAAAAGACCACAACAGAGTGTGCAAGTGCGTTTAAGACTATGAAACGACTGTTGAATTTTGTGTTAGTGTTTTAAAAAAGTTTTTTGTGCCATTTTAAAAATATAATAATAGTGTGACATCCGAACTTTGATCTTTGTAAATTAAGTAAGTGTAGAGTCATCACAAAAGATAATAAGTTATGTATTGGAAAATGTATCTATTGACATATTTATACATGAGAATCATAATAATATTTACATAATATGTATACACGTCCCGTTAGGAACGAATGTTATGTAATGTAAGTAGATAATGTTAGCTAGAGATGAGTATATAAAGGTACCACACGAAGCTTTAAAATTCTTATGATAACACTCGCACTCTAAGCAGTCTTGTAAGTATACAAACACGGTATATAATGTAATGAATTAGAGATCCCAGCAACATAATCCCTGAACTTAATCAAATAAACAATCTAGCTATTGATCCCATTGAGATCACAATTGTGTTCCTCGCATCGCAGAAAGCACCTTTTCTCACTGAAAATGTCTATATTTTAAAAGTCAATAAAGTTGAATAAATCGTGCGGGCGTTTCTCATTTTCAGACCAAAAATCAAAGTCAATTTTGAATATCATAAAATGTAAAAACTGTACTTGTAAAGTACCTATGTTAGTTTATATGTATTTAGTGTCTGCAATTGGTTACTAGAAGAAAGTTAATGCTTGTTGTTAGAACATTTTTATTTTGTTAATGTGATCTGAAGCTATATTGATATTGTTTTACACTTAGCAAATATACTTCGTAACTGCGAACAATATGATTTGTGGAATGTTAATAGGTATACACAAAGATATATATTTATCACACATAAAAGTTCATATTTTGATACAGCACTATAAAATCACGTCCGCCCCTATTTTTAGAAATTAATGTGTAATCAATATAGGTAACAATAATGTTAGCTTAAATAATATTGGTATATAAAGCAGATAATGTTTATAATAATGTACTCCTTTATTGTTCTGTAGTCATTGTTTGCATCATTCTTAATGTTGTCACCGATAGAAGTCCCTGTGTCCCTTGAATCCCTACAGAAAATCATCTCGGACTCTACATAGAGAATTAATTCAAAATATCTTACGGACCTGAGATGACGTTTTGTTTCCTGTTATCAATGTCCCCTCATATCTTTTCACTGTAGATGCCTTACTCACAGTGCCTAATGTAACCATTTTATACCAAGTTTGTACTATGATAGCATTTTTGCTTCAACCTTATTCACAATCAGGTAATTTAAGAAATGAAAAATGTATTTTATTATCACCATCACCACACTTCAAGGTGTCATATTCATTACTAAGATGTTATTGAACGAAGTATTCTGGTGTTTTGATTTTTCTTCGTAATTTATACTATGTAAATAGTTAAAAAACTGTTAAATAAAAAATAACAAAAACATGTGATTGTAAATAATATAGTAAGGAAAAATCTAGAGGAATCCTTCACATCACAATAACAAAATCTTAAAATGTATTTGTTAAATTTGTACAGGGATGTAACCAGTTTCGATGTTCAAAAGTCTGAACGAGTTAAAATGTATTTTCGCATTGTAAAATAATATACACCACTAGTTGTAAAAACGAAATAATATTTTAATACCTGAGCATAATATTGATGTTGTCCCTACATTGGGGTAAATATTGTAATTCATGTATACCTTAAATGTTAGAGAAAATTGTTAATGTGATATAAACACGCTGCGCTGTTACAATTCTTGTATTTATAAAATTCTAATGGCGTTACTTCGAATGGTTCCGGTCGTTCGTTCCTAATAGTTCATTTCTGAGGTGACCGTGCTTCGTAGAAATTTGCTCAACCGTGATAGTTTGGCCATATGTTCGTTTAAAAATTTAATTCCGTTGTATTATTGCTTATGAAAATTTAATTTTTGAATAGCTAGCAAGGTATCCAAGCCTTAATTTTCTTATTTCATTATATACCTGATATTAATAACAATTTGTTATCGACATCACCGAATCTGACGAACCGATCAAATTGTTATATAATCTTAAGATAGTAGAGAACCTTATACATTGTAGATATAATCATGTCTAAAGATGAGTTAATGCATCATATATCAAAATATATTATACATCGTATATTAAGCAGTATATTTCAACATTATTCATCTTAGACATATTCCTTTTTGGTTTATATTCACATTATAAGATGGCAAAATACGTCAAGTTGCGACGTTAGCTATTTTGTCGACTGCACATAAATATATTTTATCGAATTTCTTGTATAAAATAATTCATCAGTAAGCTGGTATTGGGAGCATAATTTCCGAGGTTGTGAGCTTTGCTATCGGGAATGATTTCACATTTAATTAATTAATTAATATTTAAAATATAATTGATTTTAACGCACAACCGTGTTGTGTGTTATTGTAAAAAGGGTTTGCTTGGTTTGTTTTTAGATGTACCTACATTTGTGTATGTTTTACCTGTAATTATCTCGCTGTGTGCCAATAGCAAAGGGCAATTCACCTTCTGTTTTATTTTAATAGAATGAGTAATTTGTTGCATTTAATAAGAGGTATAGTCATAAGTGTTTAATAATTGAAATTAATGCCGATTTCAACATGGTAGATGTAACACGCATTGTTTATTCTATCTTTTTGCTATTGCTTCACAGCTTTTTGTGAACAACCCAATAGATTTTAGGAACTTAAATACATATCCTTATTGAATACTCAAGTCGATTTCACATTTTTGTTTCGTAACTTCAGTCGTGCAATACATAATGTAACAAATGCTTAGGTAGGTATTAGGTATGTTTTCGTTTGAAATTACAACAAAGCAAAATCTGTTGTATTTTATCGATATTTTTACTGATAATAAGAAGGCTCCTGTGACTTTTCAAAGGTGCCTCCTGGAAATATAAGTCATAATGTATAATTATTTTTTAAGCGTGAGGCCGGGCCAAATATTGCATTAATTAAGGTCCAACGGCGACTGTATCTATGTGTTGGGGCAGCCAATTCTGCCAAGTGTATAAATTGACTAACTGTCATAATCATCTCAGTGGCTGAATGATATTTAAATGTTAATGGACAGTGTTAGAAAATTGTTATAAATTATTTTGATGACTGTTCAAAGGATAATAAAGAGTTGGATGTCAGATTTGTATCTTATTTATTTACCACACAGATAACTTATTAATATAAAATTTTACTATTTGGTCCTACAAAGTTCATAAATATTGAATAATTAAATGCAACTAATTAATAGTTGTGTAGCCTTCAAAAGTACCCACTAAATTTATGTCTTTCATTTTATTCTCAACTGATACTTCTGTTTTGATAAGCCGGAGACTCCTTCTCTGTTGATCTTTTTCAAATATTTCTTTTACTTCTCTGTCTAAATCAAAAGAAGAAGATTTCGAACCCGATTCTAATATTTTATACTCGTTGTCTACAAAAATACTTTCCTCTGAAATGTGCATGTCTTGACCATCTAACGTATCCCGAGATCCAGCACTTGTATTATAATGTAATCTACTATCACTTCTAATTATTCCTTCGGATGCATAATTTGGATTTGACATTAAATTTTCTTTTGAATTTGAAACACAGCTTACAACTTCTGATCGCTTAAAGCAACATCTTCTTGAACAGCCTCCCATCCATTCGCTTACCAATGCACCCGCTGCTATAAGAAATCCAGCTGCTAAAAGGAGGAACATTCCTTGAGTATCCTCTAAAGTTAGCCCTTTTTCTTCGACCGAAGTAACTTTGCGAGACTCTCTTGCAACCTTAAATCATTTTATAATGACAATAAGTCACGTACGTGTTTATTTTTATGACAAATAAAATATGATCAAAAGCTTGGAATTAAAGGAAGATTATGATATTAAACAAAGTACTTTATATTTATAAAACAGAAATAGTATATGATGTTTTAAAATTCTCATGTCTGTAGTCATCTAAATGATTGTGTTCGTTAGAAATAACTTCATTGCTCCAAAGTACTGAAAAAAAAATATCTTTCAAAATGTAATTTAGACAAAATGTGATTTGGACTGATGTTTTAACAATGAATTTTATCTGAATCTAAGTTTAAGTAATTGTATCTTCGGACAATATTGCTGTATGTACACTTATGCACCGAAAACATAAAGAAAGTTATTGGTTAAAATATACTTAATCTTACTTTCAAGGTCAGGGAATCTGCCTCCGAATCAGGACATCCGATTTCGATTACACATATATGTGGAAGGCCCGTACCAATGAGTTTTCGAAACTTATTTATTATTTGTATCGCTGGCCTGAACGCTAAGATGGCAACAAGCTCACTACTTGTCTCGATGTCCCAAATGAGCTCTGGTGAAGAGTGTGTTAAAGAGACTAAAACTGTCTCTTTAACCTGTTAGAGACCTCTAGTATCTCCCAGGCATTGGGTAAACGATCGCTTAAGCTTATATTTTAATACACATTTAGTTATTTTAATATTACTTTCTCATATTTTCATTTATTTCTTCTTTTCATGAACTCATTTCATGAATTAAAATAAATTTTAAATTAACTATATTTAATTTTCTGGGTATATTCTATTGTGATATTATCTGATATAAAGTTATTACTATATTTTTTAAATATAATCTCAAATTATAATACCGAAACCCTGCCAATGGCACTTCGTTGAATTTCCCAGCGCACTTCGTCGAAAATCTTATAAATAATTCCACTCTGCAATATTCTTCGTACATCTCCACTTAATTTCTCATAATATATTGAATTACGGGGAAAACCCAATGCAACTCCAAATGGCACAAAACATTCATTTGATATGTGTAGTACAGAACGTTTTGATCTAAAATCATTTAGCAAAATGAAGAAAATCATGCATATTGTAAAATCATTTTGTCTTTCCTATAGGTCCGCAGGAAAATTTCAATACCTATGATTTCTTTTTATAATCCGTTATATTTTATTAAGATATTTAAAAGAACAAGACAATTGTTAACGCGTACTTAATCGCTGTAAAATTTGCCTGAACTATATACTCAAGCTCAGCCTGAGATCCCAAAAACGCATATGGCCAGAAAAAAGCTTTTGTTGTATTTCTTATACCAGCTTCTACATTTGGTACAAATTCTATTTTTTTCAAAAGTCGATTTGTATCTGGATCTGAAGAATTTAAAAACCATGTCTGCCAACCACCACGATCTGAAAAGTAATCAAAAATTTTAGAAATTTTAAACATAAGTATCTTATAGTTTTAGACAATTTTTTTATTTACCTAAAGTTCCTACTCTGTAAAATCCGGCTAGTAGTTGTTTGATGTTATCAACAGTCTCTGGGAACACTGGTAAGGTAACAAATGCTATGATGCAACCAGTATAGCAACTTGTTATTATAATTGTAAACAACCAGTACCAACCTTAAATAAAATAATTAATAATAATTGTAAAAAAAAACCTATGTGAATAAAAAATAAAATATTAGTTCTCTCGTCCCTATACCCCACACTGGTGTGGTTAGACGTCTAGACATTTTTGTATATTTTCACCAGAGCTCATTTGGGATAACGTGACGGGTGTTGAGCCTCTCGCCGTCTTAGTGTCTAAGTCAATGATGGAAATCGTACGTAAATTATACATACGAGCCATCTACTCGTACATAGGGGATCTAATCCGATTTAACTGATTTTGATTGATTTCGAAGGCAGATCCCTTAACCGTTGGACTATCGTGGCGTTGAAAAAAAAATATGTATTATAATTATACCTATCAGTAATCTCGTTGTAATCTTCGTAGTTTTACTCCATGAATTTTTTCCCACAAAGGTAAAACAATTCGTAAACGTTCCGAAGACATACCAAAACATGTTTTCTATTTCACCCGAATTGTGTAACAAATGCCGTAAAGTATGTTTATCTGAAAAAGCTAACGGAAATATACTGATTAAGTAAGTAAATGTCAGTGCCACCCAAACATGCCAGTGAAATGGTCCCAAAATAGCTCGATATCTAAAACAAACAATTGAATTTTTGTTAATAAACTAAATGTTATTTAACATTACGCAACTATTCAAAAATAACACTATACACTTATTGACAATACCTAGGTAAAGCAGTAGACATGAGGGTTATAAAAACAGCGCAATCTTGTGAATGTGGAAAACTCAAATCCATTTCACGAACTCGTTCAAGAGTAGTATATATTCCAGCCGCTGCTATGTCTGCTTTACCCATGATGACTTCTCTTGCAACAGAATCTCCTGGACTAAAAAATATTTACATACTAACTAAGGGTAAACACTTCAAAACAGTTTCATGCTTTAAATATACTTCGCTTTCGGAATATTTAAGTACTTGATTTTTTTTTTTATATTCTCTTACCTCAAATTAAACTCTCGAGGTTCAACAATTTCTATGGAAAAATTGTTTCTTTCTGCTAGTAAATTGAGGAGTCTGATCTCAATTCCATCCCAAATAATTTTAGGATTTCCACCGTCATTGTCTGTCGTTATCCTGCATATTTTAAATTTATACTATTGTATATTATTACTTCTATTCGAAGCACTACTACTCCGACTACTTTCCAAACCGTCTACTGAAATATAATCAGTTAATAACCCACCTTCTAAATATAAACGGTGGCTGATGAGCTGCAGCTACAATAAATCGGTGACCGGCGTAACCATCAGTCATTTTGGGAGGAAATAAATTGATGTATCTAGAAAATTTACCACGAGACCAAGAATTTAACACCACAGATTTGCTTGCACCTAATCCATCAATATACAATTTGTGCGTATACAATATGTATGATGCTTCCTTAAAAATAAATTAAACAATTTTGATATTGGGACCTAAAAATTATTAATAAGAATAAAATATTGAATAATATGAGGTTGGCAATCGTGAAACTTTTAATTCTTAGAGCATTGTGGGTTACTCGACGCCTCTTTCCACTTCAGATGATTCTAAAGATATTAACAATTACCCTGATTCTAATAATTTCTGCGGGGTATCTTTGATGTAGAGTTATATTTGTTATAAAGGGGATTATACAATGTTTTTCTCAAAATGCCAACTTCATGTGGTGCACCCTGCAAGTACACAAATGCCAGGGATCGAACAATTGCGGAATATTCATCCGTATTTACCGAACCCAAATCGCACAGACAAATTATTGGGTGCAGTGTCACTAGCGCTGGGGCACTGCGCTCACCAACCCGATCGGCTAGCGCGGTGAATATGGACAAATTCATAAGCTGCCGGCTTTGGCAGGCACTTTCTTTGAGATACCTATGTTCAACAACTGACGTAGTGTGTAAATGTAATATAAAAAAAATATTATTTTGTACATGCGTATTAAGATTAATTTCTAGTCGCTAAACACACGGTTATAAACTTATTTATTTACTGTAACTTATTATTTACACATGCACAATTTTTCATAAATCAACATCTGTAATGTCTCAATGATCTTTCGCTAGAATTGAAATCGGTAGGTAATTTTAACATCGTCGTCTCATCGTCTTGGTAGTTTTTTTTTAAGTAAACGTGGGCAAACGATCCAGCGGCTCACTTGGTACTACCGTCGCCCACGTACACCTGGAATACCAGAAGAGCTGCAGGTGCTGGTGAGCTGGTCTTTAACGATATTTGAGGGGTGGCAAAGAGGATGACGAGGGGGAATGGTGGAGGAAGAAGTGGACCTCCAGTTACCACACTCACCGAACGAAATACAGAAGCATCAGACTTGACGTCTGGCTCGAATTTACGTCGGTATTCTGCAAGGTTGTGGTACTACGCCGGGCAAATCGAGCATTTAAAATGCCACGTTCGGCTTGGATGCAGCTCTTATTCACTACGGGCAAAATGGAAAAATATGCAAGTTGGATGTCCGTCCATAGACCCCATCTTTGTACGACGCAAGCAAAATGTGAGTTACAAAAAAATCTCTCGCCTTGAGTGCACTTGCATAACCGAAGCTATTGTTACCATTCTTCACGTAGAGAGGCGATAAAATTATGTTATATGAAACTAAAATTTACACATTTAATGCAATACTAACCAAATTACTATCTTCTCCTCTAAAACTTTGTCCAATAACTAGTAAGTTTAGATACATCCTTGACAGTGATCCTCCAAGAAACTCTTGCACAGCCCATTGCGATGATCTCGCTACAACAATAACTTTGCTTTCCGATTGTTTTCCTAAAACTTTGGCAGTTCTCGTCAAGTCAGTTAGTAAAAGAATGAAATGTAGGCAATTTTTGCTAAATTCCAGAAGATGCGGTTCTTCTAATCGATTATTATCGTCAATGTCTCCATGAATATAAGGAATTGGAAAATCTCTTAAGAACTTTTGAAATAAGTAGCTTTCCCTTGATTTCACTTGACTATCGTAAAGTATAACGGGTGTGCATTCATTTAAATATGTTAGTGTAATGTTATTGAGAAGTTTTATAAGTGAAAGATTTTGGTCAAACGTAATGATTTCAGTAAGAAAATGTTTGTGCCACAGTTCTTCTTTAGTTTTAGGATATCCATGAAATATAGGATCCACTTCCCTTTTTTTTGAACTATTATCAATTTTTCTATTAATATCCTGAAATGATTCCTGGCCGCGAAAAAATCTCAACTTTATATCATTATTATTCTTAAGATTTTTGGTTAAAGTATTTATTTTTAGAAATGTCTTTGTTGCAGGTTCTTGATAGCTTTTGGGACTATTAATCCTTTGTAGGGATTGAGAAGTGTAATATTCTATTTGCTCACAGAGAACTAGACGAAAAATAAGATATAAATTCATAAAGAACCAATTTAAGCACCACATCACGCGGGAGTATCAGTAGCTTCTTACGAATTGTCTGAAGCTAAACCTTCTTTGATTTACCTTTTTGTATTTTTTGTAGACCTTGATGCATGAAATATCAATAGCCAGGTGTTATGATTGAAATTAAATTTTTTATGACTTCAACGCCACCGATACAGTGATGAATAGGAATTACTAGCGTAACTTGAAGGACAAGTGAAGGTATTGTTCGTGAAATATTTTTTTGACACGGTATGTAATATTTTTATACTTACTCAGTACTCAAGTTTTATTGGATTCATGTATGTAAAAAGGATCGTAAATTAAATAGGTACTGTACTACAAGACACTGGATAGGGCACAGCATTTTATATATATATATATATATATAAATAAACATTTTTATCTTTATTATTTTCACCTTAAAGTGTAGTACGTAAGTAAGGTATTAAAGGGTGAACGTAATGCCTGTTGACATTATCTGCCAGTCAACCCATAGGATGGTGAGATAGCAGTAGCAAGTGCATCAATTAACTAAATAATCTATTTTAAAACATTTGGATTCGAATAATAGTTCTAATCCAAATTTCGTACATAATAATATACGGATTTCATCGCGTTTAATTAGCTTTTTAAATCACAATTTTAACCAAAAATTTATATTTAATTTTATCTTCTATTATTACGGAATTACAACTATGACCATCATGACGACAAAGGCCACAGTGCTCCCGTAACCATGACTACCGTATTTAAAAAAGTTATTTAAACGCGATGAAATCCGTAAATAATGATGATTGAATGAATAAAATAAATGCGATGAATACTACACATTTCCTTTCAAATGTGTAGTATTCGCATAAATGCAAGAAATTAAATAAATATGAAATAATCTATATGAATACATTATAATATTTTATATATAGAATGATAAATAAATACCAACAAGTACACAAAAAATAACTAAATCAGTCCTCATTTGCAAAGATAAATAAAATATAACATATTTTCTTTACATAGCTATAATGGTAGATTTAAATTTAAAAAAAGTTCTTTAACTGATCTCTTAAATTAGCTGCTGTTTGCCGATTTTCATTTCTTCGAGCAGGGAGTTCCAGAATATATTCGCAGTATAGCGCGAATCCTAAAAGAATTGCGGATAAAACCGGCGTTGTGGAATACTAATCTTAAGTTTAGACGACGTTCGAAGATTTCTGTTGGGCGTTAAGAAAATATATAAACATTTTTCTTGAAGATGGGAAAGTTACTTCAAATGAAGTCATAGATCAGTAATTCTAGATTGTAACTAAAAGTGATTCCTAGAGTGACGCCTCTATTAGATAGTGAGCCATTTAAGGCGAACACGGAATTCAGGGATATGGTCATACTTACGAAGACCAAAGATAAAACTAAAAATGTTATTAAGAAGGCAGTCTAGCTAGTTGATAAGATTTTGGCTCAGTACTGGATAACTTACGTCTGCTTTATCAATTATGGGTATGCACAAGCATGAACTTTGTATTGTACGGAAGAAAGTGTTTTATACGACAGAGTGTTCTTAAGTTGGCAGATTCATTGCTGCTGATTTTAGGTTACCTGTTCAGGTCACCTTACGGTGTGTTTACATCGGCCATACATATTACAAATTATGGCTACATGATAAGTTCAGCAGCGGATTACAGATAAGCTGTAAATGAATGAGGGTGCAATAAAGTATTATTATATATATACTTATACAAGTTATATACGAAGGGAAAAATCAGCCGGTAACTCACACCTGCTTAGTGTTTTATCTATATACAGGCCTAGATTTCTATCTGAATCAGATAGAATGGTATTTCAAATACAATTGTAGCAATGGCGGGTAAAATTCTAAGACCGATTTTCGCCAGCATTCTTGAGCTACCTATGGGTATTGCTTGACATTTCGTTGGGTTGACGAAAATTCCAAAACGCGTTTTAGGTTATTATTCAGTATAGTCATCGAAGATAAAAATATGGTGTATAACCTTTTTTTCAATTAAATTATCAATTAAATAATGATAATAATGTGACTAAACTACTACATTAAACTTTTTAGATTTTGTTTTACTTTGGGATACTTTGACTCGACATGTGTACGAGTATATTTGCGCCAATATATCACACAGCAACGAAGTTTTTCTAAAAAAAATATTTTTTATCGAAAAATAATGACAATTTTGAGATTTTTTTTCTTGAATAGAAATCACATACGACTATCGAATTTAAAAGCTAACTAATGGCAAACTATGTTGAAAGACTCCTGTGCAGTTCTTAAATACTCTTACCATTTATTCCACCAAAAGCTAGAGTGGTGTCATCAGAATATCATATTATCTGAAATTTATTTTTTGGGTTTAGTGTCCATTTAAATATCTAAGAAGTAATATTGGGCCTAAAATACAACCTTACGGAACTCCTCTTGCAATAGGGCTCTCATCACACAGTATCCCCTTACTTAAATCGCTGCGAACGATTCAGTAAGTAACTGAAGAGCAATAACTGTCTATTTCTTATACTAAATTTCTAGAGTTTATCTATTAATTTAGAGGAAGAAATAGTATTGAATGCTTTTCAAGATCAAAAAAGATAGTTATACATTTTTATTATTATCTAGATTATATATAATCAATGACTGGAATGAACAGCGTTAATAACAATCTGTAGCTGCTTACTTTAGAACTGTAGATTCCGGTTTCGAATCCCAGATTATGCAACCAATTTGTGCAACACAGAAACTAAGTTATCCTGTCATGAAATAAACGTAAAACGTTTTATTTAACCGGAAAGGAAACCACTATAAGAAATAATTGAAACACAGAATAATGTATAGCATTTATTAATCAGCATGGATCACGAAAATGTCTTTACAAAAATATAAGAATGTTTTTATTACTTGTATTACCCACATTTCGCCAAACCATGGTCTAATACAAATCATTCGAAATAGCCGGGTATATTTAAAAAACCAATCAGATCATTAATGTAATAAGAGAAATTGTCAATTTTAAATATTTAACCTATATTTACAATAATTGTTCTTATAAATATCAAATAAAGATCTAATTTTTAAATAGATTCGTAGCAAGTGCTTTTGACCACTTCTATAAATATAGCATACGTAGACTAAAGTAGGATTTACATACGAAGATGCTTGGCATAAAGAGATGAATGACAAACTATTTAATTTTTAATCCATATTTAAAAATTAACGAAGTATGAGAGTAAATAGCTTTGTTCATAGATATAATTTTTTATATGCTGTCGCATAGACATGTGCTACATCAATATCGCGATGTAGACAGACGTCTACACAATGCTAAAATTTTGTGGAATAATTATTGGAAGTATTTGATGACTTTAGCAATACTAAAACACGCTGTAGTCTGGGTACAAAACTTATTCTATAACTAAATATATCTATTACTATATTTACATTTATTAAAAAAAGGCAGTGTCAACCACAAAGCTGGCAAGATTAGAAAATTTATTTCTAAATTTTAATATGGCTTTCATATGAACAGTCGGATATCAACTTTACATTATAGAGTAGTAAATGATTTTATATTCGAAATTTGTTTTGTTCAATTGTACATGATACTTAAGATCATGATCTTTTTAATTAAAAGAAACACAAAGTAATATTGGCTATGTGATTCCGCCATCGATATCTAACGAATCTCCGATTTTAATATAACTTGTTGGTATTATTCTTAAAAGTGATTGAAAACACAGAATATCACAGTTTCCAATACATAACACGACTATTATAAATTCGAATCACATCTCACAACTACGATGAAATTGTTTAAAGTAACAAATTTATGTGACCACAGAAATTTACATGGCACTCTTTTGCTCGTGATAAACAATTTCTACTTTCAAATAATTTACAAACGAAATGGCCCTTGCCTCGTTGGCTTATAACTATTACAATTAATAATCATTGTTAAGGACGGATACGATTTCTTCTATTAAGCTACAAGATATGATTATTCTTCGATGTCATTATCGATGCGTGTTGATTTGATGCCAGTCTTCCCAGTCCATGGAAAGATTTCCGGACACGGCTGACACGTTCTCATATATCTAACTCCAGATTTGTGCCAGAGATTGCACACTTTAGGGTTGTTACATTTTTTTGGACGGTCCTGAAAACCGAAGTAGATATTAAAATGTTTATTACATATTTGACCTATGAGTAATATAAGAAATTGAACAATTTATGAATTTTATTGATATTTCCAATTATCCCATAAACAACATAATCTAGCAGATCTAAAATATCCAGACCAGTAACGGACAACGGCGCATTAGAAGGGCTACTGCTGTCTATCTTCCCTACTAAGAAGTCCTGAACTGCTCACTGGCTATATATATATATAATAATAATGATGGGGGTGTTGATGGATGATAGGAAAATAGTTACCGGATAATTGCACTGGAAAGGTTGGAAGTTGTTAAGCCTTGATATAGGAGTCGGATCTCGGACCCACTGTAACGCTTGCCAATTGGTTACAATCCAAACGTCCTTCATTTGATTGATGTAATCCAAAAACATGATAAAACCTTCTTTATGATGTGGCTGGGTGAACCACGCCGCGTGATAAAATAGACCAAACGGAGCTCTGAAATTTTTTAAAATATATTGTAAGAATAAAGTTATACAAAACAAAACATGTCAACGGATTATTTTTTATAAAAATATTACCTATTAGTTGTATAATGCCTGTCAAAATTCTTTAAAAGCATTTTGTAAACACCTTCAGATTCTGGAGGATTGGCACATGCGTCACCCATGGAGCAACGACCACCGTTCAAGTCTTGCCACATTACCATAGGGACTTCCCAGACACCTGAAATTTCACTTTTGAATGTAAAATATTTGGAACAAATTAAAGCGCAAAATATATAGTAGTAAAAATAAGACGTGTCGCAGCATTATTAGTTAAATTGTCATAGCATGCTAGAGGCTAAAGTCATTATCGATAATACCTTGGGGTCTTTTCTCGATGGTGGAAGACTTACTATAATTATATTACTTTCGGTTCTTATACCTACCGGCGTCATATAAGTTAAAAGTAGAATTAATATTTCCGCACCCTGCTAGTATTTCTCATTCGCGTCTTAATCTGTCATCACATTTTATTTTTAACGTTACATTGTAAGAGCGAAGCTGTGTATTTTTTTGTATTGAAAATGTATAGCCAAGTATTTTAATATGAAGACTAAAACGTGATTAATATAGAGGAGACGAAAGATTAAAGAAAAATCTGTTACACTTATATAAAAATAAATAAAAACGAAAAACACTGCTTACTGTGGACTGCAGAGTCCAGAACCACTTTCTAACAACTAAAAACTCTGATGGATAACTATGTAAATAAAATTCAGAATCTTCACCTTTTATTGTCTATAAAAAAATATTTCCATACGTTAGTATAGATATACTTCAATTATTGGTCGCTATAACTACAGAGCCTATTATTAATAACTATGGGACCCCTTTCCACCAGGAGAACTGTGTCCTCATCTGTCCATTATAAAAAAACAGTGGTCTGTATTATTACAGAAATTAAATTATTTCGTCTCGATAAAGAAGAGAATATATGATATACGTCCACTTAATAGAATAAATAGGCTGTCAAAAATATCAATTAAATAGTCAGTTCCCTATTACTGACAAAAGAAACAGCCTGTTAAAGGTGCAGAAACACAAAACTTAGGCGTCAGTACAGGACAAGAAAAGAGTCTATCTGTTCATGCGGAAATTGCTTACAGATAGAACTGTGCAAGGTTCTATCTGTTAGCAATTTCAAATAAAGGTGCAAAAAAATATTATGAAAAAAGGATCTATTACAGAAATATCTGCCATTCGAAAATCACTGCCACTGGCTTGAGTCAATGTCAAAAAATAGTGAAACATTAAACACAATAAGATGCAACAAAGTAATAATGTTTATCTTTAGCGGAAAACTATATTAGAAAAAAATTGTAAGAAAAGCTTAAAACACAAATGCAGTTAGTAAAGTACTGAAAGAGTTTTTAAAGGAGATATTATTCAGTTTGGTATAAGCTTAGCAGACCTCATCAATAAACTAGCTAAAACTTTAAGCAGAGGGGTCCTTATAAGCTGAGGAAAAAGTGTAAACATGCTCAGAGAAGCCTACAAACAACGCCAGAAACTATAACCTCCACATTGGTGATAGATAATTCCAGGCAGCAGTTACGAAAATTGCTATATGTATTATATAAATTATAGGTACAGGATCAATCATTTTTGCTGCGTCAGACGATATTCCATTTCATTGAAAATATTCCTACACAAACTTTTCAAAACTTTTCTTGCCTTAAATATTTTTAAGATATATTAATTATGTTTCTCAAATCCTAAAACAAATTTATACTCTATTGTGATTATAACTGTGAACCTGTATGTCAGATCACATACTATACTTTTAAAAAACCCAACTGGTATTTTTTAAGATTCATTGGAATTTAAAATCAGTTAACAAAATTGTTAACAGAACATTTTTAGTTTTAGGATTATCACACAGTTATTAGATTAATCCAAAGAGATGATATGTCCTAGATCCGACGATGTCCGACTAGATCATAGGAAGTACCTTCCCTTTTGTCCATGTATAGCAGACTGGGTTTATCAACATTTTTAAAGTAATTAATGCAAAGCTCGGAGAAAATTATTTCTACATTTATAATCACTTCAATACCATACATGGTTGTCTTTTGACCTGTAGTAACAAAGAATGTAAAGAAAAGGTTCAGGCAAACCTAAAGCTATTTTTAGAACTAGTATTTGTAGTTAATAGTAATGAGTGTTATGTAACTGCACTCCGACACACCAATGGATAAGGATTAGTTCTCAGTAGCATATTTCTTTTTCTTGTACCCAAAAATTCAAATAAATGTTCTTTAGAGCAAAATTTATTAAAGGATTAGAAAATTGATAAGCAGCAGAAAATAATTATGGAAACATTTGAGTCCGTTGTCCCGGTCTGCTAATAACTAGTTACTAAGGAGGTTTGAGATTAAAATATTATATAAATATACCAAATTCAGATCATCGTCTCAATATTGTTAAGAAAACCATCGGGCACAAACAAATAACAGCCCATTTTAGAATTTTCCTTTCTTCTTCATTAGTCAGTTCCGTCAGGAGAGTGATAAAAGTTATTTTAAAAGTGGTAGATGGTCCTTAATGGTTTTCGAGAGTGGATTGGGATGGATGGATTTCTACACATCATAAGGAATTCGGTTGGATAGACTGATTATTCAGTCAGTTTTACAGTGTAAATAGTGTAACTCCAACATCACATCTTTAATCAGAAATATATTTATATAATTTTAAATTAAAGTTGTTATTGGAAGAACAAATGTTGAAGTCAAATTACTGTTATTTGTATCATGTCTTTAAAATTTAAAAAAAATTAAAAGAAATGATACTATGTTACTAATAGAACTGGACATTATGCTTAAAATTGAAATGAGTTGACAGATCGAGTCGCGAACAGGGGACACTAGCAGGAATCGTGACGTCAGTGTGAATAAGAACTAAAAACAACTTATGGCCTTCCATCGTCTTCGGAGAGACCACAAATTATAATCTCAATCGGATAGCGCTTACTGGTATGCTCGTTTGATTGTTCAATTATTGCAATTCATTCTAATAGTTTAATTGTAGCACAGGATGTTTTGTTAAATTATATAAAGATTACCTGGATATGATTTTGTAGGACATGGTGGAATCATACAATCGTGGAATATTTTGTAGTCAAATGTATATGGCCAGCTTGGTGGTCTATTTTCGTAAACAGGCAATGAAGAATCATAAGTGAAGTTAGAATCATATAACATCTTGAACATTTTATTGCCACCGACAGAAAGGAAAGGTGCTCGCATGCCTCGAACGTCTTCTAGTTTTACACCACCATAGGCTGCCAATATTTCTCTTTGTCCACCTACTTCTCGATTCCATTTTTTTTGCGAAAATTGCTCTCCGAAACTGTGGCTGAAATTGGAAATATAAGTATTTATTTAAGTGACTATGTTTTAAAATTAAAATACATCACCCAGGAGTTAATCAAATTGGAAAAATCATTTTTGAAAATTATTTATATATATATATATGTTAATAATCTTTGAAACTAAACACCAAAAAGAAATAGATGCCAGAAAACAATAGCAGTAACTTATATCACATTTATAGAAAAGGTGTGTAATGAGATAAAATACGGCATAGTAAAGTTTTTAATTTACACTGTGATTCGTTTTCAGAGTCTGTATTATATACTAGGCTAAAAACTTACGAAATTGTATGCGAAGCCATCTCATGTCCTGAAGCGTAAAGGTTCTGTACTTGACTGTAATCGGTCCATTCGTGCGAAACATAAAATGTTCCAGTAATTGGGCAACCATTCGGATTTACACGACCTTTTTCGAATAGGTCCGAGTACAGAACTTTGTTTAGGTCATTAACGGAATCATCAAACGTCAGGAGAACCATTTGAGGTACAGACTCCACCGGTAAATCACCTGTTTTGCCGCGGGATAGAGGTAGTGATCGTGCATGTGGTTATTTTTACCAATAGTGCCAGGAAGAGGAAGAATACATAAGGTGTAGAGGAAGGAGAAGAAAAATAAAAAAAATATTAATAAAAATATAAAAACACACTAAACATATCTATAACTATTCTAAAGTAAATATTTATATAGATGGCCAAGAATAATCAGTTAGTGTAACAAAAGAAGAACATGTTAATTTTGTTCTAATAAAGTCAAGAATTCCACAAGACAACAACGTTGCGCTCTTACTTTTAGTTATATATATTGAGACCATAGGGAAGACCCAATACAGTAGATGGAAGCTGTTTTTGATTTCGTAGACTTACGATATTGTGTGTGAAGCAAATTCGTGACCATCTGCATATAGATTTTGTACTTGGCTATAGTCTGTCCATTCATGAGATACATAGAAAGTAGAAGTTATTGGACAGCCATTTGGATTAACCCTTCCATTTTCGAATAGTTCTTCATAGTAAATTTTATTCAAATCATTCACAGCGTCGTCGAAAGTGATAAGTACCATTTGTGGCACTTCGTTGACGGGTAAATTTCCTAAGGTAGCAAATTTGTTTAATAGACACATTTGTTTATACAAATTATCTAAAACAGCATAAACAGCAAATATGGGGTCGAGGCCTAAGAATCTGTCAGCCTTTTTCTTTTCGTAATTCTTAAGAGGTAACTAAGGAATAATAACCTAGAAATCCTCATGTCCTCAGGAAATGCAATGTAAATTTCTGAGAGCAAATCAAGTGACGAGACTCAAAATCCGTCACGTTCTTTCTCCTGGGGAGGAAAAAGTAGGTTGCGAAGCCCGCTTGGCTACGTTGAGACATGTCAAAAGGAAATCCGTAGTCTTTGCCTAAGCCTACGCCTGAGAGGGATAAGTGCTTATATAAAACTATAAAATACTGTGGGTGAAATACAGTATTCTTTTTCTGAAATACGAATAAGGAATGTTTTTGAATGACAATCGATGCACGGACGATTCCTTGCTTCTGTCAGAATTTAAGACTTGCATTACCTTTATTTAATCATGGTTATCGTAGAAGCTAACTAATGACAAACATTCTAAAACACAAAATATTCAGTAACAAAAGAGTGGCGATGGGCTGTCATATTGTCACGTTTTGATGCTATGACAATGTCATGTAACTCCAACCGTCAAGTAATATAACTCTTTCGGTTGATATGTGCCATCTACCTTCTCCATATTACAAGCGTAGATTATATTACTATTTTTTTTATAATTGAAGCTAGAAGTATTTGAATTATTCATAATGATAATAAACAATAAACATTAAGTACCACATACCAGGAATATCCTTTCCACCACAGAAGCAGTCGGGTAGTAAACAGACATCTTTTCTGCATTTGGCTGCAGTTTTGTCCGGGGTAGGTTGTGGATAAACCGGTGCTGGTCGTCTCGGCGGATGATCGTATATATCCACAAACTTTGTATCGGAAACTATAGCTGTCGAAGGTTTCAGGGTCGGGCGACTGCGACTGCTCAGAAATTTAGTCGTGGTTATTTAGTTGTTGATTTAATTCTAGGAAAAAACGTTATAGTAAATGGAAATAAGGCAATTTTTATTTTTTTATAGGGAAAGTTAAAGTAAAACGGGCCGATAGCCTAGATGGTAGTGAACTGCCTTCAAAGCTTTGGTTTGTGGATTCGAATCCTGCTAGGGGCTAACATTTTCATAATGAATTTAAATCTAAATACCCGAATTCATGAATCTATTATAGTTATTTATCTATGTAGTTATAATATGTATATCTATCTATTTTCAAGACTCAGAGAATCCTAGTTTGAGACTGGATGACATGTGTAATTGTCCAATCTACTAATATTTTGGTTACTGAATGTCGGATATAAAATATTATTACGTGTACGTAATAACTTATGTAGATATTTAATATTAACCAGATAGATTATTATTTTTTATTGACTCATTAGTATTTTCTTTATCCTTCGGTGTGGTGAAAAGCATTGTGACGTATGGTCGCTCAGGACCGTATTTTGTAGCAATATTTGTGAGATTATTCAGTAGTGGACTTGTAGCAGGTTGCAATGATGATGACGATGATGATAAATCAAAATTTGTAAGCGTTATACGTTTATAGGATGTGAGATTCAGTCTCTTAAATCCATGTACTGTGTTTAAAAATCTTAAATCCATTACGGTAATAGTAGACAGTATTAATAATAATATAATGGATTATATAGCTGTAGCGTGAGTGTAGAGTGTAATGGGTAATATAGCACTGCCAATGCCAATCTCGTATAGATATACGTGGCGCATTCTGCTGGCTAACAATCTGGTGAATGAATGGTGGTGGAAATCAATCCCAATTTGCCGAACGCAAGTCTCACGCAAGTCAGACGCCAGAGCCATATTTATTGGATGGCAGAGTCGTGTAGGTGTGGTTAAAGTCATTTAGAGAAAAATATGGTACGTATATTTCCCCTCACATCCCTGTCTTAACTTTATATTAAGGGTAAAATTTTATTTGAATTCATTCTAACGTTGGTGGTGTTCCTCTATTAGTCTGTTGTTGAGGTGCCTCGGAACCGCTCGAAGTAGAATAATGAGCAGAACCTCGACCACGAGTGCTGCCTGGCCTGTGAAAAGTAATATTGTCCAATTAGTTGCCGTTCTCTAAATATATTTAAATTAGTTTGCGTGACTTTAGAGAAGAAAGCTATTATTCTTTGATGCTGCTGGATTTATATTTTACTACATTAATCGTTCAGGACATAACATTGTATAAAAGCTTAAAGTTAATTGAAGCTTAATACTGTTAATGCCTACAGTTGCTACTGAAATTTAATTCCATATCATATTTTAAAACATTCCTTATTCATGCATTAGGTATTTTTAATATTCAGAAAACTTGGTCTGCTTGTGATATTGTGCATTTTAAACTAAAGTAACAGATGGATTGCAATGAGGTGCAAATGCATTGAGGAACTTTTACATAACAAATGTAACTAATTATGATCAACCAACATTATTACCATGTTTATAATTGTAAATACCATGTACATAATGAAAATAGTGCAAAAATTGGGATTGGTAACGTCAGGAGTTAACAATTCAAATTAACAATTCAACCGATTGAAGTCCCCCAATGAAAATAGTATGATAAGCGACAGAATTTAGCAATAGGTGCTATTAAACGATATTGATAGGATAATTTATCTCATGCTAGTTACTTCGCGAGGCAGAAACTTTTTAAGTAGACAAAGCCTCCACCGTCCATTAATCATATAAATATTGAAAATCATCAGGCTGCATTGACTACTGGGCGGTGAGCTATGTACCTCTGGTATTTGATTTCGTTGCATTTTGGGTTCGCTTGCAGACTGTTGTCTGATGAGCAATTGGTCGACGATTGGTAACTCCTGCGCCCACTTCCAAGGTTTGCCGCGGCTAGCTTTATAGCAGGGTTTACACGTGAGGCTCGTGTCGGAAAGGATAAGCTTTTAGTCGTCATTGTTGTTTCAATCTTTACAGTCGTAGTCGATTTCGTGGTACTTGTTGTTGATGCAACATCAGCTATAACCGGCATAGGTTGATATTGTTCTGTCTCAGTCGATGTAAAAATTTGTTCTTCTTTTGTTACTGTCGGTTTTGTCGCTTCCGCCAAATCCGTTATGTAGTCTGCATTTGAAATATTAAAATAATAATTTTCATCGATCGGCTGGCTAATTATATTTTGATATTTTCTTGTCTTTTCAACTGGAGTTGAGCTAGTTAAAATTTCACTGAACTTAGAATCATATGAATTTTCATTTAATTCGTGAAATTTATTATCTATAGGACTATTTGGCATTTTAATAGTTGTTTCCGGAATTATGCCTAATATAGGTGTAGTTGTAACATATGATGCAGAAATAACATCTGTCGGTAACCCTTTCTTAACATCATGAAAAGATTCAGTGAAGCTGATCGAATCATCACTTGGAGGTGTAAATCTACTTACACTTGGTTCCGTAATAATTTGTAAATATTTAATGTTACTTCTAAGGGGTTTGTCATTAACATATTTTGAAAATTTATTTTGGTATCCTATATTAACGACGGTTTCTGGTGTAGTTGATATAACTTTAGGGGTAGTAACATAATCATCTACGTTTCGTGAATTTGATGATAAGTTATTAAAAAAAGCTTTAATTACATTCCTGACTTTACCATTAAATACTTCTGTTGTATGTTCAGGAACGATTTCATCGTCAACACTGTAACTATAATAAGATGGCTGACGAAATGAATATTGATCTTCGTTTATTTTTCTATGATGAAACCTTTTTAATGTGGTTGGATAAATAGTAGTTGATGTAGAACTAGTGACGTGATCTAATATAGTATCATCAGTGTATGAGTTTCGTAACTTTTCTAAAGTATTGTATGGAGAAACTAATGCTTCATTAGGAGTTTCCTGTAAAACCTCAGTTTTTATTTTTTCTTCAGCTTGGTCATCAACATTTATGTTTAAATTACTAGATAAAACATTCTCATCTAATACCTTGGATCCATTTACATAATTATTAGGAATTGTTACTTTCTCAGCGGACTCATTGTTTGACCCTTCGGTGACAGAAAGTTGCAGTGGCCTTTTAACAATATTCTTCAAATAATACTTTGAAATTTCAGTTGTTGTAGATGGTGATCGTGGTGGTATTCTACTTCTGTGCCTATTATTTTTATTTTTTAATTTAGTGGACTCATTATTGTCATTTTTAACATCTTTGATAATAGGTATTTTGCTTCTTCCGCGTGATGGTTTTCTTGAAGTAATTTCGTTACTGTACCTGTCTCTTACTACTTTCGCCTTAACGGACTGATTAATATTTTCATTGTTGGTATCATAGTAAAATCGTTTTGATTCATCGTTGCTATAAATTTTATTTTCGTAAGCAATTACTTTCTGCGAAGTTTCATCACTATTTTGTGGTCTTGTAATAACTGTTAATGTATAAGGGTTTTTTGAGTTGTTAACGTTTCTTCTTATTGAAAATCCTGTCGATGCTGGTAATGTATTTTTATTATCTTTCTTTGTTGTTACCATTTTAACGTCTGAAGTACTATTAATAGTCTCAGGATTAGAAAGTTTGCGTGTCGGTAGTCTTTCAGTCGTTAGAGAAGTGTCTACTAGCCTATGTGAATTATCAGTCTTTTGAAAGGGTTTAGCTCGGGATGAGAAATTTATGATTGGTAAAAGGGTGGAAGTAATTGAAGGGGATTCGTTTAAAGAGTTTAGGGTTGGGGAAGTACCAGGATTTTCATCTGCAGAGAATCTGTTGAATACAAAGCAAAAGAAAACCATCTCATTTAAGCTCTTACAATATCAGTTGCTGTAAAGCTTACCATAATACCAAACGAAACTTTTGTTAATAAAAAAGATAAAAGTAAATAAAATAATACCATATCAAACTACCTGTGTACAACATAAAATCGAAGAAAGAATAACTTGTTTAAACAACTTTATTGTAGCTAAATGTACTGCTAAATACACATTAATTGTAATGTAAATTTTGTGTTTTGTGAAGGTTAAAAGAAAAAAGATACCACAAAAGCCTGTTTAACGTCAATGATCTTAATAAATTATAGAAAGTTTTGTTTAAAGTGGTGTAATATTTAATAAATATAATGTCAAAATAATATTAAGAGTAAAGTTTTATTTTCGATTATAAGAAAATAAAAACACAACCTTCAAACACAAAAAGATTCCATATAGAAAAATTTTAGTAGATAAAAGAAAATTACTAAAGGGTTAGAAATAGTTAGTCACACGTTTGAAGGTTGCATTGATACGTAAAAAAGGTTTAAACACTTATATGTAAATTATGATGAATTGATAAATAAAAAAATGTGACGTGATCGGATGAATTAATTTGACCATAATGGCCAAGGATGAATGAGAATACTTATAACTCCAATTTAGGTATCTTTTGTAGTACCTTGAAGTATATCGAGACTGGGTCATAGCTTCTGTGATGAGTGCAGTAGTAGAGCGTTGTGTGGTGGTAGTCGTGGTTGTGGTTGTGCTAGTCGTAGTAGGAGTTGTGCTTAAAGTAGTAGCTTCGTATATAGTTGTCCGGACGCTGCTCGGGTTATGCGCATAGCCCAAATCGTTACCTTCGCCCCTGAATAGTTTTAAGTACATAGAATACAACCGTCAGCAAATGCGTTACTATAAATATTGTAGATTATTTAATTGAATTCAGTTAATGTAAAGTGTAGTATTAATATTTACCTAGTAGAATGGCGAACCGGTGTCTGATACTGATTTTGGTTATTTATCTGCAAAAAAGTTGTGGAAACATTCGAATCAATTTCAAAAATTTTATAAATGTAATTTCAACGTTGTTAATCGTTTTATACCTGGCCTTGAATAAGAGCATCATCATAGTCATCGGAAAGTACAGGTCTGGGTGTGTATGTCTCCACAGGTCTACGGGAAGGCGGAGGTGTCCCGCGGTACGACTGTTGTACTGCCGGTCGCAACGATGCAGAGTTATATTGTTGAACGTAATCTGTCATTGCAATCATCATATATTAATTAAATTCTTATATTTTATTAAGCAATACAAAACAGGGGGGTGAATGGAAGTATACCATCTTCTTCATCTTACCTGTACCACCTTGCTGCAAGCTCTGTTGACGGAATTACGATGGAATCCATCCAAATTTGACGAAGGCAAATCCCACAGTCCAGATTAGGAGCAGTATATCTAGTGCAAGATTATCAGTACTGTGCTCACCAACCAGTTTGTTGGTGCTTTCATAGAATCCTATCTTTATGTGAACTTCAATTCTGTATAACTACGAAGCAATAAACAAACCATACCGGTAACGAGTACTTCGGTACAAACAGTGAAAGTAAATATTTATAGATTGTTTTTTTTTATGACATGTAAGACCGAGGGGCGACGGTCGACCAACCGCTCGCGCAGACTCAAACCAACCAGAACCAGAGTTGAAGCTCATCGAAGCAATATTAAAATTTAACATATAAATTGTATTGATTCTTTGATACTCTTGTGTAATGGTTGACATCGAACTTGCTATGAGTGTCCGGTTTTTATCTCGGAAATTGATGAGAATGAATATGAAATGACGATGCCTTTTGCAATATCTTCAGTTTGTTTACCAGAATATGCCAATCTAGTGGAACACCCATTGTTACAAATAACGAAGGGTCTACTTTCTCCTTTTAATGTAGTCTATATGTACAAATGCTTAAACTTCAAGTTCTTCCGTCACCTTACCTGTATCTTTATAAAGTTCTCCATCTTCATCGTAAATGGCATAAAAAGGATCAAATTGGTCCGGACTATAGTTTTGCGAACCATTGTAGAGCATTTTTGGGCGTGGGCTTGGCGAAAAAGAAGAGGGCGAAACACTTTCTGTTGGTTCCAAGCTAAAAAATAAAAAAATACGTCGAAAACTTTTTCACTCCGTTTAGATAACGATATGAATAAAATTTCAATTCAGTCTTATCTGTATTTAGTCAAAAGTCTGTAAGTCATTTTGTCACTAAAAACGTGCTTTATCTGAACTTAGAACATTTTAACTCATATTATTATTTTTGGTCTAATAATAGAGCTATTATTATTCTACAGTTAGTGAACAGTCTATTTAGTTCGTTTACCTGTTAGTTTTACCATCATGCTTAGTCTTTGTGTATCTTGTCTCCTGATTGTAATTGTCACGGGGAGTGCTTAGCATCTGCGCTACAATATTTGGATGCCTGCCTCTTCCTCTGTTTTGTTTGTTTTCTTCAATTTTGGTTTCTTTGATGAGAGTTGGTTTAGCTAATCTATGTCTTACAGTGTATGGTCTCAAAGTAGTTTGATTTAAATATTTTGGAGGTCTAGTTGTGTATGGACCATTTCCAATATAAATTGGTTTCCTCAAATTTGTTGTTCTATTTTTTGACAAATGATGGTTAACTTCATGATTAGAAACATCAGGTCGTTTAGTAGGCACAGGTATACTTTTGCCCATCAAATGTTTATTTCCCTCTTTAAAAGGTACTTTTGTTACAGTTGATACATCATTTTGATTTTTAGTAACCAGTTCTGCTCCATATGGAATATATTTAATTGGTCTTCTAGATACAGCTTCAGCTTGCTTAATATTTGATGAATGTTCATCAGAATCTTCGTAAATGTCTTCATATTCTTTATCATTTTGTGCCATAGGAGGACGCTGAGGTCTAACCTCGGTACTAGGCATGTATTTTGGCTTAATGACTGGCTCGTAATTATAATGCTCGTCTTCATCGTCATCATAATAATAATCATTCATTTCAGGCGAGGGTTTAGGAATTGGTTTACGGTTTTGGGGCGCTTTAGCCGGAGAGCTACTTAAAGTATGCGGAGTGCTACTGTAAGCACTAAAAGTTTGGAAGGGTGATTTTGTTGATAGTTGGATAGCTTGTGTGTATAGCTTTTCAACGTGTGGAATAATAGATACTATATTTGGTCTAAAAGTGGATTGAAGCATTTTTGGTTTACCACTTGTAAGATTTCTCCAATACTGTTGTAAAGTTGAAAGTTGTTCGTTAGCGACGGTTGTTACTGTCTTAGGTGTAGGTTGGTTTAAAGCTTCATCATAGACTCTTGTGGGCTGAATTGTAGAAACCGTAAAAGGCTTAATAGAAGAAACTGATTGTATATTCAAATTGACGAAATTATTCGGTTTTTGATTCGAAGTGGAAATGATAACAGGTGTTCCAGTACTTGTTATTACAATATATGGCTTCTGAGTTACCGAAAAATTGCTTGAATATTTCGACATATTAAATGAAGGAATTCTAGTAGTCTCTATTGGTCTACTAAAACTATACGTAATAGGTAGATGACGTTCGTCGGTAAAGTTGGGTGGCTTTAGTTTAGGTAAATTACTGTCTATATTTTGTTTAGGATTTCTACCGTAGTAGATTCCACTGTGTGGTGTTTTATGATTTTGCTCTGGTAGAAGCGGTTTTGTTGTAAATTGTTGATACTGTTTAATTTCATTATTTTGAATAGAACTAGTCGTGGTTGAAGGTGTATACGATAAAGTAAAAGGTCGAGGAGTGCTAAAACCTTGATAATATAATGGGGTTGATTGCTTAACAGGATTTTTGTAGGATAATGTTGTTATTTCTATTGGCATTATATTTTTATAACTACTACTGTGTATGTATTTTGGTTTAGGAGATGTCATACCTAAATCAGAGTAATGGTCATTTTGTAATTTAGTTAAATAAGCATCAAAATCAAAGTCAGGTCTTGCGAAAGGATTTTCTATGTCCGCATATTTATTATTAGGGTGTGTGAAAGCGAAGGGTGGATCTGTAAAATCGTGTTTGAAATCATCTTCTTCATCAGATGTTTCATCATTTTCATTGGACTCATAACTGTCATCATAATCTTGAAGTTCAGATGAATGATCTTGATTCTGTTTTTGTTTATCTTGGTCATTCATTACTCCTAGTTTATCTTTCGTGACTTGTTGGTGATTTTTAATTTGAACTTGATTTATGTTGTGATTATATTCAGGATTATTATAAGAAGCCGAAATCGGCTTATTGCTAACAATTATACTAGGAACTTGGGATGAATCTAGAAGAGATATCTTAGGTTTACTGAAGGATGAATGTATGTTTGCCGAAAATTTATTATTGTTAGTATAGTGTTCTGAGGGTGCGTTGTTGTAAAATCCTCCATATGTAGATGAAAATTGATTTTCTTTGTTGTTTAAAGAAGAAATAGGCGGGCTTTTAGTGATAATTTGTGTTGCACTATATAAATTACTATGAAAATTTTTTTGGTTGGATGGATCAGGAAGACTTGGCTTAAATGGTCTCTGAGATTGCGAAGATTCAGTTTGGTATGACACAAAAGGGTTAGAAGTTGAAAAATAATTACTGTCAAAAGCGTATGGTTTGCGACTTGCTGAGTTGAAACGATCATCTTGAAAATTACTTTGGTAGTGCGGATTATGTAAGTCACGATTATGAAGATTAAATTGTTGTAAGTCTGTAATTTTTGCCGGTTTAGAATTTTGCCAATTTTTTCCAAATTTATAACCATTTTTTAATAAATATCTGACTTGTCTCTTGTCTCTATCTGTCTCAAAATCGTCATTATTGTCCAATTTTATTCCAGTACTAAAATCTACATATTCAATTATCTCGTCACTGTCAGTTTTATCAGATATTTTATCTGAACTAGTTAAGTTAGTTGGTGTGATGCCTAAGTCTCTTTTTTTCCTTATGCTCGCTTTCTTACTAATGTCATTATGACGTATTATGTTTATCTTTATGTCTATGTCGCTGTCCTTAGGAGAGTCAGTTACGTAATCATTGTCTGCTCTGAAATAACAATAAATTTCAGGCATTTGTCAATAAAAATACAATATAATGACTCGTAATGTAAAATTAAAGTAAATTTAATACCAAAATACCTGTAAGATTGAGGAGCTGGAGTGATTGATGCTGTTCTTCTGTCATCTTGTTGTGTCCCGAATGAAAATGAACCAAATTTACCACTGTTCTGCGGTATGGATGCAGGTATAATATTTGAATTAAGAGTCCTTCCAGAACTAATAACCTGAGTTCCATAGCCATCTCGATCCTTTTGAACCTGTCCGATTGTCGATGGTTGCCCTCTGTAGACACGTTGTTGTCGATCGTTCTCTAGCTCTTCTACAGGTGGTAAATCATCAACTTCTGCATATAGTTGTTGTTGCTAGTTGTAAAAAACAAAATTATTTTATTACTTGATCTATTTCATAAATAAAACATCCACTAATGGAACAAATTTATTCAACTCGACAAATATTTACCTTTTCGTATTCTTGTCTATTAAATTTAGGCTGTCCTCTAGATGTTATAACAGGATTAGGTTTTGCTCTTGGAGGAGGTGGTGGAGGAGTACGGCGTGGAGGTGGTGGTGGCTGTGGTGGATTTCTTTCACTAAATCGATCTAGTTCTTCGCGCACGATTGTACCGGTGGCATCACAGCCGACGTTACGCGGCCAATCACACGTTTGGAGCTCGTGGCTGAAAAATATTTTTGGGTTGAAAAGTGTTTACAAACGTTTCACGTTTTATAAACAAGTGATTCAATATTAAAATTGTCTAAAGGCATATTTAACACTGCTATATGTTTAAAGAAAATAAAAGTAATTTTTAAAACGTTGCCAAAAATTAAATCTTTATATAATAAATATGTGGGAATTATGTTCTAACTAGACTACTAACGTAAGTGTAGATATTTCTTTTAAAAATATTGTCCATACGGATTTAATTAAAACATTTAGGAATCTAGAGAAAAAGACAACAGGGGATGCTTTCAATATTACTCTAATAGATTTTTTACTTTTTGTTATAGCTCCAATATTAGCAATTTCTTTGAATCTTTGTATTGACTCAGATGAGCTTCATAGCCTCATGAAAGACAGCAAGGTTGTCATCATCATCATCATCATTTCAGCCTACTACAAGTCCACTACTGAACAAGCAAGGTTGTATCGGTATTTAAAATCGCAGTAGAGAAAATCCTACAAATTACTGTTCCATTTATGTACAGCTAGCTGTTAGTAATTTTACTACACTACATCTATTTACATGAAAAAATATTTTGTTACACATGCTTGTTCATTTTAATGTAAATAAATTTTTGAATGAAAAGCATTTCGGTGTTTCGAAAATAATATCAACGACGAGTGCGGGCGGGTATAAGGCTAGTGTAGCATGTTTTACAGGCCTGAAAACACTGTTGGTGTCTCTAGTGATCTGAGATGTTGTGTGTACCGTGAGATTTTTTTAACGTGGTAGAGTCAAGCGGCGGCTTCAGCTGCTGTTCGAATGGGCCGGCTCGACCGGGTTGCTACCACGACCTCGCAGAATACTGGCAGAGGTATCTTGTCATCAAGATTTTAACTTGTAAACTTAAATACTATAGAATTCGTGATGCCGCACATGTTTTGTTTGCCGTCCTGTTATACTTCATTGTTATCTTAAATTAAAAGAAATAATGGTTCTCTTGAACGTCTCCACCAAATACTGAATTGTTTCCAAATGGTTTTAGAACAAAATGTTTACTGTTTACAATATTAAATTCGTCACAGAATACTGCAATTAACTAACATAACACAAGGTTAGATTTTGAAAATATTACTGTCTCCTGTAGAACAGATGGAGGCGTAGGTTAGTGGTTCTTAAATTTAAATTGGTAAATATTTTTTTGTGGAAATGCATAAAATTTTAAAACAAAATCCCTAAAAATATAATGCAACAAACAAATAAAATGTTTAAGAAAATTTTATTAGGCCTCTTATAAAATAGATCTTATATATGTATCGAGAGAAAAATAAGCCTACACTTGTAAGTTACTGGCTATTGATATATTATTAAAATTAACATTTTTAAAATTAAAAATTATTTATAATATTATTAAATATATATTAATTTATAGGATATCAAAATACGTAAGTAGCACCTGGATAAAAAAATTGCTAAAGGCTAAATTTAATAAATCATTGAAATTAGTGTATTTATTATCGAATTACGCCTACCTGTACATAAGACCACCCGTGCATGACTCCATTAGTGCGCCGCCGAATACACACACATAGTAAAGGGTACAATCAGTGGGGTGAGGGTAGTAGCCGAATTCCTCGGGGCAATCAAAGTCCACCTCCCTCTTAACGTTGGCTGCGACAGGAACATTGCGGCTCGGCCCGGAACGTTGCCGAGAGCGTTCCTTCGCCCCGAAACATTCTGAAAAAAAAAACATTAAATTATAATAAAATTTTTCAAATGAAGATTATATTCTATAGTATACGAACGTACAAATTTTAAGTAGGGAATTAAAGTAAGACGTTGCTCATATAGATGAAAATATGTCCGAGAGCAGTTTACATTCTTATTCGCTTCATCAGCCTGTATAAGCCTGGACTTAGTTCATATAAGTTCTGGAAAAAATCTGGATAAGCTATATATCACATTTTACAAGTCAATCAATCACTAGCCCCTTGTGGTTTTTAGGTGGCAACCATAGTTGGCAAGGATTGATGAGAGCAGAAGGAGAAAGATATTGCTATAGGCAGTAATGTATTTTATTATTCCTTGCTATTTCTACTACTACTCTTTTCCTTTTTTGCCTAAATATACAATAAATTAAAAAAATAGTTGTTATATTTGTAAACTATGTAAGTATATTGATATCTGAGTTACTGTGTGGTGGCGATTTAAGAAAATTTGTCACTCGTTTTCTTCCAGTGGGTATCGTATATCGTACTGCGAACGCTATCCGGCCTGCCAAGCATGTTGTTAGTAAGTGTTATGGAGTTAAAATTAAAATGAAACCTACATGGTACAAGATTCGAACTTTTTTAAACAAAAAGTTTAACAAAAACATTTCTAAATTCCAAATTTTTATGACTTTCTATTGCTTGACTTTCAATTGTTTTTACATTGATTATTTAAGTAAAAATGGAGATTTCAAAAATTTTACTAATTTCCGAATACGGGTTACGCCGTGGTTACTGGTACGGGGAACGAAGCAGAGACAACTGGCAATATCAATGCTGCGTTGGGTGAAGATACGACTATGTGTGTTTTTGGTTTAATTGCTTTCGTAGTGGAAACTTCGAATTGAAGAATGAACCATATGGGGTCTTCCTCGACACTAAAATAAATAATTATAAATTAAAAGTTCAATTATATAAAAATATTTTTTTCTTAGGTTATGGTCGGAATAATTAATTGGTGAGATTTAAGTACGACAGATTTTCCGCTATTAGTCGATCATCAGAGCCTCGTTCGTTAGCTAGCGCGTACTGCACGTATAAATGAGGATGAAATTAGTTAAAATCACGGTATGTTCTCCTTTACAACCATCCTATGTTTACTCTCCCGTGTCTTCCTCGACACAATATTTTATTGCACAAAAATCAAGTACAAAAAGTCACAGAAAAATTTACAAGCAGTGATTGTAGATAGAAAATTTTAATAGTACACGGCTTTAATCGTCCTTCCATAATTTTAAAGACGGTTTTGATTTAACTTTAAATGTAGGTAAATCTCGTCCGCAGATTTACATGAATATGAGGTAAGATACACAACTAAGAGAGACTTAATGGTCTCACTTGAGGTATTCAGAACAATTGCAACATTTCCCGTAGATAATGTTTATAGTCTATTATTATCTAAGTGCATTCTTCTATAAATATACCTACAAATAATCACACCACGAGATAATAGACAAAATCTACGGGCTCTGAACACACATTTAATCACCCGTTGAACTAAAACCAGCTGAGTATAAATGATTACTATCAAATTTATTAATCCATAAAAACCTGAACAAAAATAAAGCAAAATCACTTACAGTTGTCGTTGTCATAAATGAATGTACAATGCGCCACTTATTTTTATTGACTGCAATCACAATGAAATATTAACGCATGGCCTCGAGTTAAGCAAATCATGTCATTGCTGCTGTTCGGGACTAAGTACAGACAAAAATGGAAGATGATGCTAACCTAAAATAGAATCATTACAGTAAAAAGTAAATGTTATTAAATTTTTGAAGTTATACTTCTTTTGGCGCGTTTGGGAGAAATTATAAGAGTTTTTAGATGCTTGCGCACACCGACACCTAAAAGCGACACCATGAGGTCGGTTGGTAATTGTCTCTCAAGTTTTCGTGAGAAGTGATAACTATATTCAAGGTAGTTTTTCAAATATATATGAATCTAAATATATATCAACACGTGTTTATCGTATATCAGTGGAGATAAAAATTATTCATGCATAAATATACATGTGTACTTGTGTGTAATTTTAAATTACATATGGTGGTGAATGATAATTTATTGTGAGTATTCCTGATAAAAGAGTTTTTTATATTTTAATCTTTTTTAGATTTGTGGTTAACTGTCAGTATACATTATTTTTATTTGTTTACATTATAAATTATTGTTTAATTAAACGGTTAGCGGTTGCATTTATTGTCTTTTTTCACAAATAAAGAGTAGTAGCACACGGGATTACATTTTTAGTTGTTTTTGCTTAGAAAGAAGTATATATTAACACACACAGGTTTTTTTTTTTCTTACCTATTTATCTATTCATTCCTGTAAAAAATTATCAATGCATAATAAAGTGTGAGCATAGAAGTAAATGATGGGTCACTGTTAATTATAGGATGCCGTTGACTCTTGCACACGTCTCTACATAATATATCCATAACCTTTGATAACAATAAGATTTATATTGTTTCAACACGTGAAGAATTTAGATTTAGGCAAGGCATGCCTTCACGTATGTGTGGGAGGAGGATTCAGGGCAGTCTCAGCTTTTTTGAAGATTTGTCAAATTCCGATGGATATTCCGCCGTCATTTGGTTCCCAGAGCCTCGTTTGTTTTCCGGAAGGATGCACCACGGGCCGGCGAGGTTAGCATTTGGAGAAAGAGATAATATAATCCAAGGGGATTGAAAGGTATACATACATACATACAAAGAATTTAATTATACTAGTATCGAATTATGAGCATTTTACTATATTGAAAGTCTTATTGTTTGCTATTACGATGTCGATCCTTGGCTTCCACATTTACTTCCACTTGGATTTACCACTCACAGATTATTAGAAACCCAAGATGCATAACCATTGTATTGCAAGTTATTTGGGAACCGGTAAATAGCTTAGTATTTTTATATACAGGAATATGACACATTATTGAAATATGTTCACCAGGAATAAAACTTTACATGCACGTACTTGTTTAAAGACTATACTCAGCCTAAGATAACATTTGTTTACCCAAGCGAGAGCAGTGATCCCGACATTGTTTGTTACCATCCTCTCAATTATTCCCACTGTATTTCCATGTTAGTAGCTATAAAATACTGGCTACATTACTATTAACTATAGGAGGAGTGGGCGTCGAGTGGACTAGAACCATGTTTCACTACACAATTTGCATAGTACATTGACCTTGAATGCAACGACTACTAGTGGGAGTTTAAAAAAATCCTAGGAAGTAGTAGTTCTGCTAAAATTTATGAATTGTAATTGAAAGTTAAAAATATATTTAATGATGTGTTGCAACAGCTTTAATTCTGTTGTTACGTCATGTTAAGGGTTAAAATAATAGGGCATTCTAGTAAAAATGAAGCCTAGAATTAATAAACTAATTTAAAACAAACGTTTTTAATTTTAATATGATATGAATTATGTTTACTGTTTCACGATAAACGTATTGATGTTTTTATTTGTTATATTTACGCCCTTTTAACTCATGACTATATCAACAATGTAAATTCTGATGTTATTACACGCCATAGGTCAATAATGTAACAGCTATCTTTTGAATAACAAGGCAAGATTTAAAACAATAATTTTACGTTCGAATATTTAAATCGTCGTAGGTTCATTAGTATTTTAAGACTTAACATTAAAACATGTATGATCCCTTGGGAGAGAAGTAAAGAGTGTGGGATGTTACTTGCGTAGATACGTTGGTGGCCTCTCACATCAGATATACATCGACCAGAACCGAAGCGATATCAGAGGCAGCTGAATTGGGTACATGGTTGAATATGTGTATATAAGCGAAGACTATGTATTAATGCCGTTTGCCATAAAGACGAGCTAAGACGAATAGGTTTTAGGAATAATATAATAGGGGTTTTAAATATTTAGATTGGAAAAATGAGAATAGTAATAAAAACCGTTAAATAAAACGTTATAATACTGCAAACAATAATATTGTCGGTATTTTTAGCAAAACCCGCAATATATTTTTCTATACATGTCGTGGTTCGGTCGTAGAATTCAACCATTTCATGAAATGACTAACCAATATTGGGTAGCCATTTAATGAAATGCTTAGTTTAATTGTCCAAGCATCGGTATTCAATGAACTGTTACCGGCTTTCAAAATATTACATAATGGAAACTGCGAATAAAGATATACAATAAATAAGTTAAGAGTATCATTCGCTTGAAGTCAAAATTTCAGGAGCGATTTTTTTGACGCCGAGTGTATATTAATAAACAAATAGAAATACGTTGCGAATCCTTCGTATAATTCCAATGATTTTTTTTTATTCCAGCACGGGACAAGTGTTTGTGTAAACTACAAATAATGGTCAGAATCTATCAGAGTCAGAGTCCATATGTAATTTATGTATGTGAACTGCCTTCGCGACAAAGGACAGGACACTCAATTATGCACCCTATTTTTTTCCTAATTATATAAATTTCGTTGAATAATATAAATAAGCAACTAAAACAAATAATTTTGATTACGTTAACACGTCTCTTTGAACGGATTCCAGCCATGTCGTGATTGGGGGACTTCTTAGCCGTGGCTTAGTATGATGGCTGCTCCTAGTGGGCTTGACGAGCCCACTGCACTGTGGGGAGAATGTAAACGTTTTTGGCTTGCACCGCTCTTCTTACAGAGATGGAGACGCTAGGAAAAAGAGTTTTGGGATTGCGATATACCATTATCTCTATCCACTGCAACTCTAACGAGAGCGGCACCGCTGATGGGGTTTAGATGAGGCCGCAGGATAGAGGAATGTAGAAGTTACCTCCTCCGCGGCCGAAACGTGGCCCAGACCAGATCCGCCGCGGGGTGCACGGAGGCCTGGTGCATACGAGCGCTCGAATTCCTGATCCCCATGGCCTCCGGATAGCGGGGTCGCAAGGAGGGATGAGGGAAATCGCTGGTGTTGTCGCTGAGGTGTGCGAAAGCGTATATAAGAGTATAGCCGATATGCTCGAAGGTGGAACACAGTGGGGGTTTTAGTCGGTGCAAGTCCTACATAACCCGCCAAAGTCCTCCCGAGGGCGGGTATGCGTTAAACCTTTCCCGCAACGCAATTCATTATTGTTATTTTCTAATATCGTATCTCTATGTCACTAAAACCCGAACGTGGATAGACAAATCGACAAATGTTTAAACGTTTAAATGTTCAAGTGTTTGACGATTCAACGATATGGCCAGCCGTGGCTATTTTATTATATAGTCAATTCTACGATCAGGCCTCTACATATTATGCAACATATTCTCGATAATCTTTATAACACAAAATAAAATAACTACAAACATCCATTTTATTATGTAGGAGTTGGAGATGCAAAATGAGTAACAGATTTAATGCTTTAATATTTATTTCTAGGACCTTGTTCGTATCGTTGCTAGATCGTACTATCATTGCCTTTTAAAATAATTTACGCATTTTAACAAAATATTCCATGTTAGTTATATTTAATTAAGTTTAATGCTGCTATCAGTCAGTTGACAAAACCCGTGTCACTCACACAAACCCGGGTAATAGAATATATGGGTTCCACACTGATGTTCTAGAGGAAGGAGGTATGAGACGGAAAGTCATGGTCAACCGTGAGCCGACGAGTGTCAATGTTAAAACACAGAAACGGGATTGTGAAATATATTACCTGAGAGCAAACCTGGTAACACAGCGCCACCAGTCACGTTTTAACTGCCAGAAAGGCGAATATCGGGTTGCGGAAGCCCAGTTGGATACAATGAGTCATCTCAATTAGGAGACGCTTATGTGCCGTACCGAGTACCGACGTACTCGTAAATCGTTGAAACTATGCTTTCAATCCAGATTGACTTGACTTGCTCTTGATAGAGTGGTGACCTTTTGGCTATAATTTGTATCTACAGTCTGATTCACTTCACCTAACCATCAATTTAATGGTTACCCAGTACAACATCGATAATACACACCGAGAACAACCTTGGGCCACTCGCTTATATTAAATTCATTAGCAAGAATAACAATGGTGTAGGCGTGACTCTAACGATCGAACTGTTAGACACTATGGTCCAATTTAAAGCTGTCAGTAATAACCGAACTTCGCTATCGAAGAAAACAGAACTAATTACAACAACACATACACAACTAAAAAAAGTTATATTTCATTGCCATCGTAAAATTGTCTTGAAAAGTTTATAACACAAATATATCAATAAATTTATCAGTTATAAGTGTTACAGCCGATACAACAGCCATTTAGTTATTGACTTACTCACCTTTAAATTGTGAGGTCTTATAAAGTTCCAAGTGCCAAACATTAGTAAATTCTAAGAATAAACTGTTTCTTTGTATAATCTAAGTATAAAATACTTATACTTAGTTCGTTATATAAACAAGGGAATTTCAAAGAGATGTGAAATGTTAGTAATGTTTTATTGTCTTTATTACCGTGGACTCGATGTAAATTTAGATTCGTTTGGGGTCCTTCAATTAAATTAAACAATGAATAAAATAGGGACTAGGTTATATGATCAATATTTTGACGATATTTTTGTGCAGTCAGAGAAAACAAATAAACAGATCGTTTTAATTGTTTATTTTTATACATGAAAAATGTTGTTTTCTTCTTCTTCTATCACAGCCACATCCTATTAAAGCATATTATTTCAATTTCGTAGAGTCATCAGTCTAATGCAGCAGTGAAATTGATAGTTTTAAAATCTGGTTGTATTGTTGCGTCTGTATCTCAACATATTAACCTTCCTTCAATTTTATAGCATAAGCCTTACATCCAGTAAAGTAAAATTGAGAAGAGTGCCTCTGTGTTACTATAATTATTCTGCGCTGGTAACAACTGCCAATAGTACTGTGAAATTCGCCGCTGTGGAACATTATTTATTGTTTGATAATGAATAAATAATACAGAAACGAAAAATATGAAAAACTTAAAAACGTTTGGAAATAACAACGCTAAAATAACAATCAGCTATGACTTTCGTAACCGAAACAAAGAAAACCATCTAAACATAGCCATGGAAGTTTTGCCGTTGTGCTCTGAATACTGTGAGATAAACCTAAATGTCTAATTTCGCTTACAGAATTCAAAACAAGCAATGGCAACTGCGCCAATGATTGCTTCTGAATACGACATCGCTTTCCGCATTCACATGTTATAAAAGATTGGTGTAAGTGATGAGCGGATGAGGTTTTGTTAAATTAATTAAAACAATAACTCTTTGTGTATTTTATTATTACAGTATTCACTACACAAAATAATTAACAACCTCTATGATTGTTTTGAGCATTTCAACCAAATTCGTATGAAAGTACCCTGTCTCAATTGCAGATTGAATATTTACAATCGTATATATTATATATTAATCTTATTACAAGCTTTGCCAAGCAAAACCAACATGGGAAAAATACACCAATGATAATAACATAATAAAACCTTATAACAAAGAGTCTCTACGTAGCTTTGTTTTGTACTGGTACTATTGTTATTAATATATTTTTACAGTCTGTATAATTCCACTGCTGGACAAAGATCTTTTCAAAGACAAATCTCTGGAAAGCAGGCTACGATTTTTTTTAAATAAAAGTAAAAAGTACTTAATACTACTGGCCTAACAACTGAGCATTTGTACCATTACTAGAGCAATAGAAACTTGTCTACCTTGACATTTAATTTGTCATAAATTGTTTCTGTACTTGAAATGTAAATAATTGTAACATGACCATGTTAGATAAGAAATTGAAATGCTAAATTGTTCTGATGGATTGACGTACAATAAAATAATTGTTGTTATTAAAATTATGCCGAACAGATGAGAAATTTATAATCCACGCATAAAAATTTCTTTCTCTCCTGTTATTTAAATAGAAATGGATTATTAGTGAAAGTCGAATAAATAATATGTGTTTTCATTATATTTGTTGGAACATCGCTATTTCACTCCATAGTTCAAACCTGTATTCTCTGGGAAACTAAGAGAGATGTTATTATTATTAAACATTGTCGGACAAAGAATTCTCTCTTGTCTCTGCAATGGTCGATTTCCAATAAGGACTGTTCAGTTTGTTTTGCTGCTTGAAGTTCATTTAACTTGACTTGATCAATTAATTTAACTCTCTGTGTATAGTGTTCCATAGCCTGTTGGCAGAGTCTGAGTTTAGACCTTGTCAAATACCAGAGAGAAGAAGAAGAAGAGAGATATGTTCAAAAGTTTCAAGATTCACAGTATTTTGTGATCACTCTCATTACTGATAAATTTAGACAAGTGAAATCTGAAGCAACGTAGCAGCTTCTTACCGGCACCAAAACCTTTGTCTAGCAGTGACACCTCTCCCTTATTTTTATTAATATAATTATTATATTTAATTATTGATATTTCTGTATGAAGTGATTAACGTTCGAGTTTTTAATTAGATGTTTATAATGTTCATTGATTATGAAGTAGATAAACAATTAACATCGACAAAACACCCAGAGCAAGATCTGCACGCCTACATAATTCTTGGTAAAGTGCATAGTTAACGAAATGTCAAGATTCTTAACTAGGAGTGGGTTGTGATCTGTACCTACCTCGATAGATAAGATTATAAATCTCATTCACACGTCTACGATTACTTACGATTTAGGACTTAAAAGGTTTTTCCCATAGTCGCCTCTTACGGGTAGAAAGAATGTAACGGATAAGCTATCTTGATGAGATAGCTTAGATTTTAGAGAGGTTAAAAGTAAGTCGCGGAAGCCTGTGTGGAAACTGTAATCTGTGCCTGCTCTTATAGGTAACAGGCCTGAATGCTTCAAAAGATCCAAAAAAGTCCACAAATGAACAACTTATTAGACATCAATCTTTAAAGCTACCACGTTAACTAATTTGGGTAGCAATAAAACAAACTCAGTTCTTTCCAATGAATTGAAAGTCAAGCTATTGAAACTCTTTATAGTATATAATGAAATTGTTTCCTTTTATGCGCGTTCATATGACATGTGATGTGTCATAATTGAGATGTTGTCACTTTGAATTCTAAAAATACTGTGATTCAACTTGTGTCTTAAACCCAAGTTCATTTAAGCAACTTAAAATATGTTCAATGTCGCAATATAACTTTTGGGTGAAGGAAAATTCAATGGCTGAACCCAGGTCAATACCAAAATATTGCCCTAAAGCAATGCTCACCCACAGAAAAGTATCGGTAAATGTTTGGTGGTCATTTTATGGTGTAATTCACTATAGCTTTTTGAGCTACTTACACCATATCAATAACTGCAGATTTTTGTCTTAAAGAACTTCGAATAATAATAGCGAAACTCTCAGAGAAACAACCCCGACTCGTCAATCGTTCTTTGCCGTTATAGCTCCATGATAATGGAAGACCACACTCTAAACCATTGTAATATTACAAGACCTGCAGTTGGAAACCGTATGGCATCATCCGTATATAATATAAATAATTTAATTCTCAGGAACCGTGCAAAATACCTTCATAGACTCTGTAGAGTCCAGATCCGCCAAGTTCTATCGCAAAAGCATAAATGATCGTCCCTCGAGTTGGCAGAATCTATGAATAATTAAGGTTAATACTTTGATTAAATATAAAATATTTTTTCTTTGTTCGATTAAATATAAAATATTTTTCTTTGTTCGATTAAATATAAACGCTAATTTGTATGTATAAGACGTCCAAAATTAGTTTATATATTTATAATAGAGCAGTAAGAGCAAAACAGGCGCGGTACTCTAGTGTAGTATATATCCTGGATGTTACGCCTACAACGCGTCAACATTATCAGGAAAGTAAGGCACTTTTGTAAACACCAGTTTTAACACAACATCAGATGAGGCTTGTGCTTTGTTATGTTATCAGATTTTGTTACGTTATGTAACAAAATCCGATAGATATTCGTACTCATAATCGTCTAGAATTCAATATAAACATAGCTATCTTATATGACTTATATGCATTATCACACTACTATAAATATTTTTAAAAACCTCATGATATTAGGTAATTTAAAATTACTGTTAAAAATCTATTGCTGTCCATTTATCTTGACGGCACCGGTGCAAGGTAGTATGATAAAGAAGTATTACAAAACTTCATCGTTTTCCCATGAGGTTACGTAGTAGGTGTTGAACAATGAAATGTAATTGTAAAGCATTGAGTTGAACAATTCTGAGCGCAAATCACTCGAATAGGGCCTTCAAAAGTTTTATTTTTCAAAGAGATGTGAAATGTTAGTAATGTTTTATTGTCTTTATTACCGTGGACTCGATGTAAATTTAGATTCGTTTGGGGTCCTTCAATTAAATTAAACAATGAATAAAATAGGGACTAGGTTATATGATCAATATTTTGACGATATTTTTGTGCAGTCAGAGAAAACAAATAAACAGATCGTTTTAATTGTTTATTTTTATACATGAAAAATGTTGTTTTCTTCTTCTTCTATCACAGCCACATCCTATTACAGCATATTATTTCAATTTCGTAGAGTCATCAGTCTAATGCAGCAGTGAAATTGATAGTTTTAAAATCTGGTTGTATTGTTGCGTCTGTATCTCAACATATTAACCTTCCTTCAATTTTATAGCATAAGCCTTACATCCAGTAAAGTAAAATTGAGAAGAGTGCCTCTGTGTTACTATAATTATTCTGCGCTGGTAACAACTGCCAATAGTACTGTGAAATTCGCCGCTGTGGAACATTATTTATTGTTTGATAATGAATAAATAATACAGAAACGAAAAATATGAAAAACTTAAAAACGTTTGGAAATAACAACGCTAAAATAACAATCAGCTATGACTTTCGTAACCGAAACAAAGAAAACCATCTAAACATAGCCATGGAAGTTTTGCCGTTGTGCTCTGAATACTGTGAGATAAACCTAAATGTCTAATTTCGCTTACAGAATTCAAAACAAGCAATGGCAACTGCGCCAATGATTGCTTCTGAATACGACATCGCTTTCCGCATTCACATGTTATAAAAGATTGGTGTAAGTGATGAGCGGATGAGGTTTTGTTAAATTAATTAAAACAATAACTCTTTGTGTATTTTATTATTACAGTATTCACTACACAAAATAATTAACAACCTCTATGATTGTTTTGAGCATTTCAACCAAATTCGTATGAAAGTACCCTGTCTCAATTGCAGATTGAATATTTACAATCGTATATATTATATATTAATCTTATTACAAGCTTTGCCAAGCAAAACCAACATGGGAAAAATACACCAATGATAATAACATAATAAAACCTTATAACAAAGAGTCTCTACGTAGCTTTGTTTTGTACTGGTACTATTGTTATTAATATATTTTTACAGTCTGTATAATTCCACTGCTGGACAAAGATCTTTTCAAAGACAAATCTCTGGAAAGCAGGCTACGATTTTTTTTAAATAAAAGTAAAAAGTACTTAATACTACTGGCCTAACAACTGAGCATTTGTACCATTACTAGAGCAATAGAAACTTGTCTACCTTGACATTTAATTTGTCATAAATTGTTTCTGTACTTGAAATGTAAATAATTGTAACATGACCATGTTAGATAAGAAAATGAAATGCTAAATTGTTCTGATGGATTGACGTACAATAAAAAATTGTTGTTATTAAAATTATGCCGAACAGATGAGAAATTTATAATCCACGCACAAAAATTTCTTTCTCTCCTGTTATTTAAATAGAAATGGATTATTAGGGAAAGTCGAATAAATAATATGTGTTTTCATTATATTTGTTGGAACATCCCTATTTCACTCACACATAGTTCAAACCTGTATTCTCTGGGAAACTAAGAGAGATGTTATTATTATTAAACATTGTCGGACAAAGGATTCTCTCTTGTCTCTGCAATGGTCGATTTCAATAAGGACTGTTCAGTTTGTTTTGCTGCTTGAAGTTCATTTAACTTGACTTGATCAATTAATTTAACTCTCTGTGTATAGTGTTCCATAGCCTGTTGGCAGAGTCTGAGTTTAGACCTTGTCAAATACCAGAGAGAAGAAGAAGAAGAGAGATATCTTCAAAAGTTTCAAGATTCACAGTATTTTGTGATCACTCTCATTACTGATAAATTTAGACAAGTGAAATCTGAAGCAACGTAGCAGCTTCTTACCGGCACCAAAACCTTTGTCTAGCAGTGACACCTCTCCCTTATTTTTATTAATATAATTATTATATTTAATTATTGATATTTCTGTATGAAGTGATTAACGTTCGAGTTTTTAATTAGATGTTTATAATGTTCATTGATTATGAAGTAGATAAACAATTAACATCGACAAAACACCCAGAGCAAGATCTGCACGCCTACATAATTCTTGGTAAAGTGCATAGTTAACGAAATGTCAAGATTCTTAACTAGGAGTGGGTTGTGATCTGTACCTACCTCGATAGATAAGATTATAAATCTCATTCACACGTCTACGATTACTTACGATTTAGGACTTAAAGGTTTTTCCCATAGTCGCCTCTTACGGGTAGAAAGAATGTAACGGATAAGCTATCTTGATGAGATAGCTTAGATTTTAGAGAGGTTAAAAGTAAGTCGCGGAAGCCTGTGTGGAAACTGTAATCTGTGCCTGCTCTTATAGGTAACAGGCCTGAATGCTTCAAAAGATCCAAAAAAGTCCACAAATGAACAACTTATTAGACATCAATCTTTAAAGCTACCACGTTAACTAATTTGGGTAGCAATAAAACAAACTCAGTTCTTTCCAATGAATTGAAAGTCAAGCTATTGAAACTCTTTATAGTATATAATGAAATTGTTTCCTTTTATGCGCGTTCATATGACATGTGATGTGTCATAATTGAGATGTTGTCACTTTGAATTCTAAAAATACTGTGATTCAACTTGTGTCTTAAACCCAAGTTCATTTAAGCAACTTAAAATATGTTCAATGTCGCAATATAACTTTTGGGTGAAGCGAAAAATTCAATGGCTGAACCCAGGTCAAATACCAAAACATTGCCCTAAAGCAATGCTCACCCACAGAAAAGTATCGGTAAATGTTTGGTGGTAATTTTATGGTGTAATTCACTATAGCTTTTTGAGCTACTTACACCATATCAATAACTGCAGATTTTTGTCTTAAAGAACTTCGAATAATAATAGCGAAACTCTCAGAGAAACAACCCCGACTCGTCAATCGTTCTTTGCCATTATAGCTCCATGACAATGGAAGACCACACTCTAAACCATTGTAATATTACAAGACCTGCAGTTGGAAACCGTATGGCATCATCCGTATATAATATAAATAATTTAATTCTCAGGAACCGTGCAAAATACCTTCATAGACTCTGTAGAGTCCAGATCCGCCAAGTTCTATCGCAAAAGCATAAATGATCGTCCCTCGAGTTGGCAGAATCTATGAATAATTAAGGTTAATACTTTGATTAAATATAAAATATTTTTTCTTTGTTCGATTAAATATAAACGCTAATTTGTATGTATAAGACGTCCAAAATTAGTTTATATATTTATAATAGAGCAGTAAGAGCAAAACAGGCGCGGTACTCTAGTGTAGTATATATCCTGGATGTTACGCCTACAACGCGTCAACATTATCAGGAAAGTAAGGCACTTTTGTAAACACCAGTTTTAACACAACATCAGATGAGGCTTGTGCTTTGTTATGTTATCAGATTTTGTTACGTTATGTAACAAAATCCGATAGATATTCGTACTCATAATCGTCTAGAATTCAATATAAACATAGCTATCTTATATGACTTATATGCATTATCACACTACTATAAATATTTTTAAAAAACCTCATGATATTAGGTAATTTAAAATTACTGTTAAAAATCTATTGCTGTCCATTTATCTTGACGGCACCGGTGCAAGGTAGTATGATAAAGAAGTATTACAAAACTTCATCGTTTTCCCATGAGGTTACGTAGTAGGTGTTGAACAATGAAATGTAATTGTAAAGCATTGAGTTGAACAATACTGAGCGCAAATCACTCGAATAGGGCCTTCAAAAGTTTTAAAAACCTCTAAAAAGAAAATGAACGAAATAAAGAAAATAAATGCACACTACGTCTGAATACCTATTAATATTTTGTTTCCATATTCGAAAATAGAATTATATCTATTGTTTTTAAAACAAATTTGTAACAATAACTACCTATGTAAAATATGTTATAATAAATATTCATAACACTAGGATTTTTTTTTCGAATTTTATAAGTTTTGAATTTGGCTGGTTTTGATACCATTAAAAGACGATAAGACGTTGAACGTGAGAATGCCATCTGCAGTTCATATAAAACAGGAATAATAAAAATCAAAAAATAGTTTCCTGCCATTTTTCTATTGTTTTTCTGTGCGCTAAAATGAGAGAATCTAACGAAGAAGTTCGATACATTTTGACGTTTTATTACAAAATAGGGAAAAGAGAACACGAAAAATTTTTCCGCGATATAAAAAGATGACATAACCTTTTCCCCGCCCTATAATATAAAATAATGAGTTCTTGTATTTACGCGAACACTATACATTTGAATTATACCTTTATTTATATCCTGTAATATTTAGATCCGTGTAATAAATATAATATTTTCCGCTTGTCAAATTTATTACATCAAGATATAAATATATATATGTAATAAACATTATAAGCGGAAAATCAAAACTTTTTTAATAATAATACGCAAATAGTTATCAGAAAACATAAAATCGATTAACTGAATAAACTGCGAGAAGTTATAATTACAAATTACGTTACCTGATTTAAAAAATACAGACCTTTTCTTTGTTATTTCTCTTTAAACAAACAGTTTTACTGTAAAAATGTCATTAAAATAATTGATTTCTTTTGTTTACGCGAAAACTACACATTTGAAATGAAACTACTATTTACGTCCCCCCGTGACCACGGCTGCTGCAAAGCAATCGAAACGTTTGGAAAATAAAAACAAAATTAAACGCGATGAAATCCATAAATAATATTTTCATTTTAAATTAAAAATATTATACATGTTTATTAGTTACAAATATTTTGATGCTAATTTACATGAACGTTTGAATAATTCATACGTTTGCGAACTTCAAATCTTTAAGAACGTGACTAAGTTAGTGACGGGTGCCCTTTATAAATTATGAATTGCTGTTCTTATCGGTGGTTAGAGTTAAGAAATTGTATTGTTTCTTGCGATGAAATGAAATTTAGCAAAGTGCTTCAAACTGAAACTTAGATTTGTTACTCGTTTGGATTTTTGACCACTTTGATCACTGTAGCCACTTATATTTTTCTTACCATAAACATTTCATAGGAATGAAAATAATCACACAATATAAATAGTTATAAATTATGAAAGACGTAAATACGAATATCTTATCATAGTCATGGACATCGGCAAACAACTTCAATCGTAGAAGGTTACAGACGCGTTACCACCCCTAGGGACAGGGGTGGAATGCCTCATAGGCTATAATAATTATGGACTGACTCTCTGTGACCTGGAAAACCCCGGAATATAACAGTTACAGTTGTTATTTCGTGGACATGTGAAGTACGTCAACCTGCACTGGAGCAGTGTGGCTGACCTTTCTCGGCTCCAAAACCCTCACAGATATTTGAGAAGAAGGCTTTGCCCAAAAGTGAGCATTTACAGGCTGCTACTTTACTACTTTCATGTAGTCTCAACAGTGTACAAAAGAAACTCGTAAGATAATATTTCATTTAATTAAATAGAAGATTATTGACATTTTTAAATCGATAATTCATATAATATTCCTCAATCACCCACTCTGCCTTGCACGTTCACTTTGGACATTCTCATAAAGCTCCTATAATATTACACTTGCAACACCATGGACAACGTGGAATACAATAACGTCTAAAATCCACTCAGAGCATGCCTTTACTCTTTCAACATATACCTGTAAAGGTACTAGCAAAGTAATAATAGAACAGCGGCGGATTGACTGTCGACCATGTCAGAGCAATGCAAAAGATTTCGACGACGGCGACAACGATATAATAATAATTTTCATGTGCACAGGAAATATACTGCCGCAAGTGTATCTACAAACCGTCATCTATGTCTTCCCGTGCTCTATTTAACCCTTATGCGATGTAGTGTGGAAAGATTTTTGACTGATAAAACTATTTTTTTAAATAACACACATACACTCTAGAATAGAAAACGCCGGCAGCTTTAAGTTAAGGGCAAGCATTGATCGCTTTACGCTCAGTACGTGGTTGTGAGACTTGGAAGTCGCTTAAGAGACAGTATAAGAAAATACCGAAGTTGAAATAGAATCGGCAATTTGATTTCGTAACTTGAACATTTCCGAGACAAGTGGGCGCAGTGCAACGAGTCGGTTGCAATTTGATCCAGCTAACTCTGGTCTGATACCGAAAACCAATGGACAGTGACGCATATCAATAATCCGATCGTGATCATGTATAGCGCAATACTGAAACAATAATTGAGGGATATTGTCTGCTACGTATTGTAATATTCTTCAAGCTCAGTAATAATTTTGATTCGTATTCTGGTTTTCTTTTCTATTTATAATTCAATCTGTTAATAAGTAACTTAATCCGACTTATGCGGCACACTTTATAACACACTTGAGCAAGCTCAACTTCATTCGCTACGGCACATATTTTTTTATGACACCTCTTATTATTATTATGATTATTTGAGGAAATCTATGATTTGTTGAACTTAGGATTTAACTATTATAATATTTGTGGTAGAATCCACATCGTTGCATTTCAATTACAATTCATTTTAAAAAATAATGTTAAATCCGGTGATAAGACGTTGTTAAGGAATTAAAAAAAAGAGCGCGTGTAACTCAGTTCATGTAACAGAAGTAAAACTTCTTCTCGGTTAATAATACTTATAAACTAAATAAACAATTGTTAATTAAACAATAAATATTAGTCACTACATAAATAAATTAATATTACATACTTTCAATTCAAAATGCAAGACACTCACAGCTGTCATTTGACTTGTAACCCTATACCTATTTTCTTAAAAGCAACTGCAGCTATAATTTTAACTGGATATTTTATACTCACACTTGTTAGTAGCATTATTCACAATCATTATGCTTAAAATAGGTAAAACTGTTTGCATTTGTGACTTGTGACCTGTGTGAATCACAGTACAAGCCCTAAGGACGCAATCTTAATTATAAATCTTTGACTAAATTTTATTATTCATAACCAGCATTTCATTAAGATTAGCAAATTCTCTGTTGAATAATAATAATATAATATATTGGACACACCCACACGCCATCCAGTCCAAAACTAGGATTTCCTGTGGACATGTGAAGTACGTCAACCTGCACTGGAGCAGTGTGGCTGACCTTTCTCGGCTCCAAAACCCTCACAGATATTTGAGAAGAAGGCTTTGCCCAAAAGTGAGCATTTACAGGCTGCTACTTTACTACTTTCATGTAGTCTCAACAGTGTACAAAAGAAACTCGTAAGATAATATTTCATTTAATTAAATAGAAGATTATTGACATTTTTAAATCGATAATTCATATAATATTCCTCAATCACCCACTCTGCCTTGCACGTTCACTTTGGACATTCTCATAAAGCTCCTATAATATTACACTTGCAACACCATGGGCAACGTGGAATACAATAACGTCTAAAATCCACTCAGAGCATGCCTTTACTCTTTCAACATATACCTGTAAAGGTACTAGCAAAGTAATAATAGAACAGCGGCGGATTGACTGTCGACCATGTCAGAGCAATGCAAAAGATTTCGACGACGGCGACAACGATATAATAATAATTTTCATGTGCACAGGAAATATACTGCCGCAAGTGTATCTACAAACCGTCATCTATGTCTTCCCGTGCTCTATTTAACCCTTATGCGATGTAGTATGGAAAGATTTTTGACTGATAAAACTATTTTTTTAAATAACACACATACACTCTAGAATAGGAAACGCCGGCAGCTTTAAGTTAAGGGCAAGCATTGATCGCTTTACGCTCAGTACGTGGTTGTGAGACTTGGAAGTCGCTTAAGAGACAGTATAAGAAAATACCGACGTTGAAATAGAATCGGCAATTTGATTTCGTAACTCGAACATTTCCGAGACAAGTGGGCGCAGTGCAACGAGTCGGTTGCAATTTGATCCTGCTAACTCTGGTCTGATACCGAAAACCAATGGACAGTGACGCATATCAATAATCCGATCGTGATCATGTATAGCGCAATACTGAAACAATAATTGAGGGATATTGTCTGCTACGTATTGTAATATTCTTCAAGCTCAGTAATAATTTTGATTCGTATTCTGGTTTTCTTTTCTATTTATAATTCAATCTGTTAATAAGTAACTTAATCCGACTTATGCGGCACACTTTATAACACACTTGAGCAAGCTCAACTTCATTCGCTACGGCACATATTTTTTTTATGACACCTCTTATTATTATTATGATTATTTGAGGAAATCTATGATTTGTTGAACTTAGGATTTAACTATTATAATATTTGTGGTAGAATCCACATCGTTGCATTTCAATTACAATTCATTTTAAAAAATAATGTTAAATCCGGTGATAAGACGTTGTTAAGGAATTAAAAAAAAGAGCGCGTGTAACTCAGTTCACGTAACAGAAGTAAAACTTCTTCTCGGTTAATAATACTTATAAACTAAATAAACAATTGTTAATTAAACAATAAATATTAGTCACTACATAAATAAATTAATATTACATACTTTCAATTCAAAATGCAAGACACTCACAGCTGTCATTTGACTTGTAACCCTATACCTATTTTCTTAAAAGCAACTGCAGCTATAATTTTAACTGGATATTTTATACTCACACTTGTTAGTAGCATTATTCACAATCATTATGCTTAAAATAGGTAAAACTGTTTGCATTTGTGACTTGTGACCTGTGTGAATCACAGTACAAGCCCTAAGGACGCAATCTTAATTATAAATCTTTGACTAAATTTTATTATTCATAACCAGCATTTCATTAAGATTAGCAAATTCTCTGTTGAATAATAATAATATAATATATTGGACACACCCACACGCCATCCAGTCCAAAACTAGGATTTCCTGTGGACATGGGAACTGAATGGTGACATGGGTAAATAATCAAACATATATTTTAAATAAACGTTCATGACACCGAAATAAATATATGTATTAAACAAATAATTGTCTAAACCTAGTGTCATTAAAACCCGGGACCCGCGGTTTCTAAGGCAGTGTCACTAACAATCAGAAATGGTTCATTGCCTATATAAGCCAAACAATAGCCAGGTATTGTGTACCAATTATTTTCCTCGTATAATTAAAAGCAATAATAATTTAAGGCAATAACTTTTAATGAATAGCTCGATGAAAATTTTTCAAATGTTAAACCATTCATCACCGAACTATAGTAATTAGGGCACCACTCGCCGTCAGCCGTCACGACACTACAAAAACGTGACTCGTCAATATTCACAATGAGAAATGTATCACTTTCAACTTATATAAATAAATCGGAACTAGCCCTATTGCGTAATTCAAACAGGCAGTGCGATGATTGTAAAAAATTAAATTAAAAAGGCATCTTAATCAACAGGTTTCTTAGCAACAATTTGCGGTAACGTTTCTCTTTGTTTTTTATCGGAAGTCTAAGAAGTCAATGAGATTGAGTTTTGTTTTCGACCAATGTTTGATGTGTAATGTGAATAGTTAGAGAAACGAGACCATCGATGATTTGTTTTGTTAGTTATAAAAACGTTAACCTTGAAGACAGTGTGTCGTGGAGACAGTTTATAAACTGGAAAATACCGGAATAGACTCGGAATTTCAGTAGTCGATGTAAATACTTGTTCCTTGGGAGCAATAAAAGCAATTAAAGTTAACTAAATCATAATTTAAGTAATTAATATTTGTTTTATTTATTATTGATTACATTACTACATGGTGATTTTAAATAATTGTACCATGTAGTTTTTTAGACATTTTAGCATTTTAAATACGATGATTTAAAGCATCAAGCAACTTTTAATTTTGATGAAATTCTTTAGAAAAAAGCTCATGTTATTTCTAGCCCAAATTGCAATAAAATTAATTGTCTGTCATCTTAATAACCTTCTTTACATGTCTATTACGTTATGACTGGGGAAATGTTTTGTTTCATGAAATATGACAACATTACACCACAAAGTAGTCTCTCCCAAGATGAAAATATTTCTTATAACCGATAATCTTGTACACAAAAGCAAAATACCACTGACTAATGACGAAATCTCAGGGACTACTCGTATAAACCCTACAAAATTAATAATTTATCAGGTAAGTTACAGAGATTGTGTAGGCATCTAGTGCTTTTGAGTTAGAGACATTGAATTCTGCATTTATCTCAACAATTAAACAATGAAATACATAGGTATATAAATAAGCTTTTTTTGAAAAACAACTCTTGGGATTCAAAATAGGAAATGAAAGATTGTATAGGACTTTTTTATTTAATGTTATTAATAATTCAAAATATATTTAATTTGATTTTCGAATAAGGAATGATTTATTTTTAAATCTTTAAAAAATATATGCAAATTACGAACTCCACATGTACCTACGAAGTCCCGTGTAATTGCTAGTTTGTACATATTTGTGTATTTTACATCAAGTAGTGTATTATCAATTTCATTTCAACATGCCTTTTCTATACAAGTTTCGTAAGCATTTAGGCGTAATGACATCTAAACATTATTACTATTTCGTTATGCGTTTCGCTCTGTTGAATTAGGTCACATAAAAGTAACTTAACATAATCTACCGTTTGAAATATGGATATACGACATAAGAAAGATATGATAAGCACGTAATAATAAATTAATAAATTTCGATATTACTTAGAATGGAATGTAAAGGAGAGGTGGAAGAGATTCCTCCTTATCTTGGAACATCCAGTTGGCTTGCACGTGATGCATCTTGTTGCCTGACGCAGCTCAGCTCCAACCGAACTCTACAGGTTAGTGATGGACAGAAGCACAATAGTGCAGGTACAAATCTTACCAAGCGTGATGCCGTAAGAGTTGATCTTACAAGAAATGCATGTCAAACTTGTTGAACCTTGGAAAGGCCTAATCCAGTATTTAATTTGAAAAGGTGGTAGACTACATCTCTCTGCCTGTACTGGCTCTCTTTAGCCTAAATATGTATAAGCAAATATGATGTGACAAAGAGTCCTTCTCTGCCTAAGAGTCGCCTGAGTATGTACCAGCCTCTTACCCATTACTGCGGCACAGCAGTGCATCTACTGTTGTGTTCCGGTTTGAAAGGTATAGATCATCATTATTATTTCAGTCTGAGAGGCATTCCCTCTTAGTCCTCAGGGGTGCCAAGGCATCGTGACAAGTTACCATCAAGTGGACTGTTAGCATGTTTTCAACACAATGCAAAAAAAGGTTGATGATCCTTAGAATGACGACCGCTTACTGCGGAGCCAATATGTTGTGTGCAACAAAACAAATATTGGTTTTCGGGTCTGATTGTATTGAAGTACGTCCCGTATCTCTAACACTGCATACTTCTTTCAATCGTAACACATACGTGTTAAATCGTATACTGAAAGGAAAATACAAGTGAGTACTATGGTATTTACGCGATTATTCATAATATATCCCACGAGGTTCGGAAGATGTCGCCGTGGTCCTCTGGGCAGAAGAACTATTAATAAGTATGTACATTACCAGAAACAATGTTTCATCTCTGACACAGGTTTACCTTTAGTTTAATAGTAGCTTAATAATTCCACAGCAAGCGTTAGTTTTTCAGCATATCTAAGGAATTTTTCGATTAACTTCAATCACTACCATTGTAATGTAATTACGCTACGTAAATATGTTATGTCATTATTACGTCAGGTAAGTTAACCTACGACTTATTGACCGACTGATCGTCGGATGAGTCAGGCACAACACAGCACGTGTGTCAACATAGCAAGAGATTTTATAACGATAACGGACAAGCAAATTATTAATGTTAATGCATAATAAAATGACTTATTACTTAACACTATTCAAATGTGTACTCCTTTAAAATACATTACAATCAGTTCATCCTACTCTATTTTAAATAAAGAAACATTTTCATTGTAATTTCAGTTTCCAAATAAATTTTACGAATTAACAATTATTGAAAGGATTAAAAAAAATTGTACATTACAGGCATTATGATGTATTTTACGTAATCTATATCTTATTCTCTAAGTGCTGTGACTTTGTATATAATAAATAATAAAAAAACAATAAAAAGGAACTTGTGCATATAATAGAAGGCAGTCACTCTTGGATATTGCGGGTATTGCGTCCGTAACGAGAGTAACATTACAGATGTAATAAAATTAAACTACTAATAACAGATTATTAAAACGAGAATAAATATGCTGCTATTTTTACATTAAAAAAGTCTTATTCACTAGATAACTACTGATATTTAAGCCTTCTATGTTGTCTGCCAGTATACCTCAACTGTTCCCTCTTGTATGTTACACAGAAATACCTGTTAACAACTGTATCACCAAACAAAAACATACAAATAAAAATATAGTGAAAGCTCATATAGTAAAAATATCCAATTACGCTTCACATATTTCATATTAAATGAATAGAGAATCCACCTAAATACGTTTTTTATTCAAAAAAACGTATTTAGGTGGAACTACAATGACATTAATGTCTGATTAAATAGAAGCTAATAGTATTCTGACAAGAAAACATTGTAGTGGCAAAATTGTTACCTAAATAAGTATTTTCACATGCAAAGGCCAGTATCAATCAAGGCGATTGATAAAAAAAAATCGATGGTTGTACGGATATTATTTGCATTTGCCGAATAACTTCTAATATAATTGCGTAATATTGGTAAAACCTGTTGCCGTTCACGCGGCATAGGTTGCTAGAATACTTGTACTGTCAGTTTCAATTACATAAGTACTAGCAACATCTACTATAATCGTTTTTTATCTTATTTGATACTGAGATTGCGCAAAATGGCAAAAAAATAAGAGTTACTAAAAAGCCGTTTGGAATTGGTGTAAGAATCTGCCACCCCTTTCTTCCCGTGGGTTCCGACACGCAGGCGACTAAGGAAAAAGTCTTGAAACGCAATAGCTACCGTCGAATAGCGGGATAACCATCTTGACAAATACCAAAATCAAGCAGATTGATGAAGAGCAGCATCTTCTAATATGTGAGGTGTCTGGTACAGCGAGCGCCAATGCGCGTGCCGAGCGGAACGATTATGGCAAATCCTCCTTATGGCAGAGGCCGATGTCCTGCAGTATTTTACAGGCTGTTAAGGTAAGGTAAGGGACTAAAATCCCGTGAATTTGATTTTTAGATTCATAATATATGAGTTATCCCACTTCGAAACCAGTACTTACAGCAAACACACCATCCAGATTTACATGCGGTTTCTTTAACTGTTTTATGAATAACAGCATTTAGCTGCAGCGAATAGGGAACTGCAAGTAAATTTAAAATATGCCTTAGCAGCGGCATAAAGGGAGAGCTGAGTTCTAATAGTTCTTTCACTTAAATGCACCCGACATTCTTCTAAATGGGAATATAAGAAATTTTTAACACAATTGGGAAGATAATTTATAAAGTTTTCATAAATATTCTTAACTCTTTTGCCCAACGTGGTGAATATGGGTAAGACATGTTTGCCGACTTACTGGGGCTTTGTTAGAGAGGCCTATGTTCTTCACTGGTGCAATGAGGAGCAAACCGCATTGCACCAGTGTGGCGTTGCGGACTTCGCATCAACGTCGACTATTTTTTTTCTGCTTAAGATTAACACTAACATTCCAAATTAATACAATGCTTTTTTTGCATTTACAACGTTGTAAAAGTTATCCAAAACTGTTATGCTAACATTACCATTGTAGTATTAGCGTAACATGGTCATCTTTGCAATATTTAATAAGAGTATCAGAATAAAACCTTGTCTGTCCGTGTAATGCGAGATACGTACGTGAACGTAAATTGTGCAAGTCGCGAGTACCTGGTTGCATATCCGGCACACGATCGCCATTCGAATCGAGAGCGCGTTTTCACTGCTTAACCAACGCCTGTCACGACACGATACCCTTTACAATCATTATTCATCTATGAATGTATGTTACGTAGCACGTATGGCGCCGGCGGGGGCGTCCTTCTGCCAAACAGCAACCGAATTTTCATAGCCATTGCCATAACCATGCTATGGTGTCAAGAGAATCCCTATCTCATTCCGTGGGTGTCATAAAAGATGGAATGATAACAATCTCAAGTACTTTAGACCAAAACTTTCTAAATCGCCGACAGACAACAGCTTCATAGACGTAAGGCGTATGGTATAATTGTGCTACCAGCCCCATAATTAAGACGAGAACGAACGAAACGAACGAAACGTAGTTATCTAGTTGAATAACGAAGATGAAATTACGCAAAGGTTGATATAAGCCAATTGTCGTTACTTTTTAATTAATAGCTGCAACAAAAAAGACTAAGATAAATACATTTAGAAAGTGCTTTTGCGGTTATTAGTTTAACTTGTCTATAGCAATAAACATTTCTCTATTAAATATTCAAGCTTAAGTTTAAGAAAAAACTTTACATATGGACCATTTCTGTCTCAGAAGAAAGGGTATAGGTTACATATAATGACATAAAAAATATCACATGTGTAGACGAAACGATGTAAAAAATATCAGTTTACTATAAAATAACGTGTCGTATAAAATAATGGATTGAATTGCAATAAATAAGTTTGCCGCTCTGTATCGATGCAGAGTATTATAAAATATTTATGAATTACTCAATTGCTTTTCCTATGTTTCGAAATTTACTACACTTTATAATTTCATCTATCCTATCTTTTATCATACATTAATAAATCTGTTATAATTTTATAGGTTTTGTATGTATTAACAATTTCTCTTGTGTTTTCAAAATGACTAAGTTTGTCAAAACAATAGTTCACCTTAACAATATATTCAATCTTTTTACCAACAATTTACTCAACTTATTTTAAAACATGGATATGTTTATACTTCGAAAATCCATTACAATTCTGTAACTGCATGTTCACCGTCAAACTGTATATCTTCAACGTCAATTTATTACCTGTAACAAAAAAAAGTATTACGTTAAGATCGCGTCATACATACATGCAGAAGCAGGTACCGCTTAAACGGTAACTTATTCTAATCTTGTTGTAATGTAAGGTGAAGAGTGAGCGAGGAATCGATCTATGTCCATACTTATTATCTTGATTGTATCAGAGCAACAAGTGTGCAGAGAACTGCATATATGAAGTGATTGGATTAATTTAGTCGATCAATTGTATAAAAATTGATAGTTATTAGGATTCTGACTGATATAGACAGGATTCTGCGACATTTTCATAATTAGGAGGTTTTACAATGTTGATGATTCAGTTATTAATTATGTTCTGAAGTGCTTAAATAGCTATTAAACTTAAGTTCTTCAGAAGTACATGTTTCATATTTTACAAAATATGATGAAAATTTATTTTAACTATAAGAACATATAAAATATGTTTATATTGCTAACAAAATTAATTTTAGTGATTTTTTTAAATATTGTACATTTTCGTGTTGTCAATTCTCAATCCATTCTCTCATTAAGGTTTAGAAGAAGCGCTTAAGGGTTATGTCCAACAATGGACTATTAACTGGCTGATGATGATGATGATGACTTTGTGTCAAATTATTTATACATTTATTCCTTAACAAAACCATAAACAGTTCACTTATGGGAGAAACTTATTAACCACATAAAAGTTAGTAATTTAAAAGTCGGGTTATTTATAATTTAGGACATCTTTTTCATTTAAATTATTATACAGTGTAATATAATAATAGAGTTATTATAATACTTTAATATACATCTTTTTCTTTATTGAAAGTAAGGTTATTTCATCGAATTTTTTTTTATACTATTTACTACTACTTTACTCGTATGTACACACAAAAAGGCATACAAACATAAAACATAGTATTTGTACAAGGACTCTACTTATTCCTATATAATGAAATTTCTTCCAGCAGACCCTAATACGAAATTTTATTGAAATGGCAAAGTTAGTTTGTACTTCTTTTGAATTTATTTAAAAAACCAATATCCCTTATTTCCTTTGTTAAATCATTAAAAAGCTTTGTACCTTCATACACAATGTTTCTTTTACCGTAATTCGTTCTTGGTTTATTCAGATTAAGTTTATTGCGTATCATGACATGTTTTCAATCAACTTTGTTTCTAATTTCAGGAATAACGTCAATAGATGAGGTGTTTGATTTTTGGCGAAATTCACATTTATGTTTTTGTAATTTATTAATTAATTAGACTTTTATGTAGGATTTCTTCAAACACTTTGGACATCACTGGTAATACAGATATTGCGAGGTAGTTACTAGAATTATTTTGAGAACCCTTTTGTAAATTGGAGTAACTTTTTAAATTTTTTTCAAGACGGAAGTGTCAGGTAACACTTCCCTCTTGAGTTCTTTTAAGCATTTAATACTTGTTTTGTTTAATTCTTCTAGACCTGCTAGATCTTCTAGACTAGACTAGTATATTTCATATTTGTATCAACGTCTTCGTAAGCATTAAAAAAATCTTTCTTACAACTGAATACATAAAATGTTGAGTATACAAAAAGTTACGTCTTAGAATTTTGAGAAGCCTCTCTCAATAAATACGACTAAGGCTTTAATGTCGTAGCATGTAAAGTTGTATGTCGCGATAACAATTCTCTAAACACAAATAACCCACGTTACGTAAATGTTAAGAAATTCAAGCTAATCACTAAAGAAAATCAGTTGGTAATGTGTTAAATTAGAACAGTAACATCGAGGCAACAAATAGCTAACTCACGACCCGATAATTGTAAATTACAGACCGAACATGGCTCCAAGCGGGACGAAATGCTGTGAATGATTTATCATTTGCATGCTGCCTGAGTAAATCTAATGGAACTAAGACGTTAAATGCATAACGATATAATGATGACAGGTATAGTATAAATATAAAATACATACATACATACATGATCGTGAAATGTGCGCCTAGGTCTTCCTCTGACGACTCTACCATTTACACTTGCCTCATATATTTATTTCGTCAACCTACTTTCATTCATCCTCTCCACATGTCCAAACCAGCTCAGCATCCCTTTCTCAATTCGTGTCACTACATCGTCTTTCACGCCACAACGCTCTCTGATCACATTATTTTGAACCCTGTCAGCTATCTTCACATCAATCATACTTCTTAACGCTCTCATTTCTACTGCATTTATCCTGCTTTCATGCCTCTTCTGCCATACCCAGCTTTCGCTTCCATATGTTAGTGTTGGTACCAATACCCCTCTATGCACAGGCAAACGAGCTGTGTGAGATATCGTCTGGCTGTTCATAAATGTATGCAACGCCCCATTCACCATGTTACCGGCCATCGCTCTCCTTTCAATGTCACATTCGTAACAGGTAAATATGCTCTAGGTAATCTAAAATTACAAATAATAGTCACTAACCTGAAATTTTATACATGAACAATAGACAAGTACAATTAATGCACTCGACTATACACTTGTCATGTTGGCGAAAAGTCTTACCTTGCCTTACCAGCTTGTAAATAATCCTCTGCGTGACATAGAAATAACCTATAAGGAGAATTGGCCATAATCATCAGGCTCGGCAAGCGGGTTAGCGATCGCTGTGTCATCGATCTGCTTAACTTTGGTCTGGTAATCTTCGATTTGGTTATCCCGCCAACTGTCCGCCTTTGCGTTTTAAAAGCTTTTTGCTTTATCGCATCTCCCACGGAAAACCCACAGGAAGAAAGGGGTGGCAGATTATTACACCAATACCACTACTATACCGATTACTATCTTTGGGGGAGGCCTATGTTCAGCAGTGAACTTGTTATAGGCTGAAATGATGTTGATGATGATACTGATTAGTGTCAAATGGAAGTCCGTAATATTTTTCCCACCCCTGAGGAACTACAACATATGCAACTTGTAAGTAATGCTTTTCCTATACTTCAGACCTGTTGTTGTCCACCAAGCTCGCATGAATCTCGCTATCCCCCTTGCCGTGTTTAGGTTTAGATGATTACTTATGAAACTCGCGTGTATTCTTAATAAATAAGAAAACCAGTTCTGTTTTAGAGTTTATATTAATAACTTAACCACATTGATCTAATGTATTGATAAGACCATTATGCTAAATTGTTGCATGTAGATGACGAGCTAGAAGAATAAATAAATTTTATCGTAAATAATACCAAAAAAATAAATAAAAATCATAATGTCATTATCCAAAGATATAATAATTACGGCTTAACCTCTACTTTCATTGTTTATATATTGGCATAATATGATAAAATTGGTACGCTTCTAAATAAATTGGATAACGAACAATGTTATGATTCAGACTATGTAATAATTACCTCGTGTGTGTAATAAATAATAGCCGGTACGTAAAAAAAAATATTTCTTACTTGGATGTGTCCAATAAAGGGATAAATAAATAATGCTGCATATCTTCTAATACAAAGACTTTCAAGCTTGTTTGAAAAAAAATACTTTTCACGTAAAATTGTGCGTCGGGTAATTGACGTTTCAATAATCGGACGCACAGCACTTTCCTCCTAATAAAAGCGAAAGGAGTTTAGTTATTTTATTTTATTTTATTTATTTGAGACATCTTATCTATCATAAATTGATATTCTTAGGATACTTAATATAACTAACAAGCTAATATTTACCTACAACAACGAACCACAAAACAAATAACGTCACACGTGAAAGCAACAAGGTTTTCCCCTTTTGAAATAAGGAATACTTTATTTCATAAAAATAATATGTCCACATAAGGGATCACCAGTATCGGAAACCATTAAAATAACCAACACAAAACCCAAGCGTTGTTATGCGATGATCTGATAAAGCCCTTACGCGTTCGCCGCACGCGCCGCCGCTAACGAGTCGTGTTTCAAAGCAAAGAGCATAGCGTTTTCTCAGGAAGGTGATTTTTACCCGACTGCCGTAGAAGGAGGATATTTTTCGAGTATATGGAAGTGTGTATGTATGTCTCTGTCTATCTTTTTGGCACGCTCTGTAGCTTAGGCTTGATTTCGACATAATTATGAGGTGTCGTTTGATTCGTCTTTGTTGTGGGAGTAACACAGGGGTATAATATTTAAATATGGTATCTGTGAATCAAAAAAGGGAGAAGGAATTAAAAAAATTATGCAGTCAGGTTAAGAAACAAAATTCTTTAATAATTGAAGTGCTACTTGTTTGTTTTATAACAAATTACTTTTTTACTCGAGACTTATTACGTACGCGTACGCGTGGACTGGTTTAAATATTATTTTTAATTTTATTCTAAAATTAACCCCGCCTTATTCTTAAATCGAATCATATTTTGATTCAATTGAAGAGTATTGTTAATGTAGTACTAAGTTTCAATTTATTAATAACAGTAAATAAAACATTCCCGTACAAACATTCGTCCCCAATTCTACACTCTTCAACTTCAAAAACATAGAACTCTGATACTGCCTTACAACAGCCATTTCAACCCTTCAGGGTAGGTTTTTGTAAAATCTTTCTTAGCGGATAACTACACGTTATAAGGAATCTAATCAAATCGCCCTAAGCTTATTTCTTACATGGATATATTTTATAGGCCTGTTCAATAGTGCCTTCACTGAGATAGAAGTTTGGTATAATCTCTCTACCTAGATCACTTTACGACAAGCGCTAGTTACGTATGTCCGCCTTGCTTGCGTAAATCTTTTAAAATTAATTATTATCGCTTGCCACACTGTCAGGAAATTTGTTACGTGAATTAATTTTTACAATCAACTAGAGTGTACGGAATGCTTAATTTCATCTTAGTGCTGTTAGTTACATGCAACTTTCATGTGATAATATTCTCTGGACAACTATCAGGATTTCACATGTTCGCCCAGAAAATAAATAAATATTATTATTATTATTCTCGCCTCATTACTTTAAATAGTGCTAATTTGCATAATTATATGTGTAAAGGTCAAGTCGTGGCCTTATCGTTGATTGACGAAGTCCTAGAACTATATTGTTCTAGGTCTCCGCGATATGTTTCAAAGAATGTTGCTAACTATATTAAAAAAAAAAATTAGGAAAAAAAATAATAACATTTACAACGACTGTTTCGAGTCGCAGTCGTGTAAATTTTAATGTTCTTGTTTTGAACCTAAATTATTCCCACGAAATACTAACTTTACGTTAAGCATTTCTTGTTTCCCACACATAAATCTAAAGTTACTTTGGTCACGTATTGACGGAAGGCGCTTGCGGTTTTGTTACATTCGTTTCGTCATCATTGCAACGTGATTCTGATCTAGATTCAGGATATATAATAAGTAAGACCTTGAGAAACTGTTACAAATACGAGCATGATTTATTTAAGTAGGTAACTTATAATGCACAACCTCAATGAACTTTATGATTTAAATCTAGAACACGGGGTTAAAATACATCATAATGAAGAAAAATTACTTTAACATTTTGTCACCATCATAAACCGTAAACCGATACTCGAAGAGCAGCTACTTATTTAAAGGCCGAGAATAATTAAATATCTTTAAACAGAACAACAATTGTTTCTTTTGACTTTTGATTGACATTGCTAAATAAAAAATAAATGTTCTATATGTTTCGCACTTTTGCCTAATACTTTTAAAAAAATATAAAGCCTCTTTCGCAAATATTTGAGAGGGTCTTGGAGCCGAAAAAAGTATTCGATGAAGTTATTGCTGTTAGCCGTTTTGCCTTTTACAGCTTCATAGCCCGAAAAAAGTCCGCCACGCTGCTACACTGCGGGTAGGCGGACTTCACTTGTCGAAATAATATATATTTATTACATATTTCTCAAAAAGAGAAGTGTTTCCTTATCACGTTTTCCTTCACCGCCAAGAACGTGGTAAATTCAGCACTTGAAAATGCTATTAACAATTTTAGTGGTGCCCGCACCGGGGAACGAACCCCGGTCACTCTCGCTCTATAAAACTGAAGTGATCGCACTGACCGCTAAGCTACCACAGCTAATATACATATTTGTTGCGGTACTAACATTTTCTGGATTAAGTAAAACTCGTAAAAAACTTTGGATAAAATGTGTATCTTGAATTAAATATATTTAAATAAAAGCTTCTAAACTCTTATGTGCCGTGTGATATTGGCGTAAGAATCTTCTTCTCGTGGGTATCGTAAGAGGCGACTATGTGAAAAGTTTTGAAAATCGCATGGCTACCGACAGATGGCGTGATAACAATCTCGAAAAACACCGGACCGAAATTAAGCAGACCTATGACAGGCAGCAGCGTCTAAGGAGCAAAGCGTCTTGTACTGCAATCGCCAATCTGCATACCGAGTCTGGCGAATATGGTAAATTCTTAAATCCTATGTTTTACATTGGATTGTTAAGAGGCGGTTATGGTTAAGATAAGCAATTAGGACATCTACGAAAAAGAATGCGAAGAGAGATAAACGTGCATAACTACTTTTACATACTTGGCTGTTCATAGATCAAACTAAACGATATGGTGACTGTGCGTGCGTCAGTAGACGGAGAGTATGAGCCCTACAAATACGTTATATCATGACAGATGTAGTTCACTGATAATACGCTGTTATGTAAACATAGCGATCTCTTAAAAAGTAACCCATGCTTAGCGATAAAACGTTTTCTTTAATAAGCAATCGTAATCAAAAAAGACCAGTATCTAGTAACTACAGATACAATTCGAGAATTATAACAATTATAACATTGAGTAGGAACTTTAAAAAAAATAAGTTTAATGCTAGCATTAATCTAACTGCCGTTCTTGTCAGCATAACATTTGACTTGATTGTAATGAATTATTTTTCATTCCTACGACACGTGTGTCTTCCTCTTACCGTAATGTAAGTCGTGTCTCAACTATGAGAAAATAATTTATAAAGTATTTCCGCAACTCACGATGATATATTCTATTTTAATTTTTTTTTTAGGTCTGCCGGTTATTACAGACACAACAGCTCATAACACAAACTGCCACGAAAATGTAGGTGTGTTATCACCTCCGAGGACAACGGAATACATCATTACCAACAATGGATTGTAGTCATTGCCATAATAAACATAGCAGCCATAAGCTGTTATTTTAATCTGGTTTTTTGTTTGAGAGGACGTGGTAATTCCACCACCGAGTCGACCTTTGTGTACTACAGCTGTAACGTATTATACATTCAAGATTAGGCGTTCTGCATATATCAGAATATAAAACAGGTCAACATCAAAGTAAGTCATAAAGAAATCATTTATATGGAAAAATAAGCTCTCTCGGCTATATACCTAAAAATACTAATACTGGAGTGGTCTAGACATCTCAATGAACTTTTTACCAGACTTTATTTGATATGTGGTTAGCCTGTCGCCGCTTTACGCAGACAACTGTACAAATCGAACATACGTTTCGATAATATAGGGGATGTGGATGGCAAAACAGAGGGCGCTCTCCATATAGGGGTCGAATTCGAGTCTCCTGATTCAGAGGCAGATCTACTAAACACTCGGCTGTCATGGCATTAACAATATCATTAGGTAAATTAATATATTTTTGTTGAGTTCTCTCCGTTTGAGTTTGAGTTTACTCAGAACTGAGTGACGTAAAGTAATTTATATTACATTTGCCTTTAGCATATAGATCAAATCTTGTAGAACCGATATAAAACATTATTAAAACCTACACTAATTGTAAAATAAATTGTGCATAATTTGAATATTGTATTAGTGTAATTTCTACAAACACGTCGCCTCTGCGAGTCGTGAGCGAGTATTTACATCTAAACGTGTGGGGTTTAAATTGGCGGGCAATCGCTCTCGACTACCGGCAAGAATTCTGAGAGACAGCGTAATTTCACGTTAAGGAAACAATTTGCTATGTTACGGTTTCTGTTGTGCAACGCTTTTGTTTAGTGAGCGACTTGTACACGAATAAAGGCTCTGTGTTCATATTCGTATTTTTTGTTAATGCCTGTTTTTTGTATATTTGGCAGTTAATAATTTTGTCCGTCTAATCTTTTTCTTGGTTTGGGTGAAAACATTATCTATGTTAGTATGGTCTTTAAATATATGTATTACTGACGACCTCGCAGAATACCGGCGTGAAGTAGAGGAATCTTGGGTTTCTGCGTCTGTTCGGTGAGTCAGGTAACCGGAGGCCTACTGCCCTCTCTCTCAACCACCCTCCCCATCATCCATCCAATCCCATAAATAGCTTTAAAGGCCGGACCTGTAGATCTTCATATATTGTAGATATACGCGGGCGACGGTATTCACTTACCATCAGGTAAGTCGCTAGCTCGTTTTCCACCTCTCTTATAAATAAAACGATGGAAATGACATTGTAAGCCAAATATTGTAACTACTAGTATATTTTTGCGAAGAGCCTTAGTTATCAAAACAACCATACAAATCGTACACAAGGTTCAAAAATATTTTTGAGACGATACCTCCACATAGAGATTCGAATTCGAGTCTCTTGATTCGGAGGCAGATCCCGTAACCACTCCACAATCGTGGCTGGGTAATACATGTCCAGCAACTTTAAATGATAATACACAATAAGTAAAGGTTGTTTAAGTAACTGTGTTAAATAAGAAACCAAAGCAGATTTCAGAAGCAGATTAATAATCAGGAGTTGCGTTGGCACCGGTACTGAGTTCACAAACCCGTCTACCCATCGTGGCGAGTATGGGCAAAGCCTCCAAGGAATGTCTGCCGGCTTGCTGGCGCTTTTATGGACAGGCGTATGTTCAGCAGTGGAATAAAATAGGCTGATCTAGTTGACGTAGATAATGAATGACAGATGAATGAATAGAGTTTTCATATCGTATGTTCATTGGGATGAAACACAAGGTCTGTGTACTCTCCATTAAGAAAATTACGAAATAAATTCATAATTGTATAATGATGTTTTGAACTTCTGAATCCACAGCAAAGATCATAAAGCAATGTTACCTGCTTTAACATGTTTGAAACTCAATCTTAAAGGCACTTAAGTTTAAGTTAATAGTAAATATGAAGAAAATACACGTTTTATACAATTACATACGACTCAAGGCCGTTTAACTGAGACGGCTCCTACAATGAACAGTATAAACTCTGTGGAACGTTATCAGATTTAATTTTCACTAATTAACGCCAACATAAACGAGCTAGAATTACTTAACAATGTGACTGCCAACATTAATAGTCGCCTTCGCAATTTAATTAAAACATTGACACACTTACGCACCGGACTGTACTCTTAGGGCAGTGCCACATTACGACACGCAAATTGTCATTGCACTCACGTGTAGAGAAAGTAGTTGTAATCAACGGAAGGACAGATGTACTGATCTACGTCATATACGTGATTAGAAACAGTTTGCGTGCAAATCCTGTCTCATACAATGACTTTTTATACGTTTTAGGTATGTGAATGGTACTCGCTTGTTACGCAATAGGTAGATATGATAGTATATAATTATTCATTAAAATTAGTAAAAGGCCGACGGCGATGGCCGAATTTAGACCAGTGCCACCAACATTATGCAATTTGCATTAAATTATATTCTATTGTTAAAGTTTTATAAAACTAATTCCGTACTTTCATCCATTGCGTAATACAATAATGTACCACCTACTTTCAATAATTATTATTATTCGCTGTAACATATATAAAATTTAATAAGAATACATTGGTTGTTCCAAATTTTACATTTGTGGTTTTACTATAAATTTCTCTCCATGCTCGACTACGTAGATTAGATATCTGAGAGAAAATAACCAATGTAATGTTTTAAACGACATCGTAAAAACCATAATCAAAATGTATACAGCATTAAGACATAAAAATGCAATCATCACTTCAAAGTACAGTCACAAACAACAGTTATAGTTTCATATAAAAACAATCAGATGAAACTGAATCCGACATTACGTCGGGCAGCCGACGGCTAATCCGACGATGTTAAATACTCGGATGTCATTTCAACTTCGTGAATAATTGAGTTATCGCCATATTGTCGCAACTGTTCCGCTCTAGTTGCTATCAGATTCAGCTCACGACGTCTCAATCGTCTGTCGGTACAGTTCGGGAATTAATCAATGGTTAGTGAAAGTTGTGCGCTATTATACTCCGAATACTAATACGATTACGCACCTGTACGCACATTGTTAGTGATGTCATATTATGCTACATAACATAATACATAAATTTAAAAAAATACAGTTTTTAACAACGAAGTTTATTAGTGAATGATATTCTGAACCGCAGGATCGAAATTCAACCCAAAGTATACGATGAAAGGGAATAAAGATAGGCCAAAAGATAAAATTATCCTATTCATGAATATAATTAATATGTCAAACTATACTTATTATTCCAGTATTTTGGGTCCAATCTGCATTACGATTTCATTTAAAGATATCTTATCTGAGATAAGGCATACGATTCACAACAGCTGAAGATTATTCCCCATTTCCAATTTTATAATTTTAAAATGAATAGCAGTTAATCTTCGTCTACTTTCGCAGCCTAGATCCTAATCTATAGCTGTAGATAGGCCTCTTCGAAGAAGATAATTTCCCGGAATCGCCGCACTTGCAACCTTGCACCATAGATGCTGCTGCCTATCCCCAAACAGAATAAATTTACCACTATATTATTCTGAATTAAATTTTACGACACCGACGGTATAAGATGGGTTAGCACATGGCAACCACATAGCAAAGTAGTAACATTATTCAATAAAAAAAACTTTCACCGGTGCAGGTAGTAGTTTTTTAACAGGTGGTAAAGTCCTTCACTGCCTAGGAGTCGTCTGGGTAGGTATCACACTCTTGCCCAATTCTGCAGCCAAACAGCAGTACAAGTACTGTTGTGTTTCGGTTTAAAAGGTCAAAGGCCAGTATAATTACAGTCTGCGAGGTATTTCATCTTAGTCCTCAGGGATGACAACGCATCAAGGATACAGATATTTGATTGAAGTTGTTTGCAGGTGTTCATGGGCTGCAGTTTTCACTTAACATGAGGTGAACTGTAATTTCGTATTTCACTCCATTGCTTTTATAAAAAAAAATATTAACTAACAACTTATAAAATTATTTGATTAAAAAACTCCAAGAAAAGGATTGATTATGGCAGACATATTAGATGAAACTAGTAAATTTCTTATTATTCATAAACCCAGTGCTAGCTTCTGGTTTATGAAGTAAATCGATTCACATAGCCAAAAGTCAAATCCTTCGTACTTGCGATAGTGTGACCAGCACAGCGTGGTCACTATGGCCAAAATATTCTAAGACTTCATGTCTGTTTTACAGGTGTTTTCTAAAGAAAAAAAGCAAAGGCGTAGGTCTATCAATATTCTTAGAAAGGCGAGTGAGCAAGAAAATTCATTCGTATCTTAAACATTCAAAATTGAAATAAATATCGAGTCTAAACGAAGTTTGTAAACTAAACATGTAACATCTTACTGACGTGCATTCTTGTGCTTAGCAAATTCTAAGTTTTATTTTAACTAGAGACAGTGTACGACCATTCTAGAATTTCAACTAATATGCAATCCGATGCGGCGTAACGACATTCGTCCGATGGCATTGACCGTCGGCGAAAGCTTCGATATACTGGTTTTTAGAAGTCGAGACGCTTTGTTTTTTGCTCCTATACTTATTTTTAAAAAGGTATATTGGATACGGATGTAAAATAGTGGAAAATATCTAAATAGATAAAAACATTGAAAACGTAAGGAATAAGAACAAAACATTGTGCCAATGAATGAAAGAAACTTACTTTATTGTACACCGATTAACAATAAAATAAGAATGTGTTTAAAACTAGGATGTATGAGGCCACTGGCCAAAAGTAACAGCCTCTTCATGCCAATCTCATATCTCAATATTCTACTTCGTTTTCTCAGTATTTGAGAGGGTTTCATCTTTTCTATCCATACTCAATGTGATGCTTTAGGGATCATAAGATGCTGTGTCAGAAATATAGTACAAATACAATGCATCGAGATACGTTAACTAATAACTGCTTGATGCACAATTATTGACTTTGGCAGGAATTCGAATCCAGGTGCCGGTGCAAGTACCGATGGTGTGCATATGATTCTGACTCGCCCTTAACCGGTCTTGCTTTTAGTTAGTACCTATTGTTTGTATAATTTTTTAACCTAATGTTTTGACAATCTCATCACCAAACAGCCTGTAAAAAGTCCACTGCAGAACATAGGCCTCGGCAAGCGAATTGTCGATCGCAGTACCGGACTCCTTGCACCTTTGATGCTACTGTCCGTCATCGGTTTGCTTATTTTTGGTTTGGTATTTCTCGGCATCTATTGCAGATTCTTACGCCGCTACCACACAGTAACAATATCTAAATAATTCGTATAATAATAATACAATATAATAATACGTATAATATACATTCATCTAATAAATGCGTACAATAGTACATACGTCATTAATATTTGCAGTTGCCTGGAAATATCCCACTGCTGTGCAAAAGCCTCCTCTCAAGAGAGAGCATACGGCCCATGGATTATCTTTTTTATCAGTCTGCAAAAATCCACTCCGGGACATAGGCCTTTCCATAAAAGCGCCATATTGAACTCATATTATATAACATAACATATATAATTCTAAAGTTTAAATGTTTGAATGTTGATCTTCACAAATATTAAGATCTGTAATAAAAAGAGTTTTTCTATGTTTCTAGATTTTTATTAATATTATCATCTAGTACCCATATTACAGAGAATCATAGTTTGGGACTGGATCGCGTGTATGACTGTCCGACCTATACTTATATTTATGTAAGTATGTGATAACATTCGTTGTCAGCCCACATCGTTTCGTGTTTTGCGCAAAATCTCAAAGACTTAATAAAGAACTTATACTCACCTATACTTATATTAACACATATATATTATACTTATATCAACACGATTTTAATTTGAACACTTAAAAAGTTTTAAATTTTTTCTAGATATTCCATTAGATCATATTGCGAGGTTATTTTTATCTTTTTTTACCAACTTAAACGCATGCATATCAATGACGAAAATCATAAAACTTATTTCGTAACACTGCATCATTTCGTTAGTTGAAGTCTCGAGTGGAAGGCGTTGCAACGACGCTGATTAATTTTATACGTACATATTCGATGTAGTCACCCGCTGCGATATCTTAAATGACTAATCAATAATTTTTCACTCCACTGCTCTAAGATAACATAACTTTCAATTTATTAATTCATTAGATCTTTGTTTAAATATATTTATTGTTACTACTATTCTTTTGGAGAGCCAAAGGTGAGAGAAGAGACAGAAATTTACAGCAGCAACATCCTTTAGTTTACAGGAAGTTAACGCATTATAATGGTAATAAGCTTGTACCGCTAATGACTAAAAAAATCTTTAAATGAATAATAATATAAATTTTTCACCTAGGACCACACTGCTTGCCGAGATAAATCCAACGAGCCACAACACAACGCTATCTTGTTTAGTTGTGGTGTTGTTATGACCAGCATCTATGTTCATGATCAGAACTTGATCACCGCCTAGATATGTAGTACTTGTCAAGACAAATCCAACGAACCCGAATACAATGTGGCTATCTAATTTAGTTGAGGCGTCGCATGGGGCAACATCCGGCTGCATCATCAGATCAGCTCCATGGTATATTTTTGCATTATCATCGAAGTTACATAAGTATGCAAAATTTTAGCTCAATCGGATGACAGGAAGTACTTCAAGAATGTATTACGTAAGAAGATATTAATGACTCAGATAGTCACAGGAATCATTAATTTGTTACATCTTGAACTACGTGGCGCCAATGGTATCTTCGACTTTAAATTTTTACGAAACATTTTAAAAGCTTCGAAAGTATTAAATTAATTTATAATTAAATTTATATATTATTAACAAGTGGACGTAGATACATATTTTTACGTTATATGCCGTATATACTGCATATGAAAAAAGAAAACTACTCAACTACGTATTCACTCATGAGTTCCTATTCTGTAATCGTAGTGATTTCGCAATCTTTAACGACGTCGATTACACACGCAACGAATTCAAACATCGAATGCGTGCGACCTTGAAAATACCACCCCGGGCATCAAGCAGACTAGTATCTAATGCGGCAACTATTTTCACTTTCAATGGAAAATAAGAACGAGGTGTTCGAGAGACTCTTATAGTACTGTACCGTACTATACAGATATAACGTTTTCAATAAATGTAAGATTATAAAGAACCCAAATTATAAAGATATAAACCCGGAGTTATAAAAAAGGAATAGGTGCCATCTCATTCTCCAATGGTTAATCTCACCTGCACGTCTGACGGCTCATGTACTACTCGAGGTTCTGGTCATCTCCTGATGGTAAAAAATGTACCCGAATATTCCCAACCCAAATACTACACACTAGAGACAGACTAGCTATTCTAGTGCGAGGGTACTGGTACTACTCTCACAAAAGCCTGTATAAGTTCACAGCTGGAAATGGGTATTTGCAGGAAAACCCCAAAAAATCTCGTATGTCTGTTATCGAAGATTCACCCATATCCACTATGCTGTGCTGCCGAGTAGGTGAGCACAGTGCCGGTAACCCTGCACTAGATGCACAAATTTTCTGCTATTAGTTGGTCGCTAGAGCAACATCCGATGCTCGCGCTCGATTTCACGACCGCGTGGCTTAGTGGTTAGCGTACCTGACTGCTGAGCCATGGGTACTGGGTTTGAAGTTCAAGTTGGTTTTCGGGTAGACACATAGAAATGGAAAGGTAAAGACGTGTCAGTGCCTCTATGTTCGCACTTACATTTACGGCACAATAATATCTCCTGCGCATATATAATATAATAATTTCCCTCTCACACCTCAAATAAATCTAAACTGAAATTGTAACCAAGCATGATAAAAAGATAATGTTAATTAGGATAAACAAGTATTACTCGCTTGCTTAACTTCTCAGTTGATTGCACTCGATAAGTGCAGTGTTGCAATGATAATACATAATCAGGGGGCGTTTATACCCATCAACGGAAGCCTTGGGGCGTTTAACGGAAATTTCACAAATTATCTCACATAGAAAACGCTAATGCAACAATTACGCAACAGTTTTATGTTCCAATGTAAATAAACTTTAATTTACTTCAGTAATAAAATAGACTTCAAATAACTAACACTAAAAAGGTCAACAAAATTATAAACTCATAAATATACCCATTAATTTACCTGTAATTTAAGGAAAGAAAGATTTTAGTGGATATCAGTGTAAGAATCTACCACCCAATTTCTTTCCGTGGGAGTCGTAAAAGGCGACTAGAGGAATAGCCTTGCAAAACGCAAGAACTACCGACAGTGGCGGGATAACCATTTTGAATAATACCAGGTGATAAATAAACAAACCGAAGACGAGCAGCAGCGTATACGATGCGCGGTGTCTGCTACTGCATTCGCAAATAAGCTCGCCGAGTGTGGGGGATTATGGCAAATCCTCCTTATGGGAGAAACCTATATCCTGCAGTGGACTATTTACATGCTGTTAAGGTCTTCGAGTCGCTCAGTCCAATCTTGCTCATTGACACCAAAACTGGGATAATAATAGTAAATAGAATCAAGTTATCAGGTAAGATGATGATGCTCGGAGAAGAATACTCATCACCGACCAGTCCCAGTTTTTTCTTAAGCCAGATGATAGAATGGTCAAAGTATGGAGATGACCCGGAGAATGATACGTTCAGTGTTGTAAAAGAGCCGTATGGCTCTCTTCCACCGCAACACACAACAACGCTATAAAGTGAGGGGTCAGTAATGGTTTGGGGATGTATATGTAGAGGACCACGTATGAAGTTTTTTTAAGCGTTTTTGAAGAATTGAAGCTAACCTAAACTCAATAGATCTTGTTTGAGATAAACTGGGATGATATGTCAATCAGAAGATACTGATTTTACCAGCTAACGTAAAGTACCTTAACAGTGTATTGGTAGAAGAATGGAATTAGCAAAACACAAAGTTCTGTTACAAGTAGCAAATAGGTATCATTCATTATACCTAGATCTAGATATCACTCTTTTCGTCATATTTATCGAAATTCATACACACATAGATAATGAAGGTCTTGATTCTACATTACTACCTAATGATAAACTACAAGGATTTCAACAAAAACAAACAAAACAAAAACTAGTACTAATCAAATGATCGTTAGCTACGGGACACTGGGAATCGATTCAGCATCAAGTAATCGATCATGTTAAGCATTACTTAGAGTTCATTGTACCCTAATAAATGTTTTGCGGTCGGGACGTTGCATCAGAAACCTTGCGGTCGTTCTTTGTTTATGGTAGGTGTGAACTCAAACACATGCGTTATATTTCTTTATGTAATGTAAGTAACTTCGGTCAATTTCGAGTTTGTTGTGTTTTCTTGAGGTAGCTGTATACTTTTGAACGCAAGTCATAAGACAAAATTATAAATAAAAATTATGAAGTCGTTGTGTTGTTAAAAGTTTGCTGTATGGTATCAGCCTAAGAATCTGTCACCACCTCACTTCCCGTGGGTGTCATAAAAGCCAAGGCGACTAAGGAAAAAGCCTTCACAATCGCAATGGCTACCCACAGTTGGCGTGAAATCCATCTTGAAATTATCGCGTGCGAGGTGTTTAGTGCTGCTATCGCCAATCCTCTTGCCAATCATGGCGATTATGGTCAATTTCCTTCCCGTATAGTATAATTAATTCCTGATATGATATATAACAAAGGAATTTCAATTGCTTCAAAGTTAAGAGACGAAAAAGGATAAGAACTTAACAGAATTTTGACTGCTAAAGTTAAATCACGACCACAATATACAAAGGGTCTATTTTTTCATTCGTCTACGATCAATCCATCAATACTCATTTAAATTACAAGATCAGATAAAGGAGCAGACCTACCTACATGCATATTTATTTGTTCCCATTAGAACACAGCAGATAGAAGCCGTCTTGTTTAAAGCCACGGCGAATAAAGAACCGCTGATTGGAATCTAGTTAGTGCTGATTGATAGTTTTGGGTCAGTGAGAAAATGTTATGTAACAATAACAAAGATATAACAGATCACAATGAACTTGTTTTATTTATCATACATTTATATAAAAATTTAACTGAATTTAAAATTTGAACATTTTGCAATAGTTATATATGCAACATGGTTTATAATGGATGTTGGTAAATGTATTACTAATACATTACGATTATGATTCGCTATCCATGTCAAGTTAATAGAAAATTATAATAATTACTGAAAAAAAATCGAATTTCGAATCATAAAATGATGTGGGATTTTCTTTAAAAAATGTCATAAAAGTCAAGCGCGCAAGTCCTTCAATACATTATATTACAAATTCTACATATTTTATGCTATGATAGCTCAGGGGTTAGGGACATAGATAGAGATATTTGAAATCCTTCATCCTGCGCCATAGCAGCGCAGTGAACCTTCCAAAACCTTTTTAGCAGTGTTACATTTACGTCTTGTTTTTTTCGTTTCGGTTAAAGTATGAAGTTGCAGTTTGATTAAAGTTGCCCTTTTAATTAAAATTAAACCTGCATGGTCCAAGATTCGTCATTAATTCAATCACACAAAAAAATTCGTCACAAAAACAATATAACATTCTAAATTCAAAAATGTTATGACTTTCTGTTGTTTTACTTTTATTACTATCAACATAGACTCCAAAAATTTGTTCCAAAGTTATTCAAACGCAGCAGAGACAGCTTGCAATATCGATGCTGCATTTGGAGAAGATATGACTTGCGAAAGCACTGTGCTTTTTTAGTTTAATAGCTTTCGTGAAGGAAACTTCGACTTGAAAGAATGAACCACGATGAAGACCAGACACTAAGTAAAATAACGATGAGGTAAAAGTAAATGGGTGGAGCCGATTCTTATCAAACAATTAAGGAATTAGCGTCATGTTTTGACGTTAGTTTACCCACAATATTGACTCATTTGCACCAAATTGGTATAATAAACAAATTCTAGAAATGAGTGCCTCATGGATTAAGTGATGAGCATAGAGGAGCACGTGGTAAAGCATCTCTTGTTTTTATGAGAACGTACAGAATCTATACGAGAATCGCAAGCGAACACAGCAATGGCAGAATTCAAGTGAAATACCGGAAGAATGCCCGAAAGCGAAACTCTTCCATAGAATTATAACTGTTCTGTGGTCACTTCATGGTGTACTTATCTATACCTTTTTAAGATCCGGTGTATCAATAACAGCACATGTCTATTGTACGCAAGACTTGATACTGCGTGACAAACCATTTTGAGGTTACAAACCTGCAGTTAAAAACTATACGTTATCCTTCGTACTTGCCAGACCTAGCCCCAACCGATTACGATTTTTTTGGCAATTTGCAGTGTTGCAAACAAAAAGATTTGTTCTCAGATAGCGATACAAATGCCTTCATAGACTTTGTAGAGTCCATATCCCCCAAGTTCTATCGCAAGAAACAGCAGAAAAGATTCCTCGAGATGGCAGAAATGTATTGAAAATGAGAAAATATTCAAATCAAAATACAACACAAATGATGATTAACTTAGAAATCTTGAGACTTGTCGAAGCAGATGTCTTATCTGAAGTGAACCAGCACACCGTCGAGTCTATAATATTGCGTAATAAAACAGGCAACAAGGTCGAGGTTGTTGGGATGACGGATGAACGCGTGCGCCCACGAAGTCTCAGTAATCGTGACCTCATCTCAACTGCACAGCTTTCTCGTTTACTTGATTTCGTGATTTGCTACTGTGGATGATGTGGACTGTATCATTAATTTCTCTCTAGAGTACTTCTTACCAACTCTTTGTTACCTCAAAATATTTCAATATTATAGTTTGCGATTTTATATGCTTTTTTCTTTTTTTAATTAAAACTTTACTACTTTGCAAAATATTTTGAGCAATTATCATATTTGCAATTGTAATAAGTCTTTTAGAGACAAAAAACTTGGTACTATAATACCCGTCTGGTTAGGGGACCTAATTCTCGAAACACCAAAGGAAGGACTCGATTCATGCCGTTGGCCTGAACGGCGATAGACTCACATGTCACGTTATTTCAAATAAGTTCTGGTAATGGTTGCAATGTCTAAAATAAAGAGAGCTTATTTTTTGCTTATTTAGTTATGCATGCGCAGTTCTTTATAAAGAAACGATTGATTGATTTAAATTATTTCTTTCGACGCTTTACTTATTTAAAGTCAAAGTGAAAGTCAAAACATTTTTGTTAAATTTAAGTCCATCAAAATCCACACCAATTCGCAAAACAAAACCTTCTCAAAGAAGGACCAGCAACAAATTTCTAAAGTCCTTACAAACACCATGTAACAATGTCATTTATAATTAACTTTGATTAAAATCAATTTAATTTTAAAATGAGCATTAATATTTTTTTTCAATGATAATTTCAACAATATACTTGCGAGTGCAGCCAGAGCTATTTTCTCACATCTTTGTCCTCGATGTATTGATCAATTTTATAGAAGGCCCTTTTTAATATTGCCTTGTATAAGCTTCTGTTTGTATATAATACAAACAGAAGAATAAATAATTCTAATATAGAAAGGATTTTATTGTAAAAAAATTTATGTATGTATTCAAAATGGACTTTTTAATTTTAGTCAATCTAAATTTAAGTCAACGATGGAAGTGTCAAGATATTAATCTCCGAAAATAAATAAATCCGGCTGTATTGGAAACAGTTTTTATTTTATTATTCGTTTATTTTGGTATGCAGATCCTGACAGTGACACCCCATAGGACATAAAACTGTATATGTATTATGCGAAATGGATGGCTGTTACTTTCACCAGTAAACTATCTGACGCTTCTAATTGAATAATTAAATTTTTAAGCTATTTTATCAATGTGTCCATTGGAGCTTAGAATCAATAGATAATTTCGAATATAACAACTCCTTACGACTTACCTGTTTAAGCATTATAATTAATCGATCAGTAAATTTAGTTACACGTGCGAATAGGCTGACGTCGCATCGATCTACCAATTTAAACCAATATAATTATTGAATGCGCTGATCGATGCACTGGGTGAAAGTATTGGTCACAGCAATCGAGTTATTAGGTGGCCTGATGTAATGACCGCTCCTTGCACTTTTATTCGATTTATGTCACGAATGTTATACGATAACGATTAAATAAAAGACCATCCTACTACCTAGACATATACTTAGATTAGATACAAAATTTGCAATGCTCAATGAAATGTCATATCTCGAGCTACTTTTCTATGACTTGGTCGATTAAAATTGTTGTTGCTGTCAGACCACGAAGGATTATAGATTCGCTTATCAAACATAGTTCACTAGCTCCTTTGAAGAGGTAATTTGATTCCCACGACTCTTCGACCACAATATATTGCTCAAGTTTCGTTTTACATTGTACAATAATAGGTTATACGTCAAAATTTTTAATTTAAAACTAATTGTATCCTAACGTTTCATAGTGTCTATTTTTTACGAGCGTTTTTTTTTGACAATTATTATTATTTCTTGAACTATTTAGTTGCACAACTCTTTTTTTCACTAGTACAAGAAATAATGATAATTGTCAATATGATGAAGTTTCACCAAGTGACAACAATCGCAAGTAATTAATTTTTTTTATTTTTTTTCGTTCCTAACCTTTCCAGCAATTTGTTGAACATAACCTATAAATTAGAGCTCAATCGATTAGATGGTTTACGTATTAAAGGGACAAACAAACATCGAAACGTTGATGATGATACCGTAGTAGTTGCCCAGCCTAAAACACCGAACAAAGAAATTTATCCAGTGGTCTAAAGTAATCAGATACTAAAAATATTATTACCGAAAAATCTTAAATGTTAAAACACGCTTATTTCATTACATATTGCGATAAGATTATATCAAATTTCGACCCATTAACCTGCGTACTTTTCATTCTTAAAAAAAACAGATTTAACTTGTCTATTTAATGTAAAACTTTAATAAAATACAACATAACGAAATCATTGATGGCGTATTGACTAACAATGTGTCAATAATTTAAACACAAGGCCCTGCATCGTCGCGGGATGCGGGTTTCCAATTTAACTTTATAATCAGAAAATAATTCAAATGCTGCAATCATATTAAATCAAAATTAAATGTTCTAATATAACACACCATAGGCTAACATGTAAAACGGAATCGGAAATGACCGTGTCGAGAATACTCGTATATTGTAATTATAAATATTTACCAACGCAGATATTGTCGAATATAAAGCGATAAGTTCAAATTAATTAAATTAAATATTTCATTCTACAACTCCGTTTTAACTTAAGTTTGTCAGCGTGTGATATAACAGTGCGAGCGGAAATACTCCATCTGAAAACTGTATTTTCCTTTAAATTTAGCGGCATACTTACAATGAAGTTTATTTGGAGAAAAGGTAACGAGAACTTCGTGCACTGTGTTTTAAACAACATTTTGACAAGCCAACGGTTCATGTTATTTACCAGGTCAACAGTAAAGATTTTGGGTTTTACCAAAACTAAAACTCAATGGATTAGGCATACCTTTCTACGGAGTCATAAGTTAAAACATGTTATAAATATATCACAGACATGTAAATTACATTCTATTTTGCACTGAAACTGAATACTCATCGGAATGGATTGCGAAGGTGGAACAAAAATGTATATTTCTTTCGTAAATTGGAGGCTAAATTCATAATCATGATACAGTTGTAGAATTAATATTATAATTTTATAAATTATAATATAAAATAAAGTGAAACTATGAGGCGGAAAGTAATAGTGAGAAACGCTTCTTACAATACATTTAGTATATAGAAAGAAATATTTTTTTTTATTAAAACCATTAACATTTAAAATAAATAGGTATGTTTAAATATAATTAAGCACCCTGGAAGGTTTACTTATCCAAAATGATAGAGAAGCTTATTTAAAAAGTTCTTAAGAAGATGAGATTACTTATTATACATTATATGATTTATAATGCATAATAATATAAGTAATCCCTTTTAAAGCATATTCCAGCTATCAATGGCTATATCTTCAGTCCAACTCAGTCTGATGCTATTGTGATAAAACTGGCAAATACAAACGCCGCAGCCTCCGGCAACAAAAGATATCGATACATTGTGCTGTCCAAACGAAGAATGCTAGAGGAAACTGAGGCCGTGTATCTGAACCTTGGACGGGTGAATAGCATTGATTGAATGCTATGAGATATCCTGTTCCGAAGCCACATTGCTAACAATACACAACAAGCAATCTTCAAAGTATCGGATAGACGAACGTAATACACTTGCAGTCTTTGATAACCTTTTTGGCTTCAAGTTTTAATTTTAATTTTTGCATGGGTCTTTTTGTTTATCGTAAATTTTTTAATAAATATTAATTTAAATAAGATAAGTATTGATCTAAAATATAAACAACAGGACACTGTTGTGTGTAGTGTGTATAACAAATTTCATTACTAGGATGTTAACACTATCTTGCAAACAGTTTCCACTGTTCGTAACACAAGATTATTATTGATCTATGTTTATGTTGTTGTAGCCACGCTTTTGTTTCATAGAGCGCGAGTGACTGGGATTCGATCCCCGGTGCCGAAACCACTATAAATTTTAATAGCAATTTTAAGTGCAGAATTTGCCACGTACTCGGCGGTGAAGGAAAACGTAGTAAGGAAACACCTGCCTGTCTGAGAAATATATAATAAAAAAAATATTATTTCGAGAACACGTGAAGTCCGACCTAACCGGACTGGAGCAGCGTGGAGGATCATTTTCGGCTCCAAAACCCTCTCAGATATTTGTGAAGGAGGCGTTTTTCCAGTAGTGGGTATTTACTGGGTGCTACTATGTTTTACTTACTTTTATGCATATGCAACGGTGTAAATGCAATAACATAATATGCAATAGGAAACTTCGTTATGAGGAATATTTACACTAAGATATATTATTCTATAGCAAATAGTTTTCACTGTTCATAACACCTGGAATTTAGTAGCAGGCAACAATTGGCGTCTGAATGAGTAAAATATTCCGTCCTTTACTAGCACTGGAAGCGGAAATATCTAATTATATCCGTTCTTTTTTGAAACAATGGGTCATTAGCGTCTGTTTCGCAACAACCGCAGATGTCTACAGTCACTGCGTTGTCAGAAAAAAAATCGTCTCCGGTCCAATTTAACGCACCAACAACTAAGTACGAGTATTATGTAAACAATCATTTATTTTCTGACCCCATTTAAACGATTTGGTTGAATAAATTAATAGATCCAAGTCCTTTAAAACTATTGCAAAATGTATTGTTGAGCACGCAAAATATTGCAAAAACTAACCGTATTCAAATATTTACAAGGTGATATCGATACTATGACAATTATTATTTGCAATCTATTATTTCGCGACCTCAACTCGTTCACTTTCAAATATCTAGAACAACGGTGATTTGGGTTCTTATTGCAAGCACGGTTTGACAAGACCTATATTATAATGCTGATTGAAAGCTTTTGAGTTAATTATGAAAACTTTATGTATAGATATAACGACAGACAGTCATACCGACAAAATTTCTTTTTAAAGACAGAGTATTACTAGAAAATAATTTATAATAATGCAAAAATTCAGAAATCACAGAAAGTCTCATTTGCTTAATTTAACATTAATGTGTTTGAGGTGATATATGATTAGGTAGGTATCGAGCATGAAGGATATCAAATCCCGTTTATAACCTAGCAAGGTGCACCGAATGCAGGAAAAAATATCGTTTACTCCCCCTTATATCCCGTGATCTTGAAAAATAAGCTTAAGCTTTCAACTGTCACAACAACTTGAAAATTATCACAAACTAGCAAATTACGCTAAAAACAAAAATATTTTTAACACCGGAATTCCTAGTCAGGAAAGAAATTTTACTGACAAATGAAATATGACGAATAAACGAAGAAACTTAAAATAAAATATATTAACTAAGCTTTAGCAACACAGTAAAATAATGATTATATTAGGGATAAATTTAATCTATCAAAATTGTTTATTTAAAACATTTATATGATGTAACTAGTATAACCTGTGTTAATCTACACGTCTAGATGCCAAGTTCAATGACGCTGGTCACCTTCTTGTAGTCGTTGGCGAAAGTAATGCGATGCAACCTTACCACACTCACATAACCATAGTCACTTTCGTGGGTATGTCTGTCTCGTACTCACTTCCATTATATTACTTTATGTAGTCACGAACTTAACAATTCAATGGCAAGATTTAAACTATCCTTTGCAAAAATTTGTTTTTTATGACACACAACTTTAAACTTATTACTCTTATTGAAATGTGACATGTCTTTACAGAGATTCCGATATAAAAAATAGTGTAACATTAAATTACAATATATTTTTCAAATTATTTTTTCTTTCTTCAGCAAATCTATTCTTTTAGCCATTTAAAACTATGTTTATAACGTTACAGTTTTCTATTTTTTTGGTTTTCGCGTAGGATTCCTGCTATATTCAGGGAGGTTATGGTATAGATTATATGAACGTCCCGAGTCTAACTCTTTCTTCGATCTTTTCTGTAAGTGACATAGTCGTAAGGTAAGATTACTTGGAGTGGGTGTCTCTATACTTTTGCTAATACTTACGGCACAGTAATTTCTTATTATTCTATTTCTTAGTAACCAGAAATTGGCCACGAAGAACTTACGGTCATATATTTCAGACATTAATACAGCACATATTTCCTAACCTAACCAATGTAGTGAACATTCACGGGAAACATTCTAACTGATAGTCAACACACGTTGCAATACATAGGGGAAAACTAAAGAGATTATTAGGAAAGCGGTCATAGTCCTTGACCAGGTAAGGATGACGAGCATACAAAATACCGCTGCGTAGAACTCTTCATAGAATACTTATACTAAAAACACAACACACCTAATATCGAAGTGGCAGTAACATACTCAATTTCAACACATTGTACGAACTTTCTTGTCAGTCATTAATAACGTATCCTTTTCCAAAATATACTGAATGAATATTACTAACCAACCAGCTTGGCCCATGGGGTATAGGTTTGCTTGTCTGTTGGAGAAGAAGATAGTAAAATCCCAACTATACCGATTAAAAATTCAATCAAACATCTTTTCATGTAACTTCGTTCTCGCTCAGGAATTCGTTTATGAATTATATGTTATATACACGTTAATTTTTTTTACGCTAAACATACGTTTATTACTTATACATCCTTGAAAAACTGTGAATATATGATTTTCTCTCATGCCCGTGACTAGCAGCCAGTCGTAGCGACTGCGCCAACTGAGCGGTCAATCTTCGCTTTTAAGGAGAGCCTTCGTTTTGAGCTTTCTTTTTAACCTACATCAATCTCATTAGTGTTAACAGAAATTTGATTTTACAATATAGCTATTTGACTTTATTTTTTAATTGCACGATCGTGACTGAATTGGAAAAGTTACTTCGTGATACTCGAATTAGAATGAAGCCAATTTAGTGCATGCCCTAACGTTCTCCCAGCCATTGAGGGCAATTATTGTTCTGTCGCCTTGTGAAATGTTCCACGGTTGTTGGTTTACATGATTCTACTTTAATGGCACTGGCGTGTGATTATTTGACAAGGTCTAGGCGTTTTCTGTGCTTTTTGCTTAGTCTGTTTGTAATTTGTCTTGTTAGCTGCCTAGGTAATTTGACTTGTTCTTACTGTGGATTTGTTGATATTAGTATCGTGAGATGATGGGTGTTAGAGATAAATGTATTCCTAATTGTAAACCTCATGCACACGATGCGACTATCGGGGTCCTGGTGACCGATTATTAGCGGAAAACCTATCTAACAATACCGAATCCAATCCTTGCTAACTAGAGGGTACCGGCAAGTACTGGGTGTGAGCGTTATGTTTACCAGCCCACCCACCCAGCGAGGAAACCTTCCTTATGTTTTCTATACTTACGTAGTATGAATAAGAGTAGGAAGACACAGACCCGGCAGTAAAATAATATCCAAAGTGTAGATAGTAGATTTTAAGGCTTTTACGCTCCATACGCACTAAATTAAAGAAAAATAGGAACAATGATGTGTCAATGTGAATTAGACAGGTTTTAAAATAGCAGGTAACTATTTCTAGAATTAAATGAACAATCAATGCGCAGAATAATATCCATTCTCCGGTATGGCATGCATAACCGATTATACGGAGCTAAAAAATTTTAGACTGCAGAAAGAGGTTGTCATTAATTTACAATTTATTTAAATTATTCTAGAACACTCCTTAAAGATTTAGATCGACGATCGACTAAAAATAGAGTTAGTCCGTCGATTTTCGATGTGGTAAATAATTTTTAACAAGAGTATGGACGCAAGTTGGGGTGTGTCAGACTAGTTCTACTTTATGTTCACACATTTACTTTATATAACATTGGTTTATATAACAAAAATATGTAATGTACTTGTAAACATAGACAAGCATGATTAAATTCAAAGATATTATCTCTAATCGACTTTAATCCTTCGCGTTCATGACATAAAATTTCTTATGTTTCAATACGTTAAAAATTATTACAAAAATATATTATTCCATATTTGAAACTCTGAGAAGAAGAAAAAACAAATTATTTTTGGATTGATGGTTTTATCGACTTATGTTCGACAGGTACCCAATTATTTTTGCTTGGACGAGCAAAATTTGTTTTTCTTTTGATAGCAATTGCTTTAGATGAAAGAAATATTTTAATGATAATATTGTTTTTAAAACGGTTACAACTACTTTTTTCACGCTGCTATTGTGCATTTATTAAACGAATCTAAATTTATTATTTTAAAGCATTTGAAAGAATTTTCGAAAAAATATCCAAACTCTACCAAAAATGTCATTGCGCTGAAAAGATTGTTAGCACATAATCTGTTAATGACTCAAAATCCTGACATTCGTTTTAATACACATAAATCCATCAGAGATAAACGCGACATATTATACCTTTAAACAATGCCTTCGTTATTTTCCATAGTTTCGACTACAGCTCGAGCAGTTATTTCATATCACATGCCTGCCTGCGGGCGACAATCTGAGCTAGATCGTAAGTGAACGGAGTCGGTGTCCTTGCTTGACCACACCTTTAAAGGGTAGCCGTTGCCATGCGGAATTTATGTCGACATAAAAAAGTGTGAATTACCACGTAAATAGACCAGGTGTTATTACTTTTAAATCATAACTTCCTCTAAAGAATGATCTGGAACTTCAACATTCCTAGTGTTTTATGTAAGCGGCTATAAATAGTATGGCCCAAGTAGAGCATATACTGCATATGGTAAAAAATACTTTAAAAAATGCTAAAAGTACCAGTAACCTAATGTATTGATGTGAATTGATTTGCAAATTTATTATAATAAATACACACTTAATAAATCTGTGTGTATTTATTATAATAAATATTTTAATATTTTGTTTTATGATGTAGACCTGTTTCAGCACTCGATTTAAAAAAAACATCAGGAAAATTTTTCATTAAGTATTTAGTCTATGCGTAAATTTGAGTATGTTATCGTTACACTTACTTCTTACTTTGTTCGTGTGATGTGTTAAAATTTCTAATAATAATAATACATCGGTTTTTTTCTTTTTCCCTCTAACCTGGTCTCTCCGGTCGGGCGAGGGCTTCCGTCTGTTTGGGTTATTATTATTTATTTATTTTATTTTATTTTAGTTTAAGAATTTTAGTAATAATATGTTTCAAGAATTTTTTTATTTTATAGTATTTTATGTATGTATACATTTCTATATATACCAACCAACCAGACTAGTATATATGTAAATAACCCCATAATAATAATAACAACCCCAAAATAATAATTTATTCGCATAAATATGGTACATACTATTATAGATTATGACATGAAATATAATAGTTGAAACATTTTTACCGATAAAAGTATGCGAAAATAATTCGTGTTATTACCTTTACAATAATTTTATTATTTTGCATTAGGTAATGAAAATTAAATATGTATCTGCAACAATAAGCTATAAACTAAAATAGTTAATTGTAGTCTAAAATGTCAGATTAATATGGATAATTTAATTTGAATCTCATATTAAAATATACAATACAGTTAAAAAAAATAATCATTAAGTTTCGTTACAAATTCATCCATAATATAAAAACATTTTGTAGTGCAAAGATTTACATTTGTCTTTATGTCATTATTCAAGTTCAGAATATTCTAGACAGATACAGACAAACTAGATATTCAACATTTGAAAATTTGAAATTATTCATATTAATTTTTTTATCGAAAAGACGGCAAACGAGCAATCGGTTCACCTGATGGTAAGTGATTACCGTCGCCCACGTACATCTGCAACACCAGAGGTGCTGCAGTTGCATTGCCGGCCTTAAAATGATATTTGGGAGATAGGAAGGAGGAAGAGGAGGGGGATGGGGAGGGTGAGTGGGCCTCCGGTTACCTCACTCACCGAACGAAACGCAGAAGCACAATAACCCTCTACTTCACGCCGGTATTCTGCGAGGCCGTGGTACTAAACCGGACGCACCGGCCCATTTGAGCAGCAGCAAGAGTCGCCGCTTGACTCTACCACGCTTAAAAACACGTCAATAGTTAATTCTACATATTATTATAATAAATGTATGATAAAATAACATTATACAGTGTATTTTCTACTTGCAATGTCTATCTACAAATAATCCTACAGCTTACTTTCTTCAAATGTTTTTCCATCGTATATTTACCATTGTATTTAATTATGTTTAGTAATTTTAGTATAATAATTTAAGAAAATTTACGGCTAATTTTATATTAATTTTTTTTATTTACGATTACGTTATCGGACTTAGTCTTATTGCAATCGAAAACTATTACTGAAACGCCAGCGGCATATACGTAGCACTGGTTTTTAGTTATATTCAGCCAAACAATATATAACAAAAACAAAAGGGAGCCTAAGATACTACCTTGAGGAACGCCGTAATTATTATTGAGAAAATTTTATCTGAACGCACTTAGTGTCTGATTTCCATTCAAGCGAATTTCAGTACAATGTATGCGATTACTTAGCTAACTACTCTAAAGCCCAGACCTTATTCTATAACAGCATTTATTTAACAATATATCATCGATAACATTATCAAATGCCTTACTCAAATCAAAAAAACGGTCGCTGGTTTCCTTTATTGACATTCTTAGTAACACATTTTACAAGGTTATATGATGCAAGTGCTGTAGATCATTTGTTTTGGAAACCATTTTGCCATTCATTAATAATATAACATTTAGTTAAAAAGGAGTTTAATCTAGTAAACATTCATTTTCTAATTAGTTTACAAAAAAATATATGAGTGTTATCGGTATGTAGTAAAATAGTTTTCCATGATGCCTGTTAAACAGAGGTTTTATTATAGGCAACTTTAATTTCTCCGGGAATATACCCTGATCAAAAGATATGTTAACCAAATGAACAAGGACATTATGAACATGTGTGCTATTTTTATTCCATAAACAAAATAAATAAATATATAAATAAATATAAGTGTCGTAAGTAAATACAAAAATATATCACCGTCATCGATCCCGAAGTGTCGATAGATAATGGAACAAGATCTGTTTATGGCCTTTCTATGAAAGAGGGCGTTTCTCAGCGATGGACTACTTACAGGGTGTTAAAAAAGGATCAATTTCATTTCTAGTAAACGGATTTCAGTATTATAACGAGTTTTAGTATTTTAAAAATCGTAGCTAAACGATTGTAATAATACACTTTTCTAATATTTCATAACATGGAAGTGAAAAGAAAATTCGCAATATTTTAACAAAAATTACTTGTGGCGGATACTTATTGAAACAATGGCAATAAATCCATTTCAATTAATGCCAGCACAGTAAAACAAACTTAGTGAAAGGTTGATTTGTATTTTGCGTAGGACTAGCATAAATATTAATCACTAATCGGGAATCGAACAATTGACCAATCGCTTTTCCATTAGTATACTGCTTACAAGCCGATGAAAACAATGGCAGATTAATTATATAAAAAAAAACAGATCAAAAATACACATACCGATGATCGGCATCGGTATATAAGGTGGTGTTTAGTACTATTATCGCCAATCCACAAATCCTCCAATCAAAAGAGACCTAAATGCAGCAGTGAACTGCTAATTAAAGCTGTGTTTAGAAAAAAAGGATTTGATTACGGAGAACATCTGGTATTGTTTTTTAAATGTTGTACTAGCTTTAACTACGTATCTTTTTAATTATTCATAAACTTCAAGACATCAAACCAATTCTCAAAAACAATAACAGTCCGAAAACATCAAAAGAAATGGCTTCCCATTCAGCAGTAGGCCTTCGCTAGTCGAAGGTCGTACGGTCATTATATCTGTAGCACATAATACCCGAGAGTGACTTCCGCGTAGGCACTTCGAACATGTAGCAATAACACGGGCGTTGCATTAATAAATTAAATGTCGGCCTGTACTTGTATACAAGACACCGACGAGGTACACGTATGTGTCGACAAAGGCTGAAATAAAACGATAAACAACAAGCTTCGTTCCAACTACAATTTCATATACTTATTCATTTATTCTTTATTGTTATTACCTTAAACCAAGTTTTACAATGGGCGGATATTCTGTAAGTAGATACTAGATGTTTGAACAAAGTGAATTCTGTGTATATCTTTTTCTTCTTTTTCTACAGCCTATGTAAGTCCACTACTGGACATAGGCCTTTCCATGAAAACATCACCAAAAGTTTGGCCTACAATCCCATGGAATATTTGCCTATACACGCCACTAGCCTGGCACTAGAGATGCTGCTTCCCGTAACTATAGTGTTTGGAATTTGGGTTATTCGGATAGACTTTTCACTATCAGTCGGTCCCCAGAGCCTCGTTAGTTAACAGATTGCACCGCGTACAGGTGACGTTGACCTTTAAAACCACTCTGAGTACATAATTCATTTATTTTTCTTCAATTAGAACACATATTGTATATTAGGATATACATCAGTAACGTAAATTTACTTAAATACGTTTTTGTACTATTACATTATTTTCCTGTTTTTGGTGTGCAATAAAGCGTATTCTATTCTATCTATCTATCTAACGTAAGTTCAAATGAGAATGTATTAACATTATTTTAATGCGTTAGTATTGATCCACGATAGCCGAGTGGTCAGGGGATTTACCTCCGTATCGGGAGACTAGAATTCGATCCACGTACTCGTACATACCCTCCTCAATATACCATACTCAATGGTGTTCGAAACTAATGGACACTAAAACGACGACGGGCTCACCACTTGTCACATTATCCCAAACACTTCCAATTAATAACTTTAATAGCTTTTTTAAATTTAAACAAGTGGAAAATTAACGCATTTATATAACAGAACGAAATCACAGTCAGACTGTATAATATTATTCATTTGTATTGATGACTTATTACTGTATAACTAAATATTCTGTTGGTGTATTAAAAGAGTACTTACATATTTGTAAGTAATATTCACAAACCTGTTTCAAATTCAGTGGAAATACTATAATATATATACGTCAATAGTAGTTGAACCCTTTTTAATTTTGCCAGACCGTGTTGCACTCGTTCCAGAATAAAAATTACCTGAAACAAAATTAAAAAATTACATAAACATTTTAATAAACTCTCGATGTTGACATTAGTAAGTAGGCCGTACTCTTATATTCCAAACGCGTGCCCTTGCGCCACCGGCCTTTTAACGTGACGTTGGTACTGTGATTTCTTTGCATTATTAAACTGCAAATTTTTTTAGCTCTTATGTACCTGTGGAATATGTACGAAATTTCATTGATTGTCAATTATTTACGGGTAATCAAAATCGAAGTGCCACTGAACAGTACTCATGATTTGACCTTTGAAGAGAACATACGTCTTAACGCTTTAAACGGTAAATTCCTATATATTGTACCGAGAAATCCGCTTTAAACAAAGCGATAAAAAACAAAGTCGTATAGCTAATAAATAATGTACTTATCTAAAAGTGTTTGCATAACAATCTTAGTTATAAAAGCTCTACTTTTCAAACCGGTTGTTTGACGACCTTGCAACGTTGTAGGCGGTCGCGATCTGTCATCTACATAGGCGAGATATATGTGGAGAATATTTAAAAGCAATAGAAAATTAGTGCTAATACAAGGTCATTGCATCCGCCCAAGCTTCCACCGGAACAAATTATTGCTACATTTTTTGTGATCCTAAAAATGAATTATTACCAATTAACAGCGTGACAAATATAGTCGTTGCCATAAGGAAGCCACAAATTATCAACTTAGTATTAAATATTTCAATATCGTGATGTTAAAAATCGATTTAAAAAAACTGTAGTTTTGAGTTACCTGAAACAAATCAATAACCGTTAAGCAAATGGAAAAATTCATATTTTCCTTATTTGCTTACTCAACCAAACCAAAAACAGTTGTCATTACAATTCTGCCATTTTTAAAGTCGAATAGTGAAGTTAGAACCTCCCCTGAATATCATAAAGTGATCATAAAGTATTTGTTATTATTTTTCAGTGGCCTTTACACAGTTTACTGCAGGAAGATACCTAGGGTAGGTAATCCCTGACTATACCAAGCTATAAACAACAAACTAACAACATTTGTTTGTTCGCTGAGTTAAAATTTAAGGTTCGAATCCTAACAGATACTAGTCAAAAATGCGCAACTTGCAATTATTGGTTTTTAGTCTCATTGGTTGGTTTTACGTTGTCTTTGTGTATCTGATGTAGCATTGTCGCTTCCTCAGATCTTTTTCATTAGTTATATATATGTAAGATGCATGAACCTTGCACTGAATATCTTTGGCTGCTGACAAAATTTTCTTGGAAAGTATCACGAATTTAATTAATTTTCAGTTTTTTACGTACACAAACACCTAGCCCGCACCCATTAAAATGCTTTGAAATATTTATTAATAAAATTCATTAATGAGAATCTCTCCCGCGGTTCGTAGCGTTAAAGCCAATCACTTAGCTATTGCGATATGCCCACAAAAAATAACCTTGATTCAATTTAAGAAGTCTCAGGCTAGAAACTCTCTTTACAAAGTTAATGCGAAAGAAAATCCCTTTACTAAATCAATTATTAAAAATTGATTATAGAGAACATTATTTAATTATTTTTTACTAAATTTGTTTTCTAATTAATAACTATTTAATAATGTTCAATTTAAATACAATTCATATATTTATCAATATTATTTACGGTGTTAAAAGAAAAAGCATAATTATGAACCATAAATTATTTTTTATGATACCTTTTTTTTAAATGTTATAACTTTAATAATTTAATTTTCAACTGTAACGATTTAATTGCTACATCTACGACGTGCTGTATTCGTGTGACATTTGTAAAAAGGTCCGGTTTATTTTTTGCTACTCAGATAATCGAGACCTTCCGCGTTGTTACTTCAGTGAGCTTCAAATTCCTATTATTTTTTTATCTTAACCAGATCAGTAATTAAATACTAAGCTTTAGGAGGGATATTTTATACACCAATAAATGTATGGAGTACGTGAACAATTTTTTAAGTAGTTTTAGTACTGAATATAGATTAACACTTCTAATCAAACTGCACGATGACATAGATCGTTAGTATTACACTATTATGAAGACATTTTAGGAGTATTTATATTTAATAAACTTTTATCCTAATATTATTTTTCATTGTAATAACACAACTTAAGAATACTGAAACGTTTACGTACTGCGGTACTTAATTAAATAAATTGACTTTATGGAAACACTTAGCCAAGTTTTAGACGTCTTACTGGCCAACGTAGCTTATTACACAAATGTACAAAGGTAATGTTGGATTTCTAAGAAGAATCAAAACAAAGGTACACAAGGAAATTAAGAATTTAGAAGTTTCACTCTAAATTATCAATTTAGTGCTCACAACACATTTGCAATATCCGGGTCTGAGGAGAATAAAAATAAGTTCCAACTATAAGAATGCTTTGACGCAGATTTGACTAATGATTCCACATTCTCGATGATAACAACAACAAAACATGTGCAAACTCGCAAATTTATGGATAAATAAATAAGTATAAATAGAGATAAAGTAAAGACCAAATTCAAGGTCGATAAGTGACGTGAAAGCAAGAAATATGTACATAGGTGCCTACAAAACTACATGCAAAGTAGCAGTCTATCATTTCACACTCTGCGAAAAAGCCTCGACGCGTTTTTGATAGGATTTTGGTTCGTGTAGTCAGTACTCCTAGACCTAGTCAAAACAAAACAGGAAGTGTTCTTAAATTTTTGTGATTTCGAAATATAATTTCAAACTTAGTAATGATAAATATAACAATAAAATTAAAAAATAATATGAATCAATCTCCTGTGAAGAATATAACTGCATCGCAATTTCATAGACAACGTAATGTATATCTCGTACTATACTCATAAATCGGTTAACATTTAATGAATATTTTATTACCTTCTCTCACAGTAGCTTGTTAATAATTTAATAGAAAAGGAATATTAAGATAACCTTTGGCATTAATCAATCTACAGACAATAAATATCTGATACTAAAATAAGATAAAATTAAGTATAATAATGTCTTTATAATATCGCTTTGACATTTGAAGCAAGTTTGGGAAAATTTATTGACAGATATTTTTTATATAACTGTGTAATAATTTACTAAAAAATAATGACTAAAAAGCCAGCGTAAAAAAATGCATCATTTAACTGTACCAGTTGACATATACGACAGTTTCAAATAAGTCTCGAAATTCATGAAAGGTATACATACTTCCAGATTTTGCTGTTCGTAATATTATAAATTTTTCTTCAAAAGCTGATTACTTCGAAGTTGCTTACTTCAATCTATATTGTAACTGGTGTATACATATAGATCAATAGTCATGGGTTTTATGGAATTTATTTACAAAATGTGCATAACTTCGAAACCAAAACAAACACTATTAAACGTTATTTTAGTTGATCCCAGAGTTTTCCACATACCTATGTAAAATTCATATCAAAACCTTCAGTGGTTTTCGAGTTATATCCGCTTGTACAGACAGATAGACAAAAAGATTCCTCTATTCTACGTGTGAAAAGTTGTTTTTTTGAGAACTTTATCAAACTGATACATGGAGATCGCTGATACGTGAAGATACATTTATAAGAGACACGTGTGATGCAAATATACAAAATCGTGATAATAAAGAAGAAAAATTATGAAAAAATTCTCCTAAAAATACAACTCTGTGTGAACATTGGTGTACGTAAATGAGAACCGAGGCAATGAAGAGCGATTTAAATTATGATACCAGCTTGGTAAAGCAGCCTGTCGTTGCTACAATTACTAAAGTACCTACAAATGTCCTGTGCCGAGAATGGGAAGACTGAAAATGTTACAGAGGCGACAAGAACGCATAGTTCCTGATGGTCAGAGGAACTGTGTGCTGTTTTCACCCTTGTTCACATAATAAATCTGCGTAAATTAATATTGTAGCTTCTAGTAGATCATTCGACTATAGTCATTATTAACTGTCCGATCTTTACTAAACTTTTTTTAAAGTTGCTCGAAGTGAATGTTTCTATTGAGGTGAAGCATTGCCAACTAAAATCTATACATTTAAAATCGCTACGGGTTTTTAGTATATACAGTATCGTAGACCTATCCTTATCTCAACAAGGAAATGAGATAAAACTTGAAATTTGATATGAATATTGCTGAATATATGCAGTTTATGAAAAAAGTGCGAAACTACTTTTAATAATTATTTAAACAATTGTTTGTTTCTAAAATTTACATATACTTTGGGCGCCGGCCGGAGGCTAATATGCTGGTTATAATGTTAAAACCTAACAAAACTGATACAGTGGCATAAATGTACTGACGTAAGAAGCGAGCACTATCATAAGCATTTATGAAATTTCAATTAAGATGTAAGGCTATGGGCACTACGTAACGTCACTTCATTTTGCCAAGAACAACCGATAGTAAGTTATAAATTATGCTAAGAAAAGTCTTTACATACATAGATTGTATCAATAAATACAATGCCTCTAACATAAGCTTTAATAAATAAATAAACTTACTATAGCTCCAAATTACGACTTACGCTAATGCTGGCAAATGCCGCCGATACTTTGCCAAGACCACAATGATAATGTCAAAGCGCAAATAAATAGGTTTTCCTTAAACTAAATTGCGTCATTATCTTAAAGTTTTAACCCTATCATGAGAAAGAAATAAATAAATGAATATATCCGAAACAACGTAACTTTCATATGTATGGGACGGCTCGATCAGGTTGGTACCACTGCCTCGCAGAATACCGGCATGAAGTAGAGGCATCTTGTGCTTCTGCGTTTCCTTCGGCGAGTGAGGTAACCTGAGGCCCACTCCTTCTTCACATCTCCTAAATACATTTAAAGAGCGGCAACGCACTTGCAGCACTTCTGGTGTTGCAGATATACGTGGGCAACGGGAATCACTTACTCGTACCATCAGGTGAACCGCTTGATCGTTTGCCGACTGTCACATAAAAAAAAACTGTACTTAGATGTATATCATACAGTACACTTTACATTTCCGCATTCTACATTGTCATTTTCTTCATCGAGCATATTAATCGGAAGTAATTTTTATTATCATATATCCGCTTCCGTATAGCACAGTATGACAAGGGCAAATAAAAATGCCAATGCCCCTTCCAGAACGTGTATATCTTCCTGAAAAAGCTACGGCATCTCCATGTGGCAACAAATATAGTCAATAACATATAAATGGGTCGACTCAACTAAGGAAGAATCGCACACTCTCAATGACACCTTAAACTAACGGCATAAAACTGCTTTTAGTATGCCAACTAGCACACGTAACTACAACCACGAAGAGAACGTGGTGGTGAAACACGAGGTATTCCATCATAGTTCCCACAGGTGACATAGTTCTCGTAGATACTTCTTTATTCTTATTAAACATGAAAGGTATTGTCTATGGTGATCATTGAATATCAGGTGGATAATGATGATGACAATGACGACTCCTGGTTGATTTCGACCTCAGCGACAACTCCCGAACACAGTCGAAAGTTGTCAACAGCACGGGATATATTGCAGATCTGCAACTGTACGCGTAAACACTGAGATTTGAACCCACGGACCATGACCCAACAGTCATTTACGCAAACCAAGTCACGCGATCATCACTATCAAGTTAATTGTATGCTCGTTTTTAGGGTTTGTCCTAACTTTAAAGTGCTTTTGAACCGTAACAGATAGCCGGTTAGAATTTTACAGAATATGTGTTATTGCGGTAATTAAGGAGAGACCCCATATCAGAAACTATTATTTTTAAGATTTATTTTTTATTTTTAATCTATCCGAAAAATGGTAATACATACAAACGTGAAACTAAGTGCGTTTATAGCGCAAACTCTATAGGAAAATAACAAATAATGAAAACAGGTCAAGCTAAGGATCCCGAACTGAATGAAAGAAAACACATTTTTTTTATACATATACGAAACGCACATATTCGGATATTGTGTGGTTCTACGGCACCCTCGATACGCGATTTGGACTGGCACTTCGCTGGTTTTTCAACCATAGTTTCAAGTTAAAGGTACATAATGCCGAAAAGAATATACCTATATATGGAATATTTATAACAAACAGCTTTCATTAACATTGGCCTTACCTAAGGAGACTGACCTCGAGGTTATTTTCCACCATATATCGAAAACCTGGTAGAGTCAAGTGGCGGCTTTTGTCGCTGTTTGAATGGCCCGGCTCGACCGGCTTAGTACCACGACCTCGCAGAAAACCCGCGTGAAGTAGAGGTGTGCGAGGTAATCGGAGCCCCCGCTCCCTCCCCCCACCCCGACGGTAATCACTTACCATCAGGTGAGTTGTTAGCTCGTTTGCCCCCTTTAAAAAATATCTTTAATGTTTTCCAATTTTTTCTCTGAATCGACTCCCACCACAACTATGTGACAGTTCACATTCATAACAAAGCATAAAATGATACATTTAATGTTTTCATGTCCCTTTTTATTAGTTATAAGTAAGACGGGATGTAAGGGGAATATAACTTATCTTTCTGCAAATGCCATCACTAATGCGAGGGTACCGGCACTAGCGCGCGCGCCCCTTTCACGAAAATATATGCCAGCTATGCCAGCCTATCTTCAGCGGTAGACTAAAGTAGGCTGATGTAGAACGGAAGATTATACCGGGTTTTCAAGTTTACCGTTAGAGCAAAAATATTACATTGATTTTCATCAATTGATTGTCACAGGCCATAACGATAAAATTAATAGTAGTTTTGTTTATGGTATTGACTCTATTGCATGGTCCAGATGCATGAACCAACATCATAATGAATCACATATCATCGTCATCATCATTCCAGTCTATCACAAGTCCACTTCTGAACATAGGCCTCCCCCAAAGATTGCCACAAAGCTCAGTCCTGAGCCACCTGCATCCATCGCCTTACTGCAACATTGCGCAGGTCGTCACTCCATCTTGTGGTGGGTCGTCCCACACTCTGTTTGCCTCTACGCGGCTGCCTCTCGAGAACCTTTGCAATGCACTTGGTCCTATTTCGTACCGATGTGTGATAGTGTGTTCATACTACGAAAATAAATATCAAGCAATTTGTTCAAAATATTATTTGAAATCCCTTGAAAGTACTCACGATCCTTAAATATACGTTATTAATATAAAGATAGCTACTGAATATGGTATGCATAATGAGTCCAATTAGTGTCTAGTCGACCGGTAATCCAGCCAACAGGTAAGATCTATTGCAACAGACGACCGCTGTGTATGTAACACTTAAGTATATACAGGCACCTGATATTATGAGAGAACACCGTGGCTAGGTGATGAGTATTGGGTTACTGCTTTGGCATCCAAGACAAATTTAATATTTGAGCAACACACTTTTTTTGTACAGACAGCTTCAATCGCAACGACTATGGTGTTAATTGGATGACAGAAGTATTGGCATCTTTTTCTATCTCGAGAGGGACTGAAGGGGCGTGGGTTTTTGACTCACATTAATGATCATCGGGTGTGCGCATTCCTGTCTCTAAAACTGCAACAAACTTTCCTACCAATCATATTTCATTAATCGTTATGAGTTATCATCGAACATGTTGTTTAGTGGTTAGCGTATCTAATTGCTGAGCCATGATATGAACAATACACAAATTATTAGTTCAATATTTTCAATTCATTGAAATATTACCTTTAATATCATCCTATATTTTCCTGAAATTTTCAATAACTCCCGTTTCGAATTTCTTTTTTATTAAAATTTGAGATTTTTGAATTGCAATTTATTGTAAAAATCTAAAATCTACTTCTGAATCAATTTACTGAGTTTTGTTTAAAGTATATAAAAATATATCAGCGTCGGTATTAATATTACTTATTTTTGCATGCAAATCATCATTTTATTTGTCATCGCCTAACGAGGAAGTAAAGACGTTGGTACCCATAATATTTGACATTCGTTTTCTCTCATTGTATCGTATCTAGCGAAACATATCTGTTACAGGCCAAGAACAATTTCACGATCCCAACACGGAAGAGTGGTGTCGAGATACAACAGTGAAAACACATTCCTCGCGCATGGGAGGGACGCGGAAAGCGGAGCGGCACGCTCCAGCGACGCTTCGCCGGCGAAACACATGTTAAACCTGACGTTTTAACAGCCTATTTAAGTATCAGGAAACTAATGTTATCATTAAATTTGTTGTATATGCACACATGAATCGACGATATAGGTATTACGTATAAATTACACACACAACACACGTACGAGCAATTCAAATAATGATAATAATGATTTAAGACTTTAACTTTATTTGGTTTGAATGGTTTTCTTTAAATGCTTTTTTATCCTCGTCACCATTTTTATTGAATAGATCTCATCAACACTAATCAAAATGATATTGCCCAAGGTCGATATTGCGCCTATAATTGGAATCAACAATCTTCTCAGTATTATTTAAATTAATATTACTCAAATAAAACTTTAAATTGATGCAGGGTTTCCTTTTATTTTTTTTATGTTATTAATATAGTATACTTAAAGACCATAATATTAATTGCAGACATATTTATAGTTTGCTACTAAACTACGACATCTCTAAAACCAATCAATTTTACAAAAAAATAATACTTATATTTAAATCTTCACGATGGTTAAATTTAGGTAAATTAATAGAGAGTGGTTAAATCAAATCAATAATTTAAATCTATATCAAACGTTTCCATTTTTTAAATCTTCCACCAGATTGTAATAAGGTTCCTCTTACGAAGTCGATAATGAGAACATATTTCACAACTCTCCAAGCACATGTTTAAGTGGTTTAGTTTTCCACAGTGTTGATAGTTAATGAATAATTATCGTCATGCGCAGCGTTGGTTGCGAAAATCATTTGCAACTAGAGATAGCATAAACAATGAGGTTTTATTTAATTCTTGTAGCGGCTTTTGTTAGGAAATCGGAACCAAGGCTGCTGTGAAGGATAGTAATAAATATTCAACGCTTATGAAAGAGCAATGTAAATTAAGAAACTTTTTATAAAATTAAGTAAATTAATTACTTTTTAAAATTACTATGTTATTAATCAAAGTAGAAAATAATTAAAAAAAATACGATATACACGAACTTGACGTGCTCGTACGTGTGTTCTATAGTATCGTATAGCATTTTCATAAATATAATTATCTCAAAAATGTAACAAAAAACCTTTACAACTTATTTAAAACGCGGATATCACTCTATGTATATCGGCAGTTTGTAAATATTGGCAGTCCTTATACTGTAAATATTGGCAGTCCTTATACTGAAATGAACCTTGTCATTTGTTCATTGCAAACTATTCAATATTATCAAATCGATTAATGCAAATTACTGAATCCACTAAATATCATGACCGTACAATAATAAATAGGTACGTGTCAAAAATCACATTTTATTAATTTTGTAATATTAATTCTATATAACCATAGCATGAAGTCATCATAACTAATTTAAACGTCTACAGAATAAGCTTTTTTTTTTTTGTATTTTTTTATTCCATTTTTCGGGTCATAGTTCTCCCACCTTGTGCACTTTTAGCATACAATTGAAATATATCAGTCGTAGATCAGCGATAACAGATATCTAAGTGATAAGTCACTAAACATTGCCCATTACCCAATTTCTGATTTATAGCTAAAAGTCTTAAATCCACAAAGAAAATTGTATTGTCCTCTCCATAGCAGGACATAAGTGTCTTCTAATGGTAGGATTTGGCGTCACGATTGGCAGGCGGCTTATTTAGACGGTTATAGATCCTAACACCGAATCAATCAACCATATCACTCAAAATGTTCACCGGTCATCTGCAAACTTCATGACACCGGTCACTTAAAACGATCCTGACACCGATTTGACATCGCTAAAACATTTACATATGCTAGAACCACGATTCCGTTTCATGAGATACAGGACAAAAGGGTTGGCTTAACCGAGGATGGATGACACTCTTCCAGAAGACTAGTGTCTTTTTTTTTATTGGACGAGAATTTTTTGGTACTATCCCGGTTGAACCGACCCATTCGAGCAGCAGCAAAAGTCGCCAATTGGCTCTACCACATAGCCAGCCAATGGATAAACAACTTCTATCGAAGAAGGTTACAGATGCGTTGTCACCCCTGGGGACTAAGATGGAAAGCCTGACAGTCCGTAATTATACTGGCTCAACATAACTTTCAAACCGGAACACGACAGTAATTGAACTTGTTTGGTGGCAGAAATGACTACTACTGACAACCCAGATGACTACTAGGCTGAGAAGGAATCTACCGCCTCTAAATAGCAATATAATGCTTTTATGTTTCGTATAATTGAGTGATTGGTCCTGAGACCCATTTGCAGGTACGAGGCATACCGTCATAGGTCTCTGATTCATAATAGAGGACAGATGCAGCTGTTTAAGTGCTGCGATGGCCATACTCCGTCATATGTACAGTGAGCCCGTTACCCTAACTACAACCACATCAGCATATTTCACTACCGAGCATAAGCCTCTCAAAGCGCCAGCAAAAACCCGCATACATTTCTTGGAAGTTGGGTCGTATTCACCACACCGTATAACCGCGCTCATTACCATTGTTGTCATAAAAAAAGTTTGGATAATTTAGGTAAATATGCCATATTTGTAACTAATGAACTTAAATTATAACAACTTTTACACCAAATATCAACTTAACTGATTATTCACAGACGAGATGCTGACAACAAACGGTTGCGGAAAACTCATCCGAATATATAATCGAAATCCCATAGACCGATTCGTAGTATGTAAAAATACACTATAAGACATTTCATCACTTGTTGGCACTATCTTGAAAATACCCATGTCCAGCTATATAGAGTATTCTGTACGTAACAAAATGCCAAATTTAAGTGAGAACCACAATATTTATTTTCGTAATAAAATACAATTTAAGCTTTAACTGTTACTTAAAAGAAACAAAAAAAGATAGCGTATCTTTGTTTTGTGCCTGTATTGATGCTAAAAAATGTGTGAAACTAAAATCAAAACCCATTAAGCAGCTCATGACCCTCGCGTTTGTTATCTCTGACGTGCACTCCAAATGTTAATAACCTTAAGATTTATTCATGGATTTTAACTCTTAAAGGATATCACAAATAAATAAAACGAATAAAGAATGAATAAGATTTCCTGTAACTCGCATATTATCTTTTAAAGAGCTTAAGTGGTTGAATATTTTGTTGCCTTTTAATGTCAGTTTGTATATAAGTATTTCATCTTTAATTAAAAATACTGATATTTAAATGTTAACAGTTGCTAGTGACCTTGCCTTTGAAACAGTTGGTTGCGGGTTCGAATCCCGCCAGTGGTAAACATTTGTATGATTAATATGATTGTTAGTAAACGAGTCGTGGATTTTAATATATGTATATATAATTATTAATCTATTTAATAATTATATTCAATTACCAAGACAGTCCTTGTTTGGGACTAGATGTAGACTTCGCGTAAATACAAAAAAATATTGTGACAACTATGTGTAATGTCAACTTTAGTCGTATTTATTATCTCTGCTACATTAATTTAATTTAAAAAAGTTAATACCACTTGTTGAAATTTACATCATGTATCATTCGATTCTTATGTCGTACGCGCGATTTATAAAGACATAGAACTCAACAATTTGCATGGTCAAGATACGCGTAAAATTGCAATTGCTTTTCCTTTGTAACTGAAATTGCAAAATATCAAGCAATGCCACAGTCTTAAACTGGTTAAAGGTTTTCTAAATTAATGTAACTCTTGCCTAGTGACAACAAGTGGTTTTGATTGCCGCAATTGCTCCAGTTTTATCATTACATAAACAACCTTATCCAATTTCATGTTGCTAAACTACTTCGTACCTACATCAAGGGTTCTTAAAAGCGTGTCCTTTTTTGACAAACTGAACAGCCAAATACGTCTTTTGTGTCATGGTACATGGGCATTTTAATCTGTTGTAACAGACATGTAATAAATTATACCTGTATGAGAATTTATATTTCTTCAGTATTGTTGAAATTCTGTAACCTTACAATTGTTTTATCTGATGAAATGTAACATAGGACTAGTCGTTTGTCAAATGTAGTTTTTTGCTTTCGTTAATCTAAAGTTTGAACTTCTGATTTTTCTTATAAAATAGTAGATTAAGAAAAAATATAACACAGAACACAAAAACAATCATAATCACAATACTTAACATCATTATTTTGTTTTTAAATAAAGCCTGTACTAATTTTTAATTAATTAAATTTTTTGTTACATTTCTAATCATTATCTTATCTAATTAGCCACTCCTAGTACAAATGTTTTTCTATTCTTATTAATGATTAGTCAAAGCATCATTTATTATTGGGGCTACTATCACATACATTTTATAATTTTTTTTAAGTCCAGGATTTTTTTGTTTGTTTTTCTTTAATTATTACATTTCTTTACTTTTTTTCTCGGGGTGCGCTGTGTTACATTAGAAACGCTAATAGTTAGTTATCTAATATATTATATAATATAATTATTAATATATATAATATAACTAATATAACTAATATATTATATAATAAATTAGTTAGAAATCCCTTAGAATATTGATCAAAGGCATATGAGTTTTATGACCATGAAATGGAATTTACGAAACTAAAATATTATCTATGCTTAAAGACTCAATAACCAAGTCAGATAAACTAGTTAGTTTCGCAAACGCTACCTGTCAACTGGAACAAGTATCATGTTGCTGTATGGGGACACAATATTGATACCAAGTAGTAATAGTGAATTTACTTGCAACGTTATAAGGTTACGGCTTTGTATGATTGACAGTATATAATGTAATAAATATTTATATATAGTAAAAAATATTAATAGATGTCTGCATATAATTTTATTTTATTTGTAGAATGCATAAGCAGATGTGTTCGTTCTCTTAGCTTTTTGAAAAGTAAATTGAGGAGCGTCGTTTAACCGATCCCGGTTAAAATTCAGATGGGCCAAACTCAAAAACAAAGGCCAGTATCAAAAATCACTTCTAATAATAATAAATTAATTACTATTTTTAACATCTGTATCATATACAGAGTCAGATGTTTAAAAGTTTATATGTATTTGTTGTGTATTTGTACAGAGGTGTGTTAGTATTTTCATGATTGATTTGTGGGTTTCCATGAACCATAAAATTTTTGACCGTCACATGACTCTCATATCGAATATAAAATAGTTAAGACAACTGTGTTAATTTATACAACACAGGTGAATAATTCCTCATTATTGAGATGTCACCGAAGACGAAATCGACGAAGACACGTACCTGTCACGGGACCAGCATCATTAGTGCCACAGGGAGGGAAAGGTACAGCACTAACCAACGCGTCTGCCCAGCGTGGTAAGTACAGCTTACTGACTTACTGGCGCTTTCATGAAGGTATATGGGCTGATGAAAAATAATGTTGCCTATAAATGTTCGTTTTAAGCAGTTTTAACAGAGTCAACAAACGTAAAGAGAAAGGGAAATCATACACTTGCAATATATTTGATTCTTTTTCTGATTTTAGTAACGATAGCCGTGTGGTTAGGGGACTGCCTCCGAATACGGAGACTCGAGTTCGATCTCCGATGTGGAGAACTCAGACCAATAAGTTTTACCAAACGTATGTACGATTCTCATCTTTAACCTGCGGCGACAGACTCACCACCTGTCATATTGTCACAAATAAGCTCTGGTTAATATTCGTTTGAAAGAGCTAAAATGACCTATGAATGATATGGTGATATACCAGGCCTCGTAAAGTTGATTTTTAAAGAATAAATTTTTCATTTTATTTTTGTTAAGCAGTTTGAGTATCCATTTCATTTAATCTAAATCGTAATAAGTGAGTAGTGGTTCTACTTTGTTATTACCAAAATCTTACTTGACCAGACCACTAATGCCTACAGTAGCTTAGATCCTTTGTTCTACAGTAAATATTTAAACGTAATTAGTAAAGCGTATTTTATGCGTAATGCAGGGATGTGTTTATTTTTTTTCACTCAGAATTCAGACCATATGTGATAACAAAATCCTATTTGAAAATTTCACATTTACATTTTTAGTCTGGCATCTGTGAGGAGTTGGTGTCTGAGATAGACATGAGAATGCTCGAATTACAGATCACCAGGACCTCACCCCTAGATTACAAAAATAACAAAGATTTGCAGTAGCAGTAGAGAGTATATCGATCGGCTATCATTACATTAAAACAGTGATAGAAGAACACTAAGAATTAAAAATTTAATTCATTATTTAATTAAATCTAGGTAGACTGTAACCCTATAAAATTACGTTTTCTTATACTTCCATATTATGTATCAAAATTATAAAACAAAGTTTCATTTATTTATAGTTTCTCCATAAAATAATACCAAACCCTCGGATCGCGGTAACTCGGACTTGGCCGATCATGTATTTATTTCATGACAGTTGTAGGTTAACAATTAACCCAAAAATAAGAGTTGCGTAATTATGGTACAAGTTTTTACTTTAATTTATCACGTCAATTTTATTTCAAAGTGCCGCGCGCCGTCCGATCATTTATGCGCGAAGGTTTGATTTATTGTCTTCATCGCGTCGAAGATAAAACATTAATACGCTAATGTTGGCAACTATTATAGTTATATAGTTCTTGCATTAGTTGACATTGGCACATTTAGTTCGAGCCATTGTCGAGTAATTTATAATGAATTGTTATATAATAACATGTTAACAGAATCTCTTATATAACGATGATAATTTGTAAAATACATACTTGTCTTGTAATCAAAACGTTGTTATAGGCAACACCCATAACATATGTTTATGTCTTAATTTTACCTGCAACAAAAGAAAAGTTACATTATAAGTACTAGTTAAACATAAAATAAATGAAATCTAAATTTAACCCTCTTCGTAGAAAGACTTCCTAATACTTACCTAAATTTTATTCGGGACCAATTTACTAAATTAGAATGAGATTAGTCAATATTTTTTCTAGCCACAGAAACACTTCACGTATCAGGATAATAGAATTTATATTGCTTCTCACTAAAATTAAATACGATTACTGTGATGGAATAATAGCTCTTCAGAATAGTCCATCCCTACTATAGTAGGACAATCAGCCAGAAATGTCTGAACCGCTGATGGAGAGCAGGGTCAAAGGTTCGATGTGCCTGATGCTGCGATCATTATTTCGCCAACTAACCGTGGCAATTGACACCAGAAATTCTGGACGATGAACATCCTCCATCCTAAGGCTCCTCCAGCTTTGGATAGCGTACCAAATATATTTTAAAATCGAGCAACAACTTGTAACCGACGACGAGGTGAATAATGCTATGTCAAAAATAGTTCATTAAAAATGGCAATGAAACAATTTGTGTGACATTCTCAATACCTAATGTTAAACATTACATTACAGGTACTAATGTACTTATAAATGGGGAAGAGTAAGGCCATGACGAGAATGTTTTTATTGGAATAACTCTTGATGCATAGCTTCTTCAATGGGGCCCTCATATATCCAAACTTGGTAGTAGACTTAACTCCTCTATACTGTAAGGAAAATAAGAAGCCTGACTGATGTGTAAACAGCTAAAATAGTATATTTTAGTTATTTCATAGTCATATGGTATTTTGCTATGGGGATATTTTTATTTTGAACCAATGTTTAACTCGGACTGTAATTTGATGATACACCGCAGATATGAAAGATTACAAATACGATCTTTGGAAATTTCACTTACATTGCGCGAAGTTAATAATAATATATTCGGAAGCTTTCAAATTATTCTTCGGTTCTTTGGTTTATGTCTATGACATCCGTCAAGTAAACTTTCGCTTATAAGGTAATTTATGCATACATTGCTGATGTTGTAATAGTGTGACAATCAATTTACTAGTGTTAGGACTGATTGTATTATAATTTTCTGGCATCTCTCTCTTAAATCACACACTTCCTTCTATTTAACACTATTTCGATGAGTGAGGTAACTGGAGGCCCTCTTCCTCTCTCCATCCTCCTACTCATCCTCCCTCCCATCTCCCAAATACCCATAAAGGCCGGCAAAGCATCTGCAGCACCTCTGGTGTAGCAAATGTACGTGTGCGACGGTAATCACTTACCATCAGGTGAATCGCTTGCTCGTTTTTTTTTTCTTTATGAAAAAGGCGGCCTTTTTCATAAAGAAAATACTCTCTACAGCCTATAAATAGTCTACTGCAGGACATAGGCCTCTCCCATAAGGAAGGTTTACCATAATCCCCACGCTGCGGACAAGCGGATTGGCGACCGCAGACACCTCGCGCCTTATACGCTACTCTCCGACATAGATTTTAGTCCTACTTTCTAGTTTCAACTTTTCTTTGTAAATTAATAAAATAACATTTAGTATGTACTTTTATTTCAAATATTCACAAAGACAATGTTACTACTAACACAAAAATCTGACCCAGTTCGCTCGTTCGTTCGTCTAAATCAATTCGATCGCAAATTAACCTCTATTATTGAAGAGCCGTTAAACCGTACCATTTGAATCATCGAATAATTTTATCTACGTAACTTTTCTTCTTACGTAACAGTGAATTTTATAAAACGATATAATAAACAATGTAACAGATATTGTAAAACCGATACCGTGTCGTTGATGGCGATAGATATTTTTTTTTTCTATTTGCAACAAAAATAAATACAGTTAGATAAATATACTATATAAAGTATAGGACAGTATAAGAGCTGATTGATGTTCTTATTATATATTACGGCACAAATACCATAAAATTAATATTTATCGGCAAGTTGCAAGGTCTCATTCTCAAAGGCGATTTTCGCAAAAATCAAAAGCTTACATTATTATGTATAGATCGCGAACTTATTAGTATAAAGTAGGATACCATTTTAACAAGGGCACTTCACATATTATAAACGATATTAATCATTAAGTACACGCAGTAGGTGGTCGATCAGAAGTAAATTGTATAACTGATTTAGTTCAAGTAACGCAAGCACCTACCGTGTCATTATTATTGCTATTTAAAATAAGGCGAAAGTTGAGTTACATAATATCTTATTAAATTCTATGAAACAATACCTTATATGATAAAATCATTAAATATCAACATCATATCTTTAATTTCTTATCGCTCTGTTAGAAATGTAAGCAAAGCAAGGATAAGTACTGAAATGTAAGTAAGGGAATGTTATAGTGCCACAACTATATAGGTTAATCCAATATAAGGCTTTTACGATAAAATCAGGGGAAGGATCGGATTTAATGTCAGAAAAATAGAACACATCAACAACAAATACCTCGGACACAATTATTATATGCTTCTAAGTCCTAGACTTACCTTCTTAAGATATATACTAAATTCTAAGAATAAAATACCTATTACTTTTGCTAGGATTTGAACTCGGTACCCATAACATGACAGAATATAGATATACTGTAGTAGTCCCAACACGTAGCCTTCAATTAAATGTGATTATTTTTATAAACATATATACAATATTAATAGTGTGGTGTACGTAAGTAAGACCAAGCTATAATCTTTTACGAGTCTAAAGGTTTTCATCACGTATATATCTACCGCGAGTATAAGTATGTATTCTAAATTAAAGTTGCCTATTAGATTAAATGTTTTCACCGCAATAGTTACGATCTAATTCCAGGAATGCAAATTTACTTTACTTAGTCGTTGCATAACCATCAGCACAAGCCGATGTGAAATCTTATAACACCGTCGCTAAGTATGGTTCCTTATTGCGATCGACGTTTCTGGTTCGAAAATTTATAAAACAACCACTTAATATACAATAACAGCAAAGTACTCTTAGGATTATTACAAAACTGTGGTATATCTAATGATGTGAATCGTCGCACGACTTTAGTCGCTGTTGACTTTGCTTTTATGTTTTATGAAACTTTTACCGTTTTAGAATTATAATTGTTTACACCATCGCAACCTTGTTAGATTAACTACCCACATATTTAAGTTATGCAAAACATTGGCGAAACATTATACAGTTATTCATTTAACTTAAAATAAAACTTGAATTGTGTCTATTTATTTAAAATCTATGTTAATAAACATACTGTTAAGTAGCAAGTTAAAAAAATGTGTCAAAAATTTGCAGTATTGTCGATTTTTCAATTTAGAGACAGACAGGTTTTCTATTTACTAAATTATTCATGTATTCATATTCACAATGCATAGCGATGATCAGCGAGTAAGGGTCACGGTTGAGAAAGGCTAACAAACTTTTAAACAGTTAACTAAATCATTGGGTCTTTGATTTTCTTATTTTGTAATTGATTGAATAGTTTGAAAACAATCCTCACCGACCATATAGACATCTTTGAATATATGACAATATGTTCCAGTGAGTATCATCAAAACAAGAGGTCGGTATATTTACTGCCTATGAATGTCTCACAGCTGGATAAAGGCCTATTCTGTGGCTCCTGTGATGCAGTGTATGTACATGTATTTTTTAATTTTAGATTGCCTCAAATGTTTTTTTCTGAAACACTAAGCTCATACAAAACAACTCTTGAAATTAGAATAAACCTATTTGTTTACATTTTACCACATCAAATAGTAGGTCACTCGCATACAATGAAACTTAACCCCTGAACTACCATGAGTTTAGGCTAGAACTTACTATTTACAAAAAAAATACTTAAGAAAAGTAGAAGAAGAAGAAATACGGGATCTAACATAATCATTTTTAACATGTCCAATTTGTTACTATTGTGAACCAGTAACGAAAAGAAGTAAACGAGTTAGTGTATTAACCTCGAAGCCATCGAGCGTCTGCCTAATTTACACATTATTAGAAAAATTGTTAAAATCGAACAATATTGGATTTTTAAATCAAATCCAAAATATCATGTTCGTATACAAATAAGTTTAATAGTGTTATTTGCTTTTTACTATGTTTTTCTGTACAAAAGTTATTAATAATATCTATAGTTATATTTACAGGATAAAAAATTAACTTTCGTTTCAGGGTTATAGATCTCATGACTATAAAAAAAACTACAAAATCATTTTAATAGCAAAAACTCTTAGCTGATGTTGTTTGGATCTGGAGCAATGATGTTTGAATATGACTTTTTAATTTTTAATGTTAAATATTTAAAGAAGTTTGAGAAAGCGCACACCATGACGTTAAAGATTTCCTTTCCTTGGTTGAAAGTGTCACTGACATTGCAACTCTGGTACACAAAATAATACACGAATCCAACATATTACGTATTATCACTTTCCATTTTAATGTCAGAATATCGAGCGTAAAGAACAGTTGCTACTTGTGTATGTTTCTTATTTCTGATTACTCTAACTATTAACAATCTGTTAACTTCATTCCACTTCACTTTGTAATCGTAAAATCTGTATAATCAGTTTTTTTTGTTATGGGAAGAAAACTAACACATGATGGTAAGATTTCCGACGCCCCCGACGTGAAATAGAGGTGCCTCTATTTCACGTCGGTATCCTGCGAGGCCGTGGTAATCGGTCGAGCCGGCAACAAATGCCGCCGAAATTGGTTCTACCACGAATTATACGAATTAATGAAGCATTTTTGGCATAGTTAAACTAGAATTTCTTACATCTCAGGCAGTGGATAGTGATAATTATAATTAAAGCAATTCTGACTCAAGTTCAGTCATTCTTTTTAATCATAGGTGTATCACATGTACACAGCAGGATTCGGATCCACGCCTCGCAGTTCTCTACCAACCCTAAAAAAATATAAAATATTTTTTCATCGCTTTTGTATTGACTCTACGTCGTCATCGTTATTGCAGCTTATGGAAATAAAGTTCAGAAGCGATAAAAAAATATTAGACAGTTATGTGATATAAACCACCAAAACAATGTTGTACTGTCTAAACAACTCCGGCTGATAGTTCTTTTTAGCAAGACTTAAGAGGAAAGTGTTAACATCCGTCTCATTGACTCCAGTCTAACCGCATTAAAGAACAACAAAAATCGACTCAACTCTCGCAAAGTCCATAATCTCATTATGCAATCATTTTACCTACTTGACGACTGCGCTTCCAAGGTCCAATGCTTTTGTCGCACACAATGGGGAGTGGAAGTATGAGATATTAATAAGCCAATTAATCAAGCTCTTGTTTAAGATTACATGAGCGGATGTAGGTACAAATAATTGACGCTTTCTCGACAATTTGTTTTGTTCAACGTTCATTATTTCACTTCGTTGATGAATGATACAAACATTGCCCAAGCAATAGAAATAAAATCTGCTCTATTTCGTAAAAATATAATAAGGGAAGTAACTAAAAAAAACATGGTGGTCTGCACCAGATAACGAAATAACCGAGATGGTTGATGAAGTTAAGCCCTAAAATACATGAAAGTATTGATATTTCAATACATAAAATTAATTTATGAAAGATGACAACGGTGCTACGCTCCTCGGTGTGTAATCGCTAATTCCCCAGGTAAAAGTTTATTTTATGATTATTTCTCAGAGTTTTGAGAACCCTGTTTTCAACATACAGACAATGTACAGGCTGATAATACTAATGATAACTTTAAATACATATAAATAACAAGAAATAGCATTCAAAATTATAATTTTTAAGCGATATCACTTTTTTGGTATAGGGCACGAACTGGGAAACATGGGAAAAGCGGCAAACTAGCAAGCGGTTCGCCTGATGGTAAGTGGTTACCGTCGCCCACGACATCCGCAATACCAGAGGTGCCACAGATGCGTTGGCGGCCTTGAAGGGTATTAGGGAGATGGGAAGGAGTATGAGGAGGGGGACGGGAAGGGGATGTGGGCCTCCGGTTACCTTACTCACCGAACGATACGCAGAAGTACAAGATGCCTCTACTTCACGCCATTATTTTGCGAGGCCGTGGTACCAATCCGGTCGAGCCGGCCCATTCGAGCAGCAGCAAGCCGCCGCTTGGCTCTACCACGTTCAAGAAGTTAATTACTTCTTCAGCCATTACTTACTGAAGTCAGTACTTCCCCAATAATTATATTTCAACCGAAAAGTATTCTATAATCAAGTATTTAAGATTACTTAATTAAGCAAAGCATCAATAAATATTTATATATAGTATATATATATAGTACTTCTTCTTGTATCTTTACTGGCATTAGAGCACTTAGTAAGAGTTTAAGAATTCAAGATGCTGATGCTCCGCTATAGTTCTTTTTTTAAGATATAATAAAATAAGTATTTGAAAGGGATTACCTTTTTTCATATTCTGATAGTACACGGAGAAAATTAAATTAGTTATTCAATTATCAAATTTATATCTATTTTAACTACATGTTTATCCTTCCCTAATTGTTACACCGTTCCATTAACCCTTGACGTCTTATAACAATAGAATTTTTATTGGTTCTACATGAAGAGATATAATTTTTATGAAATTACATTATAGTCTCTTTTTCCGCTATGCAATTCAATTGGTATCCTTTTTGCATCAATTTCAACTTCAATAAAAACGATTATAAATTTTCCCCGGTATAAATTCACAATTCATCATAGTCTACATAACTAAGTTACGTAGTGGTGATTTCTTTTGCAATGTGTAATTGAAGTAAACACTTCCTACAATCATCGTGTAGCTAATCGTAAAAACACGTACAAGAATGATCCGTGATATACTTTTTTAATCTACTAATATTAATGGGTCAGGCACAAAGCTTGTAACACTGATGAGCGTGATAAAGGTTCTCATGTGGAAACTGGTGCCGGCAAGCGTAGTGAGGGACGATCCCTACTAGATGATCCAAGTTTGTAACAGTACGATGGTGTCCATCTATCCGGACTGTGCTATGTGGAAAGCTATGGAGAAGCCAATATTTAAATGTTTAGTGATTTTGATTATATAATAATATACGTAATATTTTCAAACCAATAATTTCTTTCGGTATTTGGCGGAAAAAAAATAATAAGAGTTACGACCGCCCAACGCGTGGTAACTTAGGTAACAGCCTAATCACGAATTCACAGAGATAATCGCTTTAATGTAAATGGCCCTAACTTCTTTGTGCATCGTACTGAGTCTATCGTGATTCATGATGCAACCCATGTCAGGGGCAATATACATTATCAAAATTATGCAGTAGCATATAAAGCGTGAAGGTTAATTGTAATAAGAGTCTAACTTAATTAGCCATTAAGAAGAAATCGCTTTAACCTCACTAGATCCGGCGTTTTCTCTGAATTATTTAGAAATCTTCCAATCTTAGGTTGTTATTAGTAAACTGTATAATCCTGTGCATGAAGTTAAAGGTGACTAAATAATTCTATGCCCTTCATACGCTAAAAAATCATTTAAATTCCGTAGTAGTATTATTTATCAATATTTATTAATGCTGTTCCGATGGACCTCTCACTGGAACTAAGTACAAACCTTTAACATTAATTATTTAAGAAGAAAAATTAAAATGTAACAATAAAGGTTAGTCAATTTAATATGAGTATTTCTTGTAGCCATGAGGTGTTGCATTTATTTTCCTTAGGCAAAAGATGGCATGTCACCTATGGAAAATTAATCTATACTCGCCAAGCTGGGCAGACGGGTAGGTGAGATGTATAATATTAGTATGCAATAATTGTGCCGTAAACTACAGACCGCTCGTACCTCCTAGGTACTAGTAAGTCACTGTCAGTCATCAGACTGGGGAGCAGCGTCACTAGTATGAGGGTACCGGCACTGCACTCACCAACCCGTAGATTATTGAAGAGAACTATGTTCAGTAGTGCAAGTGAATAGTCAATCTGGATATTTTACTCGTAGTTCTAATGGTTTTTGAGATGATTATAAGATGATGATTAAATATGATAGATGATTAAAGCGACTTTTACCAAACTCGCGACATGAAATTGCTCGATGGAGTAGAAACATGAAATCATAACGTTTGCTTCGGTATTTACTGACAGGTAACGTAATTTAGAATTTTTAGCTGTATATTTAAATGCCAATAGAAATTTCACTCTCGGTTTCTTCTTACTCAGTAATTATAAGTCTTAAAAATGTTCTCCGAATTGCATTTGCATAATATATATTTTTTTCTTTTTAATTGATTATGAACTTTTTATGCAAACAACTTTTCGGGTAGAATTATGCGAGTAATTTGAAAAGTTACAACATTGTTATAAATATGAATTGATTTGAAGAATACTTATCGTAAACATGAAAAGTGCGAAAAAAATTTTTTATAACGCTTTCTTATAATTCATTCCATTTAGGAATATGATATCAATGAAATATAGATAATTTCCGCTTTATAATCCAGAATACATATAACGAAAGTAAAAATAAATTTCTCCCGCGCAAACACTTTATATTTCAATAAACGGAAACCCAAACGAAATCGAAAGTACACGTGGGGTTTCTCAAAGAAACCACTTTCGATGAGTCCCGCTTATGTCGCCGACCATTACAGTTCAAATAAAGGTGGATAGCGGTTCATACAACAACATCACGTCAAGTTTTTAAAAACTGGAGCCATTATAAGATCATCGACACACGTTTGTGGTATTCGTTTGTTTGTCAAATGTATTTACATTTTTGAATTTATTTTATTGCCTATTTTGAATTGATAACATATTCATATAACGGTTTCACGTTTATGTATAAATCCAAGACCAAGCATAACACTGCACGACCTCAAGATACCGTGAGATCATTCTGCGTAGCTCGGACCAAAAATGTATAATTGTAAAGCTGACGGTAGCTGGGATAACTATGACATCAGGAAGTCAAAGACCTCAGTCCCCATGTGACCACGGATGCTGTAAACCAACCGAAACCTCGGCATTTAAAAAAACGAATTAAACTCTCAAATATCCCTAAATAATAGTTTATTTCATTTCATTTAGCTTTCAAAGTTTAGTTTCATTGCAAATATATATGGTTAGTTTATTTTTACACCTAAGAGAGAACTAGATCTAAAACGAATTGCTCTCGAGTTGGGTGTTTGAACCTTGAGCGTAACTAGGAGGGCCTCAACTCTTGCAGGTTTCTCTAGTTAAATCTTTCTAACGGCCAAATTACTTAATAAACCTAAACTGCAGATACAAAAATACAACGATACGACCCCTATAAATTTGTAATTAATTTTGCCTTGTTATACCTTATTTTAGCACACTACTTACTTATTTCGCACAACAAAAATATAAATAAAAGTATCTGAAATCAATTTTGCAACAAAAATAAGTATGGTGTCATGACGGCACTAAATTAAAAAAAATATATAATATGTATTTTGGTCCCAGGTAGAGAATTTGTACCAAAGGTTATTTACCCAGTCCCTTGGTCGGCTTTGATCACAGATTGGATATTAAAATTTTTTAGGTAACTTAATAACATGTTACGATATAGAAACAAGATATATTGTTCTCTCACTAGTCACCCTTCCATACTGTTCTTTTGAGGATTTGCGTTCCGAATTCAATAGATTTATTCAGCAGATAAACCTGTGAAAAGGATTTTTCGTATTTCTTAATATTTGTATAATTTTATTAATTTATTTTATGATAATCACAGTCTAAGTTTTAAGACGTAGTATCTTGATTTTACTCCTAATGCTTCTAATATGGTTTCCGATAGGTCTGGAAATAATTTATAGTAACGATTGTTGTCACTTGGTAAAACTTCATCACAATGAAAATTAATATTAACATTTGCACTAGTTTCACAATTAATTATGGCTGATTCAGGTTATTAAAATATAAAAATTTAATGTCCCTTGAAGATGCCGTAAGGTGAAACCATTCGGTTTTTTGTATAAATAAATGTGATTAGAAAAAAGAAACATTAAATGTAAAACTAAACAGTAAAAGTAATGAAACTAAAAATAAAGGAGTGATAATAATAATAATAATTTACTGTGGTGTGGTGTGAATATTATGAAATAATAAGTTAATGATTAAATTTATAATACATAAAATTTATTGTAAAAAAAAAACAATTCATGTTCTTTATATTTTTATCTCTCCTATAGTTTTACGTTATGTTTCTATTTAACTCTGTGTATACAAACTCTCCATAAGATAATGTTCAACCACTTTTTTATAGTAACAGTATTGATACTTGAAATTAATTATTGTTAATAAAGAATGATACATAATTATTAACTTAAAATTTTCGAGAAGCGAAACTGAAAGGATAGCCTTTGAGTTTCGCTTCTCGAAAATTTGAATAAAACAAACAGCATTGATTTCCTATACATTACTCCAAAATTGTAAGTATTCATTAAAGTTAACTGTTTAACTTTTAAACTCATGAAAATTATATTAAATATTAGCGCGAGTATGATGAGGAATTAACAGCTGACGATAAACGTATGGTAAAAAAAACGAGAAATTAATCGCCACGTGATGCACTATAAATAAAAAAAAAATTCTGACATATTTTATCTCTTTCAGTTATGGAATGAATGTGTTGAATTTATTTAGCATAGTTATAGAAGTCTCCATACATTTTGTCTGTTTATGTACTCTAATGTGCAACGCTAAGTGACCCGTTGACATTTACGTCAGTGGCCACGTTACACCTTAATGCAAGTTGGAAACAGGGAGTTATTGCGAAACGGTAATGCACGTTCGTATAGCAAACTAACCACCGTTTTCTATGCCTCAATTATTTTATGAATACCAAACATTAACTGTTTCACACCATAGTATAATGTTTGAATGTGTAATTCGAAATAAGCGACAGAATTCAAAAAAAGGTGTCGTCACACAAAGAAACTACCGGCAAATCCGGCAACGCGTCAGTAATGCCTCTGTTGTTTCAGACAAGAATATGTGAAGGTAGTTTTGACTTCAATGAAAACACAATGATTTATATGATCGTATAAACCTTCATATCAAATACATAAATGCCTCCTCCTCAAATTATTATGGCATATTTATGACGGTTTTATTTTATTGACGCAAACGTGCGAGCAACTTCCCTGATGCCTGATCACCGACACTCACGAACATCCACTTCACCAGAATTAATATCTACAATTTATGTTACTTGATCTCATGAAGTATTATTACAAGTATTACGATATTTTTTATTGAGAGAAAACTAGTTCATAATCTAAAAGATACAACATAACACTCATTCGCCACGCATGCTCTTTCTATAACTGCACAGTTCAAATACATAATACGTATTATTAAATACACTTTAACAAAATATTGCATGCAAAATTAAAGGGCATTCCTTCATCGAAAACCTATTAAAAAATTACAAGGAAATCTTAAGAAAAAAATCATTACGTTTTCTATTAATTTTCAATTAGCGTACTATTCGCATTTTATCAACTATCTCCCTCCATTAAAATGTCGTGTTGTTATTAGTGAGCCAATAATTTCTAACTAAAGCACTGTCTATTATTTACCATCTGCTAAATCCAACCTTATTCAACAAAATTATGAAACAATTTGCAGTGACAATTTAACAGATATTCAGCTTTTGCTTATGCTATATACTTGTAGACAAATTTGCACTTAATTGTCTAGGTCATTAAAGTGTATTTTAAGAACCCCACAAAGGCTGAGTGATATGTGCAGTAATCACATTCGCTTATAATTGCGTGTGATTATAAAAAAAACGTAATATACTTATAAGCACGCTATGCTGTCACGTCATGAGACTTCCGTAAATACAACAAGCACCTGCGAGATATGTGAGAGCACCTGTTAACTATGCAACGATTTTTTCTAATAGATTGGGGTGACAAATAAGCTAACAGTCCACCAGAGAGTAAATGGTTACCGTAATTGTTTTTTTAATTTAGCAGAGTTTTACCTTATCTCAATTAAGAGGCCTTTAGAACAAAAAAAAACACGCGGGTGAAACCGCGGATCGCCGCTAGTATAATTTAACCAATGAGGCAATAAATCCTAATCAATGGTAACACCAAACCAACAATAAAACATGATTGTAGTCGTGACCACGTCACGCTTCGTTGCCGAACAACGTTTTTCGGATGTTATTAATAGCCAGAAATCCGTCGAAATCCATACTTAACGACGTAAACCATATTTTAATTACTACTTATTCGATTTAATTATCTAATACTTAACTCGTATTAAAATATCTAATACTTATATCGTATTTGTTTCTAAGTTATAGTGCATAAACGTAATAAATTAAGAATATTTCGATATTTTTATAATCAATATTCAAAATACTGGCCGTAAACAATGTTAATTAACAGTTGATCGCTGCAGGTAAAATTCTTATTTTAGTAAAGTAAAACTAGTTTTTTTAGACTACAGGTAGTCACGACTGATTCTTTGGTTCCAGGATTTATAATTCCAAATAACTTGAAACATAATACAATAAAATATTTTATATCCCTTTATTGAACAGGGTTTTATGGTATAACGATGAGGTACATTATAAATCCATGCTACTTTTAAAAGGCGTTATTTAACATCACATACATCTCTTAATGATATAGTTGACTGTTAATAAAACATATAGAATTAATAAATTATATGACATCTCCATAATATTATAAACGATGAACGACAAAAGGCAATCGTATGTAGAAATTTAAATTATGAAAGAAATATAATATTTTATTAATTCAAATACCTGTATCTAAAACTCTTTTAGGCCCGAAAGAAACTTTTTCATCATTATCGGCCTGTATCGGTCACTGCGGTTTTTGACACCTCGTACCGACCGTATCTCCTAACACCTTAGATTCTATCTGTTACCACCGGTCTGTTTTTTTTTTTTTTGAAAACGGCATTCCACCATGTATCGGATGCCACGAAGCTTTGCAAAAAATACTTATGGATGTGACGGACAGATTTTCTTCTCTCACCGCCTCATGGCGTTGTAGTCGTCGAGAGTCAAAATTCATAACACAGGAAACAGTTGTAATAAACAACAGTAGTTGCACAAACTCGAACTAAAGAGGGAAGGAAGTATTTTTTCAAGACTGTATTTTACCATTGACTATTATTCCATCTCTGATGTAGACGGAAGGAAGACAATATCATAATTTGCAGAGGCTTTTATGAGAAACTGGTTACGTGTGTTTTGCTTGATGAACAAAAGGCATGAAGTTGACATTTCACGGTACTTTTTGACGACGTTCATCACACCGTTTTACGATTAACAATGGTACGGAACAAAGTCAGTACTAATATGCATAATGACACGATTTTAAGTACGTAGTAATCGTACTTTAGAAATGTAAAATAATTGTTCGCTTCGGAATTGCTTCCTAAGAGGAGCAGATATAAATTAAGTAATTTTTATTATATTGCCATGTGGTTGTGGCGTGTTTTTAATACTGCCACATCGTTTCTTCACCTTGGGTGTCGTAAGAATCGACGTAGAAAAATTCTAGAAAAATCTCATTGTCTCAGAAAGATCGCGGAGTAACTGCCTCAAATATGCCAACCTAAATTCTAAATTTACTACTACTACTTACAGATCTGTAATTGTGTAAGACTGAAAAAGAAGATGACTGGCTAGATTTACAGAAGAAACGTAAAAAAAAAATTATTCACCTAGTATGGCCGTAAGTTCTGTTACACATCAAAGGCATATATTTTTAAAACTTATATGTACATATTTACCGAAGTCTAAGCGATAAATAAATATAATTTTATTGAAAGTGACCGAGATTGGTTTTGATTATTTGAACATCTAATATTAAAACAATACCTTTAGGTATCGTTTTAAGTAGTTGTAGGTAAAATATTCATTCTCTAATATTTTAGGAAGAAGTAAAGAGAACTTAAAATATCGTATCCTTAATAGACAAAAGTCTCTAACAAACATTAACGTATTACACGCAACGTTTTTTTTAGATTCATATTAGTACATTTAAACGTAATGTAAAAAAGAAAACCGATTTGAAACATTAGCTTTCATAATTTAACATATACGATCGGTTGCATAAAAATTGATCATAATTGACCATCAGCATCACAATATGATGGGCTACTTAATACCACTCTGTATTTTTTCAAAATTGTATACAAAAAAAATATAACGTACACCATTTTCACATGTTAACTCACCTGTTTATGATTAAAGTAAAAAAGTTTCCTCTAATTTTTTTTACGCAAAACAATCGAGGTCTTCTATCGAATGGCAAGAAACTGTGTACAAAAGTCACATGCGCTTTTTTTTTATCCTACATTCAAATAAAATTTACGTCTTAGAATGATCAATAATCCACAGGCAAATATTTGATGCGGTAAGTTAAGTGATGTCATAAATAAATGGTGTTCATATTAAGTCACACCTATGAGTATCGTACAAGGCGATGAATTTACTTAGCATTTTTTGCAAAATTCTGTATAAATCTTAACGTGTTGTAACAGTAGAAATTCTATTGTTACGATACGTGAAGGTAAAAGAAGAGCGTCTATGGACCGATATTGCGTCTTGTTTTTACGCTGCAAAATTTTTTTTCCTGTGACTGCTTCAACCGTCAACGAATAATAAACTCTGATCTTTGACATTTGTAATCATTGATACCTCTGTCTGCCCCGTAACTTCTTACGAAATACACCCTCAATAGCAATTTGTATGTCTATCGACAACGATTAATAGATTTTAATGTAGATATTTTTTTTTATTTCTCTAACATGCAGATTTCCTCACGGTGTTTTTCTTCACTGCCGAGCACGTGGTGTATTCAACACTTGAAATTGCTATTTATGATTTTAGTAGTGCCGGTAACGCCATTCGAGCATAGCCCACTCGTCTACTATGAAATTGATGAGAGCGCCCTGATCACTAGACGACACTGAACATGCTGTATATAAGTTTTATATTTGTTAAAAATAAACCATCAATAGGTTTTTCGATGCATATGTACGAATTGTATTATAAGTTTGATCACTATGACATCTAAGGCTCACCACCACCTATCACGTTGTTCCAAATAAGCTCCTGAATCGTCTGGCTTGGAACCATACTCCTACCTATTACTATCTTACACTACACCAATGTATTTACGAGTACTCTTGAGTTTTGGTTAGAAAGGTACAGAGAACTCAGTCATTAGGGGTGAGAACACACCTGTTCTTTGATTGAAGTTGTTGGCGGGCGTCCATGCGACTTACTATCTTACATCTATCTATCTATATATGACTGATAGTTCGTTTTTCGACCCCCATTCAGTTAAATAAAGCTTTGCTTAAAAGTGAGTCAAAAGGACTGAAAAACTTCTGAACCCCTGTATTGGATACACAAACGTGAGAGCTTGTAGTAAATAAAGTGTAAAGGCACATACCATAATAATAGAAAAGGCCTTGGCCTCTAACTACAAAACCAAATATCCATCGCGACAAGTCGCTTACTCAATAATTAGAGCCTTAACATCATAGTTCACGTCATTGTCTACACAGTTTGTCTGGTTTAAACGTGTATGTTACTTGTTTTAGTTTTAAAGAATTATATTGAAAGATGTTTCATTAAAAACATTTTTTTAAAAATGTACACAAAATAGCATTACTTTGACGAAAACAACAGTCCACGTATTTAAAATTTTTTGATACATAGAATCAATAGACAAAGAGATTAAAATGTAGCAATAAATACTTTATTTATCGGTAATGACATCATGTGAACGAATATTTCACCAAATATACCAATCGAATGATAACGTATTTAACAAACCTTCATGTAAAATGAATTTTCGTGCAGAGAATGTCTAATAATAGGACGTCGTGATTTGTTGTGTATTTGTCTTTGTTAATGTAGTTGTTAAGCAACAACCACTTGCAAAGTTTAAGTACATGAATATTTTCTTAGAGTATGAAATGTGCGATCAGAACCAAGTATCTAAATACCTTTTCTTATGTAAAAAAAATCCACTTCATTATTTTTTTTTATATGTATCGGAAAAAATAAAGAAATATGCTTTCAATGTAATTGTTATACTTATTCTCTATTAATTTCTTCCTTTTCTTTCTGTTATTTAAACTTTTTATGCATTCTTTCGTTAATACTTTAAAAAAAATAACAAAATACTATTAGCAATCATATTTTATCACTCTCACTTTGTACAGTGTCAATGATGCAATAACTTACATAGAATGCATTACTGAGATCATCAGAAACACTATCAACGAATTTGCCACAGTTATAAGCTTCACAAGCATCCATCAATCTCCTAAGTGTCACACTGTATGTAGGTGAAGAGACAATTGACTACGACAGCATCATTATGTTACAATAAAAAAAAATCGTTAGTCGTGATTAAATTTAAAAATAACTAAAATTGTCTTTAAAAAACTACTCTTTTCGGAATCACGGATATAAAAAAGTCGAATTAACATAAAAATATATGTCTAAAAACTTAAAGCTTTTTTTGCTTGTAATTAAAAACTATTATGTAGAGTTCAATTTTTGTACATATTTATAATGTATCATTTAATTTTGAACCTGGAAATGAAAGCATAGAATTATTTCATTTACATCAAAAAATAATTGATGATTTTCTAATTTAATGATACTACATCGATAATTCTATACAAATACTTTTGTCAGTGTAACGATTGCCAATGCTCTTCGAAACTCTACCGGATCTTCGAAACTAATGAAATCTCTAGCAATTTCCTTTTTTATTTGTAACATAAGATTATTCTAGTTTCATAATTTTTATATATTGAGGATTTAAAAAATATAATTAAATGCGATAAAAACTGTTTGTCTTTACACAAAACTTCTACAAAATATACGAAATATTTACGATCATGTTCTCAGTTTTCGGTTAATGTGCTGCACGCAGCACTAAATTGAAACATGAGTACCCAACCTCATACGTTGCAAAAGTTAATAATACTTCTGGTAAGTAGATTTTACGGTAACGATATTCTTTGATGTTTTATTTACAGAACAATATTTTTACATAAAACTGTTTTATAACGAAACTACTATTTACGGATTTTATCGCGTTTAATTTTGTTTTTATATTCCCGATGTTTCGCAAAAAAAATCAAACTCGATAAAATCCATAAATAATTGTTTCATTTAAAATGTGTAGTGTTCGCGTAAATACAAGTCAAATCGAGTCGACGAATTTCATCTAGAGTAGCCATTACACAAGTCGCTTCCTTTATTTCACCTATTTTATCCTATTCAAACTACTTGTGGCTAACTTTGTCAGTAAAGTCAAAGTGAAAAAAAACCCAGTTTTTTTCAAAGTTAAAATTTGTTTATAACTTACAAGCGTCTTTATTGAAAAAACGACATATAAAGATAAATTCAAATAATCAAACATAATTTCGACTAATTGTCAATGAAATAAATGATAGGAGGGAAATAAAAATTACTTAACATGTCTAGTTACATGTTTATGCATAATATAGTGATGACTTCATAATATATATTATACATCATATCTTTTGGTTGAAAACTCGTTTTTCTTGTTACATGCCAATATTAAAGCTTTATCTAAACAACATTTGAGTGTCGTTGCCATTATAACTGTTAATACTAAAACAAAATGGAAAGAGCTTATCTCCACACTAGAATGCGTCATTGGATCTCGTGTAGGCGACAATAAACCACATAGAAGATATTTTCTTACTGTTTTACAACTATCTAAATTATTACAAGGATATGGTTTAGACACTAATCATATAAATAATATCTACTTTTGATTAATAACACTAGATTTGTCATATCATAATGATAATATTTGTCGGTTACAAATATGCGAAATGGACTTGTAGCCAATCATAACCCTCAATAGAGAATGTAACCGAAAAATAACCTTTTTATAAGGTACTAAATAAAACAGGCAATATTGTAACAGTTTGAGTAGTAGTACCCGTATGACATGACTTTATGACGTTGCCAGTCGCAACTTGATTTTTAGATCAACCACGCTTCTTAGAAATAATACTCTACTAACCACTGTAAGTCCTATAATTTAATATATATACATACCTAATTACTCGAAATTTATATTTTAGGTAATGTAACGCCTTATTTAGAGTTTACCTAAAAAAGATTCCGTAAATCTTTGTCTTACAGATTATAAAATCATTTTTGAGCCACGATGACCGACAGTTGGGGATCTGCTTCCGAATCAGGAGACTCGAAAGTTGAAAGAAGTTATAGAAACTGATTTACGATTTATATCGTTGGCCTGGACACAAACTGTTAAACTGTGTTAGTTTGACTCATCCTACACCGGAGTTTTATATTAATTATTATACAATAAGCGTTCAGAAAATATGAAAAAAATAACTATGGACATGTATATAAATCACTATGTACTTTGAACGTAAAAACGTTGTAAGTACATGCCATGATTTAATATTACTAGAAACTTTAACTTAGGTCGGATAGCACATTAACATTAAAGCCTCCTTGTCGCGATAAATATGACGAGACGATTTAAATTGTTAACCTTTTGCTTGGGAAAATCTGTGCCAACACATTAAGAAGTTTCAAAACCAAGTCATTTTGTACGTGAACACGACAATGTAAGATAATAATCACTTCTCTTCTACGTGAGAAAGGCAGCTTTTGATATAAGAATGTTCTCGTAAAAATATACCTCATGATGTCCATCTCTCAGAAGTAGTTAGAATGGGATTACCTGTAAACGAAATTAAAAATATAATAATACAATTCATCGTTTTAAGTATTGTTGACGGATTTTATCGCTTTTAATTTATCTGTGATTATATTCTTGATTTCCCCAAACATTACATCAAATTTGGTAGACCAGAAATCCTCACAAATGAACACCGATTCCTGCTAAGGATGATTCGCGAGGTTATTGAAATTAAAAAATATTCTAATTTAAATAGATAGAAGATAGAAGATGGCTGGATGCTACCACCTGCTTGGGATTCGGTAATAAATAAAATTAAATCCAACACCAAGCATACCACTGCACGACTATAAGATACCGTACGCTCATTCTGCGTAGATCGGACCAATAATTAATAATTATAAAGCTAACAAGACTTCGGACAACTCAGTCCCCCCGTGACCGCGATTGCTGTAAAGCTCTCGAAACCTCAGGATTTAAAAAATATAAGCAAACGCAAAAAAATCTGTAAATAATAGTTTAGTTTCAAAATTGTAGTTTTCGATTGAAAATAATAACAATGACATCTATATAATAAAGGTCAGTGTAATAAAAATTGATATATTGTCCTGTAGAAATCTAATCTTAAAATTAATTAGTTTAATTATTACATTATAATGATCATTTTATTAATTGTTTTTATAATATAAATTTGCTAACCTAATGCCAACTGGTTTACTATGAGCTATATATGTGTAGCTGATATGTGTGCTATATATGTGAGCTGTACAAGTGAACTCTGTCCATATTGATGATATTTATAGGCCATTACTTTCACTAATCCTACGTTATTATATTATCAAAAGACATAACCTTTCAATATATATTCATCGACATCGTGAATTTCAAACGCGACTGTTATCAAAACTCGGGATCACGAAGAGTTCTTATGTGAAGTCAATGGTAGAGGAGATTTGCAACTAGTGTGGGAGTAAAGCACAAAGAATCACTTAGCACGAACGTCGCAACCCGCGTCTAATTGATTGCTCACTTTCTGTAACCTACTTTTTGCAATATCATGTTATAATCAGTGTTGTCTAGCCTTATAAATCTTGAGTTTTAGACCTTTAATTGATTAGTTGTTTCTTATATGTTTTATGACAGCGCACAGTATTGGCTTCAAATCTCTTATTTGCAGAAGTTATTACTTTGATTTTGTTCATTTAGATCCGTTTTGTTGCAGTTGCTAATGCATTCTAACTTTCCACTTGTATCGATTACTATTTGAATATTCAACAAATACAAAAAGTTTTTTTTAATGCGTGCAAAACGAGCTAAAAATCCACCTAGTAAGTGGCTATTGTAGCCCACGGCAAATCTCGTGAGGACTGAGATGGAATGCCTCAAAGCCCGTAATTATTCTGGCTCTCTGTACCTTTCAGGCATGAAGCTCTTGCTATGACTCGGACCAACCTGGACACTAACATCATTTTCCGTCATAATCCGTTAAGAGTCCATTACTGGAAATAGGTACGCGACAAAAATTCTCGCAAAGGTTGGTTCGTGTTCCCGCTCAGTTTACAGTTATAATTTTAGTGAGAAATAGTTCTTCACCGTTCTTGTTACTATACAGAACACCGCTCGAGAACCGTTTAGTTTTTAGTTAGCTAGCCACCATCATAATATCAGTTTAAAGTGCTACTCAACATTTAAAACATCTGAAATTTCTAATTAAAGTTATTCTTACTTCTATGTGGTGACCAAAATTAAATACTACGTATAAAATAAGAAATACACTAATAAGATACTACAATACAAACTTATTGCTTTTTGAATGAAATCTTGCACATTTATGACATCATATTTGATATACGTACATAAACCATTATTTTTGGCCTATCATTTTTCTTTATCAACATAATTACAAAAAGATTATTTGACACTTTTATGCACTAAGAATAACATATGATAGTCAATAAGGAAAATATGCACATAAAATATATTTAAAATTAAGACGAATTACAAAAATAGAGAAACTTTTATTAGGCGTCGCATCCCGCCGTGAGACAAAAAACCAAATACGAATTTGATTACTTCATTGAGAAAGCATTATATTTTACAAGTTAAATATACGATAAGAAATTTCTGAGGAGCATCAGTGTACAGTGTGCGTTCTTATAAGACTGCTATCGATTGTTTCGTTATCAGGAAATACACGAAACCATTAAAAGGATATAAGCAGTTACATTAATTTGTCATACAAAAATAAAAAAACAACACTTCATTATTAATATGTCTGCTACTGCTATAGTTACTGCATATTTTTTGTATACAAACCTAAAGTGCTATCTAAAAGATAATAAAGGTTAATAATTTCAAGATAGAGAATTAATTTGAAACGACTGTTACGTCAAAATTACAGTAGTACTGTTGCAGTCGTAAATTTTACCAACGCTATGCGATGTCAGCGAGAAATCGTTTCGTATGTATCGTAGAAATGGCAGACTTTCGCATCTTTTGAGTATCGTTGCATAATTGATCTTTATGAGCTTACTAACGTTAGTTTAAAACGTTTCCGCTTATGGCCTGATATATAAAATTACTGAGGCGACTTCTCCCTCTCAATCATGACTTATAGCCATTCCAACGGCTCTTGCGGATTTTAAGTTTTACAATACATTTACATAATATCAGCTTATTTTTGTCCACTACTGTGCAGAGGCCTCTTTTCATGGAGAGACTAAGATGATAAAGACTTAACTGGATGCTACATTTCTTGGAACATATAAGCATTACCCACACTTACCACGCTGGGCATACGACCCTCGCACTAGTGATGCTGCTCCCCATCACTAGTCTGTGGGATTCGGATTGATATTCCACCATCATTCGTTCGGCAGAGTCTTATTTGTTTGCTAGCAGGTGCACCGGGTGCAGGTGAGCTTGGCATTTGGAGAAGGAGATAGCAGATACAGATATTTATTAAGCGACGTATATTGTGAAGTGAAGAAGCAAGATGTTGGTCCTTTGAGACCCATAATGGAATACCTTCGTTACAGCTAGTAGGTCATCGGTTCGCATCACATGCCATACAAATTGAAGGATAAAAAGCTCTCACGTCCGTAAACAAAGAAGGGAAGATTTCTAGATATTTATTTTAGTCGTTTCGACTCACTTTTCCAGAGTTTATTTTGTCCAATGTGACAGATGATTAACCTGTCACAATCTTAGTATCGTGGCCCTACAACTAAGACAAATCGTATAAACTTTTGAGAATTTCATCAATTATCAAATATTCACAATACTGGTGTAACACAAGTATATTTTAAATTATTCTCTTTCAGTTCTTGAAACATGATACTTTTATTAACCCAGAAGTAAATAATTATTTCAAATCAAAATCGGATATTTGCTCAATATGTCCAAAATTAAATTAGATCTTCAGCATTTTTATTGACCTCGCTGTAAATATCTTGCAATCAAATTGGTTCAAAAATGCATTAACGAAACTGTCGAATTGATGACCTCGTTCTTTGTTGAACTTGGTTAAAAACAGTTCATGTTTGACATTAAATATTACCGAGTAATCAGTAATGTACTTTAAATGCACAGTCGTATTAATAACTTGAGTTTGATAAATAAGTTGATTTAAAAACTTTTATGACTGACCCGTCATAATTCAAACCCTTTGAATTAACGTTAACTGAATATTATACTAACGGAAAAAACATTCCGTTCCTTCAACTATGTATGCAAATATTAACCTACACATACTTATTTAAGTGATGGTAAAATTTGTACCGCCATGCCAACAATCACTTCATATGTAGCATATAAGTGATTGATTCCAATAGAGGTGGTAGAACCAAGCGGCGATTTTTGCTGCTGTTCGAATGGGCCGGCTCGACCGGGTTGGTACCACGGCCTCGCTAAATACCGGCGTGAAGTAGAAGCATCTCTACTTTTGCTTTTCGTTCGGTGAGTGAGGTGATTGGAGGCCTATTTCCTCTCCCCCATCCCTCTCCTCATCCTCCCTCCCATCTCCTACATACCCTTAAAGGCTGGCAACGCACCTGCAGCACCTCTGATGTTGCAGATGTACGTGGGCGATGGTATTCACTTACCATCAGGTGAACCGCTTGCTCGTTTACTGCCTTTCCCATAAAAAAAATACTCTCTAAAGCCTATAAATAGTCTACTACAGGACATAGGCCTCTCTTAAATACATTTTATTACACTTATTTGACAATGGTCTGCTAAATTATTTTCTTGAAAAACAAACATAATATTTATAAAATAATGGGCAAGAGGAGAGTATCATCAGTCCAGCTTTCTGGACATTTGTATGTGCTGTTATTTGTTTGAGGCTTCGCTTACGCGGCTGTTTCACGAGTATTTTCACTTGACGTAATAACTATAAACCAACAAGTTGCTGCGTCATTGCACGACATACAGTTTCGTTTTTATTCGCAATTCTAAAGATGTGCATAAATATTAAATAATTTAAACTACCGGTTGTTAAAACTTTCGATTCAGTTTCAAATTCTAATATGTTTTTATTATCAATTCTACAATGTCATAATATTTTTAAAAAAAAATTAAGAATAGATCAAAATAGAAAAAATCTTTATTTGAAAGACTGTGGTGGTATTCTTTTGATTTATTATTTGCATTTTAGATACTTAAAGTTACTTTTGACAGCATATCCATCTGAACACAAAATATCTCCAGGTCAAAACTACATCATTAATATTAAAATTGAGTTCTATCAATACAGACAAATCCTCCCTAATATACAACATGCATAACACAACAATTGATTTAATTTTTAATAGTAATATTTAATTTTGCATCCAAAACCATTATTCAAAATATAAATTATTTCATTATCATATGAATAGTTATTAACGTCATAAGATAATTAGTAAATAGACAAGAAAATTATATTTCTTTGATGATTTGATTTATTTATAAAAATAGAATAGTCAAAAGTAAGAAATAAAATTTATTGAGACGTCGGTTATTTTCGAAAAGAGGTTTTAATTAAGTAACAGTACAATAAGTCACAGCAAGCGGAGGTTCTGTTCGTAAGAACTTTCAAAATTAAAAACAAATTTATTCATTACGTAGATAATTACGTAAATTCGGTCTCCGAACGGCAAACTTTCGTTAATTGTGTTGCTGTAAACACTATTGTTTCTTAAATCTTGAACGCTGGATAATTACAAGTTTTTCTCACCGGCCAGTGTCGCTTTGCGAATCGTGATATTACATCACGCATCTAATAAAGGTTACACTTGATGGAAGTCAGAAAGTCAGATGTCTCGCCCATTTCATGACTGTGAAAGTTTACTTGAAACTTGAAATTATGGTACTGCTGTGACGCTTTTACTAGTATAATTCTAACTAATTAATCTAATTTTTGGCAAAAATGCCAATAGTCCTTTGGTTCAGTGCTCGGAGTGTGAAGCGTCATAGAGCCGAGCCTGCTTTCTCCAATATTTTCGTGAAACATCTAAACAATTTAAGCTTAGTTAGAATGGAATGTAAAAGTGCCATTGATACTAATATTTTAGAATTGTTAATAATTTTATTTAAAATTTATTAAAATTAAATACTTTATTACCTAAAAGTCTGTAAATATTAAATAAGGAAATAAAACGAATGTGCTCTCACGACCTTGTACCCAACCCTGGGGTATTGGGTGTAAGGTATGGGTAATGGATATACATAGTCAGAGGTAGTCCTTTCAACATAGAGGATCGAACTCGGGTCTGCTGATTCGGAGGCAAACCCCCTCTCCGCTAAAATATTCATTTTATTAATCCTTTCTTTACCAATCTGTGAATATATCAATATATATATACGGTATAGACATAAAATAAAAAGCATATGGACTATACCATAAATTATCGGAGAGCGACCTTCTGACCGAATTAATAAACCAATTTACATGTAAACGGTCAAAAGTTAGATAAACTTTGACCTATTGTATAAGAAATGGAAACAGATGAATCTACGACCATCTGACCCAGCCCGAGTATAGTCTTTATACGCGCACCTAGCCATTACTAGTACTAAACTGGGTATTTTTTAATCTTAAAGGAAAATTATGTTATTTATTGATGCAGTACAGCCTTCGCCTAGGATTTTATGCGTTTCGCGAAAAAGAGATTACAAAATATTTACTAGGTCAAAGCTACTTTCAAAATGTATGTGTAGGAATAATTAAAATGTTCTTCTTTGGGCGTTTAAATCAAAAATTAAAACATTATTATCGGTGAAAAACATTAAACAAGTTGCATCCTACAAAGTACGATTAAGGACATACTGCCAAATTACTTCCGTAGTGAATATGATACTCCTACTTGCCGATAATTTTTTTCGCAACAAATTAAGCAAATCGCAGTAGCCTATTTATTACTATTATTTAAGTGCAGAATTTACCACGTGCTCGGTAGTGATGGAATGGTAAGAAAACCTGTTTTCAGTGAATTCCGCCCAAACCGCATTGCAGCAATGGGGCTGCTGCAGAAACCGTTTTATTTTATTTTACTTTGCAGAAACCGTTTTATTTTATTTTACTTTTACTTTAAATTAAAAATTTTCACAGCCACTTATGCACATACATTACCGTTTTCTTTTAAATTTTATGATGATAAAGGCCTATTGTCCACGGAGTTAATTTTTGATTACGGATTAACGTAATTTAACGTGATTAACGTTTCTCAATAATGCCGGATCTTGTACTAGTGCCGCAAGTATAGGCGCAAATACAATGCCACGCATTCGCTCCCGCTCGCTTTGGCGATGATACATAACACAACCAGGGGTCTTATTAGATATCCCCAAAAAACATTTCACAATAATTCCGCGGGGAGTCATTCCCCGATAAAATCATACCGTTTTATTTTTCACATCTAAGACAAGGTTTTGTTTTAGCGGTAACTACGTCTTGAAGAAACAATAGGATGTTAAAGAATCAATAATTTATGAGTTGCTCAAATGTAGGCTTTGGATGGGATTAAGCCACGCGGTCCTCAGCATAAGGTCATTCAGTTAAACTAGCACAAGATACTGACGTTGACAATGAATATGAGTGATTTACATTTAGAATATGCTTAATAGCTTTCGCAATAAGACATCTTTTATAGATGCGTGTATAGCAGTAAACGAAATGATTAAGTAATTTACACGTATAAATGCTCTCATGTTGCAAAATAAATGGCGCTTACCTTCTCAACGTTTGTAACATTCTAGTGGTAACAACACCTTTCAATCTTACCCTTCTAGTGTCGCTAGTCCTGATATGACTCGTGACTACATTATGAACACTAAAATTTCAATTCATATCTTTTTTCAAAGTTATGGAACGTAATAATAGAATTTTCATTATCGTTTTACACCATTTTATTACATTTTGTAGTAGTTTGAGTTATTCAAAACATATTTTCATCAAAATTAAGACTTTTAAACACATATTTATGGCTTTTTCTATAACCTTTTATGGCAGCCACACTTGCTAAAGTACTAAAATATTTTTAAATATTAGTTATTAATTGTTTTAATTTTAAGCTATTTATAATACTAAAAACAATATATATTATGAAAAAATATAGAAGTTAGAGTGAATAAAAGTAAAGTTAACTAAGTTAATTTTTCATGTTCGGTATAAAATATACCGAAAATGCTGAAAATTTTTAATCAGAGCATGAACTTAACTTTTGCAACTAAGAGAAATGCACTTTAATATATAATGTATAAATTACTTAGTTCTTAATTATTTTTTTTATTTGCATATTTTTTAAGCTTATTTATATTATATTTAAAATATTAAATTTATTTTATATTGTCGACCATTTTTTTTGTTTTTCTTGTCGTCCATTATTGTTATATATATTATTTAAATCAAGCCTTCCAAGTTACATTCGACCTCATCACAAAAACGAGTCAAAAGGAAACTAGTAACGCATTTTCATAATCAATCATTTCAGACAATTATTGTTTTTATATTCGTATTTGCATTATGTTTCCGTTATTCAATAAAAAAATTTGAACTTACATAAATTGAATGAAACCCGTTAATTTTTTTTAATTAGGTGTCTTAATGAGGCCTGTATAGCGTATAATTGAGCAATAATGTACCCACTTACCATATACATTACTGGAGATTTTTTTATTTTATGATTTCTGTCAGTAATTAGGGGTATTTAGCTCCGATATTTTCAAGAAGATTGGTACCTGTGAGGTAGTCATTAGAAGAAATATCTGGTGTGTTCTCTGATGTATGTGTACGTATAATATGTCTCGTGAAATATTTTTTAATCAATTACCGCCTGATGAGCGTATAGACGTAAGTAGAAGCGAGTTATGCACTTTAATGAGATTTTACTAATATAATTCATTAACCACAGCGCAATAACTTCTGAACATACAAACTGTTTGTTAATTTTAGTCCGATTTCAATGTTTATTCATTATTAATGTTAATTATTAAAATTCCTTTCTACATAACAACATTCTTACTGCATTCTTTACTAAATTATCATATATACATTATAAACACTGTTTACAGGCGTTATAAATGTATGTATTCTAGGATGTTCTTAACAAATAACTTAGCAATAATAATTAACCAACGAATCAACCCAACCAAATGAGAAAAAATATAATAACTCCAAAATAATAATAATAAGTCTTTTATTTCCCATCACTTTTGTTATTAACTTATGAACAAGGATATATCATATGTTTATGTAACATTATGACATTTACGATTAAAGCATATAAACTTTAATTATATCCTAGTTTATTCATTATTATATCCTTATATCATTTTATTCATTTATTCATCAATAATTAAAAATCATTTAATTATATATAAACACAAAATCCAATTGCATTACAGACTGAATTACATTTAAGCACCTAAATGTTCTATGCAGTTAATTTTTTTTTATGTCAGATAGTGAGTCATCGATCTTTGAGTATAAGTCTCCTCCATACAGTTGCAGATACTTCTGTCGTCGGCTAGTCTCATCCATGTTTCTCCTCCAGTAACAAATAAGTTACGAAGATATATTATAAATTATACGTACCAGGAAAGTTCCCAAGTTCCAATGACATAAGTCCTGTAAGCATAAGCTCCACAGTAACAATGCGATAATTGCTTTATGCATGAGGCATGAGCGTATTTAGAAACCAATCAGCATCTGTATTAGACCTAACATAGAAAAAGCATGTGCTAATGAACTGTTGAAATGTACAAACGCAATCATAACAACAAAATGAAGTTAAACATAGTTATTAAATAACACCAATGGTTTTGAAGTACTTAAATTCTTAAAATTTCGTCAACGAGACCTAAATTCTTTGTTCCCAGATTAGAAGTAGTTGTACTAGTGGACGCATACGGAATCACTAATGTTGGCGTTTGTGAAACATAGTCCGTTAAAGCCTTGGCCGAGATTCTTTCTAGTACTGTCTTATTCAATTACGAATGCATGTACATACCCGTAAAATATTAGTAAATTTTTCATTCATGAAATCTGCTTTACGTGACAGTTGACCTTTAATAGCAGAATCGTTTGAATTTAATAACCTTAGGAATGCAATATTATATTATACGTAATTTTTATTAAAATAGATTGACCATTTTCCGAAGGTACAGCAAAGTAGCAGTTGGTAAATGTCCCAATACTGAGCAAAGGCTCTCAATACCTGTTAAAAAACATTCTTAATGTCAGAAGTCTTAATAAATCTTGCACTACCATGATTATTTAATTATATTATTTAACTGGTTAATACTAATATATACAAGACCAAGTTTTTTTATACTCTACCCTCTTATATATAAGAACCGATGAGACTTTTCAAAAGAAAATCATTTGAAATGAAGAAATTTTATGTCCAAAAAGTAAAATAAATTAAACAAATAACTAGGAGATCAATTGCTTTAATTAAATAATATTAATTTTTGTAATCTAAATTCTCGGTAAATAAGCGGTAAAAACAATGTAGTCTTATTAAATAAGACATAAATTTCCCCGCAATTAGAAGACCTACACCGCGAACGAAAGTGATATTGTAATGTAACAGACCAAGGTTGGAAAGTGAACATCGTAACACCATACAATCACTGTTAGGACTGGACCGCGACAAACGAAATGCGGGATTTTTTTTTTTGCCTTTGTGAATACAATAATATTTAATATTAATAAACTCACCCTCTTCACAAAACAACTCGCACCTTAGATACCGAAAATACACGTCTGTGATAGGTACTTTTAGTATGGTATTTTCAAGATGGTTTTTAAGATAGCCACAGGATTGTCCTGACTTTTCCCTTATTCGATTCCTACCGAAGAATTCATTCAGTAGAGCTTTATTCTTAACTGATTATTTTAGATAAGATTGGTAATGTCTTACAATATTAAATGTTACATAAAGGTAATAAAACTATTACAGAGTTATTAAATAAATACATATTCAATACATTCCCAAAAAATAAATTCCCAATCGGGTGGTATAAATACATTGCAATGTAACATCACTAACAAAAGTTGACCAACTGGAAAGTGACCATACGATTGCGGCCTGTATCACGAATTCACGATCGCGATCATTCAGGTTCCTGGTGGAATTGAAAAATTGTTTGCATAACAATGCTCCGTTACGAATCATTGAACGGCTATGAAGTAACCGTTGTCGCTTTTGTAGTCTATTTTTCTAGAAAAATGCGTGTCGCCGTGCCGGTTGTAAATTGAACGCGAATCCGCCGTGACGTATCGCTGTTTAAGATCGGACTCTTATGACATCTTCACTTCACTTCACCTCACTATCCTTATAAGCTGTTAAACAATTTACGCTAACTTTCATTTATGTCTTCTCGGAAAAACCCAATTGTTCTGGTAATTAAGATAATCTGATGACGATGATGAATTTTTTAAAACTTTTAAATATTTTACCTTTTAAAAGTGAATGCGCGCCATTACAATGCCTTCTGTGTGCGTGTTTGCGTGGGTGTAATGCGTTTTTTGTGCGACTCGATCAAATATCGAACAGTTAACAAAAACTGGCAGATGACCTTAAAAGGCTGGCCATTAAAAAACTTTTAACATATAAATGGACATCTCTCTGTAAATGTATTTATAAAGCATAAATGTGAGCAAGTCAAACCCGCAAAGATGTCTCAATATAGTGATCAAAAATAATATGGACCAGATTATGTGAATCCTAAAAAAACATGAAAAAAGGATTTTGATTATTTCATTTATCATTTTGTACATCTCACCATGTACACAACACAACGCCTACCTGTATTCTGTATTTACATGGTATATTTTCTTTTTTTTATTCTATGAATTATTTATATAACTTAAAGCGTTTATTATTTATATCAAAAATGGACTAAATTTAAGGAACTCAAATGTTTTCACTTAAATTACATGTCAACAATTTATAAAACATTCTGAAAACAACAATCTGTATCGATAATAATTGTTCATTGGTTCAACCAACTTCCTTAGCTAACAAAATAACTTGGATAGAAAAATATAATTCAAGGCTAATTATTTACCTCAGCAATAAAAAAAAATCAATGACCTACAGATATTCTAAGAGGATTCGAGCCAGCATCGGCGTCGTAACGTGACTCACCGCGTTTACGAACTTTGACGACAAAATTTACTGTTTTTAATTATTACCGCAATTAAATAATTTTAAAAGCAAATTACAAATAAAATTGTAACAAAGGCACTACAAATAAAACTCAGATTCGAACACGTTCTAATTTCGTAATAATAAATATACGATAATGACATGATTCGCTTAATTTAATTTTGAAATTAATAATAATTGTAAGTTAGACGTTATGTTATAACAAATTATTTTGTAACAACTAAACAACCCATCATTTATCTTGTCTTCACCTATAAATAAATGATGAATTATCGCGGAAGGAACCAAGGAGTCCAAGGAATAATTAGTTTTAATTATGCAAAAAGAGAATACTGACTGCTATTGGTACACAATTGACAGGCGTTTCCAAACAAACGATCCTAGATGGAACGTACAGTTTTTTCGTATTGTAATTTTCCCATAGACGGTTACAATAGAACCTTTTAGTAGAAGAAGTTTGATATATGATATTGATATAACCCTTATATCAGTAACATGTATAGTTAACCCAATTATTATATAACACATATTTATGTTATTTATGTATATTTATTAATTACCATTTCTTCATTATACACTGCAAAAAGTTGCATTGTATTTTAATGATTATAGCAGCGCGTTTTGCTTTTAAATCTATGCCACATTATAATATGTATTAATGCTTAATAATATTTCTTGAGTTAAATTACATAACCAATTGAAAGAAAGTTGTGTTATTTTTTTTATTTAATTAATATTCATCGAGGTTCAAACGTCTGGTCAAGCTCAATATATTAAATGGCACGTCTCATAGGTTCTCAATTTCTATTTCTATTACGTAGTTATCATTTCTATTAAATTACATTTATATAAAGATTAGAATCTCGTACTCTTTCTTATCTTTCGTTTTAATCATTTTCATTAAAATTGTTAATAGTAATTAAATAAACAAGTACATTTAAGAGCAATCAGTTGTTGCGACTCATTTTACGATTTACTCTAATTCCTGAGATATTTTTAAAAATCGAAGTGTAGATGTCCAAAAAATTAAATAAACATAAAATTTATAATAGAAAAATTCCCGGTTGTAGTTGCATTGCGATTTATATCCGCACGCCTCACCTGCTAAGATCGCGAGAACGACAAACGCTGCGGCTCCGAAGGACCTCATGTTGAATCGATTGGATACACAAAACACGGTCTCAGTACAACACTAGCCACTTGCACTGCTCACCACCGCATGGTCCACGCGACGCGCTGGCTCGGCGCGGGAACGAGAGTGAGCGTACGGCCGAGTGCTGCGCCGACGCCGCCTCTTGATGGTGGGGTCGATACAGTTGTTAAACTTGAAGGCCCTAGAGTAACGGAAGCTGGTAAAATGTCAGGGGTACTGATTCTGATGACGGGATCTAGATTAGGGTTGTATTTTTGTTTCTTTCTTAAGCTTACAAAACGTAAATAAATGAACAATGAAGGTGATTTAAAAATTTTGTACTCAAAAGAACCAAGCATTCAAGCTCCCAAAGCACTGCTGAGATTAATGAGTTAAAGTAAGTTCACATCTTATTTGAATTTATTATATTCGTAATTTCAATAAAACTTCTAACACTAAAATACTTAAGTTAATTTCTACATACAACAGCGGAATGTTTTCTTAAAAATGTGATATATTATGTTTACTTAGGAATGCCTAGTACACTTTTCTTAGTAACCATTCTCAGCTTATTACTTATATGTAAAATCACTTTTTTTTCTAATTGCCGAAAAGTCGATTAACAACTTGGCTGGAATACTCTTTTCATTATAGTTTACTTCATTGTTCAGATATTACGTAAAACTATAATAATTTAACAAAACAAATAGAAATTTTCTCAGCATTCATCGATGTACGTACAAGAGTATTGTAGCTTTGTCTCGCGTTGAAGTCTTTTCTTAGAAATCCAAAGGCAATGGGAAGAAGTAAATAATATAAACATAATTGGTTCTAATTTTATGAAATAGTTAACAATGTGTTAAATACGTTACTTTATTTACCTTTAAAATAAGGAATTTGATTAATGTGTAATAAAATACCCTAACAATATAAAATCAGAATACTACGTAATTTCAAAATATTAAAAAAACGTTAAATATACATTAATAGTAATTAACGACTAGGATAATAATTATATATAAAAATATTTGACCGAACTCAGATTAAAGTGTAAGGTTAAAAATCAAATACCAACTGTGTTACACATAAAGCTTATGTTTCAGAACTAATTAAATAATAATGTACGTTTTATATTCAAATTTCTTGTGTTTTAATCCCAAAGTTATTTTTTTAACATTATTGATAAGTCACGGAGAATAAACCATTCTATTAATTAAATTATGCCGTAATGTTTTCTATAATACATGGTTGAAGTGACCCAAGTCAGGAGCATGAGAATCGAGCCCGCTTCCACATATTCATATCGTTTTAATGGGCATTTATTAAATAACTGCTAAACAACGCTTCCTGAGCCGCTTTTTGACGATTAGTTTTGATTTCAACATGTCGTGAGACAAGTGGCATAACAAGAGGCTATTATTCCAAGATTTATTTTTTTATTATTTTGACACGATTATTAAACAAAAAGTCATAAACTTTTTACGTTACGTACAGAGAACTTCTGATATAAACTACATACCTAATTTTGAGTGAAGTTATAACTCAAACAAAGGTATTAACAAAAGGAGGCTTCAAAATAGTATTAAATTTTTTTATTTAATCATTACAGGGTTGTCACGAATCCACTGCTGAATTCCTCCTTAAATTGCCACATAATAGCGGGCCTCCTGCTTCCTTCGACTTACCGCGACATTATTTTTAACTATCTAGTATTATGCAATTAATATATGCGATTTTATCATCTCCAACGTTTTCTAATTCATCATTAAAACTAAAAAAAAAAATTTTAAAAAAGTATTTTGACATTTGTAGCATCCGTGTTTTTTTCTTTTCCCACTTTTTCCAAATTATAGCTCCTTACGAAGAAAATATTTTTTTCATGGTAAGGAGGCTTCAGAGCTCGAGAGTCAGCGGCAGCTAACCTTCTAAAGCTGGTGTGGAAAAAAGCTAGGCTTGTGTTCCATACCAGCTGTGGTTGTTTTGTCATATTACAAAAGGAACAATGTAACAATTGTATTGTAACCTGCTACTTCTAATGTATACAATTGTGATTTCATGTGAATGCATTTAGTCGTCTTTGAGAATATTATTTCATACGGAAGTTTGCTATTACGAAGAGAATTCAATTACGCAACAGTGTATCAAGTTTGGGCGCATGGTAGCGTCGTAAGAGAGTCTGCAACCCGGTTTCTTCCCATGTGTAGTAATCATGTGTAAAAGTCGACTAGGGGAAATGCCAGATATATAGCGTGTGGAAATCTTTTATTTCCTTTTTTCATACATGTGGATTATCATTTATTTAATCTTCCGTTGGTTATACATTAGTTTATTTATTTATGGTCCTGCAACACCATTAGAGCTGCAAGTGCGTTGCTGACTTTTAAGGATACGTGGGGAGGGGAGGGAGGAAACAGTGGACCTGCGGTTACGTCACTCACCGAATAAAATACAAAAGTACAAGAAACGTGCTAGAGTCACGTATCAAAACTTGGTCTGCCGCATACTCTCATCGCCTTTGACAGGTTAAGTCATTGACAAAAACACGGCCCACAGCGTTCCACCTTCGCCGCATATCGGCAAGACCAATTCCGTAACTCATCCCGCGCCGGCTGACCTCGGCAGTCCCAGAAAAGAACTCCTATCTTACTCCCTTCTGGCAAGGCTACACTGAAACACGGTTGCGGCTTCCTACACAGCTTCAAATCTCTCGTGGGTAACGCCACGACCCAGAGGCCAAGGTTATCTCATTCAGTGAGGGGCAGCCTTGGCGATTACGGTACATCTTCTCATTAAAAGAGATATATCACATTGATAAAAAGAGGACATATGTAAAGATAATTCGAAAAAAAATTATATTATATTTATGTTAACTTATGATGAAGTTAATAAATGCAGACCAATACTGGCAGTTTGCTTAGTGACCGCGCTATTTCAATGCCAAAGCCATCAGATACTTATTTCATCATGTTTACCGAAGCGCTTTCTATTTACTTTACATTAAGTCACAGATGTAGCTATACCTTATTTCTATTATATTATACCTTACACTTTTATTGATCACAAGAACAATTATGTATTTCTACAGCTATTAACAATCGTAGTAATATTTACACGATTAAGATTAAATTGAATATAAAAGAAGTTTATAAATAATGATGAGCACAATCAGATTTGTACAAAGAGTATGAGGTTAGGTAACGGGATATGTTGCTGTGTACCTAGAGGGACGTGTTAATAACATAATTAATTGTAATATTATAATAACGCTTTATTTACTGTACGTCTTGTTTTATTTAACTTTGTCTTTGCTATATAAATGTTTCTTGATACCGTTCCTGACTATGAAAAGATTAGTATTTTATATAAAATTTGCCAAAATACACAAGCTGCCATTATAAACAAGCCTGTCATATTGTTTGTTTTTTCTAAATCCGTGTCTTTGGTCGCTTTGCATAATCCCATAAACGGTTACAAAGCGATGCACCGTTGCACCGGCGTTACATAAACGCCCAAAAGCAGCGACTAGGCCGCATAATACTTTCGATTTCGCGTGGCTGCGGCCGACTGCCCGCATTACTGACCCACATACTCCAGCATAACTTCGATAATCCGAAATGCGATTTGTATTAAAAGATTTTGAATTTAATTGATCTTATGTAAAACCTTGCACTATTTTTATTAAAATAAATTAAACTTATTTTAACTGACGTAACAGAAGTTAAAAAATATTTAAGAATTTTGAAAACTGGCAAAATGGTTATATCATACTAGTTTCCGCATGCAACTTCGTCCGTCTGTAAATTTTTTGCGGTTTTCCCGGGATTAATATTAGCCTATGTCCTTCCTCGCGGTTCATGGTTGAACGGTTTGGGAGTGAAAACGTAACAGATAGAGAGACAGAGTTACTTTCGCATTTATTATACAACTAGCGCCAATTCGTTTGAGTTGAAATATTTTTCGATGCGTGTTCAAGGTATCTCCGTTGCAAATTACATAAAAATCTGTTTTGCTTTTTTTTCTTAAACAAATATAAATTATTAAATCGTTGTGACAAAGAAGCTAACGGCCCTGGTGGTACGTGGCTATAGCAGTCCATGGACACCTGGAAGCAACCTCAATCGAAGAAGGTTGAACCAAGAGGCGGCTTTTCCTGCTGCTCAAATGGGCCGTTTCGGCCGGGGTTGTACCACGGTCTTGCAGAATTCCTGTTCGAAGTAGAAGTTCGGTGAGTGTGGTAACCGTATGCAGTCCTTCCTCCCCCAAACCCTCTCTTTATCCTCCAAATATCTTTAAAGGCCGGCACCGCTCCTTCAGCTCCTCTGGTGTTGCAGATGTAAGTGGAGGACGGTAATCACTTACCATCAAGTAAATCTAATAACTAATATAATAACTTCCAAACTGGAACATAACTTTTGATACACTGCTGATCGGCGGCAGAATTGTGTAAGAGAGTTGTACCAACCCAGACGACTCTTAGACGGTGAAGGAGCCTACCACATTACACACACAGTAAACATGACCGATATCAAACAAGATGACAACTTCCGAATGCTGGCAACAGTTCTTAACTGCGCAGGATATATTGTAGCGCCGGAAGTGGACATGGGAACACAGGCACTCGTCTTTCCCATCTTCGATGGAACGCTTATACGATAAGATCAGATGCGTTATCAGGGACACTAAACGCAACACCATATTACCAGGCCCGAAAACCTATAAATTGTTTTGCTCCTACCCAACCGGGTTTGAATCCAAACCCTGGAGGCACAACCCAACCGGTAATCGACTGAGCCACACGATCGTTAAATTGTATAATATGAACATGATATTTAGTTGAAAATCAAGATCGGACTACAATCAAACAATCAAAAACCAGGTCACTATGGACTGCAGCTTACGGCAACCTTTGTAGCTAGCAATGTAGGCGACAGGCCTTATTAAACGTGATGTGACATTTAAATCGAGCACTTACTTTAGTACGTGTTTTGTATGCTTCGAAGGACTTTATTATTTTCTACATATTTGGAATATTTTATTTGAATTTTGCTCACTTATGAAATTTATGTAGATCAGCTGTAACTTTACAACGTTATAATCTAAATCGTCGTTGTTGAAACGTGATGAACGTGTCAATAATTTAATGAAGTCTTCTTCTTCTCCTGTATCTGCCTTTTTTGAAAAATATTACTCCTTGATTGATAGTTTGTGCCTGCCAATAATCTAAAAATCTAACACTACATTAGTGGTTAGTGATTACCAATCTGTAGAAAATGGGTTCTCCGTATTCGCAATGGCCTCGGCAGGAAGACAGCGGGTTGCACCTAAAACAAATCAGGCTGTCATATGGATAACAGATTTGAAGAAATACTATAGATAAGAACCGTACAGAGGGAACTCGTTGCAGGGAACTGTAATGGTATGTCATGAGATCGAGGTTTTAATCTCAATCGAAGTAAATATTTGATTAATTCACACACAATTTTCACGGCACGGCTTCCAAATCTATCTCTATCTATCTTTAGAATTATTTTTTATAATGAAAGCAAGAATTTCTATTTGGAAATAATCTAGGTTGTATATTAATATAACGATGTACGATATCTAAAACGATAGGTTTTTCCGAACGTAAGTGACGACATATGAAAGCAACCTGTTGGTCAATGCCATACTGCCTGCCAACCACCGTGACTACACAGAACTATATTCACAAAACCTTTGAACTCCCTATATAACTAGATATTAATTTTGAAACATGTGATTCCTTTAATTACAATGATTATATCATTTTTGAAACCAAAATACTGTAAGTTTGATAGCGCACCACTGCTTGCTGGTGAAATAACTCATACTGTATTTACACGGGAGGCATAGCAGTGATAATAGAATTAAATAATAATGAAGAGAAGTACATATTGTCCACGTTTAACGATCACACAGGTAAACCCAAAACGGCACACGTATTGCCGTTTTGGTATATTGTTCGCCCAGCCTAGTTATTAAAAAAATTAAAGCTGTGAATCTATTTTTTTTTACATTGTCTACTGTGAACTATAAATACGTTTTAGATTTTATGGTCCGGACTCGGGGTCGTACAATTACAGTACCCCGAGTCTAAGCCCAAGTAATTCGATATTTAAGTATAATATTTTTTCACGTCCTGTAATAACAAACTGTAACACGTTAGCAAAGCACATTGTTGTAACATTAATTAAGCAATTTGTTATCATGCGGTCTCATCTCACTTGTAGCTGTCGAGCACCAGTACAAATGACCTTTCTTCTCCCCAGATTTATTTGATACGAAAAATATGCTTCTACAATCGACGGATCATTATACATTGGTTTGATGCCTAGACATCGTATGTATTATTTACTTGCAATAAGGTAATCTTGTCAAAATTTAAAAAATTTATTTGTTCCTTATGCCCTTGTTATAAGACTGTCATTAATTTAATTTAAGCCTGACTTAAATAACATTTCTTATGACCGTATCGAAGAGTATTACTATAGGCAAGTATTACTGCGGCTACTAATAAATCATTTACAATACAATTCGTTACACAAACACCTTTGTTGTAATAGAAATCTTTTGTCTTAACATGTCCGCAATGAGTTTCGGAAATTTTAAGTTGGTTCATTTTAATAACTCGACTCATAATGCAATCTCGAAGTGCAATTGTTTAAGCGTCTAAAACATTTAATTTAATTATATAGAGTTATTACCTATTTCAAAGTTATAAGAGAATTATCGAGCACGATAATTTTATAACAGTGTACATCCATATTATTTCTGAAGGAAAATAAAAAAAATATTCTCTACATAATTCAAATATTGCATCTTGCATTGTGCACAACTTATAAGAAATTTATAGTTTCATACTAACATGTAATGCTCATCAGAAGTACATAAAGGTCAAGCCCTTTCGTAGTCCAAAAATATTATTTTTAAAAACCAGTTCAGTTAACCTTAATTTTGAGATCGCCATGTATGCCCATTTCCACTATTTGTAGTGAATTATTTTATATTATATTTTATTCGTCGTGTCAGTTTCTCAACTGAATTTATTACTTACCACCTCATCATTTGAATTGCAAAACAAGCACCTTCTATTGAATTTTGGTAAATTTCTCGGAATGATCTCTCATCTCTCACATCGTCAACAAGGACAAATTACTCAAATATTCGAACGCTAACTGTTGTCACTTGAGAATATCTCAGATTACAGGTTTCTCAATAACAGAGTCCGAAAAAATAATTATCAGACCTAGGTAGTCACTCTTACTGCATATTGAGGGAAAGGTGCGCCTACTTCCAAAAAAAGAATCGGAATAAGAATAAGCAACGTAAACTCCTCTGTCTCCCACCAGCACGGCATCAAAAGCGGCAATCGGTCAGTTTTTTTTTGTCTTGTGAGTCGTTGAGATAGTTTACATACATGAACTGCACATGGACAAACATCCAGATCCGGAAAACTGATTCGTAGCCCATACAAATAATGTTCCCGTGCGGGAGTCTAATCCGCGACCCGCAGTTCTGTGGCTATACGCTTAGTCATAACGCCACCGAGCCGAAGATGGCTTCCGACAGATGCTGTTCACTCTTTCTCGAAGATGCGAAATCTATCTAGAATAAATAGACCGGGGATCAGAATGATAAAACAATTTTTTTACTTTATCACAATTTCATTCTGCAGTCCAGTGTAGAAAGAAGAAATCGAACGTTTCAATAAAATCTAGATATTAAGTGTATCAAATCATGGATGAAAGTTATTACCAAAAAACAATAAAGGTGTTAATCCTTTTACTGCTAATAGATAAAATCACAATTATAACTTTCATTAAATGATATAACACAAAACATCGTAGCTTATGTTTCAAATACAAATTTTTAAATCGTTCTACTTTATTACACAGGATATAGTAAAAGAAAGAGATAACATCTATAAAGAAATATAATGGATTTCTAGACATTGTTAAAAATAAAACTTTTAAAACGGCACGGAACGAGCACTTACCAACGACAACGTAATAATTGTATAATATTACAAAAGTGAGTAAGCCGCAATTTATTTTACATTTAGTTTCATGATAATAAAAAAAATGTTTTGTATGATTTAAAATTGTGTAACCAATTGACTGTCATTAAAAAAGAAAACAATTGAAGTAATTTTTTTCAAAAGCTGAAATTTAATTTTTATTTAAAACTAATATTGCCAAACAAGATGAAATGTTTTCTTTTTTATTATGCTAATCATATATTGTTATATATTTGTTATAATTATACATTGTTGTACTACTAACTGTATATTTATTATAGTATGTTGTTATAAAACCTACCTTACACCTACTTCACAGCTGTTTTCGTTTCCAAACGTTAAATATCTATTACATTTTAGAATTTATTTATTGACGTATTTTCAATTTCGTTTCTCAATAATTAAAACTCACAAAAATAATGACGTCTCCGTATCGTTGACGTGTATACTAAAACCTCTGTAGCACGACGGCATGGACTCCCGTCGTTAGGCACGCGGAAACGCGACGTTTAAAATTTACGGCACAACAGAAATCGCACGTTCGTGAGGCAAGATCGCTTATCGTAAACAACTTAAAGACTATAGTAACTTATCCGCATATTACGTACAACCAAATAATATGTGTATGAGGGACCCTTTCTTCCCGTGGGAGTCGTAGGAGAAGCCGTGAAAATCTCAATGGCTGCCGACTGATGACGGGATAACCATCTAGGAAAAATATCAAACCAAAATTAAGCATATCGATGACTGACAGCAGCGTCTAAGATGCGAGGTGTTTCGTACAGTGATCGCCAATATTATTGCAAGTTCCCCTTATGGGAGAGGTCTATGGCCTAAAGTAAACTATTCACAGGCTGGTAAGGAAGGAAGAAGGAAAGGAAGGGGCAACTCATCCGTAGATTTCGTTCGTAAATGTCGACTAGGAAGATGTCAGAAACATCTCCGTCGGTTGAAACACTATACCTTAGTTATCTAGACGGGTGAAGTATCACTATACTGTATGGCACTGCATTACGGAAGCTTCTCCTGTACCGTATCTTTAGCAGTAAACTATTAAGAGTCTACTAAAGAAGAGTCGGCTTGCTGTGTACTACCGGCGAAAGAATACCTTTAATATCAAGGATAAATACTTAAGGCATCAGTAAATCTCTAACAAAAAGTAAAACATAAAATTGTCGAGGAAGTTTACACAGTCTTTAACAAAATTTATTTCTCTAGCCAATTTTTTTGTTTTGTAAAAGTAAATACTTAAGTATTTCTCTTCAGACATCATAAACATCGTATTTTTTACATAAGCTATTACATCTGCAGGACTCTGCTTCCGCAATACACTTTTTGCCCTTGCCTTGATTTTTGTCCTTTTATGACAGTCATGTGAAGAAAAACCGTAAAAGAAATAACACCGTTCTAAAGAAAAATTATGACTTTTCTTTTACTTTAGTCGATATCGGCCAGGAGAAGATCACAAAAAGAAGTTGAGCAGATTTGTTATCAATCGTCTTCTATGACACCAATGAAGTAATGAGCCCAGTCCGCCACACGGAATGGCCTAAAGTCAGGGGTCATCTCGAAGTTACTTATATTAGGAAATCTACGAATATTGGGGATAGAATTCGGTATGATCCACGTTTTTTTTGGTTAGTTTACATTCTTAGAACATATTCTTTCAGCTTTACAACATTTTAGTAAGGCTTTCTAGTATTGACGCGAACACTATACATTTGAAATTGAACTATTATTTACGGATTTTCTCCCCCGTGAACATGGCTGCTGTAAAGCACTCGAAACATCGGAAATATAAAAATAAAATTAAACACGATAAAATAATCATTCAATGCGTAAATAATAGTTTAATTTCAAACATTTTAATAGTCTTCTTCTTGACATTTTTGTAAAAGCCACGCTTGACAGACGCGTGGCGATGCACTACCCGGCATGCCTTAAGCACTGCTACCAATATGTGGTAATTGATTTGGACGTCCATGAGTAGGTGATTCGCCTTCGGGCCATGAGGCAACACTCAAGAGATGACGGAGTGGCCGATTCTCATATGTCGTCACACGCCGAAACTTTCTTTAAAATTCCAAAGTGCTGCACACTGCTTTGCAAATGTGACCCATTCAGTTCTTACAGAGGCCACTAAAATTATATTGCTCGAATTTAACGCGAGCGATGCCCGCAGCAAGGATATAAAGCACGCATTACATAAATAATTATTTAACTATTCGGTGCGAGCACGCGACAGCCTTGCGAACGGCCTTTACGTCAACCATTGAACCCTTTCAACTATCACCTACTCCCAAACCATTCCTTTAGTTTAATGATACGTTGCAATTGAATCTGAACGAATAATTTCTGTTCATGAGATTTAATTTCCTTGGTTACAATGATATGAATGTTAAACGGTGACTTCCGTCATGTATGTGTAACACCTCGTTGAATTAGATTAATTTACATCCGTATAGACGTCATAATAAAAGAGTGTATAGAAAATTGACGACTATTGAATCAGCCAGTCAATACTTACAAAATAAAATAATTTTATCCTTTCTATCAATATTATGAATGTGAATGTTTATATGTTTTAATGTTTGCAGTCATGTGAGCGGTTGCTAGGGTATAGAACGATAATGGCACGTCAATTACCGATACTTATAGTAAGTAATAACTAAGACTTGTGAAATGTGAAATTTTTTAATGAAATCTTATAATGATTCAACAATAGGCTTGTTCTAAAGTTACTATTTATAATACGTGCAAAATACCTGTCGAACTATAGTTATGTTTGAACGAACAGACAGACACACAGGATACGCATTTGTTTTATTAACAACCGCGGGGGTTTAACATACTAACCGACGTAAACATACTAACGCATTATAATAATATGTGTATATTGGTGTGATTATATATTGATATAATTGTCATGGACGAAGTCACGGGCACAGTTAGTTTTGGTTATAATATAACTAAATAATATAGAAACAACTCAAAATCAAACAATGTTATTTTCTTATATTATAAACGTAAAATGGTGATGATGCTGGATATCAAAATGATAAATAAAATTCACTATCGGTCCCACCACTCGAATTGTCTTAAAAGGGTGTAACGTTTGCTTAAAATCAGCAGTTGTTTAAATGGGTATTGGTATGGGTTTTAGATAAAATATATCTGCTAGGTGGTAGGACTCCTTTTTTGCCTAGGAATCTGTCTCTGTTTCTGCCGCTAAGCATCAGAGCTCTGCTGTATTCCCGTCTGAAAGGAATGGAGGGCCAGTATAGTTACAGGCTGTGATGCATTACAAGTTAGTCCTTGGACATGATCATCGTCTATAGCCTTCTTTGTTTGAATGTGGTTGCACATGTCCACGGGTGGCAGTAGCCACTTTCCATAAAGTAGACTCCTAGGTTAGCAAGATAATATAAATAATGAATATTTTTAGCCAACGTAACAAACAAAAGATACTAACCATAACGACTAAACTACTAATGACACTGCAACAGGGTTCCCATCAAAATATATCCATAGATTCTGAAGTTATGCGTATTCAGACAACTACCCCTGCTCTTAAGCTCCTTTTATAAGTAGCATGAAGATATATATATATATTATAGCCATAGTAAACAGTAGTAACAGTAGTAAAGTAACAGCCTGTAAGTGCCCACAGCTGGGCAAAGGTCACCTTCCCAAATATTTGAGAGGGTTTTGGAGTCGGGAAGGGCCCGCCACGCTGCTCGAGTGCGGGTTGGCTGGCTTCACTTATCCTCGTCATAATATTTTCTTTTTTTTATAAGACATGCAGGTTTCCTCACGATGTTTTCCTTCACCGCAGAGCACGTGGTTAATTCAACACTTATAATTCCTAATAACAATTTCAGTGGTGCCAGCACGGGAAATCGAACCCAGGTCATTCGCGCACTATGAAACTAAAGCGAGCGCTCTGATCTAGGCTACCACGGCTTTATAACCATTATATTCATATAACCACAAAATTCCTAAAAATGCTGCAATTTAAGTCGTATCAATTTACGTCTATTGCTTTTTTATGTTATGATTATTCGTGCCTTCTTCGCCGCACATTTAGAACATAGCGTAATGATATTATTGGGCTACTATTTAATACATCGGCTAAACTCTTAAGTGTTACCTTCTTTAAAGTTGCATCTTCTATATTATGCGTATTAAAACAAAACAATTACAGACAAACTGACAACTTTTCCAAAATTTATTGTTTTTACATAATAAATATATTTTTAGTACAGTATTGGTATATAAATAGTCTTCTTAGAGTTTTATTATAGATTTGATTATTTTTAAGAACACTTATTGATTACGGTACTATATATGTATGTTTTCGTAAGTTGTCACTTATTTTGTCAAATAGAATTAAATTAATGGCAGTGATTGGCGGATATTCATATCCTGGTTGTGATTATTAACGTGAGAATTAAGCCAAAATGCCTTTACCTTAAACAGTCAAAATTACAACGGAAGGCTGTGATTAACACTCAAAACTTATTAGAGCAAACATCTACGATAATTCAGTAATCTAGGAATGTTTTTTTCTTATTGCGTCTATGCATGTCTTTTAAATATATTAGGCGATTGCGTGACTATGCGAAATCAGCGTCGAAACCTCGGCACAGACCACTGCCTCAATTCAAAACTCTATCTATAATTCGGTAGGTCCTCAATGCCGATGCAATTATTATCATACTATGGTATATTTTATTCCGTATAATTAGTCCACTGCAAACAGATCAATAATTTGAGGACTACGATGTGTGAAAATAACGCTTAGTGTCCCCTAGGTTAAGTTCACTACTGACATATTGTAAAAGATTACATTTCAAAACATATTAATTTACTTTTGACACTGTATTGGTTTATTTTAAAATGTAAATAACATTTTTACACCGGCATTAATTAAAACTAGCTAGAGTTTCTTTCCGGTTCTTCTTCGATAAGATCATACGAACCGATATTCATTTTGGCGTTTCCATAGAGCTTTAAACAAGCTTTAAATTTAATAAAAAAAAGTGTTGTAAAATAAAGCGCATACAAAAGCTGGTATGCATTTCCTGAAAGGTAAGGGTTCTTGCCTATATTCCCTATACATATCTTGTTAACATACCGAAAATTTCCTTTGATACGTAAACAGTGTACCTAACATATCAACATGCATTTAAAAGCATCTCACTAAAATACTAAACCTTTTTGCTCTTTCACTTAATTCCTAAATTTCACAGAAACAAAAATGTCTATACTGTGTGCTTTAGGCAAATTGTCTTATTATTCACTGTTAGTACTAGCGACATGACAGTATCGTCTAACAATTACTTCTCTAAAGTTACCATTTAGAGTGTAAATTGCATCGTTACGAAGCAAATTAGTTCTTTGCTCGGTTATTCCGCTCCTAGACTACACCGTTTTGCAAAGAAACCTTGAAAATTAGACACGACCACCATTGTGTTCACATAAGTAAACAATTTGCACAAGCGACTTCCATTATGTCCGAAATGTAATGACAAGGACACAATTTTATTTTCACGAAAGCTGGTGACAACGTTTGTAACTAACTTTTGTGTAAGTTTAAAGAAACTTGTTTCATTCAAAACCATATCTATGCTTCAAAAAAGGAGGAGATCGGACCGGGAGACCGTATCCCCAAATGTTAAGCTCTGGCGACCGGTCGGTCAATTAGTTAATCTAGTAACTTAGATTAAGTTGGGTCCTGCAGTGGACAATTAACAGTTATGATTGATTGATCTGATGTCTCCCTGGTAGATTTTGCTCTTGGCGATATTGTTCAATTAGCTACCAGTAGCTGTCATTCGCGTAGTTATAGGTACATTGAAGTACTATTTGTAGTACTATTTAAGCGCAAACACAGAAACACTTATATAATATCATTTTATACGCACTTAACATTGTTTTAACTGTAGAGTAAAATTAGCGCAATGAAAATTTGAAATGCCTGCCCGGTAATTTGGGCAAGCCGCCGTTACGCCAATCATCATAGCTCGTGGTAATTGTCTAACAAAATCGGTGTTTCACCACGAGATATGACGTAGTCACCTTGAATTTTCAGATAATAGCACGCTTTTCAATACTAAATAATATATGCTGCACTTATAACACACATATATAGACGCTGAGATATATAAAAGAAGGAAGACAGTTTTGTTATAGTATCTGGAATATATTCAAATCCTACTTTTATAGATCACTAGCTACTTTAATTTTTTATTATAAAGTAAAAAAGTAAGGTAGCAGCCTGTAAGTGCCCACTGCAAAGGCCTTTTCGTCAAATATTACTGAGAGGGTTTTGGAACCGGGAAAGGCACGACACGCTGCTCCAGTGCGGGTTGGCCTTCACATATCCTCTAAACATATTTTTTTAATTTAATGCCCACTTCTGGACAAAGGACTCCACTCAAATATTTTTAAAGGAAATTTAAATTCTTACATAAAAAAGCGTATATGAGGAACACGTTAATTTCAATATATTGCATAAAATTAAGACACGTATGACATTTAATTTTACACATTTATCTATTGCTTCAATTATACTTTTTTTACTGTAATTCTAATAGTTTTGATTTAAAGCCGATCTTTTTTATTGCTATACTGTAATTGCTATTATCATCCTTTAGGCCTTGGAGAAAAATACCACAATCCCGCAGCATTCGGAAAAAATTAGGTGGCTATATAGGTCATTAAGGAAACCATATAAGTATCGATTTTTAAATGTTTAACGTTCAATTGCTTAAAAGTATCTTTTAATGGGGCAACACAGTGACACTTGGCATTTAATACCCGGTCGGATAAAGAAGGTGAGTGATAAATAATATAAGATTAACATATAATTCTAATAAAAATTATTTCCTATATCTTTCTCCCTCATATGAGAGACAAGTACAATATATAAACATGTAGCTAAAACTATTTCTGTTTTTAAGAAAAGAGTCAAAGTCCACCTATATGTCAGTATGAATTAATGGCACTATTCTATTATGTGTTTATATATCTATATATTTATTTATGTATATTTATGTATAAGTAGGTATATGTAGATTTATATAGAACGTTTCGCATATATGTATGGTTTATTTATTTTTTTGTATTGTACGTGCGCAATCTACCATTGACTAGCTATTCTCCTGTCGCATGTCTGCTGGAAGAAATTTCTTAAGAAATAAGCAGTACCTTTGTACAGACCATTTCTTCCTATCCTATTTCTTTTTTTCGGGGTTTTACTTGTGTGTACATAAATTATTAAATAAAAGTAGATAACGTTATAAATATGCTAAACCTAAATAATCCAAACGTGTAACAGGCAGCAGCGTCTTAAGTCCAAGGTGTCTAGTACTGTGTTCGCCAATCCGCCTTGCAAGCGAAGCAATTACGGACAGCATTACAGGATGTTAAAGCAAAATTGCTTTAAGTCTAGTTTACTATCTCGACCTATTTTAGTCCACTGCTGAATGCAGCCAAACCCAGCAGATATTTTTTCGGTTCGCCCATACTCACCACGCTATTGTGGTTGGTTGATTGGGTTGTTGAGCGCAGTGCTGGAACTCTCGTACTGATAATGATGCTCCCCATCACCAGCCTCTGGGATTTGGGTTTGGTTTGGTTTGGGCAGATCCAATTCAAATGGATATTCCGTTGTCATTCGGTCGCCAGAGCCTAGTTTATTGCAGGGTGTACCACATACAGGTGAGATGATAGTACCTCCTTACACCTCTAGTCTAGTTGAAAGTAAACAAATTTTAAACAAGTTTAAAAATTGCAAATTAGTTACTTTGCTTAATCCCGTGTGTAAAATCATAAAATGGTAAAATTATTACTCGTATTTCGCGAATACTAGATGTTGAAATGAAATTAATGTAACAGTTTTTATGCAGTTTAATTTTGAGTTTAATTATTAATTTTGGTCCGATCTACTCTGAAGGCGCTGCACACTGTCTTGAAGGCGTGCAGTGGTTTGATTGGAGTTCATTGAGTGCAGTGCTGGGATTTGGGTTTGGTTTGGTTTGGGCAGATCCAATTCAAATGGATATTCCGTTGTCATTCGGTCGCCAGAGCCTAGTTTATTGCAGGGTGTACCACATACAGGTGAGATGATAGTACCTCCTTACACCTCTAGTCTAGTTGAAAGTAAACAAATTTTAAACAAGTTTAAAAATCGCAAAATTAGTTACTTTGCTTAATCCCGTGTGTAAAATCATAAAATGGTAAAATTATTACCGTATTTAAGAAAAGAGTCAAAGTCCACCTATATGTCAGTATGAATTAATGGCACTATTCTATTATGTGTTTATATATCTATATATTTATATATTTATTTATGTATATTTATGTATAAGTAGGTATATGTAGATTTATATAGAACGTTTCGCATATATGTATGGTTTATTTATTTTTTTGTATTGTACGTGCGCAATCTACCATTGACTAGCTATTCTCCTGTCGCATGTCTGCTGGAAGAAATTTCTTAAGAAATAAGCAGTACCTTTGTACAGACCATTTCTTCCTATCCTATTTCTTTTTTTCGGGGTTTTACTTGTGTGTACATAAATTATTAAATAAAAGTAGATAACGTTATAAATATGCTAAACCTAAATAATCCAAACGTGTAACAGGCAGCAGCGTCTTAAGTCCAAGGTGTCTAGTACTGTGTTCGCCAATCCGCCTTGCAAGCGAAGCAATTACGGACAGCATTACAGGATGTTAAAGCAAAATTGCTTTAAGTCTAGTTTACTATCTCGACCTATTTTAGTCCACTGCTGAATGCAGCCAAACCCAGCAGATATTTTTTCGGTTCGCCCATACTCACCACGCTATTGTGGTTGGTTGATTGGGTTGTTGAGCGCAGTGCTGGAACTCTCGTACTGATAATGATGCTCCCCATCACCAGCCTCTGGGATTTGGGTTTGGTTTGGTTTGGGCAGATCCAATTCAAATGGATATTCCGTTGTCATTCGGTCGCCAGAGCCTAGTTTATTGCAGGGTGTACCACATACAGGTGAGATGATAGTACCTCCTTACACCTCTAGTCTAGTTGAAAGTAAACAAATTTTAAACAAGTTTAAAAATTGCAAATTAGTTACTTTGCTTAATCCCGTGTGTAAAATCATAAAATGGTAAAATTATTACTCGTATTTCGCGAATACTAGATGTTGAAATGAAATTAATGTAACAGTTTTTATGCAGTTTAATTTTGAGTTTTTGCTTTAATTCGGGCTACAGTCGGCTTTAATTATTAATTTTGGTCCGATCTACTCTGAAGGCGCTGCACACTGTCTTGAAGGCGTGCAGTGGTTTGATTGGCGGGATCACCAGCCGGAGGCAGCACTCAGCCATCTTCTCTGTTACAAGAAATGATGTGTGTGATGTGGATGGCTTATTCTAGAACTGTAGAATTGATTTCAATAGTCTCGCGAATCATCCTTGGCAGAAATCGCTGTTCTTTTGCGGGTTTTGTGGTAATCTTCTGGGGACTCCTATATTCAGCAGTGGACTTGCTGGCTGTAATAAATAAATGAATGAAGTCTGTTTTTGTCAAGAGATATGTATTTAATCATAAATATTGCTATTATTAATATCTATCAAGATATTACAGAATGTATCTTTTGAGGTCGACCAAGGCGGGCGGAACAGTCGGTCATGATAGCATTGTTAACCATTCATTATGTTAATGGTATTTTATGAAATTTATTATTGTATACAAACAATGCTTTGAATATCTAAGTTGCGCATTTAATTTTCGGCTTCTACTGTAGTAATAGGTATTGGTTAACAGACAATCCGAAATTTTATTAGGTATCGATTTCGTATTAAAATTTGATCTCGTCGATGTAGCAATGGACTTTCAAAATTTGTCGCAAGTATTTGTACATGACTTACCAAAACTAAATATCGATTACTCAAAAATTATTGAAGCTCAGGAGAAAAGGAGCTTGTATCCGCACCTGAATCATCAATCCGCATGTCCAGCATGACGGTTACCGCATGTCCTTCCCTTGGGAACTTCTATGTCCAGTGGTCGACTATTGAAAGGTTGTCAAAGAAGAAGAACTGAAAATTATTCAAAACAGTATTACGATTGTCTTCAAAGCTATGGGTCGCCAGTTCGACTCACGCACGAAACGAAGGAGAAACACAGGAGAGATCTTACAGCGGGGTAACGTTATATTTAGAAGAAATGAAAGTTGATGTTTATAAAAGTAAATCGCAACTGTGATTAAAATTTAATGTTCGCTCTGTTGACAGCGCACTAATGACCGACTGACAGCGAAAAATCTTTTTTAATGTCCGGAGACCAAATCTCACAGATTAGTAATGGTCACCAGCATATCCAGTGCGAGAGAGCCAGTTCGACGCTCACCGACCTTTTAGCGCAGGTTGGTGTATATGAAAAACCTGACTGATGTCCAGCTGTGAATTAAGAAGGGCTAAGGATGAATATAGAAAAAGTCTTACTACTTTCTTTGATTAGTTTATTATATTTATATCGATAATAGTACAAATATTCCATGAAATTGTACAAAGAATACTGCCACCTCAGTATTCGATGACATGAGTAAAAAGTAGTAAGTAGAAAAAAATCGTGATATACTTGGAAAATAAAACATTTTCTAAATACAAAATTTCACGCAAATCGTTAGAGCCGTTTTCAAAAACCCAATTACTATATACTACAAAAAGAGTTGGTCGCTGAAAGTATAGACACTTACAAACAAAGAAATTTACGTTTTAGTAGGAGATGAGTAGATGGAGTTTTTTTGTTTATTGAATTAATATAGGTTTCAATCTTTTTATTGACTGTTTGTGGGTAATTCATACCATAACGTGCACTAACTAGTACACAATTTGAAAACCTTATAACCATATATATTTATGATAAGGTTCAAAAGTTTTCGAAAATGTCAATTGGAATATATTTTCATACAGTTGAAAGAATATTTTTTTATAGGAAAGATAGCAAACGAGACCGCGGCTCACCTGATGGTAAGTGATTACCGATGTGATTTTCTGATATTGCTCACGTACATGTGCAATATCAGAAAATCTCTGAATTAGTAATGGTCACCAGCATATCCAGTGCGAGAGAGCCAGTTCGACGCTCACCGACCTTTTAGCGCAGGTTGGTGTATATGAAAAACCTGACTGATGTCCAGCTGTGAATTAAGAAGGGCTAAGGATGAATATAGAAAAAGTCTTACTACTTTCTTTGATTAGTTTATTATATTTATATCGATAATAGTACAAATATTCCATGAAATTGTACAAAGAATACTGCCACCTCAGTATTCGATGACATGAGTAAAAAGTAGTAAGTAGAAAAAAATCGTGATATACTTGGAAAATAAAACATTTTCTAAATACAAAATTTCACGCAAATCGTTAGAGCCGTTTTCAAAAACCCAATTACTATATACTACAAAAAGAGTTGGTCGCTGAAAGTATAGACACTTACAAACAAAGAAATTTACGTTTTAGTAGGAGATGAGTAGATGGAGTTTTTTTGTTTATTGAATTAATATAGGTTTCAATCTTTTTATTGACTGTTTGTGGGTAATTCATACCATAACGTGCACTAACTAGTACACAATTTGAAAACCTTATAACCATATATATTTATGATAAGGTTCAAAAGTTTTCGAAAATGTCAATTGGAATATATTTTCATACAGTTGAAAGAATATTTTTTTATAGGAAAGATAGCAAACGAGACCGCGGCTCACCTGATGGTAAGTGATTACCGATGTGATTTTCTGATATTGCTCACGTACATGTGCAATATCAGAAAATCTGCAGGTGCGTTGCCGGCTTTTAAGGAAATGTGGGGAGGATGAAGGGCCCCACCCGGGGAGGAGGAAAGAAGAGGCAGGTGAGCCTCCGGTTACCTCACGCACCGAACGAAACATAGAAGCACAAGATGCCTTTACATCCCGATCTTCTGCGAGGCCATTCGAGCAGCAGCAAAGCCGCGGCTTGGCTCTGCCCCGTTCTGCGCGGTACCGCACTTTGCACATCACTCTTAGTCAGAATTTGGTATCATTTACCGTTTTATTTTCCTGGATATATTGTCCTATAAATTTAAATAGTAATATTTGCACACTGGTGATGTTTTCAGAACATCTAGCAATGTGAGGCTGCTGCTCCAGACAGCCTCGTGCTAGTTCTACCACCTTAAAATCTTGGTGTATCAAATCTGATGTAATATGTAATCTAGATCTAATCATAATCATACTAATACATACCGGAGTATATCTAACAACCCTGTCTTCCAATGGCCATGGGTACTGCAAAGCACCCAAAGTTAAACGCGAATAAAAAGTAGATCTAGTATACCCATATTGGAAGTAAATAGGAAATATTCTTGCATAATATATGTTTGCTTCTTTTGTGTAACGACATCCGCCAAAGTTATTTGATGCAAGATCTAAACATTTGTCCCTTTAATTATTACCACCATTCAAGGTATCTGTATAAATAACATGTCCATATAATTATTTCACCGGCATATTTTACTCTAGTAAATTCACAGTATAAGGTAACATACCCATTACTAAGACCATCGGAAGCAAATTTATGTAAAAAAAACAAGGTTTAGTTGAACATCTAAAATAACTTTGCCGTTTTGAAAATAATACCTTTGCCAAAATAAGCTACGGCCTAATGAATTAATGGACTTACTTTTTAATAAATACAACAAAAATCTTCCTACTGGCTGATATAAATACAAACATAAATATAACATATTTTTATATTAATTGCGTAGTTTTAGCATATTTGTAGTTTTAATTTTCAGCTGATGGTTGGTTTTGTAAATTTCTGTTAATATTTGTTATATGTGTAGTATTTGTTTGAATAAAATAAAATAAAGTTTGAGTACAAAATAAAATTCTACTACTTTCAGAGCATGTGTCGTTTCTTTTTCTTTTTCACCTGCTATTTACTATTAAAACTTTAAAAGCAGACCGTAAAGTACCAGCTTGTAATGCCAACTTCTGGACAAAGGACTCCGCTCAAATATTTTTTAAGAGAGATTGAAGCCGGGAAAGCTCCACCACTCTACTCCAGTTCGGGTAGGCGGACGTCACACGTCCTCGAAATCGTATTTTTTATGATTTTTCAGACATGCCGGTATCCTCACGATATATTCCTTCACCACCGAGCATGTGGTAAATGGATCGAACCCAGGTCACTCATCTAACTAAACCAAACGGTCCGATCACTAGGGTACCTCATTTCTCAACTAACGAGATAGACTGTAAAATAAATAAAATTATGATTAGTTTGAACTTTATATAATTAACGATTACATTATGCTTCCTTCTAATATTTCAAATGGAAAAGGTTGTATGTTTAAAGTTTTACGAACCCGATTACGTCCTAAATACAATTCAGACGAGAAGAAAACTTTGTCATGGAATAAGATCAATGGATTCCACTCGATCAAGATTCCCTTGGAGTTAAATTTAATATCATTTAAGCAGCGCCGCGGGCTGCTCCGTCAGTACGATTCAGAGTACTAAAGTGGTACGGAAAACATATAACTAGCGGCAGGTCACTTCACATCAGCCAATAGACAATACGCCTGTCGTCCAGATCTACTTGTGCGTAATTGAATGTGAAACGCCTTGACATTTGTATAATTGGATATTGCAAAATGTTATATCCGGATACATAAATTAAAGTTACTTTATCCTACACACACCTGCCTTTAATATTGCCATTAAACAACGTCATAATGCAACAAATACCCAACTAAGTATTACTTTGTTCAAGCGGTCAACCACTAAATCAAACTCGATTATGCGGCATTATTAACCACATGAGAGAACTCACACATCAATTCAAATAATGCTCAATAATTAAAAGTCTTGAAATAGTGCGTATTACCAGTGATTCCTGCCGAGATGAGGGTAAAAATCCTAACCAAAGCCAGTTTTTGTGCAAGACACAAATTATTAGTTAGTTGAATAATCTTTACTATGATCGTAATGCATAACCTTCATAAATATAATCAAGTCTCAGAAAATCGCACCAAGCTTAAGTGTCTCCCGATCCGCCTTTGCCGGAATACTCTTTTTGCTGACACTACATTCCCAATGCATTCTTTCTGCTGTCTACAGAATATTATTTAATATATCTTTGAATGAACGTGTTTCAGTTTCTCTACTCCTCTGATAATCTTTCTCCACAATCCAACGAAAACCTTTCCTTTTAAAATTCTATGTACTCCTTTAATTTTAATAAAAATTTTTCTCTGTTGTAGTGGTTAAACTATGGAACTCCTTACTGTTGAACTCCATCTGTTAAACATGCTCAAACCTTAAAATTATCTATCATTATCTTTTTTTTCAGGTTTTCTTTTCTTCGCTCTCTCTTTCTCTCTCTCCCTCTTATCTTAATAGACACGCTGATGTCAATGAAAGTCTGTTTTCTTCGTCGCGCACATTTTGTATCGAATTTCAAAAGAAGATTGTTTCATAAACTCGTAAGCGTACCTAAGTACAGGAAGCTACGAAGAACGTTTGAGTATCTGTGTTTGCGTGTCGAAGTTAATAACAACCGATAGTATTGGGACGTTTCGCTGTGATCGAAATTATAATTCAAAAATAAAAATTAAATTGTGTTTTTTGATTACGACTTGCTAGTAATTACAGACTTTTTTTTTTTTTTTTATGAAAAAATAGGCCTGCGTTTGACCTCAATCTTGCCCGATGGAAAGCGAAGATGAGGCCTAGGATGGTACATGCTTGCCTAGATGTCTGTTCACTTTGGCCTTGAAGATATCCAGGTTATAGGCCTCCGGAAAAACCGACCTCGGCAGAGAGTTCCACTCCTTAGCCGTCCGCACAAAGAAAGAAGAGGCAAACCGCCTCGTGCGTAATGGAGGAATGTCTACAACATAAGGGTGGAACTTCTCGCCGCGTCTAGTCGTTCGGTGATGGAAAGGGAAGAGGTATTGGGTTATGCAAAACCTCCGCACACTCTCCGAAATGAATTCGATTAAAACCGAGAGGCAGGCCACTCGTCTACGGTGTTCGAGGCTTTGAAGTTTTGCCTCTACTAGTGAGTCACTGCCTATGATCCTCTTCGCTCGGCGCTCCAACGAGTCCAAAGCATCAAGCTGATGTTTAGCCGAACCATCCCAGAGGTGGGAACAGTATTCCATGCAAGAGCGGACTTGAGCTTTGTATAGATTTAAGAGCTGCTCCGATGTGAAGTACCGTCTCACCCCCGAGAGGATACTAAGTTTTTTGGCAGCAGTGTTTGCTATGGACTCGATGTAACGACCGAAATTTAGGTTAGAAGAGAGATCTATACCTAAGAGCTCAAGACGGTCATTTACCGGAACGGGGACATTCCGGAAAGTCGGAGTCAGTTGGAATGGACTCCGTTTCGCCGAAAAAGACAAGCCTGTGTTTTTGAGGTTAAACTCGACAAATTGGCATCACCCCATTGGGAAACAGCCTCCAAAGTCGAGTTCCTCCCTCAATCATCGATTCTCTGAAAGACTGGACTTTTGCCCCAGACTTCGCATCGGACAAGTATCTCCCCGAGACTGTGCTGTCATCTGCATACCCAAAGATATCGGGTGTTACCAGCAGGTCGTTGATGTGCAGCAAAAAAAGAGTCGCGGAGAGCACAGACCCCTGAGGCACACCGGCATTAATATCATGGAGATCGGACGAGGCGCCATTAACGACAACCCGAATCGATCTGTTCCTCAGGAAATCCTCGATCCAGATGCAAAGCTCGGGAGCAATACCATATGCCGGAAGCTTGCCAATGAGACTTGCGTGCCAGACCCTGTCGAAAGCCTCAGAGATATCAAGAGACACGGCAAGAGCTTCACCGTGTCTCTCAATGGCTTCGCTCCAGTGGTGAATAGCATACACAAGAAGATCCCCAGTAGATCGGCCTCGACGAAACCCGAATTGACGGCCACTGAGGAGGTCGTTGTCCTCCAGGTATGCAAGGAGGCGGTTGTTTAAAACGCGCTCCATAACCTTACAGAGTATGGAGGTGATTGCGATAGGTCGGTAGTTGGCAGGGTCGGCACGACTTCCTTTCTTAGGTACAGGTTGGACATTGGCAATCTTCCAGGACTTCGGAACTTGACCAGTCCTCAGGGACAAGCGATATAGGCGAGTCAGAACAGGAGACAACTCAGGCGCCACATGACCGCAAGACAATGGCAGGAATGCCGTCTGGCCCACTAGCCTTATTCACATCTAGAGTTCTGAGTATTTTGAGTACCTCTTTTTGCCGAAGTACCTCAGGCATTGCAGAGTCACAACGAGGTAGCAAAGGTGGGCAGCAGCAGCATCTAGTTGTGAATTCTTCGCAAATAGAGAGGCAAACATGTCTGCTTTCTCTTTGGCGGTGTGAGCTAATGAGCCATCAGACTTCTGCAATGGTGGGAAAGAAGACCGGCAGAAATTGGCTTCGACCGATTTGGCAAGAGACCAGAAAGCTTTACTCCCGGATGGGTAAGACGCTAGTTTGGCTCCAATACGGCCAATATGGTCGAAGCGGGCCTTGCGGAGGGCACGTTTGCAGGACTTGGCAGCACTATTGAAGGCTCTTTTCAGTTTCGGGACATTCGGCGCTTTGCGGGCTCGAGCATCCGCCCACTCTTGGTAAGCTAAGTGCTTAAGTGCTTCGGCACTATCACACTCAGAGTTGAACCAAGGGCGGGCTCTCACATGGAGTGAGATATCAGAATATGGAACAAAATATTCCATAGCCTGATATATCACTCCAGAAACAACATCCGCGCAGCACGCCGGGTCGTCTGAAGAGAAGCATAAGTGCTGCCATGGGTAGGATGCAAAGAAATGCCGCATCTCATCCCAATCAGCTGACTTGTATCGCCATACACGCCTAGTCCCCATGTGTTCGGGTTCAGGTGGCGAGCAGACAGACACAGATTTCACCAGACAGTGGTCGGAGCTACCTAACGGGGAGGAGACTGCAACTTGATATCGGTCTGGATCAGTTGTCATCAGAAGGTCCAAGCAATTGGCCGTGTGGCCATCAATATCAGGTATCCGAGTAGCGCCAGCTACCACTTGGGAGAGACCTACCGGTAGAGCAAATGCATATGCTAATCTCCCGGCATGGTCAGTGTTTAGGTATGGGTACAGCCACTCCTGGTGGTGGGCGTTGAAGTCCCCCAGAACAACTAGCTGCGCTGACGGGTACCTGAGCTGAGCTTTTTCCGCAGAGTCAGTTAGATACTGAAAGAGCCTGGTCGTCTCCATGTTGTCGGTATGCGACCGATAAACACTGGCATAGAGTATCTGCTCCAAGCCAGTGTTCACCAGAACCCACAATACGGAAAAACTGGAATCCTCTAGGTTACGGAGACGTCGACAGCAGATGTCATCGCGAGCATACACGCAGGTGCCAGCGCGAGATTTAAAACTTCCACAAATTATAAAATTTTGAGATCTGATCAGGAAGATTATCTATTGCTACGAAATGAAAAATATTAGTCTTATCTTTTCTTTTCGAATAAAAGTTACCTCCCACTGTAGAAATTTCTCCTATGTCACGTTGGCAGTTTACATACATAAATTGCACATTTACAAACACCCAGACAATGCGAGAAACGAACCCGCGATTCGCAGCACCGCAGCCACACGCTTAGCCACTACGCCACCGAGCCGTCAATACTCATTCCATCTTAATACTCAGCATACTGCATCACTTGATTCTTTATCTAGGAAGAATGAAGGTGTCAATTATCAGTTAGTTACCTCATATTATCAAGTAAACTTTGTGTTCGTTTGTCATGCTAATAAGAAAAAATGTTTTTATTGCAACAATCTTCGACGTAATACGCTTTGGTGTTTAGAAAGTCACTCAAAAATAATCTTATTTATATAAAAAAAGAAACACTAATCAAGGAGTGGGCGTAATATTATTTTGTGAACCCAGTCGCCTCTTCCAGGCTCGTTGTCTAAATCGTACTGTTTTTAAAAAACATGATAAACTTTTGACCATAAGCATCCCCGACATAGGTCTTTATGCATTGCGGTATGATATATGATTCCTTAATATCAAGGGTTAAGGTATAAAATATGCCGTTTTATATTGAAAAATTCAAACACCATTATTTTCAAAAAAATATATATTATTATTCGAAGTATTTGACCTCATTATCTATAAATTTCTACCATCTCGGGAGAAGATCAATTATGCTTTTGTGATAGAACTCTGGGGATCTGGATTCTACAAAGTCTATGAAGACATTTTAAACCGCTTCCGGAAAACAAAATTATTTTCTTTGCAATCAATTGTTTACCAAATTGCAAGTGGTTGGGGCTAGATCTGGCGAGTACGGAGGATGCCATATGGTTTCTAACTGCAAGTCTTGTAAGTTTGTCGAGCAGTGTGAGGTCTTGCGTTATCATGGAGCAATAATGGCGAAGATCGATTGACGAGTCGTGATTGTTACTGTGAGAGTTTCACCATCATTGTTCGAAGTTCTTCACAGTAGACATCTGCAGTTATTGATACGCGTGAACTCAAAATGCTATTACGAATTAAGTGACCACCAAACAGTTAACTATGACGACTAGACGTCTAACACCTCAGTCCCTCCGTGAACATGGCTGGTGTAAAGCAATCGAAATGTCAGGTATATAAAAACGAAACTAAACGCGACAAAATCCGTAAATAATAGTTTCATTTAAAATGTGTAGTGTTCGCGTAAACACAAGAAATTAAAATGTCATACAGTTTTTGAATTTAGAATGCTATTGTTTTGTTGCAAAACAGTTTTAATCCATGCAAGTTTAATTTTATTTCTATCATGTCTGTTAATTTCGTGTGCAATTCACCTTCCTTAGTGTATATCGAATACTCAGATATAAATAATAGATATTATTTTATTTTATTTTAATTCATAATGTCCACTCCATTGAAACGGCAACTTAAATACATACAATTATTTTTTTTAATTTATGAGTATTTTTTAAGATACCATTTTTGTACCAAATATAATAATATAATCAATGCAATTACTTACAAACCCTCGGAATTAGCTTCTAAAAAAACAGTTAAAGTGATATTTTTATTTTGCAGGTGACATTTTAAAGGGGTCGCTTAGACAAAAGCAATTAAACCATTCTTGTCAAAATATTCATCGACAACACAGGCTTATTTTTTAGGTGGAAATACACCAAGTAAAATGAAAAGTGGTTTCAAACAGCGTTAATTGTGCGCCATACTGACAGCGTTGAATTGGAGGAGTGACATTCCATCCGTAACCGGCCAAGGCCCGCCGTTCACCTAGACCGGCTATGGCCAGCAAAAAGATTTATATAATATCTGTTTCTCAACTCCTACCCTTTTGTGCCGAATCTCGGTAAGGCGGTTGAAAAAATTGTGGATTACATCAATCTAGAATAAAAAACAACTAAATAAAAAAACATATTATTTTTTGTGTAGTGTATGTGGGCCTACGAGCAAGCAACCCTGACGGTAAGTGATTACCTACGTCCACGTGCATCCGCAACACCAAAAGAGCTACAAGGCTTCAAAGTATAGCGTTGTCGGCTTTTTGGGTAGGGGAAGGGGGAGGGGAAGGGGAGTGGGTTACCTCACTCACTATACGAAATGCAGAAGCACAAGATGCCTCTACTTCACGCCTTTACTCTGAGTGGCCGCAGTGCTACCCGGGACGAGCCGGCCCGTTCGATCAGAAGCAAAAGCAGCCGCTTGGTTCTATCACGTGCAAAAAACTTTAAGGCAATTCCATAATTTTCGGCAATCACTTGATCAACAAATCTCGTTTGTTAGTGTTTGATACAGAACTTTATAAATTAAAGTTCCTGTTCTGCAACTGATAGCTGATGGGACAACTAACATCAAACAAACAACTTACTGCCGCGCCGTGCGGTATCGGCGTTAGAATCTGGCACCCAATTTCTTCACCCGGGTGCCGTAAGAGGTGACTCAGGGATAAGGCTTAAAAGTCGGAATGGTTATCGACTGTTGGCGGAATAGCCATCAGGAAAAATACCACTGGCGGCAGCATCTAAGATGCCCAATGTCTGTTACTGCAAATTATAGCAAATCCCCCTGATGGATTGGCCTATATGGCCTATGTACCGCAGTGGACTACTTATAGGCTATTTAAGTATGGTAAGGTAAACGACTTACTCGTCTCTTCACTTAATACAATAAAAATTATTTATCAAAGTTAGCCAACCAAGCAGCTCCTTCAGTTATCATTGCATCAGACATTACATTCGCATATTACAAACGTTTGATAATACTCCATTCATAGTAATTACATCGCATGCAATGGTAATTCACTAGAATATGGGAAACTGCTGCACTATACAAAAACATGCATATCGACACAATGGGAACTGGAAACGGAGGCTTTGCCAATATTTATTATTACTATCATGTCTGTTAATTTCGTGTATAATTCACCTACCTAAGTATATAACGAATAGGCAAATATAAATAACTGATTTTTTATTCTATGTGGATTCTGTACTTGATGAATCCTGGCCGATGTCGACCACAACGACAACTTCTGAATAGTATCGGTAGTTGTCAACTGCGCAGGAGATATTATAGTGCTATAAATATACGCACAAACACAGATACACTCATTCGTCTTTACCTTCTCATGTTATGAAGAAGAGTCATGACCCTGCACATGACACTGCACATGTGCAGTGTATCACAAACCTTTAAGGCTAGGATTCAATCCCAGGACCCATAGCTCATCAATCAGGTACGCTAACCACTGATCCACGCGGTAGTTGACTGTGTATTTAATAGGCACAAGTGTATTAACGGTGGCGGCGTTAAGGCATCTGCCACTCTTCCTCATGCCGTGGGTAGCGTGACCAAGAGAAATGCTATAAATATAAATATCATAGCTATCGATTGATGGCGAAATAACCACCCCTTACTTCATTTAATTTCAGCCTACTACAAGTCCACTGCTGAACATAGGCCTCCCCTATAGTTGCCACGCCTGGCGAGCAGGTTGGCAACCGCAGTTTTTTTTTAGTCTAACGCAGGAAGATGCTGCTGTCCATCTCCTAATATAAATTTTTCCCTCTGTCGACTTTTACGACACTTACAGGACGAGACGGGATGGCAGATTCTCTTCTACCGCTACCATACGGTAATATCGTACAGATGTTAGACGTTTTACCATTATTATTATTTTACCATTAGTCGCCTTTTACGACACCCATCGTCAGACAGGGTTGGCGGTATTCTTTACTTCCGACAGCCACACGGAATCCCTTACTTACCAGGCCTAAATTACAGTGACCGATGACTGACACCTGGGTCCAAAATTTCTGATTCTACAATCGCCAGCCAATGTTAGGTTAGACAATTACAGTTAATCATTTCTTAAGAAGAAGCCTATCTATCTAGTAATGGACTACTTGCAGGCTGTCAACAACAATGGGTAAATATACTAATAAGAATATTAATTCTCAACGAGAAATAAATGCAAGGTTAAAACGCACTGTGACATTACGAGCAAAACAATCCGACGAAAGGTCAGTCCAATTATCAAAACAGTGAAAACTGCATTACACGAGCTAGATATAATACCGAGTAACACACGCTAAATATATTATCTAATTTAATTTCTCAAGCAGAAGGCTGATTTCGACACCCCATTCACAATACATCAAACCTTTGGGAGCAAATTCTCACTACAGGTCTAATTCTCATAATGAAATTCACTCATGACAGTTCAACCTTCTTCAAACGACAATGAGCGAAACTATTTCGAAACAGCGACAAAGTCAAAAGTCATACAAGTTCAATGATAGGTATCGGAATCGAGATTGTCGTGTACAGAGGTCAAATATTTGAATTCGTTTTGAACTACACAAACTTATTTCAAGTCTTGTATTATGAGGAATATATTAGACAAAGAACAATATTTTACCTATACTATTGTACTAAATTCTTCGTATGTATGTATGTCTTAATGGATTTAACTTAAAAACTATTTGATCAACTTTTTAAAATGTTACTTATTGTTCCAGAAATGTATGTTTTTATGTGAAAGTTTCTATATTTGTCGATCAATCACACTTTAAGGCCTAAACGGATATGAACCACACTTTACAGTGATATAGATTATGCCCTGGAAGGGAATATAGAATACTATTATATGAAAATTTTATTACAATTAAGAGTTCTCTTGGGACGAAATTTGGGACCACACCACACGTATATCTGCAACACCAGAGATACTACAGATGCGTAGCCAACCTTTAAGGGTATTTGGAAGATGGGAGGGAGGATGAGGAACGGGAGTGGGCCTCCGCTTAACTCAATCACCGAACGAAACGCAGAAGCACAAGATGCCTCTACTTCACGACGATATTCTGCGAGAAGAGTCTTAAGAAAATACTATAAGATTCTTATATCCTGAAATGGACGGAGTAATATAATATAATGAAATTATGTCAGGTGACAAACAACAGCATTGTGAGTGCGTCTCGCACTTCTTTTATAACAACCATCAATTCGTCAATCATGTCAATCGTGATAATTGCCACAAATCCTTGCTAAATTTTAAAAATTGTTATACTATACCTGTCATATTATCAATCCTTTAACCAATATCCGTATACTTATTTTCAGTTCTTACTTATCTTACTAGGTATATCAATAAGAATATGGTAACTGACTGAATATAAAAGAAACACGAGTGAAGTGGAATGTCTAAAGATAATCAGATTACCAAGAAATAATCTACAAACCTAAAAAAACCCGTAATTTGCTTGTTACCCACATATAAGTCTTGACTAAAAAATATTGGACTCAAAATAAGTACACTATAATATACGTGTCTGTCACACCATCTTATCCCCATTCCTTCCGACTTATACGATCACGAGAAGCGACGCTTGTAGCAGGTGCACTCAGCTAGCTAACAAACGATGCTTCTGCGACCGAATGATATCGGGAAATCTATCCGAATTTTCCGAACCCAAATCGCACAGATTAGTGATGGGTAGCAGCATCACTATTGCGAGAGTTGACACCGCGCTTCCCAACCCATTTGGCCAACGTGGTGAGTATGGGTAAACTGTTCAAAAAATTTACGCCGGCCTTTAATGACACTTTCTCAGAGAGGCCTATGTTCAGCAGTAGATTGAAATAAGGCTGATGAATATAAAGATAAAACTATACCAAAATCACTAACAAAATAAAGACATAAATAATGTATGAAGTAGGTTTCATAACTAAACATTGAGCAATGCAAAATATAGTACACAACTAAAATATTTTAAAAGAGAGCGGTTTCATTACTTAGTAGTTTTTTAAAACGTAGCGTACAATTCCTATTACTAAAGACGTCGTATACGTGAACTGCATGGGTAGTGTTAGTGTTTCGCAATTCCAAACGTAATTGGAGTACAGAAATGAATGTAAAATTCAGAAATTCTTTAAACTCGTTTTTGGAGCCTTCGCGTTCATGTAATAAAATATATTAATTAAAATGTAACGCTTAGGTTAAGGTACTTTTACCTTTTAAAAAAATATTGATCAATTTATCTACACTTTAATATAGCACCTAAAAATTTGTGGATAGCCCTTAAATTAATAAGAATAAAACTATTGTTCAATTTCCACCGCTACGAAAACTTTGAAATAAGTAATTATCTAGTAAGGTATCACGATTATCATTATTGAATAACCAGAGAAAGTCCACAACTGAACCTAGTTAGGTACCTGCCAAATAAGGATAGTTTGTAGCAATCGCTACACCTATTAGTATCATTGGCGTTCGTCGTTCCCCTGACAGTACCTAAGACACCTCGCAGTTAAACAACGCTTCCTTTCAATCTTCTGAGTACATGTCATAATTATTTCTCTACCTAACTGAGTTTCCTCGTATTTCATTTTGTCGGTTTTAATGAATCGGCATATACTTTGTAGGCTTTTACAGCGACCACGGGAAATTATAGCAATGTGCAAAACACGATATCCAACACGCCGCATAAATTTGATACAAAAAAATAAGCGACGACGTTCTTGAACCAAAATTCGCCTAAATCCGGGCCGCGTTACAAAGACAATACTACCAATGTCATTTCTATCACGAGCGTAACCGATGTGTTTACGGTTCAACATCGATTGTGCACACGCCATGTCAATGATCAATACTATATCGATGTCTTAGACCTATCGATAATCAAGGCCACAATAGACTTTAGTAGTCACATTTTGTAATTAAAGTAACCTACCTAGAGTCATTGAGACAATGGACAGTTGGCACGTTAATCATGCAATATGCATCGTAAAATGCTATACTATATTATACTTAGGTTGCTTACATGTGTTTCGTAATACGTATTTAGTTTTTTTTTATATGTTAAATCATTTTCAACCTTTTTATTCTAAGAAATGGTTAAATAAGCATCGGCCCTGTACGTTTAAATTATTTAACTTGTTATTGTACTTTAAAATGATTCTTTACGGATTTTATCGTGTTTTATTAACTTTTTTAATTTGATCAGGTCCTGATCTCAAAGTTAATTCGGTTACCGTCAGCTTTCTAACTATAAATTTTTGATCCGATCCTCGCAGAATGAGCATAAAGTATCTTGAAGCTGTACATTGATATACTTGGTCTTGAATTTCATTTTATTTATTACAGTGTACCAAGCAGGTGGTACCACCCAGCGTTCTTCTCATATTGAAATTAATATATTTTTTAATTTCAATAGCCTCGCAAATCAGCCTTGGAAGGAATCGTTGTTCTTTAGCGAGGATATGTGGTCTGATAAAACCAATGTAATGCTTAAGACGATCGAGAATAGATCTTCCTATGTGTTCTACTTTAGTTTTTTTTTCTTTTTAGAATACAAATAAATAATTAATTATTATTATTTTTTTCTTCTTCATATGGTTGTCAAAGATTTTCAATGATGATCTTTCTACATAATTAGGCGCTTACAAGTATGTTCATGCTATTTTCATAGAATTATCAAAAAACAAACTAGGCTAAACTATGTCATTATTTACATATATTTTTAAAATAAAAAAAAATACTGAAATTTTACATTTGTGTGCGTGCTGTTTTTTGGTCACATGTACGTTCCCATACCTTTTAAACAACAATGCGTTATCTCTATACGTGTTTGCGGAGCGAGGTTGTATCGCATAATACTTTGATACTTTGACCTCTTCGCTAAGGCTGTACCACTAATAAAATTAGCACTTCATTAGGCACAATAGGCTGCAGCGGTCAACGTATATCATTGTTGATGCACAGATGAAATACTTTAACGGGGATAGTGTTTGGGGGAATATTTCAATAATAATGTTTCTTATTCTTCGTCTTGTCCATGATCTTAAGATGAACATGGACAAGACGAAGATCATGTCAAACGCTCATGTCACACCAATACCGGTTGTTCTTGGGAACAATAGGCTGGAAGTTGTAGACGAGTAAGTATACCTGGGATAAATTGTCAGTTTAGGTAAGTTCAACTTCAACCCAGAGGTCAATCGACGGATCCAACTCGGCAGGGCTGCGTTCGAGAAGCTACAATATATCTTCTCGTCAATTATACCACAAAACCTCAAGAGTACCTAAGTATACAACCAGTGCGTGTCGCCAACTGGCGAAAATCATCACTATGATTTAAGGAACTGAGACATGGTCCTTCACTGCAAGCCGTATAAGGAAGCGCAAAGTTGCTCACTGGCTACAATCACCGGTTATATACGATATGACCAGTGAATGTCATATGTCATATGCCATGTCGAGTGTACGCCAACGGTAGTTATTGGTACGAGTGGTCTGTGGTATTATAGCCTTTTTGAAAGCCCGCTTATTCAGGAGGTAGTCATGAAGTCTATTCACTAGACGATTTGTGAAAACTGTCTTACTTATTTAATAAACTTGTGTAAAAAAAACTTAGTTAAAAAACTGTAAAATGCCACAATACATCGAGAAATAACTACCGATATATTGACTTTTTTTTTATAATTATATTTGACATTTTATTGATTGTACTATAAATTACCCAGAATTTCTTGCCGGTTCTTCTCTGAGAATTTCTTGTTTTGCAAACCAGTGTAGATTTTGACGTTCATAAGAGCTTAAATAATACCTTAGAAATGTGGTGTTGGCGAAGGATGATGCGCATACCGTGGACTGCAAAAAGAACCAACAAATCTATTCGCGACCAGCTAAAAATCAAGACAAGATTGTCCACTATCTGTTACCGACTAGTGCTAGGGTACTGTGGTCATGTCGCCCGGAGACAACCCGACAATTTAGACAAGTCAATTGTTGTGGGGAAGATTGATGGTAAAAGACGATGGGGCCGTTCACCTATCCGTTTGTCCGACCAAATAGAAGACGTGACCGGACTCACTATACCGACGGCACTGAGACAAGCCGAAGATAGAGCAGGATGGAAAAAGCTTGTCACCATCTCGGTAAGGGCTTTTCAAGAAAGGCACGACCTTCAGGAATGAAGAAAGCGATGAAGAAGAAGAAAGAAGAGCTTAAAACAATTCCTCTTCTTACTATCTTACATAAGTACTCACGGCTGTCACCTATAGGTATAGGCAAAGATAACAGATTTCCATTTGCCTCGATTCTGTTCAGCGAAGCCAAACGAATTTCTACAGACCACTTTCCCCTTGCAAAGGAATAAAAACGAAACAGATGGTGATTCTAGCATTTATCACTCATTTAAGGCGCCGGCTCATCAATTTTTTAGGCGCCGAGAACTCGGGGCCATTGTGTTTCGTATCCGGTTCAGACTATTACACACAGGCTGGCCATGGCCATGTAGGAACCCAGACATTTTCAGTACGCCTGCGGTCTTATTCGCTAGGCTACATAAATTTCGCGTTTAGGCATTCCAGGATAATATCCGAGTTATTTTTTAACGTGGTTTAATTTATCCAAGACATGGTTACTGATAAACGAGAAAACTACTAATAAAATTAACTTTCTATGTGAAAAATAACATTACATGATTTTATATAAGAATGACTTCAAGCGGAATTTTTGTGACATAACGAATAAGGTCCCAGCTTTGTGTAACTCGGTCCGGCTGATTTTTAACCTTCACTTCTAATTCACTAATTTTAAGGGCGATAGAGACGTCAAATGCCTTGCCTTAACCTTTTCATATTATATATTCTCAATGTTGTCCTCTTGGCCCACGGCGACAACTTCCTACTGCCACTTAATATCAACTGCGCAGGATATATATTACTACAGTGCTGTATGGGTTTGCGCAAGCACAGGTACTCGCCTTCATCTTCTGGTATCATATATAACGCTTATGCGATAAGATTTAAACAACAAAGGCATTGTCAGAGATCTATGTATACCTTAATCCGATAATTGATGTATGCATTGTACAAAATATCGACTTCGGCTGGGAGTCGAACCCAGGACTAATAACTAAGTATAGAGCATCGCTGATTACTAAGATACAAAGTCTTGAAAATGTCTAAATAAGCTCGATTATAACGTTACTCTGTTGGTAACGTTACTTACGCTTGATTATACAATAAACAATATTGATCGCTACCTCAGAGCAAGATAGTAGTGGTAATACACATTTATAAAAATGTTTTGTTTGCAGTTGATACATGAAGTTTACGCTCATGTAAGAACCTTTCACCGCTATAAATTATTCTGCAAATAATTTAAAATTTATATTCAGTTTCTGACACAAATAAATAAAAAGATATTGTTAAACTGGTGACAATGCTAGCGTCGAAGAGACTGGTCGCGACGCTGTCTAGTCGTTGTTGGCATTTACTAAAAGGTCATAGGCGGCGAACTACTGTATAGAGATACTGAATAGAGATTCTGTATACTTTGTCGCTACCATGTTAGTCAAATTGAGCTGTAATTGGTGAAATCACTGTAAACGTTCCACGTACTACATATAATTATGGACTTTAACAATAGCATTCTCCAATTATAAACAAAATCTGTCTTCTTCTCAAGATACGTAAAGTTCACTCAAACTCAGATACTTGTCGTAAACTTTCCATTATCGAAGTAACGCAATTAACATTTACTTTTAGATCAATCTTTCCTTTAAATTTATCTATCAAGGTAATCAGGTATCCAAGTTAATTACTCAATATGCTTATGGGAAATGTTGGCTTAGAAGTTTAAAATTAGTATGGAGCTCATTACTAAAGTACCTAATATTTATAAATTGAATTATGTAATGGTCGACGTTAATTATCCTGTTGACTTTTATATCAATTAGTAAAAAAAACAATATTGTAATTCAAGATATTTTCATCACACTATATTTCTATCTTAAATAACATAATTTAAGTAAGTAATAAAATAAAACTTCTAAATACTAAATAACTAATTAACTAAATCTGTTACTTCGAAACTTTAAAGTGGGGTAGCAAGGGTAAAAATCTAATTCAATCCCGTTATTTTCGAAGCTTGACTTTGAGAAGCAATGTTAATAGTAAAATCCAGTGGACTCCATAATCATTGCAAATATAACACACCTAATTTATCTCAACTGATGACAGGAAGTCTGGTCTAAAGCTGAAGCTAGTCCATTCGACTATTGTAGTGAACCACTCCAGATACAAGCTGTAAGCGTTGTTGGAGGGTTAACAGGAATATTAGTAATGTTACTTAAAAAATAGCATTGCTAGTAGTCTTTCAAAAAAAAAATGGCTAACAGTGGTCTGTTTAACGTCTGCTACAGAAGAAGAATGAGAATCGAGTCATTTCTAATGCAATAAAAAAGAGGAATCTGTACAAACTTGTGTTTGGTCTTCTTTGTGCCTGCATTTTATAAGACCTGACCTTGTTTTCCTTACCGCATTAACAATAATGTCCTGCGCATTGCGTTACGGACCAAGCACTTATACAACAATTGTGAAAGGAGTCTTACGCAACGACCTTATCAAGCGTGCACTATTTTATTGAATGTCGACTAGTAGCCTTAGCGGCTGGCTTATTTTAAAATCCATCGTTCTGTGATCCAACTTATCTACATAAGGTGAGATGTTACGTTAGTAGAAAGCATCTTAATTATTATTTTGAATTCTCCTTTATATTGCGAAACAATAAATCTGTATATGCGTCTGTGGTCTCATAGTAGATTCACAAACACTTGTACTTATTCAAATAATTTATTACGTTTATGCTAACACCTGACCGGTTTCGCCTTTTAACGCATTGTCAAAGGTTTATTATATAGTGCGTAACATAATAAAGTTCGTAAGGCAATACGTTTTGTTCCGACAAACGAATAAGTTTATGCAAAAAATAACTATTATAATAGTAACAGTCTATTCCCTTCTCTCCTTCCTCTCTCTCTCTCTCTCTCTACGTCTCCTTTGTATATTTTGCTGTTTAGTATCGGTGTTCCGTATTCACCTCATATTGTGATGCGACGTACGTGGGGACTATGGGAATGGGAAATGCCTAAAATTGCTCCGTAGTAAGGTGCGAGGCGCCTAATATCACGATCGAAAATAGGGTGGCGATTATAAGAAATCCTCTCACCTTGGTAGATGTCAATCTTCAGCAGTGGTCTACCACACGGCGATAATGATGTAATTACTAATAAAAATATAATCAACTTATTCAAATTTATTGCCCGTAATTTTTATTGAAAACGGAAACATAATGGTAAACTATTTGTAAAATGGGTGCAAAATTATTACAAGAAAAAATACAAGTTTGAAAACAGGTACTCCTGCTGAAATTAATTAATTATGTTAACACGTTAGTTTCCTTATAGCGAATTCTACTTTTTCTAATGAGGAGTGAGGATTTATGCAAATTGAAATATGTGACACAGAAAAAGTAACATGATTAAAAAAATATAATTTTTTTTATTTGATTACGATTCATAGTGTGAGTTAAGCGCAAAGATACAATATAATACAACATTGTCACAAAGAAATTCCTGCAATAAATTGTTATAATAAATATGTGATCACGCTATCTACTAAAATAACTGAACAGTACGCATGAATAAACATAACTAGGCACTAGGCTTAAATGGCTTCTTACGTGTAACGTCGAAACTTCTCGACAACGTTAGATAGAACTTTAAACAAAGAAGTCTTCAGATGCGTTATCGTCTCTGAGGACTACGGTGGAATGCCGCACAGCCTATAAAAATACTGGTTTAGACCGGAACACAGCAGTGCACTGCTGCTTAGCAGCAAAAATAGGCAAGAGGGTGGTACTTACTCAGACAGACTACTAGACAAAAAAGGAATCCTTAAATCTTGAAAATATATATTTAAAAACAAACTTTTTATGCCTGGAAAATAGACATCGGTACAATTATGTAACATAGTAAATTGATTATGGCTACGATAACATATAATATGTTTCAAATCTTAACTGCCTATTAATAAATTACAGGTATTTATCCCTATTTTATGATATCTATTTATTTTGAGTTGAATATAATTACTCAGGATCTAATTCAAAATAATTTATTGCCTATTACAAAATGCTTCAGTCGAACGTCTACGTATCGATATTAATAATTTGATCTGAAACAGAGATTGTGTTTCCCACGCCCACCTGCATTATGCCAATTAGAGTCATGATACTCGTTATAAATACCCACCTAAAGGTTCGAACTTAGTTATTTTAGACTAGTCCACTTTAGGCTTATCACGAAGGGTCAGAGTAAATTGTCGCCGCCCTTTTACATTTCATGGTCATTTGCTACTTAACTTATTAAATTTATTCATGTGCCTGCAAAATGTTTTATAAAAAATATATTATTCTCAATATACGCATTTAAATTCTATCTACTCAAAATTTACGTTACTTCAATATGCAAACAAGGGACTGTTTTTAAACATTAATATAATAATAATTGTGTAATACATAATAATATTTAAGTATATTTGTTTACAGAAAACCAAATGAATTTTAAGTTTTAACTAGAGATGCCACGAATATTCGACTACTATTCGGTATTTGGGCAATTCATACATTTTTGTAGGTATTTAGTATTCGGCCTAATATTGCGTACTATTCGGCTCGTACGAAAGCACATAAAGACTATATGGTTTGGCACACGTTTATCGAGAAGCAAGTGATTAATCATATTACTTAATGCCCATCATTCGTACCCACGCGGTACACTCTGGCGTCTACTCAATTCAAGTCAGTCACGCTACAGTTGCTTCTGAATCTATAACTGAACTATCACAAAGATTGCCGGAGTTTGTTGAACGTTTTCACTGTAAAGTACGATACGAATATCACCTTAACCTATATGGACTAATTAAAAGACTATTCGTTACTGTTTTATATTATTTGCTATGTATACCATATACGTTTTGAATTTTTGAAAATATTTCAAGTCTGCTAACCATTTGTATCTGGTACCCCGTACTCAAAAGTCAAGAGAGAGGTGTGCCATTTAACTTATTAATTTATAATATTTTTTATAACAGCACTAAAGTTTCAACACACATAAACCTTTTTTGATAATAAATCCTTATTAACTAAACTAGAATGAACTATTTATAAAATTTGAAAATTTCTTTATATTGAAGTATTTATGTAATTATTTACGAAACTGAATAAAGTTATATTAAGCAATAATATCAGTGTGGTTGGTTATTTGATTAAATTAACAAAACTGAAATACTGAAAGTCTTTATATAGATAATTTATGACAATAATAATCTTTATTCTGTAACTAGTTATAAATTATAAATACAATAGTTTTTTTTTTCTAGGTATAAGCTTGTCTGCTTTTTGCTTGAAAATATAATTTAACGTCGTCTAATGGTAACTTTACGCGCTTTTCAACCTATAGTACCATTATTACGGTCTACATACATACATAACAGTCGGCTTACAGACAATAGCCGAATTACATACTTTCATATAGATAGTGCAGATTTTAATTGATCTCATTCTATTTCAACTTTACGCAATAAATCAGTTCTCGCAATCTTAAAACGAGGTGGTCCGAAGCTATACATTTATTTTACTGGTTTTAACCCACTTTTCAGCAGAGCTCATTTGGACCAACGTGACACCTGTTACGCCTGAGCCTGTCGTCTTCTCCTGATTCGAAGTAAATATTTTTTACGTTTAGCTTTACTTAACTTATAATATTGTTTGGAAAGATACTGAATCATAAAAGTCATTTACCGGAAAAAAAAATTACCAATACATTAAAAATAATAACATTCAACATCCACGCATTCTTTTATAAAGGAAGTGATTGTTAATAAAAAAAATATTGACGATGAAAATGAAACAAAAAATAACTACTCACCAACACTTACTTAAATATATTCCACCTGTGAAACTGCATTCTTTTCATAATAATAACACGCTAAAGATAATAATTCCATTCTTTTTTTATATATATTTTATGTCACAGACAGTGAACGTTTTCAGTAACAGTGAACTAAAGGTTAATTTGTGATTACATTGTTAACAGAGATTACAAACAATTTTGGAATGTCTGTAGTTTTGAATGTACTTCAATCAGATTATCGGGTCAAAAAAAAATTTTCCGGTATTCGACGTCAAAGCTTATATTTATACAAAAAGGACAGAACACAAGTTTCATTCCAACACATTTTGTGGTTTACCGACAATATAAAGTTATCTTCAAGGCTCTAATGGCTATGCTTTTACCAGCTTTCACACGCTGCTTAATAAATAATTTATCGAACCTTTCTTGTGTGATACGATATGGAACTCACCATGCACCAAATATCGGATTCCAAATGAAGCTTGTGTAAACCTGGAAACCAAAATCTTGCGTATTTATTATCAGGTTTAGAGTGAAGAGTATACATTTTTTATATAAAGGGAAAACCTAACACTTACCCACCTTCGCGGGGGCAAGGACGGGTTACGTCAGGCTTGTTACGAGCAATACTTTCAGTACTCGTTACAAGCCAGACTACTGAAGAGATTTTCCATACATAATTAAAATAAAAGATTTGCTCATGAAATTATTTCATCATCATCATGTCAAAATGACAAATCCATTGCTGAACCTCTCTAAAAGATTGCCACAAAGCACGGTTCTGAGCCACGTGAATCCATTAACTGGTGAATGCAGCGGTGAGTAGTTTTGAGGATAACAAAACAACCTGTCTTACACCTTTCTGCAGTTGGATGGTTTTCATACTCTAGTTCTGTACTCGGATAATCATCGTAGCCTCATTGTACAGCAACCACAACACTTCGACATACTGAGTCTCAACTATTTGGTATCGCTGAAGAGACTAGCACCGCACCAAGATTCTGGATGATTTTTGAAAATAGCACGAAGACGTGGCTAAGTAGCAATATCGGCCAATGAAACAGAACAACCTCGCTTCTACTTCATGATTTCGACGACTTTTGTGGAGCCAGGAGACGGTGATGTGATGCTATAAACGAACTCAACGGCGAACTTAAAGGTGAGATACCTGAGAGGTGGACAAAATTCGGTATAGCGATGAATCAGTTAAAGTGTCGAGTTATAGTAGTTGGCAGTTCCCGTCGCTTAAATAAATTAGATTTTAACTCGCCGTCCAAAATGAGTTTTTAAATTCTAGCATACACTACCACAGTCATAAACCTTGGGCTTGAAATACACTCTTAGTTGCCGCCCGCAAGTCACTGAGGTTAGAAAAAAATTTACATAGACTCTGCGTTGTTAATATCGCCTCAAGAATTTACTGCCAATAAGGACAAAAGCAATGATAATTCAAATATTACTTTTACTATTGCTGGATTATGCGTATGTGTTACACTGAAGATAATAAAGAACTTCTAAATAAACTTAACCTAAATAATAATGGATGATCTGCTTAACAATTTTACACGCTTCATCTTTGAATTACACACATATGATCACATTTCCTCATTTTGTTCTCAGCTTAAATGATTGCCTCTCCCATATCGCAGATTTATTAGAATACACTCAATATTTTTTTCTGATCTCTGTGACTTGCGGGCGCTAAAAATATTTTTAAGTGTTAGTGGTATATATTACGTTGTGTCAGGGAGGCGGTGCTGTTCTTCTATTCGGACCGGGAAATATATACCTTTTTATTGTTTTTTCATGCGGAATTGTGCGTGGTAACTTCTTTGAAATTATGGATTTCCGCAAAGTAACGCCTGACTCTCTTTATTATTCCATTATATATACTATTTTAAAGGAAAAAAATATTATAGGTGTAATTTAGGAGATATATAATCGAGAATTAAAATAATCCTGTCTCTGCTCACATCAAAGCCACTAAAATTGTTAACAGCAATTTTAAGTGATAAATTTACCACGTGCTCGGCGGTAAAGGAAAATATCGTGAGGAAATCTGCATGTCTGAGGACGTGTGAAATCCGCCAACTCGCACTGCAACAGCGTGATGGACCCTTCCCGGCTCCAAAACCCCTCAGATATTTCAGATGGAGGCTTTTTCCTAGCAGTGGGCATTCACAGGTTGCTACTTTCCAGGGACTTTATAAAAGGAATTGTCATCTTTATGTCCTCGTCAGTAACGGGACAAAAGTCAAAACGATTCTGCTTATACTTACTAAATGCTCGATCATGCTGGCCGTGCTTATATCTTCCGTAATTCATAAAGCAGGACACAGCAGAATCTAACATTTTGTGTAGGAGATTGTTTGACACATAATTTTATCTATAAATGTTTTGTACAGGAATACATCCGTATCGCTAACACAAGTACTGATTCTCGATCAAGTAAGTCATTATATCGTACAAATGAAAGTAGAAAAAGAGTGTCACATATTTATCAAAGAGTTAGAAATGGAATATTGAATAAAAATTGCCTAGATCAAATAATTTTAATAATGGAAACTCCATTCCCAAACTGAAATTAACTCTACAGATACTTAAAAAATTGACCATCAAACGTCATTTGAAAGACAATAAGCCTCTGATATTAAATCCTATTCGAAAGCCTTCCGAGTTTAACCTTGGCCTGGTAGAGGCTGAACATATATCAAGTCCAATTGTTTCAACGATCGGCACAAATTATAACATGTTTTAGTACACCATTGTGTTTAACGTCATATTCAGTTTCGTTAATTGAGTAATTCACCAGACTACAAAGTATAGTATATTCTATAATACTATTAAGGCCATTAAATAAAATAATGAAACATAAAGATAGGAATATTAATAATGTCAATAGCAGTGCAAGAATTCTTTTAAAACAAAAATGTGGCATTATTATACGCAATAATCGACAATTGACAGATTCCAATTTTAAAAATAACTTTGTTGTGAAGTGCGTGTCGACAATGGATGATAAATCATAACAACCTAATGCGATGAAGTATATAGACCTACTCTAATTTTTGAGAATATTTTGAAGCTAGATAGAGTCTACCACACTACTACAGTGCGAGTTGACGGACTATACATGTAGTTGAAATTTTGATTTCAGGCAGAGGAGACATGCTTTTTAATTTGGGTTGGGGCGAAAAATAAGTCAACAGTCGATGTGATACCCACATAGACATAGACACCCACAAACAACTTCAATCGAAGAAGATTACAAATGCGGTGTCACCCCTAAGGACTAAGATGGAATGCCTCTCCTTTCAAACCGGAACTCTACCGTAATTGCACTGCTATTTGGAGTACTGCTAATGCGTGGTAAAATGTGTGGTAACAACCCGTACGACTCCTAGATAGAGAATCCATCTACCGCATTTTAAAAGGTTACAATGGCCCCCAGGATTTGTGTCAAAGTGATAAATCAACAATAAACATTGAAACAGTTTAAGTGATGCCAGCACCAGGAATCGTAGTCTGGTATAATATATAAAAGTATAATTTAGAGTAAGCAACTGGCGTCTGGCCTCATTTGTGAAATACATACTTTTGTTTGAAATTAAACTATTATTTACGGATTTTATCGTTTTTATCCGTTAAAGCTTAGTTTAAATGTTAAACGCATTGAGAGAATACAGAAGCATTTTCTGTGGCACCTTTCGTATGACGGTCGTATTATAAATAAATTACCGAATTACAACACCCGTCTAAAACATTTCAAACTTCTGCCTCTCTCCTCCCGTAGGCAGCTTACAGATCATCTTACCCTATACAAGATTGTCAATAATGTTATTGACTGTCCATGTTTACTCTCAAGACTGCAATTTTCAGCACCATTTAAGTCAGTAAGATTATCTCGTTTTGTCCCTTTCTCTACCAAAATGTCTCGTACGAATATAGGATTTAATGCGCCTCTAAATAGAATGGTTAGAAAATATAACGAGGAATATAAAAAAGTGGACGTGGACATTCTCTCAGCTAAAATTTCTGAGCTTAGGACTAAAATGCGGAGGGCATTATACAATAATTTATAGAAGTAAATCGTAGGTTGCTTCATTATTTCATATTTTTTGCTATTACCTTTCTTTGTTATAGTGTTACTTTAGATAAGCAATAGATCTGCTTAATATTAATATTCATTTAACTTTACTAGACTGTGTCTACTGGCTTTCCGTGGTTGTCTTTAAGTAAGGTGGCACAGCCCTTTTTTTTAAAAAAACATTTTTATATAAAAAAGAATTTGTTATGTGTTAACCTTATTGATAATCCTTAATAAATAAAAAATAAAAGCAGCCGTGACCACTGGTGCTGTAAAGCAACCGAAACATCGGGAATATAAAAACATAATTAAACGCGATAAAATTACGGATTAAAAATAATGGTTTGAATGGAACACTACACATTTCAAATGTGTAGTGTTCCCGTAAATACAACCAATCTATTAAGGTACTTTTATTTTTTGTCATTAATATTAAAAAAAAATCTTTTGAATAACGATGAGCAACATTGTGTATAAAGGTATGTTAGCATCAACAAATTACGGCCATTGCATTTTCTTTGCTGAGTGAAGATCTGTTGCTGTTGATGCTGAGAAATGATAGATCCAGTTATATATTAACTAAGCTCAATATTGTGGTCAGAGGTGAGAACGCACCTCAAATAGATGACCACTTGTCACCCTTATTTAAATAAAATCTTCCTCAGATTGTGTCGAGCTGTTGTTCAAAAGAAAGATAGAATCGAGTATCTGTTCAATTATAGTAATGCTTTCAAAATATTATATCGTATACATAAAGGCTTATTGCGAACCGGAAGATATCTCTGTTGTTAAAATTGGTTACGAGAAGACCATTATACTCGTATAACTACTTTTTAAGGAATTATATTGCAAAAAATTTACAAAATGCTTTGTAATCAGATAAACTAAGAAATAAGCGCAGTTATTTCATGATTTTGCAATTACGTACTCAGCGGAACGTTACACCCGCGAATTAATTACTAACTTTTCTTTAATCGGATTGCGTTAATGTATTTTAAATTCTCACTTGCGCATGTGGTGTCGTCAATCATTCAGTTACGATTGACGACATCAAAAACTTCAACATATGATAACAAAATATATTTCACTTAAAGCTTTAATTTACATCAATACACTATACCGCGTTAGTCCATTATTGTGTTATATGAAATTTAAAAAGAGATATGTAATTATTTAGCCGTATGGTAGTGAAATAAGAATCACCCCTTTCTTCCCACGTGGATGTCTAAAGGCAACTAAGGGCTAGTTAGATAGTCTAGAACCAGGCGTTACTTTGTGGGAATCCATTATTTTACAGATTTAAGAAAAAAGTTACTCTTTGTATATTTCCATATGCAAAAATAATAAAATGTTATAGGTATATTACCTAGCTCAAAGAGAAGAAGAACACAACTCTCTCTCATGCCTTACTTACTACTTCTTCCACACCATGCACCTGCTCCCCATCACTAGTCTGTGGGTTATGGGCTCAATGAATATTCTGCCGTCATTCAGTCACTAGAGCCTCGTTTGTTAATTAGCAGAGACGTGCGCGAGGATGACATTTGGAAAAAGAGATGTACTCCATATCTATCTCCAAATGATTTTTTTAGGTTTGGTATAATGTTGTTGTATGCAATCAGGACCGTGAATTGCAGCAATCCTCTTATATTTATAAAAATAGGCTCGAGAGTGGACTACTGATGGGCTATAATAATGATATTGATGATGATGCCTACGCTCAGTAGAACCGGACTATGTACTGGCGTCCGATGGAATACAATAATATGATCTGTTGTTTTTTCCTGTGCAATTTATCAACCACAAAATATACATTATTACTCCATTTGAAATCCGCAACAATTTCTAAGAAATTCCATCAAAGATTCTAAAAAATATTAGCTATATTTTTATTTAATGTATATTGGTGAATATTGTAAATATTTCCTTTGTTGGAATTGCAACCACACTATTTTTGCGGTTTGCGCCTTAACCGCCCTAACTATCAAATAGGCTGTACGAATACGTTGCCCAATTCAATCGCAAACGATAATCTAGAAAAATTGTGGCATGTAATTCTGAAATGTAGTTTCTTTTTGCTCAATGTATTATGCCAGAAGGAATTTAAAACTCCATTACGTAAATGATATTTCGCTGTATATTTATTTATGGGTCGAAATATGCCCTAACTGTATTTTTTCTGGGTTATTCAAATGAGAAATTATGTGACCTATTAAATGATATGGAATCACATCAGCTAGAAGATGCTGGCTGTGCGCCTAACACCTAAATGGGTTAGTTCCAACGGGGTGTGGCCACGCTCTCACAGAATATTCACCAGCAAAAAGTATAAACATAAAGAGGCTATGGTGAGTAACGTAAAGAACCAAATAGTCAACCACTGGCAACGATGTACTCCAACGTGGACAGGACTCTTCTATGAGGACACTGGTATAGGTGTCCAAACATGCCGCACTTTCATTTGCATTTGTCCAATAATAGACCCTACAGAAATAATATAGTACCGTACCCCTTTATCTTTATGATAATTCAATAGATACATGACGCTTAATTGTGCACAAATTAAATTTTAACACGTTCGTTTAATTTTCACACGTTAAATTTTAACATTCACTTTCAAAATTGTTTACGAAACCTTGTATGCAAAGTATCTCCTCCCTGCAATCAACACTAGTCTTCGGCCACCTCCGTTCAGGCAGCTTTAACAATAATTAATTACAGTATTTAGTGCAACAATACATGTGCTATATTACCCGTATCACGTTTTTCCACAAATGCTTTAAAAGTAACCTTATGAGTACAGGTTAAAAGTTCAAAATAAAGCGCTTAAACAATTAAATATTAAAGTCCACTTGCACTGGTTGGGTGGAGTATTATATTGAAAGGTCTGTAAAAGAACCTTGAGATTTGAAAGTACAGACAACCGGAACGCATTAACCCGCTCTTGGATAAATGTAACCACTTGTTTTATTTGTGGCTTTCCATAAAAAAATGTTGCTTACAAGGAAATCCTGATGGGAATGAAAACATGATATATTATACTGTATACACTTCAGGGTATATTACAGTGCCTTTTTTTATGGAAAAGACGGCAAACGAGCGAGCGGTTCTTCTGATGGTAAGAGACTACCGTCGCCCACGTAAATCTGCAACACCATAGATGTTGCAGGTGGTTTAAGGATATTTAGGAGATGGGAGAGAAGAAAAGGGGAATAGGGAGGGGGTGTGGGCTTCCGGTTACCTCACTCACCGAACGAAACGCAGAAGAACAAGATGCCTCTACTTCACGCCGGTATTCTGCGAGGCCGTGGTACCAATCCGGTCGAGCCGGCCCATTCGAGGAACAGCTAAAGCTGCCGCTTGGCTCTACCACTCTTAGGAAGTGTACGCACAAACACAGAAGCACTCACGAACATGTTTCGGTAACCTTTCCACCTTTGGCTTTGTATCAAATGGCCTTTGATCTCTCTGGTCACGAATCCATGGATTAGCGCACTGTCTCCATGGGCTTCTGCTAGCTGTAAAGATTTCTTGAGAGACTCAATGTCGGAGTAGCGTATTGAGACGCCATGTTTTCTAATACCTCAATTTGTAGTCCAACGGTATCTGATTGTGTATCTAACGAGGGCCAGACTCTTATGAAGTCAGGAGGGAGTCTTTTACGGTCTTTGACAAAGGAATAGTTGGTGTACCTGTCGAGTGTGCGACACACAAAAGAATCGAAAAAATAGCAATTTTTTATGTGTTTATAATAATTATATATCAAGAAAGTATAATAATTGGGTTAATACCTAATTATTTAAAGAAATATTTATATGTTTACTTGTGTACTTAAGTACAGGTTTAAGTTGGTGACTAAACATATGGATTTTAGCCAGAAGTAATTGATATTATATGGATTAATACATTATTATTATAAGCAGGGCATTGGCATAGCCAGGTAGGGGCAAAGGTGGGCAATGTCCCTCATAGAAAACCCAGAGCACACCCAAAAAAACGATTCAATAAATTGATTCAAAATGATTTAATACAAATTGCTCAATCAAACTCAATCAATATTTAAGTTTCACCCCAGCACAGATAAGGAATGTGAACTTTAATAAATTGTAAGCTAATGATTTCTATTTTATTTTATTTTATTTTATTCGGAAAACATACAGTGATACATAGCTTGATAAATTAAAACTTATTATAACTATACTACGCGAATACTACACATTGAAATGAAACTATTAACTATGATATCAAGACGTCAAACACTTCAGTCCCCTGGTGACCACCAGGCTTAACCAGAATTTTTTTCTAACTGTGGCCTTCAGGAAAAATTCTGGTTAAGCCTCAAAAAACCGGAAGTAATTCGCCACGCTTGAGCGTGGAGTGGTTTTGTGGAAACTCGTTGTTGAGAGCGAGTTATTAAAATATCTTCATGTTGATATATATAGTACCTACTATTGTTTTATCCTAAGCCTAGATCGGAATCTCAAGGTCATCCCTTCTTCATGCAGGAATGTACGGAACAAACCACGCGTTGCCTCAAAACTTATTTAATTTATTTCCACACGTTTTTCTATAAATTTCAGTAACACCTCTTAGAATTAAGGTTACAAACATATCTCCAAGGACCTCTTTTGCAAAAAAAAAAATATAAAGCTGAAGTGTCTCAAATGTTTGAAACCGGTAATCTCAGGAACTTTCAGTCCGATTTGAAAAAATAGTTTTTCGTTAGATAGTCCGTTTATTGCTGAAGGTTAGCCCGTTTAGGCTATATATAACATCACGCCATAACCTATATAGGTGCTGAACAGTCACGATAACCAGTGTGTATGAAAAAGGCATATATAATCCAATTTTGACGCATCTGAACGGGGTACGGCTAGTTTTATATATTTTTGAGATATTTATCAAACATAAGAAATAATACTTATTATACAGTACTTTTGTTTACTGATTTCTTGTATTTACGCGAATACTACAAATTTTGAAATGAAAGTATTATATACAGATTTTATCGGGTTTAATTTTGTGGTACTTTTGTTGCTGCATATTTCAGCAATACAAAAAAAAGGGTTAAGTACTCAAAATATGTAAATTTATCTCAAATGTGATACTTTTTACCTATTGCCGTTTACACTTTATAAGGCAGCTCAAAAGGCGTTTAAGGGAAAGAGGCTACGACGTCCGCTCGTCGTTGTTTTTGGTTCAACGTATTTAAACTTTTATTTTTGTTATATATAAAATTATAGTCACGTAGACTATTTCAATTAGTCTAGTCTATAATTTAATTGTTTTAAAATAAGTATTTTTTTAACTGCATGATTTTTACTTTTACTTGATTTATAAAGAAAATAAATTAAAACTGTTAAAATATCATATGGAAAACAAAATAAAATTAAGAAAAGGAATGGGTCTGATTTTATTGGTCGGGCTGTTACTGAGCATTCCACTCCCGGCCGCTATCCCACCACTATTGCCCGACACGGGGGACTTTTGACTGCTGGGTTTTCCCCTCTGGCCCGGTTCGCCCCTCATTAATTAACCTGCACCCCCTAGATTCCTCCAGGGAGTCCATATTGATACCAAGCTTAGTATGGACGTCCCAGTCAACGTGAGCCACACAATACCAGGACTCCCGAGTCCCAGTCAACGTGAGCCACACAATACCAGGACTCCCGAATCTCACCACCATCCTCCAAACCCCACCTCCGAGAAGCCGGATTACAGGAGACGCCACGCTCCCAGTCAATAACTTGGTTAATATTGTAATATACAATCCAAATAAAATCTTAGTATTCAAATCTCAATATTTTTATTATATTATATATTAATTTTTTTTAGATCCCAAAAATGATATTTGATTTAGAAACGTAAATAGTATAAAATATACTGTAAGTTGCAGGAAGAAAACCAATTTAATTTTAATTTAATCTCGAACTAGTGTTTTATATGTATTTTAACGCCCTCTAGAGAATACTTTGGTTAATTACATTTGCCTTCTTTTGGCAATTTACTAAAGATGCCCGTGGACCACATAGTAGATTAATACATCCGAAACTGACTTTATTTTGAACTACAGAATAATATATATTTATTTATTTATTAAAAAGCAATGGTTAATTTTATTTTTACGTCAGGATAAAACGTAGTAATTAAGTTAATTAAAATAATTAATTAATTAATTAAAACATTATTAAGTTAAAAGTTAAAAAATATTTATTTTGAATGCATTTTTAATTTGACAGTTCGGTATACGTTCGGCCGGTAGGTTTGCCGTTTACCGTTTGTTTAAAAAATCAACGACGGCGACTAAAATTAAAAGTTTTGAAATTGCAGAAACAACAAATTTCATTTCGACATTACCAATAATATAGGTCTTATTTTTTAACATGGAAGCTTCAGGAGCAATAAACCTCAAATGGTACGTAAATATTCTGTACTCTCGTCACACACGATTATTTTGAACTTGCGCGCTGAAATGTATTGATTTTTCTACCAAAATAACTTCGTAACATGTAAATAAATCATAAAGGCCAATGCGCGTTTTGTATTTGTGCTACCGATAAAAATAAACGACTAATAAACTATTCAATCATAGACTGTATTGTTTAGCGCTGCTGAAACGGATACGCCAAGCGTAACGCCAGTAAAACCTAGACTTGGTAGATTCTTCGATATTTACTCGCCAGAACATCTAAATTTAACACCTAGACCCGTAAGTACTATTAACATTTTCACATAATGCATATCTTTGATTAATTATTTCATATATGATAATCAAAGGCATATTTATTTTTATTAACATCATACAAAGTTTCAGAAATCTCATCGTGGTTTTATTGAAGTAACTAATGAAAACCATAACTTCCTTACACCTGAAAAAGCATTGGAATATGACAACAAATGCCGGTGAGGTTTATTAACAAACATATGATCAAAAACATGTTAGATATTATGTTTATTCACCTGACAACAAAGAAGTAACAATTTATTATTTTATTTTGTAATTTAAGGACTGTCAAAGCCCATCCTAAAGTACAAGATGTTTGGAATAACTCATTTGAAGGCAATCAAAGCTTCCCTCGTATAAGGCGCAAAATATATCCTCTCAGAATGGATTTAGAAACTCCAACTAAAGTTAAACAATCAACTGACTTAGTGAGAGGTAAGTTAAATTTACATAATCTATTATAATAACAGTAATTTTTAAGTTTTCGGAATTTTTCTTGATCCTTTCATTATTTGAGTTTTCTGCAAAACATAATGCCCTAACACTTTACTTTACATAACTTTATTGCTTTTAATTAATAAATTCAACTTTAACTTTAATTTATTTCCAAGGAATAAGTTGCATTCCAATTTCCGGGTCATTCCAAAGCCTGGTTTTTGGAATTCACTGGATAGGTCAGTGCAGATCCTTTCTGAGGTAATGTTAATATTTCTGCACTATGCAAATTTTTGATTCTAAACCTGTAATTGATCTTGTTGTTGATAAGTGCTATAAAAGTAATGTAAATTTTAGTTTTGGACATTCATAATCTTTATGATTAATTATGTTAATATTATAATCACTGTATTGCTGTACTACATCACTATTATTAATAATACCCTTACATTTTGCAGTTGATGGACCAAATGGTCTTCGCTTCAACACCTCTCTAGCAGTGGGTGATGTTGCTGGATCTCCTGCACAGTCACAAACTGAACGCCTGCAGCAATCCATCAATCCAAGCAAGGCAGTGTTCACCATAGAACCCAGTACTTTTAAGGTATACAATAGACTGCATCAAACACATTTTGCTGTATAATGGCCCCTGCATTTCTTCTTCTTTTTAGATTGTTGGCTCCATAGTTTTATTGATGATTCTCTATGAATGTCAAGGTTACAAGAGAGGAATTATTTACGTTACTTATAAGTATTATGTTTTCCCAATTATTAAGAAATTAATTTATATAGCCTCAAGACCAAAGTAGACAGCCAATGCGTGTTGCCAGTGATGACATACGGATCCGAGACCTGGTCCTTCACTGCAGCCCGTATGAGGAAGCTCAAAGTTGCTCAGCGCGCTATAGAAAGGGCTAAGCTCGGTGTTTCTCTGCGTGATAGAGTCTGCAACGATGATATCCGCAGCAGAACTAAGGTAACCGACATAGCCGTAAAGATCAGCAAGCTCAAGTGGCAATGTGCCGGCCACATAGCTCGTAGAACTGACAACCGTTGGGTAAAAAAAAGGGTTCTCGAGTGGCAGCCACGTACAGGAAAACGCAGTGTAGGACGACCCCCCACAAGATGGAGTGACGACTTGCGCAGTGTTGCGGGAAGTCGATGGATGCAGGTGGCTCAGAACCGAGCTTCGTGGCAATCTTTGGGAGAGGCCTATGTTCAGCAGTGGACTTCTGATAGGCTGAAATGATGATGATGAGTCGTATTTATTTTTTTTATTATCAGAGCGGTGGCAAACGAAATGTGCACTAGAACCATGTCAAACTCGTTTTTTCCTGTCATTTTGGTGTTCTCCAGAGTCAATCAAATACTGAATGAAAAAATAATTGAAAGTAAAACAATAGAATGTCATAATTTTTTTAATTTAAAATGTTATTTAAAAGTTTTAATCATGAATCTTGGCACAAACTCAATTAAAACAGCAACTTCATAGTTTAAATGTGAAATAGATACAAATATATAACATATAAATATTTAATCTAAAATTCAACCGTCAAATTCAAAGGCAGGGTTGTTAACTTCAGGGCCTTCAATCTCGGAACTGTATACTTTTTTGAGCCACTCTTAAAAAGGAAATGCGTGGTGGAATATGCCTACCCTATCTCCAAATGTCAACTTCATCAGGAGACTATGCTGGTAGTCTTCTTCTTTAGGGCTCATCTGATACAGCTATCCAAAATCCATTCAACTAAGCTAAACTCATTTAGGTGTTAAAGACCTTTGACCAGCAGATAACTAATTAAGATGGTTGGCCTGTATTAAGTACTAATGTGTGTTAAAAGGATGGTGAATTGTATATTTGTGTATTGCAGATTCTTATAGTCAACAACAAAGCTTGTTCTCTTCTTGGCTATTCTTCAGGCGAATTATGTGGTCTCCGCTTCTCTGACCTTCTTCGTAACAGAAGTTGTAAGACATTTAGCCTTCATGAGCCAGAGGATGGTGATACATCTGAAGATGGGACTATTGTACTGCTAAGTGGAAAGGTAATATGAAATACTACTTGTGCACTAGAAAAAATTCTTAAATAACTGTGAGGTATTACAAAATATTCATTGAATATTTCAATTACTTGGGAATATTCAATGTGATGAATACCCACCAGCACTAAAACTCTTCTGTGATTGTTCATCAAAGGATGCAAGCTTTTAATTATTTTAACAATAGAACTTATAACAATGTGTCTTGTCTCATGAGTTATCCTATTTCTATAAGATGATCATTGTTTGATATGTTCATTGATGCTATTGATATTTTCAGGTGGTGGAGCTTCTGGCTAAAGATGGTACATCGGTGCAAGTCTCTTTGTGGATAAGACAGTTAGATAATGATGGGCCCTGCTTGGTGGTTGCTGAACCCGTCAGCTGCAAGAATGTTGTGGTAAATATAGTATAGTACTATATTCTTTAAGAAGCATTTTTCTGTAGTCTAAGGAACTCTGTGTTTGTCGCCGCGTAAGAAAATCTACCGCCTAAGGAAGTGTCTTCTACGCTTCTCCAGCGCGGGTTAACGGACTTCACACATCATCTTTTTTTTTTTTTAAACTTTACCTTCCGATGTAGGAATTTCTCCTGTGTCCCGGAGGCAGTTTACATACATGAATTGCACATGGACAAACACCCAGACCGGGAACTATTATTTGTAATCCATAAAAATACTAGGCTCGTGCGGAAATCGAACTCGCGACCTACAGCGCCACAGCTAAACGCTTAGCCACTACGCCACCGAGCCGTCAATCACAATTATAAAAACGATGTTATTCTTCATCAATGAGCATGTGGTAAAATCAGCACTAAAATTGTTATTAACAATTTTAGTGGTGCCGGCATCGAACCTATTTCACTCGCGTGTTATGATTTTAAAGCGGACGCTCTGAACAGTAGGTTACCAGGACTCTGCTCACCAATATTCTGTATTACACCATTGTTGAAATACCACCATATTTACTAATGAAAGCAAACTATTTCCTTATATTTTAAAAAAATTATGGTAATAAATCTTGGTTGTTACAGTTAACAGTAGATGCAGAGACGGGGATAATAGTGTCGTGCGATGGCGGAGACGCGGCTCTCCTATTCCAGGCTGATTCGGCCGATAAGCTGGTTGGACTCCCAGTCGCCTCCCTCATACCTTCCATACAGTTGCCGTCGTATGATGCACTACTACCGAAGAATATATCTAAACAAAAGGCCACAGGTAACTGCATAAGCCTAAGAGTAATCACAATCATCGATCCATATACATATACCGCTTTTGGACTTGACTTTATTGAAATACCGCTACATGTCGACGGATTAGTCTTCGCATTCGCAGACGCCTCGCATTTTGTCACTTACCGTGTGATCTCGTGGCTTCTAGAAATTCCACTGACGTAGGCCTGTCGCCCAACTAATGGAACATAAGTTGTGTTCTTATGATCTAGAAGAAATCTGCCTTTTTATGTACTTAAACATCGCGTGCCCAAGCTAAATAGCATCTTAACGCGACGCGTTGAAAAGTTATGTTTGTCATCCCGACACTGTAGGATCGAATGCTGGGCTGTGGTGTCACTGATGATAATACCAACCAATTATTTTATAACATTGTATAAAGTAAATCCAAACTATAAGGTAATATACATAATTTACAATTTTTAATACTTAATTGTAATGTTTTAAATATGTTTTTATTGTTTGAAAAGCCTGCAGAGTATAACTAGGCTTTTAAAAATCTACAGTACAGAATAAACATTCATCTGAACGTATCAGTTAGTGAGTACATGTACACCGAGACCCAGGGAGCGCGAAAGCTCGACCGTTTTTGCGAGGTAGCAGGGTGTCATAATATTTTTCTTTTTAGACGGTTGTATTATGTGTTTCCATTACTAGACATTGCTATCCGCAATGCTTGGTGCATGTGCGCAAAGCCTTACTATCAATAGGTTTAAAATATTTGTTAAACACTTTATAAAAAGGGTTATTATAATATAATGGATGATAGTTGGCCCTGGGAATTAGTTCCAAGATTCTAGAACAAAATCTTGTAATATTAGATAATTAAAACGTATTTGTATATTTGAAAAAATAACAAGACAAGAGGATACCTATGGAGTTTCTTTCGCCGGTTTCTTCTCCCTCAGAGGAACCTCATTACGAAACGGTGGTAGATTTTAAATAAATATGACGTTCGACAAGTGAAATATATGTTTCTTACGTTAAATAAATGGTTTTATTTGCCACTGCTCCCATTGAAGATCTTCATACCAGACACCTATTACCCTGCACACAACCACCCATCACCCGTCTGGACAATCAGGTCTCAGGCGCACTTGAAATTATTGCTACGCCATAGGTGGCCACGAGATGTTTCGAGCATTCCTTTTAGTCGACTTTTAAAACCGCCACAGAATCAGATGTGGTGGCAAATCTGTCTAACGCAATTGTTATTTACGATTTCAGGAAGGACCTTAGATGGCGGCTCTTTTCCGTTGTGTCTGTGGATATCGAAAATGAATAATGCCGAAAGCTCACCATGGTCGGGTATAAAGAGCAACAGAGAGAGATCTGTGTTTATTGTGAATGTTAGGGTATGTATTAATGTAATTGTTTTTGATCAACAATTTTGTTTTACGTTTATGTCGCGCATTGAGGAATATGGTGAAATTCTGTAATTCTCTTTCCCTTTCGTTGGTTTTATAGTCAACTTAAGCACTGTACCTAACATTACTTTGTTTTATTCTATAATTTTATTTCTTTTTGTTCACTTCTGTTATGTCTTTTGTTCAGGAATAAATGTAAATTTTAAAGCAAATTTAAAAAAATATAATACCTACCCAAACGGTCACCCGTTACTTTTACACTGTTACTTTTGTAAATATTATTTAATAAATAATTAAATATCAATGTATAGTGACACCCGATTCTAATAGCTAGGATAAAATATTTTTGCTTATATTTTTGAAGAAATATTTTATAGGTCACATACAATGTAAGTGGACTACTTGTCGTCGACGAGACTGGTATAATCACAGCGTGCAACCAACACTTCGCTATGTTGACTTTCGGCAAGTCGCACTCCGAAGTCATTGGCCACCACATAGGTGATGTCATTCAGAACTTCTGCCGGGAGTCAGACATGGTGAAAGTGTCTGACAGGAACAGGCATATGACATTGTCGCCAGTCAACAATGACAATAATGGGTCAGGTATGTTGTAACTCCATAATAATAAATTAGTCAACAACAGTCTCTTTCTTCTCAGTCTTAGAATGTTTTTGGGGGGAGAAAGCCACGCTCCTTCAGTGTGTGTTGCCGAACTTCACACAGGCTCTAATATCAATTCGTATGTTGTTATTCTTCCAGTATGCAGGTTTTCGTATATTGTTTACAGTTCTTTTTAACACATATGGTACAGGAGATCTAACTGTTCTATTCCTGAGCTGAAACAAAATCTAAAATATAAATGAGACGTGGTAATTGCAAATAAGAAATGAATGAGCTTTGTAAAAATTTTACTTGTAAATCAGAAATATTGTTGTTTTGAACATTGTATTTTATACCTATATTATATTGCAGTATAATAAATTTTGTTTACCACATGTATGCAATACAGACTTGAAGTTAATAAAATTCGTAATATCTATTTTGACTTGAATTTCCAGCTTCCGACACGGATGAAGATTCTTGCGGAGCATTTAATGGCAGTCAGAAATCAGCGTGTATGTCTCTCAACGTCCAACAATCCATACAATCGATGTCTACAACAAGAGAGAAATCGTCCAGCGCTCTCTGTCTTGACAAATCCTGCAGCCTGGTCACCCACACACCCACTCCCACACAGGACATGGTCTCAAGTATTAGCACCACTGAACAAAGGAATGATATCTCCGCTCTTCCTGATATTACCTCTGGAATGTCAGGAATATCCATAGACGACGAGAACTACTGTCCCAGTAGTATATCAAAGTCTCGATCAGAGAACATACTACGTTCAGAACAAAGTAGCAACCCTAGCAAACATGTATCCACAAAACCTTCGGAAAAATCGGAATCGATTTACTACACATCCCAACATTCTCAAGAGGTAACACCCACGGGCAGTACGCCCAGAGTTCGTCTAAACGATCCATCTTTACGTCTGTCCTTCGACTCTAGTAAATACAAATCACTAAAAGCTAATCAAGGCAAGGAAGATAGTATATCGTTGGATTTTTGTGATTCAAATGAAACCAGTGCTGATTTCCTCACGCCCATTAATGAGATGCCACCGCCAGGATGCGAAATAGAGGACCTGCCCAAACATAACGGAAATGAGAGCGTGGATAGTTTTAGCAATGACAATGATTTAGAGACCCAAACTGAATCTGCGCCGAGAAAGAAACTCGAAGGTACAGATAGGTTTTACACGACGAAACTTATTATTAATAGCGAATATTCTACGTACAGAATCTATAAAAGCGTGTTTTTCTTGAATTTATGAATACTCTTTATTTGACGAAAGAAGATTAAATTTCGTTTGTCTATTATCATTGTTTTACAATCTACCACTATTTCGTAATGAAATTCAAATTCTAATGCCAACCTCTTTAGCACTGCTAACTGACGAGGCTCTAACGGCCGAGTAAAGGCGAAAACTCCATCCGAATTAGCTGAACCCAAATTCCATAGAGTAGTGGCGGAAAAGAGTATTACGAGTAGGAACAGCATTACTGCCTATAGTATTAGAAAGTTGTAGCAGTTGTCGAAATCTGACAGAGGACTGTCATCATAGTCTCTTCAACCTGTCTAAATCCGTTACTGGACTTATCCCATCCGACTACGTGGTCCTAACCGGACACGTAAACTAACAATTGCCAGCAGTTTAGTGGCAGCTTTGGCCATACTGGTTACGATATGCATAGGCCTAGTGTGCGTAGTTTCGGCAAACTTTCGTAGTACATCTACTTAGTGATATCCTAAGTAAATGTACTACGAACATAGGTATATACCTATGTTGATTATGTGTACAATTATACTGATTTGGTTGCCTACGCATTTAAAATTTTTACAGGTTTACTTATTCGATCCGTAGATGAGGCTCCGGAAACGCCGTGCGTTGTGAAAAAGCTTCTTCGGAACCAAGTGACGACGTCGACGCCGCAGCAGAAGCCGCGGGCGCCGGCGTACGGCAACGAGCCCGGGGCCGGCGCGCTCGCCGATGGCTCCTACCGCGGCATCGTGCGCCACAGAGACGGCACCGAGCTCAGTAATTATGCGTCGCCACTTTTTTGACTACCCTACAGAATACTACCCGATTCACACGGGATTTGGATCGCCCCGTGTTTTCAAGGTTTTATTTTCTTTTGAGTCGCGATTTGATCTTGCCAGAGTCATCTTCTGCAAAACCAACTCAGTAACTATACACTTAATTTTTGACAGCCCTACAGAAGACGTTCTAATTAATTTCTTTTAATTTGGAATGAACTTTTCACCGTCATTAGTCTGAAAATAATCCACTGCTCAATAAAGGCATCTCTCAAGAAGATTTGCTGTAATCACCACGATTACAGGCGGATTAGCGTTCATAGTGTCAGACGCTACCCAACACCACTTCGTGTATTATATCTTTTAGATTTAACATGTCCATGTAAAGACGTCTATTGGCCACATATTTGCTAATGTATGGTGTTTATATATAATATTGTTAGTGATATTTTTATGAAGGACTAACACTTTGAATCTAAATATTAACGATCAAACCCAAAGAAATGAGTATGTAGATGTAATCAAATCTTCCATGCTCCTGGAAGCCTTTGAGAAAAGCCTATCTCCAAGAGTGGCCTCAGGCTGACGAAGTAGAAACCAAATTTAGTTCGACCGCAGTCAATATTGTTTGTATGCTACTTCGATTTTCTTACGTCGTCTATTACGGTTGCTAGTATTGCGTAAACACGTCACAGTAAGTTTTGACACGTTATACGACGTCAGAAAGCTAAGAAGTGCACAAGCTTACTTTGTATCCAAAAGTTACATCGGTAGATAAATTTTGTCGCGTCAACTCCGATACAAACGAATGACGAAAAACCCGACAGTGATTGGAGCATGTGCGTTGAATGTGATAAAAATATTAGAGACCGACGCAGGTCCACCTTCACGACTTTTTTTTATTTTTGTTACTTAGAGATATGGTATTTAAAAATGAGCACCACTGTCTCATAATTGCACGTACTGTGTGTGTGGGGAGCATCACTAGTGTGGGGTACCTGCAGTGCGCTTATCAACCCGCTTGCCCGGGAAAGTATCGGCAAACCTTTTAAAAAAATTCTGCTGGCTTTAAATGGCGTTTATATATGCGTGTGTGTACTTGTTTGTACCGTTATGTGACATCATGTTGGCTCTCGTTTCCAGACGTGATGTACACGGTGTCGACGATGCAGCAGGCGACGGGCGCACGCGTGCGCTGCGTGTGGCTGGGCGTGCGGCTGGAGGACGCGCCGCGCCACACCACGCTCGCCTCCAGCCTCGCCTCCACCGCCGACAACTCGCTCGTCCTGGTGAGTACCGACGCCACCGTTCACACGCCATTATACTACTACACTTATAGTGTACTACACATAGTTCGCAAAAAAATTGTCTGCCACGCTACTCCAATGCGAGTTTGCAATGGACAACTTAACATGCCTTCGATTTATTTCTCAGACATGTAGGTTCCTTTCCGATGTTTTCTTTCATCAACTGCAATTAAAAATTTGCTGCTGTATTTTTAAAACCAGGTCACTCGAATATCATGAAATTAAATTGAGTGTCCTGACCCCTGAGATATCAGTGATAACATGTACTTTGCATCCGAAAAGTCAGTGCAGTTCCAATTTAATGAGGGTAGTATGCATACTAACATGATTTACAGAAATTAATCCTTTAAAAGATTCCTGATCATGCATATTTTTTATGTATATAATCTGAAGACTGGTAGTTTTTCAAATACAAATAGAATTTACGTACCTGCATGAATTTCACCCCATAAACAGCACTTATGAAGTGAATGCATGCATGATTACTTGTTGGGTGCAAAAAGCTTGCTGCTTTCCAGAAATATGAATACTGTCGAGACAGCTCTTGTGAAATACCCAGGGACCTATTTGGCAATAAACTAATGACTCCTTATTCTCATGTTTCATTCATTCCAAAAGTTAATCGCAGTATAAATTTTACTGATGTTCAATGTATCTTGGCAATACTTGTTGTGTAATGAATTGCAAGTTGAACAACATTGAAACTGAAAATATTATTGACGGATTATATCGCGTTTATTTTTGTTTTTATATTCTCGACTTTTCGAGTGCTTTACAGCAGCCGTAGTCACGGGGGCAAAATTAAACGCGGTACAATCCGTAAATAATATTTTCATTTCAAATATGTAGTGTTTGTGTAATTACAAGAAATCAAATTTTATGATTTCTAAAAAACTAAAACTACTAAAAAACTAGAAAGATTATTAATATTGTTTCTGGAAAATGGAAAAGTTATTTTTGAGAAAACCAAGAATATTACATACATTTTAATTGTTCATGTTAATTGTCAACTTATATTTCACGATTGAACAGAATAACTTTTAATAATTAAATTTTATTGTCATATGTCATAATCAAATGATATATATTGGAAAATGTAAATAAGATATAATTAAAAAAAATCGCAAATGAATGTTTTTTTTTATTGTATATTAACACCACCAGACAATAAACACGTATTATTTGTACTCGCTAACTATTTCAGGGCAACAAATCCGCTACCAGTAGACCGCAATCCATGTCGTTGATGAGTCAGTGCGGTGACGACCAAGTTGCCGGCGAATATAGCAAACATTATGTCACACTGAAACAAATAGGTACGTACGGTTCTCGGTGGTTCAGACAACATGTTGGATGTGGACATTCGATGATAATAAAATAAAAATATATTGTTGCAAACGAAAGGCCATTGACAGACTGAAAATATTCTTAAAGATGATTGGTTTATTTTTTAAACAGGCAAAGGAGCTTATGGCTGTGTTAAGATGGCATACCGTAGATCAGATCGACTTCTCACTGTCGCCAAATTTATCCTAAAGGAGAAAGTGGGCGCTCAGTTCTGGGTAGATGGACCTGATGGTCGCAAGGTGCCACTGGAGCTGAGTCTTCTATTGACATTAAAACATGCCAATATTGTAAGTCACGTTCATATACAAAGAAATATATATTTTATTTTAATGACAGTAAACATTATTGAAGTAAACACTTCTTTAGGCGTTTCACCATGAGCAATGAACGAAATTGAGCCGTCACGCTCAGGTCGGTAACACCGAATCAAATCTAAATCGTATAACTTTAAAAACAACAACTACATACTACTGCTACTGAAGTACTTTTTTTTAATGAGAAAGGAGGCGAACAAGCGAGCGGGTTACCTAAAGCCGCTGCTGAATCACATTTCTTATGTTGATAAATAAATTATTTTATATGAAGAGGATGATAGTTCCCTGAAGAGAACTTATTGAAATAAAGTATTATTGGAAAGTAAAGAGCGATTGTTTTTTACTACCTTTCAAATAAGGTCTATGCAAATTCATTATAAAGTCTTTAAAACATCCTCTTTATTTAAAAATATTGTTACATAAAGTTTGTAATAACGTTCCAGGTGAGTGTCGTGGATGTGTTCGAAAACGACAAGTATTTTCAAATGGTGATGGAGAAGCATGGTGCTGGAATGGATCTCTTCGAATTTATAGAACGTAGGCCCAGACTCGATGAGCCGCTTATCAGTTATATTTTTAGACAGGTAATACAACTTTAGGTCTTCGACTAGGGGTAAATCCTTCAAAGTTTAGTACATCAAACATCTTCTTGAGTCTACATAACTTTTTAATATATTTTTTATTGCGTCTTTTATGAGCATCTTTCATTAATTACATGGCTAAACATGGATGGACAAATGTTGACGATTAAACAATATGGGCAATACTAGTTGGCTATTGCATGAAATTGAGGCATTTCATGATATTATAAATTCTATGATCAGGTAAGGACATGTATAGGAATCTAGCTTGTACTCCTGTGGCCTGGTTTAGGTTTACAAACTTAACTTAACACCTCTAAATGGAATTTGTAATAAGATTCTTTATAAATCTTTCAATTTGTATAGACGGTGGCTTTTGAGATGTGTTAAAGATGTTAAAACATCATTGTCGAATACTAGTGGACTTTTGATGGGTTGCCATTATAAACATAGTAGATCAATTTTAATTGTTACAGCCTAACAAAACAGTGTTTTGTTAGGCTGTAACTGATTATTACCTACACCTAGCATTGAAGCGGAAGTCTTTAACAGCATGTTCAATTATTTATTGTAAATTTTATTTCCTAAAAATTTTTAAAATATATTATTTTCAGATAGGTCAAGCGGTGGAGTACCTGCACTCTCTGAACATCCTGCACCGTGATATAAAGGATGAGAACGTGATCATCGACAACAAGTTTCATGTTAAGCTAATTGACTTCGGCTCGGCCACATTCATGAGTCCCGACACGCTCTTCTCTACTTTCTATGGCACCACTGAGTACTGCAGCCCTGAAGTACTGGCCGGCAATAAGTATGCACGAAATTTTCCTTGACCGTTTTTTTTTTTCAATAATTTAATTCTAAAAAATTATAAGAGAGATATACTCTTATAATTTTTTGTCATAATAGCTTTAGACTTTCGTAGATTCTCCTCATTGATAATTAAATGAATGAAAATTCTTTATATTGCAACATAAGAAAGGTAAATTCGTTTGCCAAATGTACAGTCATTATTATTTTTTACGAATAATCACCGTTTCGTAATGAGATTCCTATGACGGGAAAGAAACCGACGATATAAACTCGTAAGAAAGAGAAGAAACAGACGAAAATGCATACAATGGCATAAAATAAAAGGAATGGTCGCATAGACTGTAAGGATGCTACAAGAATATAGTCCTCCTCTAGTGGCATTCCGTTAGCATCTGGCACGGAAATGTTCCAAAACTTACATGTAAAACAATGGACCAACTTCTGGACAAAACTGAAATATTTAAATATTTAAGAAAAATTATCGAAATGTACAATCTATACCAAGTATCTCGCGTTCCTAAAAGTATTGTGCGAATTAATTAATTTACGTACCGTATTTTGAAAATTTTCAAGTTTCTTTTTTTTTCATTTACTTATTTGTTTAAGTTTATACAAAATAATAATTTTTTGTCTGGGTTAATCTTGAAAACTGCTCAATTTTCTTTTCATAGATTTTCACGAGATTCTAGAGGACATTGCATGAGTCGAATCTTTTAAATTGGTGCTCACAAGCATTTATTTGCACCAACCATTGTCCCTTTTAGTATGAGGCTGGAACCCGCTCCCTATCCAAAATCAACCATGTGCTTGATACGAGTATTGCGCTAGCTCAAATGGCAGATCACTTCCAGTTGTTATTTAGATCCTGTTGATGGCCGGAATAACTTCATTGTGGTCAGGATTAATCTATTACCTTTACGATTATCACCAGAGTTAGGGAAAAGGGTAATGTTAAGAGCCTTACTTAATCGTGATCAAATCAATTTATGTTTATATACTCTTCAATAGCAGTCTCTATCGCGAATTCGAGTTCGCAGCATAGTCCATTGTCTCTATTATTTAGGTTTGGCATATTTGAAATGCTTATTCAGAGATCTATCGCATATTTCGCTTAGTTGACTCTACGTCACCCCTAGATGTAATGGCAGATTATCTGGCGCCGCTGCTGCATGACTTAATATTTTGAATGTGAGACAATTCACAGAGGCCCAGCAGTGGACTGCTTACAGGCTGGGAATAAAGGATTATTAAAGTGTGTATATTTTCAGATACGCCGGGCCAGAGCTTGAAATGTGGTCAATGGGGATAACACTGTACGTGCTAACGTTCTTTGTTAACCCGTTCTCCGACATTGAGGACACTATACAAGGACCTCTGGCATTTCCGCAGACTGTCTCCGAAGGTCATTAATATGATTAATTACAATTTAACAAGTACATTTACTGATGAGTGAAATAGATGTCTTCAGTATGAGTATGTCAGTATTTTGACTACCTATGGCATCTGTCTCACATGTCCTAAAAAGTTACCATCTGCTTTCTGAAATGAAATTTAATAGTACGAATGAGACCTAGGCGAGGAATGGAAATTTTTATTCGCAATGTTAAGTGTTGAATCTACCTAATGTTTGTCTATGAAAGAAATCATCGAGAGGAAACCTAAATATGCACTCCACTAATTTTTGTTTTATTTTTTTTTAAAAGAATACTAGCGATGCTATTTAACTAACATTACTAATATTCCTATTAACCCTCCAACTAAGCATTAGAGCTTGTATTTGGAGTGGTTCACGACAATAGTCGAATGGTGGGCTCGAACCTGCGACGTCATGTTTCGCAGTCCGCACCCTAACCCATTAGGCTATTGGCGCTTTATACTAACTAAACTTACTAACCCGGACTGGAGCAGCACACAGACACATCCCGGCTTCAAAACCCACGCAAATATATTGATATGTCTGATCAGCTGTGTGAGATTTACAAGCTGCTTTTATAATAGAGAGTAAAATTAGTTCAGATTTATAACTATTTTAAATCTAAATTTCGCAGACTTGGAACTACTTCTTCGTTGGATGTTATGCAAAGAGCCAACACAGAGGTGCACCGTAGCGCAACTAATGTCGCACCCGTGGATTAAACAGCCTGTTGCTATCACCAACTATATTTTTCATGAAATCGTTGATTGTGGTGAGTATTAAAGTATAATCCCTTTATTTTCAAATAATTATCTTTTTATTATGTTACTGAGTAAAGTAAAAATAACATTTCCAATAAATATAATTTCTAAATTTTAGCTAATGTTGTATATTGTCCCAACATAATCGATATAAAATATAAGCGCCACGATTAGCAAGGACACGGTTGACGGTCACAGTCGCAGATATCTCGCACCAGTAGATTCTTACGAGTAAGAGATTTAAAATTAGTTTTTAATCGTTCGGATGATGTTTAGGTCCATACTTTTAAATTGATATATTGATCATTTAACATTTATTTAAACGTTATCGATTAAAGACAGCTTTGTTTTTATTTTATTTTTTTCGATTTTTTTTCATGACCTCCATTAGTCATGATAAATTAGTTTCTTTATTATTAATGTGGGTAACTCGGACGCGTAATTTTTGATAGTGAGGACTGCGTTCGCGCTGTCCTCTTCATAAAATTATCTATACTAATTTATACAGTTTTCTGTATGTATGTATATTTTTTGGAGGAGTTAACGGATATGTAATCCTAAATTTACGGATTTCTGTAGAACCCTTTAAGTGCCATGGGCTTTGTACATACAAAAATCCTACTTAATATCTTCTATATGACAGTTCGTAGTTCAATCCCGCTTAAAAGACCGAACGAATGTGAACGTTACTCGATAGAGATGTAGACTATACCGTAGAATAGGAAATGGTATACTTTGAATGTCAATAAAGAGTACGATTAGGGCAAACAAACGAAATTGTGACAACGCTGTCGAAACCCCGGGTTACCGCCGATCAATGTATAATATGCATTAAGCATTACAATACATTCTACATGACGTAGAAATACTCTGCCTCCAAAATGTTGTTGGAATAAATAAGAAAAATAGTACAAAAAATTGGCCGGTTCTTTTTTGTTAAATACTATTATCTTATGATACCGTATATGCGGATGTAACTAAAAAACATTTCTTTTGGTATATTTTTTTTTGTTTTATAGAAGTGGTAATAAAAAAATACTAAAATATTCCACTGATCACACTCAAATTATTTGGTATCTCTCTAATAATCGAAAATCCTGTTATCTTAAAATGTATGTATTCAACTTAAGCGCCGATGTCACCCACCACCATTCAGAATATTTCACGATGAAGGTGTATGTCTTATAACACATCCACATTTAGTTGATATGTCCGTACGAAGCTGGCGCCTTTTGCCAGTATTTTTATAAAAGGCATGGGAATCCTACTCTACCGCGAGTATTGTTTTGATGTTTAGATCTCGTTTCTGTTTTTGTTTGCTCGTTCTTACAATCAATGATTCATTGTATAGTGCTATACGTACGATATTAAAGTTTATAGAAAGCTGTACATGGGTGGAGTCACGATTGCTTTGCACGATACAAAGGCAAGGGGATACAATACAAGTATGGGTTATTGAAAGGCATACTTCGCTAGAGTTCGCTGTTTGAAATGTAGAGACTAATGCGCCCATGTTTTCGATAGATGTCTCTATTCATTTCGCGCATCGCACCAATATTTTTCTCTCCTTGATTGGTATGGTCTCGGTCGATGTTGGTGAAATCATACTTACCTGGCGTAGGGGATACCGTGATCAGGAAGGCGGTTCCCCCAGAGCGAGGCCGCTCCATTGCACTGCGGCGTGGCTGACCTTTGCGATTACCCCTAATGTGGGTAACTCGGACGCGTAATTTTTGATAGTGAGGACTGCGTTCGCGCTGTCCTCTTCATAAAATTATCTATACTAATTTATACAGTTTTCTGTATGTATGTATATTTTTTGGAGGAGTTAACGGATATGTAATCCTAAATTTACGGATTTCTGTAGAACCCTTTAAGTGCCATGGGCTTTGTACATACAAAAATCCTACTTAATATCTTCTATATGACAGTTCGTAGTTCAATCCCGCTTAAAAGACCGAACGAATGTGAACGTTACTCGATAGAGATGTAGACTATACCGTAGAATAGGAAATGGTATACTTTGAATGTCAATAAAGAGTACGATTAGGGCAAACAAACGAAATTGTGACAACGCTGTCGAAACCCCGGGTTACCGCCGATCAATGTATAATATGCATTAAGCATTACAATACATTCTACATGACGTAGAAATACTCTGCCTCCAAAATGTTGTTGGAATAAATAAGAAAAATAGTACAAAAAATTGGCCGGTTCTTTTTTGTTAAATACTATTATCTTATGATACCGTATATGCGGATGTAACTAAAAAACATTTCTTTTGGTATATTTTTTTTTGTTTTATAGAAGTGGTAATAAAAAAATACTAAAATATTCCACTGATCACACTCAAATTATTTGGTATCTCTAATAATCGAAAATCCTGTTATCTTAAAATGTATGTATTCAACTTAAGCGCCGATGTCACCCACCACCATTCAGAATATTTCACGATGAAGGTGTATGTCTTATAACACATCCACATTTAGTTGATATGTCCGTACGAAGCTGGCGCCTTTTGCCAGTATTTTTATAAAAGGCATGGGAATCCTACTCTACCGCGAATATTGTTTTGATGTTTAGATCTCGTTTCTGTTTTTGTTTGCTCGTTCTTACAATCAATGATTCATTGTATAGTGCTATACGTACGATATTAAAGTTTATAGAAAGCTGTACATGGGTGGAGTCACGATTGCTTTGCACGATACAAAGGCAAGGGGGATACAATACAAGTATGGGTTATTGAAAGGCATACTTCGCTAGAGTTCGCTGTTTGAAATGTAGAGACTAATGCGCCCATGTTTTCGATAGATGTCTCTATTCATTTCGCGCATCGCACCAATATTTTTCTCTCCTTGATTGGTATGGTCTCGGTCGATGTTGGTGAAATCATACTTACCTGGCGTAGGGGATACCGTGATCAGGAAGGCGGTTCCCCCAGAGCGAGGCCGCTCCATTGCACTGCGGCGTGGCTGACCTTTGCGATTACCCCTAATGTGGGTAACTCGGACGCGTAATTTTTGATAGTGAGGACTGCGTTCGCGCTGTCCTCTTCATAAAATTATCTATACTAATTTATACAGTTTTCTGTATGTATGTATATTTTTTTGGAGGAGTTAACGGATATGTAATCCTAAATTTACGGATTTCTGTAGAACCCTTTAAGTGCCATGGGCTTTGTACATACAAAAATCCTACTTAATATCTTCTATATGACAGTTCGTAGTTCAATCCCGCTTAAAAGACCGAACGAATGTGAACGTTACTCGATAGAGATGTAGACTATACCGTAGAATAGGAAATGGTATACTTTGAATGTCAATAAAGAGTACGATTAGGGTAAACAAACGAAATTGTGACAACGCTGTCGAAACCCCGGGTTACCGCCGATCAATGTATAATATGCATTAAGCATTACAATACATTCTACATGATGTAGAAATACTCTGCCTCCAAAATGTTGTTGAATAAATAAGAAAAATAGTACAAAAATTGGCCGGTTCTTTTTTGTTAAATACTATTATCTTATGATACCTTACATGCGGATGTAACTAAAAAACATTTCTTTTGGTATATTTTTTTTGTTTTATAGAAGTGGTAATAAAAAAATACTAAAATATTCCACTGATCACACTCAAATTATTTGGTATCTCTAATAATCGAAAATCCTGTTATCTTAAAATGTATGTATTCAACTTAAGCGCCGATGTCACCCACCACCGTTTAGTATATTTCACGATAAAGGTGTATGTCTTATAACACATCCACATTTAGTTGATATGTCCGTACGAAGCTGGCGCCTTTTGCCAGTATTTTTATAAAAGGCATGGGAATCCTACTCTACCGCGAATATTGTTTTGATGTTTAGATCTCGTTTCTGTTTTTGTTTGCTCGTTCTTACAATCAATGATTCATTGTATAGTGCTATACGTACGATATTAAAGTTTATAGAAAGCTGTACATGGGTGGAGTCACGATTGCTTTACACGATACAAAGGCAAGGGGGATACAATACAAGTATGGGTTATTGAAAGGCATACTTCGCTAGAGTTCGCTGTTTGAAATGTAGAGACTAATGCGCCCATGTTTTCGATAGATGTCTCTATTCATTTCGCGCATCGCACCAATATTTTTCTCTCCTTGATTGGTATGGTCTCGGTCGATGTTGGTGAAATCATACTTACCTGGCGTAGGGGATACCGTGATCAGGAAGGCGGTTCCCCCAGAGCGAGGCCGCTCCATTGCACTGCGGCGTGGCTGACCTTTGCGATTACCCCTAATGTGGGTAACTCGGACGCGTAATTTTTGATAGTGAGGACTGCGTTCGCGCTGTCCTCTTCATAAAATTATCTATACTAATTTATACAGTTTTCTGTATGTATGTATATTTTTTGGAGGAGTTAACGGATATGTAATCCTAAATTTACGGATTTCTGTAGAACCCTTTAAGTGCCATGGGCTTTGTACATACAAAATCCTACTTAATATCTTCTATATGACAGTTCGTAGTTCAATCCCGCTTAAAAGACCGAACGGATGTGAACGTTACTCGATAGAGATGTAGACTATACCGTAGAATAGAAATGGTATACTTTGAATGTCAATAAAGAGTACGATTAGGGCAAACAAACGAAATTGTGACAACGCTGTCGAAACCCCGGGTTACCGCCGATCAATGTATAATATGCATTAAGCATTACAATACATTCTACATGACGTAGAAATACTCTGCCTCAAAATGTTGTTGAATAAATAAGAAAAATAGTACAAAAATTGGCCGGTTCTTTTTGTTAAATACTATTATCTTATGATACCGTATATGCGGATGTAACTAAAAACATTTCTTTTGGTATATTTTTTGTTTTATAGAAGTGGTAATAAAAAATACTAAAATATTCCACTGATCACACTCAAATTATTTGGTATCTCTAATAATCGAAAATCCTGTTATCTTAAAATGTATGTATTCAACTTAAGCGCCGATGTCACCCACCACCGTTTAGTATATTTCACGATAAAGGTGTATGTCTTATAACACATCCACATTTAGTTGATATGTCCGTACGAAGCTGGCGCCTTTTGCCAGTATTTTTATAAAAGGCATGGGAATCCTACTCTACCGCGAATATTGTTTTGATGTTTAGATCTCGTTTCTGTTTTTGTTTGCTCGTTCTTACAATCAATGATTCATTGTATAGTGCTATACGTACGATATTAAAGTTTATAGAAAGCTGTACATGGGTGGAGTCACGATTGCTTTGCACGATACAAAGGCAAGGGGATACAATACAAGTATGGGTTATTGAAAGGCATACTTCGCTAGAGTTCGCTGTTTGAAATGTAGAGACCAATGCGCCCATGTTTTCGATAGATGTCTCTATTCATTTCGCGCATCGCACCAATATTTTTCTCTCCTTGATTGGTATGGTCTCGGTCGATGTTGGTGAAATCATACTTACCTGGCGTAGGGGATACCGTGATCAGGAAGGCGGTTCCCCCAGAGCGAGGCCGCTCCATTGCACTGCGGCGTGGCTGACCTTTGCGATTACCCCTAATGTGGGTAACTCGGACGCGTAATTTTTGATAGTGAGGACTGCGTTCGCGCTGTCCTCTTCATAAAATTATCTATACTAATTTATACAGTTTTCTGTATGTATGTATATTTTTGGAGGAGTTAACGGATATGTAATCCTAAATTTACCGATTTCTGTAGAACCCTTTAAGTGCCATGGGCTTTGTATATACAAAATCCTACTTAATATCTTCTATATGACAGTTCGTAGTTCAATCCCGCTTAAAAGACCGAACGAATGTGAACGTTACTCGATAGAGATGTAGACTATACCGTAGAATAGGAAATGGTATACTTTGAATGTCAATAAAGAGTACGATTAGGGCAAACAAACGAAATTGTGACAACGCTGTCGAAACCCCGGGTTACCGCCGATCAATGTATAATATGCATTACATTACAATACATTCTACATGATGTAGAAATACTCTGCCTCCAAAATGTTGTTGAATAAATAAGAAAAATAGTACAAAAATTGGCCGGTTCTTTTTGTTAAATACTATTATCTTATGATACCGTATATGCGGATGTAACTAAAAACATTTCTTTTGGTATATTTTTTGTTTTATAGAAGTGGTAATAAAAAATACTAAAATATTCCACTGATCACACTCAAATTATTTGGTATCTCTAATAATCGAAAATCCTGTTATCTTAAAATGTATGTATTCAACTTAAGCGCCGATGTCACCCACCACCGTTTAGTATATTTCACGATAAAGGTGTATGTCTTATAACACATCCACATTTAGTTGATATGTCCGTACGAAGCTGGCGCCTTTTGCCAGTATTTTTATAAAAGGCATGGGAATCCTACTCTACCGCGAGTATTGTTTTGATGTTTACTTCTCGTTTCTGTTTTTTTGTTTGCTCGTTCTTACAATCAATGATTCATTGTATAGTGCTATACGTACGATATTAAAGTTTATAGAAAGCTGTACATGGGTGGAGTCACGATTGCTTTGCACGATACAAAGGCAAGGGGATACAATACAAGTATGGGTTATTGAAAGGCATACTTCGCTAGAGTTCGCTGTTTGAAATGTAGAGACTAATGCGCCCATGTTTTCGATAGATGTCTCTATTCAGTTCGCGCATCGCACCAATATTTTTCTCTCCTTGATTGGTATGGTCTCGGTCGATGTTGGTGAAATCATACTTACCTGGCGTAGGGGATACCGTGATCAGGAAGGCGGTTCCCCCAGAGCGAGGCCGCTCCATTGCACTGCGGCGTGGCTGACCTTTGCGATTACCCCTAATGTGGGTAACTCGGACGCGTAATTTTTGATAGTGAGGACTGCGTTCGCGCTGTCCTCTTCATAAAATTATCTATACTAATTTATACAGTTTTCTGTATGTATGTATATTTTTTTGGAGGAGTTAACGGATATGTAATCCTAAATTTACGGATTTCTGTAGAACCCTTTAAGTGCCATGGGCTTTGTACATACAAAATCCTACTTAATATCTTCTATATGACAGTTCGTAGTTCAATCCCGCTTAAAAGACCGAACGAATGTGAACGTTACTCGATAGAGATGTAGACTATACCGTAGAATAGGAAATGGTATACTTTGAATGTCAATAAAGAGTACGATTAGGGCAAACAAACGAAATTGTGACAACGCTGTCGAAACCCCGGGTTACCGCCGATCAATATATAATATGCATTACATTACAATACATTCTACATGATGTAGAAATACTCTGCCTCAAAATGTTGTTGAATAAATAAGAAAAATAGTACAAAAATTGGCCGGTTCTTTTTGTTAAATACTATTATCTTATGATACCGTATATGCGGATGTAACTAAAAACATTTCTTTTGGTATATTTTTTGTTTTATAGAAGTGGTAATAAAAAATACTAAAATATTCCACTGATCACACTCAAATTATTTGGTATCTCTAATAATCGAAAATCCTGTTATCTTAAAATGTATGTATTCAACTTGAGCGCCGTTGTCACCCACCACCGTTTAGTATATTTCACGATAAAGGTGTATGTCTTATAACACATCCACATTTAGTTGATATGTCCGTACGAAGCTGGCGCCTTTTGCCAGTATTTTTATAAAAGGCATGGGAATCCTACTCTACCGCGAATATTGTTTTGATGTTTAGATCTCGTTTCTGTTTTTGTTTGCTCGTTCTTACAATCAATGATTCATTGTATAGTGCTATACGTACGATATTAAAGTTTATAGAAAGCTGTACATGGGTGGAGTCACGATTGCTTTGCACGATACAAAGGCAAGGGGATACAATACAAGTATGGGTTATTGAAAGGCATACTTCGCTAGAGTTCGCTGTTTGAAATGTAGAGACTAATGCGCCCATGTTTTCGATAGATGTCTCTATTCATTTCGCGCATCGCACCAATATTTTTCTCTCCTTGATTGGTATGGTCTCGGTCGATGTTGGTGAAATCATACTTACCTGGCGTAGGGGATACCGTGATCAGGAAGGCGGTTCCCCCAGAGCGAGGCCGCTCCATTGCACTGCGGCGTGGCTGACCTTTGCGATTACCCCTAATGTGGGTAACTCGGACGCGTAATTTTTGATAGTGAGGACTGCGTTCGCGCTGTCCTCTTCATAAAATTATCTATACTAATTTATACAGTTTTCTGTATGTATGTATATTTTTTGGAGGAGTTAACGGATATGTAATCCTAAATTTACGGATTTCTGTAGAACCCTTTAAGTGCCATGGGCTTTGTACATACAAAATCCTACTTAATATCTTCTATATGACAGTTCGAATTTCAATCCCGCTTAAAAGACCGAACGAATGTGAACGTTACTCGATAGAGATGTAGACTATACCGTAGAATAGGAAATGGTATACTTTGAATGTCAATAAAGAGTACGATTAGGGTAAACAAACGAAATTGTGACAACGCTGTCGAAACCCCGGGTTACCGCCGATCAATGTATAATATGCATTAAGCATTACAATACATTCTACATGATGTAGAAATACTCTGCCTCAAAATGTTGTTGGAATAAATAAGAAAAATAGTACAAAAATTGGCCGGTTCTTTTTGTTAAATACTATTATCTTATGATACCGTATATGCGGATGTAACTAAAAACATTTCTTTTGGTATATTTTTTGTTTTATAGAAGTGGTAATAAAAAATACTAAAATATTCCACTGATCACACTCAAATTATTTGGTATCTCTAATAATCGAAAATCCTGTTATCTTAAAATGTATGTATTCAACTTAAGCGCCGATGTCACCCACCACCATTCAGAATATTTCACGATGAAGGTGTATGTCTTATAACACATCCACATTTAGTTGATATGTCCGTACGAAGCTGGCGCCTTTTGCCAGTATTTTTATAAAAGGCATGGGAATCCTACTCTACCGCGAGTATTGTTTTGATGTTTAGATCTCGTTTCTGTTTTTGTTTGCTCGTTCTTACAATCAATGATTCATTGTATAGTGCTATACGTACGATATTAAAGTTTATAGAAAGCTGTACATGGGTGGAGTCACGATTGCTTTGCACGATACAAAGGCAAGGGGATACAATACAAGTATGGGTTATTGAAAGGCATACTTCGCTAGAGTTCGCTGTTTGAAATGTAGAGACTAATGCGCCCATGTTTTCGATAGATGTCTCTATTCATTTCGCGCATCGCACCAATATTTTTCTCTCCTTGATTGGTATGGTCTCGGTCGATGTTGGTGAAATCATACTTACCTGGCGTAGGGGATACCGTGATCAGGAAGGCGGTTCCCCCAGAGCGAGGCCGCTCCATTGCACTGCGGCGTGGCTGACCTTTGCGATTACCCCTAATGTGGGTAACTCGGACGCGTAATTTTTGATAGTGAGGACTGCGTTCGCGCTGTCCTCTTCATAAAATTATCTATACTAATTTATACAGTTTTCTGTATGTATGTATATTTTTTGGAGGAGTTAACGGATATGTAATCCTAAATTTACGGATTTCTGTAGAACCCTTTAAGTGCCATGGGCTTTGTACATACAAAAATCCTACTTAATATCTTCTATATGACAGTTCGAATTTCAATCCCGCTTAAAAGACCGAACGAATGTGAACGTTACTCGATAGAGATGTAGACTATACCGTAGAATAGGAAATGGTATACTTTGAATGTCAATAAAGAGTACGATTAGGGCAAACAAACGAAATTGTGACAACGCGGTCGAAACCCCGGGTTACCGCCGGTCAATGTATAATATGCATTAAGCATTACAATACATTCTACATAATGTAGAAATACTCTGCCTCCAAAATGTTGTTGGAATAAATAAGAAAAATAGTACAAAAAATTGGCCGGTTCTTTTTTGTTAAATACTATTATCTTATGATACCGTATATGCGGATGTAACTAAAAAACATTTCTTTTGGTATATTTTTTGTTTTATAGAAGTGGTAATAAAAAATCATAAAATATGCCACTGAACACACTCAAATTATTTGGTATCTCTAATAATCGAAAATCCTGTTATCTTAAAATGTATGTATTCAACTTAAGCGCCGATGTCACCCACCACCGTTTAGTATATTTCACGATAAAGGTGTATGTCTTATAACACATCCACATTTAGTTGATATGTCCGTACGAAGCTGGCGCCTTTTGCCAGTATTTTTATAAAAGGCATGGGAATCCTACTCTACCGCGAGTATTGTTTTGATGTTTACTTCTCGTTTCTGTTTTTTGTTTGCTCGTTCTTACAATCAATGATTCATTGTATAGTGCTATACGTACGATATTAAAGTTTATAGAAAGCTGTACATGGTGGAGTCACGATTGCTTTGCACGATACAAAGGCAAGGGGATACAATACAAGTATGGGTTATTGAAAGGCATACTTCGCTAGAGTTCGCTGTTTGAAATGTAGAGACTAATGCGCCCATGTTTTCGATAGATGTCTCTATTCAGTTCGCGCATCGCACCAATATTTTTCTCTCCTTGATTGGTATGGTCTCGGTCGATGTTGGTGAAATCATACTTACCTGGCGTAGGGGATACCGTGATCAGGAAGGCGGTTCCCCCAGAGCGAGGCCGCTCCATTGCACTGCGGCGTGGCTGACCTTTGCGATTACCCCTAATGTGGGTAACTCGGACGCGTAATTTTTGATAGTGAGGACTGCGTTCGCGCTGTCCTCTTCATAAAATTATCTATACTAATTTATACAGTTTTCTGTATGTATGTATATTTTTTGGAGGAGTTAACGGATATGTAATCCTAAATTTACGGATTTCTGTAGAACCCTTTAAGTGCCATGGGCTTTGTACATACAAAAATCCTACTTAATATCTTCTATATGACAGTTCGTAGTTCAATCCCGCTTAAAAGACCGAACGAATGTGAACGTTACTCGATAGAGATGTAGACTATACCGTAGAATAGGAAATGGTATACTTTGAATGTCAATAAAGAGTACGATTAGGGCAAACAAACGAAATTGTGACAACGCTGTCGAAACCCCGGGTTACCGCCGATCAATGTATAATATGCATTAAGCATTACAATACATTCTACATGACGTAGAAATACTCTGCCTCCAAAATGTTGTTGGAATAAATAAGAAAAATAGTACAAAAAATTGGCCGGTTCTTTTTTGTTAAATACTATTATCTTATGATACCGTATATGCGGATGTAACTAAAAAACATTTCTTTTGGTATATTTTTTTTTGTTTTATAGAAGTGGTAATAAAAAAATACTAAAATATTCCACTGATCACACTCAAATTATTTGGTATCTCTCTAATAATCGAAAATCCTGTTATCTTAAAATGTATGTATTCAACTTAAGCGCCGATGTCACCCACCACCATTCAGAATATTTCACGATGAAGGTGTATGTCTTATAACACATCCACATTTAGTTGATATGTCCGTACGAAGCTGGCGCCTTTTGCCAGTATTTTTATAAAAGGCATGGGAATCCTACTCTACCGCGAGTATTGTTTTGATGTTTACTTCTCGTTTCTGTTTTTTGTTTGCTCGTTCTTACAATCAATGATTCATTGTATAGTGCTATACGTACGATATTAAAGTTTATAGAAAGCTGTACATGGGTGGAGTCACGATTGCTTTACACGATACAAAGGCAAGGGGATACAATACAAGTATGGGTTATTGAAAGGCATACTTCGCTAGAGTTCGCTGTTTGAAATGTAGAGACTAATGCGCCCATGTTTTCGATAGATGTCTCTATTCAGTTCGCGCATCGCACCAATATTTTTCTCTCCTTGATTGGTATGGTCTCGGTCGATGTTGGTGAAATCATACTTACCTGGCGTAGGGGATACCGTGATCAGGTAGGCGGTTCCCCCGGAGCGAGGCCGCTCCATTGCACTGCGGCGTGGCTGACCTTTGCGATTACCCCTAATGTGGGTAACTCGGACGCGTAATTTTTGATAGTGAGGACTGCGTTCGCGCTGTCCTCTTCATAAAATTATCTATACTAATTTATACTGTTTTCTGTATGTATGTATGTTTTTTGGAGGAGTTAACGGATATGTAATCCTAAATTTACCGATTTCTGTAGAACCCTTTAAGTGCCATGGGCTTTGTATATACAAAAATCCTACTTAATATCTTCTATATGACAGTTCGTAGTTCAATCCCGCTTAAAAGACCGAACGGATGTGAACGTTACTCGATAGAGATGTAGACTATACCGTAGAATAGGAAATGGTATACTTTGAATGTCAATAAAGAGTACGATTAGGGCAAACAAACGAAATTGTGACAACGCGGTCGAAACCCCGGGTTACCGCCGATCAATGTATAATATGCATTAAGCATTACAATACATTCTACATGATGTAGAAATACTCTGCCTCCAAAATGTTGTTGGAATAAATAAGAAAAATAGTACACAAAATTGGCCGGTTCTTTTTTGTCAAATACTATAATGTTATGATACCGCATATGCGGATGTAACTAAAAAACATTTCTTTTGGTATATTTTTGGAGGAGTTAACGGATATGTAATCCTAAATTTACCGATTTCTGTAGAACCCTTTAAGTGCCATGGGCTTTGTACATACAAAAATCCTACTTAATATCTTCTATATGACAGTTCGTAGTTCAATCCCGCTTAAAAGACCGAACGAATGTGAACGTTACTCGATAGAGATGTAGACTATACCGTAGAATAGAAATGGTATACTTTGAATGTCAATAAAGAGTACGATTAGGGCAAACAAACGAAATTGTGACAACGCGGTCGAAACCCCGGGTTACCGCCGATCAATGTATAATATGCATTAAGCATTACAATACATTCTACATGACGTAGAAATACTCTGCCTCAAAATGTTGTTGAATAAATAAGAAAAATAGTACAAAAAATTGGCCGGTTCTTTTTTGTTAAATACTATTATCTTATGATACCGTACATGCGGATGTAACTAAAAAACATTTCTTTTGGTATATTTTTTTTTGTTTTATAGAAGTGGTAATAAAAAAATAATAAAATATTCCACTGATCACACTCAAATTATTTGGTATCTCTAATAATCGAAAATCCTGTTATCTTAAAATGTATGTATTCAACTTAAGCGCCGATGTCACCCACCACCATTCAGAATATTTCACGATGAAGGTGTATGTCTTATAACACATCCACATTTAGTTGATATGTCCGTACGAAGCTGGCGCCTTTTGCCAGTATTTTTATAAAAGGCATGGGAATCCTACTCTACCGCGAGTATTGTTTTGATGTTTACTTCTCGTTTCTGTTTTTTGTTTGCTCGTTCTTACAATCAATGATTCATTGTATAGTGCTATACGTACGATATTAAAGTTTATAGAAAGCTGTACATGGGTGGAGTCACGATTGCTTTGCACGATACAAAGGCAAGGGGATACAATACAAGTATGGGTTATTGAAAGGCATACTTCGCTAGAGTTCGCTGTTTGAAATGTAGAGACTAATGCGCCCATGTTTTCGATAGATGTCTCTATTCATTTCGCGCATCGCACCAATATTTTTCTCTCCTTGATTGGTATGGTCTCGGTCGATGTTGGTGAAATCATACTTACCTGGCGTAGGGGATACCGTGATCAGGAAGGCGGTTCCCCCAGAGCGAGGCCGCTCCATTGCACTGCGGCGTGGCTGACCTTTGCGATTACCCCTAATGTGGGTAACTCGGACGCGTAATTTTTGATAGTGAGGACTGCGTTCGCGCTGTCCTCTTCATAAAATTATCTATACTAATTTATACAGTTTTCTGTATGTATGTATATTTTTTGGAGGAGTTAACGGATATGTAATCCTAAATTTACGGATTTCTGTTGAACCCTTTAAGTGTCATGGGCTTTGTACATACAAAAATCCTACTTAATATCTTCTATATGACAGTTCGTAGTTCAATCCCGCTTAAAAGACCGAACGAATGTGAACGTTACTCGATAGAGATGTAGACTATACCGTAGAATAGGAAATGGTATACTTTGAATGTCAATAAAGAGTACGATTAGGGCAAACAAACGAAATTGTGACAACGCGGTCGAAACCCCGGGTTACCGCCGGTCAATGTATAATATGCATTAAGCATTACAATACATTCTACATGACGTAGAAATACTCTGCCTCAAAATGTTGTTGAATAAATAAGAAAAATAGTACAAAAAATTGGCCGGTTCTTTTTTGTTAAATACTATTATCTTATGATACCGTATATGCGGATGTAACTAAAAAACATTTCTTTTGGTATATTTTTTTTTGTTTTATAGAAGTGGTAATAAAAAAATACTAAAATATTCCACTGATCACACTCAAATTATTTGGTATCTCTAATAATCGAAAATCCTGTTATCTTAAAATGTATGTATTCAACTTGAGCGCCGTTGTCACCCACCACCATTCAGAATATTTCACGATGAAGGTGTATGTCTTATAACACATCCACATTTAGTTGATATGTCCGTACGAAGCTGGCGCCTTTTGCCAGTATTTTTATAAAAGGCATGGGAATCCTACTCTACCGCGAGTATTGTTTTGATGTTTAGATCTCGTTTCTGTTTTTGTTTGCTCGTTCTTACAATCAATGATTCATTGTATAGTGCTATACGTACGATATTAAAGTTTATAGAAAGCTGTACATGGGTGGAGTCACGATTGCTTTGCACGATACAAAGGCAAGGGGATACAATACAAGTATGGGTTATTGAAAGGCATACTTCGCTAGAGTTCGCTGTTTGAAATGTAGAGACTAATGCGCCCATGTTTTCGATAGATGTCTCTATTCATTTCGCGCATCGCACCAATATTTTTCTCTCCTTGATTGGTATGGTCTCGGTCGATGTTGGTGAAATCATACTTACCTGGCGTAGGGGATACCGTGATCAGGAAGGCGGTTCCCCCAGAGCGAGGCCGCTCCATTGCACTGCGGCGTGGCTGACCTTTGCGATTACCCCTAATGTGGGTAACTCGGACGCGTAATTTTTGATAGTGAGGACTGCGTTCGCGCTGTCCTCTTCATAAAATTATCTATACTAATTTATACAGTTTTCTGTATGTATGTATATTTTTTGGAGGAGTTAACGGATATGTAATCCTAAATTTACGGATTTCTGTTGCCTTTAAGTGCCATGGGCTTTGTACATACAAAAATCCTACTTAATATCTTCTATATGACAGTTCGTAGTTCAATCCCGCTTAAAAGACCGAACGAATGTGAACGTTACTCGATAGAGATGTAGACTATACCGAATAGGAAATGGTATACTTTGAATGTCAATAAAGAGTACGATTAGGGCAAACAAACGAAATTGTGACAACGCGGTCGAAACCCCGGGTTACCGCCGATCAATGTATAATATGCATTAAGCATTACAATACATTCTACATGATGTAGAAATACTCTGCCTCCAAAATGTTGTTGGAATAAATAAGAAAAATAGTACAAAAAATTGGCCGGTTCTTTTTTGTTAAATACTATTATCTTATGATACCGTATATGCGGATGTAACTAAAAAACATTTCTTTTGGTATTTTTTTTTTGTTTTATAGAAGTGGTAAAAAAAAATCTTAAAATATTCAACTGAACACACTCAAATTATTTGGTATCTCTCTAATAATCGAAAATCCTGTTATCTTAAAATGTATGTATTCAACTTAAGCGCCGATGTCACCCACCACCATTCAGAATATTTCACGATAAAGGTGTATGTCTTATAACACATCCACATTTAGTTGATATGTCCGTACGAAGCTGGCGCCTTTTGCCAGTATTTTTATAAAAGGCATGGGAATCCTACTCTACCGCGAATATTGTTTTGATGTTTAGATCTCGTTTCTGTTTTTGTTTGCTCGTTCTTACAATCAATGATTCATTGTATAGTGCTATACGTACGATATTAAAGTTTATAGAAAGCTGTACATGGGTGGAGTCACGATTGCTTTACACGATACAAAGGCAAGGGGATACAATACAAGTATGGGTTATTGAAAGGCATACTTCGCTAGAGTTCGCTGTTTGAAATGTAGAGACTAATGCGCCCATGTTTTCGATAGATGTCTCTATTCAGTTCGCGCATCGCACCAATATTTTTCTCTCCTTGATTGGTATGGTCTCGGTCGATGTTGGTGAAATCATACTTACCTGGCGTAGGGGATACCGTGATCAGGAAGGCGGTTCCCCCAGAGCGAGGCCGCTCCATTGCACTGCGGCGTGGCTGACCTTTGCGATTACCCCTAATGTGGGTAACTCGGACGCGTAATTTTTGATAGTGAGGACTGCGTTCGCGCTGTCCTCTTCATAAAATTATCTATACTAATTTATACTGTTTTCTGTATGTATGTATATTTTTGGAGGAGTTAACGGATATGTAATCCTAAATTTACCGATTTCTGTAGAACCCTTTAAGTGCCATGGGCTTTGTACATACAAAAATCCTACTTAATATCTTCTATATGACAGTTCGTAGTTCAATCCCGCTTAAAAGACCGAACGAATGTGAACGTTACTCGATAGAGATGTAGACTATACCGTAGAATAGGAAATGGTATACTTTGAATGTCAATAAAGAGTACGATTAGGGCAAACAAACGAAATTGTGACAACGCGGTCGAAACCCCGGGTTACCGCCGATCAATGTATAATATGCATTAAGCATTACAATACATTCTACATGATGTAGAAATACTCTGCCTCCAAAATGTTGTTGGAATAAATAAGAAAAATAGTACAAAAAATTGGCCGGTTCTTTTTTGTTAAATACTATTATCTTATGATACCTTACATGCGGATGTAACTAAAAAACATTTCTTTTGGTATATTTTTTTTTGTTTTATAGAAGTGGTAATAAAAAAATAATAAAATATTCCACTGATCACACTCAAATTATTTGGTATCTCTCTAATAATCGAAAATCCTGTTATCTTAAAATGTATGTATTCAACTTAAGCGCCGATGTCACCCACCACCATTTAGAATATTTCACGATAAAGGTGTATGTCTTATAACACATCCACATTTAGTTGATATGTCCGTACGAAGCTGGCGCCTTTTGCCAGTATTTTTATAAAAGGCATGGGAATCCTACTCTACCGCGAGTATTGTTTTGATGTTTACTTCTCGTTTCTGTTTTTTGTTTGCTCGTTCTTACAATCAATGATTCATTGTATAGTGCTATACGTACGATATTAAAGTTTATAGAAAGCTGTACATGGTGGAGTCACGATTGCTTTGCACGATACAAAGGCAAGGGGATACAATACAAGTATGGGTTATTGAAAGGCATACTTCGCTAGAGTTCGCTGTTTGAAATGTAGAGACTAATGCGCCCATGTTTTCGATAGATGTCTCTATTCAGTTCGCGCATCGCACCAATATTTTTCTCTCCTTGATTGGTATGGTCTCGGTCGATGTTGGTGAAATCATACTTACCTGGCGTAGGGGATACCGTGATCAGGTAGGCGGTTCCCCCGGAGCGAGGCCGCTCCATTGCACTGCGGCGTGGCTGACCTTTGCGATTACCCCTAATGTGGGTAACTCGGACGCGTAATTTTTGATAGTGAGGACTGCGTTCGCGCTGTCCTCTTCATAAAATTATCTATACTAATTTATACAGTTTTCTGTATGTATGTATATTTTTTGGAGGAGTTAACGGATATGTAATCCTAAATTTACGGATTTCTGTTGAACCCTTTAAGTGCCATGGGCTTTGTACATACAAAAATCCTACTTAATATCTTCTATATGACAGTTCGTAGTTCAATCCCGCTTAAAAGACCGAACGAATGTGAACGTTACTCGATAGAGATGTAGACTATACCGTAGAATAGGAAATGGTATACTTTGAATGTCAATAAAGAGTACGATTAGGGCAAACAAACGAAATTGTGACAACGCGGTCGAAACCCCGGGTTACCGCCGATCAATGTATAATATGCATTAAGCATTACAATACATTCTACATGATGTAGAAATACTCTGCCTCCAAAATGTTGTTGGAATAAATAAGAAAAATAGTACAAAAAATTGGCCGGTTCTTTTTTGTTAAATACTATTATCTTATGATACCTTACATGCGGATGTAACTAAAAAAAAATTGTTTTGGTATATTTTTTTTTGTTTTATAGAAGTGGTAATAAAAAAATAATAAAATATTCCACTGATCACACTCAAATTATTTGGTATCTCTAATAATCGAAAATCCTGTTATCTTAAAATGTATGTATTCAACTTGAGCGCCGTTGTCACCCACCACCATTCAGAATATTTCACGATGAAGGTGAAGGTGTATGTCTTATAACACATCCACATTTAGTTGATATGTCAGTACGAAGCTGGCGCCTTTTGCCAGTATTTTTATAAAAGGCATGGGAATCCTACTCTACCGCGAATATTGTTTTGATGTTTAGATCTCGTTTCTGTTTTTGTTTGCTCGTTCTTACAATCAATGATTCATTGTATAGTGCTATACGTACGATATTAAAGTTTATAGAAAGCTGTACATGGGTGGAGTCACGATTGCTTTGCACGATACAAAGGCAAGGGGATACAATACAAGTATGGGTTATTGAAAGGCATACTTCGCTAGAGTTCGCTGTTTGAAATGTAGAGACTAATGCGCCCATGTTTTCGATAGATGTCTCTATTCAGTTCGCGCATCGCACCAATATTTTTCTCTCCTTGATTGGTATGGTCTCGGTCGATGTTGGTGAAATCATACTTACCTGGCGTAGGGGATACCGTGATCAGGTAGGCGGTTCCCCCAGAGCGAGGCCGCTCCATTGCACTGCGGCGTGGCTGACCTTTGCGATTACCCCTAATGTGGGTAACTCGGACGCGTAATTTTTGATAGTGAGGACTGCGTTCGCGCTGTCCTCTTCATAAAATTATCTATACTAATTTATACAGTTTTCTGTATGTATGTATATTTTTTGGAGGAGTTAACGGATATGTAATCCTAAATTTACGGATTTCTGTTGAACCCTTTAAGTGCCATGGGCTTTGTACATACAAAAATCCTACTTAATATCTTCTATATGACAGTTCGTAGTTCAATCCCGCTTAAAAGACCGAACGAATGTGAACGTTACTCGATAGAGATGTAGACTATACCGTAGAATAGGAAATGGTATACTTTGAATGTCAATAAAGAGTACGATTAGGGTAAACAAACGAAATTGTGACAACGCTGTCGAAACCCCGGGTTACCGCCGATCAATATATAATATGCATTAAGCATTACAATACATTCTACATGATGTAGAAATACTCTGCCTCAAAATGTTGTTGAATAAATAAGAAAAATAGTACAAAAATTGGCCGGTTCTTTTTGTTAAATACTATTATCTTATGATACCGTATATGCGGATGTAACTAAAAACATTTCTTTTGGTATATTTTTTTGTTTTATAGAAGTGGTAATAAAAAATACTAAAATATTCCACTGATCACACTCAAATTATTTGGTATCTCTAATAATCGAAAATCCTGTTATCTTAAAATGTATGTATTCAACTTAAGCGCCGATGTCACCCACCACCATTCAGAATATTTCACGATGAAGGTGTATGTCTTATAACACATCCACATTTAGTTGATATGTCCGTACGAAGCTGGCGCCTTTGCCAGTATTTTTATAAAAGGCATGGGAATCCTACTCTACCGCGAATATTGTTTTGATGTTTAGATCTCGTTTCTGTTTTTGTTTGCTCGTTCTTACAATCAATGATTCATTGTATAGTGCTATACGTACGATATTAAAGTTTATAGAAAGCTGTACATGGTGGAGTCACGATTGCTTTGCACGATACAAAGGCAAGGGATACAATACAAGTATGGGTTATTGAAAGGCATACTTCGCTAGAGTTCGCTGTTTGAAATGTAGAGACTAATGCGCCCATGTTTTCGATAGATGTCTCTATTCATTTCGCGCATCGCACCAATATTTTCTCTCCTTGATTGGTATGGTCTCGGTCGATGTTGGTGAAATCATACTTACCTGGCGTAGGGGATACCGTGATCAGGAAGGCGGTTCCCCAGAGCGAGGCCGCTCCATTGCACTGCGGCGTGGCTGACCTTTGCGATTACCCCTAATGTGGGTAACTCGGACGCGTAATTTTGATAGTGAGGACTGCGTTCGCGCTGTCCTCTTCATAAAATTATCTATACTAATTTATACAGTTTTCTGTATGTATGTATATTTTTGGAGGAGTTAACGGATATGTAATCCTAAATTTACGGATTTCTGTAGAACCCTTTAAGTGCCATGGGCTTTGTATATACAAAAATCCTACTTAATATCTTCTATATGACAGTTCGTAGTTCAATCCCGCTTAAAAGACCGAACGAATGTGAACGTTACTCGATAGAGATGTAGACTATACCGTAGAATAGGAAATGGTATACTTTGAATGTCAATAAAGAGTACGATTAGGGTAAACAAACGAAATTGTGACAACGCTGTCGAAACCCCGGGTTACCGCCGATCAATGTATAATATGCATTAAGCATTACAATACATTCTACATGACGTAGAAATACTCTGCCTCAAAATGTTGTTGGAATAAATAAGAAAAATAGTACAAAAATTGGCCGGTTCTTTTTGTTAAATACTATTATCTTATGATACCGTATATGCGGATGTAACTAAAAACATTTCTTTTGGTATATTTTTTTGTTTTATAGAAGTGGTAATAAAAAATACTAAAATATTCCACTGATCACACTCAAATTATTTGGTATCTCTAATAATCGAAAATCCTGTTATCTTAAAATGTATGTATTCAACTTAAGCGCCGATGTCACCCACCACCATTCAGAATATTTCACGATGAAGGTGTATGTCTTATAACACATCCACATTTAGTTGATATGTCCGTACGAAGCTGGCGCCTTTGCCAGTATTTTTATAAAAGGCATGGGAATCCTACTCTACCGCGAATATTGTTTTGATGTTTAGATCTCGTTTCTGTTTTTGTTTGCTCGTTCTTACAATCAATGATTCATTGTATAGTGCTATACGTACGATATTAAAGTTTATAGAAAGCTGTACATGGTGGAGTCACGATTGCTTTGCACGATACAAAGGCAAGGGATACAATACAAGTATGGGTTATTGAAAGGCATACTTCGCTAGAGTTCGCTGTTTGAAATGTAGAGACTAATGCGCCCATGTTTTCGATAGATGTCTCTATTCAGTTCGCGCATCGCACCAATATTTTTCTCCTTGATTGGTATGGTCTCGGTCGATGTTGGTGAAATCATACTTACCTGGCGTAGGGGATACCGTGATCAGGAAGGCGGTTCCCCAGAGCGAGGCCGCTCCATTGCACTGCGGCGTGGCTGACCTTTGCGATTACCCCTAATGTGGGTAACTCGGACGCGTAATTTTGATAGTGAGGACTGCGTTCGCGCTGTCCTCTTCATAAAATTATCTATACTAATTTATACAGTTTTCTGTATGTATGTATATTTTTGGAGGAGTTAACGGATATGTAATCCTAAATTTACGGATTTCTGTAGAACCCTTTAAGTGCCATGGGCTTTGTACATACAAAAATCCTACTTAATATCTTCTATATGACAGTTCGTAGTTCAATCCCGCTTAAAAGACCGAACGGATGTGAACGTTACTCGATAGAGATGTAGACTATACCGTAGAATAGGAAATGGTATACTTTGAATGTCAATAAAGAGTACGATTAGGGCAAACAAACGAAATTGTGACAACGCTGTCGAAACCCCGGGTTACCGCCGATCAATATATAATATGCATTAAGCATTACAATACATTCTACATAATGTAGAAATACTCTGCCTCAAAATGTTGTTGAATAAATAAGAAAAATAGTACAAAAATTGGCCGGTTCTTTTTGTTAAATACTATTATCTTATGATACCGTATATGCGGATGTAACTAAAAACATTTCTTTTGGTATATTTTTTTGTTTTATAGAAGTGGTAATAAAAAATACTAAAATATTCCACTGATCACACTCAAATTATTTGGTATCTCTCTAATAATCGAAAATCCTGTTATCTTAAAATGTATGTATTCAACTTGAGCGCCGTTGTCACCCACCACCGTTTAGTATATTTCACGATAAAGGTGTATGTCTTATAACACATCCACATTTAGTTGATATGTCCGTACGAAGCTGGCGCCTTTGCCAGTATTTTTATAAAAGGCATGGGAATCCTACTCTACCGCGAATATTGTTTTGATGTTTAGATCTCGTTTCTGTTTTTGTTTGCTCGTTCTTACAATCAATGATTCATTGTATAGTGCTATACGTACGATATTAAAGTTTATAGAAAGCTGTACATGGTGGAGTCACGATTGCTTTGCACGATACAAAGGCAAGGGATACAATACAAGTATGGGTTATTGAAAGGCATACTTCGCTAGAGTTCGCTGTTTGAAATGTAGAGACTAATGCGCCCATGTTTTCGATAGATGTCTCTATTCAGTTCGCGCATCGCACCAATATTTTTCTCCTTGATTGGTATGGTCTCGGTCGATGTTGGTGAAATCATACTTACCTGGCGTAGGGGATACCGTGATCAGGAAGGCGGTTCCCCCAGAGCGAGGCCGCTCCATTGCACTGCGGCGTGGCTGACCTTTGCGATTACCCCTAATGTGGGTAACTCGGACGCGTAATTTTGATAGTGAGGACTGCGTTCGCGCTGTCCTCTTCATAAAATTATCTATACTAATTTATACAGTTTTCTGTATGTATGTATATTTTTTGGAGGAGTTAACGGATATGTAATCCTAAATTTACGGATTTCTGTAGAACCCTTTAAGTGCCATGGGCTTTGTACATACAAAAATCCTACTTAATATCTTCTATATGACAGTTCGTAGTTCAATCCCGCTTAAAAGACCGAACGGATGTGAACGTTACTCGATAGAGATGTAGACTATACCGTAGAATAGGAAATGGTATACTTTGAATGTCAATAAAGAGTACGATTAGGGCAAACAAACGAAATTGTGACAACGCTGTCGAAACCCCGGGTTACCGCCGATCAATATATAATATGCATTAAGCATTACAATACATTCTACATGATGTAGAAATACTCTGCCTCAAAATGTTGTTGGAATAAATAAGAAAAATAGTACAAAAAATTGGCCGGTTCTTTTTTGTTAAATACTATTATCTTATGATACCGTATATGCGGATGTAACTAAAAAACATTTCTTTTGGTATATTTTTTTTTGTTTTATAGAAGTGGTAATAAAAAAATACTAAAATATTCCACTGATCACACTCAAATTATTTGGTATCTCTAATAATCGAAAATCCTGTTATCTTAAAATGTATGTATTCAACTTGAGCGCCGTTGTCACCCACCACCATTCAGAATATTTCACGATGAAGGTGTATGTCTTATAACACATCCACATTTAGTTGATATGTCCGTACGAAGCTGGCGCCTTTTGCCAGTATTTTTATAAAAGGCATGGGAATCCTACTCTACCGCGAGTATTGTTTTGATGTTTACTTCTCGTTTCTGTTTTTTGTTTGCTCGTTCTTACAATCAATGATTCATTGTATAGTGCTATACGTACGATATTAAAGTTTATAGAAAGCTGTACATGGGTGGAGTCACGATTGCTTTGCACGATACAAAGGCAAGGGGATACAATACAAGTATGGGTTATTGAAAGGCATACTTCGCTAGAGTTCGCTGTTTGAAATGTAGAGACTAATGCGCCCATGTTTTCGATAGATGTCTCTATTCATTTCGCGCATCGCACCAATATTTTTCTCTCCTTGATTGGTATGGTCTCGGTCGATGTTGGTGAAATCATACTTACCTGGCGTAGGGGATACCGTGATCAGGAAGGCGGTTCCCCCAGAGCGAGGCCGCTCCATTGCACTGCGGCGTGGCTGACCTTTGCGATTACCCCTAATGTGGGTAACTCGGACGCGTAATTTTTGATAGTGAGGACTGCGTTCGCGCTGTCCTCTTCATAAAATTATCTATACTAATTTATACAGTTTTCTGTATGTATGTATATTTTTTGGAGGAGTTAACGGATATGTAATCCTAAATTTACGGATTTCTGTAGAACCCTTTAAGTGCCATGGGCTTTGTACATACAAAAATCCTACTTAATATCTTCTATATGACAGTTCGTAGTTCAATCCCGCTTAAAAGACCGAACGAATGTGAACGTTACTCGATAGAGATGTAGACTATACCGTAGAATAGAAATGGTATACTTTGAATGTCAATAAAGAGTACGATTAGGGCAAACAAACGAAATTGTGACAACGCTGTCGAAACCCCGGGTTACCGCCGATCAATATATAATATGCATTAAGCATTACAATACATTCTACATGATGTAGAAATACTCTGCCTCAAAATGTTGTTGGAATAAATAAGAAAAATAGTACAAAAATTGGCCGGTTCTTTTTGTTAAATACTATTATCTTATGATACCGTATATGCGGATGTAACTAAAAACATTTCTTTTGGTATATTTTTTTGTTTTATAGAAGTGGTAATAAAAAATACTAAAATATTCCACTGATCACACTCAAATTATTTGGTATCTCTAATAATCGAAAATCCTGTTATCTTAAAATGTATGTATTCAACTTAAGCGCCGATGTCACCCACCACCATTCAGAATATTTCACGATGAAGGTGTATGTCTTATAACACATCCACATTTAGTTGATATGTCCGTACGAAGCTGGCGCCTTTTGCCAGTATTTTTATAAAAGGCATGGGAATCCTACTCTACCGCGAATATTGTTTTGATGTTTAGATCTCGTTTCTGTTTTTGTTTGCTCGTTCTTACAATCAATGATTCATTGTATAGTGCTATACGTACGATATTAAAGTTTATAGAAAGCTGTACATGGTGGAGTCACGATTGCTTTACACGATACAAAGGCAAGGGGATACAATACAAGTATGGGTTATTGAAAGGCATACTTCGCTAGAGTTCGCTGTTTGAAATGTAGAGACTAATGCGCCCATGTTTTCGATAGATGTCTCTATTCAGTTCGCGCATCGCACCAATATTTTTCTCTCCTTGATTGGTATGGTCTCGGTCGATGTTGGTGAAATCATACTTACCTGGCGTAGGGGATACCGTGATCAGGAAGGCGGTTCCCCCAGAGCGAGGCCGCTCCATTGCACTGCGGCGTGGCTGACCTTTGCGATTACCCCTAATGTGGGTAACTCGGACGCGTAATTTTTGATAGTGAGGACTGCGTTCGCGCTGTCCTCTTCATAAAATTATCTATACTAATTTATACAGTTTTCTGTATGTATGTATATTTTTTGGAGGAGTTAACGGATATGTAATCCTAAATTTACGGATTTCTGTAGAACCCTTTAAGTGCCATGGGCTTTGTACATACAAAAATCCTACTTAATATCTTCTATATGACAGTTCGTAGTTCAATCCCGCTTAAAAGACCGAACGAATGTGAACGTTACTCGATAGAGATGTAGACTATACCGTAGAATAGAAATGGTATACTTTGAATGTCAATAAAGAGTACGATTAGGGCAAACAAACGAAATTGTGACAACGCTGTCGAAACCCCGGGTTACCGCCGATCAATGTATAATATGCATTAAGCATTACAATACATTCTACATGATGTAGAAATACTCTGCCTCAAAATGTTGTTGGAATAAATAAGAAAAATAGTACAAAAATTGGCCGGTTCTTTTTGTTAAATACTATTATCTTATGATACCGTATATGCGGATGTAACTAAAAACATTTCTTTTGGTATATTTTTTTGTTTTATAGAAGTGGTAATAAAAAATACTAAAATATTCCACTGATCACACTCAAATTATTTGGTATCTCTAATAATCGAAAATCCTGTTATCTTAAAATGTATGTATTCAACTTAAGCGCCGATGTCACCCACCACCATTCAGAATATTTCACGATGAAGGTGTATGTCTTATAACACATCCACATTTAGTTGATATGTCCGTACGAAGCTGGCGCCTTTTGCCAGTATTTTTATAAAAGGCATGGGAATCCTACTCTACCGCGAGTATTGTTTTGATGTTTACTTCTCGTTTCTGTTTTTTGTTTGCTCGTTCTTACAATCAATGATTCATTGTATAGTGCTATACGTACGATATTAAAGTTTATAGAAAGCTGTACATGGGTGGAGTCACGATTGCTTTGCACGATACAAAGGCAAGGGGATACAATACAAGTATGGGTTATTGAAAGGCATACTTCGCTAGAGTTCGCTGTTTGAAATGTAGAGACTAATGCGCCCATGTTTTCGATAGATGTCTCTATTCATTTCGCGCATCGCACCAATATTTTCTCTCCTTGATTGGTATGGTCTCGGTCGATGTTGGTGAAATCATACTTACCTGGCGTAGGGGATACCGTGATCAGGAAGGCGGTTCCCCCAGAGCGAGGCCGCTCCATTGCACTGCGGCGTGGCTGACCTTTGCGATTACCCCTAATGTGGGTAACTCGGACGCGTAATTTTTGATAGTGAGGACTGCGTTCGCGCTGTCCTCTTCATAAAATTATCTATACTAATTTATACAGTTTTCTGTATGTATGTATATTTTTTGGAGGAGTTAACGGATATGTAATCCTAAATTTACGGATTTCTGTAGAACCCTTTAAGTGCCATGGGCTTTGTACATACAAAAATCCTACTTAATATCTTCTATATGACAGTTCGTAGTTCAATCCCGCTTAAAAGACCGAACGAATGTGAACGTTACTCGATAGAGATGTAGACTATACCGTAGAATAGGAAATGGTATACTTTGAATGTCAATAAAGAGTACGATTAGGGCAAACAAACGAAATTGTGACAACGCGGTCGAAACCCCGGGTTACCGCCGGTCAATGTATAATATGCATTAAGCATTACAATACATTCTACATAATGTAGAAATACTCTGCCTCCAAAATGTTGTTGGAATAAATAAGAAAAATAGTACAAAAAATTGGCCGGTTCTTTTTTGTTAAATACTATTATCTTATGATACCGTATATGCGGATGTAACTAAAAAACATTTCTTTTGGTATATTTTTTTTTGTTTTATAGAAGTGGTAATAAAAAAATACTAAAATATTCCACTGATCACACTCAAATTATTTGGTATCTCTCTAATAATCGAAAATCCTGTTATCTTAAAATGTATGTATTCAACTTAAGCGCCGATGTCACCCACCACCATTCAGAATATTTCACGATGAAGGTGAAGGTGTATGTCTTATAACACATCCACATTTAGTTGATATGTCAGTACGAAGCTGGCGCCTTTTGCCAGTATTTTTATAAAAGGCATGGGAATCCTACTCTACCGCGAGTATTGTTTTGATGTTTACTTCTCGTTTCTGTTTTTTGTTTGCTCGTTCTTACAATCAATGATTCATTGTATAGTGCTATACGTACGATATTAAAGTTTATAGAAAGCTGTACATGGGTGGAGTCACGATTGCTTTGCACGATACAAAGGCAAGGGGATACAATACAAGTATGGGTTATTGAAAGGCATACTTCGCTAGAGTTCGCTGTTTGAAATGTAGAGACTAATGCGCCCATGTTTTCGATAGATGTCTCTATTCAGTTCGCGCATCGCACCAATATTTTCTCTCCTTGATTGGTATGGTCTCGGTCGATGTTGGTGAAATCATACTTACCTGGCGTAGGGGATACCGTGATCAGGAAGGCGGTTCCCCAGAGCGAGGCCGCTCCATTGCACTGCGGCGTGGCTGACCTTTGCGATTACCCCTAATGTGGGTAACTCGGACGCGTAATTTTTGATAGTGAGGACTGCGTTCGCGCTGTCCTCTTCATAAAATTATCTATACTAATTTATACAGTTTTCTGTATGTATGTATATTTTTTGGAGGAGTTAACGGATATGTAATCCTAAATTTACGGATTTCTGTAGAACCCTTTAAGTGCCATGGGCTTTGTACATACAAAAATCCTACTTAATATCTTCTATATGACAGTTCGTAGTTCAATCCCGCTTAAAAGACCGAACGAATGTGAACGTTACTCGATAGAGATGTAGACTATACCGTAGAATAGGAAATGGTATACTTTGAATGTCAATAAAGAGTACGATTAGGGCAAACAAACGAAATTGTGACAACGCTGTCGAAACCCCGGGTTACCGCCGATCAATGTATAATATGCATTAAGCATTACAATACATTCTACATAATGTAGAAATACTCTGCCTCCAAAATGTTGTTGGAATAAATAAGAAAAATAGTACAAAAAATTGGCCGGTTCTTTTTTGTTAAATACTATTATCTTATGATACCGTATATGCGGATGTAACTAAAAAACATTTCTTTTGGTATATTTTTTTTTGTTTTATAGAAGTGGTAATAAAAAATACTAAAATATTCCACTGATCACACTCAAATTATTTGGTATCTCTAATAATCGAAAATCCTGTTATCTTAGGATTACAAAATACTTGAAAAAACGAGAATCCCTGTTGTTTCATCCCAAACTCCACTGGATCTAACATTAAATACTGACCAAATATTGACCGTACAATCACGCAATATATAAGTTATGTACATATTCACCCAACCTACTACTTTAGAGTTTTCACTAAATCACACCGAGTTTGACACTTGTATGTTTTACAGATTTTACTATAGAGTAAATACAATAAAAAAAAGATTGTATCGCCCAATTTATTTAATTTTCGATGTCGATTTCGATGTCGCCATTATCTCTCACTCATATTATTTTAACTTATTATAAATTGTTTTAACTTATCACTTATTTTTTCAGAACGTTCGAATCCGTCGGAAGTAGCCATCAAATCTGATCCCAAAAACGTATCGCGCGAGGAACCGAAGCGTGGTTCTCTGGCGCTGCATGCGCTCTCGACCGCTGACCGCGACGCGCACTCCGACAACTACAGTCTGCGCTCCTCCGCAGATGTGAGTGGATCTAGAATCATACAGGAACATTTTAAAACAACAAAATCACATTCTTGCTTTCGCCCACGACCGTTAACTTGCGTATTGTCGTACGTATTGCCTTTATAGTTTCAAGTAAATATCCGTGAACTATTAGCGGTAACAATGTACTTGCTCGTAACAAACTAAGAATATATAATAGAAAACTGTTTGTCCAATAAAATAGGCCAAAATTACAAAGGACGAATAAGAATAAATTAGAAATATAATACCAAAATCAATGAAAAAAATTCTGAAACGTGTTAACGTGATAACGCCATCTTGGGCAATGACTTTACTTAACTATCGAGGCATCTTGCTCAAATGTTGACATATTTGCAACAAAAAAAGTCGTCGCTAATTGTTCATTCACTCTGGAAGATACGGAATTTTGAAAAGTTGCTCCTTCTTGCGATTATGGAAGCTATACCGCAATCGCCATACGCGGCAGGCACAGATGCCCAGCACCTTAGACGCTGCAGTCTGCCACTGATTTTGGTGTTTTAGTTTTTTTGTATATTGGAGATTGCACAATAAGCATGCCATTGCCTTAGACGTCATTTGCCAAGTCCACTGAAAGTGATGGAGTTGCAGATTCTCCTTAACTGGCCACCCTACGACCAGACATAAATACAATGAGAAGAAGTTGTTTGCTTATAGTATTTTCGTCATTATCTTTCTAGATACTAGACATATCATCAAAGCCGGTGTCGGACGCGGCGCTGACCGACATCAGCTCGGACGCGACGGGCCATGCGGCCTGCGACATCGACTGCGACTGTGATCAATACGACTGCGACAGCTGGGACGAGTGCGAGCAGGATAGCTTCTCGTAAACACCCGCGTGTGAGCGGGTAGGACGATAGTTAAATGAAGTAGTAAAGGCAGAGAGGAGAACTGAGATGTAATGTTACTTAGGCTCGATTTTGTATAGACTGAATGGACTTATGAATTATTATTATCTCAATTAACTTTTATATCCGCTCAGACTTGCATCCTGAGTATATAAGGATGATTTTACTGTAATAGGTAATGCTTATTCAACGTCACTTATTTAAATATACATTAATTTTCAAGTATGAATTCTAATTCCTCAATCATGTATGCGTCACAATGGCGTCATTTTGTCCACGTCTGTATGAATATAAATATGTATAAAAATGCGTGCTAAGAATAAATGATTGTGTGATATTCTCGAAGCCAAATTGTTGAATGTTGAGTAGGTGTTAGCAGTATTATGTTATTTTATAAAAGTATGGAGACTGTTATACCAAGTTGTATAATGCTAATGCAAAAGATATTAATTAACATCATTATTGTGACTTTTTTTCATATATGCTGGTTATATTTAATTTTTTTTTAAAAGGTAGACTTTTGTGGCACTAACGTAATTAATGGATAACTGAATGAAACGTTAACTACAACGAGATCGCCTAAGTGCGAGCCAGTCACGAGCACCGAAGGTTTAGTTCAAAATTAAATAATATCTTAAAATTAAGGAATATTTTACTTTTTTTAAAGTTAGACTTTTGTGGCACTAACGTAATTAATGGATAACTGAATGAAACGTTAACTACAACGAGATCGCCTAAGTGCGAGCCAGTCACGAGCACCGAAGGTTTAGTTCAAAATTAAATAATATCTTAAAATTACGTAATATTTTAGCACCGTTTTTGGCATAAGTCAAAAGCTTTATTAAAAATGTAGGTAAATTACGACAAACATGTGCCAAATTTTCACGTGGATACTGAACATTTTTGAGTGACTGAATTTTTTATTTTATGTATTATGCTTTACAAGATTTATGTAGTAGAAACGATAGCGAAAGAATACCAGTGGGTCTTTCGAAACTTGTGCGTGATTTATATCGATAGGCTGAATACTTAGGCGAGGACAAGCTCATCGCCAGTCGCGTTGTCCCAAATGAGCCCTTAAGATCAATGTGGGATAAAATGTCTAAAAAATTCTGTCTACCCATGACCATCCCAGTATTGGGTATAGGGTCATGGGAGCTTATGTCGTGATATAATAACCAGATGAACGTATCTACCTAAAACACGAAAATCTTTTTATCCTAACCTATGGGAGATGTGATCCTGTATGATGTGCCAAAACAACGACATACCTTAGTACAACACTTCACATGTTACCAGACAAACTTAGTACGAGTACAATTCTTTTTAATTTGTTCTTATTAGGGATTGCCACTTGAAGGTATATTAACAAACAATCTATTTTTTAATCTACCTGTTGATCACATTCCGTTGCATAGAGTGTGACTGTTTGTCTGGTCAGTGGTGAGTTGGAGCCAGTAGTGCAGTCTGCCTCCATTTTTCGGAAAGGTAGGCTTGACGGCGAAGTTGACTCGCCATTGTACTTTTTGACTCCGCTAAACACTTGACCGATGTAAATCGAGCTAAATGAACCAAAACAACGTTATTTTGGCTCTTATCTTTTTTAATCAAGTAATATATTCTTTGATATTCGACTTCTGAAGTTTGAAGAGGTGAAATTTGTTATCTTGTAAATGAAAAAAAAAGGTAAATATGTTCATCTGATTTTGTTCAATGTTATCCTGAAACACGAACCCTGCACCGGGCGTATATGGCCGATCACAATCTTTTATTGTCTATGCATTAGTCCAAATGGAGCAATTACATGTTCAATACATTAGATTTAAATTTTGACCATCAAGTTTCAAACGATTAGAAATTAAATTTGGATCATTAGTACTCGTAGCTGGAAGCATTCGCTTGTAATGTAACAGCAGATCACGGGCACCAGTGGGTACGCCAAGCCATACATTGCGGTGCGCTTTGCGACGCTATGTCTTCGATCGCAGCCGTGGTCAGTACGTTGGCCGTAGTTTTAACTGTTTTCTTGTGTGAACTACTGGATAAAGGTACGCCAATCGGTAGATATTCAAATGCATGTAATATGTTTGAAACCGATCTGTTAAAAAAACTTTCGTTTTTATATTCGGTTTCAAATGGCTTGAGATTGACTCTTTTTAGTTTACACATATTAAAGTTGCTAATGGATTGTTTATCATAGATATTTTTCTAAGAGCAACATTAGTAGCATTAAATATCATTTCTTACTTTTATTATAACAATGATCACTTAAACATTTTTTTTTTTAAATTTTTCATAGATTTATTTCTAAAATCAACATTACTTTTACTATTTGACAATGATTACTGAAAATAAAACTGTTACAAAAGCGAACGTTTTTTAATAGATCACGATAGGCGTTACACTACTAATTAGCGGCAGAAATAGGAAGAGGGCGGGACCTGCCGAGAGAGCGCCTGAAGTAGTCCTTTTCATTGTAGGAAATGTAACGTGTACTATGTTCGAAGCTGTAGCATTATAAATTTGCGCGTTGTAAGATTCGGCTTAATGTAGAAAACCACTAATCCAGGTTTAATGTAATGTAACAACATTACATTATTCGTTTTATATTTGTCCAAAAAGTTAATGGTCAGTGCCAAGATACTAACAGAACAGACCTTCATCGCGAATATTGTACTATCTTGAAGACAAGAGAAAGGTGACCTGATCTTAAGCATACAGTTATAAAAATGACGTTTGTTTAGCATGAACGTGTATTTTGTTGTTAACGTTTTGTTTGTATGTTGTATCCAAAAATCAAAGTCTGCGGTAGACTTGAACGATCTCTTGATTTATTATCACCATAGTGCCACAAAACCACTCTTTTACTTTCTTATCACAATCCAATAATTCTCTTCTTACACGTTGAATTATTGTTTCTATAAATGGTGTAAATTAATACGTCTTGATTCGGTTTCAATTGGCTTGAGATTGACTTTATTTAGTTTAAACATAATAAAGGTGCTAATGGATTGTTTATCATAGATATTTTTCTAAGAGCAACATTAGTAGCATTAAATATCATTTCTTACTTTTATTATAACAATGATCACTTAAACATTTTTTTAAACCTAATCAGTATTAAAATATTTCAATTCAAAAATAATTTTAATTAAAGGACTATTAGAAAAGAATGATCTCTGTTTATTTATAGAATTAGATTCTACTTTTTTAAATAAGTAATTAAACTAATAATAAGATGCATTTACGCAATTAGGGTTTATGGTGTAGATGAGCTTCATAGTAATAGTAGTATATTTAATTATTCGTATTGTGTTATTAGATTAAAAACCAAAGTTAATTCGATAGAAATGATGCTATACAATGATCCGCGTAACACTCCGATACATGAATGATTGAATTAAATTTCATTAGAAATTGTAATAACGGCATGAATTCATGAAGACAATATATACACGTACAATTACGAGCAATTAAAAAAAAAGAATACCTAAGGCCGAAAAATCCATAGTACTTATTTTTCTATTTTTTTATTTCGTCAGCAAATTGATGACAAGCGTATCGATTTCGGCAATCCTTCCATCGGCCCATTGTGTCCCAATAGGAGGATGTGCAGCCAGCCCAATCGCAACGCTTAGCACGTTGCTGATGGCAGTACAAGACACTTCTTAGTTTAGAAGCTGCGGTCCATCACTATTTTTGAGATGGTTTTCGCGAAACACGGAATGAGACGAAGTGGCCGTCTGCTGTTAGCTTATTTTATTGAATGAGTGTTTCTCTTTTTGTTAATGACCTCAAAATGTCATTGTCGAGATATTGCATAAGAACTTTATTCACATACATGAATGAAAGAAAATAATAATCTAAGAAAATTTAATAATGTCCGTTGTGCTCTAAAGCATCGTACCTATAGCGTTTGCTTTCAGATTTTAACACAAAACGTTTATTCAAATTTATTCAATTCTCTTGAAGTGAATCTAAATAGTATTTTTCTCGTTTTTCTTTAATTTAGCCGGTTAATATTATGATAATATAATATTGCAATAGCGTAACAGATGTCTTGTTATTTTTTTTCTTTTAAAATGTAGTTGCGTGTGTGTACCATTACAGTTAGGTGTGTACCAAGTTAAAGCCCATAGGAACAAAAAAATCATAAACAAGTGATCAAAATGTGCAGCTTCCTTGTATATGTTGAAGATGTACTGAGCTCTTAAGTTATCTGTAGACCGATGATTCTTGTCCACGATATTAGCATGCCGATGTAACTTAATTTTTTTTTTTTAACCTAATCAGTATTAAAATATTTTAATTAAAAATAATTTTAATTAAAGGACTATTAGAAAAGAATGATCTCTGTTTATTTATAGAATTAGATTTTACTTTTTTAAATAAGTAATTAAACTAATAATAAGATGCATTTACGCAATTAGGGTTTATGGTGTAGATGAGCTTCATAGTAATAGTAGTATATTTAATTATTCGTATTGTGTTATTAGATTAAAAACCAAAGTTAATTCGATAGAAATGATGCTATACAATGATCCGCGTAACACTCCGATACATGAATGATTGAATTAAATTTCATTAGAAATTGTAATAACGGCATGAATTCATGAAGACAATATATACACGTACAATTACGAGCAATTAAAAAAAAAGAATACCTAAGGCCGAAAAATCCATAGTACTTATTTTTCTATTTTTTTATTTCGTCAGCAAATTGATGACAAGCGTATCGATTTCGGCAATCCTTCCATCGGCCCATTGTGCCCCAATAGGAGGATGTGCAGCCAGCCCAATCGCAACGCTTAGCACGTTGCTGATGGCAGTACAAGACACTTCTTAGTTTAAAAGCGCGGTCCATCACTATTTTTGAGATGGTTTTCGCGAAACACGGAATGAGACGAAGTGGCCGTCTGCTGTTAGCTTATTTTATTGAATGAGTGTTTCTCTTTTTGTTAATGAGCTCAAAATGTCATTGTCGAGATATTGCATAAGAACTTTATTCACATACATGAATGAAAGAAAATAATAATCTAAGAAAATTTAATAATGTCCGTTGTGCTCTAAAGCATCGTACCTATAGCGTTTGCTTTCAGATTTTAACACAAAACGTTTATTCAAATTTATTCAATTCTCTTGAAGTGAATCTAAATAGTATTTTTCTCGTTTTTCTTTAATTTAGCCGGTTAATATTATGATAATATAATATTGCAATAGCGTAACAGATGTCTTGTTATTTTTTTTCTTTTAAAATGTAGTTGCGTGTGTGTACCATTACAGTTAGGTGTGTACCAAGTTAAAGCCCATAGGAACAAAAAAATCATAAACAAGTGATCAAAATGTGCAGCTTCCTTGTATATGTTGAAGATGTACTGAGCTCTTAAGTTATCTGTAGACCGATGATTCTTGTCCACGATATTAGCATGCCTGGTCGATGTAACTTTATTTTTTTGTACCACTACGCTGTTTCTCACAACTAGGAGGATTTTTTTTCATTAACATGTACATCTAAAGCTTATAGCAAAAGACGTAGATAAAAATTTTACTACAACCATGAATATGTAGCATAGACCATTGCATATATTTTTATATTTATATGCAATTGCAAAATTTAAAAATTCATTCTGCATTCATCTATAAATACCCGTTGCCCTAAGTGAGCGACGGAGACGGACAATCGCGACGGGATGCAATGCGACTTACGACACAATACAGCATGTGTGTCGTCCTCTGATTGACACGCTATCAGTTCATTTCTATTGTTACCATGGGCAAGTATACTACGTTGTTACTACAAAATTAATGTTTTAAATACTTGGCAAAACAAAAACTCAGTAAATAAAGAAGAAAGAAAACAAATACAATATTTTTAGAGAAAAATAAATATGGAGAGTCCCACGATTGCGTGTGTAATTTTTTCATAATGTGGCTGTTTTGACGCTCACGTAGGACAATGCCTTAGTAATATCCACAGTAACACTAGAAACTCTTATAATTAGATTAAATTAAGATATATCAGTATTAGGACAATACAGTAGTTTACACATTCGTTTTCTTACACGCTAATTAGCAATTAGAGAAACGCAAAAGAACCAAATTCTCTATTCCGTAAGATGTATGGTAAATAGCAGCCTATAAATATTTTTGAGAGGGTTTTTGTGCCGTGTACGATAAATATGGAAATCTCGACATATCTGAGTTGGGTTCCAATGATTTAAATAGATATCTGGGTCTTCATAAGTGTTAGTTAAGTGCCGTGTCTGTTTATAGTGTATTACACTTTGCCACTAAATGTTATAAACAATTATTACGTCTATATTTAAATTTTCAACAATTTAAGAAACTAGTCAACAATAAAATAATCTAATATATAATCTTTGCTAAAGAACGTACAAAACAACTTCACCCATGAAGGGTATATTAACTTTGAAACAATTGAAATTTATTGTTATGTGTCATTTAGAACTAAGAGACACTAGAAGGGTTTAAAATTACAACAGATTATTAAAATTAAACTATTACGGCCGGCTTCACATAAATGTTTTATCATAATATAATGCTACTCATTTTCTGTCCACACTTCTATACTATATTGTTCAGTAGTTTTTTGTCCGATGTTGCTCAACCAATGTTTATTACCGCTAATTAAAAAGACTAAGCAAAGTACGGTAAAACAGGTGGCATATATTAAGACAAAAATTTAATAATACTAATGGTTTTAAAAATGTATTATTGTCAAGAATAAATAGAATTACTTATATTTTTCTTATGTTCTATTATAATTCCTTTAATTCTAAGATAGATTTACTGTCCAGTGCGTCCGTGTTTCGATTAGTACCTTACAGCGGACGACGGCTTATTTTGCTCGTGTAGGACATTGTGAACATTCACCCTTTAAACGATTTAATTAAATTATTTGATTCTTCGTTCTTGTTTAATTTTGTATCGATATTGCCATCCCTATCATGGTGCCATGTCGGTACAATCGTATTTGTTATTTGCGGATTATATTATATAATTCATTAACCTACAGGTTTTAATAATATCCCCTATTTCCCGTGGACTACAGATAAGTAGTCGACAAGGACACCGACGAAGATGAAAGGTCGCGCTTTCCAACAGCAATTCGTAAGCTTTCATCATAATAGTAATGTGCTGTTCGCGTCCGTGGGCTATAGCTCTAGATACCTACACGTGTCCCTTGGGTAGCGCCAAATGAACGGCACCATCTGGTGGTAGGTTTCGGCCGCGGCTTGTTACCACCCTCTTGGCAAAGCCTTGCCGCCAAGTGATTTTTATCGCGTTTCGGCATGATGCAATGAGTAGCCATCTTGGAAGGGGAGTCTAGGCAGTTGCATGGTGTAGCGAACCGGTTCCGGTACTGCGTGGTGTCTGTACTGGGTGACTGTTCGAGGAGGGTAGCGGGATCCTAAGCACGGTCTTCCGCTGGCTGACCGCAGGTAGTAGGGGCCCAACTAGTAGGTTAGCCACCTATGAAAGGCTGCCCCGCCAACTCGCGAAAAATCCCAGGATGCGTCATCGTGCTGGTTGGCGACCAGATGCAAGGGCCCGGTGAACATCTTTGGGGGGGTTAGGGCGTCCCCGCGCGCTCCAGACCAGTCTCCCATCAGTGCAGCACTATGATTGTACCGCTTGGTATTCGTTTTAGCTATGCCTCGCCTAACTGTCCCCTTTCTGTCTGTCTGTTCACCAAAAATAACAATGGAAAAAGTTAAAAATAAGAAACTGGTTAAACAGCGGTTGCACTCCCTTGCACTAAAAGTGCACCTCTCTAACATCCGAGGTCTGCACTCCAATCTCGTTCCAGTCCATCACCACCTTGAGACTGAAAAACCACATCTGCTGTTCCTCACGGAGACGCAAATCAGATGTCCAGCTGATGCAGCATACTTGCACTACCCAGGTTACACCCTGGAACACAACTTCAAATCTCGCGCTGGCACCTGCGTGTATGCTCGCGATGACATCTGCTGTCGACGTCTCCGTAACCTTGAGGATTCCAGTTTTTCCGTATTGTGGGTTCTGGTGAACACTGGCTTGGAGCAGATACTCTATGCCAGTGTTTATCGGTCGCATACCGACAACATGGAGACGACCAGGCTCTTTCAGTATCTAACTGACTCTGCGGAAAAAGCTCAGCTCAGGTACCCGTCAGCGCAGCTAGTTGTTCTGGGGGACTTCAACGCCCACCACCAGGAGTGGCTGTACCCATACCTAAACACTGACCATGCCGGGAGATTAGCATACGCATTTGCTCTACGGCTAGGTCTCTCCCAAGTGGTAGCTGGCGCTACTCGGATACCTGATATTGATGGCCACACGGCCAATTGCTTGGACCTTCTGATGACAACTGATCCAGACCGATATCAAGTTGCAGTCTCCTCCCCGTTAGGTAGCTCCGACCACTGTCTGGTGAAATCTGTCTGTCTACTCGCCACCTGAACCCGAACACATGGGGACTAGGCGTGTATGGCGATACAAGTCAGCTGATTGGGATGAGATGCGGCATTTCTTTGCATCCTACCCATGGCAGCACTTATGCTTCTCTTCAGACGACCCGGCGTGCTGCGCGGATGCTGTTTCTGGAGTGATATATCAGGCTATGGAATATTTTGTTCCATATTCTGATATCTCACTTCATGTGAGAGCCCGCCCTTGGTTCAACTCTGAGTGTGATAGTGCCGAAGCACTTAAGCACTTAGCTTATCAAGAGTGGGCGGATGCTCGAGCCCGCAAAGCACCGAATGTCCCGAAACGGAAAAGAGCCTACAATAGTGCTGCTAAGTCCTGCAAACGTGCTCTCCGCAAGGCCCGCTTCGACCATATTGGCCGTATTGGAGCCAAACTAGCGTCTCACCCATCCGGGAGTAAAGCTTTCTGGTCTCTTGCCAAATCGGTCGAACCCAATTTCTGCCGGTCTTCTTTCCCGCCATTGCAGAAGTCTGATGGCTCATTAGCTCACACCGCCAAAGAGAAAGCAGACATGTTTGCCTCTCTATTTGCAAAGAATTCACAACTAGATGCTGCTGATAACTGCCCACCTTTGCTACCTCGTTGTGACTCTGCAATGCCTGAGGTACACATTCGGCAAAAAGAGGTACTCAAAATACTCAGAACTCTAGATGTGAATAAGGCTAGTGGGCCTGACGGCATTCCTACCATTGTCTTGCGGTCATGTGCGCCTGAGTTGTCTCCTGTTCTGACTCGCCTCTATCGCTTGTCCCTGAGGACTGGTCAAGTTCCGAAGTCCTGGAAGATTGCCAATGTCCAACCTGTACCTAAGAAAGGAAGTCGTGCCGACCCTGCCAACTACCGACCTATCGCAATCACCTCCATACTCTGTAAGGTTATGGAGCGCGTTTTAAACAACCGCCTCCTTGCATACCTGGAGGACAACGACCTCCTCAGTGACCGTCAATTCGGGTTTCGTCGAGGCCGATCTACTGGGGATCTTCTTGTGTATGCTATTCACCACTGGAGCGAAGCCATTGAGAGACACGGTGAAGCTCTTGCCGTGTCTCTTGATATCTCTAAGGCTTTCGACAGGGTCTGGCACGCAAGTCTCATTGGCAAGCTTCCGGCATATGGTATTGCTCCCGAGCTTTGCATCTGGATCGAGGATTTCCTGAGGAACAGATCGATTCGGGTTGTCGTTAATGGCGCCTCGTCCGATCTCCATGATATTAATGCCGGTGTGCCTCAGGGTCTGTGCTCTCCGCGACTCTTTTTGCTGCACATCAACGACCTGCTGGTAACACCCGATATCTTTGGGTATGCAGATGACAGCACAGTCTCGGGGAGATACTTGTCCGATGCGAAGTCTGGGGCAAAAGTCCAGTCTTTCAGAAAATCGATGATTGAGGGTGAACTCGACTTTGGAGGCTGTTTCCCAATGGGGTGATGCCAATTTGGTCGAGTTTAACCCTCTAAAACACAGGCTTGTCTTTTTCGGCGAAACGGAGTCCATTCCAACTGACTCCGACTTTCCGGAATGTCTCCGTTCCGGTAAATGACCGTCTTGCGCTCTTAGGTCTAGATCTCTCTTCTAACCTAAATTTCGGTCGTTACATCGAGTCCATAGCAAACACTGCCGCCAAAAACTTAGTATCCTCTCGGGGTGAGACGGTACTTCACATCGGTGCAGCTCTTAAATCTATACAAAGCTCAAGTCCGCTCTTGCATGGAATACTGTTCCCACCTCTGGGATGGTTCGGCTAAACATCAGCTTGATGCTTTGGATTCGTTGGAGCGCCGAGCGAAGAGGATCATAGGCAGTGACTCACTAGTAGAGGCAAAACTTCAAAGCCTCGAACACCGTAGACGAGTGGCCTGCCTCTCGGTTTTTATCGAATTCATTTCGGAGAGTGTGCATAACCTAATACCCTCTTCCCTTTCCATCACCGAACGACTAGACGCGGCGAGAAGTTCCACCCTTATGTTGTAGACATTCCTCCATTACGCACGAGGCGGTTTGCCTCTTCTTTCTTTGTGCGGACGGCTAAGGAGTGGAACTCTCTGCCGAGGTCGGTTTTTCCGGAGGCCTATAACCTGGATATCTTCAAGGCCAAAGTGAACAGACATCTAGGCAAGCGTGTACCATCCTAGGCCTCTTCTTCGCTTTCCATCGGGCAAGATTGAGGTCAAACGCAGGCCTATTTTTAATAAAAAAAAAAAAATATATATTTTGGTAAAGCGTGCAGCCAGAGAGAGACTGGAGTCCAAAGTCAATTTACCTAAGGAAAGATCGTACTTGGACGTCACGGACATGTCAGTGTAGTGATCAGCTGATGCTAATAATTAATTAAATAAAATTGCTAATGTAGTATTTTAAGCATAAGTGATAGTAATTTATTACATGATAGTAAACAAAACTCGCTTTAGTTTCATTGAGCGCGTGTGACCTGAGTTCTATGCAAGTGCTGTATTTACCACGTGCTCGGTGGTGAAGGAAACCTGCGTGTCTGAGAAATAATAAAAAATTATGTTTTTGAGGATATGTGAAGCCCGGCAACCCGCAAAGGAGTAGCGTGGCGGGCCTTTCCCGGCTCCATAACCATCAAGTATTTGAGGCCTCCTTTGCTCAAATGTGGGCACTTTTAAGCTGCTACTTTACATTACTTTTTTTAAACAAAACTAGATCTGTGAGTGGTTTGCAGTCAATTCGTGCAGTAAATAAGGCAGTGTACATTAAAAAATAAGATGAACCAATAAATTTAGTTATCATTTTTATTTGGTGCTTACGGTCACTTGCACAACAGAGTTGACGTATTAGGGTTGTTTTTACCGTACTGTTACATTATTTAACTCGTTATAATACATCTAGTACCATCTGTGGATGTAAATCAGAATAATAAATATGGTTAAGTGTGGAACTTGTGGCAATTTTCTTTCAGCAACAGAGGCCGTTAAATGTGGTTCGTTTCCGCTATCGTACCATCAAATTTGTGTAGGAATCCCTGAACGTTCTATAGTTTATGAGCTCTAGTAATGTTCAGAGTGTAAAAAAAATATTCCTAAAGGCAACAAAAAATAATGCCTCGGAAGATATGGCCGCTTGTCGCGTCTACATTAATGAGCGTCTCTCGAGAGCTAATCGCCATCTTTTCTATCGCAGATGACCCCCCAACGACAGTGGAAATCATTGACTTGACGTGGGAGAATGATGATGAATGAACTCAAATTAATTTCAAACTCTTGTTGGTTATGTTTTATTGTTTCTTTTATATCCATGTCACATCATACATGTAATTTGTTTTGTTGGCCTTCCTACTTATTTACTACTACTACTTTAATGAGTGTAATAGTTTTAGACACAATGTTTTAAACTTTATCATGTACTTATACTCAAATATTATTGTACTTATGTTCGCTACAAAGTACGAGTGAAACATCGACCAGTTATTAAACTGTACTATGAGCAAAAGCACATATTCTTACGATGAAAAATTTTACTTATTTTATTTCTTTGTCCTTTATACGTTTTAGTACAAATTTATTACAAAAGTCTTATTGTAAGAAAAAATGCAATTATTATATACAATTTATTATATTATACTATTCTGTATATTTTTTCCTATACATTATTGTACTAATTTATATCGTGTTTTGGGGTAAACACATGGCGATAAAACAAGCAAAATTTATGGGTTAACTTAGATGACAATCCATACTATCCATACTAATATTATAAATGCGAAAGTAACTCTGTCTGTCTGTCTGTTCCTCTTTCACGCCTAAACGGCTGAACGGATTTTGATGAAATTTGGTATGGTGATAGATGATATCTAGGTTATCATCTATCACAATGGTCATAGGCTATAAATAATCACGCCATCGTTCTTAGGGGTAGGCAGTAGGCAGATAACTAATTAAGTTAGTGATTTTTAATAGTTTGGTTTAAAAGTTTACCTCATTCACGCCTTAACGTCTGAACGGATTTTGATGAAATTTGGTATGGTGATAGATGATATCTAGGTTATCATCTATCACAATGGTCATAGGCTATAAATAATCACGCCATCGTTCTTAGGGGTAGGCAGTAGGCAGATAACTAAATTGAGTTAGTGATTTTTAGTCGTTTTTGTTGGGACTTTTGCTCTTTCACGTATAAAGGCTGAACAGATCTTGATGAAATTTAGTAAGGTAATAGATGGTTACCTAAAACGGATATAAGATCAAAATGATCACGTCATAGTACTTAGGGGGTAGGAAGTAGGCAGAAAACTGAATTGAGTTAGTGATTTTTATGGTTTTGGTGGGAGTTTTGCTCTATCATGCCTAAACAGCTGAACGGATTTTGATGAAATTTGGTATGGTGATAGATGATATCTAGGTTATCATCTATCACAATGGTCATAGGCTATAAATAATCACGCCATCGTTCTTAGGGGTAGGCAGTAGGCAGAAAACTAATTAAGTTAGTGATTTTTAATAGTTTGGTTTAAAAGTTTACCTCATTCACGCCTTAACGTCTGAACGGATTTTGATGAAATTTAGTAAGGTAATAGATGGTTACCTAAAACGGATATAAGATCAAAATGATCACGTCATAGTACTTAGGGGGTAGGAAGTAGGCAGAAAACTAATTAAGTTAGTGATTTTTAGTCGTTTTTGTTGGGACTTTTGCTCTTTCACGTATAAAGGCTGAACAGATCTTGATGAAATTTAGTTAGGTGATAGATAGTAACCTAGAAAAGAATATGGGCTATTAATATTCATGCTATCGTACTTAAGGCGTAGGCAGTAGGCAGAAAACTGAATTGAGTTAGTGATTTTTAGTCGTTTTTGTTGGGACTTTTGCTCTTTCACGTATAAAGGCTGAACAGATCTTGATGAAATTTAGTTAGGTGATAGATAGTAACCTAGAAAAGAATATGGGCTATTAATATTCATGCTATCGTACTTAAGGCGTAGGCAGTAGGCAGAAAACTAATTAAGTTAGTGATTTTTAATAGTTTGGTTTAAAAGTTTACCTCATTCACGCCTTAACGTCTGAACGGATTTTTATAAGACTTGGTTAATATAAAGATAGGATCCTAGGCACGGACACAGGCTACTTCTTACGGCGGGAAAATACCTCATTCCCGCGGAAATCTAGCGTGATCGTGTCAAGAAGCGAATGACGCCATAGCTACTGAAATGATTTTGATGTTTTTTTTTTTTAAATGAGTGTTACTAAGACTTAAAGTTAGTATTTGATCACTTTTCTAACTTAGAGGGTCGGTAGGCGCCATAATTTAGGGAATTTATTATAAAATTTTGATGCATCTGTCTTTATTTAACAGTTTTACTTGGATCGAAACTTAGCGACATACCATCACACTACTTAACTTATAGGGTAGGAAGGTACCAAAATTCAGACTACTTTTTACTTCGGGAAAATATCTCATTCCCACAGGAACCTATACACAGCTACCTATCTACAACATTAAAACTGTCTAGAATCACATTACGCCATAGCTATTGATCTGATTTGTATACGATTTTTTATTCAACTGACTGTTAAATTACATACAGATAAAATCTAATTACCTACACCACAGAATTAATATAGTACTACATAACTAGCTACGCTTTAAACTTGAGGAGGTAATTAGATAGACATTTATACGAACTTTATGCTCAGTAATCAATCATAGTGATAAGTTAATACTCATTTTAGACAAAGAAACGGATAGGTAATCAGTTCATCACCGAAATTATAACACCTACACTTAGTTTGTTTACTATTCAACGAGGAAAATAATTCAATATAACGCAAACCTTCAAATCATACGTCGTCGTAGTGAATACAAGACGCTGCGCCGAGCGAAGAGGCGGTGCGGCGCGAGGGGAGGGCCGTGCCCAACTGTGCCTACCCAAGCGGGCAGACGCACGAGGGCAGACGTCGTCGTCGCACGTATGCGAATATTGAAATATTGCGTTACGAAACTCTATTCGTTGCGTATTTTTGGTTAGCTAAAAACGTTCTTTTTAAATTCCGAGTTGAAATAGGTACTACGGTCTACGCGTAGGGTCTGTAAGCTTTAATTTAGTCCTTTGTTTTAGATATCTAAATAAATATTTGGTAGGTTATTATTTTTGAGTCCAAGTTGACGTCATTTTCGTATTTTTATTAAGTACTTAGTTACATTTTTATTATTAGGTAGTTAAGGTAGCTGTTAGATGTAGGTATTTTCTTAACCAATCATTCATATCTCTAGGTTTACTCAGATACGTATTATTCTTTATTTTGCAGTCGCTTTCATTTGTTAATTCTCAATTTTATTCATGTGTAGGTTAAGTGTTTTTAGCTCACATCAGGATGTTTATAGTTCGTAGTAAATTAGTTTAGTAATAGATTTTGTCATTATATTATAGTACTTTTATGTTAGTTTTGATAGATAAGTAGGTAGTACCAGTAGTGAAGAAAATTGTGTATTGTGGTGTGGTACATAAATTCAATATTTTTGAATTTATTTAGTTAATTTAGGTTTTAGGTATAAAAGGTTTGTCAGGTGCATAGTTGTTTAGGTTCAATACGTTATTGATTGATTTAGATATTTAGGTTATAAGTAAAAGGTTTGCTTTATCGAAGTTTTTATAAAAATTGTCTTACGTTGTAGTTTTAAAACTACCGATTTTAAAATCTTTAATTATTGTTTTCGATATGCCACGCAAACGTAAATCCAATCTAAGCCGTAGTTCTAGCAGAGCTCGAACTGCAAAAGTTGCTAGAAGCCAAGAATCTGAAGAGCAGACTCAGACGCGTCAGATGTTAGATTCTCAGCGTCATGCGACTCAAAGAGCTTCTGAGACCTATACGCAGACTCAAGCCCGTAGGACCTTAGATGCTGAGCGCCACGCATTTCAAAGGGCCTCTGAGACGTTTACGCAGACTCAGGCCCGTCAGACCCTGGATGCTGAACGCCACGCATCTCAAAGAGCCTCTGAGACGTTTACGCAGACTGAGACCCGTCAGGCCCTGGATGCTGAACGCCACGCATCTCAAAGGGCCTCTGAGACCTATACGCAGACTCAAGCCCGACAAACCTTAGATGCTGAGCGCCACGCATTTCAAAGGGCCTCTGAGACGTTTACGCAGACTCAGGCCCGTCAGACCCTGGATGCTGAACGCCACGCATCTCAAAGAGCTGCTGAGACAGTGGAACAGACTCAGACACGTCGAGTTTTAGATGCCGAACGTCACGCGCAATTGATTGCGGCAGAGACTGACGAAGATTCACAAAGACGACGTCTTTTAAATGCTGAACGGCAGGCAGAAAGAAGACGTACGTTTTCAATGAGTACGTGGGAGGCATTTAATGGTGCCGCTTTTGAGTATGACCCTTTGATCGACTATGTTAATCACCGATTGGTTATCATTGGGAGAATGGATAAAAAATGCAGATATTGTGAAGCACTGAAATGGAAAGAAGAAACTCCAGGTATGTGCTGTTCTGGTGGAAAGGTTAAAATTCCATTACTTGGCGAGCCAGAGGAACCTCTTAAATCTTTACTTTTATACGACAGTAACGAATCGCGCCGGTTTTTAAGCAGGATTAGAAAGTATAATTCTTGCTTTCAGATGACGTCATTTGGTGTAGATAAGGAGGTCGTAATGCCTGGATTTTCACCTACTTTTACCATCCAAGGACAGGTGTATCACAGGATTGGTTCCTTACTTCCCGCAAATAATGAACAACCAAAGTTTTTGCAACTTTATTTCATGGGCGATGAAAAAAACGAAGCTGATCGCAGGTGTCAAAATATACAAGGAATCGAAAGGGATACTGTTTTAAAATCCAGAGAATGTTGCATGAACATAATCGCCTTATCAATACTTTCAAAACAGCACTAGAAAGAATGCCGAGAGAGGATTATAGGTTGGTGATGCACCCCGATCGCACACCAAGTGGGGAACATGAAAGGCGGTATAATGCACCGTTAATAAATGAAGTCGCAGCCTTGGTTACAGGCGAACAGTTTGCTTTCCGTGATATAGTTTTACAGGCCCGAGATGACACATTAACCAGGGTGCCTGATACTCATAAATTTTATGATGCGTTGCAATATCCGATCATATTTAGTAAGGGACAAGAGGGGTACCACTTTCAAGTTCCTCAAATTAATCCTGTAACAGGTCTTCCCTTGCATAACAAAAAGGTTTCATGCATGGATTTTTATGCCTACAACATGATACGAGAAAACAACTTTAACATTGTACAAAGATGCAAGCAACTGGCCAATCAGTTTTACGTTGACATGTACGTTAAAGTTGAAAGCGAGAGGTTACGGTACATATCATTAAATCAAACTAAACTAAGAGCAGAGAATTACATCCATCTTCAAGACGCTGTGGCAAATGACGCTAATTTAAATCCAAATAACTTAGGTCGTATGGTCATTTTACCATCTTCATTTGTAAATAGCCCGCGGTACTTACACGAATATACTCAGGACGCGTTTGTTTATGTGCGTACACATGGTCGCCCTGACTTATTCGTCACCTTTACTTGCAACCCAGCCTGGCCCGAAATAGTCAATCAGTTGATGCCGGGGCAAAGCGCAATAGATAGACATGATGTAGTCGCAAGAGTTTTTAGACTAAAAGTTAAAAAACTAATGGATGTGATTAATAAAGGCCGAGTGTTCAGAGAAGCGCGCTGCTTTATGTACTCTGTCGAATGGCAGAAACGTGGACTGCCACATGTCCATATATTATTGTGGTTAAAAGATAAGTTACGACCCGATCAAATAGATAACATAATCAGCGCTGAAATACCGGATCCTAACATTGACAAGACTCTCCATGACATTATTGTAAAAATATGATTCACGGTCCATGCGGACCCGAAAATCCACAGTGCCACTGCATGAAAGACGGAAAATGCACAAAAAAATTTCCTCGCAAGTTAGTGAAAGAGACCGTTCACAACGACCACGGATACCCGCAGTATCGTAGAAGAGCGCCAGCAGACGGAGGTCGAACAGCAACCGTGAAGCTCCGAAATGGTAGCTACGTTACGGTTGATAATAGTTGGGTAGTCCCTATTCACCAATTTTATCAAAATGTTTAACGCCCACATAAATGTTGAGGCATGCAGTTCAGTACGCGCCATCAAATATATTTGCAAATATATAAACAAGGGTAGTGATCAAGCTATTTTCAATTTTAGAAATACTGATCTTGCGAATCCCGTAGATGAGGTACAAACTTATCAGTCTGGTCGGTATGTCAGCAGCAACGAAGCCGTGTGGCGTCTGTTAGCATTCCGTTGCACGAAAGGCATCCCACCGTGACACATCTCAGCGTGCATTTAGAAAATGGTGAACGCGTTTATTTTAATGAACACAATTTCCACGAACGAATAACTACTCCGCCAAAACCACACTCACTGCTTTTTGATCTTTGTATCAGAGATGAGTTTGCAAAAACTCTTCTTTATGTCGAGGTGCCGAGGTATTATACTTGGGATGCAAGTAGGAAAACTTGGAAACGCCGCATTCAAGGTACTTCAGTTCACGATTGGCCTGGCGTCAAATCTGGAGATGCTTTAGGACGAGTTTATACAGTTCATGTTAGTAACATGGAATGTTTTTGTCTACGCATGCTTTTACACCATGTGCGCGGACCTACCTCTTTCTATGATCTAAAAATACAACACACAAGATTATCCTACATTTCGAGAGGCATGTGAGGCAAGAGGATTACTGGAGAATGACAACCATTGGGATGTGACACTGGAAGAAGCTGCTCAATGTAGATCAGCAGGCAAGATGAGAGAGCTATTTGCTGTATTAGTAGCGACATGTGGTCTTTCAAATCCTCAACAATTGTGGGATAAATACAAAATGATATGACCGACGATATATTGCACAGATTACAAGAGCAAAATCCCAATGTCACGTACAGTGATTTAATTTACAATGAGGTCTGACAAAATTGAAGACCAGGTTAAAACAATTTCTAGAAAGGATTTATCAGATTATGGAATGATCAGACCACAGAGAACCGAGGAAATCAGTAGCGATTTAATACGGGAACTAGATTACGATACTGCTTCCTTACAACAACAATTGACAGAGTCTGTTCCACGTTTGATCCCAGAACAAAGGTTAGTATTTGACAATGTTTTAAAAAAATCGAAGATGGCGAAGGTGGTTTGTTATTTTTGGATGCTCCCGGAGGCACGGGAAAAACTTGCTTTAGCGCAAATCCGAAAAGATAAAGGAATTGCTGTAGCAGTTGCCTCTTCCGGAATAGCCGCCACTCTGCTCAATGGTGGTCGAACGGCACATTCGGTGCTTAAACTGCCATTAAACTTAGCCCATGAAGAAATGCCAGTCTGTAATATAAGTAAAAACAGCGAGCGTGGACGTATGTTGCAGCAATGTAAATTATTAGTTTGGGATGAGTGTACTATGTCCCATAAAAGAGCAATTGAAGCTCTAGATCGGACTTTGAAAGACATCAAGAGTAATCCAAATATCATGGGGGGGATGGTGGTACTTTTAGCGGGCGATTTTAGACAGACTTTGCCGGTTATCACTAAAGGCACCCTGCAGATGAAATAAATGCGTGTTTAAAAGCGTCAACGTTATGGGTGCACGTAAAACGTTTAGTCTGTCTACAAATATGAGAGTGCAACTACACAATGATGTACAATCTGGACAATATGCTGCTGCTCTTCTTAAAATTGGAGAAGATCGTATGGCAAAGGATGGTAATGGCATGATTATATTGGATCGTGAATTCTGCAATGTTGTGCATAATCCAGATGATCTAAATAACTTCGTCTATAGCGAACTGCTAACTAATATGAGGAATAGAGACTGGTTATGTGAAAGAGCAATTTTAGCGCCGACGAATGAAATGGTGGGACAGATAAACGAGCAAATTATGTCACGCGTGGAAGGTGATATTGTTGAGTTTCTCTCTGTAGACACTGTAATGGATACTGAACAAGTAACATCATACCCTGTAGAATTTCTTAATTCTTTAGAACTGTCAGGAGTACCTTCACACAAACTAAGGCTGAAAGTAGGCGTTCCTGTCCTTTTAATGCGGAATTTAGATGCACCAAGACTGTGTAATGGCACACGGTTGCAAGTGACACACCTCGGTCGCAATATTGTAAAAGCAATCATTATGACTGGAATGGCAAAAGGAGAGAACGTTTTAATCCCCCGTATACCCATAATTCCGACAGATTTGCCATTCCAGTTTAAGAGATTACAGTTTCCGCTGAAAATCGCATTCGCTATGACGATAAATAAAGCTCAGGGGCAAACATTAAAAGTAGCCGGCATTAATTTAGAAAAGAGTTGTTTTCTCACGGACAATTATACGTGGCTTGCTCACGTGTTTCAAGTCCACAGAATCTCCATGTGTTGGCCAGAGAGGAAAAACAAAGAACATAGTTTACAAAATGTACTACAGTAATAAGGCCTCTTATTTTTAGCTTCCTACATTATTATACTACTTACATTAAGTTAGTACTTCCTACGCAGACGATGTTACGGATGTCACACTGTCTAACATCGGGGTTGGCAGGTAGGTAGTTAGTAGTATTTTAAACCGATTTACATTATTTACTTTTTATATTTACTAAGGAAACATTCGGAGCTATCCATTATGTAGCTTAGGTTGCTTTTGAACAAATTTTGATGTGAAGTTGAGGACTGGAACACGATAGTGGGACATTGTTGCAGGGGACTAATAGCCGGGAGAAAACAAAAACTTATGCGGACGAAGTCGCGGGTAAAAGCTAGTTACTAATAAACATCTAATATGACAATGCATAAAAACAGGCTATTTAAACTTGGCTTATGTAATGCTGGGTCACTGGGTACATGCCATGGCGAATTTATATGGAGGCTATGGAGGATTCCCTTGTTGTTGTTATGGGAATAAATGAAATCTGGTTGAGAGAGGGTGGGAAAGGCCGCGTACCCATTGTGCCCGGTTACCGTATATGCCATGCCGCGGCCGTCTGCCGTGCGCCGTGGATGCGGATAGATGTAAATAAGTTTCTGGACGCCCTTCAGCTATTGTTTCATTCTCAAGAGCTGATAAAATTATCCTTGTTAGTGATTTTAACATTAACTTGCTTAAAATGACATCAAAACTAAGCTCTTCGATAACTGTATCTGAGCCTAAACATTATACTGACTCTAGTGAAAGGCTTCTTGGTCTAGTATGCACTGAAATCCGTGTACATAATATAACTGTGTCAATCATGCCACATTTAGGGCTCCACGCCTTCGTAAATTTACTGGGTTAGTATCATATATCTTAACAATGTTAATCATATGGTAACAATATTTAATTCATACATAATAACGTTGGTGCTGTCCTTCATAAAATAGTACCCACAATAAATTAGTACTTTTAAAAAATAAGTCTCACTAATGGATTACAGATACAGTTAAGATGAGGCATCGAAATGATTGTCACATGAGATACAAAAAAAATTAAATTAAAGAAATATTATATTTCTCTAAAGATTTAAAAAAGTTTTGATGCTGAATCGAAAAAAGGCATATTTTGAAACATATATAAATGAAAACTTAAATTTAAACTATAAGCATCTTCCGTTGTCTTTCAAAAGTCTTATTGGTTTGCGCACCATTAACCAAATATTTAGAGCTTCATAGAATATTCACAGATAGTATTGTACAGTCAGGCTTTCAAAAAGAGCATAGTGCCGTAACAGCAATGAATGATTTAGTTGATAATATACTATCACCTCAGGATAAAGGAATGGGTTGAATGGAAATGGAAAGTACCGTACTTAGTCTTCTTAATTTCTCACGGGCTTTTGACTCTAAAACTTCTACTTTTCTACTATCTAAGTTATCCTTTTAGAGTTTGATACTCCTACAGTTCAGTGGTTTCATAGTTATTTAACAGGTAGGTTATAATATGTCAGTATAACAAAGTATGACGGCGAAATACATGTGTCTGGTTCATCTTCAGTTACTAGCGGTATTCGACAGGGATCTATCCTGGGTCCTATTTTGGTTTATTTTGTATACCTCAGACTGCGAAGCGAGGGTCCTACAAATACGGAACCTCAGAATACGAGTTTCACTTGTAAGCTGATTACTGGCAAATACATAAATCGTTTTATACTGAAGATTGTGTATCTGCAGTGAATATGCTAAAAGAAGACCTTTAGCGTATTTAGTTTTATGGTCCAAGTACAACACTTTGGTTTCAAATCCACTGAAGTTAAAATTAAATATTCTTAGGAACCCAGAACAAAGTACAAAAGGTACACATTTTACTTTGCACCATTCTCTTTTCCCTCCGCAACTGAGGTGGAGTCGCGAGGAATATCAATAGGCCATTCTCCTTACCCTTCGCGACTCCGGCGGGGCCACACCGCAGATGCGGATAAGGGAGGGCTGCATTTTATAATCAAGGTAAAATCAAGTTAGTAGCAAAGATAAATACTACCTCCAAGAATTTAGGTAGGTTTTAAACTCAACCCAGTAAGGGCGTGGTTAACATGTATGATATAAATTAATTTTGAGAAATAATGGTTTTGATCACTTCATTTCGCCTATAGCATAATTTCTCAGTGCTTTCTTAGTACTAACTTCTTCTACTTCACTAAAAAACTATGGCCAGACATTTTCAGTAAAAATAAAACCATTTTTGTATTTTAGATTTATTTATAACTTTCATGTTTTGCACCTTAACAATATCTCTCCATGCCTCTTGGCAGAGAATGCCCACAGGTACATAGTCCACAAGCAATTAAGATTTATAATAAACAAAATTAAAAACTAATAAAGATGATTGTACTATATTGCATTCGATTATCTATAAAACACTTATGATAATCTAATAATCTTTTTATTATCAGTAGCAAATATTTACTTTAATATTTTGCAGAGTATGAAAACAATTAGGAAACTTAGTTGTTATCTATAGTTAAACCATCTGTGGTGATGATTACTCTGTCACTGTCAGTGTCAACTATTTCTTATGTCTATTTGTATGGCGGTGCGTCGCTTTTCTGCATATCATTGCAGAATTTCCACTAAAATCGCTGAATTTACGTGGAAACAAAACAAATTGTTCACACTTGTGAATCAGATAAATATTTTTTCTGAATCTCCAAAAGTTTTGGTAAGTTGTGTGCTTATCTATTTAATTAAAAAAAACGTTTTGTAGGTAAGTAATTTTAAAACCGTGAAAGTTTAAATTATTTTAATTACGTTAGCAAATTTGATAAAATATTTTATACTTATGACGTTAATCGTTTGTTACACGTTCATGTTGCAATGAAAACATGTTTTAAACTGATAATGAATCTTTTATTAAAAGAGTGCACTCTACCCGCGATTTCATAAAGGAAATTCTAAGTAAATGAAAGTAAACCAAAAAAATAGAACTTGCTACGAACAATACCTTTAAACATCTTATGTTTAAACTTATTAAGTTGTTTGGTTCTTTAGCCATAATCTATTGATAAAATAATTTGTACAGAAAATAATACAAAGCAATGTAGATTTTATAGCATTAGTCCAATTATTTCACAAGTTTTGTATGCATTGCACTAATACAAAGCAATCTGGATTTTATAGCATTAGTCCAATTATTTCACAAGTTTTGTATGCATTGCACTTGTTTCATAGTCTCCATTACATTTGAATTCTATTGTAATGGTTTTATGTAATGATAAATATCATATATAATTATCTAAATTAAAATAAAGTTTCAGAAAAAAAATTAGTTATATATTAATTTGTTCAGCACAGAGGGTACACAAATAAGGTTAATGTTGTAACATTGAAACAATAGTCATTCTGGTACAAGTCATAACTAGTGACACGAGAAGAGTTTAGTATCAGGAACCTAGTACATTTTTCAAACTGCTGTAGTCAAGTTCAATAAAAAAAAATTTGACTTTGAGGAGGTGACTTAAGAAAATTTCCACTTTCTTCCCTTAGGTGTTGTAAGAGTTGACTGAGGCATCAGCCTTGAACAATTCTGACTGATGTTAGATTAACTATCTCTCAAAATTAAGAAAATGCCTGCAGCACTTCCAGTAATAAGCCTCTTCATTAAGACTTTTCATAGTCACTTGATGGTAGACTCATTCTTTGCCCTGGTGCCTCTTTACCACCCTCTTAACCATTTCTGCCTCCAATCTGCATTGCAACCACTGCTCTGTTATGATTTGAAAGGTATAGAGGGTCAGTATTTCTACTGGATGAGGCTACAATGTCTATCCAAGTATAGAATCGGAGTATGAAACAAATCCAATTGTAGAAAGGTGTAAGACAGGGTGATGTTATATCCCCGGAATTCTTCACTGCTGAATTAGAAGATGTTTTCAAGCTGCTGAACTGGTAACGATATGGTATCAACATTAATGGTGAATACATCACTCACCTTTGATTTGCCAACAATATAGTTCTTATGGAAGGATCACAGGAGAAGCTTAGCTCTATGCTCAAGGGGTTGGTTTTTAGATGAACACGGACAAGATAAAGATCATTGTGGCAATCTTTGCCGGACACCTATGTTCAGCACTGAATATGATAGGCTGAATAGATGAGGCATTCCATTTTGACCCCCAGCACCCTTGATGCCTGCTAATGCATTCTTCGATGCAAGTTGTTTGACCATGGGCCACCTACCAGTAGATGATGGTTAGGCTTGTTCATAGTGAAAAAAAGAAAAGTTTTCTTTGTGCAATAATATTCATAGTTTTACCACATGATAGTTGAATAACACATTATGCAGTGTTAAAATGTTTAGACAATAGTAAAATAATCTTAATTTAATAAAGTTGTTATAAGAGAAGAGAATGTTATGTTTATAACATATATGTACCACTCATGTCTATCTACCTACTTTTCCCATCTCTGTCAAGGTAGAACATTACGAGTGGCAAGACTTGTCTCTTGGGCCTGGGCTGATACTTAAGTCTCTATAATACGGAACAGCAGAGAAGGTTGTTGCTAAATTTAAACTTGGTAAAGTCAAGTCAAATCTTGTATGGTGAGATTAAAGTAGAATAGAGATTAGGTAGAAAGACATAGGTCTTTATGTATGTCTCAAAGTATATAGGTCTAAATGCAAGTGAATATGTGCCCATAATTTATTTTTTGCATTCAAGTTGTGGATTTGTAGTTTTACTCCGAACTGATCTCATAATCATGGGCTGATACCTGTCATCTTATTGAGTAAAAAAAAATTATACAATGCCTAAGTTCATTTTTTGATTTCTCTGTACATACTACTATATAATTTGTCTATAGATATCATGATGCCTTGATTTCTAAAAGAAGCATATAGAGCAAGTAAATTGATTGATCTTTTTTATTACACTGTGTATTGAAATGAATGAGAATATTAGGTATTTACTTTATCACTGGCTGTAACTAAAGTTATAATTACTGCTACATATTTTTAAACATCACTGAAAGTTGACACAAAAAAAATGTTCTTGCTGGGTAATAATTAGTCATAATCATAAATATTACATGCAGAACTTGTAGGAAATTCCATAAACACTTCAAAATGGCTTGATGTGTTTACAAACGAATATTTGGTAGTCTATGAGGACTACCAAACATTCTCTAACATTGTCTTCTTGTTGCATTTCAGTACTTCAAAAATGTTTATAAACATCTGCATGGCAAGCGAAGTATACACACATTCTGCCAATTCCAATTAATCTGCCATCCTATATCTTCCCATGGGTGTCGTAAGAGGCGACTAAGAAATAGTCATGAAAATCTCATGCTCCTCTCAGGCAGTGGGCTACCCAGCGCCGATGCTTACTCGTCACGAGAGGCGTAAAGTGGGTTGATTGGTTTGATTATCTTTAGACTCCCAGTGTATCGAAGTGTTGAGGAATTTGTAATTTGACGCCTATCCGAGTGTAGAACCTACCTGAATAACAAGCGTACATTCTTTGGTCACTATGTTAGATATGGTCTTCACTTCACCGAACTCGCATTTCTACGAGCAAACGTGACGTTTAATTGAAAGTTTAAATTGTGGTGTATAAGCATTTGTCACGTACTAAATATGTGGATACAGTTGCTATGCTTCAGTAAACATTTAAGCGATTTGTGTAGGTACCTGATAAGGCTTACGGTAGTATCACAAAAGAAATTATATTTCGTACAAAGTTTTATAACCACCGGCTCCGGCTTCACATCGGTAGATCTTACGGAACAATTTTTGTAAAAACAACTTGGAAAGATGTGACTTTTATAAAGCAGTAAAAGGCTTTTTTTTTAATTGTTTCGGTAGTCAGAGATTATCCTATAAACCAACAAACATGCTTTTATCGGTTCAAAAGCGTACATATGATTCTAATGATAGTTAAAAGAGATAAATCAACGAACGAAGACACGTTATATGCGATAAAAGATGAAGTATCTTTTGTTGATTGTGATAAAATAATATAAAAAAGATGATAAAAACTGCTGTAAAATATTATGAATTCCTATTTGACGTACTTGGAATTAGGAATACAATAACATACAGAACAAAAGAATCTTCTCCATCTAAAGTTTTTTCTATTGTTTAAATATTATAAACAACAGATTTTCATCAAAATGCTACAATCGCAAGTATGTACCTATTAAAGATATTAAATGACAAGGATAGACTGCGACATGCGACATGCCGATAACATTCGATAAAGCGCTGCGGCATTTAGTTCTAGACTAATATCTCGATAGTCGTGGATAAAACATGAATTCATTCAGGCAAAGTCTCGGTCACACCTCTTTATTATCCGTATTCTTGCGATATTTCAAAATTCCTCTACACCTTGCCGGCGACCTTTTGTATTGTTAACGTTTCCCTTTTCTTGGATTGGATACTTTAACCATCAAAAATCTTATATACGATACCAGTGAGACTTCCATCGGCAAGCAGCGTGAGGTCCGTCCCCTTACGGTGAAACCGACCTAAAGCACAGAAAGTACGTTTACAGAACTAACAAGAAACACCCAGATCATTATTATAAAAGCCTATTAATTTCGTGCCTGAATCGAACCTGCGACACGTTGAAGCCGCTATAAACGAGCTATTGAAGACCATTCAGATATCCACTTATCAGAAATATATTGCATTTATTCGCTTTCATTACATCCCAACGATTGTATTTCAATCGTTTAACCCATCGTTTTTTCAAATAAACAACAACCGATAGGTAATTTTCATAAGATGTCTCTTGTCTGTATTCCAACGAACAACAATAGGTAGTTTTCAAATCAAATCAAATAATTTATCCGTCAACATATAAAATGCACTTGTTAAACGTATTTTTTTTTAATTTACAGTTTCTCTTTTCTCTCTCTCTCTCTCTCTCTCTCTCTCTTTGTCTCTTTGATTTTTTTTTTAAAATAGTAAAACAATATTATAATATTTTTTTAAACCGGCTTAGGAGCGATCAAATCATTCCCCAGGGGTTATTACCATCCATATGTTCCTTTATATTATAATGCCTCTTTTTATGAAATTTTATTAAAAAAACATTTTAATTATGTCAGTCTCATAGGACAACCCATATCCATATCCTATTTTGAGAGTCTAAACATAGCTGATTTTTATAGGAAAACAAATATATTGTTTCACTATGCACAATAATTCCGGGCATCGTTGCCATCTAGCCAATGGCAGTACAGTTTATTTCGGCCATAACTATAATCGGTGGCGCATATAGATATTCTCCTAGTACATTTTGGCCACCACGATGTCTTACGTTCGCTCCCAGTAATGCCATTTATGCAGAAATCAGTAAGCATTAATATTATCTCGAACTCGGAAACTTGTAAACTATTTTACTAGAACAAATTTATTTCTAAAGTTCTTAACTATTAAAAATGTGTAATTCGTTAACGGTGTTGGTTTCACTATTGTGTTGTTATTAATTATTTTTCAGATTCCTGATCAGGTGGATCAGGATAAATTACAGGGGCGTAGATTAGCGGAGACACACTCCTTTCTCCAATTCATTTCTCTCATGTTTCTTGGGTGATACACAAACCTGTAATTCTCGTATTTATATTATTAAGAATCTAGCTAGTACATATTGTTTTTTAATTTTTCTATCATCACTTTTTTTTTAATGTATGTCTGTCTATGTTTTTATTAAAAAAACTGTCTGTTTAAACAAAATTGGCCTACCGTCCTTATGGGAGCGGCCTATCTCCTGCACTGTAGTAGCTGCAGTGTAGTACACTATTTACAGGTTGTTACGGTAAGATATCATAAATATCGGTAATATATTAAGTTCATTACTGTATATAACTGTCTCTAAGAAAGTGCCAGCAAAACCCAGCATGCATTTTTAAAAGATATTATTACATTTCTTGCCCGGCTGGCGTGGCGATACCCTCGCACTAGTGACGCTACACCCCATCACTGGTCTGTGGGGTTTGGGTTCGGTGAATTCGGAAGAATTTTTCTCAATCATCATCAGGCTTCTTGGCGAGCTAGGTGCGGATTTCAAGAGAATAGGATACGTTTCCCCCTTACACCCGTTACCTCGCGAATATACTCGGTATGTATTACATACATAGTTTCATATACAAATTCTTCTTTTTGGTATGACAAACAACTTGAAAATTAATAGCCTAATTTACATTAATACTTTATTTGGTCCTTTTTTATACAACATTTTAAGAGAGAATTTTTTTGCTTTTTATTACAATTTAAATTTTTATTGCAAGGTAATAAAATATAAAGTGATTCTTTAACTTACCTCAAGGTCACCTTAATTCGTTTGCCAGGTTAATACAGAGTTTAAAAACAACATTATGGAAAATCTGTACAAACCGTTTATAAACAATTGTCATAATATCTAAACTCAATAAAGTTTTTAATATGCTAAACCTTTTTTAACTCAGCACTCTGTAGTCTACTGTCAATTAACATTGGCAGCTAAATGCAAAGTTCGTCTACGAAAAAGTAAAAAATGTCTAGAAGTTCGTTTGGTGAGAGTTGTCCTCCCGCACGGCTTGTTTTACTTTACTCTTTGGTCTGGTTGTACTTTGAATATAAATCGGTAGCACCCGTGGAAGCGGTCAGTCCGTGACGAGAGCTCGTGGGAGCAGGGCTAATCATGAGTCCGTGTAATTATGTGTTGTTGTTTGTGTCATCATGTGTGTTGTTGCAGTGCGCTTGCGCATCGCAGTCGTCTCTGCCGTGGAACATGAGCTTCGTGTACCCGGAGGCGCGGACGGACGAGACCGTGGTCGATGACTACCATGGTACGAAGGTATGTGTACATGCTTTAGTTTTTAAATATGCAATAATACCTACTAGCTATAAAACAATTCAATTTACCCTGCCAATGCAGATTTGACCGATGTCAATCATATAATAAGTATAATGAGACTTCTATTCGGATGTAAACAAAAATACTAAAACACAATTGCACAACGAAATACATAACTTATTATGTACTAACCTAACTTTCATATAGCCATTTTTGTGTCTTAATTTTCTTCTATTGTGATGAAATGTTATAATTGCTGTTAGCAGAAACTTCAAATCTATAACATTTAGATTTTTTTTAATAAAGATTTAAATCAGAGATTAATTATTTGTTTTTACTTTTTTAAATAATTTTAGCAATAACAGTAATTGTTTCTTCTATAATATTTGTATTGAAGGCGAGGCTCGGTAGTCATCTTGCCTGAATACTGAGTTGGCGGAAGTTTGGTTCGAATTTCAACTGATTTTTTAGTTCTTATCTGAACAAACCAACCTTCATATCTCATTACATAATAGAAATTTAAGTCATATGTCAGTCGGTTAAGTGCCTCCTCGGTATTCACGTGCCCATTGCTCCAATTTTTTTTTATTGGAAAGGCAGCATACGAGCAAGCGGTTCACCTGATGATAAGTGATTGCCGTAGCCCACGTACATCTGCAACACCAGAGGTGCTGCAAGTCCATTGCAGGGTACTTTAAGGGTATTTGAGAGATGGGAGGCGAGTGGACCTCCGGTTACCTCACTCACCGAACACGGTTAATTAACATGTTTGTTAAGTTATTATTACCTCATAGCCACTTGCAAATATTTTTTTACCGGTGCTCTTTATTTGTTATTGGAAATAAATAATGACCGCAATGCTTAGCCTAACTGCTTTGGTAAACAATTAATAAGTCTCCATTGGCCGTTGAAAAGTTATAAGAAATAGACTTCTGCTTGCCACTTGAGGGTTTGCAGGCATAATTTGCGTGTGAAAGGTTCATTCAAGGTGTTTGTAGTACCGAAAATGTTATTGAAACTGAAGACTGACTAAAGCTTTCGTGTAATTGTGTTATCGCTATTAGTATTTGTATCCCTAAAAACAGTTAAGAGAGAAGTAATATTAAACCATGTGTAAACTTTGTTTCATATCAATCATCTAATACACTATTCAAAAAATAGTTACATTATGTTATTTTGTATATATCATATCTCCTTACCTTGACATTTTATATGAATTATTAAATTATCTTATAACTGCTGTTTGACGCTTATGATAAGCGATTCTTCTGCTAACCCATATTCAGTACCTTATTGGAAATACCTTTTTTTTGGCTACACCCCCCTCAGTTGCACAGCGAATTAGCTTTTGAGGACGAAAGCAAAACTAATAATAATATTTACGTTGTAAATATTATTATTAGATTAATTTATTATACAATTCAACTACTTTCCTTAAGATTGGGTTTTTATTTAAAAAGGGACCATAGCGTTGCCCACCCCTGCACTACGAAGGGTTCCGTGTAACACCGCATAGTATTTAACGGTACCTATAACCAACAATATAATTTTTTCTAAGGTTTACGAATGTTTGCCTATTTCAACAGAAGTTATGACACTGAAACTGACTAGCTTGCAGGCTTCCTGAACAATCCGACACAACCCGCGTTGGAATAACTTGGCGAATTCGTCCAGTTCAGTTATTAATTTACAAATTTGAGAAAACCCTATTATGAGCTGTTACATAGTACTAATAACAAAAGTCTTTGTCATTTTTACTATAGGAATATAAATTTGGAGACCCATGAAAGAGGGAACATACCACCGTTTTATCCAAATGCCAACCTTACGTGCATTTGATGCCCTGAATTGGTTCATAAACGACGTCGTTTATACAGAAATATAAGAATTAATTTTACCTATGGACAAAGAATCTTGAAATTAGGTATAAAAGTCTCTTCGCCAACAATAAAACGACTAACGCTATTTCTTCAATCATTATCAAAGTTACAGACTTGTTACTTACACGACGGTTGGTGCTCCAAATTTATGCGAATACAAAATGGAAACCGGCCACTAACATTATATTGCTAACCCGTATGCAGAAACAGAGTTATTGCCATGAAAAATGGTAGCTCGAAAAACCAGGACTGTGGCTTGTGGTATGATTTCGGAGAGGGCCATGTTTAACTGTGGCCTTGGAATAGGCCGTTACGATGATGAAACAAGATGAAAGTAATACTAGGTTTATTATGCAATCTTAACCAATCATTCGTAAACAATAACCGCCGGAGAACTAATAAAGAAACTACCCAAAGCTTAGCGGGTCGTGTGAAGTCTATGGTTCCGTAGTCGTCTCGACGTCCAGCAGTTTCATCATTTAACATGTGTAGAGAAGGTACCTCAGTCGACAAACGACTATGAAAAATGAACCGATGACATGTTATGTAGCTGTGACTAAGATTAGTGCGGACGGATTGGCCTAGACGATTTTATGAGGATTTCATGTCGGACTACGGAACCCTGCACCGACGCAATTTTCATCAAAACTCATTGTGCATTAACTTCGCGTATCCGGGTTCGTTGATTTAGCAGGTGAATAAAAACTAGTTAAATGTTAAATATTATATTCCACTAGCAAAAAACTTAGGTTGTTATTTTCTGTTATCGACCTCTTTAGTTATGCGTACATCTATTATGGGTAATATTAAAATTCGATAACCCTGTTTTTGTACAAGGTTTTAGTTGAAAAAAGTTTACTGCCCACCAATGGTTCGTTCGTAACTTACTTATGTTTAACTTAATTACTTTCCATGTTAGATTTTGGGAATAAGAATGAAAACCATATCAGATCCTGATCATACTGACAAGAGTCCAACTAAATTTTGGATTTTATACAAAATTAAACAGGGGTCTTTCCTACTGTATTGTAGATCTATCTTATTTCATATCACTCACCATAGATAGGATTTTGTTATTTATTTAGTCTGCTGTAGTAAAAGTGGTGTGTAAATGCCCACAGCTGAGCAAAGGCCGCTTCTCAAATATTTGAATCTGCGACGCTGCTCCAATGCGGGTGCGGCTGACCACGATGACGAGGTTTTCAGTTACTGCCGAGCACGTCAATTCAGCACATAAAATTGCACATAAATTGCCGACATAGAGGATCGAACCCAGGTCACTTACGTACTATGTAATCAAGTTCCCTGAACACTGTATCACTGCTGTAGTAATGTTCTTGATAATGTAGTGTTTTTGATATTTTACCGCACTAATGAGGCTATCACGCCTCTGATAAGAAATAAAAAGGTTATGAAGAGCACACGGAAATAGGACCTTAACAACGCGGATGTGTCTTTACGTCTGATATATAGAACATATCAACATCGGGAATAGTTTTGCACCCAATGACTAGGTACTAAAATTGATTTAAGGTGTAAATTAACAAAACTTATATTTATAACGACGTGACTAAGCTGTCAAATCGATTCGGTATTCGAGTCACGGTTGACATTTTTGTGCCCATTGGAAGTTTAGTCTCATAAAAAACTTGTCTTGTCTCTGAACATCCTCCCCTATCTGTTTTTCCTTTCCTTGTTCGAATGTTCTCGTTTGCAGCTGGTTTTGCAACAACATAACAATTACCTAAATAAAAAAAAACTTTTTTGAACATTGATTTGTGTGGGAAATATAACAAATACTTTACCTCCACGTGTTTCACAGTGCCAGTGATAAACGAGGCTCCTGGCCAACTCCTATTTAGTTATGGGTTTCGTAGGAAACGATGAACATGCTTAACCCTGCACTTGATAATGGAATACTATTGTAACTTGTCAAGAATAAACTGTCTTTGTCGGACATTGGGAGCACCGTGCTCTTACTGTCAAAAAACGAATCAATACTCACGGGATGGGTGTATATCGTCACTCCCATGGCTGACATGATACTGGTATAATTCTTCTAAGAGGCTCCTCTTAGAATAATAGAAAAAAGAAATAACAAGTTGTATACATTAGTCTATATTTTATTGTCTATAATATGACAATTACTGGCAGTAGGAACACGATTCTCGCAAAATGCCAAAAAAAAGAATATAAATAACTAATTAGGTTTTAAACAAGTCAATATTATTATGTCTAGTTTCTTAAAGGTTGCTTGTTTTGAAATTGAGCCAAAATTAGACAACCCGGATCATCAAACAAGATTGTCGAAAATATGAATTCAAAAATAAAGGAATAACTAGTTGAGTCTTAATGTTTTCCGATCGCTTCATAATAAGAAAAAAGTAGTTAAAAATAAAACAACAAAAGGAACTTATCTCGTATACATAACATTCAATGGCGGCCAAGGTAACCAGGATTCTTTTTGAGTTTCCTCAATTCATGCAGTCCTCGTATATTTATAAAATCTGCTGTGCTAAGGCGAAGGGTACAATACTTAAGACTACTTAGTATGCGAATCACCTTTATACGAGTAAGTTGTTTCATATTCACCGCACGACGTATATCAGCTACAGCTTTGTATCGAAGTTTGACCACAACGGCTTTTATAAGCACGTAAAAAAAACTTTGTTTCTTTAACAATAATTGCTAATATTAATTGATTTATAGTAATGGCTCATTTTAAGTAAAATGATAATACCATTTATAAACATACTTATTTCCGATCTTCTTTTGCAGCTTCTAAACAGTGCATTACGACTACTTACGCGTACATGCCTGGTTAGTCCTGGGCCCTGGATTCAAATCCCACGCGAAGGTTTGGAAACTTGCGCTGTGCCCAGTGGCTTGAACATTTCCTTTCCTTTGACATTTCACTTGGTGGTAGACTCTTCTACCAAGGAGTCGTCTGGGTAGGTTTTCTACCGCTAACCAGCTGTACGACTACTGTTGCGCTCCGGTTCAAATTACCGAGTACTTCTTCAATTATTGATTTACGAAAAATTCTTTATTCAATTAGATTTGATGAAGCTAAAGACGGACATAATACCATTGTTATTGCTACTGTATATCTTAAACAATGAGTTTTTATTCATACTTATAATTTTGAAATTAACAACTTTGATAGTTGTTTGAAACAAAAAACCATTTATGAATTCTCTTTGATTAATATAGAGGTAATAATAATTGTTCAAATTTTCAATCGCTATCAAATAAGGCTAATCAATGTATCTAATTTAGTTAGACCGATATAATGTGATCATCTAGCACTCATTCGTGGCAAAAACATGTTAATAACTTGTCAGCCTATGATCAGCTTGCGAGGAATGGCCTTCTTCTGATTCTTTGTCAGACTACAAAACACAAAATCTTGGTGCCTTATCCACTATGCTTAAAAAAATATTTCATTTTAATTCGTCGACAAGGTGTGAAGTAATTTCTCGACAAAGTTTTAGTGTTATTTTTCACATCCAATACATGATTTCATTTATTGGTAACCTTGTCTTGGATAAATAAAACCATGTTAAAAAATAACAAGGTATGATTTTATCGAGAAATTGTGTCACACGGATCTTTTTTTTTTTTTGCGTAATAAGGCCCCTGTGTATTTTCGGTCTGGTATTTTTGCAGGAGGGTTTCCGCCGTGTGTCTTGTTTTTTCAGATATTTCTCTTATTTGACTCTCACGAAACCAACGGAATAAGACGCAGTGACAGATTTTCTTACACCGCCACAATACGACATTGACCTTTCTCAAGTGCATCGATTATTGTAACCATCTATGTGTCAATTTCCACAGATTCATGATCCGTACCGCTGGCTGGAAGACCCCGACTCAAACGAGACCAAACAGTTCATAGAAACGCAGAACAAAATAACGCGACCGTTCCTAGACGCGTGTCCCGTGAAGGCGGACGTCAATGAGCGGCTCACGGAGCTGTGGAACTACCCCAAATACTCGTGCCCCTTCCGAAGAGGAGACAGATATTTCTTCTATAAAAATACAGGCCTGCAAAACCAAAAGTAAGTCCCGTATATACATATATATGTACAGAGTAGCGTATAAGTATTTTTGATTTTTGAATGAACCTGTGTATAACCAAAACTTAGCTAAGAATTTTTTAAACTAACTCACTTAAAATTCAAAAAATTACAAAATTTACTCGGAAATAACAACAGAATTTCTGTTGTTAAAATACGTCATGTGTTAACTAAGCAATGTCCATGTTATTTCATAAGTAGATAAGATTCTCAATACAACTATAAGCAATTTTTTTTTATTTTACTCAATTCACATTATGACTATAGCGTTTGCAACGAGAAATTCTCGAAAAAGAGATGCTACAGGGGATCGCCGGTCTTTTGGGAAATGGGAGGGAGGATGAGAAGGGAAGGAGGAGGGGGAGTGGACCACCGGTTACCTCACTCACCGCACGAAACGCAGAAGCACAAGATGCCTCTACTTCACGCCGGTATTCTGCGAGGCCGTGTTACCAACCCGGCCGAGCCGGCCCATTCGAGCAGCAGCAAAAGCCGCCGCTTGGAAAAAGCACCACGTTAAACTAGCTCTAATTGTTTTCAATTGTGTGGTATCCAGTGTGCTGTACGTGCAAGACAGCCTGGATGACGAGCCGCGCGTGTTCCTGGACCCGAACACGCTGTCGGAGGACGGCACGGTGGCGCTGACCGACTGCCGCTTCACGGAGGACGGCGCCACGCTCGCCTACGGGCTGTCGGTCAGCGGCTCCGACTGGATCACCATACATCTGAAGGACGTCGCCACGGGTGAGCCCGTGCCTTATAGCGGAATCATCATCTTCATCTTCTTTATCCTTAATCTTTAAATAGTATTAAAAGAAAGTCTCCGCGTTTGTCTGTGTATTCTATTATAAATTCAAAATTTTTAAGTAAATTTCAATTTGGTTTTTAACATATCATGAGGTTTATATGTCATCACATTTAGTTTTAGATATAGGTTGGATGCAACTATATTGATAATGAATAAAAGCTTTGTTAGTATATATATTTGGAAACGAATATAAAAAAGAACGTTTTACGAATAACTAAAAGCCTATCTTAAGTTGGTACCCAGTCTTCAAAGCTAAGGGTCCCTCGACGAATTTCGCAAGAACTACTCCAATGTCTAAGATACCAGGAATTCTAAGAGACTGTATATGCCCTTATATGTATATGGGTCTGATATATGCCAATATTTTGATATACCAATACCAACTTACAAAATTAATGACGCATTGCATTGGAAAACTAATACATACATAGTTTTACTGGATCGACTGGTAGTATAAAAGTTTATACAATTGATTTATATTAGCAAATTATGAACTTAGATCTTATGAAAATAAGTGATCATAATAAATATCATCTAACTTATGTTAGTATGTCGGTATAGTGGAAATATTATGATTGATGAAGATTTCCTTGAAACTATTGCGAAAATGCCTTCAGTACTAAAAATAAATTGAGGTCTTAGTTACCAAGTACAGTCATAAAAATGTGTATACTTGTTCATTGCAGGTGAAGACTACCCTGAAGTGTTGGAGAAGGTCAAATTTGCTGCTATGTCATGGACGAAGGACAACAAAGGATTATTTTATTCTGTAAGTGGCTGTTTACATTTAAAGAAAAAATATTGGGAATAATAACTTACTTTTAATATCGGGGCTTAGCGTTTTGTGATTACCAAAATACGCCTCATATATATATAATAATAATTCTCGGCGTGTTGAAACAATGGAAATTCTATTGTTAACTTAATTCTATTTTTTCTCTGTGAGGCCGATCCTGGCATTTTGAAGATAATCTTTTTATGCTAGCTGCTACCCGTCGCCTTATCCGCGTGATCATAATGTTCATCTTGATCGACATAAATAGTGAGTCTAATTCTATGATATAGTCTACCCGTGTTGAGTTCTTAAGGCATGATTAGTCGACAAACATCCTTACAGACACATTCATAATATTTCTAGCAATTAGCTACCGTGTGGCTTAGTGATCAGCGTATATTTTTCTTCTGTGTCGTGGACTCAGGGTTCGGTTCCCTGCACAAGGTAATCATTATCACAGCCTGTCACAATACACAGCCATACACCTCATCGATTCGATTCTACTGAGCCAAGCGTAAGAGGGTTCACGGTTGCGGCCGAACGGAGATCTCGTGACCCGTCGTCAGCGCTGATGACGACCACCATGGGATTTAGTCGGTGAGAGTCCGACATAACCCGGCTGTCCCCCAGGGGGCTGGGTATTCATAACGGATCCTCGATGGGTATTCCAGCTTTCTGTTAGGATTTTTTTTGGAAATTGCTCTAAAATAAGATAATAAAAAAAAGAAGGTCTCACACAACCGTGAGTGTGTATATCTTGGCATATATTGAGTGCTGTCCGTCCGCAGCGGTACCCCGACGCGGCGGGCAAGGCCGACGGCTCGGAGACGGAGGCGAACCGCGACCAGAAGCTGTGCTACCACCGACTGCACACGCCGCAGGCGGAGGACGTCGTCGTAGTCGAGTTCCCCGAGGAGCCGCTCTGGAGGATGTGAGTCTTCAACTTGTATTAGTCTTTAACCGCCTTTTTGTTATACCGTTTCAGCGACAAACGAGCCAGCAGTCCACCTGATGGTAAGCGGCGACTGCAGCTGCTTACAGATGCACGTTCACCCTTTTGAGGATTAAGATGGAATGCCTCACAGCATCTTATTATACCGGCTCTCTATTCTCTTTCAATCGGAACATAACGATTGCCCTGCCTAAAACATTGTTAGACGACCCAAAAGAGAAACGTGAGGCACCACCTAGCAGTAACCGAAAGGAAATTCACAATTAAACATGCATTGTTTTATTACTTTTCAAAACAATCGTCTCAGTTATTTACCACTTTAACCGATTTTTTTAACAGTATGGTCCCGTAATGGTTTCAAATAATTATTTCGTCAGACACCACGGAGCTCCTGAAGTGCACAAATATCGGCAAATCTAAGTTCTGAGCGCGGCCATCTCGCATGGGGATAGACAGAGACAACGGATTTACATTTGGTAGACTTTTTTTTCCTTCAACTGTCGTAGCTTCTCCGTGTGATCCCGACATAGACGAACCTATCGGCCCTCGTCATCCGTGGGAGGTTATCGTCAACAGGGAATATTTTATCTAGAATCTTCATGGATATAACAGAACTAAACTGCACTTGCGCGCTGACAGTTAGCAGCGTACAGTTGCGAGGCGCGTCCTTGCGGCGGTCGCCACGCACCGGCCTAGGGTTGCGATCCCCTCACATCTTTGTAACTCGAACAATGTCGCAGTGATGTTTGTGCTGTCCGTACCGCCATTCGAACCCAAGTCACTCACACGCGTACCATGAAATTGAAGCGACCTGTCTTACCCCCGTGCTGCCACGACTAGCGTGTAGAGAATGGATAGCCTGTGGCTTGTCATATTCTGCAAAACGTGGTAGACACAAGCGGTGGCTTTTGCTGCGGCTCGACCGGGTTGGTACCACGGCCTCGCAGAATACCGGCGTGAAGTAGAGACATCTTATGCTTATGCTTCTGCGTTTCGTTCGGTGAGTGAGGTAACCGGAGGCCCTCTCGCCCCCGCCCTCCCCATCCCCCTCCTCATTTCCCAAAAACCTTAAAAGGCCGGCAACGCACCTACAGCACCTCTGGTGTTACAGATGTACGTGGTTGACGGTAATCACTTACCATCAGGTGAACCGCTTGCTCGTTTAAAGTCTTTTCCATAAAAAAAATTCTTCAAACCTTTAATTCGGAGGAAAATATGTAGTTCACTCGATTTTTTTTAATTTTAAATAAACTTTAAATGACGTTATATATTATTTATCCATTTGGTTGTCAACAGAGACATTAATTCGCGATTCCGGAGCGAAGAAAGGCGCTCGTAGGTTTTTTTTTATTCGTATAATATTCTCATGTACGGATTAATTAGAGCACAGCTCAATATGTACGTATGAAAAGTAATTAGATCCATATCCAATTGATTTAGCACACATTATGTACATATATACTAAATACTGTACAATTTGCAATGGACTTAATTAGTACCCATATAGTATTCTTGTTGTTATTAGATAATGTGTCATGTATTTGTAGAATACGAACTTGAATAACTAGTAGTGAATGTAAAATTATTATTTTTTGTTTTTGTTGTTATATTTCATTAATTGAAGTATTTTTTTAACTCAAAGATTGTCTGTTTCTTTGATTAAGAATCAACATAATAATATTATTAGCTAATGCCTGTAATCCCTGATGAGGTTAGACAGAGATGCCAACACTGACCGTCAAAGCACTTTGGCTTATTTTTGTTGACAAATGGGTAGGAGTGCTTTCCCATGATTAAAAGTGTGTACAGTATCAAAAGCGACATTTGTCTGTCCATCTCCGCTCTTCTGCACGAAATATGCAAAGGTGTTAAGCATATAAGCATACTAGTATCGCAGGTGGGCGAAATTAATCCAATTGTGTTTGTAAAACAACGAAATACAACTCCTCTGTCTGATAATCGGATGCTTTTTTTGGAAAGTGGTTATGGAGCTTTGTATGGAAAAGTTAGTATGAAAAATCACTTTACTAGCACATCTATGGCATAGTATAGTATCTAATGATTTAACTTTAAAATACCAAAAAAAGGGTACTTAAATTTTCGACATTCAGATATTAATATAATGATTTGCCATTAGTCGCCTTGTACATCATCTACAGACATATATGTCAAGTTTTTTTTGTAATTCCGTCAGCAACACGGGAGAAGCAATTTCTTACTTATTAGACGAATTTAACATTGAATGAAGCATGAAGTGCAAGCAGAAGATTTAGTGAAGTAGAACAATTGACTTTGCGTCCCACATATTATTTAAAAGTAATAAAATATAATAAGCTATCAGGACCATATACACTATTGGAGTGTGTAGAAGAATTCTAGACATTTATTTCCCATTTCTACAGTTTTACTATCAATACTAACTATAAAATTATTCTTTAGCTGCAGCAACCGGGGAAATATCACGCTCATACAGAGTACCAATGTAAAGTTCCAGCTGTCTTGTATCACTGTATTACTCGAGTGATTATTTAACGTCAGAAAGGACACGTTAGTGATGAGTCACTTATTTTGGACGATGTAATCCATTCAAGTGATATAAATCGTCACAGACTGTATTGTATGGGATTTTACTGTCTTTTAATACCACTAGAGGCGCCACCTATTCGTCACTACTTTGTAAACAAACATTTTGTGATGAATCTGTTAATAGAAGTTATAGTTTCTTTTATTCGAGAATTCTTAAAATTTCTTCATTTTATTAAAAAAAAACATCGTAGTTTTGTATTTTTTGTCGAAATATTAGAACCTATTCCTTTTTTAGAGTTAAAAAAAATCCGGGGAAAATGAGGGCCACAGGCATTTAAATTTTTTAAAAGACGTTCCCTTGTACAAATCCCTATTTGTTCCGAACACTTTAAACCTAATGATTTTTGTCAAGAAGTATACTTCACGACAGGCTAGTCATTCAAAACCACAAAGCACAATAACAAACTAAACTCTTACGATACCTACAATATTATTCTTGTGTAAATAATTGTTCAAACTCAATGATTGTTAAATGTTTGTAATTCCCCAGTTTCTCATCCTTATCTTTAGCTAAGTATATATATTTTATAACAGTAATATTACAATGGTAATGACATTAGAAGCTTGTTTAGTTCAAACGGAGGTGGCGCCATCTGCTTTGCGTAAAACTCCCTATTGTTTCGAATTATTTTAACATATTATGTCGGTTTATATAAGCCGTGGTAATTCAGAGGTCAGGCGCTTGCTATTATTACTTTACCACCACCACCACCACTTCGTATAACTGCAACACCGGAGATGCTGCGGGTGCGTTGCCGGCCTTTAAGGATATTTGGGGAAGGGGAACGGTATGGGCCTCCCCTTTCCTTTACTCCTCCTCCCACAAGTGAAAAGTGAGGCTTCGGTTACTTCCCTCACCGAACGAAACGCAGAAGCACAATTTGCCTCTACTTCACGCGCGTATGCTGCGAGGCCGAGGTGCACCCCGGCCGAGCCGCTCCATTCGAGCAGATACAAAATGGTAGACAAATGGGGGTTTACCTGTTGTGTGTGTTTGTGTGCGTGCGTGCAGCGGCGCGGAGGTGTCGGACTGCGGGCGCTACCTGCTGGTGTCGCCGGTGCGCGACTGCCGCGACAACCTGCTGTTCTACGCGGACCTCAGCAAGCAGCCGGACATCGCGGGCCTGCTGCCGCTCACGCAGATCGTGCACAAGTTCGAGGCCGACTACGAGGTAAGCCCGCACTTCTACGATTACAACGAATGCGAAGAAAGAGCATGAGTGGATGTAGGCGAAGCCGGACACTACGTCCAGAGCTGAATCGAACTCTGATCCTTCGACTCGGTAGTCGAGTACGCTGACCACTGATAATGTTTAATTACAAGTTCATTCACTATTATTCTTATTTATTTGTACAAAATATAATACAGCCAGATACAGTGGTCAATAGCTTTGATTCTCGCAAATCTTTGTCCCGAAAATAATTGTTCCGAATCTGGTTCTTTGTGCTATTTATATCTGTAATTGTGTAATTAATTAAAACTTGTGGCACAGAACAACTACTAGAGGACTAGACTAAAAATACAGTTATCTAATAAAGAAATTAAAAAAAAAATTGTAAGAAAACATCTTTTCCTGATTATGTGGGGGAAAAAATAATAATATTAACTGGCAATTAATTATTTGCAGTACATCACTAACGAGGGCTCCGTGTGCATATTCCGCACGAACAAGAACGCGCCCAACTACCAGCTCATCAAGATCGACCTGCACAACCCCGCGGAGGAGAACTGGGAGACGCTCATACCCGTAAGTTTAATTCCTGGACATTCTTTAAACTTACATTAGTATAGGTTTATTTGTAAGAAAACGAAATGCTCATGTTTTTTTAATCGTCGCTCAGTAAGTTAGGGGTTAGGGGCATCTGTCACCGAAACAGGAGACGAATGTTCGATCCCCGATGTGGATCGTATCAGTGAGTTTTTCGAAACTTATGTGGCGCCAATAGCCGAATGGGTTAGCCTGCGGACTACGAAACATGACGTCGTAAGTTCGAGTCCGCCATTCGACTATTGTAGTGAACCACTCCAGATACAAGCTACAAGCTTAGATGGAGGCTAAAAAAAAGGTTTGTATCCTTGACCTGAACACTAAGATGGCGGTAGGCTAACCACCAACACCTGTCACGTTATCCCAAATAAGTTGAAATGACTAAAATCAATGTCTGAGAGCTCATTTAAATTAATGAAACAAACTTCGCACTGCACATACATCCTAGGTGAAATGGAAGCGGAAAGTAGCAGTCCACAGTACATATTGGCGGATGCATGTCACAGATTTTCTCATCTCTATTATCTCCCTCTATTATTTCCTTTATAGAGGAATAAAAAAAGGAAAGGAAATAATAGAGGGTTCAGAATGTTTGAGTGTAGATGCACCACGTGGTGGTACACTGAACACCTGACTGAGTCAGATGAAAATTTATTTTCATTTAATTTATCTCCATTCAGACAGACAAACACAAATCGCGCTAATAATTACATGTGCATATTAATTATTCAGTTTTTTCATTTCGTTTACAGGAACACCCCAGGGATGTTTTAGACTGGGCTTCAGCTGTAGACCATGACAAACTTGTTATTCACTACGTCAGAGATGTAAAGGTAGGAGGATAACTTTAAGACACAGTGTTTACAAAACTCTTTCTAGTTATACACACACATACAATGTCTATGTGTTCTTTTTCCAGAGTGTTCTGCAGCTGCACAGTATGAAAACGGGTGAAGTTATACAGACCTTCGACTTGGACGTAGGCTCTGTGGTAGGATTCACCGGGAAGAAGAAGCAGTCTGAGATATTCTACCACTTCATGTCATTCCTGACGCCCGGCATTATATACCACGTCGACTTTAAGAAGGAACCTTACAAACCTACTGTGAGCATTGTTGTTACTAAATATAAAAAAAATGTTTTGCTTTTCTGGCAACCGAGGTAATCAGGCTTTAAAATAAATGTAGCAGGTGCTCAGACTAATAAAAAACAACAAACCTCAAAATTTGTGTTAAATAATTATTAGCACACACATCATCGATCTGTAAGTAGAGCCCTTCTTTCCTATTTCACTACAAAATAGCCTGGTGTTATGTAGGTCCATACGATACTTTTTACCTTTAGAAATATAATATTGTTTTCATTGCAGGTGTTCAGAGAAGTGAAAGTAAAAGGTTTCGATGCGTCGCAGTATGAGGCGAAGCAAATATTCTACTCCAGCAAAGACGGCACCAAAGTTCCTATGTTTATTATTTCTAAAAAGGTTTGTATTGTTTTCTAGAACCTATTGGTAATGCTACCTGTAATTGATTGTTTATAGAGAGATATTTATGCAAATAAATTCAATGAATATTTCATTGAATTTTATGTACATTGACATAAACAATTTGTACATGTGACAATTCATTAAATTGTCCGACGCTTTTCAATCACCATTATTTTTCTTTCTTATTGATTATATTAGACTTATATACGTAATAAGAACATGGGTTATCAAAGCAACCAAAAACATCAAAATCAACCTTAGAGTACCTGGCCGTTTACACCTCGAGTTTTAGAGAGACATAATCGGCTAGTTTCGACTTTGTACAGCGTTATCTCTACCGCACGCAGTACTAATTCTGTGCCGGAAACTTGTACCAGTGATGTCCCATCGCATAGTGCCATCCGCCAGTCAGGCGTGGCTATTATGGCAAATCCTCTCAGCCCGCAGTGGACAACTAACAGATGATGATAATGTATGCGCCGGTCGACGCGTTACCTGTCCGGCACGATAGAGAACGTAAAATACCGTTTTAACAAGATGCAATTATGATCTATTTATTTAAGTTCTGCCGTTAAATGTTGAAATAACGAACGCGTAGTTTTAGCGCTTAGCGTATCAACGATGGGGCCATGTTAGGAACACGAACCGAAAACAACATTTCTGTAACACACAAATGATATTGGTTCTTCAAGTCTGGTTATTTCGGCGCCCCGTGTCTCTGACCCTGCGTCTCAACCTTCCTCTGATCTTATGCGTTACATTATTTACACAGTATTTGAAAGTTGTCAGAATTTGAAATTGGCCAGCTAATGTACTTTAATAATCCATAGCTGATAATTTCCTTTGCCAGGATCTGCCCCGCGACGGCTCGAGTCCGGCGCTGCTGTACGGCTACGGCGGGTTCAACATCAACGTGCAGCCCAGCTTCAGCGTCACGCGGCTGGTCTTCATGCAGCACTTCAACGGGCTCGTGGCCATCCCCAACATACGCGGCGGCGGGTGAGTCTCTGGCTTCTTAGCTTGGTTTGAACCTGGTTTATCTTGATTGCACTTTCTTTGTGTACCGTGAAATACACTCATTTCTTGAAACTACTCCCGCGCCACTGTACAAAGTTTCTACATACATTTTTATATGAGATTTAACCAATAACTAGAAAACATATAGACACCCAATTGACACATCAGCCTACTACAACTAGCTTACGATATGTAAATATGTCTACTGGTTTTCTCTAAGGACTGAAAGAAATTATTTGTATCGTACTTTGAAATATCCCCGAGATCGAATGACCCGTTTCTAATGTGTAACACATATGAATGCAATTCGACAGAGAATACGGCGAGAGATGGCATAACGCGGGCCGCTTACTAAACAAGCAGAACGTATTCGACGACTTCCAAGCAGCGGCGCAGTACCTGGTGGCGGAGCGGTACACGCGGCCGGAGCTGCTCACGGCGCAGGGCGGCTCCAACGGCGGGCTGCTGGTGGCTGCCTGTATTAATCAGCGACCCGAGCTGTTCGGCGCCGCGGTCATACAGGTCGGGTGAGTGAAGAGTTCCCTTAGGATAAAGCTGCGACAAATGTATGCTTCGGGCAGTTGCTGTTATTGAACTCAGTCAGAGTCCACACGATACGAAAATTATGAATACGAAAAATGAAGAAGGGCTTCTATTACTATTAAGAATATGCATAAAAGAATAATTTGTTTTGTTGGCAGCGTACTGGACATGCTGCGATTCCAGAAATTCACCATCGGCCACGCGTGGGTGTCGGACTACGGCAGCTCGGATAACAAGACCCAATTCGAATATTTGCTCAAGTACTCGCCGTTGCACAACATAAAACCACCTGATAATGGTTAGTGTGTTGCTAATTACATTATTTTATATTCTTTATCTAACATCAAATGTAGTTTCTTGCTTTGCTTTGCTTTGTTTGCTTTGCTTTTTGCTTTTTGCTGTTTGCTTTTTGCTGTTTGCTTCTCGCTGGATGATCCCAACGCCGTTGCAGATTCTGTCACCGATGTGGTACTTCAGGGAATGGAACTTTTTATTCCGTTCTCTGCAGTGCCTGTCGGAGGTAAATCCCAGCCTTGGTTTGGTGGCACCTGCAAAATAGCGTCACGCCGAAAGCGGAAGTGCTACCAGGCCTGGGCCGATGCATCGGCGTCTCGGGATGCAAAAACCAGTGCTCTTAAAAACGAGTACAACTCTGCCTCCAGGTCCTTCAAAAGAGTTATCGCTGCGGCAAAGTTAAAGCACATTGGCAGAATTGGCGCGAGACTAGTTCGCCTCCCATCGGGATCCCGCGCATTCTGGTCTCTCGCCAAGGCTGTCCAGGGGAATTTCTGTCAGCCATCTCTCCCATCTCTACACAAGGAGGATAATTCGCTGGCCCTTACTGCAAAAGAGAAAGCCGATCTCTTGGGCTCTCTTTTTGCATCCAACTCGACTCTTGACCACCTACCATCCCGTGGTGTAAGTGCTCCATGCCGGAAATTCAGTTTCTGCAGAGCTCAGTGCGAAAGGCACTCCGCTCCCTGGACATTCATAAGTCGAGTGGGCCGGACGGAATCCCTCCAATTGTGCTGAGGATGTGTGCCCCTGAGTTGGCACCGGTTCTCACGCGTCTTTTCCGGCACTCCTACTCTTCAGGCGTCGTCCCGGAATCTTGGAAGACAGCATTTGTGCATCCAATACCCAAAAAAGGCGACCGCTCTGATCCGTCCAAGTACAGGCCTATTGCCATCACCCCCTTGTTATCTAAAATAATGGAGTCACTCATCAACACCCAGCTCCTGAGGTACCTGGAGGAACACCAGCTCATCAGTGACCGACAGTACGGTTTCCGTCACGGACGATCAGCTGGTGATCTTCTAGTTTACCTGACTCACCGATGGGCAGAAGCAGTTGAGTCTAAGGGGGAGGCTTTGGCGGTTAGTCTGGACGTAGCGAAAGCATTTGATAGGGTTTGGCATAAAGCGCTTCTTTCAAAGCTTTCATCTTACGGGGTTCCTGAGAGATTGTGCAACTGGGTCACCAGCTTCCTCACGGATCGGAGCATCAAGGTTGTTGTCGACGGTGCATGCTCGGACCCCAAACCCGTGAATGCTGGTGTTCCACAAGGCTGTGTGCTATCTCCCACTTTGTTCCTTCTGCATATCAACGACATGCTACAAATCAGTAGCATTCATTGCTATGCAGACGACAGCACGGGTGATGCCCTATATACAGGCCGTGCGAATATTTCTCGGGAACACGTCGACGAGTGCCGGAACAAACTTTTGTCTGAAGTCGAGACCTTTTTATTCAAAGTCTCGGATTGGGGTCGACGTAATTTGGTCCTATTCAACCCCAAAAAGACACAGGTTTGCGCGTTCACCGCTAAAAAGAATCCCTTTGTCGTTTCTCCTCTTTTGAGAACATTCCCTTATTGCCTCAGCCAGTATCAGAATCCTTGGCGTTAACATATCGAGCGACGTTCAGTTCCGTGGTCACTTGGAGGGAAAGGCCAAATTGGCCTCCAAAAAGCTTGGTGTGCTCTGTAGAGCGGGACAGTATTTCATGCCGGTCCACCGTTTGCAACTTTATAAGGCGCAAGTTCGGCCCCACATGGAATACTGTTCTCATCTCTGGGCAGGGGCACCCCAGTACCAACTCCTTCCATTTGACCGTATCCAACGTCGAGCGGCTCGAATTGTCGGCGACCAAGCTCTCTCTGATCGGCTTGATCCTTTGGCCTTGCGAAGAGATGTTGCTTCTCTTTGCATTTTTACAAAATTTTCCACGGGGAATGTTCTGAGGAATTGTTCGGATTGATCCCAGCTGCTGAGTTTCACCATCGTACATCGCGACAGAATTCGAAGTTCCATCGATACCACCTAGATGGTTGGCATTCCACCACAGTGCGTTATAATCGAAGTTTTCTGCCACGCACTTCGATTTTGTGGAATCAGCTGTCGCCAGCAGTATTTCCGAACAGTTACGACTTAGGGACCTTCAAGAAAAGAGCTTATTCCTTCCTTAAAGGCCGGCAGCGCATCTGTAGCTCCTCTGGTGTTGTGGATGTTCGTGGGCGTCGGTGATCACTTACCATGAGGTGAGCCGCACGCTCGTTTGCCCCCTTCTTCTTTAAAAAAAAAAAAAAAAGTGTAAGATGAAATCGAAAAAGTTGATTTTTGACATCCACAAGCCAGGAAAAATAAATCATAAATTATTTAAATAATGTCAAATAGTTTGTGTCCAAGAAAAAACTTTTCAATGCATATTGTAAAAAGTTAACGTGTTTGGTGGCGCAGCGGGGCGCGCGCAGTACCCGGCCACGCTGGTGCTGTCGGCGGACCACGACGACCGCGTGGTGCCGCTGCACTCGCTCAAGTTCATCGCCGCACTGCAGGCCGCCGCGCGCACCTCGCCGCAAACGCGCCCGCTGCTTGCGCGCCTCGACACCAAGGCGGGCCACGGCGGCGGCAAGCCCACCGCCAAGATCGTGAGCATCCTTCTGTACTTATCGCATAGTTGTCGCCCTACTGCAGGCCGCTGAAAAATTGGCGCTGTTCGCGCCAAATAATACTAGAATTATAGGTTGAACAGGAATTCAAGATAAGTTCACATGTACAAAATAAAACATTTTTTGAAAATAGTGTTTCTGAAAAAAATTTTCTGTCTTAAGTAAGCTTAAGTAGCGATAGATGGGTAATTGAAATCAGGTGGGACTCGAAATAACGGCGGACACAACTACAATGTGTTTCTTGTTTATTTTATTTTTTATCACGTTTTTATTTAGTTGCCTTTTTGTCTGTGTGTTCGGTACAAATTTTGCAATCGATTTTAAAGTAACTTCCCGAAGAGCTAGAGACTTGGAGCTTCATCTATGGCTACTAGATGACAAAATAATAACAGTAAATAATATAAATGTGATAAAAACAATTGTTTTCATTTATAATTATTATTTCTTGATTTACTCACTAATATATTGAGTGCCTCTCATTTAAATTAACCCATTTTTTTTCTGATTTCAGATCGAAGAACACACAGACATACTGAGCTTCATGACACAAAGTCTCGGCCTCAAGTTCGTGAAGTGATTTCGTCCCACTGCCATACACCACAATCTAAAATAGTATTACAGAGATAATTAAAAATAGTATTTTATGTAAATATACCACTAAAGCACAGTCTGTTGATTACCTCGGGTCTTACTTGTTGAGACTGGTGATATTGTTACGCATTGCTACTATTTTTTTATAGAATAAACTTTGTTTTTATTTATCAAATATGTTTTTGTTTGAATATAATCCATATTATATATATCTTTAAAAACAAAAAAAATTCAAATAATGATGATGCTGATTTATGATGAATGATTTTCTAAATTTAGGCTGATGATGTATAAAGAATAAATTTACGGATCAGGCGGTCGCATAGTTTCCGCAGCCTCGTGGGATTGGCCATCGCTTGGAATGCTTCTGTAGAGACAGTTGTGGAAGTCCCTAAAAAAACGATTGTCTTAGCTATAAATCTTAGTTCAGACTAAAGAATGAATGGAGAGGATGGAGAGATTAGATTGTCGATAAGAGTGTGTCTGTCTTTGAGCCAAATGCCGGTATTAAATATATATTTTCTCCAGTGTCATGGAAACTGTCACTTAAAATTTTAGCGGAGTTAGATCCCTACGTCCTCAGGCTAACAACAATACGGTAGCTGTTCTTCGAGATACATCAAAAAGTGTGTCTTTAGGTAGGTTAGATGAAAGCCAGTCAAGCACAACTCTAGGGTCCCATGCGACAGATGGTTTAGTTACCTTTGGTTTTGCTACCCCGATTGCCTTAAGGGCATGCTTTATAATAATAATAACAGCAGACTTATGTACAAGAATGGTGCTGTTAGATAGATTTTCACGTAAGAAAAGATTTATCATAAATTTTGCCACATCTGCAGGTTAAGGAGATTTAGGATTTACGTGAGTATTGCCGCACCATCTTTTGAGAGCTGGCAAGTAGGTTGACAAGGCTGATTGTCTCCAGCTATTCTTGAATAGTTCTTTTTCTTGTGTAGACCACTCCTTTATTTGGGGTCCTCACCCCCAATCTTCCAAACTTTCAGGGTCAATAACTGTACTTAAGGAGGATGCTGTGATATTGTTATGCTGATCTAATGCTCTGGCCTTTAGGTCTTGTAGCCAGGAAGCACGTGGCCATTCGGGTCCCACTACTAGGTATGTTCCTGTAGCATTGGTCAAGTGTGTCTGTACTTTTGGCAATAAGTTCGGAGGAGGGAACACCCATGCTGGCCGATGGCCAGTCTGTCGTGTCACTAACAAATCGATCTCTGGCTGTCCCCATCTCTGAAAAATATCCGATATCGCCTGCGGAAGGAGATGCCACTCCGCGGGGGGGTTTTCCTCGCGATAGTCTGTCCGCGATTATGTTGTATCTTCCCGGAAGATAGTGTGCTGACAGTGTGTTCTGGAACTTGTCTGTTATGTATAGTAGCTTGAATATTAAAGCCAGTAAGGTCAATGTGTTTATACGCAACGAGAGTTCGATTGTTTGATTGGACTAAGACGTGCGAGTTCTGTAGTGTCTTTGTGTTGTTTGTGATTCCTGCTATTGCTGCTATTGCCTCATAAAGTTCCTTTTTGTTGCTGTGCCATCTTGCCTGCAGAGCTGACCAGATTCCCGACATTAACCTCCCGTCTAACTGGGCACCCCACCCCGAATTCGAGGCGTCCGTCGCCAGAAAATGGGTGGCAGGCTGTGGATGCATTGGAGACTTTAGATATGGAGCTCCGCGCCACCATCTCATCTCGTGCTGTACAACTTGTGGAATCAGTTGCTTTCGACGGGGAAGTATTCTGTCGAAAAGTCTGAGAAATATTTGGATATTGCGACAATGTAGTCTGCCCTTGGGTATCACAAAGTTCGCAAAGTTTTATTGGCCTAGCAGCAGTTGCAATTCGCGAAGACTAATGTGACTTTTTAGCAACGCTTCTCTCAAGGCTTTGTTGAGAATCTTTATCTTTTTTATGTTTCAGTTTGCCAATGCATACTCAGGTATTCGAGGACAGAATTTTTGGTTAAAACCGATTTTTGGTAATTGATTTGCCAGCCCAGATGTTCAAAATGTCTCACGGCTTCCGCAGCCTGAAGACATAACTTGGATTGGTCTTGGTTGACCAGAAGGAAATCGTCTAGGTAGACTAGCAAACGATATCCCTTCGCAAGTATCCTCCGCGACCCAGCATGTCACGGCAGAAAAAGGTTGAGGTGCTGATGCCAGACCAAATATGCTCGTATAATTGGTCGTGGTAACTGACCCTCATGAAAGGCCGGTGAGATTTTGCTGCCTGTATGTGAAAGTATACCTGGGAAATGTCCAGTTTTATCATCCAGCCTCCCGGTTGTAGGAAATCGGAAACTGAAGAGTGAGAAATCAGACTGTACGCATTGATCCGTCGCTTTTCTTTCGCAGAAACACCATGGATATAAAACTGGGACTTCTCTTGGAAACCAGTTATAGTACCTGTTGGTCCAGTAGTTTTTGCATTGCTTGCGTCATGACAATAGAACATTTGGTTGCATATTGACACATTATTCGTCTTGTTGGTTTATACCAACAAGACGAATAATGTGTCAAAATATGCCAAAGGAGGTTTTTTGTATGAGGGTATTCGAAACCCGTTTATTGTTGATATTATAAAACTGTTCAGGATAGTCACTTCTTCCAGTCTTTGTATCGAAATGCAGTATGTTTATTTTGTTTGTTACCGTCATTTTTAACTTTGTTCGTTTGTTAGGTCTCTCAAGAAATCTTTAGAGTTAGCAGTAGCCAAATTCTCCATGGAGACAGTGCGTAAATCCATAGACATGTGTATAGTGACCATTTGTGTATAGAGCAACTATTTGTGACGCCGGAGCTGAAAAACTCAGTGGTTATTTCCTCTTTGGAAACTGAATACTTTTCAATCTGTAATATGTATAAGCAGACGACTGTAGGCCAGGGGTAGGACGAGAGTTAGGTAGTTTTAGTGCCCCAATGCTCTTTGCATTTATAAATACTAAACATGTGAAATACACACAATGTTTAATATTCAGGATTTGTAATTATGCTGCAGTTGTCAAGTGAGTTGGCGATCATAGTACTTGGCACCTTTGACACTATCGCCTGACCGCCGGTCTGTATACTTTATGGGTAGTATTTATGTCGTTGTATCTCCCACCTGCCAGAAGTAATATTTTTGGAATTAGCTTTACATTAATACAACTAAAAAATGATGAACTATAAACATATATGTAAAAATTAACATTCGTCGGTCTGTATTCCGTCGGCATGTTATTTCCGACGAAAAAATATACAGTTTACTTTCCGGCCTCCCTTTATGTCTGTATGTGGTGGACCATGCTAACAAACTAGTCTATGAAGACCGAATGAGCCCTTATAAGCGATGTTGATCAGTGGACAGAAATAGGCTGTATGTGATGTACGTGTAGTAGTCTTTTCTGGCACCAGATAATCTTCATGTTGGCGTGTCACCGCTAATGTTGCATTTAGTAGATAAGGAAGCGTGGATATAGATTTTTCACGCTAAAGTTTGCGTTCGACCTCGGCAACGTTATTCGTAGTGACATCATATTAAATATCTTTATTAAAAAAAAGTAGCCTGTGTAAGTTCACAGCTGGACATAGGCCTTAAATGATGATCCAAATGATTGCATTAAATGCATGGAATATTTGCCCATATACTGATCACGTTGTGTAGAAGAGTTGATAACCTGTGGTACTGAAGACATCCCTCTCTATCAGTGAGCAGTCAGGTCAGTTCAGGTCAGGTTCGTTAGAGTTCGCAGTGTGCACAGCTCGCAGCTTAGGTTGATATTTGACGAAAGGTTGGTATATTCCTATAAAGTATTCAGCTTATATTTCACAACTTTAATAAAATTTAAATCCGTTTATACCAGAGACCGATCTCGTTTGTGCTGTAAATATTATTTATGTCTGTAGCATATCGACAGGAATATGAGGCTTTGGAACAGTTGTGGTATCAGTTATCATCCATGCATAAAAATATATTAGAAATAAAATCAAACAGGTTTTTTAAATCTTTAATTTTTAATCCTTAAACAGTTGCTAACAGCACGAAGTTTAGTTGGGACTTGCTTCACCCATATAATAATATAAAATATTAGTTGCTTAGAACAAAATAAATAAAAACATTTCTTAATGCCCTTGTGGCGTTTTCTTTAACCGATAATAATTATTAATAATTTCTTAATGCTTTGTTACTTGTGCAACATTCAACATGAAGAAATTGTTACAATGGCCTCGATTTATAATCGTTTTAACAAACATAAGAAATGAGACATCTGTTTCTTTAACAGCATAATTATAATAAAATGCAATAAGTTGCTTACTTAAGAGTAAGAGTTATCGCGACTCGACTCGATAACGTTACCACTAAGTAATATAATGAAAATCATTAAGACCCAATACAATGAAATGTACAATCGTCAAGGTACATTACCATACAACGCATCGGATGCCTCTACGTTACAACGACACCAAACAATTGTTTTAAAATTGAAACATTAAGATAATGAATGATGCATAATATGTGATAAGTCAAAATTCTACAGATCCTAGTTAATTATGGATAAAATACATTAGGTACTAGTTACACATCCTAAAATTAACAAGCAATCTTAGCCTAGTTAACCTAGAAGAATATAGTCGATTGTCGTGTATCAGTTGGATGTATGTCCTTAAGTAAACGTTTTGATTGTTACTCACAACATTTACCCAAGTGCAGATTGATATACGAATGTATATCCGTCCTGTCACTTGCGTTCGCTGTGGGGGCTGTCATGAATCGTGTCAGTCGCCACTCATTATCTGGCGATGTGTCAGTTCGCGTGTTCGTAAATCTTAATTCTAAAATTACACATTTCATAGCTTAGGGTCGGGGAAACTGCAAACGTTCACTCGTTAGAGCGATCTTAAAAATCGAGGCCACACGTGTTAATCGCCGTACTCCCCGAATCCATCGCTAACTAGATCAGGCGGCGCGGGCAACGGTTCCAGACGGTTCGCGACGGTTCCAGACGGTTCGAGAATGGTAAAACGCCTAAGAATAATCGATTTTCGAACGTGGATTACGGCGATTACTGCTTTTACTGCTAAACTAAGATACACCATGGCCGCATGATGTAACGTTAGCGTTCGTCGGGACGCCAGGTGACCGCCGCTGTTGCAACGCACCGCACAAATACCAAATGTATCCCAGAAAGTTCCAGCTACTGCTAACAAATGCTAAATAATATGCGGCAATGTGGATATGCGTGCGACCGCGCTCGCTGTCCCTGAAACGTCCCGAAGAAACTGTTTTGGTTTGGCTTCACAGTCTCTAATCGTAATATTCGTCTCCGTATAATATTTTTATTTTTAATATATTACCCTAAAAGTTAAATGGCGCATAAAACGGCTGCCTACAACATTATAATAGCTAACATACATATATGATCAATGTTTTATTGCTAATTTGATTACTTTTCGCACAAACATAAATATATAATTTGTAAATGAAATTATGGTGGTTAGTGTAAGATAAATATTTAGTTTATTTGATGAATATTCTTCGCGATCGAACAAAAATTGGTGAAAAAACGGAGATAACAAAAATACATTTGGGATGAAAACAATAAGAAACTCTATATCTTATAAAAGTAAATGTTGCAAAACCCGAGATCCATTAAACTTGATTGTGAATATGTCATAGCTGAAATATTACAAGATGCAGTATTTATGAAATAACGAAGTCGTCCCGAACTATTTATTTCGCGCCGTGAAATATTCACATGTCTAGTGTTGCAGTTGGATTGAGAAAACAAACTAAAAATAACAACTGTGTCGAATGTATAGTTTTAATGTGACGTTTATTTATTAGAGACTTCACTCGGAGATCCCATTGCTAATGACACCGGTCTTGGCACCGGCCCCGGGCATGCTTTGCATTCTGAAATAGAACAATATAATATAATAGATGTGCTACTCTCTCTCTCTGTGTGTGTGCATGAGTGTGATAACTGGTGTGTGTGTGTGTGAATGAGTGTAAGTAATGGTTTGCGCGGCGCGTACCCGGGCGCGGCGTTGTCTCCGGGATCGAGGCCCATGAGCGCGAGTGCGCGCAGCGCGGCGCGCGCGCACTGCTCGTGCGAGTGCGCGGTGCTGGCGCCGCCGCCGTGGCACATCACCGGCGGCTCCGTCGACAGCGACACCAGCGACAGGTACTCGCCATGATTGCGCTGCGCAGAACAACGGGTGTTATTGATTATTATTTATAAGTGTATATTTATATCTTAGTTTTATACATATACTTTTCCTTTCCTTTTATAAAATTGGAGTGACAAACGAACTAACCGTCCACCTGACTGCCTGCCTTGAATACCTTGGGCTATATACTGAGGACTGAGAAGCAATGCCTCAAACCCTGTCATTATACAGGCTCAGTACAGCTCTCAAACCGGAACTCAATAGCACTGCTGATTGGCGGCTAAAAGTAGGTAAGATGGTGGGGGTACGTACCTCATGGCTCCTAGGTAGAGAAGAAGCCTACTACCACCTATTGGGCTATTCCATCGGCATTCCATTCATCATCACTACAGCCAATCACAAAATACCTGCTACACCTAGTATTAGGACCCAATAAATAGGTATGTGAAACAGATTTTCCAGCATGCGTTTTCAGCGTTTCGTAAGGATATTTTGCATTTATTCATAACGAAATACATTCACATATTGACATGAAACACTTTTAACTTACAGTCTAATAACCAGTTACTATGACATACATATATAGACATATGGTGCATCTTCTAAATATAGTACAATATACTTACAATATTATAATATATATTTAAATAAATATTTTGGCCGAAGCCAAAGAAACATTCAATATATCAAAAGATGTACATATAGTATTATACAATGACTACATTCGATGGCGAGCAGAATGCTGTCCTACTTTTGTTCCACAATGCGTTAGTTTATGTCTTTCTATTACTTTGAAGACTACCAGAACGCAAAATTATGATATATATTATTTTTAAGAACTCATGACAAAACAATTTTTAAAAGAAACAAATTATCATATATAAACACTTTAGGGGTTTAAGGTTATATGTTAATTTATATTCATAAGAGTATAATTTTTTGCATTCGTTTCGTTTCGTATGCAATTGTAGTCCAATTTATATAAGAATCTCTTTAAAATTTGTTCTAATCCATTACAAGAAATGCACAACATATCCTGGTGACCAAATGATGCTATTATATTCAAGTGTACTTCTATCTAATGAATTGTATATTGGTATTAGGTCGGTCTTTAAACATTTTGATTTGCCTGATTTTTTAACTATGTATGAGCTCTTAAGCTTAAAGAACTAACTAATATGAGATTTCTTTCAATAATGTCAAATATTTCCTTAATTTAAATGAATACTGTTTCACATATGACAGTTTTATTTCGTTTAGTAACATGATTTAGAGAAATATTAGTTAAAACTGATAAATTTAATTAAAAATACAAAACATGCTTCGTACAAGACTTTTTAAGTCATACTCTACCTTGGGGAAGTCTGAGAACTGCACTGTGAAGCCAAGCAATTGTGACAGGTACATAAGCTGATCCTTAGCTCCCGGAGTGTTGCCGCCCGAACCGCCCGTCGCACTCGTTTCGCTCACTCCTAAAAAACACCGTCTTAGCAGATACATGTCGAGACAGAATTTTATAAAACAAAATAATTTAATTCAAAATCAGAGTAAGTAAAATTCGCAAGTCAAAAGAGTAAATGGCGGGGCACTAGACAAAGATTTAAATATTTAAGATTTTGGAGCCGTAAAGAGTCCGCCACGTTGCTCCAATGCGGGTAGCACACTTCATATATCCTCGAAACGATACTGGTTATTATTTCTCAGAGAGATTTTCTCTACGAAAGTTTTCCCGCGCTGCCGTGCATGTAGTAAACTCAGCGCCTAAAACTTTTTAGCCGGCTGCGTGCTCCTGTAGCGTGAGCGCTGCGTACCGTTGGCGTGCGGCGGCTGGCCGGAGCGCTGGTGGTAGTCCATGAGCAGCACGCCGGGCACCGGCTGCCGAACCTCGCTGTTCGCACCGCCACCGGTCACCACTTCGTTCTCCTTAAAGAAATAAGTAACTTTATTGTCCAATTTTTTTAAAATAATTATTATGACATTGGTTACAAGGCCTTCAACCAAAAAAGCATTTTCCATAGCGATTTCATCAACGGCACAAAGATTTATTTCTATATTTCTTGTGGCATTCAGCCGAAGCAAGGCCTTAGCAAGACTTTGAGCCGGAAAAAAAACTGCAATTTCCTAAAATATTCAGTTTTACTATGTGATTGCCATTACAAGCTTGAAATCTTGTAGAGATATGGTCAGTAAATTGACCTTTTACTTAAACAATTTTTGTACTGATGAAACTAAAAAGAAAATTGAATTTTCCCATTACTGTCCACATACATCAAGAACACTTGCAGCATAATACAATATCAAATAACACAATTTCAAATTGAGACATTATTCTTCAATAGTAATAGTAATTATTAATTGTTGCTGTATGTGATTGATTTCACAATAAAAGTTATTAAAATAAGTATTTTCATTTCTAATTCTAACTTAACTTTAATTCTAACGCATTCCTTTTTATGTGACAAAAGATGGTCAGTATGAAATCAATTTATTTTCTCAACTTATAACCTAATAATTACTAATGCTAATACACAATGCTTTTTAGTGGATTGAAATCAAACATGTTTTATAACTATAGTATGCATGGAAATATTTTTAAAAAAAATGAATACGACAAGAAAAAGTGACAATTTTTTAATGAAATTAGAAGTTGTCAGGGGCACAAATGTACGCGCAGATAAGTCTTCACCTAGCCCGAATTCAATGTAACGCTCATACGATAAGATCGGATACACAATCAGACCCGAAAACCAACCATTTGTGTTTTGCATAATTATTGAGATTCGAAACCAGGGCCCATAACAGACAGGTACGATAAGCACTAAGCTAAGTGTCAAATGAGGTGTAATGTTGTACAAACAGATATAACATCTTTCAACTTTACCTTTCGTTTGATGTCATTATTTATGTTAGTTTTATTGCCGTCGGCGGTGCCATTCGTGTTCGTGCCGTCGTTGTTGGGAGCCGTCGCTACGGTGGGATCTGTACCATTCGCGCCCATCTCCATTGCTAACAAAACGTCTGTAACGCATAAAATACTTATTTTAGATATAGTTTGTGATGGTGATATGGATAACATAGATAGTTTCGAAAACATTTTAATGCCATTATTGGTGGAAACAACTATTTTACTAGGGTTACCCTGTGGTAGTACTATACCGATAATTAATTAATATCATGAAATTACACTGTACAATCTACTTGAGTGTCATCTCATGGTCTTCGGATGTAACATCTCATCATAAATATCAGAAATACATTTTCCAGACCGGCAAGCAATGCGATCGACGAACCGATACCGAACCAAGTGGCAAATACAATAAATATCCCGTACTTTAATATTACTTAGGCAAACCCTCTTAAATTGTAATTGTTTTTTTTTTGTTACCTAATTAAATGACAATTATTGGAAGAAAAACTACTGCTTCGTTAATTAACTTAAATTAACCAGATATCTCTGCCGCGCTGTTTATGGCGGCGCAGGTTGCGAGTGAAATGTAAGAATCGTTCAGATCGTTTTCGCATTTCTATGCTGTATTTGAAATATGTTAAAAAAATCATAATAAAGTGTCGCGTACTGTGTGCGGCGCGCCGCTTCGCGGTCTTCTTGTTGGGGCCGAGGCCGGTGGCGGAGTGTGGCGGCGCGTCGCACTGCACGAGGAACTCGCGGCGGCGCGCCGCCCCGCGCTCCTCCAGCACGCGGTACTGCGGCGAGCGCGCGCGCGCCGCGTGCCGCGCCACCGCCAGCCGCGAGATCGGGTTGTCCGCCCCGCCGCCCGCCCCGCCCACGCCTCCGCCGCCCGCCCCCGCACCCCCACCCGAACACCCGAACCCGCCCTCCTGCACAACACCACCCGTTCGTCAAGACCTCCTCCATGCTATTTTACCATGCTTGTTCTTACTACAGATAAGTAACATATACAGTGTACACCACTACAGATGGTGAATATAACTTTTAATTTAATATAGTTATTTTTAACAAAACTTAAAGTTACGAATAAAGATTAACACCAACTGAATTGAAAATATAAATTTAAAACAAAAGGTACATCATTTTCACCACCCATAGGCCAAACAGAATATGTAGTCCATATATAGTATATATAGTAGAGGACAGCAGCGGTACAGTAGACTTGAGATATTCAATAATATTGATGATAGTGCTACAAGCAACAAATCGCTCTCACTCTTACTGACTTCCTAATGTACCAATATGTATCTAGTTTTGACTGGTAGAAACAGCAAATAGCTCTCGTCGATGCTTGTCAATCGTCACAAGACAAGATTTAGGATGGTCACAATAAATACATAATCAAAAAATCACGGTATAAAGAGCCGTGGTAACCTAGTGATCAAGGCGCTCTAGTTTCATGGAGCGCGAGTGCCCTGGGTTCGACTAAAATTGTTAATAGCAATTTTATGTGCTGTGTTAGGATACCTGCATGTCTAGGAAATAATAAAATATATTATTTCGAGAACGTGTGTAGTTCGCCAACCAGCACTGAAACAGCGTGTCGGACCCTTCCCGACTCCAAATCCCTCTCAAATATTTGAGAAGGCGGTCTTTGCAGTGGGTAAAAAGGTAAAAAAAGTTTCTTTTTTATTTTATATCATGGTAGCGTACCTTCTATTTTAAAAAAAATATTTAATTTATTTAAATAAGTATGTAACTTCCGGACAAAACTATGTTACTTTGTTTTTAGTGATTTTCTGTGTATCGAATGCAGAAACCGGTCCGCGCGCCGCGATCGACGCCTCCCCGCTATCGGGTTGCCCGAGCGCACGGTCGCCCTAACCGATTGCGCTCGACATACAGCCGGTAAACAATTTACGCAGAGCTACAACGGACGACTTGTTTATTTTCTCACTTCCTACACTGCCGCTTCATCATAATTTACCGATTCCAGCTTTGTGCCATTAGTACCAGGTGTTGTGAGTATACGGCCTATACCACAATGTTGTTCCCTCTTGAATTAAATAAAATGATGTAGATACGACATCTCTATATGTAAAGCTTTCCCAGAAACCAGCCATTCTTGGTGAGTTCCGAACCTCGCTGCTACCACATGAAGCTGCTTTTACATACTTACGATTGATGAAGTAGCGCGGCATGGTTCGCCGGTCAGACTCACCTTGACGGCTCGGTGGCGTAGTGGCTAAGCGTTTAGCTGCGGCGCTGTAGGTCGCGAGTTCGATTCCCGCACGGCACTAGTATTTGTATGGACTACAAATAGTTGTTCCGGGTCCGGGTATTTGTCAATGTCCAATTTATGTATGTAAACAACCTCTGCGACACAGGAGAAATTCCTAAAGTAGAAGGTTAATATTTTCTTTAAATAAACCTTGATGAGGTTGCGCGGCTTCTTCTTGGCGGGCTGGTGCCGGCGGCGGTCGTGCGGCGGGCGCGCACGCAGCAGACCAGGCGGCCAGCGGCGCCGCATCTCATCCAGCATACGCTCGGCCGCTCGCCGTTTCGACACTTTCTTGCCGTTGCCCTCACCCTCGGTCTCCATGTCGCCCACGGTGCACACCGTCACGAATACCTACCGCACAAATAAATATAATAAAATATGCAGTACGAATAGTTTAACTTTAACCCATACGATTTCTAGGTAGAGAAGCCTCTTACTCATTTCTGCTGCTGATCAGCTGTGCAGCCACTGTTGAATTCCCTGTATAATGACGGTACAGGGATGTTTCAAAGTATTCCCTAAATTTTTCAAGTATGACGAGAATTAAAATAAACTAACAAGTTTTACATTTTATAAAATTTTAAATAAGCTCTCATGACCAAACTCCAAAATTAATGGTCTAAAAAATAAATCGCTAGTTATTTTTTGTTGTTTCTACTCACTTTACCCAGACTTATGTGGCCCAATGTGATATTATCTGCGATATAATTAAATATATATTGGAAGCCTGCTGCAGTCTTAGTGTTCAGGCAACAATAAATATCGTAATGATTTCTGGTATTTACGCGAACACTTCACATTTAAAATGAAACTATTATTTACGGATTTTTCGTATTTATAATCCCGACGTTTCGAGTGCAGCATCAATGTTAAAGCATCCATGGTCACTGACTGGTGGGACTGAGGCGTTAGATGTCCTGATGTCATAGTTAACTCGGGCTCTCCTCAGTTTTTAATTATTAATTTTGGTCCGATCTATGCAGAATGTGCTCACATTATCTTGAGGTTGTGCAGTGATAACCTTGGTTTTTGATTTAATTTTTTTTATAACTGAATCCCGAGCTGGTAGTACGCAGCCATTTGCTAGGCTTACCTATTGAAATTAGGAAGGTTTTTCATTTCAATAGCCTTGCGAATCACACTTGACAGGAATCGGTGTTCCTTTGCGAGGATTTGTGGTCTAGATCCCTTTACCATTCAGATATTATGGCTCTTTAAAGTTATCAGTTAATTAGAAAACAAATGAGCACTAACTTACCCGCATGTGCGGTGGTCCACGTTCAGACTTAACTGTGAACTGCACAGACAGGTTACGCTTTAGAGCCAGTTCATGCACCAAAGACACTGGGGACTTCACTTCAGAGTTTAGTAGGTCCGTACTTGTATCGCAACCTGAGAATCAAAAATTAATTACTAAAAGTAACTGAAATTATACCCATAATAAGGAGAGACACATCAGTTTTCATAACTAAAAGTAAAATAGCAGCCTGAATGTGCCCACGGCCGAACAATGGCCTCCTTCTTAAATAACTGAGAGGGTTTTGGAGCCGGAAAGCGCCCGCCACGCTAGTCCATTGCGGGTTGGAGAGCTTTACAAATCGACGAAATATTTATTTTTTATTATTTCCCAGACAGGTTTCCTCACGATGTTTTCTTTCACCGCCGAGCACGGTGTAAATACAGCACTTAAAATCGCTATTAACAATTTTAGTGGTGCCGGCACCGTGGATCGAACCCAGGTCACTATAGCTCCTTGAAACTAAAGCGAGCACCCTGACTACTAGGCTACCACTGCTCGACGGAGTCTTCATGAATACTTTTATATTTATCTAGAGAAGCAAATTAATAAAACCCTAGTAGCACCTTGAAATATATCACTGCTGGGCAAAAAGACCCCCCACAATACTTGAGTTTTGAAACCACCACCCTGCTCTATTACGGATTGGTGGACTTCATGTCTTCATTCTACGCCAAGCTCGTGGTAAACGTAGTCTGCATCGGCGATGGACTGTGGTGGCGGGCACTGGTCCTGCAGAGGGGGGCGGGGACGTCGGGAGGTTGCGTTGTCTGCGTTAGTGTCGGGCTGTGGCGGCGGGAGCGGGTCCTACGGTGCGTGACGGGGTCGTGGGGAGGTGCCGTAGTCGCCGACAGCGTGAGGCTGTGGCGGCGAGCTCGGGTCCTGCAGTACAGGATGGGGGCTTGGGGAGGTACCGTTGTCGGCATCGGCGTCGGGCTGTGGCGGTGAGCGAAGGTCCTGCAGTGCGGGGCGGAGGCGTGAGGAGGTACCGTTGTCGGCATCAGCGTCTGGCTGTGGCGGCGGGCGCAGGTCCTGCAGTGCGCGCGCGGCCGCATCGTGGCGCGCCGCCTGCGGTGTGCCACCCTCACCCAGCCACGCCCGTCCGCCCACGCACACGCGCACTCTGTGCAATGTATTGTAGCATATTATTATCTGTATGCTTTATTATGAGATCCTGGGAGGTACAAGGTACAACTAAATTAAACTTGTGAGCTAAATGTGTACCTGTCCTACATACGCTGCAGCTAGCTGACAGAGTTAAAGTAACCTAAATATGAGTAAGACTAAGGTTAAAGTAAGGTTTTATTACCTTTTTTTTATTATTATTTTTCTAGTAAGGCCTTTTCTCTTGCAGTGGACCTCTACAATCAGATGATGATTATGATTTAATTTGCGCTATGGAGTCTATATTTTGTTCCATAGATAATCTAAAATGTTTTAATTGTTATCAACTGGAACAAGTTTTTCTTTTTTTTATGGGAAAGACGGCAAATAAGTAAGCGGTTTATCTGATGGTAAATGATTACCGTCGCCCAGTACATCTGCAACACCAGAAGTGCTGAAGGTCCATTGCCAGCCATGGCTCTACCACGTTTTAAATAAACGTTGAAAATTAATATAAAGTTGATTTATATCGACATTTATTATGAAGTTTTAGTGACAATTACTGTTAACCTTAAATAAAATTGTTGTGCCGGAAGACGCACATAGATAAAAGAGGTGATCTCATAAGAGACGATTTCAATAATGAAAATAAATCTAACCTATATATGAGTCCAGGTCCGAGTAGACGCGGGTAGGCAGGTGGCACGAAGGGCGCGGTCGGGGCGTGGGGGCCGTGCGGGGCGTGCGGCAGGCGGAAGGGCGGCGGCAAGCGTGCGCGCGCGCGCGGCGGCGCGGCCAGCGGCGGCACCGACGTGTACACGGCCGGCTGGCACAGCTTCATTGCCAACGCGTTCAACTCTACCGTCGGCATCACTGCACCTGACCACACCACATTATGAATCACTGACAATGGAAGAAGGGGGTTATCTTTTACATGAGTTACAGAGTACATGTATCAGTGAATACTTAACATGTATTAATGTAGTTTTGTATGTTAAAAAGCAGAGTTGCACCGAAAAGTAATGCATCATCAAAGTTTGTAATGTATGGTAGTAGCTTTTGACTGTGCTATGGTATTAAGATAATATTTACTAGTTATTTAATAAATATATTCTGTTCTGTCAGTGTGGTGTGAGGAGTGTGGTGTGAGGTGTGTGGTGCGTGGTGCTTGTGGCATGTGCGGACCTGCATGTCGGTGATGCGCGGCGTGCGGCGCGTGCGCGGGTGGAGCGCGCGGCGGCGGCGGCGGAAAGGCCGTGCCGCTCAGCGCCGCGCTGGCCGCCGCGTGCTGTGCACGCTTTATAGAGGAACCCTGCAATAATGCAAACGGTTTTTCTATTAATGAAAACATAGCTACGATATGCCAATTAATGTAATAGATACCTCATTTATTTATTCTAATCCTCAGTGTACACAAAACTTAATAACTGAAAATCAGCAGCATCCTTACCTTAGTTTAGCCTAGTCTCCATGAGAAATACCATCAAGCTGTATTGAGTTCACTGTGCTTTTTCACAACCATTTGGGATTTTTATTTTACGAAACATCCGGTATACAACAATACTATAATATATATACTACTTTTAATGTTACACGGACTCACCTCAGCCGTATATTCTTCAGTATCACCCAATCGTAGTGTTACTGTGAATACTTTTTTGTGAGCGGGTCCCATCTCAGATGTAAGGCGATATTGATGCTTGATCTGAAAATATAGAAAAAAAGTCTACAGTTTAAAAAATAAAGTAATATATTTGTTTGATCTTTAATGGTTCTGGAGCCGAAACATAAAAAACTTAAAATAATAATGGTAGTTAGGTACCGCGAGGTTTTTTTTTAATTTTACGTATTACCGTACCGTACGATATCACTTCGAATTACCTTACCAGATGACTTCGACTTGAATATAGGTGTCTCAGTTAGTTACTTATGTAAATAAGATCTCCTTTTCCCTTCTTAATTTACCTGATTTACTGACCATCGAAATAATTTTATTGAGGCGAAAATCAATTGCCATTAAATAAAAGCAATTACCAACACAAATAAAAACAAACTGTCAATTGGTTTGTTGTGAGCATATTTCGAACATACTTTGAATAGGATTTTTACAAAGAAAATAATCACCATACCTATTTTGTACAAGTTGTATCTACAAAATACTACTTACTTCCGTATCAGCACAAAGCTGGAAGTGGCGTCTGCCCTTCTCGATACGGAGCATCACTCTCTTTTAGCTAATTTAAAACTCAATTCACAAATTCGTTTAAGAAATATGACGAACACATTTCGAATAAAGAGGGCGACGACCATTGTTTGTGTAGAAATACAAAGCATATCTAAGAATTACTTACATCATTGTAATACAATTTTTTTTTACGAGTTTATTTAAAAAACAATTTCTGTATCAGGACAACTGCTTGAAGTTGTTCTTTCTCAACACTAATATGGCCTTTTTATTAAATTCACTTTCATGTTATAAAGCTAGTTTTTAACACTTCACGAAAGGACTTCGTGGAATTACTTAAATGATAGGGAACTTTCTCAATTGACACAATTAGCTGGTTTACTTCGTGAGGCATCATTCATTAAGTCTCATATGTTCATTAAGTCATACGCCTACTAATGTGCTGCAGCTGCAGTGCACTCAAACCATTATATTATGCTTATTCATAGCATTTATCATAATCATGGTACATCATATACCAAAAATGTACTTTAAACGTAATGTACCTTATTGTACCTAGCCAACTCGTTGACCAGGCACATAGGGGTCTTCTCTTTACTGTTGGCCTGCGCGGGAGCGGAGGTGGGCACGACGGGGGTGGGGGCGGAGGCCGAAGCGGGCAAGTCTGACGCGGACAATAGCGCCTCGCCCCCCTCACCTCGCTCGCCACCCTCTCCCGCTTTGCCCCCACATTCCTCCACGCCCGCCTCTCGGCTCGGGCTGCTGCTGCGCACCACTGGATTTGTGTTCACCGTCGGCGCCGTTACTACTGCATTTACATGGTACATTAATATTAACACCGCCACGACACGGCATGGTAACTATATACAAGAAAGATAAACAAGAAAGTCGGTGACAGGTTAACCACTTATCACATTGTCCCTTAACAAGCTCTGGTGAAGTGAGTTGAAACAACTAATAATATGTATAGACCTTTGACCACCAGCGTTTCCGGTAGACAGTGTTAAATCAACCAAAACTAAAAGAGAATGTTTCAAGTTTTTTTAATAATAATAATCCATTTTTATAAAAAATTAAATATTTTTTTTGGGATTGTAAAAGTAAAAACTTTTCTCTTTGATACCACTTAAAATTTCCATGTTTTAAGACTATTTACTTGCATGTTTCATTTACATGAACAATAAAAAAAAATGTAAAGATCACATATCCGCACCCGCTGCAACAATGTTTTTGTCATTTCTTACACCTAACAAGTTATTCTGACAAAATGTGGGCGTAACTTAGTTATTAGGTGTTTATGTTTGACCTATTCATTAATACCATACACACCATTCATGGCCTTCTTAATCTTACGAAAGTCAGTGCAAGATGGATGTCGCGAATACACTGGTGCCACAGAAACTAGTGCGAATTCAAAGTCACTCCATCAGCTGTAAAAGTCATGGCCACGATGTTTTGGGACTCTGAATTTTGGAGACCGAGCAAGATACAAACCATAAACGCAGGATGATGCGTGATGATGAGCAACCATTTTGCGCAATGGATGCTGCTTCTTCACGACAACGCCCCGGTTTTCAAGGGTGCTGTGCGAGATTGTGGTTTAGAAGAAATAAACCACTCACCTTATAATCAAGATTTAGTCACAAGTGATTACTAGAAAAGTTAATTTCGCAATGTAATCAATGCATTGAAACCTCAATGCATTTTTTTATTATAATGCCCCATAACCAAAGGCATTATGATATAATAAAAAAAATTAAGTTTCGATATTTTTTTTCATGCCAATGCAGAGAGAATTTGAACATCCCGCGTAAAATACAAAAACATTTTGTGAATATTCAAATATAGATACAATATCATGTGTTATTGTATCTGTAAGGGTATCACAATTTTAATGTAAATAAAGTATTCAATTTTTAACATTTGATTGATCACTACAAAAAAAACCATGTAGTCCTTATTGCGGTGCACCCTGACCTGTGTGGCTGGGCTGGGCGGTGGGCGGCGGCTGATGCTGGTGCGACGGTGCGAATGGCGGTGGTATCACGCTGGCTCCCGGCCCGTATCCACCGCCCACTGAGTACGGCCTCCTCAATGGTTTAATGTGTTGCTGATTAAAAAAACTTTTTTTTTAGTTAAAGAGATAGTCATGCAAAAATTATATGCACTTAAACATGTCAAATATTTAATAATTTAAATGTTTTACATTCAAACAATCTAGTGGTGTATTCCGTTCAGTGAGATTTCTGTCACACATCTTGTGTCACAATTATTATATTACATCACAGTAAGTTAGACCTAAAATAATATATAGTTTTTCGTCCATTCTTAGTCCTACTGTAAGTCATAAAGAGCCAGGAGTTATTTTACAGATACAATAATAATTCTGAAAAATGTGTGACACCATTAGTGTACACTGTTTGTAACCATGTATTTGCTCATGTGTGCATGTAATTAAAGTTGTACAGTTATTAAACCTGGGCAGGTGATATTAGTAGTTTATCCCATACTAAGATGTAAGTGTGAAGGTAGTTTACCGGCGCCATGGCGTGGTGCTGCGCGGGCGGATGATGCTGCATAGCGCGGATAGCATGTGGCGCGTGCTGCGCGTGCTGCGCGCGCGGCGCTGCGTGGTGCTGATGTACGCCCAGCGCGCCCAACCCGCCCAGCGACTGCCCGTGGGCGCCCAGCCCGCCCGTGCCCGTTGGTCCCAGCGGCACCCTGCGTTCCGACCGACCGAATGAATTAAATTAAATATAATTAACGAAGAATTGAATTAATATCAATATTTATAACTGCCCTTACCAGCATGTAAAGTAGTCCTCCGCAGGATATGTCAAATTCTTACCATAATCACCGCACTCGATATCGATTGAGACACTTCGCAACTTAGACGCTGCTGCCCGTCATCGGTCTGATAATTTTCTAGATGGTTACTTCGGCATGTGCTCAGTGTGCCTTAGCAATTTTCAAGGCTTTTCCCTTAGTCGTCTCTTAAAACACCCGCGGGAAGAGACGATACTGCCTATGATATGAGCAAATGACGTTACAATATCTTGAATAGTTTTTCAATTGAAGGTGGATGAACAAAGAACAAAAATTGTTTTTAATGTCACATTAGTTTAGTAACCAAGTAGATATTATTAAAACCTTAAGAATCAGAAAAACTAAGGGAGACAAAGTATCTTAGAGTATGAATAACAGTTTGTGTTACATATTTGAATTTTTTTAAATAATAATCATATGTATAATTATAATACAAGAAAATTGTTTAAAATCGATTAGAGATAGAATATGATTTTGAACAATTTTCATAAATCAGTTTTTTTAAATAGCTTCTGCTCTTAGTTACTTAAATGTAAACATCACCGTGTCTGAGGCTACTTTGCATTTCATGAAATTGGTGCCATTGTAAAATTCTTCTTAAAAAATTCAAAATCTTTGAAGAAATATCTACAGTTAATCCGAGAACCAATTACTATTTTATTAATCATAAGTATAACATTTATATGCAACAGTAATTCATTTCTTTGATGTTTGATGTGATGAAAATAATTTATTAATTTATTAATTATAATAAATTCTATTGTAACACAATAAGCATTTATTATATTTATATATTTCTCCTGGGTGTCAAGTGCTCAAGTTGTACAAAACAAAATTTGCATATTATGTTATCGAAATTTGTTGAAACTAAACCAAAAATATTAAATTAAAACAACTTTACCTAAATTGAGATTGTTTTTTTATCAACCATTAAATCAGATCAGCAGTTGGCAGCAAGATTGGATCTTACACTAACACAAACTTAAACATTTTATAATCAACACTTAACTAATTTGCTAGAAACATTTCCAACTGATAAACTAAAGGTCCATTCAATAAAATACACACTGTAATACTGTTATTGCAACTGCCATACACTAAAAGGAGAATGTGAGTCTGAATTATAAAGTAGCCATATTCATTATGGGATTTTCTCAAATCAAAGACATGGTCCTATACTCCATTCATGACCAGTTTAAGTGACAAAGAGCGCCGCAAAGAACCCTCGAGATATCAACAAATTACACAACATTAGCATATGAATGTAGTCTGCTTAAGCTCCGAATAAAACATAACTGTATTATAGTGGCAAAAAGTGACCATATCTGGTATTATTTTTAAGAAAAATGTAATCTGATTCTACTGCAAACATTATTGAGCAATGAATTAATGTAATATATGTAAAAAAAAATCATTAAAAATACAGATTGTTATGCCTAATCTTATATCCTCTAAGATATGCTACTTGTAAAATCATTTATAACAGAAAATTGGCATATTTCCTGCCGACTCTTAAAGAAATATTTCCCAATTCCAGAAAAAGTTAATATAGTTCTTGGAAAGGCCTGAAATGATTCATGAAGTAGTAGCAATGATTAATGGTTTGATTTAAAATGAATCCTGTATGGTCCTAGATTCATGATTATTTTTTTTACACAAAAAAATATAACATTCTAAATTAAAGTTAATGGTGGAAGCCGATCCTTATCAAACAACAAAGGAATTACTTTAGCCACAATTATATTTCATTTGCACCATATTGGTAAAGAAAAACTTGAGAGGTCCATGAATTAACAGATGTGTAATGACAAGCACATGTTTAAACTTGCCTTGCTATGATGAGTAGGTAGAGAAATTGGGACAGAATTGTGACATGTGATATAATGTCACAGTGGCTGATTCAATCATTATCAAGTGATCAAATACTAGAACAATGCTTTAAAGTGAAGCTTACCATAGAAAAGTAATGGTAACTATTCAGTGATGCACCTTTAATGTAAGTCACTATAACTTTTTGAGATCTGGTGTATTAATAACAGGAGATCTCTATTGTGAAGAACTTCAAACAATGATTGCAAATCTCACAGAGTGAAAATCGATCTTCGCCATTATTTCTCCATGATGATGCAAAACCTTGCTGTTTTAAAATTACAAGACCTGCAGTTACAAAGTATACTTTATCCTTTATACTCATTAGACCTAGCCCTTACTGATTACAATTTTTAACATAGTTTGGAGAATTTCCCACAAGTAAAAAAAAAAAAATTTATTGTCTAGAACAAAATGCTTTCATAGACTTTGTAGAGAATAATATCCCCAGAGTTTTATCACAAAGGCTTAAATTACCCTCCCTCGAGATGACATAAATATAGATAAAGAGGGTTGTTTAAATAAGGGTTTAATTTCTTAGATAAAAATTATTCAATAAAAAACTGTAATTTCATACTTGAACCCCCAATATTAATACGAAAGTATCTCCATCTGTTTGTACATTAAGTTTTAGTGCTAAACCACTGATCTGAAGTTGATCAAAATTTTTTATGGACACACCATGGAATCGACATGCTACTTTTTATTCCAGAAAAGTCATGAGAAAATTATCCATGCACAAGTTGTAAGCAGAAGCTTGGTCAAAATAAATTTGGTACAACAAAATAAGAGCATAGAAAACTATCCATGCTTGCTCTTCATAGCATTTTGCAAATCCACCCTCATTTCTTTTTTTATATAACATTGGACTGCCAAAGTGTCTATGTGTACTGGCTACTGGAGCTCATGGATACCTGCAAACAACTTCAATTGAAGAATGTTGCAGATGCGTTATCACCCCTGTGGATTAAAATTAAATACGCCTCACAGCCTGTAATTATACTGACCACTGCTGATTAATGGCGGTATTAGATGAGCGTGGACAGTTACTTGCCAGAAAATGAGCCTAATACCTTATAAAACATATTTTGTTGCACCATGTGATAAGAGACTTGGCATCTTAGATTTAAAAATGGTATTTCTGAAAAAATTACATGTGAGTGAAAAATTTTATAAATTTTTAATGGCAATTTTGTATTCAAAATTATTAACTTTTGTCTGCTAAATTGACCAACTGACTCCAGCAAACTTTATGAAACTAAGTAAACTTTTTCTGTACCTAGAATTAAGCATGTTTATTTATTCTTACTTACTGCTTACTTACTTACTTTATGCTTACTGTATAGATGAACATTTTTGTAAAATCTAACTACAGAAACTGTTATAAAACAATGCAAAATTTGTAAGTACCTAACAATTATGAATTTTACGGCTATTTATTAGATAGATTTTAGGCTACAAACTAAAGTACAATTCTATTTCTGCGTTCCAATAAAAATCTATAACCAGCAATACTAAACAAAGAAAGACCACAATTCATATCTTAGGAAGAATTTATAAATTAAAAGAATAATATAGAATAGGATCGTTTAAAAATCTGTAAAAGGCGAACTCAAAAAATAGCAAAATAAATAGGAAAAAAGCAAGACGTTACCTAGTCAGTGTTACGTGCCTGTTCTCTCTGTGCATTTGATGGGGCGGCATTTGGTGGTGCGCGGGCATCGCCTGATGGCCCGCCAGGTGCTGAGGTGGGTGCCCAGACATGGGCTGATGATGCATGTTCGGGTGATGCATCATCGCGAATCAATCTTCATCACAAACAAACAAGATCAACAAATACCGCCAACCATTGTTCCATACACAATATCACGCGATTACCTTACCGTGGATTTGCTGCTAAGGATATTAATATTTCCGGCTATGCGTTCAACATACATCCGCTCACAAATAATGCCGATATTATTATATTTGGCTAACAGTAAAGAAAATCGTTTCGTTCAACATGCGGCCATGTTAGAAATGTTGCGAGCCTTATTATTAAGTAAGTGGTACACGACACAAACAATATATTTTTTCTTAGAATAAAAGGTGTTTGATTTTTAAATATAAAACGGCAATTTTATACTTTAACCTATAATATATTTCTTTGTGTACGTCAACGTACGTTCATAAGTCGAGCGTCTTGCGACAGTTTGAACATGGCTGAGAGTTACATTTTGTCAGTAGTAGTTTAGTTTAGTATAAGATATCCTAATATTTTTGTATGTGGAGCCTAGTGGCGGTTTTTTCAAATGGGCTGCTCTTCGCATCTTGTGCTTCTGCATTACGTTCGGTAAGTCAGGGAACCGGAGAAAGATTCCCTCTTCCCCAAATATCGTGAAAGGCCGTTAACACTCCTGCAGTTCCTCTGCGTGCATGGGTCATCTTCGGGGAGGGTGTAAATTTATAAGTGCCTGCGGGATTGAGGCTACGAGGCCTGGCCTCTTTTCCGGGACATCTTGTCGGGCTCTGTCAAAAACCTTGGGTAATCGATAACAATTTGAACTGGAGAATACCGAAGTTAGCCGTTAGCTCTGCCTCACTACAAGTGCTCTACCGACTTAAAAAATTTCTTTCATTTGAAACTAAGCTTATGCTTGTCCAGATACTCATACTTCCTATTATTGATTATGCAGATGTGTGCTACTCTGACTTGAACAAAGATCTTCTTTACAAGCTAGAGCGCCTTGTTAATAACTGTATCAGGTATATTTTCAACCTTCGAAAGTATGACCATATCTTACAATACCGTTCTCGCCTTAAATGGCTCTCTGTTCAACAAAGGCGTAACTCTAGAATTCTGATTATTCTCTTCTCTATCTTAAATTATGCTTCCTCTGCTTCTTACCTTAAGGATAAATTTCAGTTTATGTTTTCAACTCATGATTGCGTCTTTCGTTCTTCATCTAATCATAAGATTAGCATTCCGCAACACTTTCGTTCTCACTTACTGAAATTGATATCATTGATATAATCAGTTATTATAATATTGTGTATGATGAATGTATATATATATTTATGATTTTCTTATTTGTTTGTATCTATTTATTCCGTTAGCATGTATCTAGTATAAATTCTGCTCTATGTGTTATATAAATATATATGTTTAGGACTTACTTCAGTTAAGTTATTCATATTTTTTTTTTTGTGTTTTGCACCTTTAGAAGCTTCCAGTCTCTGCCAGTCAACCCAAGTCGTGGAATATCTCTCCAATGGCAAAAGGCATTAAGTCCCCCTCTGGCCGAGCGGCAATTTTAGGTCATCTGGTGGAAGTGGCCGATGCTCTGGTGTTCGAACATGAAGAAGGAAAAATTCAAAAGAGAAACCAGATCTCGTAGATGTTCATGAGGCCCGTTATCAGCGCGGTTGTACATGCTTCGCGCTAAGCGGGCCACAAAGCTCTAGATGGATTAAATTTCCAGGTGCTTCGCAATCCTGTCATTCCTGACATACCGACCAGCTTCTACGATAATACGGAGTGCCATGTTCTGCTGTTGTTGTTTGCCAGTCTCTTGCGTTGTGTTGATGATTTTAGCGCGTACCACGCAGGTGCCCCACCCTCAAGTGTGGGGACATAGTTTGTATAAACCGCGTACAGGTGTGGTGAAAGACAGCTACCCTGTGGCACGCCGGCTTCAACGGATCGTGTTGTCGATATGGCTCCTTCGAGGTTGACATAGAAGTTCCGTCCTTCCTGGAATGACGCCACTAGCCGTATAATATTTGTAGACAAGTCCCGACAAGACCCTCAGACAGATGCGGCCATGACGTTGCTCGGCCGCAAGGTAGCGCAACACACAAGTAAGCTGGGCAGTAGTAGAATGCCCACTGCGGAAACCATACTGCTCGTTCCTGAGCTTTATAGACGGGCACAGTCTCCGCAGTAGGACCCTTTCTTAAGAGCTTCGCTATATACGGTAGCAGCATGATAGGGTAGATAGCCCGGTACTTGCAGTCTTTACCCGGCTTTGGCAACACGATTATCTATCTCAATTCCCATTCTTGGAGAAAGTGTCAGCTTCTCTGATGTTGCAGGTATGTAAACGTCGATAATCACTAACCTTCAGTAGAGCCGCTTGCGAGTTTAACTCCTTATCGCATAAAAAAAAATTCCAAGAGCATCAATAACAGATGCCACTTTTTAGCAATTAGGAATATGAGTTACTCTGTGAGGATAAACTTGTTTAGTTATATTTATTGTAACCCCAATAGAATTACAAAAGGCAGACTTAATGCCTTTTAACATTATCTGCCAGTCAACACAGGGCATGAAGAAATTTTGAGCATCAAATTTAAAATTATTTAAATAGGCAAAAAGACTAACCGAGAAACCATAATTAAAACTCATTTAAATGTATAAGTATACATATCTACACGAACACATACCTACACACATAAATACTTTTTTGAAAAGTATTCGCTTACCAATCGTTTGAAAGAAATTTTACTTGTGGCGCTTTCTAATGTCTTCGGGCAAGGAGTTCCATCCATTCCAATAGCGGTAAAAAGATGAGGGATCCTTATTGTATGATTAGCAGAGGAACGAAGGACCCTAGATAATAAAGGGGTAGTAGCATCATAGAAGATGGAAAAGAGAGAAAAATCATTTTAGAGTTACCCTTCTGCTGCGAGAACGTGACCAAAGGATCTGGCTTAGGTGTATTATGGTAAATTTCTTCTGTTTTTTTGCATTAAGACCTTGATCCCACTCGGTAGTTTCGTGAATAATCTTGGCCTGCATATTGATCGAACCATAAATTGTTACCCAAATCTATCTCTTCTAAAAAAGTTAAAGCGCCTTCTCGATATTTACATATGGTTTATGTTTGGTCAATGTAAGTACGACCATGTCTCCTTTTATCACACTAAGATTAAATGGCTTTTTATCCGTCAAAGGTGCAGCTCCAGTGCGCTAAGTTATATTTTCCTACCATTTGATTTTCTCTATCAACCAGAGTTATCTGGTGGAGAATGTCACAAAACATTAATTTCGCTAATTGTTTTCCTTGGCGTAAAGTGTAGCTAAAATTAAGTTTTGTTTGCTGTTAATATATAATAATGTATACAAAATTATCAACACTGGATAAACCGACAGTACTAATTACCCTATAATTGTACGAAGAATTAATCTGTAGTGCTGAGGTTACTCTGTTTAAAAACAATATCGACGAAGTTCAGTGCTGAAAACAATTTTGCACGACCTTGTGTAAGTTTCTCTTCAGCGGAGATTGGTCCTCAAATAATAAATATCAATCTAGCCCGATTTATCTATGACATTAGGCTGTCAAACACCTGTCTTCTAATTTTAGCGTAGTTTATCTCGGAAATCAGCGGGAAAACACGTTGTTATCTCGGAAACGAGTTCCGGAGAAATAAAATGTTGACGTGTCAATTACATTTACGTGGTGCATATTTGTTATAACAAAGTTAACAAACATATCACATCTAAGTAAACCTGTGACATGTGAACGTCTGTGCATTTACGCATAACAAATTTCAGCATTAAAGCTATAAAACGAACAACAACAAGGTTAGCGGGAACAGTGTAGCAGTGTATTGTACAACGATACAAATCTTATGCACAAAAGAACTTATGTACAAGTTAAAAAAAACACTCGGCTGTCGTGACTGAGTGATTTCGACTTCATAAATACGACAAGTCTCTCGCGCCCGACCCGTGGATGTTGTAAGAAATGAATGAAATATTTCGTGGCTTCCGATCGATGGTAGAATACTCAACGTAGAAAATACTGCGATCGCTATTTCGATATATATTCCACGCGGGACGATTATGACAAATCCATCGGATTTTAAAGTTATTTTGGGGTATTGTTACTTGTACGAAGGAAAATCACATTTAATAGTATTGGTTTATTTTATAATCGCATTAGAGTTCTGTTTGACATATGTAAAGAAATACGACCGACATGAAATGAAAGTAATCTTCGTCGTTATTAATCTGCACGTCTGTTAAATTCGAATACACTTGCTCCATTTCTTGTAAAGAACTAACCAGGTTTTCTGCGCTATCTCTCGTAGTTTCCGCCCAAGAAACACGTTTGGAGCTTCTGGACGCTTCTTTTTTCTTATCTGTGGTAGGTGTAGAATGCGATACAGGCGAAGGTGGTTCTTTCGTAGGAGTCCTCGCGCATTTGTCCAAATAGTGTTTACGTAGAATAAATTCGCGCATTGAGTCGTGCGAAGCCCTTTTAGGTGGCGGTGGCGGGGGCAACGAACGTTCGTCTTCGTCAACACAGAGGTTTCTTCCTTTCCTTGCTCCTTCAATTCGTTTCGCTTCTTCCTCGTCGGGCGGCAGCGGCCACGCTCCTAGTTTGTTGCGAATGAGATGCGGTCGCGAATGCGCTGCACACAATATGCGTTTGCGTACGAAGTCATGAAACACCGTTAGTTCGGACGCTAACTCGCGGCGCACCAGTTGCTTGTGACGAGAAGGGACACTACTATCCCGTACTGCTAAAAGAGCCTGCAAATGAGATAAAATATGCGCAATTAGAAATCGTCATGTGTCCTGTAATAGTACTTAATTAAATTCTACTGAATCATTTATAAATGTGATAGTTCCATGAAAACGATGACTGGCAATCGCGCTCTTTAAAGTTATGCGTTACACCACGGTGAGCAGTACCTACGCGGCAAGCAGCGCTGTGGCTGCCTCGAGTGTGGCAGCTGCGAAGTACAAACAGTGAGTAGTACCTGCGAGGCGAGCAGCGCTGTGGCTGCCTCGAGTGTGGCAGCTGCGAAGTACAAACAGTGAGTAGTACCTGCGAGGCGAGCAGCGCTGTGGCTGCCTCGAGTGTGGCAGCTGCGAAGTACAAACAGTGAGTAGTACCAGCGAGGCGAGCAGCGCTGTGGCTGAGTGTGGCAGCTACGAAGTACAAACAGTGAGTAGTACCTGCGAGGCGAGCAGCGCTGTGGCTGCCTCGAGTGTGGCGGCGGCTAGGCGCTCGTCCAGGCAGGGCGGCGCGCTCGCGACGGACGAGGCGGAGGTGACGGAGTCACCGCGCGCGGCGCGCTTCTCACCGGGGCTGCCGCACGAGCACGCGCGCCGGCGGCCGCGCGGCGACCGCGATCCGCTGCCCTCCTCGCCGTGGTAGGCCTGCGAAAGTTGTTGGCGTATAGGTAAATATATATATATGTATAATATAACATTATTGTTGGCTTGTATAGCAAGATTTGATAGATGCACTCTTTTAAGCTACAGGAACTGATTTAGGGCATTGCATTTCCTGTGTATCGACGGCACCTAGCGTAAACGCTATAAACGTATTATATAATACAGTTTTTATTAAAATATACAACAAATTGAGGAAACAAATATACCTACAATAAAATATTTATTGATCATTCTGCTCATACAACTTACATTATTTAAAGAGCGTGTAAGCAGGCAAATAGCTGACAGAATGGTGCCAAATGTCAACTGAGGAAATGGCTCGTAAGTTATCTTTGGTGCGCCAAAGTGTAGTTCCACCAGCGGCTGCCAACGCTCCAGGTCTAGACCAGGATCAGCAAGAAGTGACAACAGATCTGGGCTGAACGCAAGGAGGCAAAGGGTTGCCATGTGTAGAATTTCGAGGGTTCTGTGAATGAAGCAAATGTTTTTTTTTCTTATTATCAATATCGACCGAAAGCTCACAAGTCCTGCTTTTAATTACAGCCGAAACGAATACTGTACTACGATTAAAGTTAAGTAGGGACCAAATTAAAGCTACGATTAATCGCACCTCGGCAATTTTTGTGTAGAATGTTAACAACTCTATACACTTCTAAGTACTACTACCATTGGTTGCATATTCGTACTAATTCGGAAACACATTTGTTATATGATCTGGATTTGTGTGGCTGTTGGAGTTGCATACGGTTGTTCCTTCAATCCCCTCCATGACGGAAATCGATAATCAGGAGAAAACAAACAGATTGCCATTACTTTGACTACTAACTAATTTTGGAGTTTATTATTTATTGACAGTTAGAGTAGGTAGTGGCACTATTAGCAAACATTATATACAGAATCAAAACGTGACAGGTTTCTAGTCCAGCGCTGTTCTTCAAGTACTGCATATAATCATCATGATGATCATGATGAAAATTTGTTGCAATAAGTGCATAGACGCATTCTACGTCATCCACTGTCATATAGGCGTAGGAGAATTATTTAAAGTAGATAGTCTCGTTAGTCAGCTAGCAGGATATCATTTGTAGGTGAAATAGTATGAGTCTTCGTGTGGCTGCAGCGCAGTCACGTGCTAAATAAATATGTGTTACCTATGCAGCAGGGCCTGTGTGTGCGCAATGTGCACAGCGAGTGCGTCATCGTGCGGCTGCAGCGAGGGCTCGGAAGCGCGCCGCCACCGCATCATCAGTGTCACACACTGGTAGACGCACGAGCTTATGCTGCGCTGGTGGGGTAAAAGATTTTTACTTAAGCTCATTCTCACAAAAATTTTTGAAAAAAAAACTACTGAATTTATTTTTAAAGGTTTTAATTTCGACGTGTTTGAAAGTTGGTTGAGATATGAATATTAAAAAACAAATAAAGAAAATGGTTCTAAAATATTGCCTTGATGGCACCAAAGATCGTTCTTCTATAGAGAATAAATGAAATGGGCTTCGTCTCTTGACACTAATCACTTACGCTTTACGAACACATTGCCGCGTATAGGCTTTCATAAAAAGGTTGGCTCTAGGGAAAAATAATTACTAATCAGAGTAAGTAACCGGTTTCATGTGAAATTTTTTTTGTAAGTGAAACGTGAAAATTTACTAGCAGAGACAACATTTTTAGTCAAAAAAATACTTATTTTTTAATATAAATCTTGACTTTTCACCTAAAAACTGATTTATAAGAGTAATAAATTTCACTTACCATAATTCCAAACAAAGAATTAATGTTCTGAAGACGCCAGCTTGCTTCGTATTTTACCAACTGTACAACTAAATTCAGTGTCGAAGCGCAAAGATTTAACGCATCAATATTGTAAACCTGTCTTGGTAATAGAACTGCTTCAATTAAATGTTCGAAGTGAACTCCCACAAATGTTATCGCATCACTCGCAAAGAACTGGCCATGTTTCATCACCATCATTGATATGAAATCCAAGCTGAACGCGTAGACTCGCCACCACTCCTGTGGTTTCCATGAAGACGAATTCCCGTTACTATCAAACTTGGGCGGAAGAAGTTGCATCCAAAGGAACTGATCTACGTCGCTCATTAGTAAGTCCTTATTAAATGGACCTCTAGCATAGGCTGTAAGACATCTAAGCGCAGCTAAAGACGTAAAATAATATCGACGATTCTGTAAGCAGGTTTGCAAACAACAGAGAACTTTATTGATGAATCTCGTTGATTGAAACCACTGGGACAGACTTGAAAACATGTCGTCATACAAGTCAAGGCATTGTTCCAGCATTGCTAAAGATAGGACAACAGGAGGTATTTCTTCTTTCACATGTACATTTCCCGCAGACTCGCTTTTCACATTAATGACATCAAACAATTTTTCTAATTCTAGACTATTTATATTAGTTACGGATCGTACTATGCCCTGAGCAGTTACACTATTTGCTTTAATTTCATAATCTAAGCTGCTTATAGCCACCGTTCCAATGGACAGTATAGCGCGTATTGCTCTCGGATGTAGAAATTCGTACACGATCGCCGTATTTGTGAGTAGACTATCGATTTGTTTGGCGCTGGCTTTCCGATTATCGAAACAATCATCTTTCCAGTTTGCTAACATTATGACGTACAGCTCCGCCAGTATTACGACCAGTCGTCCATCTTTTAAGGCGTCTAATTCTGTTAATAAGGAGTTCATGCAAGGCGCAACCATTTTGGCTTTATGTGCGATGTTTAGGGTAATTGGTAGACATTTACAAAAGATTGTCATAAAATCTTTCCACGAAGTTAGCAAGCCTAACCACACGGGGACTTTGTCGACCGCCTCGTCGACGTCGCTCCGGCCATAAAAAGAAAATATGAAGTCTATCCACCTATCTAAATGATTTTTGTTTGTGTCAAAAAATAGTTCCAGCATCTCTTTCAGATTAGGCTCGAGTTTACCTCTTGATACGAATAGTTCTATACCAAGAACGTTGAATATTTGGACGTATGTCCTCAAGCCGGGCTGGATTTCACTGAACAGCGGGCTAGTCATGTGTTCCCAGAACTTTGGATTTTCACGAAGTTTCTGTACTAATATCTGCATATTGTTTTTCCAAAGAGCGTGGAACAGCGCCATAATTCCGGAGAGTAATGGGCTGTGCAATAACTTGGCATCCTGAAAAGAAAAAAAATATTATCTAATATGTACTCTATTATTAAATAAAAGGCTCTTAATTTTTTAATTTATTTACTAATCAATACCTAACCTACGATTGCAAAGAAATCTTGGAAGTAGTTTTTTTACCCACTTCTAACGATCGCATTGATATAAATCTTTGCAAATGTATTTATAAATTTTTTAGAATTTGTAATTTAATGAAATCATGATGATGAAGGCCTCATAATATAGCTGGGAGGCGGAATCTGGAACTCACCATATGTACTAGGAGAAACGATGAAGTTGATATATTTTGATAAATTAAGGGAGTGATAGCATTATTTTTAAGTTTCTCTAAAACTGCATAATTATTTGCTGGCTTGATCATAAAGTAAATTTTACTACATGGGGACAAAACTAAGTAAAATAATGTTATAATTTCGAAAATTAGATAATTTGCTTATTTGATTAACCAAAGATCAAGTAAAAGATGAGAAAAAAGAAGGCCTGTTAGGTTACTTTTACACCTACCTATATAAGCATCTAAATAATAAAAAGAAAGAAATGGAAATTGCAAAGGAAAACATAATAAGATAGGATTTAAATTAATTTTAAAATTATTAAAAATAAACATTACCGCTTTAACAGTGCCAAGATAGTCTGCCATATATCCTAATATGCCTTCGAAACTATCTTCGGGCTCAGTCGTTTCCTTTCCGTTTTTATCTTTATCTTTCTCCTCAGCTTTAATTTTTTCATGATTCATCATAAAGAAAGCCTCGGTGAGTCCCGGCTGTGTACCAACGCAAGTAGCCACAAACTCTAAAATGGCCACTTTAAGTTCGGTTGTTTCATACTCATCCCGTAAACGATCTAAGAACATGACGCGTACTTGATATGCGGTCATGTCCAAGGAGGCGAACAGTGACATTTGGAAACCCTGAATAAAAATAAAGACAGTTAAGTGTAAGCAGGACCCTTGCCCTGACGATTCCGTAGCATTAATCAAACTGTCATAGTCTCAAAATACGTGATTTTGGAATAGTAGTATTTTTTATTGCGTTAAGCTAAATGCTTACTGAACCATCCATTGTCATTTACATCTGTTATGTTGAAATGTAATACTAAATTAAAAGAATTGTTTGGATGAGACGATGCGAACATAAATTTAACCATTTATTCTACTAGCCATATTAAGGTCATACACTAAATAGTAATTATAGTTCAGCTGCTTAGTCATAGAATACGTTTTTTTAGTTTTTGTTACTTTGTGTCAATATACATTTGCGCTAATAGATCGATCGCTGGTTCTACGAGACCTGGCCAAGATATTTAAATATATTACCACATATTTAAATAAATAAAAAACATAGAAGGTAAATCAGTCATTTGAAACTTACATCAGCGAATCTCTTTAATAGTCGGCAACTAAGTACAGAAAGACTTTTGTTAAACGCGTGGTTGATATAGCTTGTTATTTTTGGCACAACTTTTAATAAATCCTTTTGTTTGTTCTGTGCAAAAATAAGACTTTCCAGTGGCGTCACTTCGGTCGCTTCCGCTACCATAGTCTTCAGTCTGAGTGCAAACATAACTATAGCAAGGCACCTCTGTATTGAAGATATGTATTGAGAACCTGTTCCTGATATCCAGTTGGTATCGTCTTGTATCATTCGTTCCAGTTGTTCATTGCCTGAAAATATACATTTATAGGAATACGACTTCTAATAAAAGGACTTTAAGTTACTCATTTAACTTTCAGGCTCTGTGCTCATGAAATACGAGAACATGTTGCATGCAAGTTTTAAAGACGTAAGAAAAGCACAAGGCGCGGGTTAAACCACTGGTTATGCAAGGTTTGAACAAACGTTTTAGTTTGCCTGCCGACCCCTTTCCCCGCATATTCAAGCAGGGCCGCAAAAACGCTCCTGCACAGGATTAGTATTGTTGCCCACCGCAGCCGTTTTAATCCGGGTACATTTTATCTAACTGTATCTATACATAATGTCCTACCAACAGAAACAATTTTCAGCAGTTCCAGTGCGTTTTCCATATACAACAGACTATAAATGCAGGTCCGCTTCACCAGTGCACTGCTCTTGTTGGAATCTCTGCTGGGTTCCAACAGCGACGCGAGGAACTTAGCGCACCGCCGCAAGAGGGCTCTGCGCTCCACGCTGTTTATGTAGCGCCAGCCGCAAATGTTAGGTAACACCTCGCGTAGGACCAGTACAAGGCCCGGAAGAATTATCTCCGACGTGATGCGCTCTTCTGTCGACGTCTGCAACCGATTTGTTGATATTGTTCTTATTTATTTATTTTTTATTGCCTTAAGCTTAAGGTTACAATGGGCGGACTTAATGCCAAGTGGCATTCTCTACCAGTCAACCCTTGTTATTGTGAAAGGTAGTTGGCAGGTACAAAACAAAGAATAAAAATAAAATGTTCTTCAGTATTGTTAAATTTAAACGACCCAAATAATCATACCATTAAATATACAGTAAGTAAAATACCTCGAGAAATGCACATAGCATGTCAATGTAAGCACCTAAGAAGTTATAGGTACCGCTGGGCTGTTCGATTATTACCAAATAGGAACCGACAGCCGACGAGTCGAATGACTCGCCGTTCGCGTACTCCACATGCGTTAACTGGTGGTTTATGATGCGGGGTAAAAGTCCGGTGTTTATTAATCTGAAATAATTAAAGATACGTTAAACTTATGAGATCAATGTCGATTATAAATAATATTAACTATAGTACCTTAAATGGATCTCCTTAGGAAACAGTTTTATCAATGCTGTGCAGATGTTAAGGCATTCGACTAGCAACGGTAAAGGCGGCTCCTCAGCCCTCATAAACCTCAGCAACACATCAAATACTCCTTCACTAGGACCCACAAGACTCTTAGGAATCTCCTTCTCTTCAACTATACACTGTAGAACTCCTTTTAAAACTTTCGTGCCATCATATACCCTCTCTAAAGTAATATTAATGTTGTGTTGATGATGTTGCTTGCGATCTAATACTTTTTCGATCTCATTGTTAAATATTGTCCAATAAGAGTATGACGTTCTAAAATGAACGAGGGTTCCCTCTTTCCTTTCCATTATAGTGGCTCTAGATCCAGTTTCTATGCGGTAGGAAGTGTCGCCAAGGGGGTAATATTCACGACCAATGATTGCGTCGTCACCTTGTAACGACATTATCGGTACAGCATTTGGGTTGTATATTTCCGTATAGACAGGAAGGTTCTTCAGTTCTGCTATAAGCTGGTAATAAAACATGAAAGTATTTTAGATAAATGTTTTACATAGAAATTTAATTCATCAAAATTCATTATATTGAATTTATCGCATTTAATTTTAACTTTTTTTCTTGCCGTGATGAGGAAGAGACTCAGGTGTTAAACGGCCCGATGTCATAATTAACTCGGGCCTCCATCAGCTTTTACATAGAAAGCGCACACTGTAATTTCAAGTCGTTCAGTGGTATGCATGGTCTTATAGAGATGTATAATTAAGCCATCTCTTCATCTAAATGCCCACCTCTCCTGCCATGTAGTGCACCTTGCTAACAAACAAATGAGGCTTTAGCGCCCGAATAATGACGGCATATCCATCCGAAATTAAAATTGTGAAGAGACCCTCATCATTATGATGATAATGATAAATAATAGAAAATATATCACACGCATAAATAACTGAATATTGTAATGTCACACTGTACTAGATGACACGTGGCAGTCGGACGATATGTTTTGTTTATCGGGAGCAGAAAAGTATATGTTGCTGTGTGGTAATGACATCTATCTCTATCGCACTTGATATATTTTTTTGCATCACACGTTTTTTTACGCAATATTTTACGGATGTCATATTTTGTGAAAAATATTAACTTTTAGAATTTTAGCTCGTGTACACAACACACTGACAACGTCGCGGCCCGACGCGCCGACGTCATAGTGAGATTAGGCTTGGCTAATGAGGAAAGTTTCAACGTGCCACTAGCAGAGTGCTTATATCTATTTTTACACTTACATCATTGATAATAATTCATTAGATATTAGTAATAATATAGTACCTACATTTCTAATACTAGACTTTCCAGCTTGGGCCAAGCCAGCAGATAAAGTTGACAATGCGTTGAAATTTAATGGAAAATATTCCAAGGCTGTGTTCCATAATGATACCACTCCAAAATCGTCATCTTTTTGGCGCAGTTCCCAAAATACTTCTGTAATCTCTGGTGACTGGAGTAAATCTGAACAAAGATTCATGATACCAGGCTGCTGACTCAATGTACCATCTCCATCAAACTTATCACAGAGATTGTTCAAAAGTCGAAACATGCGATGTCGTGCAACCGTAGCGCATTTTGATTTATCCTGTACATAAGGAAATTGATAAAAGTATTAGATATATGCCTGTATTCTAAGTAGCCATGTCGGCGACATCAAACCGATCGACGGAAGGCCATAAGGTCTTTGACCTCGGTATCATTGGCGTTGAAAATATATCCACCTTGAGTCAATATAAAAAAAATTAAAATAATCCTGTGACTAAACTACTATACTTATATACAACGCCAGCCCAACAACGAGGCTCGCCACCCGTTTCATTTTATCTTCCGGAGGCAAACATTTCTTCTTTAAAAAAACTGGGTTAAGCCAGATAGGCAATGTTGTGTTATGTCAAATGGAAATCTGTAATCTCTGCCTAGTTTCTGTAGGTGACAGTACTTATATGTATAGATGTATTTAAGATAATAAGATATAAAAAAATACGTACTTTTATCACTTACCGAAAATACAGAACTGTTTACCATTTGGTGCAAGAACTCAAAAACTCTCATTCTGAGTGCAGTAGCACCATAGTGTTGATACTGACTTTCAAATAACTTTGAATGTTCATTACTCTAAAATAAATCATAATATATTATCAATGAGCCGCACCCAAACAAGTAGCACTTATTCTATCTCTCCAATTGCAGATTATTGATACTCAGTTACAGTTACCCTGATGACTCATTATGAAGGAAATGTATAAACTTTAATCTATTTGTAATTATACAACTAAGAAACAAAGTAGGGCAGCATTACAGAGTCTACCATCTCATTTCGTACTGTGGGTGTCACAATAAGTCTACTTAGTTAAATGGTAGAATAAATTTTAAGCAATTTCTTGAATATTGTATGCAAATGATGATCTAAACGGGCATATACCGACAATATTGGCAAAAAAATAAGGCTAAACTAAGGGAACACGCAACCGACGAGCGTTTAAAAAGGCGAAAGATGTGGGTCTGATGTCAAATAGAAATCCCCAATCTCTACCCTTTGGTGTCTATGACATGCATTAGTGTTTATTTATGCTAATTTAAAATTCTATGTAAATCTATCTAAATCTGTTCCAACATACAGTATGTTGGAACGGATTTAACTTAAAAGCTGTAACCATTTTTAAAGAACTTTTTTTTAATATGTTTACTATGAATCATCAATAAAGAGAGCTCTTGGAACAACATTGTGATCACACTGGCACGGACAGCCCCTTGTAGATACCTCTACTACTTTACCATGCTATGTACATCCATTACCAGCAGTTATTTCACGGAATGAAAATAAAAAGAGGAGCCTATGAGACTATTCATTGCTTTTTAATTCTTTATTTGGTATGTATAAAATCTGTATTGCCCGTTTCTTCGCCGTCAGACGAACCTTATTATGAAACGGTAGAAGAATGTAAAAAAATGACAACTGACAAACTTTCGAATTTCTTATTATATTTATTTTATTTCATTTAAATATTTCTAGAAAAAAAGGTTCCTTTTAATAATAAAGAAATGTGGAAGAATTAGGTAGGAGAATAAATATAACTTATGCTCAAATAAAGAAATCCAAGGAGATTGTAGTCTAATCTTGAAACAAAACTTTAATAGAAAACTGCCTGTTACCAATGATTATACAAAAGTACCAGACAGAATACTAAACTAACAGGTGCTCTCCAACAAGCTTTACATATTAAGTGGCAATAAGTAGGTTATTTTGCAAGATACACAGACAATAGATGGATCAAAACAATAAAAAAATGACAATTATAAAAATTACAGAAAATCCTCAAATGTGATGATGACTTATATTACAATATACTTTTACTAGGTGGTAGGCTCTTTGTCCGTCTAGGATTTGTCTGGGTAGGTTTCCATTTTGCCTATTTTTGCTGCAAATCAGCACTGCTACCACTATTAAGTTCCAGTTTGAAAGGTACACTAAGCCAGTGAGTGTTACCGGCTGTGAGGCATTTCATCTTAGCCCTCATGGGGATCTGTAACTTCCATCGATTGAAGGGCTTCAGTAACCACTTACCATATAGTGGATTGTTCGTTTGTATGTCATCACAATCCAATAAAAAAAACTTACCTGAAGAGTTAATATCATCCATGTTATGAGCATAGCACTGTGCTCAGGAGATAATTCAAGTTTTGTAAGCTCACTTTCTATTATGTCTTTAGTGTTTTCCATCCAGCTGGATATATTTTTACTAAAAAGAAAACATCAACCTTTTCTTTTATTACTATTCAGCAAATTATACAGCAGTGAAATCAGTAAAACTATTTGGTCAGGAAAAAATACTTACATTTTTTCATGATCACATATCACTATAAACATACAAACTTCCATGTATGTAATTTTTAGACAAGCCTCTCTGTGCCTTTCTTCCAGCAATTCATGATAACTTTGATTTTTCCCAAAACTATGCTTTCTAAATAACTTCAACAAATCAATGAATTGTGATTCATAGAATGTCTCTTCATTTCCAATCAACAACAGAGTTTGCAAGAGAGCCAGTTGCTCTCTAAGATTTGCCTCGGCCCATTCTTGTCTTATTGTTTCACTACCAAATTCACTTTGAATTTTTCTTGATGGAGGTGCTTCAGACAATAATTTTTCAAACTGCTTAATTAGGGATGTTTTCAAGTTTTGCATACCTATATCATTTAATATCCTGGTAAACTGCTCATTATATTTGTGATTCACATCAGACCTGAATTGAATGATATATTGCAAAAGTTTGAGAAGAAACAATCTCTCGGCATAATAAAAGTGCCAAACATTTGGTGAGAGGAATGTGGGTCTTGTGTCAACAAATGCAACATTTTTCAAAGCATTTGCTGGGGTTCCATATGAAATGTCACAAAGATAGTGTTTTATTATTTCCCATATTTGAAAGCAATTTACATCCTGGAAGTAAAAAGTGATAATAAATAAGCATATTTCAAATAAGCTAAAAAGGGTCAGGGATTGTGAGCACCTTATCTTTCTCCAAATGAGAAATTCACCAGCATGGAGTGCACCCTGCTAGCAAAAAACTTTGCTCTGGCGACTGAATGATGATATAAATTCTATCACCATTCAGTCGCCAGTCAATCCTAAGACAAAATCCAACCGAATTTACTAAATCCAAATCTCACAGACTAGTTATGTGGTGCTTTCCAACTTCACTAATGCATGGGTACCAGCACTGTGCTCACAAATCCCCATGCCCAGTGTGGTAAGCATGAAGAAACCATCCAAGAAATGTATGCTGGCTTTGGCAGGCATTTTTTTAGAGGCCTATGTTCAGCAGTGGACTAATATAGGCTGACGTAGTATATATATATTTATTTAAGCAAAGGTTTACGCTGCTCAGCAACTGTGTACATATTTTGCATGTAACATAACCTTACCAACCAATACATTTTTGTTTTATGGGAAAGGTGGCAAACAAGCAAGTGGTTCACCTGATGGTAAGTGATTACCGTTGTCAACAACACCAGAGGTGCTGCGGAAGCGTTGTCGGCCTCTAAGAGTATTTGGGAGATGGAAGGGCGAATGAGGAGAGGGATGGGGAGGGGGAGGGGGCCTCTGGATACCTCACTTACCGAACGAAACGCAGAAGCATAAGATGCCTCTACTTCACGCCGGTATTCTACGAGGTCGTGGTACTAACCCGGTTGAGCCAGACCATTCGAGCAGCTGCAAAACCGCCGTTTGGCTCTACCACGTTTGAAAATTTATTTAATTTACTCATAAAAATAAATGTTTTTGGTCTGACATTAAACATAATTCTCTAAGGTGTCAATCAAAATTAAATAATTTTGAAGATTAATAACATTGTACGAAACAGAAAATGTATTTCATAAGATGCTTTTAACAACTACTGTATACAAAATCCAATCTGAAAAATATAATAATCATTATATAGGTAAATAAAACATATTAACAGTAATGCAATTATATTACGACGAACTACGTCGTAAAATTAAACTAAGACACCTTCATAAAATGTTGATTGTTTGTAACCAAAATTGTTTGTAGTTACTTTTGCCCACCTCTTGTAATTTCAATTCTAAAACACATTTTAAGCATTTGTGATTCGTGCATTAAACTTAACGTACCATGTAATTCTGTAAAGTTTGCACAACGCTGAGAAGCTTTGTTTGGTTTGAATGCTTGGTCTGCAATTGGTGGAACTCGTCAGGTTCTTTTCCTTTATAACTGGCCAGACCATGTCGTAGTCCTTCAACAACTTCTTTTGTGTATACTGATTCTATTTCTTCCTTCGTAAGACTTTGGGACGTTGTCCAGCGCCATAAACACTTCCAATAACTGAAAAAAAAATTCGTTAGTCACAGGGTATGTATGTTTTACATAACGTATTAAAAGACGATTAATATTATATCTTGCGAACATACCTTGTTTTATAAGATGACATATTCAAAGTAAAAAATTAAGCGGCCGTTCTTGTTTTCTGTTCTGTTTTATTTACGACCGCCACATTTTTAGGTTAAAATTAAACAGTCGTTGACACAGTGACAATGTTGCCAACTTTTATTTCATAAACATACAAGCAGACAGTGTTGCAAAAACAATGATCTGTTATTCGGTAGATTTGCCATTTAAAATACGGAGAATTCTGTATTTATATAATATAATGATGTATTTATTAGCCTTTTTTTTTTAATAAAATCGGGATTTATAACGGATTTTTTTATTTTTACATAACGTAGAACGAAATAAAACTGTGAAATAAAACTATTTACTAGTCTTGACACTACATATTTACTATACCTACGTTTGATGTTAATAAGTGGTAATATTTTGTTATGGAGAGGATTTTTTTTTTCATTATGTGTATAATCAATAAAGCATTCAGTAATATTATTACATGAATTTAATGATACGTTTAATCATCGGAATAAGATATGACTTAACTGGAATAGCCACATTAATCACAAGATCAACAAGGCCAGCATTACGTTCTGGAAATGTAAAAGGATGATAGGCAAGCGCTGGGGCTTGTCACCAAAGATTATCGTGTGGCTGTACAAGATGATACGGCGTTCTAGTGTGGTGGACAAAAACCAAACGCACCACAACTACAAATAAGCTTCAACGATATCAGAGACTAGCCTGTATGCTGGCCACAGGCTGCATGAGAACCACCCCCACTGCAGCTCTGGAGGCTATGCTGGATCTACCGCCGCTACAGCTGCTAATAACGCAGGAGGGAGCGTTGGCTGCCTTCAAGCTGAGGACTTTGTATCTATGGAAAGATTGCAGGGTACCATACAGGGTGCATACGACTATACTTGAAGATCTGTATGCAAAATGCCGATCCTTCAAGCTACGTATGACAGGATCCCAAAACAATTTGTTTTTGACCAAAAGTATAAAATTCAACTCCACGAAGACCATCGTACAGAAGGTCTAGACCCGTGTGAGTTAACAATTTTTACTGGATCCATTCCAAAACGAATTCAGGTACTGGCTCCGGGACTTTCTCGGAAGATTTAAAGATTAAAATACAAACACCGCTAGGAGCCTACAACACTGTATATCAAGCTGAATGCTTGGGCATTATCAAGGCGGCTATTGCAATCGCCAGTAGGGAAGTAAAATATCACAATATTAGGATACTTTCCGACAGCCTGGTGGTTATACAGGCCCTCGACAGCAATGTCATAACGTCAGGACTCATATACGAATGCTACCAGCGCTTAAACGAGGTATGTCAATTCAACAATATAATCCTACAATGGATAAAAGGTCACACCGGTTCACGAGGTAATGAAGCGGCGGACGAGCTTTCCCGGGGTGGATCTGCTCGGTGCCCTATTGTACCGGAAGCCATCATCCCAATACCCTTTGGGCAATTTTGCACACAAATACGAAACCGCACCAGGAATCAGCATGCACAACTATGAACAAACCAAGTAGAATGTAGACAGGCTAGGGAGGCCCTTCCAACGGTTAATAATCGCATAACAAAGATGCTACTAAGCCTGAATAAGCCCCAAATTCGGATAGTAACTAGCACCATAACCAGACATGGATATTTAAAAAAACATCTGTTTACTATAGGTGTTACAGACAGCCCTCTACGCCGAGCCGTATGGAGGAGGAAGAAACGACGGGCCCAAGTCCTGTTGCAGTGTCCGACTGTCGCGGAATACAGGGCTAAGTACTTCGGCTCGCTGAGGTCGCTCCCCGAGGTCACCGGTAACTTTAAGGGTTTACTGAGTTTCCTTGAGGAACTTGGCTCGAATAAGTCATATTCCTGTGCACACGCAAAATACGCGCACAGTCGTGGAGTTGCGGATACCACCCCGACATAATATAACATAACATAACATAAGATATGACTTATATAAATACATTAGTCAAAATATTATAATATTACTTGTAGAATATACTCATATCAACTAATATACATAATATATATATATATACATATCCGATATATACATATATCGGTATCAATGCATCGCCGTCAAAATAGTGAACCCACGTTTCGTTAACGGTCACCAACACGTCGAAAAGATTCTGGTTCTCTAGATCTATTAGATTTTCCTTTGAAATGTCACTCTTCTAATTTTTTCTCTTTGCATTTTTTACAAAATTTACCATGGGGAATGTTCTGAGGAACTATGCGGATTGAACCCAGCTGCTGAGTTTCACAATCGTACATAGCGACAGAATTCGAAGTTCCATCGATACCACCTAGATGGTTGGCATTCCACCACAGTGCGTTTTAATCGAAGTTTTCTGCCACGCACTTCGACTTTATGGAATCAGCTGTCGCCAGCAGTATTTCCGAACAGTTACGACTTAGGGACCTTCAAGAAAAGAGCCTATTCCTTCCTTAAATGCCGGCAGCGCATCTGTAGCTCCTCTGGTGTTGTGGATGTTCGTGGGCGTCGGTGCTCACTTACCATCAGGTGAGCCGCACGCTCGTTTTACTCTTCTTCTATAAAAAAAAAACCTCTTGTTTTTTTTGTTCGTCTATCAACCGAGTTTAAAGAAAATCAACTTATGTCAACGAGTCAAAAAGTAGCTTGAGTTCCTCGAACTAAATAACTATCGATATCGATATCTAAATTCACACTCCTATCGCTTTGCCACATTTATTATGTCATATGTCATCGTAATTCGTAACCTTTGATTTTTATAATTTCCTTTGCTCGTTTCAGACTACTTTTCTGAAGCTACTATTATTTTTACTTTTGACATTAAAGTTTATTGTCGGGCTCATATTATTTGACTATTTAATCATCAATCTTTTGTAAAATGGCCCCAGCAGCGACTGCAGTTAAACCAAAACTTGATGATGATCCCATTGGAATCAGAGCAGTTCTTTTAGGACCTCCAGGGTCAGGTAAAGGAACCCAGGTAATACTTTCTAAATTCCTTATCATTCCGCAAATGTATTACATTGATCGTTTATTCGAAAAATATACAGTTATGTATAGATACATATTAAGTAATCCTTCATTGGTCGCATACAACAATCATATTCCATGAAAAAAACATGTGTTTTGTGGTCAACTAGGCTATCAGCTAGTTATATAATCAGAGAGAAGATTAATGTGTATGTATCACTTTATTATCTCCAAAATGTATTACTATAAACAATCAGAATTAAAAATATTTTATTATTTGATAATGCTTCTTATTATGTCTTTTACTAATAACCAGTTGTAAACCTACTGAACACAACAACACAACTCAAGCTCATGTCTGTAATTCCTCATGAGGTAGTTAAAGGTGCTTATACTTCCTACAGATCTATTAACAGCTGCTTTGTGGAAGCTGCATTAGAATCTATTATCCCTTTCTCCTCTCCTGCTCCCCACTATTTCTTTATCTGAGAAAGTCACACTAAATATAAATCCCTAATCTTACTAGATAGGATCACTGGTTAAAATATTTAAACACTGAGAGCACACACTTCATGGAAATCCTTTAATTACTACAATTACTTGGATAAGTTGATCTTCAAATCATACAGTTGGAGAAAATATATGTTCAGGCTGATGGAACAAATTTAAATTTTTTTAACAAATTTTCTTGAATTTTTAGTTTAGGTTATACAATTTTTGATCTTTTGCTACAAACCAATTTTTATTTACTTTGTATAAATTAATTTGCTGCCTCTAACTAGTATGTCCAGCCAGCTCGCTATGTCAATCACAATGTCAATCATGCATGTAGCTCATCATATGGTAGACAGAGGTGCTAAATCTCCTGCTGACTATGTATAGTTATACCTTAAGGGAAACCTCTTACTATATTTATATCTTATACCTTAAGCTTCTCTAGCATTGACACCGCCTTAACCAGTAATGGTGTGAGACAGGATCCTCAACATGCTTCACAATATAATATTTGAGTATTGAGAATTGCAGGTGAGCCACAGGCTGCTATTCTGGCTAAAGGCTGCCCACAGGAGGGTGTACTACCACTGCTTTTGTGGAAGAAGGTCATAAATAACCTTATAACAAAACTAAATGCTAATCACTCTTTCACAGTAGGATAGCTGACTATCTAGCAATATTAATTACAAACAGATATGCTAGTATGGTTTGTGACTTCGTGAAAGCAGCTCTGCATATTGGAGATCACTGGGAGAATTGACTATCAGCAAATCCTAGCAAAACTGAAATCATGTTGTTAAACCATAATCAAATGCTGGACAGGCACTGAACTTCAGCTGTCACCACCACAATAAAATGCTGAATAGCAAATTAAACTAGAACAGCCAACAAGGCAAGTACCAGGCAATGCAAAAAGATGATTGGCAAGCGCTGGGGTCTGGCAACTAAGATTATTCTTTTGCTTTGTATAAGATGGTTATTAGACCAATGATATCCCACGGTGCTAAAGTGTGATAATAACAAACTTATCACTGCCGTTAAAAGCTATAGTGCTGTCAGAAACTGGACTGTATGGCGGCCACAGGCTGCATCAGAACCACCCCTACTGCAGTTGTGGAAGTTATGCTGGATTTGCCATCTCTGCAACTGTTTGTACAACAGGAAATGACGATCTCTGGAAAGACAGCAGTATCCCCTATGGGATCATACTCGGAGATCTATTTGCTGAGTGCTAAGTGTGACAAGATCCAGTAGCAATTTTTTTGAGATAAAATACAAATTTTAATTCCGTGTGGACCACCGCATAGATGTTCTGGGTCTGCTTGAGGTCAGTCAGGTCCTGGATCCAGGACTTTTTCAGAAGACTTGCACATTGCAATAAAGATATCACTAGACAACCATAATAACATGTTCTAGGTCAAGTGTATGGGTATCATCCAGATGGCAATAACAATCACCAATAGGAAAGTAAAATATAAGGATACTATCCGACATCATAGCTATGTTACTAGCCCTGAACAGCAACATTGACAACAACTCAAGTCTCATATATGAATGCTTCCAATTTTTAAATGAGGTTGATATACCATACAACAGTATAATCCTTTAATGGAAGATCACAGTGGTTTTAAAGTAACCAATGCAGCAGATGAGCTTGCTTGAGGTGGTTCTAATCAGTGTTCTATAGGACCAGAACCCATCATCCCACTCCCCTTCGGGTTTGTCCATGCCTTAATATGTAACCATACTAGAAACCAGCAATGCTCAACTATGTTTAAACCATGCAGTGTTAACAGCCTAGAAAGGCCCTAACGACGGTCAACAGTTGTATAACCCAAAATTACTACAATGCCTGAACAAACCTCATATTCGGATAGTATCCAGTGCCATAACAGTAGATGGATCTTTTAACAAACATCTGTTTGCTATAGGTGTTATGGACAGTCCTCTGAGCAGAATATGTATGGAGCACGAAGAAACGGCGGTCGACGTCCTGCTGAAGTGTCCGACGTTCGCAGTATACAGAGCTAAATACGTCGGTACACCGCGGTCTCTCTCCGAGGTCGCCGGTAACATTAAAGGTTTCCTTGAGGCTCTATCTGGGTTGGCTCGAATAGATTATATTTCTGCCTACACGCTAAACACTCGTACAGTTGTGGAGTTGCAGAAACCGGCCCGCCATAACATAACATAACGCTATTTGTAGTTCACCTGCTAGATGCACAATTTGTTTGAGTACATTTATGTTCAGTTAGAGAAGACAACAGATTGAGAGAGCAACATTTAAATATGAGCTGAGCCTGTTATATTGTTTGCGCGAATTGTCATTCATGTTAATTCATTTGACATACCATATATTTCTGATGAAACAAAAGCTGGATTTCAAAAAGCTAAAATCTAACTTTAAAAAATGTAAAATTTTAGCTTTTTGAACTTTAGCTTTACTCACTCACTTATTTTAAAAAATGTATAAATATCATTTTATAACCAAATATTTATGAATAAAAATATCATTTTAATGACCAAAAATAATCTGGTACATCAGTACCTTTATTTTAAACCACTTTTAATACTTTTAATTAAACGGTTATTTTCACTATAACTACAATCTAAAACTTCATTTTGCCGTAAAGCCATATTTGGATGGTACCAATAACGCTCGATGCATTTCCACACTGAATGGTTAAACTATGGTTTGTAACTGCAGGTCATGTAATTTTAAATCGGTTTGTCGAGCAGTGAGAGGTCCTGCGTTAGTGAGGTCTTTGCTTGCTAGGTGGCTCTAAAACCGAGGGATTATTTATGGAGGCAAAAGCCCTACGGGTGACGTCATTTAATTAGCCGTGACGAGACACTCTGCCGGCCGGCAAGAAAGCCAAAAAAAGTGCCCTTGGAGGCTCAACTCGTCTACATAGATATGATCGACGGTCCTACTTGGGTTTCTACCGCTATGTGTAAGCTTTTGCCATCAAGTAATGTACCAAGATGACTTGGTAGATCAGTAAGCTGCACGCGACAAGCTTCACACTCTCTACACGCTTTGTACATGTTTCTTCTTCTACAACTCGCCACATCTTATACGCAAGGTAGCTTGAGTCCAGCTGGATGAGCTTAAAGATAAATTTTGAATCTTCTCTAAAGCAGTTTTGAGACTTAAGGATAATTTTTTAATAATCATTTGTACATATGTACATTTAGGCACAAGAACGCAATATTTTAATAAGTTTAATGGCAATATAAGAAATAAGAATATATCATCATTTAATATGTTCTAACAATAAATTTAAGTTTTTATAAGAGGCGCCTAGGAGGTAAAGCGAATTGATGTTTTACGAATGGAAAAATATTGTTAAAATTTTGAAATAAAATATATTGATTAGAAGTAGACAAACGATCAGAAGAATAAAGAGTCCAGATTTGTTATTTAATTCACAACAACAAAAACCTAAAAGTTTTTGAATTTGATATTGAAAAAGGCTTAAAACAATTGTTATAATATAAAAGAAAATTTGCAGACCACAATATAATTTAACCTTCTTTTATTTTCTTTGCAGGCACCTCGTCTTAAAGAAAAATACTGTGTATGTCATTTATCAACTGGAGATATGCTGCGTGCGGAGGTCGCCTCCGGGTCGGACCTGGGTCGGCAGCTAAAGAAAGTGATGGATGAGGGTAAACTTGTCTCCGATGAAATGGTTGTTAACATGATAGATAAGAATCTTGATCAGCCAGAGTGTAAAAATGGATTCCTTCTTGATGGGTTTCCGAGGACTGTGCCACAGGCTGAGAAGGTATTTCTCTACACTAAATTATTTTTTAAACATATTCTTTCATGTATTTATGCGAACTAATTTAATGTGTAGTACATTTGAAATGAATTTGTTTTTACGGATTTTATCAAGTTTAATTTTTAATCTTTAGGTTGTGTTGTGGCTCAAATACTATGAGCACCTTCTGCATAGAGGGCCAAAATTAATAACGAAAAGCAGAAGGTAGCCCGAGTTAACTATGACATCAGTACGTCTGACACCACAGTTCCTGTGACCACGGGTGTTGTAAAACAATCGGGAACATAAAAACAAAAATTAAACGCGACAAAATCAGTAAATGATAGTTTAATTTCAAATATTCTGCTTGCTTTCTTTTGTGAGTGATTTTGACTAAACTAGTCAAGAGTATCTACTCTCATATTCAGGTGAAACGTAAAACGAAATCTACCAGTCTACTTGTCCCATAGGAGTTGTAATTGTTGACTAAGTGTAAATGCCTAGTGTACCTAGTACTAGTAAAAGACAGGTTTATTAAGGTGCAAGTCGTTAGGGTGAGCATACGAAGGTGTTGGGTGTAATTGTATTGATGATAATAATGTCCATGAATGTTTTCATTTATAATAATATTAATTTTAAGTTATTAAATAACTTAATGTATCATAAAAAAAATTCGTTTCATTTATTTCAGCTTGATGATCTCCTGAGCAAGAGAAAAACTCAACTTGATGCGGTAATCGAGTTTGGTATTCAGGATAGTCTCCTTGTGCGGCGTATTACTGGAAGACTGATCCATCCGTCGAGTGGCCGCAGCTATCACGAAGAATTTCACCCTCCAAGGAAACCAATGATTGATGATGTGACGGGGGAGCCACTGATGAAGCGCTCCGACGACAATGTTGCCGCTCTAAAGAAACGTCTCGCCACATATCACGCACAGACAGTACCACTTGTAGATTACTATATGAGGAAAGGCCTCCACTGGAGAGTTGATGCATCAAAATCAGCCGAGGAAGTCTTTAGCAGAATTGATAACATTTTCAAAAGCCGTACTTTCAGCAGGGAAAGATCTTCTCTATAAAAATATCACTAAGCGAAAGTGTTTTTGTACAAATCTTACCTTTTACTATGTGGTTGGGTTGATGATTGTGTTGCTGTATTTTCTGATAATTATACTGGAATGCTGTAATAGTTAAACCTATTTTAGAGACTATTTTTTCTTGTATAAATGCAGTAAAAAGTGATCTTTCATAATTTCTGTTCATTTTTTTGGAAAGAATATTATAAGGAGTATTGACGTGACATGTAACAGCTCTAGTTTGAGCATTGCAATAGAAAGTCCATGGGAGCGCTAACAAAAACCCTATCATAAGTGTGAGTTCGGCATATTTGGATGGGGTTATCGCCGACAATCAGTCGCACGGGACTCGTCTGTCAGTCAGGTCGCCACACGATCGGTGTTATCCGATATTTTTAAATAAACTATAAGTTCGTGTGGACGTTGATGTAACAAAAGTATGAAAACATTATGCGGGAAAGCGATCCGTTACCATTCCTATAAGTAACCCACCACTTAAGTTAGCCCACCGTTATAATGTAATACCTAAAATCTTTCAAACCACGTTTCTGGGTCACCTGCATCCATGGATTTCCCGTAACACAGTGCAGGTTGTCGCTCCATCTTATTGGGGGTCGTCCTTCACTGAGTTTGCCTGTACGAGGTTGCCACTTGAGAACATTTCTTCTCGAGCCGCTGTCAGTTATGCGAGCTATGGTGAATCCTAGATCTGCGGATATCTTCGTTTATTTCTCACATAGAAACACCATCTATAGCTCGCTCTCTGTACCGCAAGTCATCACTGGCAGCACTTGTTGTCCTAGTGAACATGTCCGGTTCGCAACAAGGTTAGATTTGTCGTTCAACATTACCTCATGGCAAGATTTACGATCTCAGATCTAATAAAAGTAGAAGCCTGTAAGTGCTCACTGCTGGGCAAAGGCCTCCTAAGTACATTTTTTATTATTTCTCAGACATGCAGGTTTTCTCAAGATGTTTTTTTTGCCGCCTAGCATGTGGCAAATACAGCACTTAAAACAAATTGAGAACTTATTTCTTCGAAGTCCGTCAATTAATTAAAAGGTCAAAACTCTGATTTCTGGTCGATGACAATCAGCTATGTAAATAAAAAAAGAATCATAATTTAAGATATTTATTATAGACTAATTAGGATACGATGTAGAATAAAGGTACCAGTTTTTAAGCTCGAATAAGGCAAAGTCATACTACATCTCATTCAATAAAATTTTCGACATAATTTCTTCTAAGATGGACGTCGAACCGGCGCTGAAGTACATTCTTTTATGGGTTTCCATCGGTGTGTTTTGCATATATTTTTAAAACACCCTTATTACTATTATAACCATTAAAAATTGTAAGTATTCATTTCACTAAAATTTTACACAATTAAAATTTACAAAAATGCACATATTACTAGATTATAGAGAATACTACTTCTAATAATCATGTCAGTAAATACTATTAATACGTGCGGGGTAATACTCTTACGGCATAGACAATCTGCGCAGATATACTTAACCTTACCGCAGGCATACACCACCTGCACTAAGTTCAGCGTTTGAAAATGAACATGAACATTGTTTTTAAATTTATATAATATTATTTGCGATCTGATCATAGTATTTTACCATAGTATAAATGCGAGTATTCTGCAAGTGTAAGAAACATTAAAATAATTATATAGAATGCATTAAAACGAAAATAAGTTTCTATAATAGATTGCCTTGTACAGTAAGATTAGTCAGAACACTATGAAGTGGGGTTTACTATAAGGTTTATTAGTCCACATTCAATACGAATATGGCCTAAAGAGATCAGTGCTCTACAAAAACATTTTACATTTTACAAAATACATCTCTAGGATTTTCACAGCCCGCTATATTAATTTGAACATTTTAACAGGTAAACAGAGGATTCATGGCTTCTATGCTATATAAATGGAGGTATTTATGTTCTTAACTACAACATCGAAAGGATCGGTTTTACACTTTATTTATATTTAATGTTTGTAAATGTAAACGACGAAATGTCACACTCTCGTTAAATTGTAACTTTTTTCTCCTCTTTAAAAAAAAATATAAGGCCACTATGGGATTACTCCTGTGACGAGAGGGTGCGTACACATACACACTCATAAATTAGACATTCACAAATAGCCAAATCTGGAACAATTATTTATAGGCCATACAAATGTTAGTTCCGTGCGGGAATCGAATCTGCGACCCATAGTGTTGGTGCCCAAACCTTATCAGTTGTGCATACAACAACAAACAAAACAAATTTATAACACGATGTAATTTATCTTTACGTCGTAATAGATATATATATATATATATATCTATTTTTAAGAGAGTTATATATATAAATAACTCACTTATTTTTGTTAATTAAGAATCAAATTAGGTAACCTACACTAATACAATTACGGAAATTATCCTTATATTTGCTAGCAATATTATCTTTCTAACTTATTTTAATACCATCGGATTTAATATTAAGAAAGTGAACTACTGCATCAAATATCGTGAATTCTGCTTTTTTTTTCCCTATAACTACAAGAACGTCTCTTAAGTTGCTAAGGAACTGTTCATTTTCTTATGATATAAACCTATCAAAAAACGAAAGAAGTTAATTTAAAATCTATAATGTGCCCACGCCTATTTGTTTTTAATAGAATAACTAATTACAGAAAAATATGTTTGAGTTAACCAATCCTTTTTGAAACAAATAGAACTTTATTGTGCAGATGGAATGAAAAAAATTCATAACATTTAAATGATAGGTGATCTGAATTATTTCTCATAAGAAATGTGCGACTATAACTATTCATTAAATTTTGAATAAAAAAAAATTGCCTAGCTTTTTAAGTTGCCTCATTTATAGACTTGCAGACATGTAAAAATAATACATAAATTGCATATGAACAACCACCCAGAATCGGAACAATAATTTGTACCCCATGCAATGTTTTTTCCGTATAAGAATCGAACCGGTGATCTGCAGCGCCGTGGTCACTTAGGCACTGGGCCACCGAGCCGTACTTTGTCTGTACTGTTCTGTCAACTTTTACTTAACTGTAGACTGGGTTTACTTACTGGTTACAGATTGTCCCATAAACGGTTCTTAGCCAGCTGCGTCAATCAACATCCACTACTTTAACCCGGGGCTACTTGCGTAACTCGTTACCATAACAGCGATCGGTTACAATTTGAAGTTACGATAGATTCAATATTTTGACAGATTACGTCAGAGGCTTGTTTTTATTAGATTTATAGTTTTTTAAATTTTGCCAAAGTCAAGTCAACCATGGGAAGTTTCGGCTGTGTGCTGTTTACGGTTACCTCTAAGTGGGTACTACTAGAGTTACGAAGTAGAAGGGTAGAGGGGTCTTCGACGTTGTCTTCGTTCGTTTTCTTTCTATTTGCCGAGGTTTTTCTACGTTGCATAGTAAGTACGAGATTCCCACTTGAAAATTATTATATCCTTAACAGCTGGTTTGTATCAAAATCTCGATTGACAGACAGTCAAATAAATTGCACGACATGTAAGTTGAAGTCAAAAGAGTACAAAATTAATTAAAATTAAAATAATGTTGATAGCGGTTGAAAAATCAAATTAAATATCTGCAAAATAGTGTGTGAATAATGAGGTGAGGTTGATTAAAATAAAACTCAAAGAAAATGGACAACGTCCGTGTAATTGGGATTGCCTCTCTAGGGGCTTATCGACATTTCTTGATAGAATTTCTTTTTCCTTTTTTTCACAAAGAGACAGATATGACGATTTAAGCATTTTATAATCAAATAAAATAGGCACATCTAGTTGACAATGAAATGGGATGATCTGATGCGATGATAATACGTTCGAAGTATAAAACTATAAATAACTGTTACAAAGACAAAATAAATCACACCGACTAGCATAGAATTAATACTTATGATATGCTTTAAAGAAAATATGTGCTGGACATAGGTAATTTCATTATATAAATATTTTATATTCAAATTCATTTGATTATTTTGTTTTCATTCATGAACAAAAACTCTGACAAGTATTTTACAATAAATATGACTTGATATGAAATCGATTTTTTTAATAACAGCTAGTTTGCTTACCACAGATTAAACAGGCACATTCAATACACAATAGACAAAAACAAACTTAAGGATAACAAAAACAAAAGACGTGAGATACTGTCATGGTGAACTTAAAAGTAAGAGTTTATAAAATCAACTAGCGTCATAATAAATAACTAGAATTAAATAAAGACGTTGATATTTACATGGGAAAAACACAAATCCGTTTTCGGCTGTTTAACAACTCCTACGCCACTATATAATATAGCTTTGGAAAATCGCAACGTTAACGGACTAGACCTAACACTACTTTACAATAAAGCTTCATTAGAACATTTACATACCTTTAACATTGTTATTGTTATATTGTAAATTGTTTGACATTGACAATAACCAAGTAGGGTGAAAGCTTTATGTTCATTCTACTAAAAACTTTATACATGATTTCATAACATGTTTTTTGATCATATCCTTAAGGTAATCCAATAGCAATTTTTTTTTTTGGAAATACAATCAATTTTTGATCGAATCGATCACTACTACAATTTGCGTTCACATAGAAACAACATCAAACGAAAACGAAAGAAACAATTTAGACTATTTGAACATAATTTTACACTTATATTTTGCGTCATCTAATCGCAAACAACAAAGCCCGCCAACTACCATGGCGAAAAGGCGCGAAGCATGTTAGCTTGTTAGTGGTCGTGCAGGCGGTCGTGCGAGCGGCTGGAGGAGCGCGACGTCTTGCGCTGGTCCAGGTACGCGGCCGGCGCCCAGCCCTCGCCCAGTCCGCCTATAAACCGACAAGCCACATTTAAATAAACACTTTGTTTGTTTTACCTTCACAATTATTAAAAAAAAAATTAAATCAAATAGTACGTATGGGAACGACCTGAAAAGCGCCTATGTAATTCGCTTGTGCCAGTGAAGTTCAGAGGCCCATAATAGTACACAATTGTACTAATACTTAAGGCGAGGGAACAACCTGGGTATAGCAACTCGGGTAAAAATACTCGATAGTTTACAGGCAAGGCGCGGCACGCTCTCGTGAGGCGCTTGGACCATAGATAACTATACAACTTCACAACAGTCCGCTTGATGGTAAGTGGCTACTGCACAGCCCATAGACGCCAGCAAACTGCCACAATCTAGGAAGATCATAAATGCGTTTCTCTGCTGAGGACTAAGATGGAATGCCATACAGCCCATAATTATACTATACCTTTTAAGCTGAAACATAACAATATTTGCACTTCTTTTGGCGGCTGAAAAGGGTAAGAGCGTGATGTCTACCCAGACGACTTACGTTCTAAGCAGATAAGAAGTCAACCACCAGTTACGTACCTGGATGGCGTGTGTGACACCAGTTTGTTCCGAAAATCAGCACAGTACCGTAAAATACTTGTACCAGTGATACACACCTGAGAGGCGCACGTACCACCAGCCGGCGCAGCCGACCTTGAGCAGCTCGGCGTGCTGTCCCTCGCGCAGTGACACCTCGCTCGCGCCCACCGCCGTGTACTCTGACAGCGCCACGAGCGAGCACCCCACCACCTGTCCATGTGCACAAATTAAAACCCTAACTGATTATTTAACTTAAATTGTTTAACAAGAAATATTTTAAATTAAATCTCCGCATTTTGCGCTGACTATTTATTTCCTTAGTGATTATTGTTAAAAATAATAATTGTTAAATGTATATTTTTAAAGTTAAATGTCATAATAGACTCCCGATTTCCATTAATGTGCTGTGTTGTATCCGCAAGGTATTTTATACAAAGCTCGCGGACACGACTTTGCTCACGTGATGTACGAATTCATGTAATTTCATCATTTGAGACATTGCGATAAAATGAATCTAAGTTAGCCTCTGATTCATTATTTAATTCAATGCAGGGGGGGTATGTAATTACATAATTCCCCGGCTGCAGTTTTTTTTAAATAACAATTCGGTATAGTCAGACGAAGCGCAATATATATTAACTGCAGATTTTATTTATGAAAAAGGTTTATAAAAAACATTTAAAGTAATGAAAACTCTAATATTGATTTTAATTATATAAAATCAACAATGAATTTCGTTAAATTATGTCAAGAGTTTCAGGCGAAAATAATAACATTTTCACACAAATGTGACACCACATAGACATGCAAACATCCATCACCACAAATAAAGCACGTATAAGATAGCGTAGTATTAGTATAAAGATAAATTTATGTAGTATAGTAGTTTGAACATGTAATAAAGAATTTGAACGCCATAGTGAGTGACTTAGCAGTAATAGGTATGTTAGTAATAAATAGTAACCATAATCCGACAGGTTCCTAAGCCATGCATAATATAAATAAACCATTGCCAATGAAGAAGTAATAGTAGATAGTATTAACACGAGTAATGTATAGTAATAGTGTATATAGTGTAATGTGATTTCTGATAGCACGTATTCATATTAAATATTTTAGGTTGAAATAGAGAAGAAATTAATTTGAAATATTCACTTTTTACCGTTTCAATTTTGAGTACATATTGTTAACATATATTATAAGTGCATCATAAATTCTCATGTGGTATCGACGTAAGAATCTTCCACTCCCTTTCTTTCCGTGGGTTTCGTGAGAGGCGACAAAGCGAAAAGCCTTGTAAATCGCAATGGCGTTCGACTGATGGCGAGATAAGCATCTCGAAATATCAGACCAAAAATATGCAGACCGATGACGGGCAGCAGCGCCTAAAGTGAAAGTTATCTGGATAAGCGAATGCCAATCCGCTTGTTGAACGTGGCGATAAAGTTGTTAAGCTGTTAAGGTAAAGTAAAGTTATAATTTATACTTGCGATAGTTGTCACTAGGTTATTAATAATTTTATTATTAATAAAAGAAAATTAGATTATATCTATATATATATTTAGAACACTAGGCACCATTAAATTTAAATTAAAAAGAGTGTTTGCGTCTCTTATGAAGAAAATGGCTCTGCACGTAAGTGTAAATTTACCTATATTGCCATAAGTTCTGTTATAGATTAAAATGCATATCTTTTGTAAAGAAACAGTGTAATAATAATAAAACTTATTGTTCACATTTATCGTATTCGAACGACGTAGCGATTTATAAAATACAATTTTATTTTTTGGAAATATTTTTTGATTCAGTCCTTCCGAGTTATCTGGCTACGAATCTATGGATTTACGATTTACCATGAGAATTTAACAACTGCTAACTCTAAATATTTCTTGACAAACTAAATGTCTGAGTAACGTTTTGAGCAGACCATGTCTTTTAGTAACGACTGGTTATCTGGGCCTGATAATAGAGGGTCGCTACGAACTTTTATGGTCTTCGATAGAGGAATTGTAGGTGTAACTGTAGATTGTGCCATACACCAAACATACGGCTGATGATGCCTAGTTTTTAAAACGTCTTAAAATTACTGACGGCTTCATACCATCTTTGTGCAAAGCCATCGCTATAATTTTCTTTTCTTTAATGCCACACTTCATAATGCAATTTTATAATCACGGTGAAAAATCAAATGTGAAATGGCTGCAAATCGATCGAACATTCTTACAGAATAAACGCATTCCAAATACGAATTAAGAAAAAAGGAACCTTTTAAATTGTAACCTTTTTATGGCCAGACTAGTTATATCATTTGGCTCATTCTGACAGCTTCTGTAGTGTAGAGACTAAAAGATCTTGTTCTCTATTGAAATAAAAGTTGTCGACTATAGAAAAAACCGTTATCAGAGTAGGCGCAGGTACTTAACGCTTTAACAATACCCTACGAAATATCGATGAAGAGTCATCATCACGATCAGACTATTATATAAGACACAAAATATATTAAAACTCATGACATTTTTTTTAACAGAATTTGAGATGTTCCAGGCAGGGAAGCTAAGCGAATACCACTGAAAAGAAAGAGTCCCCTTAATGTATCAGGGGCTGTACAAAGAAAATGCAACCATTTCGAATATATTTTTGAACTTTACTACTACTAGTTTCTTGCATAAAATGTTGTTTATAATTTTAATTAATTTTTGTTTTATTATAGCTTATAGTAACTTTAAAATCTGACTTGCCTGAATACAATACAAGGTATATAAGAATTAGAACTCTTACGAGTAGAATTTATGAATCATGTAGAATGAAACAGAACAGTTCAACAATTATATGAAACGAAATTCAAGAACATATTTAATGCCGAATTACACTCATGCAGTAACATAGAACATTAATAGAAGCATTTTATTCATGTTATAAGCTGTGTAAAGTTAATCGAGCAAATGCTGCTAGCCCGAGTTATATCTTTGAAGATAAAGTTAAATTATTATTGCATTGCGGTAAATGTGGCCCAGTTAATTCAGTAAGCATTAATGGATATACCAAGTGTTGTATGAAATTCATTTTAGCTCTGTCGGCTGTATTATGAAATTTGATCTAATTTAATACAAAAAAAACATATTTATTACAAACACTATTTTTTTTAAAGCGAAGCGCATAATTAACATAATCGAAAAGCACACGAACAATGAGCGACATAACAAACAAAACATGACTTACACGATAGTTAATGTTCAGTGAAACAACTGAAATATCCACGTTACTTCGAAGTCTTTGGTTACTTTAAACTTTGGATATTAAATCAGTTTCTTTTCATTATGTACAAAGCCAGCACTGATTTTGAGCTCGCTAATGCTATTCTATCAGTACTGAGACACGTAAAACGTGGAGTTGGCTTGTGTGGAGCCCGAGACTGAAAAGAATTGTACCATTCTGTGTATGGTACCGTTGAGACCGACGGCCTCCGTCACCTGTTGAACAACACAACTTAGAGCATAGCGGCCATATTGAAAACATAACGCATGACAAGATGGCGTCACAAGATGTTACGTTTTTGGGTATGCGTAAGTCTTCCCAATAACATTTTACAGATTTTGCCTTATTTTGTTGTTAGGAAATTGCAGAACTAGCTATTTATATAAAGGAACTATAATTTCATAGGTTCTATAAGCAATGATTTGTGGATTGCTAAAATAAATATGCAGTGACAGCGTGATTTAAGATCAGACTATTGTGAAATACTATAACAATTACTGTTGCGCGTTTCAAAATTAGAAGCGCTAAAATTATCACTTGGTCTAGTTTGCAAAAAACTAAAATCAAAGTGTTAATTAATAGTGATCAAGTCTTTTTTTTCAGTACAAGGTTAATCCGGGAAGCGTTATGTGCGTTTGGATTGCCAGCCTCAATCATGCGCTACCCGGTGGCTATTTTGCATTCCTAAAAATACACTTACATATAAAAAAGTTGATTTCACTTCACTCAACACTGCAAACCCAAAATAAATCACAATTAGAAGACCCGTAATTAGCCAAGCTTTCCCAACAAAAAGCACTAAATAATCTATACCTATTGTTAGTAGACGTTATTATACATAATACAGTTAAATTATTATTAAATAAAAAAATTGTTAAACTGACAGTTTGCGTAGGTGGATTACACCACATGGACGCTTACTCGATTTGAAAAAAAAGAGAGCGTCTCCGTACGCATGTTTTTTGTAAACTGAATAATACTACAACATAAAATAAGTTCATTGTTTCTTATATTTTATTTATAAAATTTGACAAAATATTAAATATTTTAAATGAAGGTGAAATAAATCAGTTGTAAATTTATTCTATGGGTCCTTAATAGGCTACCAACCATAACCGACTAAGAAACATAAAGTTTATTTAAAAAATATTATCTTTACCAAGTAAAACATCTTGATAATATTTGCTAAGTGAATAACCAAAAGATTTATTTACTTTTCACAAGTGATAAAAAAACAAATAATCGTTTTCTGGTTAAATAGAACAACAATTGTTATTTTTTACCAAACATACATCTGAATCTTTAGAATTATAGTATTACAATAATTAAATTGTGTGTTTATAATAATTAAATTCTATTTATTTACAATCTATTAATAAAAAATCCAAATTCTAATTAAGATTACTGTGAAGAATAATGACAGCTGAAATACTTTAAGCCATTGGCTCGTCAGAACGATATGCAGATAACATTTAAGATGATAAATTACGAGATAATTGCGTGAAATAGAATAAGCCACCTCTTAAGTAGATGATATACGATTCATTTTTACGAATGGTATAGTAACCGGCACGAATTTTGATCTCTGGCCACACACAGCGGAAGCTAGCTAATGAATATGAAGTGTATCTTCACTACCTAGCTTTCGTTCACCAATAACACATGAGTGTGCTTCGGTTGTGTATTCATGAGCGTCAATTACTTAATGTATTTGTGTGTCTCATACTCCACACACAATTTAACAGATCTAGAAATCGCCTGTTGCACAAGTAAATGACAGCGCTCAAGATCCGTGCCGATCGCTACACCATTACTAATACTTAGACTAGACGCGCATGAACGATTTTACAATGAACCAATCACATAATTTGAATGGCACAATATCAGTGTTATATGTAAGGCTGTGCATAAATCGTCCGATGATCAAATCTGTAACCGTACCCGTCGCATCTGCTGGTATGAAATCATTCTTCTTTATCATCCTGTGTAAGGCCACTGCTGTCGTGTATGGAAGATTTGCCCGTACTCACGACGCCGGGCAGGAAGATTAGCGAGATAGCCGTGCCAATTATGCTCCCTTTTACTAGTTTGTGTAATTTGGGTTCGGCAAGGTCATGGCCGGTTTTAAAACTAGTTCAAAACCTTTGAGACTAAAGTTCTAAAGTTCGTGCAGTAAGTTTTCAATTTTCAATACCGAAGAGTTTCTCATGCGCGCCGAGCTAAGGAGTCGTTGCGCTGCCCCCTTTTTTGCGTAACTCTAGTGATAATCGTACCAGTGATGGGTTTCAATTCGAAGTTAAGCCAGTTTGACAGAGTACGTCATGGAAATAATATTCGATTAAACTAGACAAGTCTCTACGACGTAATCAGTCAAACTGTCTAATCCATCCAACTTCACATTGAAAGCGATCGTTGTTACGACTACCACCGTTGTGCAATAGGCTCGAATTCCCGAGTGCCCCAGTGTGGGGACGGTAGAGTAATATGGTGTGCACTGACCGGCGCGTGGTCGGCCTCGTCGTCGTCGTCGTCGGAGGGGTCGGTGGACCAGCAAGGCTCATCGTGCGCGCCGCCGGCCGCCGGCGCGCGAGCGCCCGTCGTCTCCCACGAGCTCGTCTGGATCAACGTCCTGCGCACAGACACTCAGTTCAGGATTTTATTACTTGGTAGAGCCCAGCGATGGCTTTTGCTGCTGCTCGAATGGGTAGTACCACGGACTCGCAGAATACCGACGAGAACCAGAGAGAGCTTATTTGGAATAACGTAACAGGCGGTAAGCCTGTCACCATCTTAGTGTTCAAGTCAACAATACAAAGCGTACACGTTTCGAAAAACTCAGTGGTATGAGCCCCCCACATAGAGGATCGAACTCAAGTCGCCTGACTCGTAACCCGAACGTCGGGGCTTTAGATAAGTATAGCAAAGTCAATTAAAAAAATAAGTATTGTAGGATACTTCTTTGGCTTTTGTTACTTTAACATGATTTTGCGTTAATTGTCAATTGTAATTGTAGGTTTCTATCCATCGTTCGCGTATGCTTACGCTTTAAGTCACTGTTTATTTTTATTTCTCACGCAATTATTTTGTTAAAATATTACAACCGACAAAATCTAAAAAGCAAAAGAATACCTTCACAGAGAAGAAGTGGTAAGAAACTCCGTGGTTTTTCTTTGTAGACCATTACAAACAACTTAATACCACTAACCTGTGATGCTGAGCGCCGTACTGCCGCACCTTCTCGCCCTTGAGTTCCTTGAGCTGGTCGAGTAGCACGCGCTTGATGCGCTCCACCCACGTGCGCTTGACGTCGACGGTGGGCGCCGTTATGGTGTGCACCTCCGCGCGCCCCTGCCGCCACACCTCGAACTTGCGTGGGTCGCCCTTCACCGACTCCGTTAATCCTATTTGTGACATCTGTGAAGTCATCCAAACAATTTGTTAGTCGTCTATTATAGTTTATTGACCGATACACATTGATTAGCGGTATTTTGTAAAAATAAAGTTTTATTCACTGTATTTATTATTCAGTAAATTTCTGACGACTTGCGTTACAGAGATAAGAACTGTCATTACCTGTAATACCACGTATGAACGTAGTATTACAATAGACTATACATTGTTGCAACACGTCATAAGTTATAAGATACTCTTATAATCAACGCACTTGTATTTTTAATGACAAAAAATTACAAAACATTGTCACAGCCGTCTAGAGACTCAATTGCGTTAAAATCCGTCGCTTGGCTCTACCACGTACCACATGATGTTACAGATCTGTCCGTGCGATGTCGACGCAGTTAGCCAGTAATATATAAAACTACGGTACCTCATTTTTGGGTGACGAGTCCTAACGTTAAGTTTTCTCACGGAGATTGTCATTAGATTTTTAAGCTTACTATTACGACACCTACGAACTAGTTTAAAGTAGCAACATATGAGTAACGCTGCAACGTTTTGTATAGGCCTTCGTTTATAGTCCTTAAAGATGACAACGCATCATCACCGAAGATGGGTGTAAGTATCCCTGGACTATAAAGTAAACTGTACACTCGTATGAAAAAACAAATAGTGAATAGAAAATTACCAGTAAATCGTGTTTGAAATGGTAGGTCGCTTTGTTGTGGCTGTTTTTAGTGCCTGGCTTGCAGAACAACAAGGCCTTCTCGTAGAGGAATATGTGCCGTCGGCGCGGTCGTATCCGGAGCCTCAGGTCGCGTTTGTTCTCCGACACCACCAGGAACGAGCTCTGCAGTAGTAACTCGCCTTGCTGGCTTAAGTCAATCTGATGGAATATTTAGTTGTTTAGGAATTATTATAACACACACAAACACTAAAGATGATAAAATTTTGTCAACGGTAAATTTTTGATTAAAAGTATGACACAGATCTTAACGTAATCCCAAACAAATATTTAATTTTTATATAGTACAAATATTATGAGAATGTCGCTCTGAAACCAGGCTTTGGGAGCGGTCTCTTAAGGGCAGTCACTTAAAACAAGTGATAGGATACGTAATATATCAAATTTTAATAAGAATAAGAAGAAATAACAATAGCAAAATGTAAAAAGAGATAACAACTTTTTAATTGTTACAAACAAAAATATCAAACACTTTTTGGGTCGACTGTGTACTGCTTGAAGTGAGCATTAATCAATCGTATACGAGCGACAGAGAGATCGTATTACGCTCAGCTCCCAATCCGCGGTAACCCCACTGCGCATGCGACAGACCTAAAAATGTCTATTGCGACATCATTCGTTGCAAACTTTGTTTTAAGTTAGCAAAGTAAAAAAATGGTGTAGTACGTTACAGTACATAAATAGGTAAATTTTAGTACAGAAACAAACTTACTGGGACACCAGTGATGGCAATCTGATGCATTGAGTCATTAACGCATTTTAGCACTACGAGCATGCAGTCAAGTGCCTGCTGCAGACCGGTGCTCATCGACCCGCATTCACTGTAGCGCAGTAAGTCCTGGAAAACCAACATTCACTGGGCGTTATGCTATTGAATTTGAACATATTTATCTTAATCCTTTACATTTTTATCGGTATTTATACCACTAATACTCCACTGATAGTAAATTTTTGTATAGTCTAGTTTCAACTTTGGGTGGTTTTTCAATTTTGCATTTTAAAATTTTCAATGCAGTCCAAAGGCATTAATACATAGGCTAATGAGCTTAGTTGAATTGAAAATCCTAAGCTCTAATGCAATAGATGCAATTCAGTGAAATCTAAAAAAGCTATAGTTAGGATATCTTGCCACCAACTATAGCTTTTTTTAATACATTGGACTTACAAACGAGGTAAGGTGGGCTACCTGGTGGTGAGTGGTTACAGCAACCCATGGACACCTGCATATAACTTCAATAGAACCCCAGAAATCTAAGATGGAATGCCTCTGCCTGAAATTATACCTTGTCTCTCGATACCCTTCAAACTGGAACACGATCATACGGTCGATCGAGGAATAAGAATAGTAAAAAGATAAATTAAACCAGTTCTTTGTTGCGCCTACCATATAATTTTACCACAGGTTGACTGGTAGAGAATGCCTATAGGCATTAAGTCCGCCTTTTGTGTCCTATATAAAAGAATACAATAAAGATTATAAATGATAATAAGTGTAAAGTATTTCCGAATAAAAAATGACTACCTTTAGCAACAGCTGATATTTGGTAATCCTCTGTACAGGCTTTAGTAAATACGCGGCCAGAGGCAGTTTGTGACCGAGGCGCTGCTGACAAGCCTGCAGGAACAAGTGAGTATCCACCAACGTCTCCCGGAGTCGCTCCGATCGCGGTATGTTTTGGCAGTAATAACTGTACAATCGGAAGAACGTCTCTCTCTAAAAATAAATAAAAATTTCATGGTTTTGTTAGAGGGCAATGACGTTCATAATTTTATTCTTAATTATACAGTGTACAGAATATGTTTTGCTAATTTCTGTGTTTATGTATGTGTACGATGTTCAGTAGTGCATTAAAAGGAGAGAAAGTCATATTAATATGCAGTAATTTAATGAAATTAATCTACCTAATTTCTGTGCTATGCTGACTAATGGACGAGGCTTTGGTACGGTTACGTGGTAGAGCTAAGCGCCTGCTTTTGCTGCTGCTCGGATGGCCTAGTACGACGGCCTCGTACAATACCAGCGAGAAATAGCGGCATCTTGTGTTTCTGCGTTTCGTTCTGAGAGTGTAGTAACCGGAGGCCCCCTCCCGCTCCTCACTCCCCAAATATTATTAAAGGCCGGCAACGCTAATGCAGCTTCTTTGTATTGCAGATAAACGTGGGCGTTTTCCATAAAAAGATTGTATAATGGCGAAAATTCTGTACAAATAACCCTAACCTCCCACAGATTAGTGATGTGGAGCAGTATCTCTAGTTCGAGGGGAAATTCGGTAGGCTTATCCATGGCATGCCAACTTTTGTTGGTAATTTAATATAAAGGTCCTTGTCCAGCAGTGGACATTAAACCAGCCCACTACTATCCACTACTATCAGCCGAAAAAGAAGGACAAAAACATTCTTATGAAGTATTTAGCAAAGTATAAATGAATTGAATACGTACCTTTTCTACAAAACATAATGCTACTAGTTCTGTCGCAGATATAGAGCGCTCGAGATCTTTCAGAAAAACGTCTTGGTGGAATGTGAACAATTCATGAAGGTTCCCAAACAAGACGTCTGCTTGTCCCACCAATGTAGACGGTATTACATGTTGATTCTCTGGTTTCTCAATCTCTTCCTTATAGCCCTAGAACATCAATTGATATATGTACCTTAGTTACTACCATACATGAACCCTGTAAATGACCTAGTTATTAAATTAGTACCGAGCTAAGAATAGACGAGCACAGGCTAATCGTGTCACACCATTCCTGAAGGCGTCTATCATAGTTAGCATAAATCGCTTCCAAGCACTCGCATTTATTAGATACCAAGTTGTCACTGTTTTTCCAAAGTTTATTTTTCATGTTTTGAAAAGACGTTGCCCAATTGTTAAATCTTGATCTTTGAAAATTAACTTTTTGGCCTCTTCTTTTGTGATTGGTATTAACTTGGTATCTTTGGCAGTTTCCAATCGTGTAGGGATAATTATAAAGTGAATCGTTTGAAGGTTTTAAGCATCGACCACGTTTACGACATGACAATGTTGAGTGTAAACTGCGAACGTAACTATCAGTGTTGCTGCTGCGGCACGTCGTTGTCCCTTTTTTATGGGATATGGTCGAATAATGGTATTTGATTGTGTGGTTCCACTCCTTCATAATTCTTTTGTAGTCTTTAAGTATAGTCGATAAAATGTATTCAGTGTCTTTGCTGCCACACATTGTATTTCGAAGTTCGGTGCAGCTGGTGGATTTTAGTTGAGAGTCCTTGGAAATAGTGGATTCCATCGAGTACTCTGCTGTTGGTATTTGAATTTTTGTTTCGAGACATCCATAAAGAGGATTTTTAATAATTTCCGGAACATCCATAATAGTTGGTGCAGTTGTTACAGATTCGGCCGTGTTAGCTTCGTCAGAGATTGTAACTATGTCGGAATCCGGCAAATAGGAGATTTTTTCTTCACTTTTACCCGAAAACTTGTAACCAGACAGTGTTTTACCATAATAGAAGTTTCCAGTAAAGGGTTCCGTGTTTACAGGTTTAATATGTTTCGGGTTGTACTTCAGTCTGCTATTTTTCCCGACATCACTAGCCGATTTCTTACACTTTTTGCTTTTTGCACGTCTTTGCTTCTCGAACAGCGCCATCTGGTTAGCGTAGTCACTGAAGAGGGTTGAATCTGATGCGGCTCTCATTAAGCCATGTTCCTTTCGCGTCGTGGAATTATCGTTTTTTTTGTAATACCACGAATAAGAGGTCCCTACACTTAGATTCACGGAAGATTTATATAGGTCGTACTTTCCATATTTCATGGTTTGTTTAGAGATGTATCACGCGAGCGAGAGACTGTACCGTGCAGTGGTCGGCGAGTGTGTAAAATGCATTATGTTCCGCTGATTGCGCCAATGCTGTCGCGTGTATATCGTCGGATGCACGGTCTTGCATAGTGCTAACTCACTTCGCGCGTGACTGTTCATTGAGACGGTAATGTTTACGCGTGTGTAACACGCACTATTTAAAGCCCATAGCATATATATTTTTTAGAGCGCAAACTCTTTGGTGATATCTGATGAGTGAAATCAATCAACTATAACGCAACGATTGCTGCTAAGGCGAGCCCCTTTTAGAAAATAAGGATGGATGATAACAAGGGCAGGAAATCATAAAATATACTTTGTTGTAAAGCCCTTCATCTATCTCTAAAATAATTTATTACCAGTTTTTTAATATTTATTGCAATTGCATTCAGTAAATTACCATTTATTACACGGATGGTTAAACCATGGTAAGACTAAGATTCTGATTTAAAGTCTTAAGTCTTTGATTTAGTCTTAAGTCAACCTAATTATATGTAATATATAAGGTAAGACTATAACTGGCATGGGATTGCGTTTACTATTCAGTAAAATTGATACTTAAAAAAGGGTTTATGTTTATAACATATTATTTTAACTAACGATAATCGTGTGTAACTTACACTTAGTATGGAACCAAGCTCCTGAACGTAGATCCTCTCTGTTTGAAGCAGTTCGGCAAGTACGTGTCCACGGCGTGACCGCCGAGCTTCTGCGTCCTCACCGCCTGAACTCTCTGACCCTCCTGATGTTTCCATCTGAAAAAAAAAGGTTACTCTAAAAAAAATGTTGATGCATTTACAATTTGCTCCGGTCTATCATAATTATACGAAAGGCGCTTAACTTCCGCCCAAACAAAACTATTCATGCTGGGCTTCATCCGAGACCAGCCACCACAACGTGCATGGCCAATCCCTGGAACCGGAACGCTATTTTCGTAAAATCTAGTAATAAAACCTAGCATCTTATGCAGAATGTGATGGGTTAGACAGTTTATCATTTGAATTTCAATAATCATAAAAATCATTGTGGTTAAGCATCTGCTATTTCTCAATAAGTTTCTCATGTCATGGCTTATAATACTTTTCAATTAAATGACTCTTATTCTTAATTTTCAGCATGTGGTTTTTTTTTCTGAAAGGGGTAGCACAACGGGTATTTTGTTAGCAGTTATACAAAAACGCAATGTAAATGATTATATACTCTTGTATTAGTTACACAATAAATTTAATTTATTTACATAAAGACCCGACCGGTTTCGCCTTACTGACAAAACACTTATCAAAAAATGTAATGAAATTTTTAATGCTGAATGCAATTTTAGAGAAGTAGAACAATCGCTTTTGCGATTTGGTTCTTTCCTGTTGTTGTATACAGACATTATCAGTCATTTAAGTTAATGAAATCTTTATTATTTTGTACAAAGGCAATACATGCAAAACAAAAAGTAAAGTCGCATTTATTTGTAAACAAATTCTTGCAAGGCGTCGCATGGGCAATGACATTACTTTTTGGTATTGCAATACCTTAAAAGTAAAGACATCTTTCTGTTGCTTAATTAAAAAAAAATTGTAAAGCATTGAAGGTAACGGTAGGTTGCCCTTCAAAAGAAGTTTATTATGTGTAATTTTCTTCAGACTGTTATTATTGTACAATTCGTCGAAAATGTGCACTACACTTTTACCACTTCTGCCGTTACTTGACCGTTAAATTATCAAATTTTATCCGCCACAAGCACGCAAAGAGCGATTAATATTAACGACTCTTAAAAGTTCTTATTCTTAACAACATCAAGAAAGTAAATAGGTTTTTTCGAGTACCTACCTACGTTTCAAAGAAATTTGTCAAAGCATCGTAAATGCCTGTGACGTTCTTTGATGTTTTAGTACATTCTTCCAGATACTTAGCTCAACCTAACATTGTAACAAAAGTAATACTGTACACCAATTTAAGGAGAGAATTACTTTATCTAATTATATCTATCTATTAATAGCGACTCACCATTTATCGAATTAACCTTTCATCAGTACAAACAATTTCACAAAAATTCCGTATGACATTATTCCCCAATAAAATCATACCGTGGCATATCGGATAAAACTCCTGTACGGAAATATAAAGTTAATACCTAATTGCGATATTATTATATTATGCTATCTGTTTCTTTCACAAATTAGTATATACATACTTGATACCATGAAGTTTCTATAAGTTAAGAAATTACTAATATTTAATTATTCGATGAATGAACGTCTTAATTTAATTAATGTTGTTTATAAAATCCTGTTAAAAAGAACTCGTTGATAAAAATGCGTTGTGTGACATAAATTTGATGTCGACACAACGTAAGTATCAAGTTTATTCACTCTTACAAATATAAATAAATAAAACTGCTTACAGGTTTATGATTTTCTGTGAAATCCTTCACCATTTTTAACCCGGTTTTTAGCATCACGTTCATTGTTTCCATGTCTACATACTTGTTTATGAATTTGGAGATTAATTACAATTTTTTCTCAAGTATATTAAAACGTCACTTTCGTACTATTAATGAACGAGACGAAATCACAGTACATGTTGCGCTTCTTCAAAAACGCGTAAGAATAAGGAAAGAAACTGATGGTCCGGGATGCGAAGGGGGCGCGGGAATACGTTGGGACGGTAAAAAAAGTGGTTGCCTCCACTTTACTGTGGCTTATCAATCGAGGTAAATGCTCTACTTGAAACATAAGAAATGGTGGAATAGTTCCAAATAATTAAACTTTAGGTATTTTAGATCAGTAAGTAAATATTATTAAAAAATACTATTTTCGGATTTAGTTCAAGATAATATTAATATTTTTTTTACTTATATTTACAAATATTACATCAACCAATATCCGAGAAAGCGCCAACTAAAGCCAGCATATATCAATTGGAAGGCTTTGCCATACACATCAAACGGGTTGGTGAGCGCAATATCCGAAGCCTTGCATCGGAGCTGATGCTCCCCATCACTAGTCTGTAGGATTTGAGTTCGGCAAATACTGATGGATTTATACCTAGAGAGGCAACAGCCTAGCGAGAGAAGAGAGTTTGTTAGCTCGCAGGATCCATCACGTGCCGTTGAGGGTTGATCAGTATATATATAGTATTTGTAACAAATACAGGGAAATAAATGTTATATTACCCGAGAACCTTATTTTATTATGTGACTTTATTCTTTAGAAAGAAATTCTACCTTCACTCTGATGACTAGTGCAAGGGAACCGGCACCCTGGTTACCAATCTGCATGTTCACCACGGTGAATAAAATCAAACCCCTGATGATATACATGTAGGTTTTTTTTTCAGATGTTCACTTATAGGGATATAGGTGAATTAAATTCTAAAATCATACAAAATATGAAAAAACTACAAATTTGCAAGTAGAGCAACATTTCTTTTGATTCTACTGTATCTGTAATAAAGGGCGAGCGTGTTGTGTGCGACACAACTACACGCAGCTGGTTGTGTATATCTTATAATACTTGTGTGAGTGCAGTACACGTACTTACTTATTTGCATTAGTGGTAGTAGAGCACACCTGCCAAGAGTTCCGTAGTATTGAAAGAGTCGGCTCATGTTAAATTCTAATGGTATTGAACTAAACGGCTGTCCAAGCTAAGACCTATTCTTAACATTTTTGTGTATTGTCTCGGACACATTTGTGCATTTCTTTGTTTAGAAGACTCTAGCAACATAAGTAGGAGCACGTGTCACGGAACTAGGCTCGCCGGGAGGTCTTTTTGTAACTCTAGGTAGTTTTGTAACAATGGAAGAAATGTTGACGAAAAGGCTGCAATGATGAAGGTATAACCTTAATCGTTTTAAATAGTTAAAATAATGTAGTCTATTTTAATTCTTCTATATAACAAATAGATATACTAAAGAATGTGTTGTTGTTTTTCTTTCATTCTATCGATAAAGTTCACGAAACTACATGAGGCAGAATATTCATCCGAATTTGTCGAACCCAAATGCCACAGACTGGTGATGCGGAGCAGCGTCACTAGTGCTAGTTACTAGTCAAGCGTGGTGACAAACCGACTAAGTAATATATGCCAGCTTTTACTGGAGCTTTATTGCAGATACCAATATTCAGCATCGGGCCAAATTGGGGTCATGTAGTATGTAGTAATACCTTTAGATCGATCATTGACAGATCGAATGTGACAAAAAAAAATATTTTATTAAAAACTAATTGTTGTGAGACTCTAAAATCTAGTTAATTTTTATTTAGTTAATAGTAATTTACACATTTTTTCGAATCTATCGTCGACTAAGTCCACGGTCCGTACAAAGACCTTTCTTAGAAAGCTCCAACTAAAACTGGTATGCAATTCTTAAAAGTTTTGGCCACAATCACTACACTAGTAACACTGCTCCCGTCACCAGTCTGTAGGTTCGGCAATGTTTGATGAACTTTCTGCTGTTAGTTAGCGGTTACCAGAGACTTTTCCGGCAGCTAGCAAGTCTCACTCGCAATTATTGTCAAAAAAATTGTGATCCATTCATTCACACTCTGTAATCCGCAATATTGCCACCTAATTATTACTATTACCTACAAGTAAATCAATATGACCTTGGTGTATTAATGTAAAGCAGACAAACATAACCTTTCATTTTTCATCGTAACCCTTCATACTCTTAACACCACACAGAATTCCTAGTGCTCCAATTTACTAGAAACAATACAAAAAAAAGGAAATAGCGAAGTCGAATCATCAGACGGTTAAGCAATGAAGTAATAGGATTACCATAGGAAGCCATTTCTATTAAAGGATTAGTTAACTTAGTCAACAACACTTATTAGGAAAGTCTGAGAATTTTCTCACGCAACAATAATCCGTAATATGTTTTGTACTAATGAATATGTGTATAATGAAAGCTTCTCGTCGGTTTTGAGATGCGAACAAACGTAACTGTTGTAAAATATATAAATGTTTCTAAATAGTATAAAAAGATAGATGTGCTCAATTCAAATAATTGATTGCCCTGACGAGAGATATAGCATATAATGATATGGAATTGGAGGTGACGGGTCGTAAATCACTATATGGCGGCAGTAAAATCCATGACCCTAGCAGTCAGCGCGGTGCACTTGAACTGATTGACCATAAAACAGTCTCAATTACAGCACGGCGGCTTGCCGCTCGTGATTCACTGACGTAACTGACATAACGAATAATACCCCTTGTTATGAAGTAGCGATAGCTCGCGATTTAGTCAGCGCTAAATTCCAAAATATTTATCTTCTTGCCCGCAGTCTAATATACCCAATATTGGCATTTAAGTGTACAACATCATGTTATTATTATGTTATACAGAGCTATTCTTAAGTATACGTCGGCACTCACGCCTGTCACCCAGAAGGGTAGGCATAGGTTACGGATTTTCATTTGCCACCACTCAACTTAACCAAACGGACTTAAGCTATTTATGCGTTTTTGAAAGACAAACATACAAACAAACATATTTTCGCCATCCACGTGCCGAGTTTGGATGATTCAATTCTACAATAATTCAATATGATCCCTTTGAAATATTTCACAAAATAAAACCTTTTAGCAACTTCTGAGGTCAACGTCTTTTTTGCAGCTAGTTTATAACAGTATGAAATAATAGTATAATATATCTAGTTAAAAGAAAAACAAGACACACGCATTAAGCACGCAGCTACATATTTTTTTTGTAGTGTGCAAACAGACTGCAGAGGGTTTACATAATTTTAATGCCATCTTTTGTTTTTGTTCCCTTGTTTTATCGGCGAGGGTTAAAATAAGTAGGGTTTGGAAATCACGTCACATTTCCAATTTTAAGCTTTCTAGTAGTGAAACGTGTGATACGTACCAAAAATATGAAGTGTTTGTACAGCGATTGTCATACGGACTGTAGCCTGCAACGGCGGGTACTTAGATTCTTTTCTGATATTTACTTCTTATTCTAAACTACAACTAATTGCAACTTAAGGGACGTATTTTTAGCTTCGTCGACCACGTGGTTTAGTATAACAGTAAATGATACATAAATCAATTACATATGCCTAGCCAAATAAGAATTTATTAGATATATTTATTAGGACAATTTATTGATCATCATATATTAAACTTAAAATACCTAAATCTTATCGCATAAGTGTATTATAAAGGATACGAGACGTGCAGGCGAATGAGTGCCTGTTTGCGTAGTACATTTGCGGCATAATAGTATCTCCTGATAAGTATTGGTCGGAATCGACGATGACTTACCAATACCAGGAGAACATTATCTTAATATTATAACAAATCAAAAATAAGATGCCTAAGGCAAGTTTGAAGAATAAGATCAACGGAATAGAGTAGATATATATTGAAGGATATCCAGTTTAATCTGTATATGGAAGGATAATCAGGCCATAATTATTGAAAATATGTCTTCAATATATGTTTGCGTCAGTGCAGAGCATAATACCCAAAACTACCTGCATTTAAAATGAAAGATATACTTTCCTGCAGTTAAAATTACCTAAGCTCTGTTATTTGAAAAAAAAAACGGAAATCTTTTCAACAGGATATGAGTCTTTACCTGTTTCCTCAACAGAGCCGGAAAGCAGTTTTTGTATGAGTTAAAAATAAGTGAAAGTGAACAGCTGCACTAGAAAAATGGCAAGACCAAGTGATTTTAAAATAGTCCATTACTTAAAGTAAAACAAATTACATAAGCATCCACGCCTATCAGGCTTATGTAATTTACCTTGTTATACCCATACAAGCAGTGATTCCGGGTTTCCATTTTCTTCCTAACATTATATCTATTTCCTGCTAATAACGTTGTTTCTGATAATTCCTACAAGCAGTGCCGGTGTAATGAAAGGGCACGGGATGAAAAATAGCCGTTGTCACCATAGGAGACTATTTGTATTTCATCGTTAACCTTGACTAAGGAATCGCCAGACTAGCTACTGAACCTTGCACCGACTAAAACCCAACGGTGGTTCACCTTCGTTGCAATCGTACTCGAATCGTATATCGACAGGACCGCGGGAACGTCAACGCGCGCTAGAAGTCTACAGCCTTTTGTCAATAGATAAGACATTTTTACAACCTATTACTAACCTGTAACCTAACTTTTGTGTTTAATTTCTAAGTTACTTTTAACTAATAATACTAACACCTATCTTTAAGCATCCGATCTGGTCTAGTAAGCGAATATACTTAATTAATAAATTATATACATAACTTCACGTATTATTGTACTGTTGACTAAAAACACTCACGGCGATTCCCCTGTTCTAATCTACTTTGTCAATCCTACAAAACATTTCAGGAGTGACATACCGCATGCAATAGCGATTTGTTCACATCACAGGCGAATTATAGATTGACAGACAATGCCAGGCGACTTGAGGTAAAAACAGGAACAACAGTTGCGTAACTAGGTCTCGAACCGGGACAGTCTCCCGTTATTGGGACCGTTAGTGACCCATGTTATATGTAATTAATGTTTCTCATGGTTTGTAAAGTGGCAGATACTTAATTATATTATCAAGACGTACGCGTATCTTCTACGGATAATAGTTCGTTTAAAGTTAATCTTGGTTGTGAAAAAAAACAGCTGAAAATCTTTCCGTGGTGGGAATTACAAATATATTTCTAAATTCGTATGTATCACCACTAAATAAAGACAAAAGTGCAAAAAAATTCGTAATTTTTTTTTATTAACTATTTATCGCTCGACCACAGTTCGAAGCTCTGCGTGAAAGAATATCCACTAACTCCGTAGAGTTGTTCAAAGGACGTCCGGTCGTCATTGGCTCAAAGGAAAAGAGTTCGACTGAAGCCCTACCAAAATAAATGGTAGCTAATACTTCAATAAATACCGTTTATGAAGGTCCAAGTAAAAATAAACGAGGAATACGAACGGTGGTTCCCGAACGCCAAATATAAAATTATTTCAGGTAATTGATAGAAACAAGAAAAAAGCGTAGAAAATCTTTTTTAAAGTCATGCATCTATTTATTTACATCGTACTACACAGCACCTACATTGGCAGTCTACAAACAGGTAGTCAAGAATTAGATAACGGCTGCGGAATATAAACAAATAACTACAACCGGAAAAGAAAAATAATATTTAAATAGAAAAGACAAATTTCTCAAATGCCCTCAAAAGCCCAAAAGCTTAATAAGTAAAACACCAATTAAATAATCTGTATCCACGGCTAGTTTATATTTTATTAAAGGTTATATTTATATATTTACTCTGGGTGCTGCTTGCATAAGTTGGTAATAACGGCTTAGGAAATTTCTATGGACGAACAGATATAAAAAAGTAACCCCCCACAATTGTGTTTGAGTTACAGCGAAGGATCAGTAATATTTGGAACTGAAAGTGTTTTACAAAGGACGGACTATCTTTAACATAGTAAATTGAGGTGATCTTGATAATTAAATGCTTCCTGATCTTAGGAACAATGAACATTTTGATCACACTCCGTTTACCGCGGGCACATCCTCTTCGAGCTTCTTGTTTACTTAAAAAGATTTAAATTATAATCATAGGCAGAAACTATTAAAGAAGTAATATGTCTGTTTCTATTGCGGATTTTATAATAAAAGAGTGGCAGATACCAGAAAAAATTAACAACAAAACAATTTGAGTTAAACTTTATTAAATTGTTTTGGATATGAATAATTTACTAAAGTTATGCATCAAGGCAACATTTTCACGCATTATATTAATTACACAATATATTATTTCTAAATTGCTATAGCAATAAATTTCAAAATTTCCACTTACCTCACAATTTGTTATATATAAATTAATAATTAAAATTAGAAAATACATTCATGTTAACATAAACGAAAATGCTCATGTATTTAACGCATTTGTACCTCCTCTTTTTGATGACCGCGTAAAACATCTGTTTACGTTACGTCATGTCTTTATGGCAAAGGGCCATGTATTTTTTAATCTTTAAGTATTCGTGTCTATAGACTAAAAAACCAGGTCGATTCGTGAATATAATAACTATTAGTATATCAAGATCCGGTAGTATGACGACTGATACATCAACATTACAATAAAGTAAGCTATGGGACAGGATATAATTGTTGTAATTATGTTATGAAGTGATGACGAAACTTAAACGATTCGTTCAAAGTGAAAATATTGACTGATTTTATAAATGGCACATAGAAATAAAGCATAAGATGTAATCTCGAGTATAAAATGCAGCTGTTTTGATAATTTTCCATATTTCTAGTCCAATGCGATTATAGATTTTTTCAAACCTATGACTTCATGAAAAAATCAACAACAAAGAATAAAAAATGTAAAACTATGTATTAGCATTTTTTTCTTTACTGAAATAACAGTCGGATAAAACTGGTAATATAAAATAATAGTCGGATAATATTGTGCAAAGGTTGCAGGCGTAGAAAGTATTCTCCAAAATATTTTAAACGGCAGCTGTTTAATCTATTTGTTTCTTGATCAAGCTTTTCAAGAGAATTTCATTTTAATTTCTCTTAGCTTTTACAGATAACACGCTTCATCATCATCATCATCATTTCAGCCTATCAGAAGTCCACTGCTGAACATAGGCCTCCCCTAAAGATTGCCACGAAGCTCGGTCCTGAGCCACCTGCATCCATAACACGCTTATTAAGTAATAATTACTAACAGAATCCATTTTCCATGACAGCTCCTCCAGGACTTGAACCCATCCCATGTGATAGCTTGACGCTCTCTTTGTAAGCGTTGTCTTTGTGTTTAACTCGTCTGATTTCGCATTCTCTTGGTGTCCCAACACATTCCTTAACACTACACTTTTACTGTTCGATATTTCCGAAGCATCTATTGATGTCATATTTTATTGTCTTTGAGATTTGTGATTTTAACTAAACAATTCACTGCACTATAAAATTCATAATAGAAGCGTTAGGATTTCATCATTGCACTTCTAGCACTACCGTTTAATATATTATTTGTGTGATTTGATAAGTTTGTTTAAGAACTAAATAATTAGAGTTGCATATACAAATAATAAGTAGTGAAGCTATTAGATGCCTGTTCAATGTCCTCGCTATTAGATGCCTGGTCAAAGTGCATTCTTTCAACAATTTGGTGATAATGTGAAGACTGTAAGACTACAAATTAGCGCAACTTGTGGTATGATTACGTAAATGTATTGCATAGGTAATAAATACAATTGAATATTTATGTCTATTTCGTAAATCGGATTCGCAAATAACACATTCGCAGTTATGTTTAAACTGTCCGTATATTTTAATTATATTAAGTATATACTTTATATGTAAGATAATTCTATAAAGTTAAATTCATCAGTCAAATATAAAAAAAATCCGTAATTTTGAATATATTAGGTTTAAACTATATTTTCATTTAAAACAAGTAGTAACCAAACGATTGATATCTCATCATAAACAGGAGCACTACTTTTGGGTGGTTAATTACAAAACAAACTGATGCAATCATTTGCAATTATTAATGCAGTTATCTTTTGTATTCGGAGCAAGAGATAACGATAGTAACAAAATAGACCATCCGGCACCAGTAAGGTTTCGCCACATTGTGTCGCATAAAATATTCACGATATCGCGGCATAAACTAATATCTATTATTTTATTACAGGAATTAGGATTTTAGTTGATCAGCGATACTATTCCATAATTCTTTTAAATAAGCTACCTTTGCATCCTCTTATTTAAAAAAAAATACACCTTCAGTTGAATACGTCACTGCCATGTTGGGAAGATTTCTCGAAATGGTCATATTTAGCAGGCGAATTAGCGATGCAGACTCCTTGCGTCTAGACTTTGCTACCTATCGTTCACCGGTCAGGCAATATTAGACATGTTTAATTGATTAAGATTGAAAAACGAGCACACGATACAACTTTACGTGATAAACGCCCTGATATGACATCAGTTAACACGGGCTACTTCTAACTTTTGTGAAGTGAAGTGTTGTGAAGTGTTCTTCGTACAATGATGGGGAAACTTTCAGAGAAACAACCCCGGATCGTTGATCGATTGTTGCCATTATTGTTCCATGATAACGCAAAACCTCTCATTGCTCGACAAACCGTTTTAACACTACAAGACCTGCAGTTACAAACAATACGTCGTCCTCCGCAAATTAAATGTTTAGAAGAGGTCTACTATCGGTGCCTAACGAACTGCAAAAGAGGTAAAGAGAATCTGCCCCGACAAATTTTTTGCCCGGAGAATATTGTAAAAAATTTGTAAGTAGACAAATAAAGACTTTATTAATCTTTAGTATTATTTTAAAGCTTTGAAAAGGTCATTCTGAAAGTCATCAGCTTTACCTTTTTTTTTTATGGGAAAGGCGGCAAACGAGCAAGCGGTTCACCTGATGGTAAGAGATTACTGTCGCCCACGTACATCTGCAACACCAGAGGTGCTGCAGGTGCGTTGCTGGCCTTTAAGGATATTTGGGAAATGGAAGGGAGGCAGAGGAAGGGGATGGGAAGGGGGAGTGGGCCTCCGAATGCCTCACTCACCGAACGAAACGCAGAAGCATAAGATGCCTCTACTTCACGCCGGTATTCTGCGAGGTAGTGGTACCAACCCGATCGAGCCGGCTCAATCAAGCAGCAGCAAAAGCCGCAGCTTGGCTCTACCACGTTTAAAAACCAGAACCTCCGACAGTTTCGTCATCCAGGTATTAGCCACATTGAATTTCAAGTTCGAAATAATGTTTTGTATTCCTATAAACTAAGTAATACTGGTCCTAAAGGATCACCCTGCTGAACTTCGACGGCTGTGTAAATAATGTAATTTTGTAAAAAAATTTCGTAAAATGAGTTAAGGTGAAATTTTCGCCAAACGCAATGATAATTTGGTAAAGGAGAGAGCCGCCTCAATAAAATAAAACATTAACCTTTTGATCAAATATTATAAATATTTAATCAGAATAGGTTACACAGAAAACAGTTTGTTCCAATATATATAGTAAAATAGTGTAGTTTTGTCAGAATATGGTATGTCACCATTAAAGTGCCTAGTACAGTTTTTGTATAGGCGCTTGAAGTATGTTTATAGCGGCACAAAGAGAGAACAGATAGTTTGTAGAATTAATTGCGTTGACCCGGATGCGTTTCGGTACCGTTTTTAGACGAATTTACGCGATCCGCGATCACGATGTGCCAGGGTTGACGAAGAAAACTCTCGATTAATTAAAAACTCTACTTGCCTTTTGACTCACATTTCACGACATGAATTTCTATATTTATCTGTTAACAAGTCTCTACTAGTACTGATTATCAGTACAATAAAAAGTCTTATTTAGTAAGATGGAAAAAATATGGATATTGATAATAAAATAAACTATTATATACAAAATCATGAAGTAGAAAAGCATTTATCAGATCCCTATGCACCAATCTGAATAACCGGTTCTATCGAAATGCTACGGGAAGTAGGGCGCTGCTGTAGAAACTCGGAATCTCGACGCTTAAGGAAATATTAAAAACGACCTTCAAAATCGAAATCGTGCGACTCGATTCTTTATGCCTTTTATAATCGATGGCACGCGCTATGGTCGAATGATATGCTAGTGTTTACGGGCATCGATTGTATTGACGTATCTACTGTCCCACCTCATCTCGTGAGTGTCGTCTGTGTGAAATTCCAGATGAATTGATGACCTCCGTTAGATCCTGAAATAACCATCTCATAAATGCCAGATCTTAATTATGCAGACCGGTTACGGACAGCGTTATCTAAGGTTCTCTAATCGCCAATATACATGTGAACGAATGTTGGCCTAGGATTCGAATTCAGGACTTATCTTTACCTACAAGTATTATTAAACGAAGTCGGATTCCGCGTTTGTGTATATATTTGCTTATAAACTTAGATGTTTCACTTACATAACATTTAGAGAAATGTTAAAATATGCATAAAATTTAATGAAATTCTTTTGTATGCTACAACTTCAAAAATAGGAATAAAAGGATGCCGCAAGGACGTACTAAGATACAACCCCCATTCAACATTTTAGCTGATGCCTTCGCTCCTACCAGTTACCTGATCTTTGCTGTCTACCAGATTTCAAGTGTGTATGGTTTAGAGTACTTGCGATTACGTGATTAGTTAATAAGTACTAATTGACTTAAGGACTCACGTCTGCTACACATAAGGGTAGGCAGAGATAACGGTTTTCAATTTGGCACGACCCTGTGTATCTCGTTGAGCCTCGTGGTCAAACGTAACCCACGGGAAAGGATGGCAACCTCAACCACACAGCACATTTTGAGATCTTAAGGAACTCGCCATATTTGGATAAGATTCGGTGTTCCTCTGGAGGAACGGAATCGGAACTAAGCAACAAACTATGCACGTATATTTTCATATAGAATCGACAAAAATGTGACAATCAATCTAAAACAGTTCGGTGTGTGGGAAATAACTTTGTATGACGATCCATTTTAATTAAGCAAAACAATGAAACAACAAGACACACTCGGTGTTACACACACAACAATTAGGCGCATATCAATCCTTTCAGTGCCATTAGAGGTATCTTAATAATGTATCGTGTAATGATGAAATGATATATGTTTGGTCTGCGACCCACACAGTCGCGATATTATTAGTTATACTGTTTTTGAGCTCTTTCATTGAGCTATCCCCGAAATGATGAGTCTCTTTTTTCATTAGGATTCAAAAAATGTACAATAAATAATCTTAAAATTTAAACTTTCTGCATAATGCATATGACCTAAATACCTATGATACTCGGCTTTAAATAACTGGTTCAGAAACAGCTCTAGTTGGACCTTTTGGTTACGAAACCTTGTAAAGTAACAAAAAACTCAGTAATACTGTCCATCCTGAGGACTGCGTGAATGAGGGTTTTGAAATATAGGAGTTAATAATTTAAAGAGTCCGTTCTTTTAACAATGTTTTATCACCAGTATAAAATGCATGAAGGAAATGCCTGTGTCAGTATGTTGGTAGATACTCTACGTGAAGTATTTATTGACCTAGCAGTGTTTTCTTGCAGTGACTACTCGGATCGCAATACATCTAGCTGTACCAAATGACCATATATATAAAATTAGTCCTCGATTCAAGAGACCTTAATAGCGCCAATGTACCAACCATCAGGAGGAGGCACACGTAGATGTGAAAAGTGTACCGAGGGCCAATTAGACGCATCGAGATTGCGATCGCATTTTATATTTGACCTCTACTAACTAGTTCTCGCACTTTTTTCCAATATAATATGATACATTTAAATGGTAAATTGTAATAAATTCAAATCTGTTTATTTTTACGGATACACATTGCAGTATAATAAAGTGGTATAATTCATTATAAAATATGTACTCGGTTGGCATTGTTTAGTCTATAAAATACATTGACATATTGGAAGTTGGAAAGAATATGCAATTTTGTAATAATAATGTTAATTCCTGCAATGTCCCAGAAAAAAAGACGTGTTGAATGCGCAGCGTAGTCGGTTCAGTGTAATTAGAACCAACTTCAACGGGCGTTGTTTGCGACATTGATTTCTGACAACTGTCGTTTCGTGGTCACTATCTGCATATAAACACAATACATTACATACTGAATGTTATGTGAGGCATAGCATGTTTTACAATAAAGTCGCTGTTCAGAAATAGATTAACGACTGATGTAAATTTTCTGATCAACTGATGTAAAATGTCTGTACTCCTTAATATCGAACTTACGAAAATAACAGGAAAGGTAATATTATTATTTAGGCAGTTAATTACGTCGCAATGATCACATCACACAGTATGATTTATGAACAAAAATATTTACTAAACGAATTGATAACCGAGTCTACCGAAATATATGTCAATACATAATCATCGCAATCGAAACGAATGACACTGTGACAAAATACACAACGCATTAGGATTATATAGAATTTTATGCCTTCACCAGTACGGCAACAACTCTGTCTCTCGTATCTTTTGTAGACTTACGTCTAATCGTTTAGATGTACTTAGACATTCCAAAGGAAGGTGAACGAGAGTGATGACAAAAACAAATAAACTTAAGGATAGAAAAATATTTTTTCTACGTTGAAATAAAAATAGGCCGGTCACACATCTGCAGCTCCTATGGCATTGCAGATGTACATGGGTGTTGGTAATCCCTTACCACTTACTTAGGTGAGCCGATTTAGTGATTGCTACAATATGGAATATAATTTTTTTTTAATTTAATTTGACATTATTATCACCTACTTATAAGCGAAATGATAAGCCACCTCGCACCTTAAACGGTGTTGTTCGTCGCTTATTTGGGTATTTTCGGGCCATTTGGCGAAATCCATGAGGATTTTCGTCATCAAAAGGATGAAGATGACATCCTATAGGGATGCCGATATCCTTATAGGCTAACAACAGTATCCTTATAGGATAGCCCCCACGACACATTAAAGACATGCAGATCATGCAAAATGTACCTCTTTATGCTTATCCGAATTTTTTGTCTTGTTATTATCATCAAACCTAGACCCTTCCCGAGCCATAAGTCTTGATATGTCTCATAACAATACATCCTAAAATAGTTACTATATTTATAAATTGAAAAATGTGGAAACTAATATTTAGCATCAGTTCATCAACTATAAAAGAATTATTCGATTTCATTACAGAAAAAAAATTATAGATAAACTAGTTAAGGTTCCACAAGAAAAACCCTGTATAATTCCGTAACCGCAGTTCACGACGGAAACAGAACAAGTTCCACCGCAGGTGGCACTCGGGTCTCACCATCTGGTTTAGAGCATCAAAGATCATCGACACATCGTGTGACGTTGAACTGAGCATTATATTTAATACAACGCGATAGGCTGATGTTCATTTGAAAACCAAACTCAATGGCCAGGCGTGGATATTACGGTACATCCTCCCTATTCCAAACTATTGACTACTTTTTAGTCTGTTAAAGAAGAAACGAAGGAGAACAATTAAAAGCCCTAAATGCGCAATACTCCTTCCTGATTTGGAGGAAGCCTGCCTCTACGTGGACCGCACAATTCAAGTAAATACAAAACATTTAAAATACTTAAAATATTCTTTAAATTTATCTATGTTCAATTATACAGATGCCGGGCAGATACATACTGATACTGATATGTGCAATTATTATAAAAAATAACCAGATTTAGAAATAGAAGAAGAATAATTAAACATGGATTAACTAATCTAGTTACGTCGGGCTAAAAGATAAAACGACAAAATACCAACCATTGCGTTTTGTATCTACTAATCTACTATGGTGTTGTAGTTGAGGGTTACCCACTTTCGTCTTTCTTGGAATGGTCTATGATTAGTAACAGACACGTATGCGAGCTGTGAGAGTGGCAAGTTGCATTTGTTCATTATACATACTTATTTGTATATTTTAGTCTATATTAATCACACCTTCTCTAGGGAAGTACTAAAACGGCAATGAGTATTTATCGTGCATACAATCTGCTCTTGACTTAAAACGAGAACGTATTTTGAGGAGGATATGAAGGTCTCCGGTAAAGTAGAGGCCATTTTTATTTTCAAAAATGCTTCACAATCACAAGTAAACAAATCTACTCGTGAGATATCTTTCGAAAGTTAATTGTTTTTTGTAGCATATAATTAGGGTCGGAGTAAATATATAAGTGCATTTCATGTCAATTTATTTACACAATAAAAATAAGTTTTGTTTCAATTTTGTTCTTTGTATTTTCATTAGCATGTCGTTTGGGCGAACTTGGAAATATTTATTCATGAATGAGATAACGAAAAAAAAAAAACTTTTCCACTTCTAGCAAAAAGCAGCAATTCGAACTATATTATTTATTTAATTTAAAAAAGTATTGATCTAGTAAACCATGAAATTATCAGATGGATTGTTTAACTAAACGCCGGTAGTGAGAACATTAGTTGCTAACAGCGGTGCGTGTTTGCAGTACAAACAGGCCGTTAACGCCTCGTAGAGTTAAATAGCTCTTTGTTCGTGAGGCTCGGCGGACACAAACTGGGAAGGTCGCGACCAAATATTTTGTACATATACATATTTTATCAATACAAAACATAAAGTAGAGTAAGCAATCAATTGCACCAGGCATCAATATAAGATTAATACATAGACCGATGATGAACAGCAGCGTCTAAGGTGCGAGACATAACTTACTGTGATCGTCAACCCGTATTACAATAGTCGTGTTACAGTTAAAATACTTCTTCGGGAAGTTAGATATTATAATGAATTTTTGAAATTATATATATAATGATATCATTTATTTAACGTAACACAATGTAACTAAGATGCATATTCACACTCGTAATGGCAACAGAAACAGATACCGCCACACAATTTTTTATAACTCTTTCACTTGTACAATGCCCGCTGTCATTGTCACAGTCAATTTGATTTCAATGTGAATATAATGTAACACAAAACAAATAATAAAAAAAGGAAAACTATAGAAGGAGCGCGACATAAAATGTGTGCTTTTCGTGCACTGATTAAGGAAAACTAACAAGGCGAGTTATCAGAATATTAAGTATACTATGAATAACCTCATGCTTTCCTCATGCAGCTTATTAAGTGTTCGAAATATTATTTAAATAATTGGGCTAAAATAATTTAAAACACTTTAGGTCGTTTTACGATACGACGGATGATGAATTTTCAACATAACTATATGAGATAGGTTGCATTATTACATTCTTTAAATTTTTCTCTACTCTTAAATTTGATTTTATTCATGACACACAGCTTATACGTAGATGTAGATTATACATAAGTATTCATTTAAATATTTTTTTATTATTACTCTTTTAAATATTATACCTCTATTGTTCCTTATGGTAACAAAGTTTCCGTAGGTACCTAAGCCTACTGCTACTGTATGCGATAGACCGCAAATATTGTTAGTGGCAAAATTTTAACGATAACATCGAAAATTGTATTCCTTCAATACTCTTTGGCTAGCGAGTAAAACTACACAACGTTCGTAAAGTTCTTAAGTTTCTTCATTGTTTATTAATTAATTTAGAGGAAAGTTTATATTTATACTAACTATTCTATGGCTAAAACTACTGTTCCTAATTAAATTTAAATCCGTTCAGTCCTCTAGGGGTGATTGAGCGACAAACATACAATTATTCAAACTTTCAAATCGAAACATTTTTAGCGGAAACATGCATTCTTAGCGTTCCTCAGTTAGCAGTACGTTGTATTTCGTCACTGCTAAATGTCGTGTTCGTGGCTTTCAACGGCAGATAACTACGATTCAGACCCAGACAACTCGCACGCATTAGTTGCTGCTGCGTCCAAACATAACCATGGAGTCGACCGCGTGGTCTCAGTGTTAAAATACAAAGACAAGGTTACAAGATGAAGAGCACACCTGAATGGGATCTTTCTTTAAATCGCTTGGGAATAATAATGGAAAGGGCTATGCTCGGTGTTTCTCTGCGTGATAGAGTCTGCAACGATGGTATCCGCAGCAGAACTAAGGTAATCGACATAGCCGTAAAGATCAGCAAGCTGAAGTGGCAATGGGCCGGCCACATAGCTCGCAGAACTGACAACCGTTGGGGAAAAAAGGTTCTCGAGTGGCAGCCACGTACGGCAAACGCAGTGTAGGACGACCCCCCAAAAGATGGAGTGACGACCTGCGCAGTGTTGCGGGAAGTCGATGGATGCAGGTGGCTCAGGACCGAGCTTCGTGGCAATCTTTGGGGGAGGCCTATGTTCAGCAGTGGACTTCTGATAGGCTGAAATGATGATGATGATGATGATGAATGGAGAAACCTGTGTGTTTTTGTTTACAACTTACAACACCATTGTACAGCATTTGTGTCTCTGACATTTATTTTTGGGTATTTAACATTTATTATGCATTTAATCTAAGACGAAATATGTGAACACCATTGAACAGATTCAGCACTCTCAAAAACATTATATAACAAGTTAACTTCCTAAGAAAGTAATAGTACAAAGGCAGATCGAGCGAAAATTTTATGAGTTATGATTAACACAATATTAAATAAAATGTATATCGAAATGTTTTTGAGGCTTTCTAATTAATAAGTGCCGATTAGAAATGAAAAGTAAGCATTGAAATTATATGAAAAGAACCGTTTTTGATGATAGCTTATATCTTTCATAAAAAGAGAATATATGAAATTTTTTGTTTATGTTCAAAGAGAAATTCGTTGTCTAACCATAACAATAAATATTTGCATATTCAGTATATTTTTAAATTATGGTAACAGTATACCGCAATCTGTTCATTGACTCCAAATTAAGCTAATATGGTATACTAATAGACTACGGGGTATGCTGCAGAGTTAATATATATACGCCTGTGCATACGTACAGTGGCGTAAATACACACAGCAAGGGTTACAGCATAGATTCCGGTCTTAAATAAAAAAAAGAAGAGAGACATGTTTAGCCCACTGTAGGTATAAATTCGCGTGCGTTATCCAACACGATGTGAAAGGCCGGCCGACATATGGTAATGTGGCTGTTAGAAATCGGAAAACGACCGTAGTGTACCGTTCGGAAGGCTGCAAGCATCACTGTGTTGGGATTGGGATAAGTTCGATTCACGAATTTTATCTTTTAATCAAATCAGCAAATTGAAACGAGCTTTCTTCCCACGTAAAGTGACACATTTACAAAACGGAAGGAAATAGTTTCACTATCTATGCTGATATCACTTTTTTATTTCTTGTTTGAGAGCCGCGACCCAACCAGTTCTTGAAAAGATTTGTTGTTTACACACAACATGCTGTCGCATAACATCTGTCATGTAATTACATCGTTAATTTATTTAAATCTTTTGAACACGTGTGATCTTTGTTTTACGTCGATATTTCGCTGTGTTAACGAAAATGAAAGAGAAGTTTGATTGTTTTGTATTTTATAGTCCGCGTAAGTAAAAAAATTAGTATCTCTATCTCTATTCACATCTCTTTTTGTCGGAATATCTTTGACTAATTTTGAAATTACAACGCTCTAAGTTCATAGTCACGGTATCATCATAGTCATGAGTTCAAGTCCGCGGCTATACTTCATAGTATACGTGGTACATATCGCCAATTCCAAGACCCATCTACTGGATGTAGGTGTCCAACTGACGGTATTTCTTGGAAAAAATGTCCATAGACACTAATTTGCCCGCTTTACTTTGATTTCAGAGTACGCGAGTGGTTTGGCTGGAATCCTGGGACTAGAATCAATAAATTGTTAATTGATTGCATAGAATAAAAGCAAAAAAATTATTAAGCAATTTAAGCGCTGAATTTGCCACGCTTTACTTTGAACGTTATTTCGCAGACATAAAGAATCCCTCGCGACGATTTCCTTCACCTACGAGCACGTGATAAATTCAGCACTGATAAATTATGATAAATTTAGAGGTGTTAGCATCGGGAATCAAACCCAGATCTCTCGAGACCTATGAAATTAATGTGTGTGACCGGCCCCTAGCAACCACGTCTCTTGTTTTATGATTATAACAAGAAATCGCATTCTTTTTAGTTACTTAAATAACTGCTTAATTTGCTAAATATTTGTTCGTGCTAGGCTGTAATGGGGATTATTTTAAACTGGTGCATTCTTTTATGGTTTTATGAGAGCATGATACACTTTTTAAAAACAATATTTCAGATGCAAAAGTAGGCCGCGATTAATCGCGTCTTACTTTTGATCGTTTTTAAAATTAAAACTCATGTTTATAAGTGTATTGCAAAAATATTCTACAGCAAGTATGGCAAGTCGTTCCACTTTTGACATGAATCGGACATTCGTTTACCGTTTACCGAGACCGCTGGATAAAAAAATAACATTCAATCTTCCACATAATATTATCAATATTCAACTCATGTGCAAATTAGTGTAATCAATGCGCATTAAAACAATATGAAAAGGTCTCAATATAAGTAAGTTTATCGGCTTTTAACCTGCCCCTTACCATTATGGTCGCCATCATTATCGACAGTATGTAAAGTGTAAGTCCACAGCTGAAAACAGACATCTTACAAAGTTGGGAAGATACCGGATTCGCCAGGCTTGGCTGACGATCGCAGTAAGTTCTAGTCACACTACCCCACCCATAGAAACTATTATAAAGTGGCATCGAAGACGTGATAGTCCCGGGGTCAGGGCTTTAATTTTGTAGTACGTGTGTGACCTAATTACAGTACCCGGCAGTGCAATGCCAGCACCACTAAAGTTGTTAATTGGAATCAAGTGTTACATGTGCCATGTGCATGGCGGAGACGGAAAATATCGCCGCATGTTTAAAAAATAATAAAAAAAATATTTCGAGGACACTTGCATTAAAACAGTGACGGACAATACCTAGCTCCAATATTTTCTGAAATAATGTGATGAGGCCTTTGACATTTATAAGCCGCTATTTAACGTTTTACTTTACTTATAAGGCAGCTGCATTTAGTAAAGTTAGTTGTGAGAAACGCAGACCCAAATGCTATCGGCGATATGCCTATGAATGAATGAATGGACATTTTTCATTTGACATAAGAAGTTCAATATTTATTTGTCAATTAGCGTTTATTCACATGCTACCACCGTTTTGAAACGAGTTTCTTCTGACGGAGAAGCAACATACGAAAGAAACTCCGTAGGTACTTTTTGTTATTTCTTACAGATTCTATACATACCAAACAATACAAAGTTAAAAACAAATAGTCTCATAGTCCTAAAAATAAAAAAAATCATGCAGAATTTGCAGACCCGAGTTGACAAGTCCCCACCACAATCAGCGCTTGTTCACAAGCATGCCGCATGGTGCAGCCTTCTTATCCGCCTATTTCTATTTCCTCTTACTCCTCAAGGATAACAACGCACTGCTACCTACCTACATTTTGATGGATATCTGTATGTGTGTGTTACTGAGTCTGTTTACCACACGGCTTTATTATAATACTAGCTTTTGCCCCAGATTTCATCCGCGTATAATCTATGAGTACAGAATAGTTGTATTTACAATGATGGTTCTTAATAAATAGACACGTTGATTATTCATATGCTTCCGAACAGTGTATGTAACATAAATCGTTCTGTGTTTTTCGTGTATGGATTCCATTCTGGTAATTACATACGGTAGTAATCCCGTTCTGGTCGACCCCGGTATTTACTGGGAGTAAAAGTTTTTATTTTGAGTCATAATAAAATCACAATATACATATAAACGCTTTCTAACAGTGTAAACCTTTTTCTAACTGTTCTAGTCTTCTTTGTGTAAAAATTCTGTATCGATCAATTCCGGAATTTTTCCGGCACAAAAAGTGTGTTAATTTTTCAGTTGAGTCATTGTGTTGAGTCAAGAAAGAAAACCGCATCAAAATAGGTTCAGTAGTTTTTGCGATATGAATAGTTTTTTGCCTGAACCAAAAAATCCAAAAATCTTTTTTACTTCGGATTGTCTATCGACTATCCCAAAATTTTTTTTTTACATTAGAGATTTTTTAATAAGTTTTTGGCTTTTTTAAAAAAACGTCTTTTGGGAAACGCAGAAGCACTAGATGTATCTACTTCACGTAGGTATACTTGAGGCCGTGGTACTACACCGGTCGAGCCGGCCCATTCGAACACCAGCAAAAACCGCCACAGCGCTCTTCCACGTGCAGATGATTTATTACAAAATAATTGATATACTTATAATTCCAACATGTCGGGGTCCATGAATAATAACAATACGATTCAGTTTGTCATACAGCAATGTTTTTATGCGAAAATGATTATTAATTATTCACCGTGTGGTAGGGATTAAGGGAAAAACCTTAAAAACAACCACCGAAAGCAATTCCGGGGTCGAGGCACGCTCTCTACCCATAACATTTTATCTCCTGGTGAGGCGAAATGTGGGTAAACGAAGCCCGATTGCTACTTGGAAATCCACGTATCTGAGATACTCAAATCGTTATTTAAGATGTGCATTTTCCGTCATCGGCTAATGATGGAACACTATGGTAAAAGTTCCTCATACATTATGCGGGCAGAAATTCTCGGTTCACATGTATACGACTCTTCTAAACAAAGGCGGACGAGCATAGTAAAAAAAAAACGTGTAAAGTTTCACTATCCTCTTGTATTGTGAAATGAGAACCATTGTACGCGACACTGCATAAAGGCGAACGAGGAAATGCGTCTTTTTACGGCGCATTTCTTTAATGGAAGCCTCACGAAAAGAGCCCTAGGAGTTACTGCACGTGTCATACGCCGGAATATTAACCTTTTCTAACAAAATGAAAATATTCAAATATTTAAATTATATGAAATACGAAAGACCTTTAGCCGTGCGCTACATCCCGTGGGTTTTATAAAAGTGGACTAAATTGATAAGTCAGATAAATCCCGTGGTTTATAACAGACGGTGCGGTAATAATATAAATATTATATCACATCTAAATTATCTTGATCGATGACAGGCAGTAGCGTATAATTTAATAGGGTATCTAGTGCTGCGGTCGCCAACCTGATAGCAACGCGTGTTAAATACTTGTTGGACATCTGTGGCAATGATGTTTTAGTAACACTTGTATTTCATTTTTTTAAAAATTGTTTCAAAATGTTTTTTATTTATGCGGAGTATCCGGAGAGGCACAAAAAACCGTTTGTGATCGTGCCCAATTCTATTTCTCTCTGCTTACCTCTATGCGCGATAAGTATTGGTGTACTTTGAGTTTTTCTGTATTTGTGTATTTTTTTATTACTATATGAAAACCGATATGTTTTCTAAGCTTTATACTACTCAACAATAAACGTTGGCTTCCGAAAATATAAAATATTGCATAAACGACAATAGGCATATATTTAAAATGCAGGAAATATACAATATATATTTGACGTTAAATAGAACCATGCAGAATAAAACTAAACGTATAGGTATTACACGTTAGTATCCTGAAAAGAATAAAATCATACCTGAGCTCTATATGAAACAAAACAAAAAAAAATACTACTGACAAAACTTAATAAATATTAATAATTAATATTATTGTGAAATATTTACTGGCAATGATAACTTTTAATAGCAATGGAACAAGTTTTTATTATTTATTATTATTTGTCATCCAGTTGTCAACTATGTTTAAAATTTCAAATCTCAAATCTCATTGCAAAGTTAGTATAAAATCGATATCAAAATTTATGAAGAAACAAACAAACAAGAAAGCGAGTTAATAATAATCGATGGGCTAATTAATAAAATTATAAGAAACTATGCAATAATTGGCGTAGATCTGAGAATTAAAAATCTCCAACTTATAAGATATTATAATGAAACAAAGGCAATGATTGTACTAATTAATAACTGTACAAAATTTCATAGCAGTAGTTATTATATCTTGAAGATTACCTACATTGTCTTTGTTTAGCACAGCAAGGGGCGTATCTTTGCGGCTGTTAATTCCGGAGACTGAGAAACTTTTTACCCATACCGACTAAAATTGCACTGGCGGTATCTCTCCTTTTACCAACTCTTGATTATGCTGATGCATGTTACTTAGACTCAAGTATGGAGCATATAAATAAACTTGACCGACTTCAAAATCTGTGTATACGGTTCATATTTGGCCTTCGTAAATATGACCATGTTTCTGAATTTCGAAACAAGCTTGAATGGCTCCTAATTCGTCTTTGCAGGAATACTCATCTTTTATCACTTTTGTTTTCTGTTCTATTCAATCCAACCACTCCCTATTATCTTAAAGAGCGGTTTGAGTATCTCTGCGATTTTCATCCTCATCACAATTTAATGCTCAGAAATCCTTCTTATAGCACTTCTTTTGACTCCAAATCCTTTTATATTGGAGCTGTTCGGCTTTGGTCCTATCTTCCACTTCATATTAGTGAACGAGCACAATCCTTACCTATTTTCAACCGCCTGTTAAAAAAACACTTTATACCTCCTTAATCTTTGTTTCCTGTTCCTTGACGTGGTTGATTTGTATCTCTATGTATAGTATGTGTATATCTATTTCATATATTCATATAATGTATATTTTTAGTATTTGTTGTATATGCATGTAATATGTATGTATTATATGTTCACTTTAGTGTACACCCGAATCCGATACAATTTTCATATTTCCTATTTCTTTCTGGGTTGCCTGGAAGTTATCGCTTCTAAGCGATAAGCCACCAATTGTACATCTTTATTTTTTTTTAAATAATCACTGCATGTTAAATCTTTGTGTGTACAATAAAGTATATTTCATTAATTCATTCATTCAAGCGAAGATTCCAGTAAAAAGTTAATATAACCTAAACATTAAATATGATAAACAGATCACTTTATTTTATTTACATACATCTATTCATTAGTAACCATAATAACTCCGCTCGAAAGTTCGTTGCACCGTAATGATTTATCAGTTTACGACAAACAAATAATAATGCACGAGAATATTTACGTGTTTCAAACAAATTGAAGAATAGATGAGATAAATACATGCATATACATAATTATAAATTTAGTTAGTTTGGTAATTAAGTAAAATATCAAGATATTTATTAACCTTATACCCCAAGGGAACATTCTTTTTTATTTTTTTCCAATAGTCAATTTCACCTGAAGGCTACCCTGCTAGCTAGCAGACGACGCTCTGGCGACCGAGTAATAATTCACGGATAATTCATCAGAATTTCCGAAATAGCGATCCTAAATCCGCTAGTGATGGACAGCTGCATCACTAAAGCGTGGGTACCAACAGTGCGCGCAACAAACCCGCTTGTAAAGCGTGGTGCGTTTTCTAGGAGAGGTCTATTTTCAGCAGTGGACTAAACTAGACTGAGTAAAAAATTTGTAGTCAAATATAAACGTATTATAAATTTCAACTTAACGACGCTTTGGTCCTTTCTATCTTTAAAATCCGTTTAATTTTTTATTGTTATTCAAAGCATTTTATTATAAAACTAGTCTCGGTTTTATGCAACCAGAATAGAATTACCTTTTTTTTTATATTAGACGTGTTAAGACAACTGTGGATATAAATATGCAGAGGCTTTCAAAGCAATTTTATGATATGCCTATTTTCTCCTTACTACTCTTCTTGCGATTTTTATCGGAGTCGTTATGTTGTCAATGGACTTGATAAAGTTTCAAGCCTGTCCCTGAAGCTAGTTACTAAAGTTAGATTTGGCCATTCGAGAGTTCCTTATTTTGTTTACTTTATCATGGAATAATGTCTAACATAATATGACAATCTGTGTGATTATTTAGTTTACTAATTAATGAGTTAAGGAAGTGTAGTGTAGTGAAGTTGAAGGTTTTTTGACTAATAGTCATTAAAGTTTCACCACTAGCGTCTTTGAAATTTCAACATGTCACAACCTTTATAATCATTGAAGCCCGTTGTTAAAAGTATAATATAGATGTATATATTTGATAGATTAGGATTCGGCATATTCTGATAGATTTATTAGCAACGCAAGCGACACTTTTTAGGACTAAGCCACAGAGGCTGATAAACGAAACTCGGTATCGTCGTCGCTAATGCCTAAGAGATAAGTTAGCTTATACAATTAATACCGTGTACTTTTATCTGCCATCGTACTCTTTACCATGTAGGTATTTAACCAACCATTTCCTAAATTATTTAGTTAATATAACATTGTAACTGGCCGAAAATACTAGTCTTAAATTAAATTTAAAAGTTTTTTTTAACCATGGGTTTTGTAACAGAAAAGATCTTACATCATGTTGAATCAACACACTTGACTGACACCCACGACAAACAAACCGTTCTTGTAATGTCACGGCGTTCGTCTTTCGCTTGTAGTCAGGCTTTGTCAACTGCTTGAGTAGCGTAAAATGGCTTTAGGACGATACATGAGAATACAGGTATAATATAGTGGATGCATGTTTTATCGGTGTATATCGGATTCGGTTTCATTATGCGCACTAACATGTTTACACAAACAACACAAACGCTTGTAATCTCTTACAGGGTAGGCAAAGGTGCTAATACTTCCAACTTTCAACGAATATGTATACTTTATTGGTTGATATTTGTAGCACTCTCTCTCATGGAAAATCTTATACAGCATCAAAATGTATCAAGTAATCTCTACTGATGCCTCAAGCAACATGCAAAGATGTTAAGCATATTTGCCATAGTAAACTACTACGACAACTGAAGGCAAACAGCGGGAGTCCAATTCAATAATTTTCACACAAAATTCCCGAGGCCTCGTTTGACTGCCAAGACGGTACAGGTGAAGATGACATGTAAAGAAAATGAGGAGTTATTCTCCCACATAACCTCAAAACAAGATAACCAATAACAAAAACTTTAAAATTAAAGTTGAACTAGTAATACATTAGAACTTCATTAAGGTTGTCTTAGCGCCACAAGAAGTGCGTGGCGCTCTAATAAAATTATAAAAGCATTAACACACATTTTCTCTAAGAGAAAAAAAATTGAATATTAAATACTATTTCAACACGAGCGGAAGATGATTACGTTCATTATGATGGTGGTTTATAGAAAGCAGGTTTGTATGTCGAACGTTATGGAACAAAAATAAAACATAACTTAAAAAAAAATTTGCATAGATCGGAAACACTTTGCTGAATATTTTCTGCTACAATGGTTCACAGACCTTGAATATATGAAATGAACAAATATCTGTTTTTGTCGATTGGTAATGCGACACGCCTGCTTATCAGCTGAATGTTTTAGTACTGTCGAATCAAGTAAATAAAAAAACGAATCCAGTTCGGTAATTTATCTCAGGAGATAGACTAGTGATGGGTAGAAGTCAATGATCTGAGTGCGGCATTGTGCTTAAGCCAGTCCGTGTCAGGCGTGATGAGAGTACTTACTTTGGTTGAGAGTACTTTGGCTGGTGCCTATTTCCAGCAGTGGACTTAGACAGGATAATGAACGAGCAGAGGAAGAATTGGCAAGTAATCGGGTACTATTTTGCAGAAATTCTTTACAAAAATAGGGAAAAGAGCGAGAGATTAAATCAAATTGTGAAGTCTTTATACAAAACTTGTAAAGAGCACTAAGCGCGCTAGTGTGCGAAAGTTAGCTTCTGCTTCTATCTGAACCGAACCCACCCCCACCTCCAGACCAAGAAAACTCCTACAGCCTACAAAACTGACATTAGCTTAGCAATAATGTTAACTCATTATTTCCCTGTATAATATATTTTTATATATCATTAACTGTTATTTCGGAAAGAACTAATAATAAACCTTAATATAATTTATCAAAGAACACGCAAAAAAACAATTTCCTCCCACGAACCCAGTATCACATAAACTAAATTCAGTTTTATTCCATCACATTAAGAAACAAATTGCATTAAATCATTTAATAAGATAAAAAAGAAACTTTGAATACGAGCATGCACGAAAAATAACACGAAATACCGATTAAACGTTCAAAACAACACGCTACTTTCGAAACGCTATCAGTTTGAATGAAGTATTCAAATATGAATCTATGAAACAAATGCAAAGAAGTTACGTTACAAGATTGTATATAGGCACTTTTTATACCTTATCGCTACCGCAGACGCAAACGTAGTTAGGGTTGCAATAAACGCAGTCGCACTCTGCACATTCGCTCCAGAAAATCTCGCCGTTGCAGCCGAGGCGGCCGCCCGTTTCCAGGTCAACCCACGTCGCCCGCTTCATGAGGACGATCTTCGATACTGACGCTTTGTCTTAAACCACTTTAGAAACGAGACCTGAATCCATCACCAATTGGAGCCTGTTTTAAATGCACTTTGTGTTAAAATGTACACTACATAGGTCACTAAAACAAATCACATTAAACTTTAATGCTAATCAACCATTAAAAAGTAGCACAAGGAAAGCTCCAGTGGAGAGTACCAGGAGAAAAGGAGCGGCGACAAGATCGCACGAGCGTGGCGGCAGGACCGCCGCGCTACGGCTCATCGGACAGACTGTACTCTGCACACGATCCCGCGACGCTCACCGACACTTCAATTCAAGTAGGAAATCCTCCGGCTAGTATCAAGAGCGCGCAATAAAAAAATGCCTTTCAGTCGAGATCAAAATTTCGTGAACTAAAACCCAAAACTATGATCACCTTAATCCCAACAGGGTTGTCGAGTTAATCAGATTTTTGTTTTATCTTTTTACAATAAAAAAAAGTGCACTCTTATTTACTCTAATTTCAACTAAAAAAACACTACATTCAATTGAACTAATATCACGTCACAAAGTGAATGGTACCGAAATGCGAATGATCACAATCGACGACAATGACGTAGTTAACGATATCCATTCAACTCGACTACACACACTGTTGATAAATAAGCAGACCAAACATGCATTCTTTTCTTACTATGAAAATGCAGACGCACTATTAAGACATCTAACTCATCTCTATTAGTAATACTTAAATACTGGCATTACACGTAACGCTGCTTCGTGAAACAATAAAAACATTACGCTATAGTATTTCACGCTTAGGTAATTTAATTAACCAGATAATAATATATTCTTCGGCGTAGCAAACAATGCATTGTAGAAGTTGGGCTTACGCAATCATTTGAATGCGGGTGCGCGTTATTATATTAAAAACAGTATTTTGGGTTTGCTCTCTTTGATAACATTTGGCGACTATTCGATAGGGAACATGGATCATCATCATAGGATTTACATTCAATTTTTTTCTGTTTTAATTATACTAGAATGCGGGGCATTCAATCTGGATCTGTAACTGGCTTTAATCAGAGTTACGCAATAGACCCATAAACTCTACACCGATTGTATCTTCTTAGACGCTGGTGCTTCTTTTTCTGGCTGGTATTACCGTTAATGTAGTTTATTTAATAAAATTTGATGTTACTTTTTCTGTCTATCCATCTATATATACGTAAAGACCACAATCCCACCAAATGCACTCTCCTACTAAAGCAACTGGTGTGAATTCTAAATTTTGTTTAACCGTAAAAGTTTATAACATAAAAGGACCATCATTAAATTCTAAATTCGTATGCACACCATTACCTATTACCACCACTAATCATTACTCTGTGACATTACGTTCGATAATTATTTTCGGATCGCGTACGGAAACAAGATGATAGATACAAGGGAATAAGAATAGTACTCGTGCAGTTTACATATTATATAGATAGAAATATTTAGATACCAAAATATATAGATCTTGCGCAGACGACAGATGAAAGTTAAAATAAAAACATCATCACTTTAGTCGCAATCTCCGAGCTTCATGGCGGAAACATACATATAAAATTCGATGCAAGAGAAATGATTTTAAGTTAGTCATTGCCATAGTTAAATTATAATTAATAAGGAACAAATGAGTCAAATATAAACATAAGATATTCAACTAGAAACCAAAAAAATGATGATGTGAAATGTGGATATATCTTGGCCGAAATATTTTATAGAGCAATATAAAAATATTTCACAAAATTAAAAAAAAATACTAATGCATACTTGGATCAAAATCAGAGAAATCCTGATATATTGGGGCAATTCCATCCCATGCGAACTATTCAATGCAATTGCCCGCAAAGCTCGATGCGTACACTTTCTGATGTCTTTTTTGGGTCGTAGTCGCACGTGATAAGAATGCCATCGAAATTGGGACAAGGACTTGAAGTGTAGTCGTAGTGACTGCTAAGTAGAAATGTCGAAAAACACACGCGCGAATTTAAATATTTTTGTCTCAGCAATCACAACGCAACAGGTGATCTAGAAAAATACTAGTAGTGTTTCTATTAGTATTACAAACCTTTAACAAGTTAAAATTTAAAAGGAAATTGAATAAGAAAAGCAAGAAATATATTCGCAAACATCTTCAATCGAAGGTTACAGATGCCTTGTCACTCCTGGGGAATAAGATAGAAAGCCTCACAGCCTCTAATTATACTGGTTCTCTATACCTTTCAACCGGAAGACAAACGTCCTTACACTGCTGTTTGGCGGTAGAAAGGGGTAAGAGGTACTGGAGGTACCAATCCAAACGACTCCTAGGTAGTCGATAAGTAATACAGCACAGGATAACACACCGGCAGATAGACATCGAACTCTTAATACTTTATATTTTATAAGGAGCATTGGAACAGAAACATTGAACAACTTGGTCCTTCACTGCAGGCCGTATGAGGAAGCTCAAAGTTGCTCAGCGCGCTATGGAAAGGGCTATGCTCGGTCTTTCTCTGATAGAGTCTGCAACGATGATATCCGCGGCACAACTAAGGTAACCGACATAGCCGTAAAGATCAGCAAGCTGAAGTGGCAATGGGCCGGCCATATAGCTCGCAGAACTGATAACCATTGGGGAAAAAAGGATCTCGAGTGGCAGCCGCGTACAGGCAAACGCAGTGTAGGACGACCCCCCACAACCTGGATGAAGTGACGACCTGCGCAGTGTTGCGGGAAGTCGATGGATGCAGGTGGCTCAGGACCGAGCTTCGTGGCAATCTTTGGGGGAGGCCTATGTTCAGCAGTGGACTTGTAATAGGCTGAAATGATGATGATGATTGGAACAGAATCCTAAAACTTATCATAGTCCAAGTCGCAGCTTAATTCTCTGGCTTCTTTTCTCGACGAATGTCCAACAATAACAAGGCAAGGCTTTCAAAATGAAATGCTGAACATAGTAAAGCGCATCAGAAAATTACGGTACGAAGAATCGTGATGGGACATTCTGTTAGTATTTTTTTTTGGCAAAGTCGGTGGAGTTTAAGCTCGTCGAGCTCGCTATCCGCAAGGCCGTTGCTCGATGCTCCTAATCGAATTCGAACAACTATGGGTAAGCTTTCACCGTCGACAAGTTTTACAATGAGTGTTAAAGATTACTGTATAGTAACACATTTAAATATATCTCTAGTCTTGAAAAAATTGTTTTGCTAAATATATAAATTTAAAATAAACCTTTGAATTATATTTAAATACTGCATATAGGACTAGCAGTGGCGTGTCACAGGCTGTAATGATGATGATAAAATACACGTTAAAATTAATACATTTGGAAGATTTGCAATACCGTTGTGTAGATATTCTCTACACTTTAATGAGACTTCGTCAAAACTTATTATCAGAATGCGGTAATGAAAGTGTATGGATATTGTGAAAGACTATCCAAATACGGCAACATGAGATCATAAGCCCTTGTAAGGTACCAGTTGCGTTTGCGCATGGCGATGTAGCATTTTGCGACTAGTTACGTATAAATATGTATATGTAGCTTATATCTACAACACTAGTGTTCTATTTTGAATTTCCTGTTCTAGCGTGTTTATACTAAATAAGCATCTTAATAACGCGTAAATAGGTAAGTAAGGTCGGAAAATTAATTACAAACATTTAAATCCTTCAATTGAAATATTAGAAATCATATACTCTTAAGTCACATTCAACTTTTTAAATTATTAAGAGCTGCGTTAGTTATAATAGCTAGTTTTAAAATTCTACCCTGCGACACCTAAGATTTTATTCCTCATTTATGCGCCGGTAGGAGCTACGTCGTGGACGATCTTATTATGTCGATAAAATTATAAATTCTAGACTAGTTTCGAAATTACTCTATCATTGACCATAGTTGGAACCTGCTGCAAATCTATTTACGCCCATTATAGCTACAAAACTAAATGAATAAACACATCTTCGAATATTTTATTGACGTCGACGGATTCGCCAATGATAATTAACCCATAGTTTCGAAATATACCATATAAAAGGCTATTATGAACATCATCCGAGTTCGAAGCTCAGCATTGTAGGTCAGTGGCACTACAGACAATATACAGCAATAAGATTCAAGATCATTTATATAAACATAAAACGCTACAGTGATTGGGCGAAAATTATGAACCTCTCTACGCAGTGAAGCACAGTCATTGACTATTATTTATTGTAAGAACGTGGTTGAACTCAACCATCCTAAAGCCAGTAAAATTGTATAATGATGTCAACCTTAAATTGACTTAGACGTCTGATTTTAAAAAGATTTGAAGTTTTTCAGCTCTAGATTTTAGTTTAAATACGATCAACAATGTACAGCAATTTTACTTTTTTTTTATCCCGCGTGACATATTTTAGAAGAAACAAACAAACACAACAACAAACATCACTCAATTACTTTGACAGATTCAAAATCCTTGGAGCGATTGATAAAAATAATTTTTGAGGCACTGATGTGCTCAAAAATAAAAAAGTTAAAACGAATACGTACATTTGATTACTTTGAACACGAACAACAATTTCAATTTAAAAAAAATCTAATTCGCAGGAAAGCATTACGTAAAATCATCATAAAATCTGTATAAGCTAATTAGTTATAAGAAGAAAAAGCTTCTGTACTTAATGTTCCTAATTAAACATACATGTTAATTTGGCTCGATGTTTATTTAAGTTACTGTATGGCTCTTTTTTTAAAATATGAATGCATTGAGACCCAGCAATGGAAATACAAATTAAACGAACTAATCACAAACATAAGTCTTTCGTTAGTCAAGAACATTAATAGTGGTTGTGACACAAAATAAGGGAGTGATTGATTTTTTTTACGTTATCACAAGACTGTTTATGAATAAATTAAAACATTTTGTATATATTATGAGGTGTGTATTTATTTATTTACATTATATCATTATTGTAAACAGAAAATATAGGTTTGCGTGTTTAACAACTATAAGGTCCATCTCAAAATTTCTTTCTCAGTTGCGCATTTATAAAGTTACAACAAAAAAATCTTAAGTATCAGAGGCGTTGCCGGCCTTTTATTCAGACGAAGGATTATTTCATTACAATAACATAATCTTTTTTCAAGGATGTTTATTCGAAATTGATTATTTTACTTAACTCTGGAAATATACAATCGATACTTCACGTCTTTAAAGAATCGATAATATGAATATTATAAAAATTTAAAATTATATAGTGAATAACAGCGTATGAGATGAAACATTCACTTAAGTACCTTTTAAAATCATTTGATGTTTAGGATTTACAGTTTATTAACGGTTGCTGCGCGAGATCATACATTCAATCTGTTCTCAACCGTTAATTATTGCATCAACCTATTGCGCATACAAGTTTAAACGCATCGTGCTTTAACGAGAATATTTGGTTGAGATGAATTTTTTACCATATTACCAAATTACCAAACTAAGTAACGACTCACACAATTCGTTCACTTGACGTATATTACAGTTGCACTGGCTGACTGAACTTCAAGTCAAGCCAAGCGTGGCAAATGTGGCAATTACTTTCCATAGAATTAATCTATAAGAGAAGTCTATATTTCTTCAGCAGTAACTAGTTTAATAATAGCCTAAAATTATAATGACATATTGCACAACGAGTGCTTATCAGCGTATGAGTAGTTATTGATTTGAGTACTGAATACCCTTGGCGAATATCAAATTATTATGGACAAGCAATTCAAGTATATAAGCGTTATCTTTCCATAATTAATAATTATCTTTACATACAAACTAGACTATAGTTTTCTTTATGTGTTGTTACCACAATAATTCAAGAAGTGTCGTTTTATCTTTTTTATTTATTACTACTTTCCAATGAATACAAGAAGTATGTAGTTTGTTGAGCCGAATTGTTTTTAATGGATGATTTTTTATTTCATAACATTGGATTTTTCATAACTCTTTATGATTTCTCATGATTATTTTACGTTTTAAAGATTGGAGTCGATTCAAACCATATTTATGAACATTTTCCAAAAAACTTGAATGTAGAAGTTACCTATAGCTGGTCATTCAGGGTCAATGGTTCTGCTGTTTTAGGCAAAACGTGGGCGAACGGCATTTGGGCTCCACACGATCGACGCCCTCCGCAGCTTACAAATAGTTTTGGTCATTAAATTATACGTACTTGGAAATATTATTTTTTTAAATATAGGACTCCATTTTCAGATAAAGTCGTGATGAGTTGGATTAACTCCCACTCATTTCTTGTTTGTGATGTCTTTTTACTTAGTAGTTTTTGATAATATACTTAAAGATTTGCTCTTTAAGTGAAACACTGAAAAATAATCTACGTATTTTAACGATGAGGGTCCCAAAGTCAAATTTCATAATACCGAATGGCTACTAAGCAACAAGCGATTTTCGTCTGAATTTAAGATACAAAATCGTGAAGTTCATAACGCTAGGAAATTATCAATCGATAGAAATTAACACCCGGGCAGCAAAGATACGAAATTAAAGTTTGGTTTATTTCATACATCTGATACGTTAAATAAATATAAAGGTTTGATACGCTTCAGAGTAATTTTTTTCGAAAAGTATTACAGAGATATAAGGAACATCTCTAAACTTTTCCATTTGAACTTTGGTATAAAATTCAAAATTACCTATGGGAATTTGTTAGTAGGTACTCATAATAGTCACTTATAAAATAATAATATGGAAGATGCAGGTAAAGACTTATGTGAATAACACAAAGAAAATAATATTGTTTTTTGGTCACATTGACAATTACCCTGAAATACAAGCAGAAATTTCACTGTGAGAAAGCCATAGATAAATATGAAAAGTCTTTTTATTTCTACAAAGCTGTGTACAATATTTCATTGCGTTAAACATTATCAGAGCAAAACTATGCTTAAGCCGCAACGTTGCCTACAATATTGTTGTAACCACCACAACATGGAATAGAATTCAATGAAGTGTAAAATGAGCAAGTTCTGTAAAATAATGATTAGTCTCTATATTAAACAGTTTGAAGGAGCATTGAATGAATTAAGGAAGTTCAAGTAACAATGGTCTGTTATAACAGAGAAGTGCACTTTGTATACTTGTTGAAAAATGTACGAGACAGGACGTTGTTCCCATTACAGCCCTTTGTATTGCTAACGTTGTACCCTAGAGGATGCACTTTGCATTATAACGAAATATTATTTTTAGTGTGTAATATTTTCCGGCAGTGTTTGTGCATTTTGACGGAAGTAAAACTAGTTAGTTGTAAAAAGAAAAAATAAAAATTCTGGACTTTGCAATCCAGATTGACCACTTTCGCTGTTATCTACTTCTAACAGCTTCCGCAAACATTGCTGTTGAGTAAGATGAGTGAATGCGGTTCAGAACAAAAAAGTAGACTCGATATGTCGTTACAGGTTTAAATTGGACTTTTTCCGGATTCTATGCTATCACTCACTATTACGTTTGTCACGTGGTTTTGGTAATTAACGTTCGATGATCACGTGTCTGCTGAGTATTAAGTCCTGGCTCAAATCCGTGCCGAAGCTAATATCTATGCAGTACACAAATTATTATTTTTTGAGTCTGGGTATATGGTGGTTTTTCGTGTCTCTAGCACTGAATCAAACGATTCCAAGAAAGGTTATGACACGAAAAGGGAGAACCTCTGTGTGTTTGCGCGTACAGTTAGGACACTTTAATATGCCTGCGCCTTTGACAACTTTCATTAATAAACGTAGTCAGTCTTAATATGGATATTAAGCAATCTGTCATAAAGTATAAATTTAGAGTAGTCTAATTTCGTACTATCAAATTTGTTGTTAACACAGCACAAATCACAAAATTCGAGATTCTAATAAACCAAGAATTGACGGTTGTACATAATTCATCACCATCCAATATTATGATGATACCCAACTATGCAAATTAATTCAGTAACGAACTGAATTTATAAGCTTTGATTCTTGAAACTATATTCTTGATCACACCGTTCTTTCTGAATAAACTGCGGAAAGGCAAAATTTTTATGAGATAAAAATTTTACAGCAAGCAATACCAAGTTTTATTTTATTGCTATATTATTTTATATTGTTGAAAAAAAGTTTTTGTTTTTGAAGGAAGCCTGCAGCCAACAGCCTATAGCCTAAGTAGGTAAATCAGTAATTATAATGAACTTTATTTGAACTTTATTTAAATCCTATTACGTCGCTGGGGATTTAAGATAAGTTGCTCGCGTTTTTTTTTAAAGTAGACACTTAACTTCTGACGATGAATAGACCATGAGCTCATAATGTTTTATTTGATCGGCTCGAACATCACGACATTATTCAACTTTGAATAATATCAATGGTGCTGGACCATGTGTTCACTCTATTTAAATTCTCAAGATTTATTGTAAAAATTTTACAGAGGCGCACAGTAGCCATAACATTTAAAATATAGACTATATATAATAATAAGATGTAACAAAATAACCGTAATATAATTTAATGTATATATGAGTACTGTAACAGACTGATGGCGGAATATTCATCCGAATTCGCTTAAATTTCATAGACAGGTAATGGGAACGAGAATCACTAAGGCGAGGGTTCCGGTAATAATCTCACTATTCTGCCTGCCCAGAGTGGTGAGTGTAGGCAAATCCTTCAGGAAATGTTTGTTGGCTTACTGGTGATTTCTCGTAAATAGGCTGATGAAGAAGGTAAAGATGCTGCTAACCTTTCCAAGAAAGCACCCAAAAAGCTTGCCAATGCTTCCCTTCCGCGGAATAATAGTAATAAGCGCAGAACCCGGGCTCAACGTTTCAGTAGTTACAACGACCACTGTGACATCCTTCTGTTTATATATTTTCTTTAACCCATGACAAACGAAAGTCATAAATCAAAACTAGTTCTTAGACCACTTTTTAAAAGTTTTTGAATGAATTCGATTGTACCGGGAACTAAATAACAGCCGCATCGCAAGTTGTTCCTTAAAACGAAGCAGTATTTATTCTAATGTTGGACATGACATAACTCGTTTTTGCAATAGACAATGATAGTACATAACTAGGCTCGCCACCGCTCACCTTGAGAGTGGAATGCTGCGGTTGCCGACTGTTAAAGCACACCCGATCTTGCCTCAAACAATAACTTTGTACCATTAACGTCCTGACTAAGCTTAATAAGAGAATTGTGCCGTATATATAAGGGATAGGCCGAGTTCGGATCCATTTGATACGACTCGGCGTAGCGTCGTCGCTGTGTTTGGACCCGGTGATTGTAATGATTTTTTTAAGGCTTTTGCCTTAGTTGCCTCTTACGTCACCCACGAGAAGAAAAGGGGAGAAAAGGCGTTGCACGTCCTCCTACACGCGCTATACGCTCTTAAAGCACAATGAAGGTTTTATTTATTAAATAAAATACTCTTTATCTAAAACCATATCCAAAGTTTCCTTCTCTACATCGTTCCACCTGAATGGCTAACTTCTATACGCTAATGAGGATATTTGTCAGTAAACACTGTGAGACTTAACTATGTAATGCACACTCTTATGAAACGCGAACAAGATTGCAACGTATTAGTGTCTCGCAAAAGCTTTAGCTCAAATTGCATAATGTATCTAATCGCTTAGGCCAGCAGCGTCTAAGGGCAAGTGGGGAGAAAGGAGGGGGATATATAGGATGGGTGAAATTGCCCTCCCCCCATGGGCTTATACATTTTATGGTTTCACATTCACGTAAGATAAGAATGCTATGTCAAAATACAATTTCTGGAAAAAGGAAACACCAAAATTGTCTGGTGTGCGAGGTGAGGTTTATGACAAATCCTCTTCTTGTGGGAGCTCTATGTACAGTAGAGCCTTTTTTCCATTTTTTAAACCGAGTAATGTAATTTAGAAAATGATCAAAGTTCTCTAATGTTATAAAAATTTTTGTCAGTATTTCTAATCGTCTATAACTCAAAAACAAGATGTTTCTTACTATTGAGGTATTTATGTTAATTTTGTACAAAATCAGATAGGTTTAGCGGTCGATTTTAAGAACTCGATGATTTAGAATACTTTTATCTCTATCGCGGTCTAGGATAAAATTAAACGTAGCGTGCCACAAGTTGACTTTATAAAATGATATACAAATAAGACTAAACATCTATTTCCTAGAGAATAATGAAAATTACAAATAGTACATCTGGTTTTACACTAAATATGACGTTTAAATTACGCAACAAGGACTTAGTGTGTTGTTGCGTGATGGAGTTATGAAGGCATAGTAAATTTAACATATTAGTTCGACGTTTCGTAGATGAAATATAAAATTAATACTACCGAAAGACTAATGGCACGAGCCACGCAGTATGAGTAGATTAATCAAATCTAAGAATTTGAATAATAATTTGAAACGTGATAGCTCTTTCGGAAGGTTTAGTGAAATCCTAATGAACTAGAACTCACACAAGGCAATCAAATATCGCTCTTACGCAATGATACAAAATGTATTTGAAATTAGCTTCCGCTATCATACAAAATAATAAATTTGAACCCATAAATTAACCACGAAAACAAAGTAATTAAATTTTGAAGTTAAACAAATTGTGTACCCTAACATAGTAATGGTATTCTCTATGGGTGTAAGCATATCTTCTATAACAATATGTAAATGTGTGTATTGTAAATTAGTAAGTCGCCGTATTAGTGTCCAAGCTAACGAGGCTATCGTGTATCAAGCTGGCGTGTATCGTGGCTTCTTTCTCTCCTCTTCTCTTCTTTTTGAAAGACGTTACCTTCCATTGTAGGAATGTATCCTGTGTGGCGGAGGCAGATTATTATTGAATTGCAAATGGACAAACACCCAGACCGTGAACTATATTTGTAGTCCATACAAATACTAGTCCCATTCGGGAATCGAACCCGCGACCCACAGCGCCACAGCTAAACGCTTAGCCACTACGCCACCGAGCCTTCATTTACATCAATAATTTATCTACGCGAAACAAATTAGTACGTTTATTCGGCAAAGTGCTCAATACATTTTATAACTTATATTAAAAACATATTTTGGAGATTACGTAAACTTAATCTCTAAATTATGCGAGAACTGCTCTTTAAAAAGTCCGTCCCACGCGTCACCATCCGTTTACGTTACATATCAAAATGGTTAAAATGGAAAAATCAAAATGTCCACATGTCCGCCTACGGCGATTCCACACTTTTTACTTAGAGCTGCATTAATGAATCAGTCTATATTGGAAGGCGTCGTCAGCCTGCACCCGCCACTTACTCACCTTGATACTACATAGCATTCCATTGTACAGGAAATTGTGCACAGGTCTACATAAAATCGAGTACAAAATTGCTTATGATATACTATGTAGTTACGTAATAGTCCTTGCACTTAAAAATTGTCCACCGTTAAACCAATATCCCACCCGGTGTTAAATAATTATAAGGTCTATGATTGTAAATAATAATCACGTCAACCTTGTAGATTCCTATCGACTCTTGCCTTGTAGAGTCCTATATTATTTTGATCTGGGCTTACCGACGCCGGTAAATTGTTGCACTCGATTTCTGTGAGAACCAGAAACGATGAAGCTAAAGGAGGTGTACGGGTTTTGTTTACGTCGATGACGTAACGGTGAAATACAAACATTTGTGCTTCTTGTTGTACGATAGTACAAGGAGGATGAAGGAATGAGTGTGTAACTCCTGTGCACATTCTCAGAATGTAATCTATACATTAAACACCAGCAGACAGGCAACTCTATGCCGATGTTCGAGCCATTGCAGTTTTACCTCGAACGACGAGATATCACTTACAAGGTTTTCACTGAGTCCATACACTCCATACACGAGTCGTGGAAGCCACAAGGGAGTTGCCTTAACGCAAGTGACCAAGATTCAATTCCCCGGTGCCTGTAGCAATATTTTGTGCTGAATTTGCCACGTGCACGGCGGTAAAGGAAAACGTTGTGAGGAATCCTGGATGTCTGAGAAATAATAAAAAGTTTTATTTCGAGAACATATGAAATTCGCCACCCCGCACTGGAGCAGCGAGCGGGCGGAACTTTCCTGCCTCCAAAACCTTTCAAATATTTGTGAAGACCCCTTTGCCCAGCGGCGATGTACCGCTTTACTACTTCATACACTACCAAACATGACTGCGATACAGATTTAGAATCTGTTCCTGTGTAAAGTACTGATACTCCCGTACATCAAGTTTCTTGGCTGGCAAATTTGTCTTAAAATCAACGAATCATCAAGTAGAGGTCAGGCGTAACAATAGTAGAAGGTCGGTTATTACCAAGGTTACACTCCGGAAAATAGGTAGCCGAGGTGAAAGGATTCACCTCAGCGGTGATCTCTCAGATCTCAAGTGATTCAGGTGTGTCTCATCTGTGGCAAATTGGCATTGCACCAATCGAAGATTATCTGTAAGGAGAGATTCAAACATTCGACCGTGGACTTCTTCCCAGTTTGTAACTTGTCAAGACTACCCAATTGCATAGTTTTAGGCACAGTCTCCAGTATCGGATCGCTGACTTTACTCACATCTAGATTATACAATTTATTAGTCACACATTAGATATTTTATAGTTATGGTTACTACAGAATTCGAAACACGTGGCCGTCAATTTTATATTTTTAACCATGTTTCTGGTCAAAAACCTGCTAACAAAAATAGAGAAATGTTATTAAGAAAACATTTGGCAAAGCCGGAGATACAGATAGAAGTGTCGTGCACTCTCTACATCTGGAATTGAATTTCATCGAAAGTCATTACTTCAGCAGTTACTTCATAACATGTAGTAGGATTCGTACACATTGCTAGCAAATTGGCTGTCTCAGTACCAGATGCCCCGTGGTACCTTATTTAGAAATTTAGCGTAGGTGTAGATTACAATAAATAGGCACCTTATTAAGTTAATATAAATTTTCAGATTAATTTACAGTCTTTATATTCACCTTGCATTAGAAACTATCGTAGTAAATTAATCGGGTCTAAACGGTTTCCCGTTTCTCGATAATTATGGTTTTCTATCGTACAAATCTGATTAACATTCAAATAAATTGTGAAATCGAAACGCTTGTTTTTTCATGGTTATAGTCGTTTATCGACAAGAAGATGGCGATGGAAGTAATTTTATGTACTTTCTTCACGGCAACAACCGGATCTGGGAATCGTTACGATATAGCACCGCGTAATTACATGACTATCGTGGACGTTTAAGTAGACGAGTATAGTCACGGATATTGCGCCAGGACTCCATGGTTAGTGCACAGTTGTACACAATGCACGATGCTTTCACTCTACACCATAAATATGAGTTTCGATTTGATCATAAGGAATCACCGTTAACATAGTAATATTCTGTAACTACGGTCTTGAATTGTACATTATTTAGTTTTTCTTCAATGATACACAACATGAGAACACGCCTATTTATTCTTTCATTACAGCAAAAAAATTAAATACATTAGGAATCACCATTAAAATAGTAATCTCCAACAAGTTCCATCTTGCATTGTGCACTATTTAGTTTATATCAGATAAGGTATGATAACTTTTGCTCGTGATGTTAAACTAGTACACATGATATTCTTATATAGATATAGATAAGAATTTTGAAATGTACCCATTATATTATAATAAGCTTAAAAATAGATGTCTTTACAAACGAGCCTTGATAAAGGATGGCTAAGCGTTTATCTGTGGCGCTGCGGGTCGCGGTTTCGCTTTCCGCACGGGACTAATATGTGAATGGATTCCAAAATCCATACTCATATTAGTCCGGAATGGTTCGTTTGCAATTTATTTATGTAAACTGCCTTTGCGACACTGGAGAGAATCCTATAGTATGATGTAAAATTTAAAAAAAAATGTCCAAATTATTAAATAATTTGTTGGTCCAAAAGGGAAAGGAAAAATATTTTCGCTCTGAACGTGCCCTTGTACTGACTGGATCCTAAATTGAATTGCCCGGTGGATTAAAGAAGTTAAATTATGTCGTTTCAATCTCGATGGAAAAATGCATACACAAGTATGACACAAATACATTCAATTTCATAGAAAAAACATTTCCAAGCGTGGTAGGGCCAAGCGGCGGCTTTTGCTACTGCTCGAATGGGCCGGCTCGATAGGGTTGGTACCACGGCCACGCAGAATACCGGCGTGAAGTAGATGCATCTTGTGCTTCTGCGTTTCGTTTGGTGAGTGAGATAACCGGAGACCCACTCCCCCTCCCCAACCCCTTCTCTCCCATCTCCCAAATTTCCTTATAGGCCAGCAACGCACCGGCAGCATCTATGGTGTTGCAGATGTATGTGGGCGACGGTAATCACTTACCATCAGGTGAACCGCTTGCTCGTTTGCCGCCTTTCCAAAAAAAAAAAAAAAGATAGAAGTTGGGAGTTAGACACGAAGAGTACTTGTACAAAGACCTTACCCTTTTTTGTTGTGCCGAGGGCGGAGTTTTTGCATTGATACATATAGTCAAAGTTGTAAAGTTGTTCGCACTAATTACCCGACTGCGGAGAACGACTATTGTAGGTCTGAGTGTGATAGTATAGATGCGAGACTAGAATGCATTGACGGCATAAAAGTATTTGTTTTGGAAGCTGACAACCGAACAAAGACTTCGTACACATTTTCTAAACATTTATTTGAATTTTTTGTGCTGTGTCCAGACAATTATTTATGTCGAATGATACTTAGGTAATCGCAGCAGAGATTACTTAGTCAGTAACATAGATTTTTAGAAATTACCTACACCGAATGTGTATTGTTGACATTTTAATAACTAGACATACAGACGAGTTTTATAACATATACTATGTAGCTTTTACTTTTATGGAAATTGCAGTAGCCTTAAGAACTAGTATAACTTGAGGAATGTGAACTGACTTGCAGCAATAATTTCGTGAAAAAATAATGAAATTACCTATTTTATATAAATATGAAATTTTCGAAGTGTATTGGGGTTTTGATAAATAAATGATAATATATATCAAAGAAATGTCTGTGGTCAATTGCCTGTCGCACCTCACACAGTGTATGCTGCCCCCATAACTCGGTAAACAAAACTTGAGGAAAACTACCACCCTTTTTTTCACCTACTTGTCGTAAGAGTCGACTAAGGAAAGCCTTAAAATCTTAAAGCATTAAACTGAACTGGCAGAGAAACGAGCTGAAAAATGCTATATCGAAAATACACAAATCAATGACGGACTTGCTGCCGCAAACAGTACAAGGCGTCTGGTACTCCGACCGTCAAGTCTACCAAGCATTGGGCTATTAACAGACTGATGAAGAAAATTACATTCTAGACTTATTTTATTGTAAGATGCTACTAGGGTCCACGTCCATTAACACTTTCTTAAAAAAAAATCTTGAATGAAAACACTTTCTTATAGGTACTTTTTTATTGCACAAAAAATATTTCATTCTCATTTTATACTAATATATTTGCTTATGAAAGAGTAAGATGTTTTATTTTCCTTACAACAAATAATTTTGTGAAAGAAAAAAATCACACGTTGCCATAAAATTAATAACGTTGTGAAAGGAGGACGATCTTATAAATCCCTACGAATGTATGAATCTCTCAACTCCCAATGGGAAAATATCCCGATTGAACCTGTTACTATGACGGTATCTACCGATATCACGTATGGCATTTACCAGCTGTTTGTACGATTGCAATTATTAAAAACACAAACCAAACCAAACAAAAATTTGTCAAAAGCGAGTACGTCACGTTTGAAATCGACGAACAAACTTCACCGTTTTCATCAACATAACGATTTGTAGATGAGTGATTTCGGGTAATTATTAAAATAAAAAATATCCGCTTTAAATAGCAACGTATTTTATTTAATTTTCGTTGAAATTAGCACAACAACATATGATAATTCGAATGCCCTCCCAGTTAGAGGGCGGACCCTAGCCGTGGTTAGAAAGCATAAATTTAACAGCGCTACGATAGTCACGTTATAACATCACTAGCGTGTTCTGTATGGTATGAAAGCTGTCCGCTTTGACATTGTATAGGCACGTGCGTTATTATATCGATATCAACAATTATAAAAACACAACGCATACCATGTCTTGCATATAATCACTGCGTTGTTGGCCCTTAGTTGGAATATCAGCCGATGCTAATATCTTTCAACGTCTAATGATACCTCTGAAATCTTTAACAGCTTCTTTCAATCTGTTTTCTTTTTCGCGGACAATTTAATTTATTTCGTAAAAAGTTAAGTGATGGACAGAGCATGACGGTGATCCATCGTGTAAGCCCCAACACTGAAGGAAAATGACGAAGAAATATTTCAGATAATAATACAGCCGTCACGTCAAGTAAGAGGCCACAAGATTATTATAATGTTTACAATATTGCTACAGCGGCGAATCAATTTCTTTCTAGTGTTTAATGCTATAATAGATGGGTTATAATAAGATTACGTTTGACCGTTCTTTCAAGTTCAATGAAGAATTTCCGGGATATTTAATTATGGATGATTTACTTTTATGTCGAAAATTCAAAATAGATACAAAATGTGTATAAAAGGATAGACATCCCATAAAAATGAAATCACACACCGTCTCTAAGGCCTCTGACATCAACATCACGTGTGCCATTATCTAGCTAGTGTACACTTTCTAAGAAGCGAGCAGGCTTTTTGCGGTTGAGTTTCGTGGAGTACTGCAGCCCACTGCTTCGTTAGCGGTAACGATCCGATAATGGTTCTCATGTTTTTACTACTTGGAGTAATGAGACCATAGTTGGTAATTTTTAGTAACGTTATTTTAAGTTAATAATAAAAATAGTGTTTTTACGGATTTTGTCGGGTTTAATACGATTTTTTAAATGCCAACGTAAATAATAGTTTCATTTCAAATGTGTAGTATTTCCGTAAATATAAGAAATCATTATTTTGTATTTTTTAATAAACTTTTTCGGTATCGGTTTTTCTGAAACCTAATATTGGAACATTGGGTGTAAGAGATTTACACTATTAACTCTTTCTTCAAATGCCAATATACCCTGTTAGCTATCCAAGCCGAAACCAAACATCACAGACTAGTAAAGAGGAGTAGTGTCACCAGTGCGAGGGTACCGGCAATGCGCTCTGCAACCTAGGCGAGCCAGCGTGGTGGGTATGTGCAAACCTTCCTTGTAATGAATGCCGGGTTTTGCTGCCGCTTTCTTGGATATCACCTATGTTCAGTAATAAAAACATCATCCCATTTATGTTTTACTGTCGTCACATTTTATGATTTTTACAATTCATTACTTGATCACAAAGGGTAAAAAGCTGAAATTAAAAACATCAAAGAATTTTTATAAATTCTCTAAGCAGTGCTCAGCTTTCTTGGTGCACGGCATACCAACTTGATCAGCTTTATTAAGATGGGTCTCACGTAGAATGCACGGCCGCGGAATACAAATCAGCACGCGTAGGAAAGTTGTGGTGGTAGCGCCAAAGATCGTTAACATTGACTTTGAATATTGTAGTGACAGTGTTCAATCCCTTCTAGACTTTATTTTACATATAATTACGCCTTCAGTTTATGATTTTATGAATATGACACTTACAGTACTTTAAGACAGCATCATTTTATTTTCGGATGCCAAAATTTTAAAATATACAATACGCAATAGGCTACACGCCACCTGCTATACTTAAAAATTTCTAGAGACCCAATTCTAAAAAAAGTTTGGAAAATGCACGTCTCATGGCGCTCATTTAACTCTTAAGAAAAAGCAATCGTATTGAGGTTCAAATATTTAGAGTAATTTCCATTTCAGATGAAAACAATAAGAAAAAATAATAAAATAATTACAAGTGCCAAATAGGAAACCAGTAGATGCAATTCTGGACACGATAAAAAAAAACCCGGTCTCGATACGTCAATTTTTTTGCGAGTTATCGTGACCACGTCCCTAAAAAAATCAAATTTTTTTAAACTGTTTTTCAAAGTAGCAATATTAGATGATTTTTCAAAATAATTTTAATGAATTAATTAAAGTGTTTCTTGATATGAGTCTATTCTAATTAGCATATAAGTGCAATATAATTGCGATAGAGGCATTTGAAAACCGCCGAATACCTTGAACTTGACATGTCGGGTATAAAGCACTATCTCACGCCGCTTCGCGCCACGACACGTGCAATTATATTTCATTTTACACTATCCACTAGGCAGCCGTGTTAGCTTAGTGGTTAGGGTGCACGGTAAATTTCGTAGTACACGAGTGACCTGGGTTCTAATCCTACCACCGCTAAAGATGTTTATTGCAATTTTATATGCCAAATTTACCACGTGCTTGGAGGTGAACATCGTGAGGAACTACATGTCTGAGAATAAATATAATATTATTTCGAGAACCACCATATACTAACCAATATTTTCATTGAATTTCGGTGGCATCATCAGGGTGACAAATATAATTCCGCTGTAATAGAATACCATAGTACCACTATTGCAATTCTAAATACCACAGTTAAAAAGTATTTACTGAGAAAAGCTTATAACATACACACATAAATTTGTCTCCAAATGACAAACTCATCTGTAAACGGTGTTCCTTGCTGGCTGACAATTGAGGCTCCCGCGACCGACTCACAGAGCGGCACTAAGAAAACCGCATGTGCAGCGTAGTCATTATGAGCAAACCGTACATGGAGTACAGGTTTTATTATACTCCACCAAAATGTTTGATAGTGCTGGTTGGTAAGATCACCATAGAAGTAGACTATTCCTTCTCTTTATCAGATGATAAAGAGAAAGTGAGTTGACACTTTGACAAGTAAGTTGCTTTGTATTAACACAACTAATTTTAAGAAACCTTACATTTAATGGTATTACTATTTTTTCCCAGACTGCCCCAGAAAGAGGGTGATGTTTTCCGTTTAAGTATGTATGTCTATTTCTTTGGCACGTTGCATAGCCAAAACGGCTTGATGGATTTCATCACATGAGGGAGTGACATGGGGTATAATATTTAAATATGGCGTCTGCGAAACTTAAAAATGAAAGGTAAGGTAATTCTTTTGTAATAATCAAATTTCTACTAGTCTTCACATATCTTAAGTTTATTTTATTTTAACAAAACCAACATAAATAACTTTACTCACGTATCTGAAAATATACTTAACTTTTTTAACTTCTTATTCCTACCTTCCACTCGTTCCTCCTGAGCAACCTAGAAGTCCTTGCCGCTTCCTAATGGAAGCACTAAGGCCATTATCAATGACACATCTATATTATCACGCTAGCACTGACCTGCTCTACCGGGGTGGGCACGGCGGCGCTCTGTGGCGGCACCGACTGCACGGGGCGCGCCGGCCTCGCCGCGGCGCGTTGCAGCGTCGCGCGCTTCACCGACACCATCAGCCACACGTCCTCTACCCTTTGCGCCACCTCAACAAACAGACACAGTTGTAAGGTTTTGTCGTGTCGATTAGTAGATGTCTGTTTGAATAATAATATAATATTGATATATCCTAAGAATATCATAAAATCTTCACCAATATTATACGCTATAAACATTTTCATTGGATTTAAATAATGTATTAATATTACTGTAGAATATGTGTAATAACGTGTACAGAAAAATACAGCGTTTATAATTAAATAACCACAATTTGGACCTTTTCGTCGATAAACATAACGTTTTCGCAAAAAGTTGTTGTGGCTCGAACCAACAATACCGGCTAGAGGTACTATTGGTCTATGCAGAATTTGATGAAAGAAACATTCTCATGGCACTCAATCACATGCTTGTAGACGTTTGCTTGTCTTCGACACGTACAATACTAAGACTTCATATTTAATTAATCACCAGAAGTCCGTTCTCCCAGTTTGCCAGCGAGTTATGGAACGCCTCGATGTCAAACAAACGAACCGTACAAGAAGCAGTGTACTGCGCTCCAAAATGCAAATCGTTGACGGTGAGAAGAATGCCACCGAATTAAAATGGAATAGTGCTGACTAAGTCACGACGGGATAAGGCACACCATAACGTATGATGACATTAGGTATGGTAAACCAAGGAATATTAAAATAAAATAAAAAATATTAAAATATACTTCATGTAACTGATTTGCACCATAGCTTTAACTCGACAAAAACATAGATAAATATATAGCGACTTCTTACCTGTGCGACAAGTGCTCTAGTTTCTTGTGTTGCAGTTTGTAGCAACATATCCCGAAATTGTTCCGGCGCCGTAAGACCGAAACCTTTTGCGTCCTCCAACAACTTATCCACAGCTATAAGTCCTCCCTCTCCAGCCAGGATTTCGACACCTGTAGCGCACCATTCGTTCGCCTATCATGGGTACAAAGCAGTACACTATTAAACACATCTTTGTAGGTAACTTCAATATGTTTACAGTCGTTATAACAAAAGCCCTGTGATCGTTTTCTCTGTTATTAAAGTTGATGTTGTATACTGTGCTTCTTAATTTTAAATAACTTATTAATATATGCAAATGGTTTGTTTATATTTATAATGTATAATGTTTAAATATTTTCAATGATTCATATGGTGGTACTAGAAAGAACTCAAATAAGATTACACAAAATATAAATTCCGTATTTCTTTGGATGGTTCATAAAAATATAATACGTCTTTCTTAAAGACGGTAAAATACTTTATTCCTAGAACGCCTTTCAAACATTTCATTATTTTATTTTTAGATTATTTAAAAATATTTTTTTTTCTTTAGCCGAAGCCTTCTTGAAGAGGTCTAGCAGTGACTAAAATAGGCTGATGCAGTAGTTGTAGAAGTAAACCATATTTGGAAACAAGTATACATTATTTTTAATATTAGTATCTATACAATGCTTTTTCAACATCAAGAGTAATAGCGAATAAAGTGAGTCAAAACGGACTAGTTGGATTTAACAGCACGCGCTACAAGCTAAGTAACATCTTATAAAGACCTTATCAGTTACCTTGTCTATCCTGTCCATTAGCTCTCGGGCTTTAGTCAACAGTAAGTTCCGTTTCTGTATCTTATCAATAAGCAAAGAGCTGGTCCGCCTTAGCTCCTCACATTTCGACTCAATGTGGTCGACGGAACTGAGAGGGTCTTTCATTAATTTCTCACCTGCGGGTACAAGAGTGTATTTTATTTAGAATTATCTTCAACATTCACCGTTCTTACTCTTTCAAAATCTATCAAGGAGAAAACAGGATTGACCTGAATGTTGTAATGCAAGACTAGCTTGAGTAGGCAGGATTTTAATTGTTTATAATAGTGAGTTTATTATTCAAGAACCTTTAATAAAGCCCATCAAACTAGTCTATAATTATAGTTTCAATACTAGTTACAAGTTTTTACAAATAATAAAATATTTAAGTGATAGAAAATATCAATAACTTTAAATTCGTTGTCGATAAATTCTAGAAAGTCTAACAACATTGGCGAATTAGCGAACACCCTAATACGTTAGGCGATAACTAATACGTCCTTAATTTATTTATATTAGTCAATAACTCAACACCTGCCCTTTTGAAATTGATCGACGGATGTAAGAAGGAAGCTCACTGAAAAAATTGTGAACACGGCTTCAGTACTGGTGAGTGGTGACCTGGATTCATATACCATCGTAAAGGTCAGGCAATATACATCTTTGTTTGAGTTTATAGAAAAATAATAACGAAAGACGTTGAGGACTAGAGATTTAATTATAATAAGTTATCCTTCAGAACCTCCTGGGTACGAGTAGAATTTGTTTGAAGGGGAGGAAGAAAACGGTCAGTTTTCTTTTAAAAATATTTAAAAAGGTATAAAAAGTGAAAAAATTGCACAATTTTAATACTACGATTAAAGTATTGTTTTAGTTTTCTTCGAGACTTATAACTTACTACGAGAATAATACATCTCCCTTACCATCATCAATAACTGACGACGCAGTATCGAGATCACAATTACACAGTTTCTCAAAATCGTTAGCTTCCTGTATAAGGCCTTCTACTCTGCTCGCAGTTTCGCCTACTTCAGTCATATCGCACGCTGTCTTTAGATGATTATCTAGAGTTGCCTATAATAAAAAAAAATATGTTACTAGAGTACATCACTCAAGCCGTGATATCTCACTGGCTTGTTCATGTCTTAAATTCCATACGTACAGCTCACTCCAATCTGAGTTCGAGCGCCGATGCACTAAAGCTAATAATTACAACTTATTTGGCGGTAGGCTCCTCCTCTGCCAGGGTGTCGTCTCCAATGCGCAGCGCAACCACTGTTGATTTCCAGTTTACTGAGTCAGTATAATTACAGGCTGCAAGGCATTCCACCTTAGACCTCAGGGGAGACAACGCATCCGTAAGCTTCGTCGATTGTAGTTATTTGCAGGTACCCGTGTAGTAGCCACTTACCATCAGGCGGACAGAACGCACGATTGCCTCTTGAAAATTAAAGTACTGAATTACTTCGCAGGCCATAAGCTGCATTTACATCTGCAGCTCAAATTCACTAAAAAAGGGAACAAGTTCTCAATATTAGTATGCAATAACACAAGACGAAGACCCGGAACAATTATTAGAAGACCAAATAAATTATTGTTTCACGTGGGAATGGAATCCACGACCCACAGCTAATAATTTAGCCACTCCACACACAATCGAGTAAAGACAAAAGTTTTGCGATTCAAAGTGCATTAGCGTGAGCCCATAATTAAATATTTATATTCTTTCTGAAACAAAAATGGTAAATGAAGCTCTCTGCTATGACCAATATTTTATTTTCAAGTTCCTTATGTTTTCGTAAGCAATTCGTAAATAAAAAATATTTATATTCTTTCTGAAACAAAAATGGTAAATGAAGCTCTCTGCTATGACCAATATTTTATTTTCAAGTTCCTTATGTTTTCGTAAGCAATTCGTAAATAAAAAATATTTATAAGTATGAACTTCAATTTATAATAAAAGAAATTACAAAAAAGGTTTATTAACGAAATTAACCTTCACATTTTTTTAAAAAAAATTAAAAATTACAATGACGATCGAAAATTTACGTAATTAAAAAAAAATTGACATTGACACATAACCTCAATATTTTACGATATAATATTGGTCGGAATTTACTGTAAGTGTTATTTACTTTACTTTTAAACTAATTGTGATACGCTAATGAATAATGACTTTAGATATGGTATGTAATTTTCGCAAATGCAGAAGGCCATTAACAAATCAAGCTTGGGTGACAACCTGCTCACATGCATTTTGTATAGAACACGGCCAAAAAGAATTTAAGAGAAACGCTGAGAATTCGTTGACATGTCCAGCATGTGGAAATGAATTGCGAGATAAATTTGATGTAATTCAAGCAGATCTTAAGCCCAGTGAAACATTTAAATCAATAGTTTTGGCGGGTATGAAACCAGATACTATAATGGATGTGGCTATGCGAGCAATATCATTTTGGTCATATCAAATTGAACAAGAAACTCTGTATCAAGAGAATTTAGCAAAACATTCTAGAGAAAAACTTCAATGTTTAGAGGAGATTAATACTCTTAATCTGCAAAAATTAAAGGCAGAACTGGAGACATGCAAACGTAAAATTTTATCGTTGCAAGTGGAATGTAACAAAAAGAAAAAGCAAACTGAGGAATTAGCCGCGTGCTTAGAAGACAAATCAAGAAAAATACAGAAACTAACGTTTCAACTTGACGCTCAAAGAAGAAAAGATATTCGTGTCAGTAACTATGAAACAAGTAAAATTAATGAAAAATGTATGGAAATATCAGATTTGGTCGGTAAGAGAGCATCATCAAATGCTTTTATTTTTAGACCAATGAAGGACAGAGACGATTCTCACAGAATTTGTTCACCTAAAACACCAATGTTCGATTTTCGTAAAAGAAACAAGCAACTAGAAAGAAATAAATCATTTAAATTCAGACCTTTACCATCATAGTGCATAATTGAATAGGTTTAATTTAGAAATAAGTATAAATACCTGCATTTGTTTGAAATTCAATAGAAAGGTGCGAAATTTCAACCAGTGGTTTAATTTAGTGGAATGTTTTTGCCAGAAATTATCAAATTGCCTCTCTGTCTCTTCGAGTTGTACCAATAATCTGTAAGAAACATCGTATTATTATTATTTAACACTACGTTATGTGTACGTGTAGGTATTATATTTTAAGGCAATGCTTTCAGAACCTATTGCTGTGCAATTTTGTCATGTTCATACTAGTTTTCAACACAGAATGAGGCCGACAAAATGTTGGTTTTCCTTGTCCTGTATAGTAGTTAAACTTATTAATGTGTGAGAGTTATTGGCTTGTATTTCGTATGATTTATCCATTCATTCAATTTATGAACTTTAGTAAAGTTGAATAACGAATTTAGTCTTTACATTTAAAACAGTCTGCTTCGACAATTTATACAAAAGCACGAAAATAAAGAGCTATAAAACTAATTTGAGATTCCACAGCTGTATTATAAAGGTAAAAAAGTTAACTTGTCAAGATAATGAGTTCTAGTATTTACGCGAACACTACACATTTGTAATGAAACTATTATTACGGATACGGGTCCTCCGTGACCACGAGTGCTGTAAAACACTCGAAATGTCGGGAACATGAAAACAAAAATTAAACTCAAAGAAATCCGTAAACAATAGTTTAATTTCAAATAACTTATTAAGATTTGGATTGTTGTATAAGCACTCTTAACTTAAGGCTAGTGACATATGGGAATCCGTAGCACTCTAGCCTCTTTCATATTCATACATATACGCATAAACACAGTTCGGTGATGGGTTATCTTAATTTGCTCCTTCTTCAGTACAACACCAATAAAATAGATCATTGATTAAGAACGAGTAAAAATAACCTTATTCAGTTAATATAACATGTTACATACTTTTTGTATTGTAGTTATTGCATTCAATAAAATAGTTCATTAACATAAATGTAGTGGCACTAATTTTACCATTTTTAATAATATTATGTTCATATAATTTTTAGTTCTAAATATATCAAATTTTAGATATTCTTATACGTTAAAGAAATACTAATTAGAAGTAAACATTTCGACAATCTATCAAAATTACTTATTTTATTGCCTGTAATAACTACAACACAAAACATATGTAACATGTTACATTAACTAAATAAGGTTATTTTTACTCATTCTTCAAGGCTGTAATGAGTTTTAGATGAAAGTTTTATAAATGCATATATTTTATAGCAATCTTAAACATTTATTTTGGGATACGCGCATTTATGACATGAATTGATATCTAACAGTACCGTCTTGAGAACGAAAAAAAACGCAAACGTATGTAGCGATAAAACTGATAAATTACCTCTCTACAGCGGCCACGTGACTTATAATATTATACGTCAGATTCGGTTTCCTCACTTGCGTCAGCAACTCTTCGCCTTGCGTCGTCGCTACCGCTAATTCGGTTTTTAAAGCTTTATACCTGAAAATAAACAGAAACACCGTTAAATATACGGTTGCTCTGTGTTAATACGTAACTATACTAGAATCACGGGTACATCGATATAAAATTCACTAGGTACAGAATTCGATATGTTATACGGCACAGGTCAGTTTTAGTTGAAGTTCTTCATTGGTCTACCTCTAATATACTTTCTGATATATGATATACTAATGTTAAAGTGTTAAGGGGAATATACCATATCTTACTTGTGTGCAAGTGGTAGCAAACAGACGAGGCTCTAACGATTGAACGATGGCGGTGTATCCATTCGAATTTGACAAAGCCAAATTGCACAGACCAGTGATGGGCAGTGATGCACTTACCAAACGTGGTGAGTATGGGAAAACCTTCCAAGAAATGTATGGTGGCATTTGCCGGCTTTTGCTGTTGCTTTCTTGGAAAGACTTATTTTCAGCAGTGAACTTAAATATTGTATGTTCTAAATATGAAACCTCTAGGTTTTTATTATGTGTTGACGTGTTCCAATTTGAAGGGTATAGAGAGCTAGTCTAATTACAGGCTGACATATTAGTCTTCAAGAGGGACAACGCGTCTGTAACCTTCTCCGATTGCAGTTGTTTCCATAGTTTTCTTCTACTTTTCTTGTCTTATGCCCATGGGATGTAATAGCCACTGACCATCAGATGGACTGTTAACTTGTTTGTCACTTTAATATGTTTAGGTAAGAGGCATAAGGACAGTAATATTTTTGCATATATATTTAATTTCAGCGATGTTTTATTGCAATATTAATTGAGCTGTGGATATTCTTAATATTTCACGAGTTACATGGAGGCTTACTGATCTAGGTGAAGATCGGTGATTACATTTAAGACTTTTGAATCTAAAATTAGTTAGAATTATCGATTTCGCGCATTTCAAATATCGGCTCTAGTGGTTCTTAGGCAGATATAATTCATTTCAGATATGTTCACAACCTATCAGAAAATGTGGGCGCTATTGTCTGCGTCCTAAGATTTAGAACAATAAAACATAATCTCTCGCAGTCGGTCGGTCTCGGTCTTCTTCATTATCATCAGCCAGTTAATAGTCCACAGCTGGACATAGATATCTTCCAATGTGATGATTTGGCATAATCGCCACGCTTGACTGAATACTAAGAAAATGTCAGTCTACAAATGTAAACTTTACGTGGTCCCTTATTTAATTTTTACAGATTGTATAAATTGTACATCCTCAATACGTACGTACGTAGATACGTCTATTTAGTAAATAAGTCATCTTTGTGAAAACAATAAACTCCCTTTAAAATGAACCACCATTACACCCACCTAGTTTCTTGGCAGTCTAGTAATTCTTTGGTTTGTGTAGGATCGTTGCCCATATCGCAGTCTACTATCTCATGCATAAAGTCGTCCAATTTGCTCGATATCTCCTTCATAAGTGTCGAAAACTTCTCCAAGGCCTGAGCAGAAAAATACTAAGTGTTAAAAAACTAAATAAGCTACACGTACAAAAATAGAAATTCATGAATATTCTCAGAATATCATAAAGGCGATCAGCGAATTATGACATGTCCCTTAATATCTACATAAGGATTTCAGTGCGCAAGAAGAATCATCATTGAAAAACAGATATTTATGTTGAGTATTACAAAAGATTTTAGTTGTTTAGTCCGGACTTGAAGTTGAAGTTTGCTCCCGAAGAATTGCCATGAGATTTTCAATGAAGGAGACCTTTTTCCCTTTGTGGCCTCTTGCGATACTTGGGAACTTATACCCACGAGAAGATAGGGGTGGCAGATTCTAATGCCGCAATCAAGCTATATATACATATATATACGTATAACAGTTATAAGATATAAAAAAATGTTTTAAGAAGCATAATGATATCGTTAACTAACTATTCGCTGCTGGATCCACTCGGAGTGTGAATATTGCAGCTCGCCTCCAAGGTCCGGTGTGAGTTGTGACCGGTCAAAGTGCTCATACAATTCTTCAATACAGGAACAGACAAGGACGCGGAACCGGAATTCCTCTTTAAATAATTTGCTACTAACTTCAGACAGGGCTTTTTGGAGGAAGCTGGCCGGCCGTAAAACGTACACCGAATGAATTACACCAGGGAAAAACTCCTGAAAAAAAAAATAGCTATTTACACTTCTATAGCGTACTTGATACTTCTTCACTAGTAGGTCGAATCAGTATACTTACAGATATCCTTATTAAAACAGCCTTAACGGAATTCCATCTGTCTTTCCTTCGATCTATTATTATATGAAAACCCATTTCGGCTTCTAACAATCTGAAAAGACAAAAAACAAAAATGTAAAATTATAGTTGAAGTTAAAAGAAACTTAATTATTGCAAATACATAATTAGGTAAACGCTATTTCCCCTTTTTTTAGAGAATTCCTTTGTAAAACAAAGAAAATCTATTACAGTAAACGATTTACGGTACTCTTTTCGCTCTCGGTACAAAATAATATTTTTTATAAAATTTCTAAAGTCTATCAAAAGCAATTTAATTCGGTATACAATTCGGTAAATACAACAGTTTAGCATTTTTTAATTATTCGAAACTGGTAAACAACAAAAATATGTGGTTTACTCTATCAGTTTAATGGTAGACACGTGCATTCTGCTAGTGTAAACAATCCGTTGTTGATCGAGCTAAACGTGGCCACCGCCCCACTTTCTGCACGCACACATCACATCACTCTACTTTAACGAGCACTAATACTTGCTTTACACGGAAATTATTTTACAAAACACATTCATTTAAACAGATACATAGTATCTTTAAATATTTTGACCACGCTGTCAAAATAAAAGTACACAATGCAAACTAGGTTTCATTTAACGCCATAGCAAATGATACCTTTACCCGAGCGGTCTATAATTATTGATTTGCTATCACTAAAAGCAACTCTCTATTTTTTAGTAATCCAAAGTCCATACAAGTATGTAATAAGTAACTCTGTGTGTCTGTTACGTTTCACGGCTAAGCCACTGAACTTTGATTAAATTTGCTATTAAGATAATATTAACCCCAAGGGAAGGATATTGGCAATAAAAAAGGGAAAATCGCGAAAAAAAATTCCAAGCGGAAGAAGACGCGGGCGGAAACCAGTATCAAAATATATACTACAAGTATATTGACGTTAGCGTTCGCATGTTTGCTATTGCGTATTGCATAATATGTTATTACATTATCCGGCCAAGTGCGAGTAGACCGCGCACCGACAGTTCCATTCCACCATACAAAATATCTGTTTTACTAATGAAATAAAATTAATTTATTTTAATACAATTTGTGATCCTTAGCGCAACCCGGACTCACATTTTGGCGGGTTTTTTATTTTGTTGTATTACTACAGAGTTTGCACTGTTATCGCACCAAGTTTGACGCTTGTATTTTCTATCGTTTTTATGAAAGAACCAAAACAAAAAAAAAACGTTGAAAAAACACGTTTCTTGTATAATCAGTGTAGTTTTATTATTTGTTAGGATATCCGCCATAATAATACATATTCTCAACAAATAAAAATATCAACCGACTACCTTTTACGGTTTAAAAGACATATCCCTTTGAAGCAGAAAAACGGCGTAGGCTTAGTAATAATAGGCCTCGGTACGGAACCCTAAAAACTAAACAAAAAAAAAAAAAAAATTCTAAACGATTAGTTTAGTTTGTCGGTGCAATTTTCAACAAATATAGCGTACTTGTTGAATATATTTCCTTACATAAAGTAACAGTCTGACTAGGAAGTTGAGCCTTCCGTAAAGAAAATTAAAGTTTGTTTTTAATATTTTAATACTCACGAGGGTACTGAGGTGAGGTAGAGGAGAAGGCGACGATATTCTGCAACACTAAGTAGATGGAAGTTATTATTGTCGGGGAAGGTAATGAGCGGTCGGTGGTCCTTCGCGAGCCCCCCAGTGGCCAGCGCGTACTGCGGTAGCAACAGCTCCCCCACGCTGCGCCCCTCATCGCCCTCGCTGCCGCATCCATCGCACTCTGCTTCTGTAACACAAGTCATACTTGAAATTATATAATCATGTGTTTCCTGACTATTCAATGAAACGAGTTTTTGAACACGTTACATTATCACTTGTATCCAGTATTTTCAAAATAACTTCGATCACTTTGGAATAAAAAAAAGTTAACAAACTCATGACTTTAATCGAAACGACCTTTAACATTTTACATCTTTACTAATTAGTCATAGATCTGTAACAATTTGCTAAATTAAATAAAGTTAAGGTCATTACAATTCACACTTGTCGAACTCATAACATAAGATTTTCAACCTAATAAAGTATCTTAATATACGATCAATAATATCTAAAATGTATGGACTAAACATATTATACAAACCATAAAATAAAGCCACTACGATTATCAGAATATAAATATTTTAGATTTTTAAATGAATAGATATACCCGCAAGCAAATTTATGTTTACGCAGTCTTTAATTGAAGGTGTTAACAGAACTTAAAAACAGACCTATACATTCTTGTAACGTACGAGCAAATTGTTTATATTATATCCATTAATTTCCTTCAAACTAAACATTGAAAGAATGAAAACAATTAGATCGATTTTTTTGTTCTCTAGTGAAATCAGTATAACAAAGTTCGGGAAAACTACTTGGAAAACTTCGGCAGGTGCGCTAACGAGTTAGCTTCCTAATGTGTAAACTTAAGACAAGAACATGGAGTAAGATTTATGCCGAAATTACATTATTATTGACTTTTCTAAGTCACGCGATTTACCCAACTCAATTCGCTTCGACGAATTTATACTTTTGTTTATAGAACTTTTTCTACGGGACAACGAACAAGCGGCTCATCTGACGGAAAGTGATAATGGACACCCACGTACATCTGGAACACCAGAGGATCTGTAGATGCGTTGCCGACCTTCAAGGATATTTCGGGGTAAGTGGGAACGGGGTTACCTCACTCACCGAATAAAAGTCAGAGGCATGAAATGCCTCTACTTATCGCCGGTATTACCCCATTTGAGCAGCAGTAAAAGCGCCGCTTGGCTCTACCACTCTCTACTGCATTTACGTATAATAAAAAAATGACACAATTACAACACTATTTAATTTGGAATAATAAAAAAAAATTTTTGGATGTCGTAAATTGGTCTGTCTGTGCCATCCGCACGTATGCCTTTATCATGATTACGCTCGGAAAACAAAACGTATCAAACCCATTCTTGTTCCATTAGCTTTAGATTAATGTAGAGTTATAATATCACTATTCCGATCCTTCTAGTTCCTAGTTTTTTCAATAATGATTAATATTTATAATTAACATGGGCGTGTGTACTTAAGGAATTTTTAATTTTTTTTTATTTATGGCTTTATTTAAATTTGATTAACAAATATTTGTAATATTATTACTTTTTTGTTCTTTTCCAATTCTGGATTTCAACTCATCACTAGTGTGGCAAAATAACTATTTCAGATATGCCAACCTAGTACGATCCAGACCGGCGAAGGACAGAAAGACAGCGTTAAAATCGCGAGCTGTCTGGAGACTAAAGCGATAGCCAATCCAACCCAACACCCAACTGCTAAGAAAGAGGCATATCATGCCTACCACTGTACTGTTTCAGGACCGGCAAGGAACGTAGCATTATAAAAGTGTGTTAGTCCACGTTCCATCTGGTTACACTAATTATTGAAGTAACAGTTTTTCATATAGAGCCATGAAATTGTTTAACTGTTATTAACAAAATTATACTGTAAATCGTATACTGTATTAGTCAAATATTATTTAGATTGCTTTCCGTTTATTGGCACTTAATGAAGTACTTATATATTATAAATTGTAAGCACAGCTATAAGCTATGATGTGATAGAGGACCATAAATAAAAATAACTTGCATTTCTTTATGGAAGCGTATCGTTCAATGAATAAAGACTAATTAATGGATAAATTACGCAACTTGTCAATCCCCAGTTCAGAGCCAGTACCGGAACCAAAATCTCGAAAACTTTACATGGCCTAGACACAATGTAGAGGTAGAGTAGTCTTCTAGCCAAGAGTATATGGAATAAAATTAATAAAAAAAAGTTTTGTTAAAGGCTTTGTCACACTGTCCCAAATAAGCAGCGGTGAGAAGTTAATTGAAAGGACAAAATGTGTACTAACTGAACTAGATCTCTGATCACCCTAGTTTTGGGTATACAGTCGCGTGGGCTTAATCTTAATATCTAATCTTATTAATTAACGCTGAAACCTGAAACCATAATTCCGTAAGATGAAGCTACTGGAAGTAACAATATCAATGCTTAAAAAGTAAATTGTTCTTAAATTAAATATGAATTTTTTGACGAGTTCACTCAATAAAATATTGCTTGAACATGATTGCAGATTTTTATGCGTTTGTTAGTGTTCTAGACTGTTCCATTAGATTTTCGTTATTTTAATATTGAGAATCGATAGACGCAACGTAATGGAGTCAAGGGTACACGAGCTGAATCTACCTCGGCAGACAATACGACAATCAAAAGGCCGGACGTATAGGAAACTATACGGCTACTATATCGTGGATGGCTATTTAACATGCGGATATAGACACGTATAGAACGTACAATAGATATTTGGTACCAGTACTATAGCTACCGTGTGCCAAAGAAAACGTATCCATATTTTAAAACCAATATATATATTATATATAATATACTAGCACATCGGGCTGTTTCCACCCGACAACCGTAGTATTTGTAGAAGTAGATCATAGAACCAAAACATAGTAGAAACAATTATAAAAGTTTTCCGTACGTTACAGTACAGCACACAAATAAAATTTCAAGTTTCTCGTTTATTTGTCGAAATAAGAGTGATGGAAAATACCTCAGGTATTGTATATAAACCCTCAGCGTAGCCAATCGAACTTCCACAACCCGACGGGTGGTGAAGGGACGATGCTTCTGGGAATTCCCAGAACCGAAAACGTCAGTATGATGCAGGAATTTTTGAGCAGGTACCCGGAAACGGGATGATTAACGAAAAAAAAAACTCATTCGTTCTGCAGTTGTAATACAGCTGCAGCATGCCTTAACCACACTGAAAATCGCGATTGCTTCAACCACGTACACATACAGCTTTTTTAAACTAGACTTAGTGGTTTATTTGTTAACAAAATAAAAGGATGATAAAGTAGGAAACCTGTTCTTATCCCATAAGGGATAATAGACGTGAGTTGTGTTGTTGTAGTTGTTGTTGTAAATTAAAACCATTATCATGCTTAAATTGTACTTGCATTTTTGGGTCTCTAATGAGACGTCCTATTATTTATTCCAAAAGAAACGTTCTAATAAATTCACCCAGAAGAATATTCAAAGCAAGAAATTAAAAAGGATGCTTGTTTATGACATAAAAAAAGACAAAAGCAAAACATCAGAAACTTTAGTTGCTTAAATTGTAATACGATGGAATTAATTACCAAATTAGTTTAAGACAGAACATTCTAAAGTAATTTACATTAATCTTTTTTAAAGTTTGCGTCGTTATATAACAAAAAAAAAGATTATTTTACACAAATTAATACGCTACGGCATTATTATCTTATCTGTATTAAAACTGACAAAAAACTTGCATAGATCGTTGATTCTATCTAACTTAGTTAATCCCGGATCTAACTTGGGGGCCTATCTTGATTCGAATATTCAATGAATCTTGGTTTCGAAGATGTTAACAACAACAATAAAGCGAAATGCAACTTAAGATATAGTGTGTAGGTATGTCAAATGACCACCAAAGTAAATTAATAAAGATGCTTTGTTCTAAATAATTATGAGAAAAACTGTGAAATGCGTTTACAAAATTCCTTTGTTAATTGAACTCGAAGACTCACTTCGAAGTAAGTACCGACGCGTTTTCACGAGTTCTTACAAAGAATTCGCTTAATAATCGCACGAGGCCGGTCGTTGGCCGCTCTAAGGTGAAGGTTATTATAATTGAGAACACTAAACACTTTCTAATATTTGGCAACCTTATTTCTTTAAGACTTCAACTGGTTTTTCCTTCCAGGAAATTGTCCGAATTGCAGAAAAAATCGTAATCGGTTGGGGCCTAGGCCTGGCGATTACGGAGGATGACGTATGGTTTCTAACTACACGTCTTGTAATGTTAAAACGGTTCGTCGAGCAGTGTACAGGTACAGCGATATCATGGAGTTATAATGGAGAAGATCGATTGAGGAGTCGGGGTTGTTTCTCAGGGACTTTCGCTATCTATGTACGAATTTCTTCACAATAGACATCTGCTGTTATTGATATACCTTTATCTCAAAAAGCGATAGTGAATTACATCATGAAGTGACCACCAAACAGTTTCCGATACTTTTCTATAGGTGAGCTACGCTTTACAACATTGTTCCGGTATTTGACCTGAGTTCAGCCATTGCGTTATCCGCTTGTGATTATCATAGAGAATACAGGCGCGTAAGTAGAATGTACGTAAGAACCACGTCGGAACTCGTATTCGAAAATAACTCTTATTTTGGAATTTAACTCAAACACTGAATGTAAAAATAATTCAAAGTCAAACAGCAGAATGTCATAAAAAAATTGAATTTAGAATGTCGTTGACCATGCAGGATTAATTCTAAGTCCTTGCAGTATCCAGAAGTGTGTGTAACAAAACAACGAATTCTAAACTGCCACAATGTTTTTTTTTTAAAAAAAAGTTGCCGCACTGATTGTAATCCAAACAGAATATGATTTTTTTGTAATTTTCAATGCGGATGCATTATATTCTAATGACATCGCTTCATATAACGGGTATATGAACAATTTCCTTGATATGCGGCTTTTATAATGCAGTAGGGGGAAGTCATTTGTAAAAGCAATCGTTCTGAGCAATATTGCTTCCTAAAAAATAATGATAGTAGATAAATAAAAAGTCTTTCCATTCTCATTCATAATAAGGCGCTGTACCAATATTTTGGACCTACTGTACCGTAGCATAGGAAGAGACCACCTGACCGAAGACCTGTTCGATGGACGGACCAGAGAATAATCACTCACAGAGTAGAACGATGCTCCGGGAGTAGTTATGATGCTCATAATGGTTAAATGATAAATGAGAATAATAAATAGAGTCATAATCCTCGATAAAGAATGACCGGCTAAGACTAAAAATATCCAATACTGAGGTGGTCAGAGATCTAGAAATTTATTTTAGTCGTCAGAACGCACACCTGAGCATGTTTGGAACATCGTGGTAGGTGGGTGAGCCTCACGCCGTCTTAGTGTTCAAGCCAACGATACTAAATTAATAATCAAATATATACAACTACTAAATCAAATTGTTATAATTTTCTTTGTTTGGGCATAAGTTGGAAAAAGACTGAATTCAGTTGGTTATTCAAAACGCGCCTCTCGGTAGATGGAGCGACAACCTGAGCAAGCAATGACTTTCTCTCGGCTGGTGAAGATAATGATATTGCAATGGCCATTTCTATGATAGCAATAATATTAGAGTTCTTCAACTGTTTTCTGCAAATTACCTTCTTAAGTTTTACCTACGCCACTAAAGCTGACTTCATTAAATTGATTGGTTTATTAATCGTCGTTAACAAAGTAGTGCTAAAAAATAAAAAAACAAAACTTACGATCATAACGTAATTTGATCACCAGACATTCAGAAACTCAATCATAACAGACAAATGCTAGATTAATACAGAAGAATATACAAACAGGTATATAATAATATATCGGACAATTGCACATGTCATCCAGACCCAAACTAAGATTTCTTGTATCTTTGTAACTGTATGAATAATCATAATAACATTTACATTTTGAACAACCATGACTCGGGTAAAAACATTTATATACATCATATTAATGTTTGCCTCCAGCGGGCTTCGAATCCGCAACCCACATCTTCGAAAGCACGTCACTAGTAACTAAGCTATCGGGCTACTCGGTCTAAATCAGTGATCTATTAACAAACTCACGAAGAAGAATTTAAACACATTTCATAATATTGACATTATCAAGTTCGACAGAAAGATAGAGAAGACGTAGAGATAGGAACATAACATACCTACCTACCTACTAGGCTATCGGGCCGTCAATATGGCTCAAAATTGTAAGGTTTAGATTTAAAAGTAAAACCATTTAATTCACTAGTGTTCGTTTTTAGTTATAACACAAAAACTTTAATAAACAAACATGTACGTAAGTAGCGAAGCTCTAAAACCACGTTTTGTTTATGTTTTTGTTTGCCTGTATGGTAAAATGTTACAATATTATCTAGTCGCGAAAAATATGTATTACTCATACCTATTTTACGCGACTAGATAATATACATCGCATGCAATTTCCGTAAATCAGACTTCAAGTTTCAAAGGTCGTACTTTAATACATAAAATGGCAGCTATATTTCATATTCTTCTCGATCGTAATAAATAAGATAAATTATTAGTCTTATAAAATGCTGTGAAGTTCTATAAATCGAAATAAAAAAAGGAACAGACGTAAATAATAGGTCATGTTATATTATGTAAGACATATTATAACGTTCCCATCTTGGTTTTTACATTTCTCGGTCAATTTGTAATCATTAGGTATCATCATCATTTCATCATCAATTAAAAAATTAATAAACAAATAGTACATCGATTAAAAAATAAAGAAATTTATGAACGAACGAAAAACGACATTGTTTTACTAGACGCAATATATATAATACTCTAAGAGGCCGTGGCGTGCATTCCATATAGGCTAAAATCTAGTGCGAACCCAGAATAATTACTTAAGAAAATATAACTTCATTTTTGTGATACACATAATTCTTTTTTACATAATGCCTGCCCAGGTCCAAATCTCTGTGTACGCCACTGTCTTGAGGGTTATCATAATTCATACTTTAAAAAAAAACGAATATAGTTAATTAAAGCTAGTAAACAAGAACCTAGTATTCAGTAGTAGCAGAGCCGAAAATCATCTTGCATAAAAGTAGAAAATGAAAAAGCACCCACCCAGTAGCCCCCGAGCGCTTATACTCGTATGTATAAACTAGCAAACCTTTCTATAAGGCAGCACCATGTAGCGTTCAGCAGTGCCTTTGTTTAAAACGACACGTCGCGTCAAATCGCCTTTGTCACCCGTCCGGCGTTATCTCGCTTCATGACTATGTTATAAGACTTTCGATAATAAAAAACTAATAACGTCACGGAAGCGAACTATTAAATACTGCAGAATTACTTAGTCTTTATGGTGTTTAAATGTAGTTTGTATATTTCGAATTTGTGACTCGTTACATTCAGTAGCCTGTACTGTAGCCTAAGAATAAATTTTTAACTGTACCTACTTGCGTTTACAATTTGTGTGAAAACGTCAATTGTTTCCCCAACTATCATATATACGAGTATACAAATAAATCATAAGTAAATGTAAACAGCATAGTAAAAGGGTTTTTTATGTGTATTCTGTAAATAATAATTTGTAATAATATAATTTTAAAGTTTGGAGAATCACTATTGTTCGCCAGTCGTGTGCATGTTTATTTATTTTCATCAATATTCACTACTGCATCAGCATCACTCAGCGGTCATTGTAAATGACTGCCGAATCATAGATCCCAGGGCCGAATCTCAGCCTCAGTCTGTACTTGTCCAGCACACAAATTATTGGTAATCGAGTTTGATTATACCATTCCAAGGATAAAATGTACATCAACCAACTCTGCACGTTTTTTTAAAATACTTGATAACAATACAGGTGAGATACTCGTCTAAGAATAAATCCAAACCTTTCTCCGACGGTTAGTTTTAGGATTTTCATCGGATACGGAAAGGAGTGTCTCGATATTTGCGGGAGCACTTTCCAGATTTTGCATTGGTCAGTATCGGCCTCAGTACATTACTAGTGATGCTGCTCATGGGAGTACTAGTAATGTACTATGGGTACAATAGTAATGGTACTATGGGATTTGGAAAATTGGAGTACATATTCCGTCATCACTTCTTCACCAGTGCTTCGTTTGTTGGTTAGTAGTGTGTAGCACGTGCAGCTGAGGTTAGTATTTAAAGAAAGAGATGATATTTACCCATTACACAATAATCCTACATACATATATCAACATTAAACCCCTTGCATACACGGAAACGTAAAAACTAATTGATAACATGAAATATAATTATATACTCGTAAAAGCACACACAACTCGCACCCAAATACACACACACAGACATACATTTGTACCCATATACATAACTTCATGTATTTATATATACGCTGAAATTCCTGATGTTTTCTTCTTCTTACTGTAATTAAATTATTTGTGAAATTAACACAATTAATTAGTTAGCTGCTGAACACTAGCATAAGAATTACATGCTTAAAAGAAGGTACATATCACAAAAATTTAAATGTATATATGTTTTAAAAGAAATTAAAGATATTATTATATATTTACCATTCTCGTTCTCGGCTTTCACCGGTTTGACTAATATGCAGGTGCCTAAGCCAAGTGCGGATCAGGGTAAAATTTGGGCAGATCAGACGTGGCGAGGCGACTCGAGATGGGTTGCATGATGGATTGCGAATCAAGTCGAGTAGGAGGTTGCGATGAGGACTTCTTGTTGGGTTTGTAGGAGTTTTCTCACGTTACTACATGTATTAAGAATTACGGCTTTCTGTAGTAGAGTGTAGGTGTTGGAATGTAAGGGGGATGGTATGTTGGAGTTGAGAGTTTTGATAGAGTGATGTGACTGTTTCGGTATCACAGTACAATCGGAACTATTTGTTACTTTCTGAAGATGCCAGAGTCAATTTATTATATCCTTTAGTTCCGTGTATTTGGATAGCTATTCAGTTTTTTGGTTGTGTGTGTTCGGAACTGTATTTTTATCCGGATAACCATTCAGTTAGTTAATTCCCATTTGTAATATTGTAAGTAGGACAAAATATAGCTTATAGCATTTATAATAAAGAACATTATAAAAAAAATTTATCAAACTATCAAAAGTACATACATACAAAGAACTTTATTAACTTGTACTGGTTATGTAAAATAAGTACATATTACAATAAATACATCGATATTTAGTTAATAAGTAAATGACAAAATATTGAATAAAATACATCATACCTGAATTTGTCATGTTATTAATAAGTATTACGGTGATATAAAGCAAGTATTAGTGAATATCGTGTCTTGACGGAGCTTTACTTTTACTTAGACTGGATAACATCCCCACTTGTACTCTACACTACATCCTCACTTCTACTCATTCCACAACGCTTGATATTTCTATTCTTATAAAGAGAAATATTCTCGGTCTGATTCTTCATCGCAGAGCCGCCTAAGTTCCTTTTATAACGTACGCACCCACTACAATTGTTTTGATGGATATTCCTTCTTTATTAATAAGGAATGGGAGTATGTGGGGGAGTGGGGTCCATTTCGAATTAAAAAGCATGAAATCTTCCGGTAAGAAATATCTACTTCCATACGATCAAAGCAATGGACAGCAACTATATCATATTTATTAGGTGATTTATTACCAAGTTGTTGTCTAAAATTATAGAAAATAGAAAGAGGTAATATTATCCAGTCTGTCTTAATAGTTTTTTTTTTAATTTTGCATTTACAACAGTAAAGTGATGTAGAATTGAACCAGTAAAAAGGAGACTCCAAAATTCATGTATTTACCATAAAAGTGACCCGGTTACAGAATATTATATGTTGTCTAGACTTGCACAGACCAGAACACTATGCAAATTTTGCTTCAACGGCCGGTGGTTTCGAAATATAGATAGTAAACAGAATCCACTCAACGTTTGCTTAAGACACGAAAAAGCAGATATTCAATGAAGAGAAAAATAAAAATATTTTAAATTCTTTATGCCAGCCAATATTGTGATGAAATATGAAGATATTTTATAACAATATTTAATTAAAAATAATCTCCCTGATATCACAAAGCCGTTAAAATCAGTTTACCTCCGTCTTTTGTTTTTTGCACAGACAACGGTGAGAAATTACAAAGATAATCGTCGAAGCAATTACGCGGGAAACACGCCGCCAGTCTCCATGCTTCCTTGTGTAGCCTTCTCGAGATTTTACCACACTAATGAAGTTAATGTATTAAACGTAACAAAAATAATTAATTTTAACATTTATAAATATTCTTTTCGTTATCTGCATGAGTAAATCTACTGCTGGACATAGTACTTTCCATGGAACCGCGAACAAAAGCTGGTATGCCACGCATTGAAGATTTACCCATAGGCGCCAAGTTGGCCATGCCGGGTTGGTGAACGCAATGAAGATGCAGCTGGGCGAATAGTTCGGCAACTTCGGATGCATTTTCCACCATCATTCGGTGGTGCACTGCGAACAGGCGATGTTGACATTTGGAGTAAAAGCCCGTACAAATAATAAATCATAAAATCACAAACAAAACAAATCAGTAAAAGATCATTACAAATTAATTCTAAAAAAAAATCAACCGAAAAAGTAGGAAAAGCATACTATTGATATTTGATGTCTTACATAAGTAAAATTTTGTGTCAATTTAAATAAATATACTAGCCTATTTTGTGGTTATTAATTAAAAACACATTGAGCCTCAAGAGTGCGACGGGGAGTCGGTATTTGAGACACATGGAGCGATCGCGAGCGCCGGCCGCTCAGCGCGGGACCACAAATACAACTATGTCTTCACACTTAAACAAGTTAAGCCCACTTCAACAACGTAATAAACGGTGATCTGAATCTGTCCAGACCGCATTATTAGACGACAAACACAAAGGCGGCATCGATTTTACGAATCGTCGACTATTTCGATATAGGTGCTGATAGAAATTACATAGGTAGATCATTTTATGTTCTTCGTAAATTTATTTTAATGGGTTTATAATGTCCGAAGTAACAGTTATACGTCTTCAGTGTTTAATACTTATAACGTGTCTAATAAAACCGCTTCATTTATTTTTTAATTTCGACTTCGTATTTTTCTGATGGCCTATTAAAAATACTTAACGCCTTGATAACAAATTCTGTTTATTTTTATCCATCATAATCTTAATATAAGTTACTAGTGTTGAATACCTAATATCTATCGTTCCTTTTCGGTCTATGAGTACCTTCGATGCGACGTGAGAAAAGGTATGAATTACATTGAAAAATTATATAACTACTCTACTTCCAGTAGAGCTTGGTGCTTGATCAAACGGGCGCACGTCTCGGGGGCTGATGCGATTATAATCGAAGAAATTACCGCGGAATCCGAAACACTGCATACTCCGCCGCACCCGGCAGCAAGCGCCACCGCCCACACCCACACTACTGCTGTCGCGGTCCGACATGTCACCTTTAACGTCTATATCCCACTGACAGTTAACATATTAATCATTACGTCACAATTATCTTTATCACCAACAAGTAAGTTTGAAAATGAGATATTATAGTATTATCACACGATATGCCCCATCAACCGCGACCGTCGTTCTGACAAAGAGATCGAGAAACTTTATCTTCAGCTTACCGTCCATCGATGAGATAAATAACGAACCTAAAAGAGATGATTCTGATATCACTTGGTTTGAGAATTATTCTTACTTATTGTAGAATAACTTTTAATATAAATAAAATTTGAATATACAATTTGATATACTACATTAAAAAGAAAATTAGTATCGAAAATGGTTAAATCGAATGCACTGTCGTGATAACTATATATAAACGTCATATACTTATAACGACAGTGCATTATAACTATATATAGTGCAGAAAATTTCTTCCTTTCATCTCTCTTAGTTTCTGGTCATATGAAATTATAATAATACATCATGTTCTTCCACAAGGAAGATCGCCATAATCGGCACTCGCAGCAAGCGGATTGGCGATCATAGTACCTAGACGCTGATCCCCGTCACGGGTTTGTATATTTTTCGTCTAGTAATTTTTGAGTTTGGTATTCCGTCATCTGTCGGATGCTATGTGATTTTCCAGACGTTTCTCTTGGACGACTCTTATGACACCCACGAAGTAAAGAGGGTGTGGCAGTAGTCGTTTGCTGCCAGCAAACGGACAACGATTACATAATTATTATTAAACAAATTGTTTATTGACAAAATGCTTGCCAATGTTATGTAAAGTATAATAAAAGTATAGACTTTAATACAAAATGAAATTAGGATAGCGCTGAGGCAACTATCCGAATTCGAAACTGAGACTAACGAGGTCAACCGGCGGAATGCCGGAACCAGACTGGAACAACCATTGGCATTTTCTAAACTAGACTAACATCCTTACTATATATATATTAGCAATGAAAATGATTGAATCCCTCTGACACAATGATAATTGTTGGCAGCTAGCTGGTATGCAAATCAATTGAAATAAATAACAGAAACAAAGAAGATACACATAACATAATTGTGCAGAAAGGCATTCCTTTTATAACAAATCATCATTAATAAGGCATCTGAAGAAAACAATGAGCATTGTATAAGCTATCAATTAGTTTCCATATCAAGAAGTTTTCAAATAGCTTGACACAACGTACAAATTGAAATGTAGTGTTTTCTATTTTGAAAATTATGTTGATTGCGTTAACGTAGTTATATATAATTAGGTACCTACTTATCACATGGACTCACTAAATACAATATGGAGTCTCTAACTGGGTTTGGATATTTTAAGAACACAAATGTCAACTTGCTTAGGAATCTAGGAACAAATGCTGGCGGCAAATTCACAAAAAAATTGGCGATATTTCTTCTTATTCTTCTTCGTCAGCCTATTTAAAAGCTTCTACAAACCCTAAGCGAACCAGCGTTCCCTTCTTAGAGAGTTTGCCCATACTCAACACAGACACAAGGCAGACGGGCGTAGTCGGCATATGCACAGTATTGATGCCGCTCCCCATCACAAGTCTAATGGATTTGGGTTTGTTAAATTCGGATGCACTTTCCGCAAACATTTCATCGCCAGAATCCCGTTAGAGAGGTTGATTTTTTTGAATTTACTACATTAGTTTTTAGCTCTAGATCAATGCTGCCCATCACTAGTCTGTGGGATGACTGATGAAGATGAAAGCAATTTCTATCTAGCGATATTAATGCCTTAATGGCCAAGGCGACGTACTTACTTTTTATGTAACATTACTTGATAAAATGATGACGAACGAATATGCCCGAAGGAAAGTTTGGATATAGTGTAATATAGACCAACATTAATTATGCGTCTATAGAAAGCTTTCTTTAATATCGATACGTGTGAAACGACATAAACGTTAATGGTTTGAGAATTTGCATTTTTATTTAAAATAAGCAAGCCTGTCGCCGACCGGTGCCTAGTGTACGTAGATCAATGAGACAAATAATCGACTGAATAGGTTCGGAAATATCAGTTGTTCAGATTAGGTGTGTGGAGGGTTTTTAGTGTTCGAGAAAAAAGTGTGGGGAAAGAAACGCTAAGAGGTTATATGTTTTATTAAAAACAAGTTTAGTCTAACGAGAACTTATTAGGATAAAAAGTATTCTGCATCGTATTTCATGGTATAATCTGTATTATTACCAAATTTCACTTCTGGGAGTCATGGTAGCTCTATGGACGGGTGCCCGGATATATCGGATATACAAATTGCACATATATTTCCTCGGCATGTTTGAAGTCCCGCAATGAAACACCTTGGCAGACTTTTCCAGACTTCAAAACCCTTTCAAAATAAGTGGATACAGTACATTAAGATCTTCTTTTTTTCTACTCTTCTTTTAACGATGATGATAATGAAGATAAGTTACAAATCTAAATATAAATTAAATAAGATCTAAAGTAAAATATAAAAGTTTTTAGTAATCCCTAAAAATCCAGCAGAAAGTTAGTATATTAAGAAGTAAAGAACACGATCAGCAGTAAGATGAGCGGACGGTAAGGTAACCTACTTTCTTTATTAACTTATTTGAAATGGATAAAGTATTTCGGGAATAACTAAAGTTCAGCAGGAAATGGGCCTTTACAACATAGCCCACCGGGCACCAAAGACATAAAGAATGTAAGTAATAAAATTTATGACCAGTCCAGAATAATTTAAATTTTAGTAATAGTAGGTATAATTTCTAATAAAATAATGTTTGACCAAATACATCTCTTTAAAATCTTAAATAATCATATAGACTGACTGAATCCCAGACCTGGCTCTCAATCACAAAAATTATTTTTCGATAATCGAATTATCCCATTATAATTTCATTTTAAAATAATGTATAAGAACAGCTTGATACCGAAATAGTGATATGGTTTGTTTGATCCTAAAAATAATTCGCATTAACGAAATATTCAAAAATTCGTCAATGAAATAGACAGCATTTAAATAATATCTGTGATTATACCTACACTACTATTAGAAAAAAACTTAATCTATATTTGTTTGTTTCTATGCATGTATAACATTTGATTACTCACACAATTTCAATATTGTAGAGATCAGTTCTTAATGAAAATGTCTAACGACAACTCACTGCAACTTCTGTAGCATGCACCGAAAAATAAAAAGTTTGATGTTTTATCGGCATACAGTTTTATTCCAATAATCATACATTCATAATGAATAAATGCGAAATTATGTGGCCTTGTCACAGCAGAGCCGCAGGAGTCGCTAGCAGACGCCGGCGCCCGCGCTCCTATTGTTTCGTCGACCTTCCAACCTTGTCACATACATGGGCGATGCAGCTTTTGGTATTATAGCCGTCTATACTTTGCGACATGTGTCCGATAGTATTGATATATAATCACACAGATACTAACTAAATTGTGTTGATTTTAACAGAAATGGAGCTGCTTATCTTTTTATCGTCTTTTCCCACAGACTTCAAGAATCAACTAACGTATTAAGTTATAATATTAGTACTTAACACAAATCAGATTCAAATTGCAGTTTATTATTTAAACGATTTATGTGTCAGGGGCTACGGGAACCGTTCCGTATCATGTGATGGTTTTATCGGTTAAAACAAAGGAATTTGTTAACGAGGCGATGCACAAAGGCATCGTATATGTGTCATTGCACGTATTACCAAAACAAAGAGATTTATTTTAACAACTTTAATCTTAAACAATTTCATGATATGATCTTGTTATTATCCGTATACACTTTTGAGACTTTCTATGAATCTTAACAACCTTAACATCCTGTAAATAGACCCTGCAGGATATAGGGCGATTCCATAAGGAGGATTTGCCATAATCGCCAAGCTCGTCGATGCGGTTGAGCGATCGCAGTACTAGAGACTGCTGCCCGTCATCGGTTTGCTGATTTTGATATTTATAGTTTTATTTGAAAGTTTTGTCGTAACTATGAGTACAGTTCATTATAACAATTTTTTCTAATAACAAAAAGTCTAGAATTTCTTATGTGCCGCGAGATGTAGAAAGCATAATAATCAACGAGATCCATGGAAAAACGGCAATAAAATATTTTGACCTATTTAATATGATGAGATTAACATCGATGCAACATGAAATATTATGAAATGAATTACGCGATTCTTATTTTAACAGCAAAGTTAGTGGGTATAATCATCTTGCTTTAGTTCCAGAGAAGATAAAAAGCATGCGAAATTAAAAACTGGTTTTGTATAGTTATGTAACCGCAAACAATGACGGCGTCGGGTAACTAATCTGAAGTCTGTTCACTTCACAAAAAAACACTCATAATGGGCGTGTTATTAAACTAAAATTAAAATTTTAGTTTTAATACTAAGAACCCCTTAAGAATTGCTTATCGACCTTTAGATAGTCTACTACTGGAAATAGGCTTCCCACAAAGGGATGATTTGACGTAATCGGGTAAGTTGTTGCAGTACCTGACACCATATATGCTATCGAAGGTGGCAGCAAACAAGAAGGGAAAACATGCCCAATATATACAAAGTTGAACTATAGAAATTTATACTATTATATCTAGTACATACTATACTATACTACCTATTCGTGGTATATATAGTATGTACTATGTATACTACTATAGAATATTGTGAATGCTAATGTAACTCTGTCTGTCCGTAAGGTTTTCAAGATTTAAACTGTTCAACCGTTTTTGATGGAAGGTTCGAGATTTTGGAGAAGATTTTCTATTTCTATTTACAATCAACATGTAAATATTTGCCAGATAAAAGATAACTATGTTCGGCAAGCGAGGGAACTAGTCACAAGGACACTGATAAACGGAACATGAAAAAGCAGTGTCATATAAAAACTGTCAGATGAGGCTGCAAGGATTTACTAGTACCGCTTGTGGTCAATATTCAACTATTCTTATCTGAACGCTATGAGTAATCGTACACTTTTTTTCGGAAAAGGCGCAGACACAAGCTAGTTTAAAATTGTATACATTTTAATATTGAAAGATATAATGTCGTTTATATAGCAACTAGACCAAAATACGAATTAAATGATTATAATAACAGGAAACCAATAATTAAGTTTTAAAGTCGTGTTTAGTCAAAAATCTAAATGATGAAAAAAAAGGAGCAGCTATACGAATTTCATACGAAGTTCTCTTATTAGAAAATCTTATAAATCATTCGTTCGATCATTCTTAAGCGCGCATATCTTGCATACAAATCAGATTTACTCCTGATTCACGATAGACATACGAGATACGTAAATCAATAGTTGCTATACTACACCTACATGTCCCTAACGATATGTAGTTTTTTAGTTTGAAAATTCATTTCGGGTAATTCAGACCAAATACACTATATATAATCTTTCCATATTACTTACGCATAATATTATTAATATAAATTACCATCTTACGCTGTACATGTGTTTTAATGTATGATGCGCTTTATTTTTTTTTGTCTCCCGCAGTGCTGCTAATTATACGAGCACGCTTTTATACCTATTAGGTAGAAGTAGCGTACCAAGTAGATTGTATGATGCACATTTGTTAAAGGAGCAACAAGCTACTCTATTTGATGAAGGTTTAAATTAAGTTTACGACACGTAGGTACCCCCAGTACAACTTTTTATTATTAAGAATTGTGATGTAAACCTATCGGGTTTAGTTGTGTATATGATCCATAAATAATAATAATAATAAAGTGGAGAAGTACAGATCTGATAGCATAGAAATAAAAACAAGAACGACTAACAAAAATAAGCAATGGAAAGAATAACAGTGAAGAAACGGAAATAAGGAAGAGAACTAATAGATATTAAAACTTTTTTGGAGATATTATGGTTTATGTTCGACTCATTACTGGAAACGTATTGAACAAAAATAAATTCAGTACTTACAAAAATAGTCACTGTGAAGTGTAACAGGGTTTAGCTAGATAAATATAAAATTAAACTTTAGGCAATAACAGTGTGTGTATACACCTTTTAAGGTCCTTAAAAGTAAACAAATATCAGCAGAATTAAAAGGGACGTGTAACACATTTGCTATTATTCAATAAACTTTGGCAACTCTCATAGTCTAAGAGATTTAACTAAGACAGAATTTTCTTTTTAATCTGACCATAGTTAAGTATTCTTATCTTTTTATTTATTTTGTTATATAAGTGCGGTGCCCAAACATCATAAAGATTCCCAGGGAGTCCTAAAGGTTGGAATGAGACAGTACTCGATTCTCTTCCCTGTTTGGAATGGACGATATGGTAAAAGACATAGCTTTCAATGCAGTGAAAAACGACATTTTGTACGTGGTGTACGAGGAAGGATGTCTAAAGGGAAAAACATTTCAAAAAGTAATTGGAGTGTTGCTAAACTTAAACAGAACTTTTATAATACGTAAATTATCATGGATCCTTATAAATTAAGTATACCAAAACAGTCTAAAATTGAGGAAGACACTGCAACTCATACACAAAACTAACATAGTGTACATATAATTTTTTTGGCATGAAATACTTGAAATACTGAATAAAAAACCGTAAACCCCATTAAAAGGGGGCTAAAATAATTTAATAGCAAATGGAATCCATTGCATAAAAATGTGGAAAAATATCACGGTTTGATTGAGTAAACGAGGAAAACCTGGAGAACTTTTTTATACTGAGAAATAAAAAATTATACTACCTCGTCCGAAAATTATCTCCAATTTGTTGGGCACTTCAAAACGTATTTTCATTTCACAAAACTTGACTTTACACAACACTGTTTGGGTTTCCGCACTGCTAGTGGAAATTTCGTAGAACACTCGCGCCTCGATACGGCTCAATAGCGCCGGTGTTCTTCGGTGACAGAGCGCGCACTGAGTGCCCTTCCGCGATGGGATGGCTGGCTCCCGCCGCGCCGGCCTACATCTACTGCTGTAAACTGAATACGTCGTGAGATGTGATGTAATCTGCATGTGACGAAATGAACGAAGCGATTAGAACTGTTTAGGCGAAACGTCACAGTGCACCGGAATTACCTACACGATCTAATGATAACATGTCTTTTGACCAGCCGTTTATCTGTTCAAATGCGGGAAAAATTGTTCCCTTACAAAGAAACTTTCTTTAAGCGATGTTTTTATTTTGTTTGCAATAACAATAATAACAAAAATGCGAAATATGCATTTTCACTTTAACCTCTGTCGATAAATCTTTCTAAGGGAAAGAAATTAAGATACACATTATAAAGAACACGTATTCATTTTTTTATACACCAAATTTTTGGAGCTTAATACAAAAACATGGATGGAAAATAGAAATACTAAAGTAAGAAACAAAAAAAATTTGAAATTCCATATTAAAATTTTATCTAAGTAATTAAATTTTCAGAGGACAGATGCAGAAAGACGATTGCAGTACTTAATGTTTTATATTCTACAATGCAGTACTAGTGTACCATACTGTCTGCATATCCATGCAAATCTATTATTAGAGAATACAACACAGACACCTTTGCACCATTTGACGTTCGTCTAGGAAATTAAGCTCATTGGCTTGCGCAATAACATTTAAAACCGACTATTGACAAATTAACATTTATTATGTGTTATTTTTTTTTTATTGAATTGTTGTGAAAAACGACAGCTGTCCGCCTTATGGTAAGTGGCTACGGCAGCCCATAGACACATGCTAACAACTTCAATCGGAGAAGGTCTCGTATGCGTAGTCACCTAAGGACTAAGATGGATTGCCTCACGGCCCGTAAGCATACCCGCTCTCTTTACCTTTCTAACCGGAACACAACGGTAACTGGTTTTGGCGGCAAAAATGGGTAAGAGTGTAGTACCTACCCTGACAACTCCAGAGAAGTCTGGACCTGGACCTGAAACTAGACCTAAAACGACTTTATATATACGCGCGCATATTGTTTGTGAGGCATTTCCCTGCAATAAAAACCATAATATCATTATTATAATTCTCTAATTACTAATCAAAAGAACTATTAACACATACGATTCCTAAATTGGTTCTTCGCCATTGTCTACCGTTTATAGCACTAGTTATTGTTGAGGAAATTATACACTAATACTGTTCCTTCTTTAGAGAACACAAGTTGTTAGTATGGAAAAGGCAGCATAAACTATATGATGATATATGTCATAAGTAGAAGATAGCGAAATCAGTTTTGATATTGAAATGAAATCATAACTTATTCTATGTTCCTATGTATAACTAGTTTCTATGTTTAACTTGTTGAAATAAAAACAAAAATAAACGCGATAAAATCCGGAAATAAATTCGAATGTATAGTGTTCCCGTAGATACAAGAAATCGTATTTTATTTATATTTAAATCAAGAATAATTCAAACATAGTAAACTTGGCACATGTTCAGTTGTGGACTTAACAGGCAGAAAAAGATGAAGAGGACGCAGCCCGCGCACCGAACCGCGGCTCTTCCTACGACTGATCTGCGCGGGTGCAATATTCAAAGCTTAATATTGGTATTTCGATATGCCAGTTGATAGATAACGTATCGTGCCAGTTCGCGCGTCATAGTCCGTAATATTTCACACGTCCAAGGACCAAAGTTTAAGTCCACCCCTTCTTTAAGCCATAAAAATATCCTGATATACTCTTGACCGACACCGCGGGACTAAAACAAGCTTTTTTTCGATAATATGATACGGAACCCTTTGCCCGCAATTCGAACCCAACGTGGGTTGTTAAATATTGAAACTATATTTAGCGAGGAAACAAAAAGCCTTTTAATCGTCCTAGGTTGATTTTTTTTTCGTAGAGTAAAATGGGCATAACTTTTAATTCCTACGTTGAAAGTACATATTTAACCGCACACTAGTAATCAAATACAAAGGAAGCCAAAGTAATAAAGCTTAACGTGCACCCTCCGTGCATTTGTTCAGTCCGTAATCCACCTTCAAAGTACTTAAATTCAATATATTTCAACAGACACCACGACGGAACAACACTTATGGTAAAACAAGTCTGTTGTTACGATCCATAGTTTGTGAGAATTTGTACTGAAAAGAGCGAAATATTAATTAATTGAAATGCGTATATATACATTTCTCGCCGCTTTCAAGATTTTTTGAGCGACACTTAGAAGTTGAATTAAAGTCAAACAGAAGAATATAAATGTTCTGTGAGTCGAAACCATTTAAAACACTTCGTCTACTATAACAATAATAAGAGCCAACGCGTAAATTACCTAATAATTTTAATAATACCTGAGTAAGCGCTTACACTTACAAATAAAAAAAGATATTTAATTCGATTCCCTGCTCCATAGTTCCTGTTATCAAGTTTATTATAAAAATCTGTTGAGACAAATTTTATCTTGTCTAGTTTTCAGTTCTCATTACATATTATAATACGTATGTATGAAAACTAAATTTAACAAATTTTTTAAATTATTAACACTAACCAGTCCAATATTATTCAGTTCGTTTTAATCAGTATGATTAATTAATATATATATAAATTAAACACAAAACGCTACCCGCGTTTGAGTTTAAAAACTTAAGAAATGTTCGAACTAGCAGCATTAAATTATTCCAAGTTCTTTTACCCGATAGCAACGATGAAAAGCAAACTGGTATTCAGTAAAAGTGGGAATGAACAGAGGAAGGAAGGGACAATGCACGTGAACAAAAACGGACGGCCGTCAATGACTCGTGGCGCGCATAGCAATCAGCCGGACCACTGTGCCATTGCCAATCTATGAGGACATCATTCATTATAAATCTCACACAAAAAGTATGAGAACTGCTTGTTGTTATATTTACAAGGTAGATATTAAATACCGGAAAAAGGTTGTAACATACATGCTTCATTAGCTTACTATCAGGAAATTGAGTATCTAGAAACCTAAATATTAGTTAAATAGCTTGTTAGGTATTTCAAATGTGGTTTTTTTAAAACAAATTGATTTTGGATATCTTCAGCTGGCGGATATTAACGTAGTGTTATGATGATTGTGACTTAAAGTGACAACTTATAATGGTTAGTGCGGCGATTAGCGAACTTTGTATTTTTACACGCAGATTACATCACGATGATTTCCTTAAGGGGTCGTCCTTTAATCACGTGAAGTTTGAGGCTACCCCACCCCTTTCCAATTTTACGAGTATTTTTTAATTAAAAATATCTAAACCCTACTTTTAGAATCTATTTTAGTAAGAAATGTTCATTAAAACAGATTCTGAAAACTAAACATCAATCAAATTGAATTTATTACAATTAAAAGCTTTAAGCACTATGACAAAATTTTTAAGGTTGTCATGAGGGTTGCAAGTTTGTAAACGGAGACTATTTTATTGCGAAAAGCAAAACAATTACAATTTAACAGCTTCCTTGCTGCAATAAGAACTACCAATAATTATAGATAGCCTGTCATGCTGGTGTTCATACATAAAGAAGACAGAGTTCTCGGTCCATGGGTTTAAGACTGTTTTGCACACTAACGAGTGGACAGGCTTCTTGCAGCTCTGTAGGTACTTATTTTTGGCGAAGACCAGACAGACTTATCGTTGTTATCGAGCCACGCGGGATCACTATTTTTGCACACAACGCAGAGAAAATCCCTTGAAGCAATCGAGCGCCGCGTAATGATGCTTCTAGGACGAATATTATCATCAACAGGTCATTGAGCTAAGCTCCTGCAGCGATCCTGCCATAAGAACTATGTCGTCGGCAAATCGATGGCGAGTGACGTATTTCGGGGATATGACATCACCCTGTCTTACACCTTTCAGCAGTTGGATTGGTTCCGTACTCTGATTCTGTACTCGGATAGACATTGTAACCTCATTGTAAAAACACCTCAACACTTCGATATAACGAGCACCGCTGGAGAGACTGTAGTACCGCCCAAGTTTCGACTTGGTTAGGTTATCGAAGGCTTTCTCATAGTCCACATACGCCAGATATAATGATAAATTGTAGTCCACGGTCTTCTATACAATCTGGCGCAGAGTATGTATGTGGTCTATGGTACTATAGCCGAATATTATGCGCCTCTGCATTATTATTGCTCAGTTCCACAGGTTAAGAGTACAGAGATCCTGTGTGCCGGAGCGAATGCTAAAGAAGAATTTCTTTGTTCATAAATACAACCCACACTGCTTGCATTCTTCCCACAAGTTACTGACGATCATCCTTCTTGGACAATAAAGGTAATAATGCAATTTGTTAAAATCTTCATGTATAGGAGTAATACCAAGAGACTGCTGCAGGGGAAAAGGGGCAAACATCTTGAAGACGTGCTCTTCATGTTTCGGAATACAAGGGTCACAGAACGACTAAAGAATTAGGTATGGAGATCTTCATGTTTCGGAATATTAGGAAGCGTTCCAGAAGAATAAGTCGAAAAGGCGTTCAGATAACATAAATAAAATATTATAGAGAGATAATAATCCTCGTACTACTGTCCCTGAATTAACAGTATTAGCACTGACCCCCGAACGTGCTCACGAATATGCCACTGTCAAGAAGCCAGATCTAGCAATAATACAGCAATGTCATTCTCTCAACGCGGTTGAACGCACTCCTTCTAGGCTTCAGGCTTCAGGAATTCGAAGATAATGTTATATGTAAATGATGCTCTCTTCCCATATCTGTTTTCTGTTCACCGTTAGATAAAACCAAAACAACTGGATTAAGGCATCTTTCTTCATTCCGCATTATTCCGTTGAAAATGTCTAAGAGTAGTAATCCTATTTAGGTCGACAGTTTTGCGCTCGTCTAACGTTTAAATGTTTGCCGCTTCTTACGTAATATATCTGCCCTGAGTACGTTATTGCTTCTACGCGGCCCATATCATTGGCTCTAATGAGCAGCGTGCTGGGGATCAATTTGATGAACTGAGTTAATCTTTTGATTTCATAAATTGAAAATATACACATGAATATCACATCATCCCCCCACACATAATATACAAAAAAAAATTTCTTTGCAATATTATTACATAAATATGAATATAAAAAAACTAATCACGTCTATGAGAAGTAATATGACGATATAAAGGACATAATATTTAATGAATTAAATCGACCTCTAACTATGTGAACAACGCAGTACGAGCCTGTGTCCGTGTCAACGAGGTCCACTTGTTAACGCCACCACAAAACTACCTCGTAAAGTAGGCTAAGAACAATGCAGCTGACCATCCTTTAAAGTACATATACTTCGTAGGATACATTTTAAAGGGCAAAGACGGTTAAGATACGATAAAAGAATAAAAATATATAATTTTTTAAATATATTTAGTGTCTCTCGGGAGAAGTCTCTCTTCTTAATAAGAATTAAAAAACAACGTCGTAATTATGTTTGTAATACGAAAAAGTCGTTCATGTGAAAGTAAGAGGCTTTTTAAAAACGCGCAAAATAAAATTTTAGTTCTTAGTCGAAGGAAGTCAAAGGAGCCGCAAATTATGTAAGTTTACGTTACTATGAAGAACTAGTTACCTTCAAATTTAGTTAAGGGATTTATAGGAACTATCAATGTCGTCTGAATTATCACAGTTCGAAAATAAATTTTAATTGTTCGCTTGAGGCTCAACGGACAACACCAATTGCCTTTGTTGGAATGTTCGCTCGCTCGATTACAAGAGAAAATAAAGCAGCGTAATGGATCAAATAGTCGCTCGAAACCATTCTTCGCTGCATTCGTTTTGATCTTTTAATAAGATGTTACAGTTATTGGTGCTAATTGCATAGATTTTGTTAATAAAATAACAAGAAAGGGCAATCAAAATTCTTTATTTTTAGATAGATAGATAGATAGAATACGCTTTATTGCACAACAAAAACAGGAAAATAATGTAATAGTACAAAAACGTAATTAGACATGAGAGGTGGAACAATGGGCGGTCTTATCGCTAAAAGCGATCTCTTCCAGACAACCTTTGGATGGACAGGATTGTTATAAATGAATTTGGAAAATGCATAAAAGCAATATACACATATTATAGAAATACATACATGTTTTATAAATACCTATTATATTTTACCACTTCATTGTAATTTTACGTTGTAATTATAACACCTATGTACCTGCAAACGGTATTGTGGGTATCGAAGTAGAAACAAACGACGCAAAATATCAAAACATTCAAGAATGTTCGTCTATTGGATTTAGCACGTTATATTAACTATCGATTGAAAGAGAAGGCTATTTAAACATTTTAATTTGCGGTCAATGAAATTGTAAGTTGATGCAGACATATTTGCGACATATGTAATATTACACCGAATTGCCACTATCTATTCACACAAAGAAGCAGTTGAAGTTTCAAAAACAGAGCATCACAAACTTATACCGTAACATTGTAATGGTTAAAAATTGGGTACGGTAAAATAATTACGCAATGCTATTTAAGCCTAAATATTCATCACGGTGAAAACGTATTGGCCGCCACAATTGCTTCAAATTACGGCTAAACTTTCTTCCGCTAACTTACCGCTACAGGCGCTACGCCGGTCGCGCTTAGCGCAACACTTCCAGAACTTCATGTCGGCGTGTCACAGGTCAGCGATTGGAGATGGCACGGCGGGCGGCCGCTAACTCAACTTGCCATCGTCAAACTGACCGTTTGGCGAGGAAACAATGACTTTTGTTTACAAATGGACGACGCACAGAATTTATTAAATTGATGAGTGGCTAAAGACCAATGAGGCGAGCAGTACGAGTGCGACGAACGCACACCCCCGGCAGACAATCTCCGGCAGTAACTTTGAGCCGTCCGACCAATTGATGAAGGATGGCGTGGGTGCACGATCCAGTTCAATCCTCCAACATCTTTAGTTTAAAATATTTGAAAGGATTTTCAAGTAAATAAAAACAGATACAATAGCGTAAAAAAGTTTAATTTCTATCACATTATGTCTTCCTACAGTAATAATCTTGTTACATAATATGTAGTTGCCGAATATCTTGCTACGGGCATATCGATACGATTTGAAGGAAATTTGATGTCTTTTTCGAAATAATCGATATTCGTTTTTTTTGAATATATATTATATACACATTAAAAAGACGCCCACAAAATACTCCGATTGCAAAAAAACTAAAATATAATAATAATAACTATATATTATATATTCACAAAATACCAAATACTTGCTGCAAAAAAGGATGATTCTACGTAAGATTAATCGGAGTACTTGTATCCTATCAATATCCATATTCATTGTTTCAAATGTCTAAAATGTAGATTGTAGTCTGAACTGCTTGAAAGTGCTTCAACCCTAACAATTTTTATCTCTATTGCAAAAAATACATAGGTAAGCATAATTTCTAGGCACGTTTCTGTACTGTCTATACTAAGTAAAATATGATTACATCCTTATTATGTACTTGTAAAAGTAACATATTGTCTCTATCTCAACTGAGAACAAGTCATGATAGAATTTAGGTTCAAGATTGGTGTTTGATAGTTCTTAAAAAATTGTATGAAAATATACTTTTCAAATATAATGAATCTATCAACTCTTTACATTTCGTAATGATGCATTATTTGCTCGAAGTAAAACGAAAGCAGAAATAAAAGCAGTAAGCTTGATCCCATGATCTTTGTTTTGTAGTCATTAGCATTTTGTTTCAAAGTTTAATTAAACTAGTAAATGTCAAATTCTTGGACCTTTAAGGAAAGGATAGGAACAAATCATTTAGAGAAATTTAGAGTTTTATGCTAAGTCACAATTACTCTCATTAAAAAAAAAAGTATTTTAAAAATTCTCAAAGCCAAACCACGCGACATTACGCTCAGTACATTTTAATCTAATGAACGTCATAATAATGTCTTCAATGAATCTTGTTTCTGTCAAAAATAATCATATAGGGTAAATTATCCTAAAGCTGGTGCCTTCAATTTATTGGCACTCCTTTTCGAGTGACAATCTACTGTTGTAGGAAATCGATAGGAGCAGGTGGCTCAGGTCCATGCTTTGTGACAATACTTAAAAGAGGTCGACGAAACAATTAACATGTGCATTGATTCACATTTTGTTAAACATTATGACGAGGATTGCATTTCAATTTGAATGAAAACTGTAGTTGTATGATCAGTATTCCAACATAACTTAAAATTCGTTAAGTTGCCTTTAAAAATAATTCTCGTAAATTCATACACGGTTCCTACAACATTGGTGTAAACGTGAACTTTTCTATGGTAGAACACTAGAGAAGTTTACAGTAAACAGTATGTACTGTTGATGTTAAGTATTTGTATGATTATATGAATATTTAAAAGAGAAGTGTCCACAACATATTATTCCTTTTGGATGTCTGGTAAAATTTGTATCAATTCCTTTAAAAAAAATAAGCCTTTATTTGTTTTCTTTTATAGTTCCAGAATTTGCAATTTTAGATTTAATTTACATTCGTATTTACAAGTTGCCGAATATGTTGTTGACATTTATTTCACAGTAATTAATTTTATCACGTAAGACAATCTTGTTGTGATATTTAGCAAAAATATTAAAGAATTATGTGTATGGGGAGAGGGCACACTTCTAATACTACAAGTAAACTACAACACACTTATTCTCTCTATAAATTAATCTTAACTTACTAAAACAAGTTCAGACTGCATAGGAGGACTATTTATTTAAATAACCTGTCATATCAAGTCTTTAACATAACACAGGAATAATTAAATACATTTAAAAGCCTTCCACTACGAAAATTTGATATGTATAAAATATAAGGGTATAAAGGTAATATAGGTCAAACACCAGAAACTAATTATTTCCATATTAATCGGCTATGTAATTTACATGCCCTGATTAATACAAACAGTATTTGATAGCTACCTCTTACATATTTCACATAATTTTTAAAGGCACTGCTTTCTTGGATAGAGATTATACAACAATCCGTTCACATATTGTGATGACAAAACTACACTAAAGCAGTGTAGTAAAATAAAGACACACAACAAATAGAATCTTAAAGTAAAATTGGGCAATATCGTTTGACATTCAAATCAAATGATTGCTGAGTGCAGTTAAATTATATTGTTTTAAAGCTAACACAAAAATTAAATTCCTGTCCCACACACAGATCTGCACAAAGTTACCCAATCTTATTGTATCATCTCATTAAAATCATATAACTATAAAATATGCTACAGAGCTACAGCTAATATAAATTGTGTAAATATGATTAAATTTATGCTTACAGATACTTGAATGAATCAGTTTCTCAACCAATACTGAATAGGTGTTAACCTAAGTATCCACTAACTTATTGCCAAAGATACATGAGGCTATTAAAAAATAATTTTCCAGTGGAAACCACAAACAATTGTAGCTATTAATTATGATGAAACCTTAAATTATGTTTACAAGTTTCCATCTCTGTTACACTTTCCCACATCTAGTGGAAATTTTGATGGTGATAAATTTTGCTGTCAATGTCTGTACCAAGCTCCCTGCACCCGCGTTTGGAAGTGTGAAACTGGCGTAACTAAGTATGCCTGTTGAGGCTGTTGAACAACTGCTAGGGGTATAACTTGCTGCGCCATTTCCACTGGCTGACCATTGTCTTCCGAGACTCCAAGAGGTTGCACACAGTGTTGTTGGGAAACTTGCTGGACACCACCAACTTGTTGAGTTAACACTTGTTGATGTTGGCTCACTTGTGGCACCAACATTTGCTGTTGCATTGTCTGTTGTTGCTGTGGTTGTTGTTGATGAATAACGACATGAGGACCTTGATTTTGCATCTGTTGATGCTGTTGTACCTGCACTTGTTGTACTTGTTGCTGTTGTTGGTGTTGTTGCACCTGCTGCTGCTGTTGCTGCTGCTGCTGTTGTTGCTGCTGTTGCTGCTGCTGCTGTTGTTGTTGTTGCTGCTGCTGTTGCTGTTGTTGAGCTTCTTGTTGTGCATGTTGTTCTCTTTCATGTTCCTCTTTCTTCTTTGCTTCCAATGCTACTTTTTTGGCCTCAGCTTTCTCCTTCTCTAGTTGTATTCTTACTGGATCTTTGTTCTTATCATATGACATACATTTACCACTACGGAAAGGTACCATGTCTTTTGGTATATCTTGCTTTTTGGTTGCAAATTTCACATGTGGGAACTGATCTTTCATAAACGCACGGAAAGTTGAATATCCCATAAGCTTTACACCAGGTTCCAAAATTTCTCCATATTCTTTGTATGCCTCAAATAAATGCTTCCGAGAATCACCTTGTATAATCACAGTTTTGCTTGTTTTCTTCCCACCTTCACCAGATGGCTGTACATCTTTTGGAGAGCTAGCATGTTGTTTCAAATATTCTTTGAGGAAATTAGTTGCATGCTTGTAAATATCCAATGTAAATGTGTTATATGGCTTCTTACCGACATTACCATGTATCCGAGGTGCAACGCCGTGCGTCATTACGTGCTGCCTAATCCGTTTTAGCTGATAATGTGTAACATTCTCTAGGTACAAGAAAGCTTCTAAGCAAACCTTCCTTCCTTGATAAACATAGCAGGCTCTTAATCTCCTTCTGACTTTATGCCGAGATGTCTCAGCAGGATTAGCCAGACTCGCCATAGTAATACCCATAAGGTACATGTCATGTTCACTTTTAGTTAATTCTGCAATATTAAGTCTGTGACGATATACAGCTTCTGGATTAAGACCTCTATAGCAATTGTCTTTACAATCACAGCCTCGTTTCAGTCTTTCCTTGACCTGAAATAGATTAACAATGTGTACTTTTCCTAAAAACTCAATTTATCCTTTATAAACCCTAAAGCAACTCCTTATAAACCTCGTAATCTATATTCTGTTAACATAATTATTCCGCTTTCATCTGGTCTGCTCTTTGACCGTGCATCTGACTTTCCTCCAATCTTTATTTTACATTACACTGAATATGGAAAAGTGAAGAGTGGGGTTGTGTTTTCTGGTACATTGGAGCACTATTATATAATATATCCTGCAGAGTTTATAATTATTACTACACCTTGATAGATAAGTAAAATAAAATAAGTAAAGTAAGACTTTAAAATCGACAATAATATGAAATAACATCTTCATTAGAAATATTTTTAGAAAAATTTTATTCTACATATAGTAAAAAAGGCCTGTCAAGGAGTATTTTTACTGTTTTTCTTATCTAATCTCCTACATGTACAATTAAAAATTTAGCAAACATCTTGTAGACTAGACTTGTATGGCTTGATTAGTGCACAAGTCAGTGTGGGTTGGTATGCATCACATATCTTCAAAATAATATTTTTTATTATTACTCAGACATGCTGGTTTCCTCACGTTTTCCTTCATCGCCGAGCACGTGGTAAATACAGTACTTAAAATTCCTATTAATAATTATAGATGTCCCGGCACCGAGGATCGAAGCCAGGTCACTCGCACTCTATGAAACTAAAACGAGCACCCTGACCACTAAGCTACCACAGCTCTAATATATTGGAATGTTTGTATATAATACACGTAGCATTGACGACGATTAGCAGTGATGAAATTGAGTAGTAATTTCAAAGAATAAATATCTACTTGAAGAAATTACAGAGAAAACTAGCTCAGAGGCTCTCAAAAACCTAACTCCAATCAAAATATTCGACACTATTTCCAACACTAATTAATAATCTAGACCAAATAGGTTTTTTTAGTAGTTACGATTTATTGGTTTGATTTTCAAAAATCTTGGATATTACGCAAATGATACTGTCCATGAAAAAGGGCCAAGAAATGACCTCCGAAGAGCATAACATATATAAAGGAACCAGATCGAGCTTACTATGGCTAAATATTCTACAAAAGAAATTAATTATTGTTAGTCAGATGGAATGACAAATGTTTGTACAATAGTGACAAATTATGATACTATTTAAACACTGGGTGTGGAGAAGAGATGTGCAAGAAAATGTTCCAGAATTAATGGATGTTGTAAATTCATCAGAATTTGACTAATCTATATTGGTTTACAAGAGTGCTCTTCATGGACATTCCAAATGGCAGGCTTTTGCATATTATTGGCCATAATGACCTGATGTTATGTAACCTTGCCAGACATTATTTAGATCAACCAACTTTAAACTAAATCATTCCTCTTGAACAGTTTAAGAATTATTGCAAGATGGCCTTGTCAGACATAATTTAGGTCAAACAACTATTATCAAAAGTCATCCTTCTTCTTCAATAGTGTAAGGATTGGCGCAAGATGATCTGGAAAAGATTGGGAAGCTAATGTGTTGTGTAGTTTGCCATGCAAGAGTTCACAGCGAATACAACCCTCTTAAATATATAACAATGCTCAAAAATATTTTTTTCTTTCTATTATGTTTGCATTACTACTATTTAGAAAATATGTGATTCATATTGAAAACACAGGTAGGTTTCTTTTGGGGCTTAAGGGGTTAACATATTAACTGTCCCTGTATCTCAGACATTGGATCCAAATTGTATTGCAGCAAGTAGGGAAGGAAAGACTTTTGTATTTGCGCTAGTATTTATAGCACTGTTAACCTGTCGCTTGTGTGATCAAAAATTTTGTCCCAAGAAAATCTCTCTTAATTGAGATAAATTATCTTATATCCTATTCCATGGCATAATCTACCTCTTCCAAATTTCATTCATATCCATTCAGTTCTTCAAATGTAATTGAATGACAAACATACAATTAAGTATTGTCAATCAATTAAGTAGGATAAAATATAGCCCATTTTGAGAATCATAACATTTTAAAAAAGTTCTATAAAAATCTGTCAATTCCTTTCAAATTTAAATCCATTGAGACATACAAAGAATTTTATACATTAGTAGATATTATATTATGTTAAGTACCCTATATTATACACAATGTTATGTATGGATTGGTAACAGAAATATGATACCATTCGTCTCTTGGCTAGAAGGATGTCATATCATATTTGAAATTATTTATCCTAAATTTTGAATTTATATTTCCTCTTAGCAAAACACAACTTGTTTTTTGAACTTGAATTATGTGCTGATTTGAGGAAACTCATTCATAAAGTGAACATATCAAATGTAACTTTCATTCTTTGATAGTTTAAATAAAGAAGTTGGTCATGAATTAGTTAAAACTTAATTATTACACTCTGAATTACCTGTGTAGGATTATCTTCCAATTTGTTATCAAAAACATCTTCATCGCTGTCAGTTTCTGCGATCTTTTTCTTTCTTTTAATGCCAGCTTTTTTCTCAACTTTCGGTTTTGTATCTACTTCCATGTCACCAGTTTCACCATCAACATTTGTTTCAAATTCTATACTGTATGCACCTGGCATACCTTGCAAATTGCCATCTCCGTTTTCTACCTGAATTGTATGTCCTTGCCAAAGAACCTGCAATTTAAGTTTAAGAAGGTAGTTAAACTAAGAAGTTGAAAAATAAACTGAATTAAATATTCAAACCAAAAATATTATGTACCTGTTCTTGATGTCCATTGTATGCATGTTGCTGCATATTTTGTGTGTTACCCAATTCAAAAACAGAATGCTGGCCCATGACAGGAGTGTGCCATTGGGCACTTTCGCCATACTCGCCACCACCGTTTTGATCGGACGGAATAGAAACTATGATTGCTTCTTTGCTGTCGACGCTACGACGCTCCACGGACAGTAGGGAATGCAGCACCTCACTTGCTTCCTTCTCTGCCGGGTTCACCACCTCCATCTTCTCGTAAGACATAATGCCCGCTCGTAGCTACACTATAACCGATCGTTCACGTCAAATCACATGTAAGTACATACATAAGTACGTGTATGTACAATAAGCAATGAGCGACACGAGAAACCCGCCCTGAATGCTTGTGTATATCACAACCCCACAATACATACGAGAAAACCGCGATAACTTTTCAAATTCATGTAAATAAACATAACAAAAACCGTGCAATTATTAACCTTAATCGCGTTTTTTAAGTTTCATTATCGCATAGCGGATCGAACTCCCGTGGAATATTGGGCCATATAGTCATACCACAGAAAGAATAAAACTCACCTTTTTCACGTCAAATTAGAAGCTGAGACTCGTTTAATTATATTTCCTCAGTTACACGTAGTTTGTGGATTGTTTTTAATCACTTCATTTTTATATTATAGTCATGATTTAAGAGAAATGCACATATATTTCACAGAATTCACGGAAGCAATATGGCGTTCACTTTCCGTGAATAAAATCGGAAGACGCCGCCGCAGCAGAAACACGTCATTAGTACAGTTCGCGTCCGCTAGAGAGCGCTGGAATCGATCTTTCCGTGACGACGCTATTGAAGACTGGAGAGCCGCGAAAATTTAAAAGAATTTTGAAATTATTTTCGGACGGATAACAGTACAAACGTATCGTTAAATACGAAATATTTACTGCTATGTTTCAGAATTCATTATTGTGTCCCACCGTCGTGGGCTAAATAAATATACCGTTATAAGTATATATAGTTATAAGACGAATACAGAGCATTCATTTGAGCCATCCGCAGTCATCCGTTGGTAACTTGTTCTTGTGCCGATGTTATGCAGTAGAGTAGACTTTAATAGGCTGATACTATGATGATTTCTTATTCTTCTTCACCATCGGCCTATTTAACTACTATTAGTACCACTATTAAATCAGCCTATTTGAGCTTATGAGGATATTCCGCCATCATTCGGTTGTCAGAGCTCCGTTTGTTTGCTTGCAGGTGAGGTTAGCATTGGTAGAAAGAAATTGTATATTCCCCTTACAGCCTATTTATTCAAGTTCACTGTTAAACATAGGATCCAGGAAAGCGCCATTAAAATGAGGCATAATTTTCTTGAAGCTTTAGTCACTATGTTGGGCAAGCGGTATTAAGACCGCAGTGCCCTCGCTCTAGAGTTGCTGTTTCACATCATTAGTCTGTGGGATTTGTGTTCGGTAAACCTATTTTTATTTTAGCAAGTTAAGGACCCTCCAGCTCGCGAGTTTCTTCCGCCGATGCTGTAAAGACCGCTGAGTCAAAAGCGTATCTTCATTCCGAGGGGTTTCAGTCACTTTATATTTTACAGAGCCCGAAAAAACCGGCCACTAGATATGCGTTTGCGCATTTCCCACGAGACGAATATAAATTAACAACCGCAGGCTGGCTAGTCTTTCGGTGTTTTACAGGCTACGGAGATTGGAGAGTGTGCCGCAGGATTAACACGTTGAATTCTCCCATCTTATTAACACCATTGGACATCTAGTACCATGGTACCCACCATTCCACCTTTTAATTATGGAAATACCATGCATTCGGACGACGCGTTGATTTTAATGCGAATAGTAAATTATTATTAATTAACGAGCGCGTCATCAAGAGAAGAGTGAATTGACTTAGTTAGTGCGCTACCATCTGGAGCTTCTTCACCACCATGCCACGATAGCCAGTGGTTCGGAAGCAGATCCCCTAAGTGGAAGGTTCTTACCAATGAGTTTTTCGAAACTTATGTACGATTTGTATCGTTGGCTTGGACATCAAGACGACGACAGGTTCACCAGCTACCACGTGAACTAAAATGTCTATACTTCTTACCTCCCCAATATTGTGTATAAGGTTAAAGTGCATATTTAATTATTTATATTCAATTAACATTATTCATAATTGTTAAGAGTATGCGATCACAATTTAACAAACCTGTATATTCAATAGTCTTTATGTGAAGCTCGTTGCACTTGTATGCATTCTGATTTAGGTACGTGCCTATTGTGATTAGACGTTTAACGCATTGAAAGAAAAAATATTAAAACATTCATCAAATAACAACACTTATTTGGCACAGAAATAATAATAACGATTCTAAGCGTATATAATATTAAGTGTTCATTAAGTAATTTATTATCTAAAATACGCATCCAAACAAATTAAATTATCTTTTAAGTTTTTTTTATTTTGGTTTCTTAAGGTTTGGTGGTTAAATTCTTTTATAAGGACGATATATCGAGTTAAAGCTGTGACTCTAGTAATATAAAACACGTATCAGAAAAATCAGGAACGGTCATCGCGAGGGTCCGCACTGACGTGGAACAAGAAACATTTCAACTGTCCGTCCCGCCTTACACTTTTATATTCTACGCAGCAAATAATTCAAAATTGAATTCGTATCATATTACCTACCAGGGCGTTCTTCATTTTTTTTTTTCAAATGGGCCGGCTCGTCCCGATATGTACCACAGCCTCGCAAAATACCGGCGTGAAGTAGAGGCATCTTGTGCATCTGCGTTTCGTTCGGTGAGTGAGGTAACCGGTGGCCTATTCCCCATTCCCCTCCACATCCTCCCTCCTCATTCTCCCTCTCATCTCCCAAATACCCTTAAAGGTCGGCAACGCACCTGGAGCACCTCTGGTGTTACAGATGTAGGTGGGCGACGGTAATCACTTACCATCAGGTGAAACGCTTGCTCGTTTGCCGCCTTTCCCATAAAAACTTCACATTCTAACTCGTTCCCTACTGCATGCGCACATTATATTTTCTACAATTTCAACGCCCCTATTGTTTTCAAAAGTATCTTCTATCTTCTCTATAAGTCTGTGCAAATCCACTGCATGTAATAGACCTTTCGATAAAAGCGCCAACAAATGCTGGCATGGTAGGTATATATACCTTAAAGTGTCATAGCAATAGAAATATCTATTGGTGCAACATGTCATGAGTTATGGTGTATTTGCCCTTAAACGATGGGTGGGCGGGTTGGTGACCGCAGTGGCGGTACCCTCGCACTAGAGATTAATATTTGAAGAAAAGGATCATAAATATATCAAAAATTATCACGATGGTCTCCTGGCAGATTTTGACCACGGTTACTGATTTCGAATACTATTATCGGTTATCAAATGCGCAGGATGTATTGCCACAAACATAAGTTACTCACTCGTCGTTACTTAAGCGATTAGATCGAAAGAAGGATCAGATCCTGTATCAGAGACTCTTCCTCCTCTAAGTACTCTGGTTCCTTCTCTGCTAAATTAGTAGTTATCTAATATTACTGTCTCTGCCTATTTAAATTCACTGCTGAACCTTCGAAGAATGCCCAGCAATAGCTGGCATACATTTCTTGGAAGAAAATAATTGGCTACAAAATAAAGCTAATTATTCGTAAATTTTGATAACACTTAACAAGTATAGGTAATTAAACTACTATCCTACTATACCTATCACTAATTTGTGTAAATTACCTTTAGTTATGTATATTCCTATCTTTTCCATGAAGAAAAATGTAACATTACCGAAACCAAAGAATTACCTAGGTATTTTGACCCTTTTTATTCATGTGGATGTGTCAATGTTATAACATACTGAATGATAGAATTTTTTATTTATTTACTCACCGGCTGCTGTATCCAGAGCGAAGCAGCTGCTCCGGGACTTGACGACTGCGCCTGGTGAAGGTCCGTCGGGCCACTCCATTCTCCTCTCATCTCCCAAATACCCTTAAAGGTCGGCAACGCACCTGGAGCACCTCTGGTGTTACAGATGTAGGTGGGCGACGGTAATCACTTACCATCAGGTGAAACGCTTGCTCGTTTGCCGCCTTTCCCATAAAAACTTCACATTCTAACTCGTTCCCTACTGCATGCGCACATTATATTTTCTACAATTTCAACGCCCCTATTGTTTTCAAAAGTATCTTCTATCTTCTCTATAAGTCTGTGCAAATCCACTGCATGTAATAGACCTTTCGATAAAAGCGCCAACAAATGCTGGCATGGTAGGTATATATACCTTAAAGTGTCATAGCAATAGAAATATCTATTGGTGCAACATGTCATGAGTTATGGTGTATTTGCCCTTAAACGATGGGTGGGCGGGTTGGTGACCGCAGTGGCGGTACCCTCGCACTAGAGATTAATATTTGAAGAAAAGGATCATAAATATATCAAAAATTATCACGATGGTCTCCTGGCAGATTTTGACCACGGTTACTGATTTCGAATACTATTATCGGTTATCAAATGCGCAGGATGTATTGCCACAAACATAAGTTACTCACTCGTCGTTACTTAAGCGATTAGATCGAAAGAAGGATCAGATCCTGTATCAGAGACTCTTCCTCCTCTAAGTACTCTGGTTCCTTCTCTGCTAAATTAGTAGTTATCTAATATTACTGTCTCTGCCTATTTAAATTCACTGCTGAACCTTCGAAGAATGCCCAGCAATAGCTGGCATACATTTCTTGGAAGAAAATAATTGGCTACAAAATAAAGCTAATTATTCGTAAATTTTGATAACACTTAACAAGTATAGGTAATTAAACTACTATCCTACTATACCTATCACTAATTTGTGTAAATTACCTTTAGTTATGTATATTCCTATCTTTTCCATGAAGAAAAATGTAACATTACCGAAACCAAAGAATTACCTAGGTATTTTGACCCTTTTTATTCATGTGGATGTGTCAATGTTATAACATACTGAATGATAGAATTTTTTATTTATTTACTCACCGGCTGCTGTATCCAGAGCGAAGCAGCTGCTCCGGGACTTGACGACTGCGCCTGGTGAAGGTCCGTCGGGCCACTCCATTCTCTCTTCCATGGCTTTGGATGCGCTCCTCTTAAACTGTTCAAGAAAACTGTCTATTTGCGTCTCTAAGCTCGTTGGCGAGTTAGCCATCGTTTCCACCGAACACCAAAACCAAACACAAATTGATACCATCCACTTTACAACATTTTACGTTCTATATTGCTATTTTCATAGTTATCGAATTTTGTACAAAGCCACATTTCTTAGGAAACATCGTTTTGTTTAATACTATCACATTTTTTTATCCGAGCACGTTCTTCGACCCTAATTCACGTGTTTTTTTTTTATATCAAAGAACACCGCAGGTCGCAGGTATGAAAGAAAAGAAAATATACCAACATACGCAGCGATGTGATTTTACTACGGATACCGTTATTCTGTATATGGCATCGAAAATAAAGCGACCTCCACCGACATCTATCGATCGTCGTAAACAGCTGTTCGTCCGGAGTTGCCATTACCATTTCTATTATTAGAATAAGAGGAAAATTCAATTACGGAGAAAATAACACGTACCTACATTTTAATTTTAATAATAGCGCATTATTAAATATAATTAAATAACACATTTTGATTTAGATTTGAACTTGTTTAAGGGCCCTGCAAATATATTTTACTTCAAGATGGCATGGACGAGTGGCCGCTCCCCTCTCCCCTTTAGTAGCGGCTATACGTTCGGTCGTGTTCGTGTATATTCGTTATACGCTACTAGCGCCTATCGCCCTACCGCTACAAAAATCTTCATTCTACAACTACATGCATTTGCTAGTATTGCGCGGGGAGCGCGTGTAGTCTGTGATATATTAGAGGCGAAGTGACTGGATTTGTCACGCACGAAAAGATTACACCCGGCGGCATAATGTCAAGTAAGTCCTTATAACTGCATATTTACTGCTTACCTATTATTAGAAGTATGCTTTTAAGACCAATGAAAATTAAAAGCAAATTAGCGATTCTTCTTCTTCCTCATCATCATCAGCCTATCTAAGTTCAAAGCAAGCATAGTCCTCTTCAAGAAAGCACCATGCATAAAAATGAGTAATTAGACTAATTAAACTAATTATTTAAATTCATGTAAGAAGGGTAGATTAAAAATATGGCAGGTACTTCCAACTTTTTTTTTTAAAAAAAAGGTATATTAGGTAAATTTTTCTTTCAAGGACGATATGTTAAAAAATAAATAACGATAGATCCTTTATAAAAGATAATAATCGGGTAGTATTTTCAATATAATAATTTATGAAACCTTTTTTATACTTTTGACTTATATGCTAAAATAATCATTTAAAAAAAAATTGCTGTTGCTCGGTACGTCGTTACGCGTGGTTTTTGTAATTTGTATACATTTTTATTCTTCCTTATTCGAAATATTTAAGTTTAAATTTTATCATACAAAGCTGTCATCCACTACGTATGCAAACTTCCATCCCCTATTATACCAGCGTTATAAATATTTTTCAAAAAGCACTAAAAGTAGTAAGTGTTTAAAAGTATTAACCTAAATACCGAATTAATGTATCTAATTTCAGTCACATTGTAGTTTCATACTGCCTGTTGGGGTTTGGAAGTGATGATATGGTATCAGACACATATTTGCCCTATTTCATGTATTATAAGGTTTATAGTTCCTGAGACTTCGTGATTAGGCAGAGAGTGATATTTCACTTAAAATATCATAATTTTACAAATTCTTTAAAAATTTACCATTACATCACACCGATACATATGAATAAAATAATGTATTTCATTCACTGTCTATTTGTAATTAGTTGATAAATATTATGAATAGACTGGTAGGTAGGGAGGTACTAACTACACATTTTCACTTGTATTTTGTGTTATCAGATTAAATTCTACGAGATTGTAAACAAACTAATGTAATCAGCCATTTGCGTATCGGTACATAATAAATACAACACAACAATAATTTGCCCTATTAAACTGCAGTGATCTTGACCATGCATATTCTATACCTGTACATATTTTTTTAATAACGTCAACAAAAACAAATTTAAAACTTAAATCTTCTTTTTGCAGTCATACCCACGGTATTGAAATTGTCATATTGTAATTAACCAATTCAATACCTTAACAATAATATAACATGGCATACTTGTGGTTTCGTAGAAGCTATTCAATACTGGCCATAGAGGTTTAACCGACCCTATTGCGGCTTTAACAGCCTCCGTTAATACGCTCACAATACCATACCAACGACGATATTGTCATGTTGATATAGAATGTGTTCACAACAAACTACAAATCTACCTTCGAAGAAATTGTAAAGGAACACGCTTGCGTAATAACAATTTTGCGTTCCAAAAATTTTTATTGATCAGGATATAACGTTAAAGAACGTTTATTCAGCAACACATTTCGTTCACTTTATGTACCTATACAAACTGATGGACTGCAACTGAATTTAGGTCTAGGCTCCTCAGCCTCTTAAGTTACTAGTGGCAAAGACCAAGCTATTACAAACTTATCCAGTGGAAACAAATGAATGGTAAATTACAGGTATTCAACAAATAACCACTGCATAAGTCACCTTCATTGTCTATGGTTTGGTCTATTTATAATTAAATAATTCTTTAAAACCATAAGTTTAATTTGTCACCAGAATTTAAATCGCGAATCAAGTCTAATAAGGTTAAAATAATATCTTTTATTAATTATTCACGGAAATCTCACTGATTCACCTATTTTAAATTTAATATTATTCAATAAAATTCAATATATCAATCCGGAATATGGTTATTATGCGCCTGAAGAAGTTGTGGTTTAAATAACTATAGCTGAATAAGTTTATAGTTTGAGTGAATAATTTGTTAGACCATTAATTTAGTGTGATACTTTCATGCAAGTTAAAAGCAAACATTAGTTTAATAAAAATAAAGCAACTAACAAGTTACAATATAAAAACAAAAATTAGTAAGTAATTTTAGTACTTACATTTTTTTATTTTCTTTTCAAGATTTGTCGTAAGTTCATGTCCTAATAGTGAATGGCATCAACTTAAAATATTCTGGAATTATACAAGTAAAGTTAAAGTAACAACCTCTGAATCTCTCACTGCTGCATAAAGGCCTACTTACATTTTAATATCTATTAAATTTGTAATTGTAAATGTCAGTGTGCACATACAATTATCATTATACGCTTTGATGAAACTTGGTCGTTTATTGTTTCGTGTGATAGATTCTTAAATAATGTTTAAATGTTGTAAATGTAAAAAAGAAGATATATGAAAATGTTTGGACATGCATTCTTGTGCTACGTTTAGCGGTCGACTGCTCGCGCGTTTTCATCCCGACGGACCAGCCGCACCTAAATAGAAACCGCAGGGACATTGCTCCCGTCTCCCCAGCCGCGTATGATCCTGTAACGCTGTTCTCAAGTGCTTTATTGGACTTCGTTGAAACGTCGACTTGCCACGCGGAGCTATTTAAAATCTGAACGAACTGGCGGATCCAATAAAACTAGACACCCCGACGTTCGAATAATTTACGATGATAGAAACTTGGAATTTGTTGATCGAATAAACATTTTGCGCGTTGAATGAAAAACAAACATTTTGTGTATCCAAACATAAGACAGGACGTATAAATAAGCGAGGATAGGTATTGATATTATTTCGCGGAGCATCGAGTTATACAGGTTTTGAAAGTTGAATCGGTAATAATAAACAATGTTTTTATCAACTAGTCGGTGGAACAAAGGAAGTGTCAATTAAAATTGTGTATTTAATTATAATGTTAATGGCTTCTGGTCGGCTTCTTTACTAACAAAAATGTCATCTGTATCTATTGTCAAGTTTGTTGTCTGGTGAGTGAGTCCGTGCAGCAAACTTATACAACTAATCGTTGGGATTAGAGGAATTATTGAATGCAACAAACACCTAGATCTAAATTTATTGTGACGTTTGCATAAATGAGCTAGTAACGAATAAGTGTACTATTTTAGAGAAAGAGATAAGAAACAAATTGTGTAATGTATGCAACTTAATAAAAATAATAAAAAAAAACCAGATAACACCAAAATAATAATTTAATTGAAAATATAACACCATATATTTTACTCAATTTAGAAAGTGTAGTTGATAAATATGTCAATCACACATCTGATGATATCAGGGTGTTATTAGGGAAAGTTGATTAAAGTCGAAATGCTTTCTGTAAGTCTATTGCCTTCTAATTTCGCAGTATAACTTCAGAAATTATCAGTCAACGACTGGTTCTCTGCATAACCCCAAGGCGTAGACTACTAGCAGAGAAACTTTGTGTTCACGCCAAGGTGCGACGGTACCGGTACCTCATACAATACCGCAACAAAAAAATTATCACTTTTACCACTACATTTACTAGCAAAGAAAGAAAGATTCTAAGTCAAAGTTCTAGGTCTACTGCTTTTGATATAAAATTATACTTTTTAAAACTTTTAACGATATTTCACATGCTGTGCTTTGCATGTATTGTTTAGTACATCTTTGAGAGTCCTAAAATAATTAACCCAAATAATTTATTACATTAAAAGGAAATCTAAGACATTCCTTACAAATATGTCCAAAAATTGTTTAATACTTTTGGAATCACGTCCTACATGGTGCAAAGAAACAATTTTTATGTGAAAAGTTAAATTAACTTCCCGAAAACCCAAAATGACACGAAACCATAAGGAAACCGAAGTTCTTTATAAATAATTCGATATCAAATGTTAAGTACAAAATTCCGTTTCTAAGAGGATTCACAAATAAGTATTTTAAAATCCCCACCTGCAGTGTATTTAATGTTGTTTTCAAACTGAGGTATTTAACAATTGAACTATAAGAATTTGTAACATTCAATAGCAAGCTGTGCGCGCGAATCGTGAATTGTTTAAAGTGGCCACGTCACCTAAAGCAGAACACTGAATATTAGTTTTATTGTGGAATGCATTGAGCGTCTAGAGTATAAGGGAATAGGGTTACCACTTACCAATATTTCAGAATATTTTATAAGTATTTAGTATTGATGTTTCTCGTGTGGTAGAGCCACGCAGTAGCATGAATGAGTCGACCGAAGGAACCCGTTCTCGGTGAGGACCGGTGTTAAATAGCGGCGTTACGCTGTTTCGCTCTATGAGAGATAATTTATTCTATATTCTATTCAGTCCACATACAGGACAACTTAGAGATATTACTTTGAACATATTTTTTTTAAAAATGCTAATGTAAACAGTTAGTTCCACGTCCATCCTACCCGATGGGATAAGGAAGGAAGGGCCGATAGCAGTATTAGTACCACAAGTACATGTGGGGACATTGTATTGCATTTAAAAGGTTCATTCTCGATGCCGCAATCAAGAACATAATACATCGTTAGAATTGGTGTAGCGTGTAAGCAGATCCATTTCGTGGTTCATTTAACCACGGAATCGCATCTAACCACACTTACCCTTCGAGTAAGAATTTTCCGCCGCTCACATTTCATACAAATAGTTTTAGCGCAAAACCAACACCGTTGTAGTCGAATGTTTCATTTTGTACCTTTAATTATTGGTACTTATAAGGTAAGTAATAAAACATTAAGATAGTCCACCTTCTTCCCGGAAATATAGCTAATACAACTGCCACTGAATATCAAGCGCCGTCCAGCAGTTTTGTTTGAAATTTTATTTGTGTCGCGCTATTTTGGATCTGAACGTGCGGCACTTGTCTATTGCGCGGTGGAGCGGGTGGCCCACGCAAGCTAGAGATATTCACGTAAAAATTTAAAGAACTATTTAGAACAGTGACAACTTTTGCACGTTCTTGTGACATAGTGAACGACATATGTTCGCGTAAAAATAGTATTTAATAAGCATGCAATATTTTCTATATGACATTTCATACGGAGTAGACAACATCACACACATTCCAGACGTACACTATCGCGTAATGGTTTTAGAAATTAAGATTTATTTCGTGAAAACGTGTTTATTATGCTTCATAGGTTATCAATGGTATATTCTCTATCTACTCGTATATTCAATTTCCAGCCAATACTATCCAATACAGTTGTGGTTCGCCCATGTCTAGGATATTTTGTTCGTTGATACGGTGTTCTATAAAATATTGCCTCGAAGGTTCAAAACCACTGCCTGTTTAGCTTGTAATTAAATTAATAAACATTTGAACTTTTAGCATAATACAAACCATGGCAGGTTAGCTTTAGCCATGTCTATATATTATTTATTCATAGCCCTTCTTAATAATCGTCTTGTGCCGTTTTTAGATTGTTAACATATAGGAGTTTAGTCCGCTTTGATGTCATCAATCCTATTTCTGTCTACAAATATTTATTTCAGACTTGTATTTAATCACCAACAAACACAAAAAATAACAAAAAATATGAGAAATTGTATGTACGAGTACTTATTACCTTTTTGAAGTAGGCATTACTTTGTACACATTATGTCTAATACTATTTTAATTTGAGCTACATTATGTTCCGTTTCCATAATAAATGTATTTTGGTAATAGCAATATTATTTAAAAGGCATATTCATTGGCAGTATAACGGCAAATCCAATTGTGGACTGTGAACCACGTGCCAGCATCATTTTATACGATTACTGGGCGCATCTTCACGTCTATGATCAGGAAACTGCGCACTTTCTCGCTCCCCTTGAAGAAACAGCCGCACACACAAGGAACGTCGAATGGCGTAATCCTCTAAAGCAGCGATTTCTAGCTATTTTCGAAATGTATTCACGTCATTGGCAAGTGTCAGTAGTGTGATTAAATTCGTATACACCAATATAAATGTGTTTATTTCGCTTCACAAGTAAAATATCCGCATGCGTCATTCACATGAATTGTGGTGACCAAATTTTTTATATTTTCCAGGGTAACAAATATTTTTGCGACATATCATAATTAGGTGGTTGAAATTGATTTAAAGATCCGTTACAGGATTACGAAAAAATTTTTTTTTATCTAAATATCAACCTGCATTGGAGTTATACTGGCTGACCAACAAGGATCTGCCAAATTCATTGATCGACGGATTTGAAGACTTGCACCAACATCCTGTAGTTCATACATAGGTGCGGTAGGAGTTCGCGTTTTAATGTATACAATTATTACCAAAAGTGGGTGCTTCTACCATCAACAAATGTATAGCACCGGTATTTGAACCTAAGTCACACGCGTACCATGAAATTAATGCGAACGCCCTAAAACTAACTACCATATAATTAAAAAATAAAGTGCATAGTACGAAGCACCAGAACTTGTGTCACCACCAATGTCAGAGCAAATAAAAATGTTCTAGACGATATTACTAGTGTTATACGAGATGGCATTTATATTTTACTTAAACGTCCGTGATTTGCTCGTATTATATCAAATGTTCTAATACTGATTTTCCTTTCTGCTTAGCAGCCAGGATGAGCAATAGAGAGTTACTCTATTGGTCTCTGTCGGTAAAAAGCAGTGGAAGCACGAGGTTTAAAGCGGTAGATAGGAGTATAGACTGTGAGGCATTACATCTTACTCATCAAGGATGACAGTGCATCTGTAAACCTAGATTTTGTCACGATGTTTGTGGTAAATTCAGTACTAGAAATTTCAATGCACAATTATAGTGGATAGCATATTCATAAATTGGAACGAGCGCCCTGACCTCTGAGCTATTGAGGTTCTCGTGTTGTTTGTTATATTGAAAATGTGTTATGCTTGTAGATGAAATTATCCTTTGTCAAATCATACTGTAGATGCACATTGGTGGAAGGTGAATATGAAGATCGTTTAAAAGAAGTTTAATTTTTTTATATAAACTTACACTTAGCTACTGATGGTCCGTAGCTTTTATGAAGCCGGAAGAGTTAGTCCAGTGGGAGATGGCGGACGTCATTTGGCTTAGAAATAATATTTATTATTACTTTCTCTGCTGATTTCTCCCACGAAGTTTTCGTTCACCGACGGGAAAGTTATAAATTCAACATAGTACAATTGTAATTAACAATTTAAGTAGCGGCAACGGGATTCGAACCCGCGTCAATCGCATATTATGTAATTAAAGCGAGTGCCCTGATCCCTGAGCTACCACGACTCAATTATATTACGCTACCACTTATATTACGTAGGCAAATGTAAAGTAGTAGCAGGCTTTAAATGGTTAACGCCGAGCAAAGACCTTCTCTCAAATATTTTTCGGAGAGATTGTAACAGGGAAGGGTCCACGCTGCTCCAGTGCGAGTTAGCGGACTTCTCAGGGCTTCCAAATAATATTTTATTGTTATATTTCAGACATATAGGTTTCCTGGCGTAGTTTTATTTCACCGCCGGGCACGTAGTAAATTCAGCATTTTAATTTTTTATTAACAGATTTAGTGGTGACGGCAACGGGAATCGAAATTAAAGCGAGCTCCCAGACCACTAGACCTTACGTTGGTACTTTTTTCGAAAAAAATATGTTTTTGTAACACATAAAGAAAGTAAATCGATTTTAAACATATTTTTCAGATCGAGCATGGGTTACTTTAGCTACAAACGATTCCTACGGCCTAGGAGCCCTGGTGCTGGCGCACTCGCTGCGCCGCGCTGGCTCCGCTTATCCCGCCGTGGTACTCATCACCCCCTCTGTCACGGAGGCAATGAGGTACCGATGACCTATTCGGCATAAGCTTCGATTGAAGGCACAGATACTGTCTAAGGCATTCGTGGTGTTGAACTTGGAATAACAATTTCCCGTGTTATGTTTTTTTTTGCTGTAATACTCCTCACCTACACGTGACGTGCTGTGGTGGCTATGGCGGCTATGGCGACCGGTGGATAGTGAAAAATCCTTTCAAATATCCCGAATATAAATCCGGCACCATCGGCATTGCGCTCAACAAGCTGCGTGTCCAGCGTGACTAACATTTCAAGGAATTTCAGCTTTTGCTGGCGCTTTCCAAGAAACGTCTATGATCATTCAGTATGCACTCTGCTGACTGACAATGCAGGCACAGCCCATTTTGCGTGACTGTTAGAATAAAAGAATAGTATCAAACCCATCTGTCACAAATATACTTTAAAGTATATGGACTAATACGTCTCGCAACTGTGTATATTTATTTTATGTAAATAGTCTCTGAATCTTACAACAACATTCATGTGTCATAAGTCCTCATATGGCTCATAATAATATAATTTCTGTTCGCAACTTTAACGCCTCGGGTTGACTGGCAGAGAATGCCAAACGGCATTAAGTCCGCTCTTTTTATTGCTTTTCTTAAGGTAGACAAATAAAATATTAATAAATAGAAGTTTAAATGAATGTGTGTACACCTTTCTACTGCCTATATTAATTGATGTTCATATACATTCATTACAAATACATTTGGGGTCCATAAATTTCCCATGGTGTAGTATTCGATTCGAGCCGTTAGCCCTGGCTGCAGCACGGGAGCTTAGACGCATACCCGCACTTTAAAACCGTGGCGGACCCTTCCCTGCACAATAATAGGGAGTATGTAACACGTCAAAGGTTAACTCCATTACTTTAATTTCGTGAAGATTCAAGACAGTAATATAAAAAGAAAACTCTTCATTCTAAAGACTGTGCCTTCAGGGATCGTCTTAGCGCCGTGTTCGCGGAAGTGGTGACAGTAGACGTGTTGGACTCTGGTGACGCTGCTCACTTGGCGCTGCTGCAGCGTCCCGAGCTGGGCATCACTTTCACGAAGATCCACTGTTGGAATCTCACACAATACGAGAAATGCGTCTTCCTTGACGCGGATACTTTGGTAATATACTTTCTACACGATTTTTATAAAAAATTCCATTTACTTATTTTGTCCGAAGCTTCCACTCATTTTATTTGCGGCTATGGTTGAAGAAATTATTCAATACAGTAATGTGGTTGAGAATCGCGTGTCCGGAAGGCAATGTTGAAACAATTTTTTATTACCACGTTTTTATTAATTCAATTTCTTGGTTGTCTGTTCGGTGCACATTTTGCAATCGGTTATAAACTAACTTCCCGATGAGCTAGAGACTTGAAACTTTAAACATGGCCTCCGAATCGGATGACAATGTAAATTATAAAAAATATTGCAAATGGTTTTCTTGATGCTTTGTTTATTGTAGTCCGTTTTAAAACCGTGGTAGGAATACTAGTGTTTTTTTAAGTTTTTTTTTTTTAGTTAAGCTATTTTCTAACGAGGTTGATTTTTTGATAGCTCTGTATCAATAAACTATGCAAATCTTTGTTTCAAAATGTCTGTTTTAAAAATTATTCAGTTATTTTTAAAATAAGATGATAAAAACTTATGATAATGACTCAATGCATGAACGTATTGTTTACACGAGACTTATGACCCAGAAGAAGATTTTTAAGAATATTTAAGTTGAATATACAAATTATGGACATTTTATTAGATGTGTATACCATATAAAAAGTAGATTGTAGATTCTTGTAGTGTATAAAGATATTGTGAAGGTAAAACATTGATTGTGTAGATTTATCTTAGTGTGTTGGTTCGAGAATCACGAAACCTACAGAATCGATTCCGTTTTCACTACTAGAATGCTTATGACTAGACTTAAAATGGTACACCAAAGAAAAAGCGTATCTATGAGAGCGGAACCGGAAGTTGTTTGCAGTTTTGTAATACCTATATTTATATATAGATTTGTGATGGCGGCCTAGAAGCATAAAAAATTCTCTTCTTGAGTTTTGTCTCGTGGATTTGGTATGAGAAATGCCAGAAAAACGTCATTGTGGCCTTTGGCCAAGGGTTGATTAATCACCATACAAATATGCCAGACCTGAAATATCCAGAGTGGAAAGAGTCCAGCTTTAGAGAGACATATACTTTAACTATGTCATAATCAAAGCACACTTGCTTCCTGCGCTGGGACGTTATATGTCGGATATTTTATTATTTAATTATGTAATCATACAAAATATTAATCCAGAAGTCCGTCATAAAATCATGCACACTTTTTTAATTAACGTAATTAATTTGAAAACGTGATAAACACTGCAGCGTAAACGACAGCCGTCAATTCTCGTACAGCGAATGTTTTAAAACAACGCGCTAATAAAATTTGTTTATTTCTACTGATGTTCTAGTATACATGCTTGTTCTACAACTAATGCGATGTGTTCGTGTAACTTAACATGCAGCTGATATTTTACTTCACGCCCGAACCATTGGGTTTTAATTATAGATTAACGACCCTATGCGAAAGTCGTTAAATCTATATCGATTATTAGATGTTTACACGATAAGAAAGTCAATGTTACCGGATGTGACCGTTCGCACAGTAACACGAGATGACGAGACGTTTAACCGTGGCCCGAATAATTCTTCCTGGCAGTTTTGGATCCGCTCCAAATTCATTACGCACTTTCATTCTGCGATTTTCTTTCTTACACGACGTACGACTGATGAGTTATAAATTATATCGATTTGATACGCGTTACTGATTATATCCAAATTATTGTAAGATATTACGTTACGTAACCTAACTATCAACACTAGAAAAAAATGAACGATTTAATGATTCGCTCCAATAACAAACAATAAGATAGCATGTTCGATGGATTCCATTGACATACCACGCATCTTTATCGCAGGTTATTGTGTCAACTGAAGCTTTATCCACGTACAGATAAAAAGTAGTTATTAATTTATACTCTACTTATTTGCGTCTGCGTGAAAGACGCTTACGAACACGGCTGCCGATTAAACGAATTAAAATTGAAATCTCAGGAAAAAATACTACAAATTGGATTATTTAGACAACACAGTGTATTCAAGGCCTATTAAATTGAATTAGTCCGCTCAGGATGCCACTCTAATCCAATTCATTCGCATTCGATTCACTATAAACGTATCTTAAATTATCGCTATATGAAAGAAACATTTATTGGATGCATGCCGCCGGCCCGTTATCGCATTACTCACAGTTCCACGAACGCCTATGGAAATTTCGCATAGTAACTGGTAACTTCTGAGTTTTACATTCAAAAACAAAAAAATGTTGTGCATATATATATTGGTTCATTGTGTGTGACCAAGCCACGGCTACTAAGTCACGACACGTGAACACGTTTGAGGTGGAAATATGCTAGACCTAAATTATCCAGACCGCTGAAGGCCAACAGCGTATGAAGTGCGATACTGCGATTTTAAGCTCTTATCAAGCATGGTTCATAACAGCAGATTACAGGTTAAAGCAAATCACTGCTCTGGGAGAGGCCTATCTCTTTGGTTTTGATTATAAGCTGTTGCAGAAGAAAAGAAGTATGTTTAAACGTCTTTCTGTATTAATTCAATCACTGTAACGTCCTCTTTTTATTCCTGATCTCGATACAGATTGCGTGAATTGCGGTTGTTTATTAAACACGTTGTAAAGTCGTTTTTAATAAGAGTATAATGTTTTTTATTACTCCAGGTGGTCCAAAACTGCGACGAACTTTTCGAGAGGGAGGAACTATCCGCGGCCCCCGACGTCGGCTGGCCCGACTGCTTTAACTCCGGCGTGTTTGTTTTCAAGCCTTCGGCGGAAACCTTCAGTAGTCTCATCGTATTCGCCCAAGAGCGAGGCAGCTTCGATGGTAAGATCATTTATTTGAATAGAATTACAGTTTCAGATGCACCCTTTTTATACCAATAAAGTTAGCAACATACAGTCCACCTGATGGAAAGTCTGCGGCACATGGACACAGGCCGCATCATCGATGAATCGAAATGCAGATGGGTCGTTGGACCCCCGGAGGACTACAATGAAATGCATTGTTACCAGTAAATGGATCTCCGGTTCAATCACTCACTGTACGAAGCAGCAGTTGTTTCACGCAGGAATAACGGGGCCGGGTTTAAAGTAGTGATATTAAATATTTCTTTATCAATTGTCAATGACACTTCGTTTTTGTAAACGCGATCAAAACGGAAAATTGGTTTGACGAAAACTGAAAAAAAAATTTGTAGTCATTGGGCAGATCTTCTGGTCTTCTGGTATTAATTATTCCTGGGGTCATGGTACGGTATGAAAAAGATTTTTTTATCGAGTGATCACAGCAGTGCACCATAGACCATAGATATCTAAATTCAATTTCTTAGAAGATTCAAGATCTCCGTTGTAACCATAGAGTATACAAATACGAAATACCTGGTTCCGTACTCCTTAATTTTACATTTATAATTTATTAAGGAAATGTACGAGTATGTTTATTATCCTCATGGGTCGCTTAGGTTAGACTGCTATGCACCACACTGCACAGCGACTGCAGTCACTTCAGTGACGTGTGACAATATTATAAAAAGGTGTAGTAGCCGGCATTGATGTGCAATAGTTGTTATAAATTCCAGGAGGAAGAATGAGTTCGATATGTATAGAAACATAAAACAAAGTTATTTTGAACCAGGTGGCGACCAGGGTCTGCTGAACTCGTACTTCTCCGATTGGGCGCACGGCGACATCAACAAACACCTTCCATTCCTGTACAATGTTACCTCTGCAGCCTTCTATTCATATTTGCCCGCGCTTAAACAGTAAGTATTATGATCATACAAGACAAATGTTTATTATCTTTGCTACTACTTCATTTCATATTGGGTACTATTGTTTTATTTTAAACCTATATATTTTTTTATTTTTGTGATCTAAAACTATAAATTTATTAGAACACGTAGGTATAATAGTTCTTATCCCTGCTTTATACGTTAAAGCACTTCCATTACTTGCACTCATGTTTACTTACACCGATTGAGAATTTAAATTAAGTAAGAAATAGAGCCTACTGCCTTTATAATAGCGGGTTCAAATTTGTACGATTATTTTTTTTTAAGAATTTCTGGGGGTTGCATAGCAGTCATGTACTACGAATATCCAAACCATTCTCTGTTAGGTAATTAGTACCTACATTAAAATTTTGGATATCATAAATCTTAGAATAATTTTAGAGAAAAGAGCAAAATGGTAACTGCTTTGATAACTTAGGTGACAAAAACTACAATATTTACTATATTTTAATATCGCTAAAACTGCAAATATTTACATACTATGATATTTACATTATATTCTCTGTATATTATCCAATTTATAGAGAATTATAGATTATCCAAAAACCCTTAGCTTTAGGCCTGAGCATTTATTTCCGAATGTTTTAAAAGTTTCCGTTACTTACTTACCATCAATTATATACATCAAATTTTATTATTTAGATAAAGAATTCCAACGTTAATGTTCGAAGATCCGCATTTATACCTAATAAAAATGCTAATTATCTTCACATCGAATATTGTACTGTAAGAAAAAAACAAATTATTTTTCTATCTTACAAAATTTACAATTATCTATTAATTTTGTTATGATGTAAAGAAATGCTTGACAGTATCTCTATCCTGCATGCATAATATTTCCTTTTTATTTTAGTTATGGACAAAATCTTAAAATTATTCATTTCATCGGCGCGGCCAAGCCTTGGCTCCAACAGTTCAACTGGGAGACTCGTAGTGTGAATGCACAGGAACACTTGCGAGAATTGCTCCAACTATGGTGGGACTTATTTGTCTCACAGGTGCATTCACAGCTCGATCCATCAATGGTAAGTCACTGCAGTAATGTATAGAATAAGAAAAAGTATTAGATAAGTAACTTAAAAGATAACACTTCGAATTTACTTAGAAATATGTATGACTTTTTATATGTTAATGTGCTAGATAATAATAGGCTTCAAGAATAATGTTCGATGCATAACCACCATCTGCTTAACGAGATGTACCTATAATCTTCCCAATTCGAGACATGCTGAAATGTTTTAACTATCAATACAACGATTCGAAATCTAACACTTGAGGTATAGAATGTCATATATCATATAACTACTTTGACGTCTATATTCTGTGGTTTCTCACAAACCACAACATCGAGGTTCGAGGTTACGATGCTTAAGAAAATATATCCATTCTCATACTCGATTTTAATCTGATACAACATGCCTTCCAAGCATTCACAACAGGAATCACATGTTACAGAGGTGAGAATATTTAACAAACTCTATAATCCGGTAAATTATTTAATTTAATTTCTTTTTAGTTTATTTAAAATTTTTGATTTCGTTTTGTTTTTTAGTAGGAACGAAAATGTTCCGTTTAACCTCTTTTCTAAACACGCTTAAATAAAATAAGCTTATGCACTGCGTTCTGCTATAATTGCACCTCTCGTTTATATGTCACTGTAATGCTAGTGCATAATTAATCAAAACATTTCTCCAAAATACTAACATTTTCTAACTATCCGAAATTATTCGCTTTTGCACGGGACTGTTTTTTATTAAGGATTGGGGACGGAGTAGATGGTGTTGGTATTTTGGTGAAAAGTCACCGCGTTGGCAATGTAAACATACATGTAACGATAATTGTTGTTTCCTTTTCTAGTTACAAAAAAATTCAAATCTTTTTCTTAAAAAAATATATCGAGCCTGTATGTTTATTTGCTGACAATAGTTTTGTGTTTTTATGAAAACAAATTGCTTGAACAAAACTTTTTGCATTTGTTTTTAAAGAAACCGAGTGCGAAATGCTTGGTTCAAGCAACTATAACATGCATGTATTACCACTGAGTACTGTAACTCCAACCGATAGGTTAAACTTGAAGACGTCCCTACGGTGATAGCGCCCCCACAAGAAACCTTCTTCTATACTGAACCAAGATCGGAATACAATCTTTATAAACCGGTGTTGGACCCGGATTCTGAATTCCATTGGCATCATCCAGACGCTCAAATCCCAGATACAGAAGTGAATGTGCCAATGATAGACATGACTCAGTTTCATGATCCTTGGGATTTCTACAGAGGCCACATTCCGCCCATAACAGACGAAACGAAAAGTATTTGCTCTTTCTTGCAAGTAACAGAAAAACAACAGGAGATAAAGAGACATGTTTGGGAACCATTACCACAGCAAATTCAACATTACATCGATACACATCACACTGAAACCCACCACCTGGATACACATAACACTGAAACACCCTACACTGATAACTCACGCCACATAGATTTACACCATACCGATTCACATCCCTCAGAGACGTATCAGGAAAAAAATACACAGATCATAGAGCCTCTGTCACATCATTCACTCTTTAATTATCATCCCGAAGACCATCAAAACAAACAACACGATGAAGTTCAACATAAGGATTACATTGACTACAATAAACAAATAGAAACATGCTCTAAGTTTAGCTACGATCAACAAAACGTTCAACATTCAAGTTCTCAAGAGCATAATAATTATGAGTGCTATTCGTCACAAAATTCTAGTAGGTTCCAATCACAATTCGAGAATCAACAGGATTCTTTACCATTTCATAAGCACTACTCAACTCTCTCGAATTACCAAAGTAGCCATCAGCACCAATGTTCTCCACCGCAGCAAGATATACACGAAGATATTGATTGTAGTCACGTAGAACATCACAATATAAACAGTAACCATACTAATGAAATGAATTTCATTCAAAGTAATACAACTAATGTGGAATCTGAATCTCAAGTAAATCAAAATCACATACTTACTGGTCATGTACAAAATAACATGGAACAATTTACTCAGCTATTACGAAATAAAGTAGAATATGTGTATTGTGTTCATTTAGACCACGAGAAAGACAGAAATCGAAAAAAGCAAAAAGTTAAAAGTATTCCTATAACGAGCACACATGAGAACATGAATGGTTTTACATCGGAATCTGAAATTGAAGAAAACGAAGATTTCATTATACCTCGACACCCGTACGACGGCTTTTATTTGAGACACATAATGACTATAGACTCACGTGGACGCAAGATATGTACGCATGAAATTCCACCGACACCATCTCCGTCCCCATCAATATCACCTCCTGAAAGCCCAATATTCTTTGACGCGATTGCGGAGATTTCATCGCCAGAAGATACAATTTTAGACATTGATAAACATGATCATGTAAGTGAGCACCTTAATGTTCTATTTACTGGATAAGTTGGTACGTATGCTTTTGAAGAATCAAATATTCTTAGAATGTCCTTTATAAATTATTTTGTTTTGATTTTCTGTTTAAGGATGGTATTCCCTCTACCTGATTGTAGCTTGCATGCTGTATTTTAAAACCAATTTGCACGTAATTGCCTATTAACATAAAATAATGATTAATTTAGAAAATAATGTACCATTTGACTTCAATAAAAAAACATAATCTTACATCTAATTTAAAACAAATTTAAATTACCAGAATTATACGTTATAACAGTTATATTTTATTACAGAGCGGTGTTGCTGGTAATTTAGCACGAGTATCACCTGGTGCGGTTGGAGCACAATATGAGGCATTGGATGAGCTAACACGTCGTCAAGGATGGGAAGCAGGCAACATTGATTATATGGGTGCCGATTCTTTCGCTAATATTTGGGCTAAAATATCCCAAACACTTAGCCAGCCACCGGCCTCTGAGCCAAAGCAGCCCTCCGCGCCACCAAAAGACTCTACGTCCTCTGATGTATCGGATGAGGTGCCCCTAAAGGCTAGTGCAACAAAGGAAATTACACCTCGTGCATCAACTGCGATTGAAGATTCTAAAACCATTTCTCCTGATACCTCAGAAAAGCCCAAAGATTCTCCTCTAACTAAAGAATCTGCACCTGCTACAGTTGATACTTCTGTTAAAACTAGTGAAGTGACATTAGAAAGCACCACGCTTGTGGAAACATCGGACCATGCGACAGTTCCCGCAGAGGTTTCTCTTTCTGAAATAGCTGCCTCTGAGAAAGCTGCTGTACCAGAGGAGACTGCTAACATTCCTGGTGAAACCCCAGTTACTGTAGAATCAACAGCAGAGATACCAGTTCCTGTTATAGAAGCAGCGCTTGCTGAAGTTGCCACATCGACTGGTGCTGCCACGCCTATAGAAACAGATAAAATACCTACACCAGTAGTGGAAGCTTCCGTTGCAGTTGAACATTCTAAAGAAATCGTGACTGAAACTGTACCTATTGTGGGTACGTCTGAGAAAAATAAAGGCCCACTGAAAGAAAAAACTGAAGAAGTTGCAGAATTATCTGTTACTGAAGTACCTAAAAACGTTTCTGAGCCTGTCTCTACTCAACCTATAACATCTGAAGCAGCTCCAATAGTCACCACGGTGGCTGAGGCTACTCCCAGTCCAGCGGTGGCAGAATCCTTGAATCCTGATGAAAAGTCGCCAAAACCTGCGGATATTCCGGTGGCAAGTGCCACAGATAGTCCTCCTTTAGCCAACACGCCTTCTAAAGAAGAAGTTCCCACAGAACCAGCTGCTAAATGTAAGTAAATTTGATTTCATGGAGCTCGCTCGCTTCATTGATTTCGAATGACTTCATTGAGCTCGCCGACTTTGGAACGGCTTCGCACTCAGTTCTCACAGAGTTTAATTTGCAGTTACTTTGTTGTCCAACTACTACTAATATTTCAGTCCAGTGCAATTTGTTCTACAAGGTAGGGATTGCAGAATTGTGAACTTAAATCAATCTTGTAGAGCAAAATTTGTACACATGTTTTCTTTTTATTTGTGCCGTTTTGTGACTTTTGGTTTTTATTTTATTTTAATGAGCATACCTTTCAAAATTCGTTGTTATTTTACCCAGCTACCGAGGAGGCAGCGCAAGAGACGCGGCTTTAATAGAACAGGTAATAATAATATTTCACTTGGACTCAACACCGATGCCTTTTTATCACATGTGCTATAAATAAATTATTTTCATCAGTACCTTGCTATTGAAATCGGTGATTATAATTTTAAATCTACACGATATTTGTCAACATCGATTTTATATTTCATCGTTGTTCAGATGCTAGATAAATTTAATTAGTCCATGTCGTAGATAAATATATTAAAATTTGCTGAATTTGGGTTGGGTCCAAGTGGGTGTAACATGTAGGAACGTTGATCAATTATAGCAAATCATTGTGCTATTTCTGGAAGTTTCAAGGACCTTCTCAACAAATGATCCTTATAATTTATCGACGATCTTTTACCATGCAGTCACCCTTGATCTTATTTCAAAATTACTGCAGTAATTTTATAATGAATCAAATTAACTAAGATTACTATTTATAGCGGTTAAGGGTTACTGCATTTCTTTGCTATATCTCTTGAAAAAGGTTCTTACAATTTTGCTGCGTACTAGTAAAATTATCGCAACCTCGATCTTATGTTTTTATTTTTGCTTTTCATGAATTTTCACCCATTGCAAGGAACATTATTCAATGCTTCTCCTCCACAGTACAATCTCACTTTTGTGCACTACTAATCTCGACCAATACCAGTAAACACCGAAGTAAAACTATTTTTATATTTATTTATACACGTTCAATATTGATGAAACCTATGCAATAATAATCCTTGTAATGTTGAGCTTCGGATCTCCGCTAACTGACACAGTTCTAACTTTCCGCTTGCATCGTTTCGAGTTAACCATGTAGCTCTGTTTTCCCTCGACTTTGTTCCAGGCGCTAACCGAGCTTGCTCTCTAATGTGATCGCGATACTAACGCCAAGTCTAATCGAAACGAGAGAATAAGGCGGGAATAAATTGGTTGTGTAGCGGAGGAGCGGCGCAGGCCCGCGGGGAAACTGCAGCTCAGCCCCCCTGTGACCGCCGACCCACTTCCCACCCCCGATAGCGAGCTAGAAGATGCAGCCTCACTCGCGCAGTCCATTATAGCCAGCGAACTGCGCACGCCCACAGTTACATCGCCATCGCCTCACACCCCAGCCTCACCCGCGCAACCGAAACAAGAAAAGCGACTCTCCGTCGAAGAACCCCAAGTGCCAACACCGCCCATAGGCTCAGTGTCGCTTACTCAGATCGGGGTTAAACCTCCAAAGGAAAAGTCAACTATTGCCGCTCAAATAGAATCATCTGTATCGGATAAACCGGCGGCGCCCACGTCGCCGACGACCGCTGAACCCAAAGCAGCGGCGGAAGCGCCTAAGAAGAAAGTCGTGAAAAAGGTGCTCAAGAAAGATAGCGCTACAAGTGGCGATGCGCCCGTGCCGCCGCCGCGCAAGAAAGAAAAGAAGCCCAAAGAAAAATGAGCGCCGCGCCACGCTCCCGATAGTTCCTCTGTGCCATAATCGTAACCTCTCCTAATGTTAACGTCTTATTTAATTTTCGAATATGCTTTTATGTGCCGTAACATTTTATATTTTTACTCGCGTCCACTATTATAGTTTTATTGTCACTTATTACTATATTTTTTTATTTATTGATATTATTTATACTTTTTACCGAATTGAATCATTGTCGTATAACTGATTTTAAAATTGAAAATCATCTACCAATGGACGAGATATTTATTAATTGAAAATAATTTTTATGAATTTTGTATTAAAATATTATGAATTAGACTGTTCTATTATTTTACGTGTAATATTAAACTTAAGACAGTGACCTGAGCTTGACGAAAGTTCTCTCATCGAAACTTATTATAAATAATGTTATTGTATAATAAAAGTATGACAGGTGTAGAAGTCCGACACAAATAATTGATATCTACCCCATAAATAATATCTACGCATGTATTCACTTGTATTCAGTCTATAGCATATGATGTCATGTTAATTATAATTAATTTTAAGTTTTCCGATTTCTCATGGGCTTATTTTGAAGAAAATATTCTTATTAGCAGATCCGTAAAATAAGAAAATAATATTAAATTTGCCAACGTTTGCACTCTTCCCATGTGGATGTTGGTGGTTTTTTTTTTAATAACAATCCAAAAGTTCTTATATGTCTTATGTATATCAATGTCATGTAAACAATATAATTTTAAAGAAGTGTGCTATCAATAAACTATATTATTGAATATCGTTAAGAGATTGGCAAAAGACGACTAAATCCGAAAATCCTTAAATATCTCCTTGAACAGATTCGACGACGCGACTGCCCGCTCACGTTCATATCTCTTGGAAGTGCGTTACACTCTGTTACCAAATGGAAAACCGTAGTCTCTGCGTGAGTGATCCGTGGTCTCAGGTGTTAGTGGCATGCACCTACATTAAACATTTTTAATTTACTGTATTGTTTTTATACGCGCCTCTGTAAGCAATTATATATTGGCTAACGCTATTATCGAAATACTCAAAGCTACATTTTTGTAAATCCTTTCTAGTTTAATTCTTCGCTATGGGCACATATTCAAGGTAATCTTCTGAGATTTCTTGTTCAGTCAGGGAGTTGATTTTGTCTGATGTTTAATAAGTATAGGATGGATGTGACCTTAATGCCTATTAGAGAAAAGCCTACTTATATAGAATGTGAAAAAAAAAATCTAAAAAAACTTATATATTTTTCCCCAACAAATTAAATGGCCTAATAATGAAAATAAAGCGCCAGCGTTATTCATCATGACTAATAGTTTAATGACCTGCGAGAGCGGCGACCTCGTAAGATTTCATTGTCGGCGACTTCAAATGCGAGTAGCGAACGCCAGCGCGGAAGGTCGTTAATGTCTTAGCTGCTGCCAGCTGCCGCCAAACAGCAGTGTAAGAACTGCTGTATTTCAGTTTGAAAGACATAGAGAGCCTGTACAACTACATGCTATGAGGCATTCATTTCTCAGGGGTGTAAACACATCTGTATCCTTCTTTCATGGAAGTTGGTTTGCAAGTGTCCAATGCCTGCAGCTTATTTTGCGACCGCGTGGCTGAGTGGTTATCACACCAAACCACTGTAAGTCATTATTATTATATCCTTACCGTGCGGGATCGGATTTTCTCTAATGGCGTCTACGAGTATATATTGACGTCTTTATAGGTCAGTTTTCGAGTACGGAAGACGAGTTGTAACGTCCTGACAAAGATGATCAAACTCTGTCTTTGATAGTTTCGACGAATTGTCTAAAGGCGTGAAGGCTACACGCTTAATATCTATCACGATATTTGGTTTGTAAATATCATCTGTTGTTGAAATCAAGTTTATAGGCTTTGTTCGACACATTAGAAAAGTTAAGAATTATAAAAAAGAACTATTTACTTCTGCTTACTTATCTAAAAGTAGATACAAAAATATCTACGCCGTAGTGATACACGTTTCAGCTAGTAATAAATAAAAATCACTTGCGGCAAATCTTACTAGCGGATGCCCTCGGTGTCCTATTCCAGGGGCTCTTCATCTCTAATAAATTTCGTTCATACCTGTTCAGTCATTTAGGCCTGACCGAATGACAAATATATATAAATCTCAAGCTGTTGGGTACGATGATATTAGCAGGGTTATGATAGTAAATATATTAAAGTACCTTCTACCTGCAGTCACTCACATCATCAACTTTTCTCTTGAGTCCGGACAATATCCAACTCTGTGGAAAAAGGCTTTTGTAAGACCCCTACTTAAAGTACCTAACTCTTTACAACCTAATCATTTCCGCCCCATATCGATTCTGCCTTTCCTGTCAAAAGTTTTGGAAGCCTGTGTACATAAGAAACTCTCTCAGTTCATATACAGTCATAACCTACTGAGTCACTTTCAGTCCGGGTTTCGTGCAGATCACAGCACTACTACTGCCTTACTTAAAATTATCGACGATATAAGAGAAGGTATGGAAAATAGTAAAGTTACAGTAATGGTGCTTGTAGACTTTTCTAATTCTTTTAACACAGTCGACCACGAAATCCTTCTTGATATACTTTCCCATTTTAGATTTGCTCCCTCTGTATTGGAGTGGCTTTCATCCTGTCTTCGCGGGCGCTTTTATATCCAAACCGACGTTGACAATATTGCTGATGCGATCTTTAAATTAAACGACAATTTAAAATTTGTTTATGACTGGTCTACACGCTTCGGTGTCTCCGTAAATCTTACGAAATGTCAAGCAATACTTATAGGCAGCTCAAGAATGCTAGCTAAAATCGATAATACTATGAGCTGGGAAAAACAGGTAGAAGTCAGTCGTAAGGTTTCGGCTTCATTGCAGGTTCTTTATAGCTTAAAAAATTTTCTTCCTTTGGAGTAAAAAATTATGCTTATTCAAACATTGATATTACCTATAATTGATTATGTGTGTTACTCAGACCTGAACAAAGGATTTCATTGCAAGCTAGAGCGCCTGCTTAACAACTGCATCAGATTCATCTTTGGTCTGCGAGAGTATGACCACATCTCTCACTATCGTTCTCGCCTTAAATGGCTCACTATCCAGCAGACGCGTGACTCTAGAATTCTTTTTGCTCTCTTTTCAAATTGTATGATCCTACTGCCCCTTCTTATCTTAAGAATAAATTTCAGTATCTCTCTTCTACCTATGATAGGGTCCTTCGTTCCTCTGCTAATGATATGATAAGTATCCCGCAACATTTTACCCATTTTGTTGGTGGTCCTAAACCGTTCAGGCTACACTTCTCTGGAACTCATTGCCCAAAGACATTAGAAAAGCCCCACACAAAATTGGTTTCAAACGATTGGTACGCGAACACTTTTTAAAACCATCTGATACTTGTTAGTATTTATTATATATGTATGTATTAATGTGTTTGTATGGATGTATATCTGTGTTGGTATTTCTGTATATATTATAGTATGGATTTGTATACCTATGTGTATGTGTAGATATGTATACTTATACATTTATATATGTTTTAATTATGTAGTATATTTCTCAATTAGCCTTTTCATATTTATATTATTTTAAATTAGATGCACCTACACCACATTTCTTCACGCCCTGGGTTGACTGTCAGATAATGCCAAAATACACAACACAATAATACCAATTGAAAAAGTCTCCCCGGCGGGGAATCGAACCCCGGTCTCCCGCGTGACAGGCGGGGATACTTACCACTATACTACCGAGGATATAATATTGTTAATGAAAAACTGTAATTAATTGCAAAATTTTATTTTCATAAAGTCATGTACTAATGTCATATTGTATAATATGTTTACACAAATTTGGCAGATATAACTATATTTAATCAATTAAAATTACTTCTGTTGTGAATTTTGTAGTAACAATGATAAAATGTTAACAATATTTGCTAACGCCATCTAGTTATGGATTTGTATTAAAAATAATGTTTTATTTAAAATTCTAATAACACTAGATGGCGTTATAACTAATCTCAGTCTATTTATCCAGAAGATTTTATTATACTTTCGAATGACATAGCCATGCATTGCATATATAGTGTATGTTTAGTTAAAAAACTTATATTTATAAGTTAAGGTTTAAACCTTGAATTAGTAACCACTTTCTGACACTTCCACCTGGACAATTCTGCACTTATGAATGTTGTAGATGTTATGTATTAAATTTGTCTGTCTTGAACAGTAGTTTATAACAATACTTATGTATTACCTCAGAACCTTACTGATACGTGTTTAAGAATGAAGTTTGGTTTTGTTAAATTGCATGCAAAACAAGGATGAAACTTGTATTATATAATATACTCTTTCGAAAACTAAGTAACTATCTTAGTCATCAGTCCGTCAATATAGTCCACTGCTCGACATCGATATCATGGGGAGAAACTAATGGGAGGACTTGTCATTATCACCATGCTCTAAGTTTTCCGTTGATAGACTTAAGACTTCTTCATAGAGAGAACTTTCTGTAAACGCCAGGCATATTAGACGCCGCTGTCCTTTTTCAGATCTCCCCTGGTTGAGAGAGTATAAGATAATATTGCCTGTCTGCGGTTAACCTGTTACGACATCTACGTGATGAGATGAAGAAGCAGATTCTTTTATGCCGCCTCGGCATCGAAAATTATAGACGAAAGTAATATTCAACATGAAATTCAATTCTGATTTCCTATAACTATTTTTTTACACCAATTTTGAGCTCGTACTGATATTTTGGTTTTCTCTTAGCTTTTCCTGATTTTTTTAGCCAGGACTGGATTTTTATTCAAGGATTTTATAAATAGAATACCTAAGTCGGAATATGATGTTTCCGTTTGAGGACGCGTTGCATATAAGTGTTATTAATAAACTGTGGAGAAGTTGATATGATAGGATAGGATAGGATAATATTTCTGATGGATAATATTTCGTTTACACCAGTCTTGGGCCACTACCATCTTTGCCGTATTTGAAAATTTAACCATTCGATATTGTGTGCTCTTAGAACCTAAAGTATGTAGTCTGATGACATAGTTTTTTCAGTGCATTTTTTCTAATTATTACTGAATGTTCTTTTTAAAAAGAGGTCAACATTCTTTAAAGTCCTACCATAAAAAAATTCCAAAAGTCCGTGAAGGTTTCTGCTTTTTACGCGGCATATGGCCCTTCCAGATAGAGGAACAGGCAGGCTGCTGGAACTCAGATAGACGACGATTAATCTAACCCTAGTGACTAGGATAAATTTATATTTTAGTAACTATCTGAGCCCGTGAGTTCATCCGCTTCAAATTTTGTTTAGTCAACTTTATTCTAAGTATTGCGGCTTTAGACTATCACAGTGATAGTGTTTTGTTTACTTACATTTTGAAGAACACATACGGGAAGAAAGGTGGTGGCAATAGATGAGCATTAAGCTTTTTTTATATAGTTTCATTATACTGCCATCTAGTGGTATATTTTATCATTTTATCAGCGTGCTAACTGGCCTTGGGAAGTAGACGCACACAAGTAGCCGATTACGCGACGGATTGTGAGCAAAGCAAGGGGGACGGTAAAGCAAACGACCAGTCAGTTAAAATCTATACAGTGGGGAGGTTGTGCGCCAATTTTTATACAAAAACATTTTCATCATCACTGTTTCTTTCCGAATTTTAGTAAAATATCTAAAGTAATACAGTTGTTGATGAATAAAGTTGAAAAATATTGTGTATTCTCATCTTTGTTCGTGCACTTTTATTGGTTTTCTCGTGAATTTTAACGTTTTATTCGAGTGTGTATCTTGTAGCGAGAACTCAACATTCGTTGAATTCGTTGGACGGTGGTTGAGAATGTAAAGAAATTGTGAATTTGGTAAACTTTTTAAGTTCAAATGAGGATCAGTTTGATCTAAAAACAAGGCACAACTTGAGTGGAACTATGAAGTGGCTTATCTTTCTTCTTATGTTGCCGGCTTGCCTTGCACACCTCAATGTTTACTTGAGCAGTGCTGAAGTGTGGAGATTGCTCGGTAAGTTAAAAACACTAAAATTACGATGTTCCAGCATTAGACTTATTTAAGCCTGTTTTAAACGTCACAGTATTGTTTATTCAAGGAAGGGTGACATTCGAGTTCGAAATAAATAATAACATTGGCTGGGCAACCAAATGTGTATTTACCATTTTTTTTCTAATTTATGTACACAAACAGTATATGGAATACATATACTGAAATTTCTTCCAGCAGACTTAGAAGATATTTTATTGAAATGGCAAACTTAGTGCGTACAATTCTAATACCTAAATGTTATGTATACAATTTAATGTAAATAATTGCATAATTAATATAATTAATATATGTAAATATATAGTATATATTGAAGAAATGATCATTCTAATACTATTTTAATTTCAACCTGTCAAAATTCCACGGCTGAACGGTGGGCTTCACCAAAAAGTCAAAACACGATCTTGTGCCACCTGCATCCATTGATTTCCCGAAAGAAATAAACTAAAAACAGACAATGGGCTTTTTTTTATGGGATAGGAAGCAAAAGTGGATCACCTGATGGTAAGTGATAGCCGTCGCCCACGAACATCTGCAACATCAGAAGATGCAGATGCGTTGCCGGCCTTTACGGATACTTGGAAGATGGATGATGGGGAGCCGGAGTGGTCCTCCGGTTACCTCACTCACCGAACGAAACTCAGAAGCACAAGATGCCTCTACTCCTTCTGCGAGGCCGTGGTACTACCCCGGTCGAGCCGGCCCATTCGAGCAGCAACAAAAGACGCCGGTTTGCTCTACCACGTACAGAACTATAATACTGAGAATCAATTCAATCGAATAATGGTTGTCACAGATAAAGCAGGAAGTAAAAAAGGAAAATGCTAATTTTAGTTTGGGAGTGCAGTAATTTCTAGTACATCAATCGTCTTAGGTTAAGCTATAATATTGCCTTATTTTATAAACTTATCCCTATAGGTATCAACATGTAACACTCGACAGCTGTGATATAAAATGAGTATTAGGACCAATTTAAACCTACACTCGGAATATAGTTACTACTACAATAACGGTAGTTTTTTTTAATTAATCGTTCGATCTGCTATTATAATTAAAATTATATAGCTGTTCGATGACAACCTCAAATTTAAATAACAATAAACAAATACGATCTTACATATTCACCTAGAATGGTGAAGCACCTATATTACCTATACCATTTCTTTATTCATTTGTTGAACTTCTCACTTATGGACATGTCATCAACAAAAAAGGTAAATTAGTAATCATGAATTTCAATCTATCCATGTTTATCTCAACTATACAATGAAACTACTTGAAAGACGATGTCGATTAAATTAATTAATAATCCCGTAAAAGTAAATTGATGCATTAAGTTTCATTAGCAGCATCATTTACATTTTAATAAGAAGACATCGTGATGTGCCTTGGACCATACCTAGATCTACTATCTATTGCAATACTACCTATGTGATAATAAAAATGTCGATATCACAATTAGCGATTATCTTTTAACAGTAAAAAGCTGATAATAATGAGTTGGTAAAGGTAAAGACTGAATAAAATTATAAACATCTGTCGTAGTAATAAGTAAACATGTTTCACAATTTTTTTTAAATCACGAAGTTATTTATATTCAGCAGACATTTAATGTTATTTACAATGATTTTCAACCGACTTCAAAAAGAAAAAGGTTATCAATTCGACTACTTTTTTTGGATGTATGTTACGCGATATCTTTGCCGATTGAATACAACATTTTTATTGAATATACCATTTAAATTTAAAGAAAATATTCCACCCTCAAGAATTGGAAAAGGGGGGTTGACGTTACAGATTGGACTGTTAACCTAGCATTCAGATGACTATATAAATTGATTGAAGGCGGTAGTTTCTCCAAAACTTTATTTTAATTCACTTGTCTATGAACCGTGTCCAAGTTGCATAAATGTTTAAAGTTAGGTGTTCTGACAACCTGTAAAAACGATGTTTTTGATATGACATGCGTATAATTTTGGATTTTCTGTTTTTAAGAAATGTTCGCTGTTTATTACTAGGCTCTACGTCTCTACCAAACTAACTTAAACTTAAAATATTTATGTGGACATGAAGATAACTAAGTTCTATATATAAATTCAACTGTAAACAGATTGGACAGTTTAATTGTGTTAACATAGCGATAAGGAGCATAATTCTACTTCGAATCCGTTAAATATACTAAGTATCAGGATAACAACGAACCCGTTTGCAACCAATAAAACTGCAACTTCGCTACACGGTTGTTTATGCCTTCACAACCGAGACAGGAAGCTCCCAAGTTGCCTGTAATTGGAAAACAATTAATTTACATCTATACAACTTGTTCCATTAAGGTCCTAACACTATAATTAGCTGACTTAATTAATGGTACCAAAAATTTGCATAGAAAAATTTGAATAGGATACGTAATTAATTAATTCGCTTTAATATATTTTAAATTAGGTTCAAAATTTCAAGTACGATCTTTGATAATAAGTTTTAGTAAGTCTTTCCACCAACGTTCATTTCTTTATAACACAGATTTTTTAAAAGTATTGATTCTATAAGTTCAGAATAATCATTATCTGATCAAACAAACAACAAATCAATGCATTTATGATAAACTGAAAACTGACAAATAAAGTCTAAATCGTTACTCGTCGGAAGTTGATAAACGTTTACGAACCTTCCTTTTTTTTCATTTTGACCAGAATATTTGATATTGCGCAAAATGTACAAAAGTATTATCTGCCATCCATATTTATTTCCATTGTTAATTAGAACAAAAACTTTACTCCTGCGTGCTTTTGTTTTAATAAAATTTATCACATTTTATTTTTATGCACCATTAATTTATACTCAAAAATAATTAATTTGTACAGTAATATTCATGACTAACGTCAGATTTTTTTGGCTCGTGGAGGTTGTCATGAGATTGACTTTTTCCTTAAAGGCGATCTTACGACACCTACGGAACGATAGCAGATTTACATATATAAACATAACCCAACAAAATAAATTTAACGGTAAATATAACTAATATTGAAAAAGTATTAGAAAATGGTCGACGTGTATAATCCTATTACTGGCTAATTTTAATACCACAGCGGCTTACTTAAGTGACAGTAAAAAAAAACCTTAAATCCGTCTTAAGTCCTGTATGCGGGTTTAGTGACGCAGCAACCTTCCCAAAATTGCACCCCGTGGTGTGTTTTTTTATCATTACTGTGAATCGCATACCTTTTAGATTTTATGTCAAACAGAATAAATAAATCCCAAATACGTATGGACATTGTGAACGTGAATACGAGAATATTATAATGAAATGGAAAAAAAAACCTTTCGTAGATGTGGTGATCAGTCTTTGTGAAAAATGCTTGAATTAAAAAGAACGTATTTACATTATTATTATTATTATAAGCACTTTTACCTGTCGCTTAAGAGAGGTGTAGGAAAAGATTCCATTTGGGAGAGGTTTCCATTTGGGAAAGAAAAAGTATGTGGGATGGTGGATTAACATGTCCTCGGAAGGTTTTTTTTTTAATATTTCTTAAATGTATTTTTCCTCGCGATGTTTTCCTTCACCGCTGAGCAGCTGAGATAAAAGCGAGGGCCCTCACTCTTGTCCTACTATGACCATGGCATTAATAGATATTATTTGTTTTTAATGAATAAATACTAAAATATTAAAAGTAAACATTACGACGTTATTTATTTATCGAAGCAATAGGCGTTTAACAAATAATGCTATCAAATTACCTGATTTATACTGATAAGGCTTAGTTATAAATTACTCAAATACTTATTTTATCTCAGTCCACCTTTCGGCCACAACATGAAACTGCGTATTAAATTTCAACTCTCTAACCCTTTTGTATCTCGACATTTTAATATATAAGCCAACCTAAGCCGAATATTTAAGAAGAGTGGAATCTTTTTTTTTATAAAATATAATAAGATGTAGTCAACAAATATTGATATTTTAATTTAACGCTAAACTATCGGTTGAGCAGTGCTATAGTATCATCAGCGGTGCCAGATAAACTCCCGGTATATCGAATTGTTGAGGTGTTGGTACAATGTGGTAGAGGTCTTAAACGTGGTAGAGTCAAGTGGCGGCTTTTATTACTGCTCGAATGGGCCGCAACTGCAGCACCTCTGGTGTTACAGATGTACTTGGGCGCCGGTAATCACTAACCATCTGGTGAATCGCATGCTCGTTTGCACCCTTTATCTTAAAAAAAAAAGAAGTATGAGGCCACGATATCTATCGTAATACAGAATCAGAGTACGCGACCCATCCGATTACAGAAAGGTGTAACACAGGGTGATGTGATATCTGCGTAAATCTTCACCGCTACGTTGAAAGATATTTTCAAGCTTATGAACTGTTTACATCACTCAACTTCGGTTTGTCAACGACATAGTCCTCATGACAGGTTCGCTGGAGGAGAGTAGCACAGCACTATTGTCAATGTCGCTCAACTGGTTAGTCTTAAAATGAACATGGACAAGAAGAACATAACGGCTAACATCCATGTCACACTAATATACCGGTTGCTGATGGAAACACTACGCTCAAGAATGTCGACGAGTACTTATACCTTGGACAAATTGTCCCGACTAGGTAACTCCTGCTGCGCTGCGCAACGTTCAGAAACTATGTCATATATTCTCCTCGTGTATACTTAAGACCAAAGTATGCAACTAGTGATGACTTATGGAATTGAGACGTGGTCTTTCACTACAGACCGTATGAGGAAGCTTAAAGTTGACAGCGGGCAATGGAAAGGGCTACACTCGGTGTTTCTCTGCGGGATAGAATCTGCAACGAGGATATCTGTAGCAGAACCAGGATAACCGACATAGCCGTAAGGATCAGAAAGCTGAAGTGGCGATGGGCCGGCCACATAGCTTGCAAAACTGACAACCGTTGTGGAAGAAAGGTTCTCGAGTACGAACCTCGTACAGACAAACAAGATGAAGTGACGATCTGTACAATGTTGCGGGAAGCCGATAGATGCAGGTGGCACAGGACCGTTATTTGTGGAAATCTTGGTGGGAATTTATGTTCAGCGATGGACTTGTAACAGGCTGTAATGATAATGATAGCGCTTGTTATGTCGATGTTACGTAGAATAACGATTTTGATTAGACATTTTTAAAATATTAAAAATATATCCTGTTAATTGTCTAATCCTGCCCAAAGTTGTAATACCAAGTACCTTAAACATATTTGCATCATTTCTGTGTTCTAATTCTAATTTTTATTTAGACCATAAATCCAAAAAGCTTTAGTTTCTTTTACTTCTGAAAGTATTTTGATGTTAAGCTAAAGTGACAGATTCAAAAGGGTCTGCGTGTGCGCAGGTAAATAACTTTAGTGATGACACGCGTATCTACAATGGTAGCTTTTATTCTTTCCTATTGTAGCAACCTGCGGGTACAGTCCAATCCATCTTTGTCAGTATGCGACCATCTGTCCCTTGTCCTTGTTAAGAAATTAGAATTAGAATGGTTAAACAATACGAACCACTGCAACGGGCCTGGTCACTTCACAATCATTTCCAGTAACTTCATTCTACTTCTCGTTGACTTTTAACTTTCTAGTTTTTTTTTATGTGTCAGTCGTAGAGTTATTCAGAATAGGTATTTCATCATTATTCTTCATAAGTGGAAGTTGAATTATGAACATCTTGCGTAAAGAAATTACGTAGGCGGCACTTGGGTTCGAACTTTGGTTGCCCGCGTAAAGTGTTTAAGTTGAGCTCCCGACGCTAAGGTACTATGCCTATAATGTTTACCTGAACTTGAGCCATAACATCATTTATACATTTTGTTTAACTTTAAGGTAAGGTTCATTTAATAAATAAGCTACCCTACCAAAAATGTCCGGTCACTGTTGATGTCATTCTTAGTATAAAAAAAATTGATTACACACTCAATTCTTATTTTTAATTTTTAAATTACTCAATCTGTTAATGCCAGATCTAAACTAAATGGTATTTATTGAACGTATAAACATAAATCCCGATCATAAAACACATAACCGCGTAAATAATTAGAAGGCGCGCTATTCGTTTATGTATGTTAAAACAAACATTTGAGAAGTGTATATCCACTTTAATCGCAGCGCACTACGCGAGGAATATTTTGTTAGAACATTAACATTTATCTCTTATGATCATATATTCTATAAATTTTCTGATATTCAAATTGATATCGCCGTACTTTCAGGGTTGCTAGGTCGTTCAAAAAATCTAAACATTATTGACATACCACATAGTGTATCCTGTATGACAATAAAGATTCCAAATCCGTGATTAAGTATAACTAATTTTGCTAATGCAAATTAAAACGGTATAATATATATAGATCGACATTTCCAACTTGGAATAGAATTTGATTAAATATAAATATTTTCAATCGAGTCCATGACAACCCTGCGTATCTTTCATCTCGCGTGGCTCAGAGCGGGCAGAGGTAATTTATTTCGGATGACATTTATGTAGATTCTATGGAGTCAAACCAATAAACTCGAAGACTAAAATGCGTGTTCCGACACAGCGCGACCGATGTTTTGTCACTGGCCATTCGAAACAGCATGATGGCGAAAAATTATTTTTATTTACATTCGAGTCCGGTTTATGAATATTAAACTTGTCTCTTTAAACTATAAGGTGTTAAATATTCGATTAAGGGCGCCGATATCAGCTGCCTGATATATAATTTTGGATTTTTATGTACCCGCTGTACCTACATTATATTTTTAGCATGCGACGATTACAAATTATTTGAACCAATTTTGGTTAATATGTATAAGAATATTTTTATACTTTGACCAAAAACCCTAGGTAATCGTTAACGGTCATTATGTTTCCTACATCACAAATACTGTACTGTAATTATCATTTACAAAGAAAGAATACGTTAGTGTCTTTTATATGTAATTGTATTGGATTTTTGGGCCACGCATCGTATCCAAAATTAATGTAACATATGAATCATAAATATAACATTTTAGAAACTTTTTGTTGGTCGAGTTCGCCGCTCAGTGTAAGCAGTAGATGATAAGCTTTGCCGCTTAGCAACCTGAGTGTTACAGCGTGCTGAGCGAAATCAGACGACGTGGTTTATGGTTAGCTCCTATCGTTCATCTGAATTCTTTACGACTAAGCGTCCGGCCAAGTCATGATACTTTGAGCCGCAAGCTTTAAAACTTTTGCTTTAACCTCTTTGGCCCGACTCTAATAAACTTCTAATACAACTATATGTTTAAAGTTTTAGGTTAATGTTTAAAGTTATTATTCATTAAAACTGTCCATAAAATGCATTATTTATATGTACGAAGTTAGTGGAAGTAGCGAAAATAATTTTATTATTTTTCAATTGAATTGTTCGTTAATATCGGCACAGGAAGAGAATCCCTCAGCTTTCTCTCCTTTGCTCCCTCTGTTCAGTAAAACTAAAGTTGCAACTTTAGTTCTAACATTTCACGTTTTACTTTTTATAAAGGATTTCAAATATAGTTTTAGCGTTAATTGCGGAAATTACATATCGAACCAAAGATGAAGTGGACCGTGTAGATGTAGAGGATGCATATTAAATAGAGAAAATCTAGTCGTTGTTAAGTTTGAATTATAGAGATATCGTATTATAAACTTCTTAGGTTTTGATTAAACAGGTATCCGTATAGCTTTAGACAAATATTAGATGTGTATGTTAAACTAAAGATTTCAAAGGAAACGCTTGTAGCTTCTAGCTTGTAAATGTGTCCACCTAAAGGTGCTCAAGCGCATTGTTCCACGAAGCAGCCCTCACGACAAGAGCGTGGGCTCAACCTAAAATACTATTTCCTCAATACGGCTGCAGTTTGAAATACTTAAACTAGGTACTTCATACCCACGTGCATTTAATAAATACATTTTACAATTCTACGTTTCTAGAATTATATTACGGCGCCAGTACAGACTAATATTAAATATGAGAATAATAATTTTGTTACTATTTAACTAGTTATTCGAATAAACTACTCAAGCATAATTATAGCAGTTGTTAATGTTGTGCTTGACGATATTACTATTAAAATATTAATATTCAACATTAACTTTAATAAAACTCATTCGATTGACTTGTCACTTTCGTTAGATGGCGTTATTACCGGATCTTAATTATCGTGACCCGTGTAGCGGCTCTTAGGTACAAGGGGTCTGCTGTTGGGGATCACAATGACTAAATATTTAATAAATAATTTTTATCGCAACTTGGCAGGTTCCTCCATTACATGTTCGACATTCATGAAAAGTACAAATTACATTTTCTTGAAGTCTTCCTTTTATATTTTAAATACTAAATGGTTCATTAGTAGGTTCCAAAAGGCAGTTCAATAATAATTATAAGATATCTTTATAATATCTTTACAGTGTTCCTGGCACCAAATATAATTAATATACCGTTATAACGTAAGGAGATATTTTAAGCGCTGATTAAATTTCTTAACTAGTACTGCGGTGGGTGAAAAATCCTGTCTTTTTTTTTTAAAACGGAACTTAATACTTAACGGTCGTATAGAATTTCGTCTAGACACGGTAACCTCCTCACACCGTTTCCGTACTTTTGTTCCGTATGTTAAACTTTAAAAAAAGTTCACGTTTACTGATATTACTATTCTAATATTTTCAAGACCCCATGCAGTGTCTTCTTATTGGTGATTTCAACTACAGAGATACAAACATTAATATTAATCATTCAACTATATACAAGTACAATTGTACATAAGTACTTTATTGATAAGGAAGTAGCGTCATATTTTAATATTTTTACCAACAAATGTTACCTGAGGCGACCTTCCGGTGTCTTATCTCAACGTGTTATCGAAAGGACGATCTCGGCCTATGTCAACATTATCATTTCCACGTACGACTCTCTCACCTACGTGTAAATTATACTTTCCCGAAGATTATCCCCCGCGCTAAGTCACCTTTACTTTTTCTGTCTGGTATAGAAATTACAAACTGTATTCAATTGTAAGAATAATAAAAACGAACCGGAATAGACATTGTTATTTTAATAAATACTATTAATGCCGCATTCAGATCGCACCGTCTGTGTCACGTCCCCTCTAAACTGGGATGTCATTTAGGGAATTAACAGAGAAATATTTCAATAAACATCCAACGACGACGCTATATAAATATCGGCTACGCGTCCTTCGAAAGTATTCTTATGTAAATACTGTTGACATGCGAGATGGTGTGGAGAGGGCCTAAATAAATTTAATTTCACGGTTGCTATACGGCCGGGTGAGTATTTTTATTTGGTTTTTTAATTTAATGTGTCATCCAGGTCAGGTGGCGACTCAAGCGAAACGAGAGCCATTTCAGTTATGTGAATAAAAGAGCTCCAATTAAAATGTATCTGACAGGTGAATCGAGCAGATAATCCACTAAAACTAAATTAGTAACCGAACCTAAAAAGAAAAATACACACGTATGTGTTGACAAAAAAATGCGGGATTTTCTTCGAATTCAATAATCAATCTGACAATCGATTGCGGAAGTTGTGCTTAAATGCAAAATTCACCACCTCGTTCGAAATAAATATTGAAAACAATAGTTTAGTTGAAATAACTTGAGCTTAAGTGGCCGGCAGAAATAGAATTAGGCGCAAACGTTGCACGCGTGCAGCCGTAGGCAGGGATTATTGTGCGTTACATGAATATGCAACTCGTTATTTTCAATTAAGTGGAGCACCGGGCTTAGCTGCGAGTGGATCGCTTTGGAACACATTGTCGCACCTCATGCAATTTAAATGCATCCTCGTTGTCGTGGCGCGAGTGTGTCGTCAGTTATACGTAACAGCCCCTAATTTGCTTAACGATAAATTCTTTGACTCGCAGGAGAATGGGTAATTAACACTTGTGGCTAAATATAAGCAATTGCTTTTCACCTGCGTTTCAATAAGGTTCATTACTTAATTGATGTACAACTCCTTATTATTGTTTAGTTTATAGTCGACGAACAATGAAATCTTAAAGTACAACACAATCTCACACCATGGACAGTAATTTTTTTTACTGTCTGTCAACCTCTCACTTTCTGATATTGTACTTGAATACATACATATATATATATATTATATTTATACTAGGTTTTATTATAATAATGTACTTAAAATCCTTGCAAAATAGGCAATGATTTTAAGCTTATTTGCCATTTGTCGCCTTCTATGACTTTTAACGCCACAGACAGATTAAGAGCTATCTTCATGGCGCATTTGTTTTCATTCCGGTAGATACGTATAGACGTATATTATATATAGAATAGCCAGAGTCTAGTTAATCAGTTAATTTTGCAAATGGAGAAAAGGTGGTTTATTCCTTACACAATGAGAATATATACACAAAATATGTAATGTATATATACAACCGATTATAATAATCGATAGACAAATATTTTTTTTTCTCAGTATTATCCCCGATAAGTCGATATTATAGCCATTTTATAGCGACATTACTTTTTATAGCGACAGTCTTACATCGTTAGATATGTATAACTAAAGTAACTCAGTTAATTTAAACAAGGAAGATATAGGCAAAAATATTTCACTTAACTTAATTAAACTAACGAATTAATGACGTCATCACAAGTTATTATGCAATTAACTATAGCTACTCATAAGTAATGGTTTAGTAACAATGGTAAAATATTACTACGTGCATTGTTTAATTTAGTACCTATAACATACTCATGTTTAGTATTTGGCATTTTGTATTAATATTATAGTCAAAGTAAGATATTGATCTCCCTTCGGGGCGGATCGCAAATTAATGCTACAAGGAAGTAAGTAAAACATACAGAATAGCACAGCCATGTCAGTTAAAGAACAAGTTAATTTAAAACACATTTTTACAGAGTAACCGTATTCAGCCCTTATTTTCTCACTTTAGGGGCTATATATGTTTTTTTTTGACGTTAAATTTAAATGGGACTATCCTTGATAACCATCAGTTCACAATCGGCGAGGACGTCGTGTAACGTAGATTAAAAAAAATCCAAATTTATAACCTCCTCCTTTTTTGGAGTCTGTTGAAAATTAAACAAGTTAAGAAAATTAAGCATACAACATCGTCTTGTAGTTAATGCCTGATAAAAAAATAAATATTACTATATCGAGCAATCCTCTCATAACAATAACATCCATTTCTCATAGCAAACGATGTAGTTAAACTGGTACAACTGCCAAGAAGTTCTTGTGCATTCAAACGAGCATTACGATACGGCTCTCGAGTACTTTTTATTGGTTCCAATTATACCAAATGAATTCAGCACACGCCATCGTACTTAATTAACACTTTAAAATCATCACCCGTTTTATTATAGACTATAATCCGATATGACTGCGTATGACTTTGTATTTTGATAATTAAAAAGATTAATGCGATTTGTAAAACAACTGCTATAAAGCAGGAGTGACAAAAACTAGATCAATGATCTTCTCATTGAGTCTTAGGGATTAAATTTAATTGTACTCGGAATCTACCTCCTTATTTTTAAATATTTTTAATTATTTTCTTAAAATTCTAATTAGGAACAAACTACTTAAATTCAAGTTCATCTCTTAAATTGTTAGATAGATGACTAATGAATAATGTTGACGACTGTTCAAAAAACCTTTATGATTTAGTTTTATAATACTTGTTTATTAATAAAAAATCTATAGAAGCATAATTATTTAATTTATACTATTAGGTTCGTGAATGAATTTCTCAAAATGCCTGAGTAAGTTTTGTTAGGGAAATGTTTAAATGTAAATAGATCAATAAAACTTAGTGAATAATTCAACGTTAAAGTAAAATGTGATCGCTCCATTGCATAAATATCTTATATATTTTCCATACCATATACGATCTAAGTAATCATTTGCAGGATAAAGAGTAAATTTTCATAACTTAATAAGTTATGATAATTTATACAGACCACAATTAAAAAAAAAAATCTATAATATGCGAGACATACAATTGCTGTATTGAATTCAACTTCTGTGGACATACTCGTAAATGGCTTTTTAAAAAGTGTGATGTTTAAATAACTGTCTGTGATGGTAAAAAGGGGAATTTAATTATGTTGTGTGTATGTAAAAGTAGCTAATCGAAAAACTTAGGATGTTGTACGATAAATTTATACATATTTACCACTTGTTCAACGAGCATAGTGAAAGGTAAAAAAGTAAACTATGCCTTATTCAATTTGTTACGTCCTTTCCGCACTCGAAAGGAAACTTACACAGTTGAGCTCGCTTTTATATATATATAATAGTAACTCATTTATTCATAACATGTTTTAACACGTGTCTATATAAAGAATAAAATAAGGTAAATAAATAATCTACCTGTCTAGATAGTTTCATGTAATGTAATAAATTGTTTGTCTTTTTGTAAAGATTAAAGTTTTTTTTTAATAATAGGCATTTAAGATAGAAAATGTCATAATAGTTTCTCGCTAGCGCCTTATCTATAGTATATAAAGATAAAACTCTGACTAATCATGAAATGGCAGTTCGTTGTCAGCGTTTAGGCATTCGCTAAGAGACGATTTTACGAAAAAGCTTCCCTTAAGGGATGAAACGGAAGATGGAAGGCAGTGTATTTTAGTAAATGGAAGTTTAATAGGTGGAAGACTTCATCTTTTACTAGGAGTAGTCTGGGTAGGGTACCTACTGCACATGCTCTTACCCATTTCGGTAAACAATCGGCAGTGCAACGACTGTTATGTTCCGGTTTGAAAGGTCTAGAGCCAGTGTAATTACTGGCTGTGAAGAATTCCGTCTTTATCCTCAGATGTGACACCGCACCTGTACCCTTTTTCGATTGAAGTAGTTTGCAGGTGTCCATGGGCTGCAGTAGCCATTTACCATCCGGTGGACGAATCAATATTTTGTTAATATGTGAAAACGTTTTCATTTTGACTAAAAATTGCCGCTCTTCTGATACTCTTCCGCAAATAATATCCAAACAAGTTTGCAATAAGTTACCTTATACGTGGGACACACATGGTAGGATAGGGGTTGTGCATTAACTCGTTCTTTAATACATATTCGTTTGTCAGTCAAACAGGTACCCTGTATAGGTGAGCTAATATTGGTTTTGAATTGCAATCAAACTATGTAAAGGAAATAAAGTAATTACCTGCCAGTGTAATGTGCCATAGAATGCACGCCTGGCGAGGGGGTTGCAACTGGAGGTTTTTTTTTCAACGGTATCATATAAGCATATGCTCATCTCATATTTTTTTATTTCCCTCCATCGACTTTTACGACTTCAACGAGACAAGATGGGATGGCAAATTCTCTTATACCGCTACCACACGTACACATGATAGACTTTTTCATCATTAGTCACCCTCTACAACGCCTGTGGTCAGATAGGGTTGGCAATATTGTTTAATTCCGACAGCTACGAAAAATATTTTAATATATTTTTAGCTATAGATTTATAAAACATGTACTCTCTCGACGGTATACACTGAGGTGGTCAGAAGTCTAAAATATCAACCCTATTTTTCATCAGAGCTTATTTAGGACAATGTGACAGGTGGTGATCCTGTCTCAGTCTTACTGTCCAGGTCTAAGATGAAAATTGTACATTATCAAATCAGTATCAGTATCATAAAACTCATTGGTACGAGCTCTTCACACAGGTCTCCTTCGAAGGCAGATCCTCTAAGTACTCGTCAATCGTGGCTTCTTGAAATTTAAAGTCAAAGTAACGAAAACGCGTAAAGACCGTTTCTGTGACGACAGGTTAGCAGTGGATCCAGGTCAACCCGGCAGCTGAATAAATAGATCTTTATAAATAACGTGCAGCGATCGAGCACGTCAGCGTCGCGCCAATTTGTTTATAAAGCGTTAATCCTGCGTATTGGAAATTGTCATTTCTTTGCGTACAAATGTAGAGATTTTTTTTTTTAAGTATACCATTGTCTAAAAGTGTAGTAATTAATATCCTAAGATATGTGACTGAACTTTGTATTTTTTTTGATAATAACCGTTAATTATTGAAACGATATAATAAAAAAATATATTCGTTATTATTTCTTTCTTTCACCATATTTACAATACCTTTATAATACCTAAAGACTGAAGTTAACTATGTGACTATCGACAAATTAAGTTACGTAATAAGATATATCCACATTTATTACACATTTCTTATATACCTTATAAACCTCCTACTAAAAAAACCTATAATTTTTTTTAAATCCACTGAAATGGAAACTAAATTACTAAACTCTTTTCACAAACGTAAGTACCTAGAGTATAAAACAATTCGAACGCTAATTAGTACAAGGGATGCGTTTCGCATCTTAACGACGATCTTTGTGAGAAATCATTTGCCCTGGGCGGGCGTATTCAAGAGAATAAAAACATGAAAAACGATAAAACGCCAAACAAAAGCAGTCACTATTTGCCTCCTCCTAATGTTTATTTTTTCTTATTTCGACTTCGCCTGCTGTTGCCTGCTTTTTATTGTGATTGGCATCGGACATTCTCTTCAATTCCTGTATGGAAAAATAATAGTTCATTTGTTTTAGTGTTTCAAACATGATAGAAAAATAAGCTGAAGAGCAAAAATAACATAAGAACCCTTGTTACAGCGAAGCGATTTTTATATTAATCTTCTAATAATTGTATTACGAGTATCTTGATAGAGTATTTATTAATTACGACATATTTATTATCCGCCATATTTTTTACGTATAATAAATATTTTTTGTACATATATAAACAAATATTAATATATAAATATATTTTCTAATTTAAAAATAAGTTGAAATCGTGTCAAGCTAGTTACGAGCACTTTCCGTTTACTTAATAATAAATAAATAAGAAATAATAATAAATAATTAAGAAATAAATGAACAAAAAATTTAACAATAAACAAATGAATAAATGTTTAACTATGTACACAACACAAAATTGTCATTTCTTCCTTTAAAGGTCTAATGAGGCGTCGACTGACATTTTAAAATGGCGTTCCTTTGTCAGATCGATTGTTTGGTTTATTCAAAGTTATGTTCGCGTCCCGGGTAGGTGCTCAATCACACCTCGGAGCGGGATCTTGTGGCAATTTGCCGGGAATGGATGGAGACGTCATCGGGATAAAAAGTATCGATCCATCAGCTGTGTGGCGGAGCCTGTGTGTGCGCATATATCACCGCTTGTAGATGTTTCTCAAACTGGAAATAAGTTTACGTGAATGACCAATTCTTATTGCTCCGCGTTTTATAGAGTTCTATTTACTTAGTAACAAAAATGTATCTCGCGAATCGATTATGGAACGTTTACTTGGACAGTTTTGAAATGTGCACATTTCAAGTTTTCCTGGATTTTGCATTTAGTTATAAAATTAAACTGATACTCGTATGGTCTTTACCAGATTAAGTGCTAAGAGACCAGAGATTTCATTTCTTTATCTGTAAGTTGTTTTTCAGTATTTCAGCAATTAAGAACATTTATGAAGCCTAATTAGTTATTATCCTAAATTATTTGATACTAATATAATTAACCTCTCGTTTCTAAGGTAACATATTCATCAGTTTATAGTCCACTGTTGGACCTTCCAAGAACATGCCAACAAAGGATGGCTATACCATGCGTTGCTTAGATATTTTTTCCATACGATTCACCAGGCAGGTGGGTTGGAGAACGAAGTGTAATCACCCTCAACTTGGTCCTGCTCCCTATTACCGACATGTGTCGAATAATGAAATATAATTAATAAAACATAAGTAGATAATTTTAATAACATTCTAATATAGTCAAATATACTACACATTACATAGCTAAGGTTAAGTCTTATATAGTTTATGATTTATATTTGAAATGTTCGTTTGCGGTGAATTCGATAGCGTCTCACAAATATAATCTCGGGAGAGAGCGGCATGGCTATTCTCTCGGGAAGTTGTGGAAGCGCTGCCGGGTCGAGACAATGGCGTAGGAAAAAATGTCAGTTTCCAAGATAGGGGCATTATGCCCGATGTTCCTTGTTCTCCAGTGTTGTTACAGGGTTTGGCTTTTAACGTGAATGTATTTGTTTAACTTTAATTTAGGACAATGAATTTGTTTCGGCGAATGTAGTAAATTTTTAAACGAGGTTTGCTTTTATAACATCTCCGTAGGATCTTAGTTGAAGTAGTTCTTAATAGTTAGTACAGATAGTGTATGTTTATTTTATCTCTTAGCGAGACAAGTGGTTACCCCCTTTGTCTAGTAAGAACAATAGAAAGATAATACATAAGAGGAACATTAATACATAGTTCAACCATGTTTAAGTTACGGGTTAAATAAGTATATCATTGAATTACGTACAATCGCAACATTCCTGACGATTGTTTTAAGGCAATTGATGACTGCTTTTGGCGAATACTTGTGCAATACTTACCTAATTACTTATTGGTATTCGGATTGAAATCAGCAAGGTGGCCAGTTTAATTTAACTAGTATTTTTTAAAGTATATTTTCTGAATGTATATCTATCAGTTTATAGTCCACTGTTGGACCTTCCAAGAACATGCCAACAAAGGATGGCTATACCATGCGTTGCTTAGATATTTTTTCCATACGATTCACCAGGCAGGTGGGTTGGAGAACGAAGTGTAATCACCCTCAACTTGGTCCTGCTCCCTATTACCAACATGTGTCGAATAATGAAATATAATTAATAAAACATAAGTAGATAATTTTAATAACATTCTAATATTGACTATATTCTTTCTCTTATACTACACATTACATAGCTAAGGTTAAGTCTTATATAGTTTATGATTTATATTTGAAATGTTCGTTTGCGGTGAATTCGATAGCGTCTCACAAAAATAATCTCGGGAGAGAGCGGCATGGCTATTCTCTCGGGAAGTTGTGGAAGCGCTGCCGGGTCGAGACAATGGCGTAGGAAAAAATGTCAGTTTCCAAGATAGGGGCATTATGCCCGATGTTCCTTGTTCTCCAGTGTTGTTACAGGGTTTGGCTTTTAACGTGAATGTATTTGTTTAACTTTAATTTAGGACAATGAATTTGTTTCGGCGAATGTAGTAAATTTTTAAACGAGGTTTGCTTTTATAACATCTCCGTAGGATCTTAGTTGAAGTAGTTCTTAATAGTTAGTACAGATAGTGTATGTTTATTTTATCTCTTAGTGAGACAAGTGGTTACCCCCTTTGTCTAGTAAGAACAATAGAAAGATAATACATAAGAGGAACATTAATACATAGTTCAACCATGTTTAAGTTACGGGTTAAATAAGTATATCATTGAATTACGTACAATCGCAACATTCCTGACGATTGTTTTAAGGCAATTGATGACTGCTTTTGGCGAATACTTGTGCAATACTTACCTAATTACTTATTGGTGTTCGGATTGAAATCAGCAAGGTGGCCAGTTTAATTTAACTAGTATTTTTTAAAGTATATTTTCTGAATGTATATCTATCAGTTTACTAGTAAACCGATTTGACCTCGGCTTTAGCGAAGTTTAATTCCTATTACTAAGGGCAAACGGTCAGACGGTGCGCACCCTCTTCAGAGCGGCAAGCTGACGCTGACGAGCCGTCACGACGCGTCTATCAACTGCCACTGCCAAGAACTCGCTCCCCGCTCAGTTTAAAACCCGACAGCCCGCCGTCCATGATGGATGATGTGGGCGAGGAATGCGCCTAAACCGAAATAGCACCCCGACTCGGACACACGTTAATGTATGGCGATAATGACACTCGAGTTGTTTTGTTTTCCCGAGACTATTAACTCCCAACCGTCGAAGCAAGTCTCGCAACTATTTGATTGTGCGCATCACAAAGTCCCACGCATCGGGATAACGGTACGTTTTAATAATCCCACAGAATGGATACCGCTCCGCGTGATATCGCACCACAACAAGGCACATTATTAGAGCTCCTGTCGCGCTGCCACACGACCGGTATTTTATTTCCCTTCAGTGTTTGTTCAACGCTCAACGATGTCCCATTAGGGATGACGCCTTGACAATATTGTTTAGTGCGCGTCGTAATTGAATAGGCGGATGGGAACCGCAACACGCGCCCGAAAGAGTAAATGTGCAAATAAATCCAAAACACACTATTGTGTCGGTTTTGCAGCCATTACTAAATGAATCAATGCAGTTATTCACATAAAGCAGGATGCATTACGTGTAATGTCGTGTTGTTGAGTTGCTCTAGTTCTGTTATCTAAATTGGTTAATGTACTTATGGAAAATATGAAGGATAATTTATAATATGGTGAATGGGGCATTGCATACATTTAGGAACAGCCAGACGATATCTCACAAAGCTCGTTTGGCTGTGCATAGAGGGGTATTGGTACCAACACTGACATATGGAAGCGAAAGCTGGGTATGGCAGAAGAGGCATGAAAGCAGGATAAATTCAGTAGAAATGAGAGCGTTAAGAAGTATGATTGATGTGAAGATAGCCGACAGGGTTCAAAATAATGTGATCAGAGAGCGTTGTGGCGTGAAAGACGATGTAGTGACACGAATTGAGAAAGGGATGCTGAGCTGGCTTGGACATGTGGAGAGGATGAATGAAAGTAGGTTGACGAAACAAATGAGGCGAGTGTAAATGGTAGAGTCGAGAGAGAAAGACCTTTAGGAAGCGAACATTTCACGATCAAATCGGAGACGTTCTGAAAAAAGGCCAGGTCAAGGGTACTCTAAACCAACAAGCATGCATGCGAAGATTGATGAAAGTGTTAGAAGCGAAAGACGTATGACAGGACCATAGCAAGTGGAAGAAGATTGTCTCTGCCTACCCCGTTGGGAACAAGGCGTGAATATACATACATACATTTATGACGATGTCTCAATTATAAAACATGTTTTCTTATAATTGAAATAGTACATCATTGGGTTAAAAAAAATGTTTCTGTTAACTTATTTTTTGTCTATATAAATACAAATATCACACACAAACTGATCAAAAACGAACATTAAAAGTCCTAAAGAGTTCGTTCTTATTTGGATTTATTATCTTTTGTCTCTTCTGCGGTCTAAAACCAGCCTTGAGCTAAAACACACGTTTCCTTTAGTTTTTTATCTTAAAATTTAGTATATAATTTAGAAGACTAGTAGTAATTAGTATGTATAATATATTTCTTAAGTACTTAGTTGAATATAATAATTAATTGAAATAGAATAATTAAAATTCAATTCCCACCAAAACATTATTAGATTTTCATGTAAGCTTTGCCAAGATTTAAAGTAATAAAAGTCAAAGTAGATACGAGTGATCGTAAGACTTAACTTCAAAATATAGACACTGTTCAACTTAACCCATAGTACGTAGGTAGAGACCACACACACACGCCCTACCAGCTCCCCCTACGCAAATATACCACCGCCGTCCGCGCAACCGAGGTGCCATGGCTTCTTCTACCCACACAGTGTGCATATCCACTTAAATGCCCTATGGAGCTAATCAGTTCTAAACACGACCTACAACTATCGACACGTAACACCATTCTTTTCGTGGTTAGCAACTCGATAATCTAACGTACTTGAATAAATCAAAGCTTTTTATTCTTATACTGTTTGATCAACCAATCGTATCTAATTTTTCTAAACACTTTACCTTGTGCGTTTTTAAAAATCTATAACGAGACCAAAGGTTTTAATTTTATCAAACCCTGAATATGTCACGCTGGCAAAACATTTTAGAATTTCCTTGTCATAATTAAGAACCGTGAAATATGGCTCGAGTCAATTGTGTTGCTCCGTGACAATAAAGTATTTAGTGAGAAGGACCCGAAAATAAACAAACATCGCGCACAATCGGACGAATAAAATAAACCGGCACAATGTACGGGCCAGCACGTCATAATAAACCAGTGGCTTTTGTGCTGTTGGTTGTAAATCATACAGTCCTTTAAAGAGAATGGCACACCATAAATAACGAGCCGAAATTCGAACGCGATATTCTTCGACGAGGCATTTTTGTTTGTCGCTCCAACCATTCTAATAGCGCAACGAATTAATCATTGGCATGCAACTGTAGACTTTTTTTGCAGCACTGTTGCAGCTATATTTAAAAGTGGCAGCTATATTCACTATTATTCTTAAGTGGCGGAAAGTTATTAGTTATAATAATTTTATTTCGTTATGGTCGATATAACGAAGCCATAGTAAAATGTCGAACTCGAATCGCTTTCAATTTTAATGGGTTCTTAAGAAAGCAATTAAAGCCGAGCATTATGATAGTATTGAAGAATTTAACGCGGTCGACGTTGTTACGACTGGTTTAATGGTTCAGTGCACCCCTGAATAAACAAGCTTATTCGGAGTTAAATTTGCTTGCACCGGATATAGCTGCCACTCGAACGTATCCATCATGCGCCTCTAAATGAAGATCCAGTCCACGCTACACCCGCCACTTTAAACTGGACTAGAAATGTTTCAGACAAAGAAATCTTATTCGCTAGAGGGGATGCGGTCAACCACGGTTATTTTACGACTACTAAATCTCGCCAGTTATGAGCTCCTAAATAATAACATTTTATTGACCATAGTCGGCTTTGGATTGACGAATGCCTACTTTAAGTTTATTGTCGATGGCGTGCATAGTGTCCCGGGATTTATGTGTTTCTATGATGTTTACTGCTAATGCAATTCCTTCGGGATTGTCGTGTGTTGGAAGCACAAAATCGGATAGAGTATTCTAAGAAGACTCGTAAAAAACACAAGTTACATCTACACTTACATGCGAAATTTTTATCTACCGTTCCCAATACAGATGAATTTCTTGGACCGTTATTTATCTATTTCCGATTGAGTTCAATGCCTGTCTCTCTGCGTATCTTACATTAATCATGAAACACATTCTGCACGTAAAAGGACGTAGAATGCACTCGCTTTTTATGGTGGCAACTTGTGAGAATTAACATGTCAGTTGATGTAAATATTTAACATTTTCCAGTGATCTATTCACGGACCTCCGCCGTCGATGCGGCGCAGCGGGAATTTGGCGTAAAGAAACAAAACAACGAATTATGTCTTTGCAACTATGGACGTTTTAGTGTGGGTACAGAATGGCTTATAGTTTTTCATGTTTGTACCAAAGCACTAAAGCTCAGCGGGTGTTTGGTAGCGATTATCGCTTTTTTGCTACTGATAAAATCTATCCGGTTGACGTGTATTGATTGAGGTTCTAAGACCGTACATGTTTCAAAGTGAATTCGTATGTTACGCAGCATGGTGTAGAGATGGGTCGAGTCATGGTGTTCGACGGGTTCGTGGCCTCCCGTGGCGTTCCGTACCGCTCCAGGGTACCGTATGGCCCCAAATTTACATTCTGAATTCAAATAAGGGTGGGTCACTTCGAGAGGTTTAACGTCTAGCCACATTAATATCAATAAAATATACACAAATTTGTCATAGCTTCCTCAAGGAATAGGTCTATTCTATTGTGTTAGGGGTATCTGATATATCTGCTATATTACTTACGATATAACGCGCGAATTATTTTGAATAAACAATTTAGAAAGCTCCTGTAAATGAGTACAGTTGATTTCAGTATAATTCTGTTTTCATTTTTACTGTGTATAATTCAAAAATCAAGCCAGTGTATCATGACGATCATTCATGACATTCGTCGTGAGGATTTTGTAGTCATTAATTGAACTTAAGTACTGTATTTTGAATCGGGTTTTTTTTTACTTAAACTGATTATCTGGAGACATTAAACGTGCCAAGTTCATGTGCCTAGGCACAGTGCCAGTGCCAGTGGTGGACATTTGATATTTGTGTTTGTCTTAAGTTTCGCTTGTACAAACACAGCGACACACTCACGAGCACCGAACAGTAGAGGTTGTTGGTTGAGAAAATACGCTTTTTGGAAGTAGACGTGCAGTACAAATATTGATTGAATCTGTTCCGAGGTGCGCGTGTACTAATATTTGTATTCCCCACAGAAGTCGTTATTCCTATTTAATGGTTTTCGATCAAACCACTCGAGAATTCTGATTTAAGGTATAACATATTGTATAAATGTCACATAAAATCTTTATATATACATAGACGTTTGCAAAGAGAATATAAAATATAGATGCTTATCTTTCTCTATATTTTATCTTTGCAAATATCTATGGGTTACATAGGTACTTAATGCCTTGTGGCATTCTCTGCCAGTCAATCCAGTGAAGAAGAAAAAAAATGTAGGCAGGTGCAAATTAAAGTAAGAATAACACTCAAGTAAATATTATAATAAAATTTCAAATGTTATCAAACTTATATACTAGATAATATTCTATTATTTTGTAAAGTAATGTAATGCTTAAATATGTTATCGTATCTGTAGTAATTCACAGTAATACCTTAATTACACATTTATATTTAATTTATCTGTACGTCAGGAATGTCGTTACATTAACGTCCTAGCGATCGGGTTAAACTTTATTTTTGGCTCAGTTAACATACGGCCCGGGCACCAATAGCGTTAATGGGATGATGGGATGCTGCGTTTATTTAACCGCTCGTAACTCTGATTTCTTACCAGTGCATTTGCGATAACGAGCCATATTTACCGCCTCGTCATTTCTTCTCTGCTCACTTCCTATTCATCATTGCTCTGTCGTAGCTTATAGAGTCTGATTGATTGATACTTTTGGGGTTTTGTTTTGGGTTTACTGAATAAAATCTTTCATATTAATCATAAGACAAACTGGTAACGAGGTTTATTCCATCTTAGTCATCAAAGATGGCAACATTCCTACGTTAGGGATTCCTGCGCCCAAGGTGTGCTCAAGTGCAGTGAGTTCTTACCATCAGATGTACTGTGCGTTCGTTGTAGATAGCCTTGTGGACAGTATGCTCGCTATAATTTTATAGAGGACGAGTGACCAGGATTCGATCCATGTTGCCGGCACTACTTAATTTGTTAACAGCAATTTTAAGTGCTCAATTTACCACATGCTTGTCGGTGATGGAAAACATTGTAAAGAAACCTGCATGTCTGTATTTCGAAGAGATTTGTAGTCAGCCAACCCGCACTGGAGCATCGGGACGGACCCTTCATGGCCTTACCGATATTATCCTTTTTTTATTTTTATGGGAAAGGCGGCAAACGAGAAAGCGGTTGCCTTGATGCTAAGTGATTACCGTCGCCCAGGTACATCTGCAACAGCAGAGGAACTGCAGGTGCGTTGCCGGCCTTTTAGGGTATTTGAGAGATGTAGGGGAGGATGAGGAGGGGGATAGAGAGGGAAGTGGGGCTCCAGTTACCTCACTTACCGAACGAATCGCAGAAGCACAAGATGCCTCTACTTCACGCCGGTATTATGCGAAGCCGTGGTACCAACCCGATCGAGCCGGCCGATTCGAGCAGCAGCAAAAGCCGCCGCTTGGCTCTATCACGTCGAAAAAAATATTTATATTTGAAAAGGAGAGATTAATACACCTTCACAAAGATAGACAGCAGATTCGTATGCACACACGGCATGTTTATATTCAAATCTTCTTTAAATATTGTTGTATTGAGTGTTATTTACATTAATTTCTTTTTTACATTTCCAACATCACATTGATCTCGTAAGTGCATTGATACTTAATGGTTGATAAGGTATGCCTGGGTTAGCGTTTGGATGGCACTGCCATACTTGATCTCACGACCGTCGTGACCGAGGGAGCTTACAAGATATGTGCTCCAGTCACGTTTATTCCTCAACAAATAAACGGAGGGTAAAATTAAAGCAAACGAGAGATAATATTGTTAATAGATGGCGGTCCTTGTTATTATGCACAAACTTGAAAAAATTACCACCGCAGAGTGTCTTAATAAGGGTAATTAACCTATAACATTGTATAACTATAATGGGTTCCTAACTGAAGATGGATTAATTTAAATAAGATTTTCGATTATCATAGATTTTAATTTAAGAATACTTTTTTGCGAACTATTATAACGAATGCAATTAAAATGATGCCATAACGATATCTTTAATGTCTGAAATGGTTTAAATAAATAACAAATTAAAGTAGTCATTATTATTATTAAAATTATCTACGTAAATGATTCAACATGCTTACCTGCCTATTTTATTGTGTTAACTTCGACGAAACCAATTATCTTTTCTATTTACATCAAAACGTGTTGACATAAAAGGTAAATAATAAATTAAAAAGCACTCGAATGAATACCGAAATAGACATTTTTAGTACTTTTAACCTACTTTTCACCTGAGCTTATTTGGTACAACGTGACAGGTGGTGAAACCTATCGTCGTGTTAATATGCCAACGATACAAATTATACACACGTTTCGGAAAACTCTTTGGTACGAATCCCTCCACATAGGGTATCAAACTCGGGCTTACTGATCCGGGGGCAGATTCTCTAATCAATTGGTTAAAGTGGCTATAGACAATATATAGAAAATGGCTTAAACAGGAAACATTTGATCTTTTGCGTGATGTTATGAGATATCCTTTCTCTCATAAGACCACATAATACTCAAGGCTAGAGAATTTAACCCCTACCAGTACACGTACGGTTTCCCTAAATGGTAGATTCCATTAGACTAGCGCTCTTCAGTTAACTATCAGATATAAGTAATCCTGTTGTAACTACCGCCTCATTAACATTAACAACTTTATTCGTCACTGTTTTCTTTTTGGTCTGCGTTATTTAAATCTGAGCTTCTATAGCACGTTCTAGGTGAGCCCCGTTCTAATTTTATGTTTGTCTGTTGATCGTATAATTTATTTTTCAATTTCTGCCGCTTTACGGCGCATATAGGCTTAACTTACGTGGTGGCAACTTTAATTTAAATTCATTCGCAATGTCGTGACTTAGAGTTAAAAAGGAACAAAACTTGTAACCTGTCGTGGCTTTTGGCGATTATCTTAGAACCGGTAGCGAGTCTGAATAAAATGGACGAATGCACTTAATTGTAGCTCGCCACGGATTAATAGTCTGGTATCCCTCGGAGGCTTTATAAAACAGCGGCAGGGATTTGTTTGTTTTGGGTTCAAATTTAATCGGCGCCGAAAGCCAATGCTCTCTCTCTCTCTCTCTTGTTAGCGTCCTTAATTATGATTTACAGTCACCGCATGCTGTTAAAATGATTCTGTGGAATCCTTTGGACTGCCTCCCCTCGTTTTAACGTTCTCAGTTCATAATTTCAATTTACTCATGACGGAAATGTAATTAACATGCTTAAAAAAAAAAAATTTTTAATATTACCATGATACGGAGTTCGCAGAAAAGTTTCCGGTTTTAACGAGGTATTGTCGAGGGTATCTCTAATCTTAACAACTACTTCTACTTACGTGACACTACAAGCTGAGGCACCTGTTGTAGATTTATGTGATATTTCATAATGTTTGGATTTTGTGTGTTTAATTTGGTACAATGCTGCTTGTTAAGCATTCGCTCACGTAGCAAAATTGGGATCGCAGTCAGCGCTCTACGATGGAATAGCGATGGACGCCTTAGATTGTTTCGTAGTCATTTTGGTTTATTGATAAACGTGTCTTCATCACAAGCTTAGTCTTGTTTGAATAGCTTTTTTTTAAGACTGGCGTGATATTATATTATTACAGCGTGTTTGTGTTAGTATGCGAATGTATCAAAATCTGTAAGCAGAAATGGTAGTTAAATAGATGTGGTTTTTATGCTAATGAAGCTTGTTATGCGTCTCTGAATTGATTATTATCAGTACACGTAAACGATATTGGATATTAGTACCATCAGAATTTGAGTCCTGGTTGGTTATTACCAGACATGGCATGCGTAGGCTTTCAATGTTACGATAAGATCTCGTGTGTCGCATTACGGGGTGTCTTCACGAGCTTTCACCAGTGCGTTAGAGCAACGATGCCCAATGGCCGTATGTTGTGACAGCCTCCCACGATAAACTCTATGTTTATGCGTACGCCGCCCGCCATGTTTGTTTTATCTCGATCCACCGTTTGCCCGTGTTAATAAATGTCTTGTATTGGAAAAAAAATCAACTTATCGTCCATTTTTTCTACGTTCGATCGTATGTTTTATTTAGACATCGGTTATTAATAATAATGGTTCCTTCAGGGTCGTTAGATCAAATTTAAGATCTCCTTGGACGTGTAGGCTGTTTTTATACGGTTTCTTTTTTTTTTTCTTAGCCAACATCAGTTGTGTAGGTCTTTTTAGTGGGGTTTAAATAAGGGACGCGGTACGTGTTGTGTTTTATATTCAAAACAGATGTTAGACCGCGACCATGGTTGGAAAATAAATTGAATTTGGTTGTTTGTTATTCGATTCGAATCGAGAATATTAAATATTCCCACATTAGAATTAACGAAAGCAGGTGTTTGTAAGGCCATTTGAATAATTTTATTACACTTGTTCATATCAAAGCTTAAAGTAAATGACTGATTATTCTACATTATTTGAACTTAGTTTATAGGTTATGTTTAAAGTTCATTGAAAACTACTACATTTATCGACTTATGATTGAAATTTTTCGTGTCCTTTCAAATAGCTTCTGAATTGGAATCGTCTTCCAGTTCCGGTCCACTAACTATATTGTTACGGTTGGTTAACCTGTATCGAATTGCCCGGTCCCGGCTACGATGCAACTTCGAACCGTCACAGTATCTTTCCAGAATCGAGTAATTGGTCTCACTAACCATTTCTCAATACAAGTCGTACAGATTATATGACCTTTGTTTATTAAGTGACTGGTGCGCTGGGCCATCAGCAATCGTCAAACAAGTGTACACGTCTCAGCTTAGTAGATAAATTAGTTTACGCATATACTAAATTAACTACTTACTATCCAACAACGCTTTAAATGTAAGAATCGATTGTGTAAAGTACCCGTGTCTAATGACTTTATATTTTCTTTCCTTTTCTTTTCTTACGTCTTAACTTTTTCCACAAACAAGAATTCGACGTGATTCAAATGACATTATAGTTTCGCAATCTCCACGTATATACGTTATAAAGTGTATACTAGTTATCGAAAAATGGATTCGTATTAATGTTAATAAGCTTCCTTCAAAAACATTGTAATAGAAGATAAGAGAAGAAATTCTTCTGTATTTTATTAATAGAAATACTAAAGAACTAAATTGTTTACCGAAGCTTTGTTAACGAACTTCTTGGACCTTTTTAAGATTATTAAATTTTATAAAAGTCCGTGGCTCGCTACGACGCCACAGGGCGCAGGCGTGTACTTGTGTATTTGCCCTTTTTGGTTTTCGCCCATTGTTTGCTTTACGGACGACGTTTAAAACTTTACGATTTCCACCGCGCTGGGCGTGCGGTGTAAATTATTTTCTGAACGGCTGCCAATTTAATTCTTGGTTTGTTTCGTTTGATGCCTATGATTGGTTCCTTTTTTATTAAACTGCGTTGGTGATTCGATTGTATGTTATTATTTCTCTGAAGGCTGTTCGGCATCTTTTATATCACACAGAATCAGTTAATATAATAAATAACTTTGTTTTTTTTTTATGATCGATCTAAAAGTTGTTTTGGTATTGCTTCAGTAACACGCAATTTAAAAGGTTAGACATTTTTGAATGACAATAATTTAATATCATTTTAATTATACGTTTATATATTACTTTTGTCTGTTTTTTATGTCTTTGTATTTAGTATATAATTTTCTGTAATAGTGGTTGTGTAATTTAGGATCTTGGTGTGTGATTTGACAATTTGGGTCAAACGTTTTCTAACTTTTTCGCTACCTTGCCTGTTCAAGAATGAAGAACATGATTATGTATTTAAATTGATATTGTCGTTTAAAATAATACTAAGTAATCGACTGCTTTTTATAAATAACTTAGGCTTAAATTCTAGAACAGTTATGCAGCAATATTACACCTGTGTAATTAAAAAGATTATTCGAAGTACAACAGCAGTTCGTAGGCCCAGAGCAGTGTAGAGGTAAACGGTGCAGGTTAGCGTAGGCAGTCGACGCTCGTTGAGAGGGCCCTCCTCGAGTGCTCTCTGCCAACTGTTCTTTTCCTGCTCTGGACCAGCGGAACAATTTTTTAAATTTATTCTGATGTTTTTTCTTATTTTGTGCGCCCTTGTATAGAGGCTAGTTGTATTTGATCGTCTGAAGTGGTAAATTATTTTAATTGCTTAAGGCTATACCACTATACTAGAATCAAACCAATGCTGGAGCGAACAGAGGGCTAGAAATGTTAGGCTTTCAATCAACTTTTTTCGTAGTGTCTTCGCCAACGATACAAATCGAACATAAGTTTCGAAAAAACTCGTACCTTCTAAACTTCTCATACGGGATCGAATTCACGTCTCCTGATTCGAGAGCAGATCCTCTAACCTCTTGGCTATCCCTACGCTTTATATACGCCCTGTAATAGGTTGGTAGAAGTGAAAATAAGTCAACTTATTTTTTCACCTGGCTTCTCAGAGACATAGACAGTGACGGGTGGCAAAACACGATTTTTCCTTAGTAGACGCCTCTTACAACACGGGAAGCGAGGGCTGGCAGAATGTAGCGTGGTTACCTCACAGCCGTATTTCTGATGTAGCGTACAATATTCAAAGACGTAAGCATATTTACCACTAATTGCTATGGACAGACAGAGGTGGTATATTTATTGGAGCATCACGAGCAGCTGAAGCTGTTATGTGAAAGAAAAGGTGGTTCATTTCTCTTTCCTACAAGTTTATCAATTACCATGCAAGAATAATATTTAAATAATATTAAAAATAAAACGTAAAATAACGAATTACTTCACGTTTTTTAACGAACAGTTTAATTGGGAATTTATAATTTCACGCTCCTGCAATTCTCAAGAACATTTCATACCCGTGTTTCGTATTAAATATGCAAATATATAATGCATCGCAGCAAAAAGTAATACAAATAAACACGCTTTAAACATCTGTAAGCTGCCAACATAACTGGAATGAGAAAAATTACAAGTATTACGTTCTGTTTTTACTTTGAGAATTACATAAATACGCCATGAATATTTATATTAAACGAAAAATGTTCTGTGTTTCTTATGACAACTATGCACAAGTGAATTCCGAGACAATGCCTCGCATTTTATAAAAAGTGAAGTGAAGTGAAGTTTGTTTTTTTAAATCAAATATGTACAACCGTGGACAGATGTCACTGGTTTCGTAGAACGTAATGAAGTAAACACAGTGTCATGGAACGTCTCAAATATAAAGGGGATACAAAAAGAGTGCGCGAGTCCTTTTTAATATTTTCCTTCTTGCAGCTTTGCTAAGTTCAAATGTAAATATGACATTCGTGCTCCTGTCATGCGCCATATTGGTACAAATCCACGGGATAATACAGTGTGGCGTTCGAATAATATTTGAGGAGTGTTATTTGACAAGCGTGTTCGTGTGCTTTGTCATTGGACACCTCCACTCGACACACGGTTTCTATTTGGTTTTGTTTGACACAGCCCATGTGACTTTTTAGATATTATACATATGTATTGTATAGTTATTGGAATCAGTGTCATTTATGAACTTGCGGAACTTTTATTGTATTACCTGTTATACGCGAACTTGCGATTGCACAAGTTCAAGTACTAAAGTACAAATCGGTTTTTGTTAGTTGTTACTTCTTGCTCTGGCGTACGAAGTAAAAATATTATATATGAATAATTTTGGGGAATTTTCGGTAGCGGCTGCGATAAAATGTACGTATAATCGTTATCGAATGACTGATAAACGGAAGGACAGTAAATCTCGTATCCTACTTAAACATTAAATCGATAACGCATCGATTTTTATGGTAAGGGCTACTGTGCGATAACCTTTAGGATCGTCGTAATCCCTGATAAGGAAGGGAAACACGTTCAAGTTTTTCTAAGTATTCGTAGATAAGGTACAAGGTACATATTTGTCTTTACATCTTTCACTTCCTAGGGGATGGTAGATCTCTACAAGATTGAACAAACAATATTTGCCTAATTCGTCAAAAGTTTGTAATCTTCACCAGTCTTCTTTGCGAGAGTTTTTAATATTCTCCTCTGAGCAGACCACTTTTACTCTCAAGTTATAGAAAATTAGATAACCGCCTCGTTTTGCAAGCGGTGAAGTTAACGCAGTACCAGGTGCCTCGCGTCTTAGACAATGCTATCCATCACTGTCCTGCCATGTTGGAGATGGCTATTCATATATACGTGTTCAGCACAGTCTCTTACGCCGTCTCCACGTGGCTCAGCGCTGCAGTCTACTCGCACAAAAAAAGCTCAATTGTTTTAAATTGAATATAGTATTCAGAGCAGCTGCATTATTTTTTACTTTCTGAAAGACACGGGACAAGGTAATTAGATTTAAAGGACCACATATTCTCGTCGTGGGTTACGCGTAATCCCGCCGCGTTTACAAACATGTCACGATCGCGGGCCGTGGATTTTTTTTACCAACGTGCTTTGCTTGTCCCACAGCGAGGCGCAGAGAGAAATGGGTGACTTTTTGTTACTTTTGAATGATTACTACCTGCTTGGTTTATTGCTCGCACTTAAGTCAGAAGAAGGTTGGATTTAGATTAAAGCCCGATAACACTCCCACTGCACGTTGAAAGCATACTTTTAAATTTATTAAAAGCGACAATGCTGTATTGTATATATATATACAATATAAGTTATAACCTAAACCCTTACGGTGTTGGACGTGTTTTACTGAACTTAGTAAAATTTCACAAAAAACTTACCTCGCACGTGTTCACTGTTTTGCTACATTGTTAGTCTTGATTATATAACTAAATTTGAAATGATATAATGTACCGCAATATTGTGCCGGTGAACTTGCGGTCAGTGGGCGACGGCGGCGATGTCGGATTACACACGATCGATCTCTACCACGGAGAAACCCTACCAGCCATTGCCAACTCACATTCTAATCGTTCCAAACTGTGCTTTTAAAAGTTTTTCAGAATTCAAACTACGATTTTATATAACATTTTTTTCGATATTTGCTGTGCTGATGCTTAGTGAACCGACATTATCAACATGGTCGGCCATATTCTTATTCTATACTTAAAATTTATTGAAAAAATCGCATCACAGAAAAAATATATTATAAAGATTTTTTGTATTTACGGGAATTAGAATAACTAGAGGCAACTATTATCTACAAGATAAATAAACGCGATAAAATCCGCATTTTTAAGTTTCATTTTACAACAGTGTTTTAAATTTTTGGTGATTCAAATTGTAATAATTGTAGTAATTATTATTGCAAACATGTTATTATTAAGAAGGAGATTTTTTTAAGAATTATAAATCATAAATTTACTATTGCAACATTGCAACCTGCACTCAGTTGTCTCTGCTGAATAATTGACTTCTGCGAAAAAAACCTATGAAAATGCAGAAACTATCTTAGGAAGGATAGGTCTTTGCTATGCACTTAGAAGGCTGATAAAGAAGTTAAAGGATACTGAATTTCTTCACCCTTAGTCATGAATCCGTTCGAGTTTCCAGAGACTTAATACGATAGTAACGCTATTAGTATACAGTGCAAGCTGTAATTTTCTCTTCTTATTAAAGTAAAACATGATTTTGTGGCGGCCGCGTTGGCGTGCTTGTTATTTGAACCGTGTCTTGTCTATCGTAGCAAAATAATATCAATGTCGTACCCGACAGGAAACAAGTCTTGAAAATTGTTTCGTACCAAAAGTTTCATTCACGTCTAATTGATTACGTGATACCTAAGATATGTAATTTGAAATTCAAGTAAGAGTCTTGGATCTCTATCTCAGTGTACGTGTACTTACTAAATTGAATCCGGGTTCACGGCAAATAGCCGTGGTAGCCTAGTGGTCAGAGCGCTCACTTTAGTTGCGCATCATAGAGCGCGAGTGACCAGGGTTCGATCCCCCGTGCCGGCACCACTAAAATTGTTATTAACAATTTTAAGTGCTGTATTTACCACGTGCTCAACGGTGAAGGAAAACATCGTGAGGAAACCTGCATGTCTGAGAAATAATAAAAATATTATTTCGAGGATATGTGAAGCTCGCCAACCCGCACTGGAGCAGCGTGGCGGGCCCTTCACGGCTCCTAAACCCTCTCTGATACTAGTATTTGAGAAGGAGGCCTTTGCACAGCAGTGGGCACTTACAGGCTGTTACTTTGCTTTTTTTACTTTCACGGAAAAAACCGTGGCATAATTCGTGGATAGAACCCAGCGATGGTTTTTGCTGCTCCTCGAATGGGCCGGCTGGACCGGGGTAGTACCAGGGCCTCACAGAATACCGATGTGAAGTAGTGCTTCTGTGTTTAGTTCGGTGAGTGATGTAACCGTAGGCCCACTCCTCTCTTCCACTTCCCCCAAAATCCGACAACGCACCTTCAGCTCATCTGGTGATGCAGATGTACGTGGGCATCGGTAATCACTTATCATTATGGAGAGCCGATTGTTCATTTGCCATTTTCCATAAAAATATAAATAAAAGTTATAAAATCTTGCCAAGATAAAGCAGCGCAAAATTGTTTCGAATACTTGAGTCGATTCCTAGGATAATAGTCAGTGCGTTTGTTTATGGCTGATGGGCGTGCAACTGAACCTGAGTCAGTTGACTCGGAACGCTCAGCACGTGTTGTCATAAATTTCCATTGAGTCTCTTATTCTGTTTCGCAACTACTTATATTATGAATAAAACTACAATTAATGGCTGCAAGCATGTTTTTAATAGAGCGCAGGTGCATGGGTTAACATTATCTTAATATTTAAAGCAAGCAATTATTTTATGTACTCTTATATATATACTTAATTGGTTTCTCGTAAACGGCTTTAATGATTTTGATGAAATTTTGTATTTAGGTAAAGTTTTATTTTCCAAGGTTATTCGTGGTTAAGACATTTCTGCGAAAATTAGTTTTCACACAAATAATTAAAATAACTTTTCATTTATAACGTCATCTCATAGTATATTGTTCTACTTACTTCTGGTTTTATATTGTGCTGTCACAATATTGGTGAAGATTTCTCTGTGTCGTATGATCGTTATCGCCACGTCCAACTTTCATCATACATCTTTAACGTTAGTTTATACGTTACCGTGGATTTAAGGATTTGAATTTTTATTAATCTCTGTGCACCAACAGTCAGTTTAGTTGGAGCTGAACACCTCAAGTGTAATGCAGCGACAGGTGGATACTGTTTGCTTAAGCACACTCGCTCGCGCCGGCATATAAATCCTTCGTCGGAGTACACGGGCCGTTGTAAACGGGTCATGTTTGTTTTATTGCTTCCATTTTGTTTATTGTATCGCTAACATGCGATAACACTGGATTATATTTAATTAACGCTTGTTGATTTACCAACACTCGTACTTGCGTATACAAACGATTCCGAACCCTCGTTGCGGCTAAATGTTGAACAGTTTCGTGTTGTCAAAACATTTGTAACGTATTCGCTCGATATTGCGAGGAATTCGCAGTACCCAGGGTTGATAGATAAATATTTTTTTTAAGTTTAGCTTTCTATTAAGTTTATGTAAAGTTTTTGTTTCGGTAAGTTTACATATTATTAAATATGCTATGCTATACGTTTACAATTACGTATGCAATTTCTATTAATTTTTACAAGTTGCAACAGAATGATCATAAAACTTGTTTCGTAGTTCTATACATATACACGTAAAATATTAACGTTATTTAAACGGGTGAGTACAATTATGATTTTTATGATATTTTATCACTACTAGTCTTTTAGGAATCTACTTTTGGACTTAGACTTATCTCATTAAGTTATAAGGATATAATAGTCACCGCTTTAGATGCTGCTGACTATTGAAGATCAGGCATTTTAGGTATTCCTTGATTGGTATGAATCATCTCATCCCAATCAATATTGGTATAATTGATACATACGTTAAAGGTGCGAAAGGAAATCAATCACTAAATCTGTCAATGAATAAGTTAGTCAGTTGATAGTCAAGATAATTATTTTGAATTGCATCTTCTGTGGTCGTTTACTTGTGGCAAAAATCATAATATATTCAGCAGTGAAATGTATAGAATTTAAGTACAATGGCTAGGTTTTTTCTTTCCTCATTATTAAGTGGCAAGCTCTTACATTAAGACGTTGACAAACTTCCTTTAAATGAACCGCCGGATTCGTTTCGCCGCACTTAATTAAGGTAAGGAGAATTCAATAAACATCTGGTCGTTTTCGTTCCAGAAAAAAAATCAGGAAATGATTCCTGCGTGTCAAACTAATTCGATGGGATTAGCCTCAGCCCGAACTCGGGCACGCGGGCAAAAACCCGAATCCATCACCGGGACAATCCTCTGCGGGATATTTTTAACTCGCCATCCTGTTCGTTTAGCTGTTTTTATACATTGCTGTGTATGTGTATCTTATATAATAAATTTTATAAAAGTTTTCACACTCAAAGTGTGATGTAATCCATTATTTTATAGTTCTGTTACAAATTTACCTAAAAAAACCAATCATATCTTTAGGTAAAGACTGGACTTTAAAAAAAATATACACCATAAATAAATTGCAAATTTATTATTTTTTATTTTTTTTATTAAATCCTAATGAATAAAACGAATCCCAATGAGTATGCGAAACACGTTAAATAGTATTCACTCACTGAAATGGTGAACGCATTCACAGAGCCACAGACGATCACAGTAAAATTAAAATAATTAAAAACTGTTTTGTGCTTGAATATGCGTTTGTGTCTTCAAGTTACGCTTTGTAATTGTAGTGATTTAATTAATGAAATAGGGGGAGTCGGGGGGAAGGCGTTACATCGCGACGGCGAGCTATAGCGTTGATTATAACATGCGTCACGCTTTCGGAGCTCTTATTCTCCCCTACGTACTCTTAATGTATTCGTGCTTTGCTGCCTCGTGATTTATAAAGATATCTCTTGCTCGTTTACCTACGTTTCTGCTTTAAAAAAACCCCTATACTTACCTATCTATATAAATATTTAACCGGTGTGCTGATACACAAGAAATGGTTAAAGAAGTCGAATAAACCCAACCGAAACTAACTACAACTGAAACATTTATATTGTCTTCTAATTCAAGATCTTGCTCGTCATCTCCGAATCGTAATACCCTCACCTCGCTTCCGGCACGATCCCTTTAAAAAATCTGAGTCTTTCACCTGACTACACTTGATTCGATAGAGTGGTTTCCTAAAACCGTATTTCGCTCATCATTATTTTGATTATAAATATAGATAGATGTTATTATTACATTAGATTTTCATATTATTTTCTAGGACTAAGTTATTAAGAACTTTAAACAAGAGAGTGTAAACCTTTGCTGTTGCTGAAGAAACAAGCCTATGTGGAAAAAAATGTTTTGACTAAACTTTAAGTAGTACTTATTAAGGCAGTTTCATAAATTTGTAAAACAACCTTACCACATACGCCCAGATCCCAGTCAGTCAAACCTTTATTGTTGTATTAAATTGAAAAAGTAACGGTGGAGCAACTCTGATCCTTAAGACTACCTAACACTCGGATTATCCCATACCGTTGTATTTTTCTAAAGATAAAAAAACGAAATGGATTCACTGGCATGGTAAATTATTCGATGACCGTGAAATAGGAAACCACGGTTTTTGATTTTTTTTTACAGGTAATAAGTACCTTGTTACTTAACTGTCAACGCCAACGAGGGGTTAATGCATTGGTTACGGATGGATCATTTTAATGAGTTTATGGGTAATATCCGTGTGTCGATATATATTGTAAATTATGGTGTTCAAGCGTATATCTAATATTGTCTTAAATTGAAGACTGATGCAAGCTTATGGAAGTTCCGCTTGTGTTACTTGAGTGTTTAGTGTAGATTCTGTTTTATGTTCAATATTGCCTTTGATGTTTTATCTAAGAGTAAATATTTCGCGTTGAGTTAACGTTAAGCTGTGGCAATGTTTATCATCGGACGAATTTGGACTGCGCTCCTGTCGCACATTCAAAAACCATTATTCACCTATTCCACTACACCGTGCCTGTGTGATATAAACGCTGTCAAGACAATAATTTGGTCCACTAGGACACACGCGACTGCCACGTAAAGTTAAAGAAAATTCTAGTAGAGTGAAATGTTCTATTTCAAAGATGAATTTAATTGTTTGACCAATGTTTAGAGTGAGACGAGGTGATAGATAGGAAGTAGACTTTAGAGTTCAATAAGGGTTTTACTATCCCTAGTTCAAAGCATAAGGTTCGCGTAATATACACCCACAGTATAATTATTTAAACTATCTTTCGACCTGTTGCTACGAGACAATTAAATTCGACAGTATGTGAGCGGCCTTACACATTACCGCCGTTTTCCGGTATCGGCCAATAAAGCTGTCGCCATTGCAACATGAAGTACCTAAATACGCGTTTTTATGTTATTCCCGAAGATTTTTACGAGACGCCCAATGCTATTCTCAGCGCGTTGTATACGTTTTATGATTACCATTATCACGCGTGCTGATGGGATGTGGTAGTTGTAAAATGTTAACCAGTTATTTATTTAGCGGTTTCCCGTATGTGTCGAAGCGTTCGGTTGTTGATTCCACGTCCATCGTAATGTATAATGCAAGATGTGTAGGCGTAAAAATAATAATTGTCGACTTTTTTTTTCGTCATCCCGGCGAACCCTCGGCGGACTCAAGTGCATAACTCTGCACACCTTTATTTACTGCGTTACCTCTGCACTCTGTTTTATTTTCTTGCGCGCCTCGTCCGCATAATTCCACAATAATGCCTCTGTTATGCCCTAAAATCCTTCCAACACTCCGTCGGAGGGGAACTTTCTATACGAAATATCAGCCTCCATTGTGCGGCTTCTATTTTGTTCCTTACAAATGGTTTTTGCACGAATGTAATGAACGCTTTATTCGTAGGTGAGAATGCTTCAATAGTGAGAAGCGCGTGATTTTTCGCGCGATATTCAACATAATAAAGCAAAATGAGTTATTAGTTTTATTTAAACGGCATTGTGTGGACACAAAGAATTCTATACTGCTACCCTATTTTTGGGTACAAATGAAAATAAGTCTATATTACATCATTGTGGTTGTTGTCTTACGTACTTATCTTTGTATGTTTCAGTATAGGCAGTTAGATATAGTTTCACGTATGTCCTCAGACATGAAAATGCCTGCAATAAATAATGCATGTTAAGAATGCATGCCGAAAACTAACTTAAAACACACACAAACAGTCAAAGCAACGAGGCTATGGGGCAGTACTATCTCACTATGACTAGTATTGGTGTTCGGTTACTTGACAGTTTTTTTTAGACATTTTGTAAAATTATGTAAATAGTAATTATATTCAAATCCCGTAGGTTTTTCCCCGCCACCCTTCTCTTGACAACTAAATGATATATATATTTAATACCAAAAATCCGACAAAACTTTTGTTCGAACGTTTATTTATTTATATGGACTATAAGCGCCACTACATAATTATTCAATACAATAATCTTTATTTTCTACGGAGAGGGAGGGAGAGAGAGAGAGAGAGATGGCTGATCTGATAGATTATTTAATTACAATACTATTATCTCTTATTACATTGCTGTATATTTCAGAGGCAAATTTTGCCTTGGACTTTTGAGTTGAATAATGTAAGGTAGGTATTTTGTGTATATAAGAAACCAATTAGAGGACGACTTTAAAGTAGTGATTAGCAGCGGTAGTAATTATTTAGGAACTCCATTTTCAATTTAAGCTTTCAGTAACTAAGTAACTAATTTTCAAGTCTTAAAATGAAGCTCCTTTTCGTCGTTGACTTGTATCTCTGTAATAGTATGTACGTGTTTATGGATGGTGAATTTATATATTTTATGTATATGGTATTACACATTATGTATGATTATGTATTTATTGTATATGCATATAATGTGTATGTATTATATGTTCACTTGAGTGTACACCCTAACCTGATAAATGTGTTCATATTTCCTTTTTCTTTCTGGGTTGCCTGGAAGAAATCGTTTCTTAGCGATAAGGCCGCTTATTTTACATATTTTTTTTTTATTTAAATAATTTTCGATTGTTAAATGTGTGTTAAATAATGGTGTACAATACAGTATATTTCATTAATTCATTTCATTCAATTATTTACAATGCACGGGTAAATATTTAACTACTAAGAAAAAATCTTTTGACACAATTTTTGCAGCCAGGATAACATCTAATAGATGAATGCTATCATATATAAACACACACACGTGAATTTTAGTCAAAACCGCAGACACTAAGTCTCGATCTGCCGCTCGGCGATCGGTATTTGTTACCTCAAACACCCAAGGGGAGTTCAACCGCCTCGTAGTTCATACCCATTTTCATTTTCTAATTGCGCAAAACAGAGCTGTCCGTAGTTTCTCATTAGTACTACACAAACAGTATAGTTTCTAAGCGGCGTCAGCTTTGAGAGAATCCGCGATAAGGATTGAAAACAGCGGCGCAGCTTCTGACATGTAGTAAAAGAAGGTAAAAAGTGGGCGCCGGCGAAGGCGGCACAGGTTATCTCTAGTTATTTGTCGTATCAAGTGGTTCATTTGGTTTTCGCCGCCGCTTCAAACGAGCCGCGCACGGTAGCCGTTCTACGGCCACTTACGATGGTGTGGGAAACAGTGATGTGTTGAATTTGATGTTACATATATCGAGTGAACCAATGTATTCATTTACTATTTTTGTATTGTCTTTCTAATCATCGATTAAGTTTGTAACTTGCAAATACGATGTAAGCTCTCTTTTCTAGGAAGAATCCTCTTAATCTTAATATTATCTAAGTATCATATATACACTACATTTATAATACACTTTTAAACGTTATAGCGAATACAAAAAGAAACAATACATCATTATTTATACATAACGGTTACAACATATCAAATACTGCAGAGAACTTATTTAGTTAACTACGATTAAAGATGCTAAATTTATAAAATCGTAATTTAAAAAATCTTTTAATAATCATATTAAAATCTGTCGTTAATATTGTTATTCGTAAACGCATTCATAAAATTTGGTTTTGTTCTTAAATAACGATAATTCTTAAAATGTTCATGATACTCAAGAATTACCGGGAATTATCTGTGTTCACGTATGCAACAAAACTGAGTTTTCCACGTTTTACGTTTATTACTTCATCTAAATCGTAGCTGAATCTCTATGCTGCCAACCAAGTCCCAGCCTTATAGGTGGCCATTTAAATTTTAATTTGATTCAAGTTTTGATTTCTCGGAAACAATCTATTAATGATTTTTTTATTTCGCTGTTTTCGTATACCAGTTAGTTTTTTATTTTCTCAGGTAAATTTTATGCAAATTTAATTCAATATTTAAAAGTGGCTATTTTATAAACTGTAAATATGTTGTATATATTCATAATGTCAGGTTTATCATTCTTAGTAAGTTATGAGATAAGGCAAAAGGTTTTTATTAAATTATATAGATACTTATATTTGACTTTCGTAATTAAGTATCGAAGTTTTCTGCCACGCACTTCGACTTTGTGGAATCAGCTGTCGCCAGCAGTATTTCCGAACAGTTACGACTTAGGGACCTTCAAGAAAAGAGCTTATTCCTTCCTTAAAGGCTGGCAGCGCATCTGTGGCTCCTCTGGTGTTGTGGATGTTCGTGGGCGTCGGTGATCACTTGCCGTCAGGTGAGCCGCACGCTCGTTTGCCGCAACTTTCACTTGAAAGTTGCGTGTGAGAGCTTTTAGTGATTTTAATTGTATTGTGTTACAGCACCTGTTACACGTGGCCGCATACTGAATGTTCAATTTGTAGCGGTCTTGTTAATCAAACAGCCATAAGGGTGTTAAAATTATAATTTTAATCATAGCCAACGACCTCCCACTCATTTGCATCGGCGCTATATCCATAGATTCCACAAACTTGTTTGGACAAGGGTAATAATGGGCTTTAATAGCGACTGTACGAGTGGTCCAACTGGTTGAAGTGAAATAATCGGAATCTTTAACATGTGATATATTGGATCGGAACCGGTTACTTAAGTGTTTATTCTAGAAAATATTTGACAAATATTTATGAATGGAATTGTGAAACTCTGGATTGAATATTTTTGCTTTTATCGGTATTTATTTTTAAGTCATAAAATTTCTCAAAATTATGTTTAATGATATCTATTATATAAATTTTATTTAAACGAGTATTTTTTTTTAATTATGTGTAGGTGTCGTTTAATCTGATTGTTAAATCACAACACATCGCCGTATATGTTAAATTTAACCCAAAAATTCCCTTATCCGTATGTAACAAATTGCCCATAAAATTTTATTTACGTACATTATTTCGTATTAACTCTTTTAGATGCAAGAGTGTGGACACCGTAAAGGAGACTTTCATGGAGTTAATAATGATGTAACAAGATAGTGGTCCTTAATGAGGCATGTTTTAAAACAACCTCGGCGGGTTGACAGAAACCGTTCGAAAGTGGTTAGATACTTGCTAACTTCTAGTTTTGTCAGTATTTTAAATGTAGCCTAAAATATAGCTATTACGGAAAAGTTACGTATTATACTTATAGAACGTTTATATTACTTTATTATATAACTAGCTCTCTAAACCTTGAATCTCGTGGCAATCTCCCCACGAGATTCAAGGTTTAGTCGCCTCTTACGATTTATAAACACGGATAAAAAACAAAAGTTTAAATAAATAATGATTACAAAATATTCCTCTAACAATAAAACAATTCCGCTTGTTTTCTTTCAATAGGTCGCTAGCGGGTTAATGAGAAAATTTATTCGTTGTCTGTAGGAGCACACACTTAGTAGAATCTTTTTAGTTTTAACTGTTATTATAAAATATAATATAAAATAAAATATTGCACAACGTTGTATTTAAAACATGTTATAAGGTTATAACATTGCTATTAATTCTCACGATTTCTCAGATGCTTTCAATTTGTATCACAGATAAAACAAAATTCATATGGGCAAAAAAATTTTTTTTTAAATCAATTTATGATATTAAAAGAATGAACTTTCCACAATTAATATGCTGCTGTGACAAATATCTTAAATATTCTATATTATACGAATCTGAATCACGTTGAAATGTGTTTTTCATGCCTTCAGGCGGCTAACTTAAATATAACCTCAATACTTCATGCCAATATATTCAGCAACAATTACAAGTATGGTCCGGCAACTATTACAGAGCAGCTTCCACGAGCGACTCCTATTCACAAGTTTGACGCATTTTTACAATTACGATCCATTATATTTGTCACCCAGTTCAGAGTTATGTTTAAAGTTTCAAGTCTTTAGCAATTTGAGAAGTGTGTGGTGAGTACCCCGGCTTTTGCTGGCGCTATCTAGGAGGGACCTATGTTCAGCAGAGGACTCAAATAGACTAATGAAGAGATGAAGAATAAAAATTATTTTCATGTTCGCGCTAATAGTCGTCGCATTTTGATTTTTGATGGAAGGTATATTTTTTTTGCAATTTGCCATTTTACGCTCGGTTTCCGCCCTGACTTTGGTTACTAAGTAAGTAATATGTAGAAATATAGTACTTACTTATTAAGTAGGGGTTACATATAACTAGGCACTCAGTATTAGTCATTAGTAGCCGGAACCAGAACCGGCCTTAAAGTTATTTGAACAAATGTTGATTTAAGTCACAAGAGGAGGTTTCACCTGTGTTTGGAGTTTTAATATTATTTTAATATTTAAATACAATAAAGCAACGGCGGTGATATCAAAACTTGACCGTTTAGAAATCACCGCCATAATTCTATTTAAAACATAATGTTTTTCATTAACATATTTATTTCTAAACTTAGGTCGCTGCTTATTTAATTGCTGCTTTTACGATTTTTCGAATAGAAATATCTAATTAAAATAGTTTGCGGGTATTTAAATTTTCTGAATAGGTCGCATATAAAATTACCTATCTATTGAAATAGACAATTCTTGGGTTACTTAAAGCTTTTTATATTTTAAATTGTCGTTCTCAGAAATAGTTTCTCTGATGTTTTCGCGTATAAAACCAGAATTTAGCTTAATATCTATTTTTTTAAGACCCGTTCTCATGATTTCTTAGACAGGTGGCAGCGTAGCGATGCGGCATCTTTGTACCGCCGTGCTTTCATCTCGCCGCCGCATTGTGCGCGTGCGCATAAACTTTGGGTAGTTTTTGCTCCCGTTATTGTGTTATTGATGCGAGTATTGATTTTTGTATGCTGGTTAAGTCTCAATTCTTCTGGTTTCAACTTACATCGGATTGTGAACATTTCGGGTGTGTAGGTATTAAATAAAGAAGAGTCATAGAGGGTCTGGTGTTACTTTTCCTTCTATTCTAATTGTGTACACATTTGCGATTTAAAAATTCGTGGGAATGTTTTTTCTATAATTTCCTAAAAGTAAATGGATGTTTACTGATGCTACCAATCAGTAATTAAATAGACATAAAACATTCATTTACAATGTCTTTCTACCTTCTTTTCTTATAGCCAGTATATAGTCCACGGCTAGTAGCTAGGCCTCTCTCATAGAAAGGATTTGCCGTAGTCTGCCTCGTGTGGCAGGTAGGACACAGGACACTGTTGGCCTACATCGGTCTGTGTATATTCGGGCATTTTTAAGATTGTTATTCTGCCATCCGTCGGAAGACATGAGATTTACAAGCAATTTCTTTTAATCGATGTGTACGATGCGACGGGACGGCAGATTACCGTGTCGTGTCGTGTACATCTCGAACGACAGGCGACATTTTAATACCACCCAATAACAAATTATTAATGGCACTACACACACAATTAATTTTAAAATTTGGCCGACGAAACTAAAAAGTTATTTCTTTTTTTTTAATTAATGTTCAGATGATAGTTTTTACTGATTCTCAAAATAATTTAATCGTCTTTTGTCACCAGGATTAACAGCGGAGCTGTTTTACGTCCGTGATGGACAGATCAACTTCTACGCGCTCAACTTCGTGGTGCCGGTGCCGGCCACTATCAGCGAACTACATTTCACGTGGCAAAGCCTCATCAGGAGACCGGTAAGATTCATTAAGAATTTCCCAAATTTCTTCTTCATAATTATCACTTCTACCCCCTTTTTAATCTGCTAAACCAAGTACTGCCTCATAATAGAGAAAAATGCGGCCTGCTAATGTAGAAGTTTACATAATACTCGAGGAAGTAATTTGGATAAGGTTAAAAACCTTGGCAGACCTATCAACAGTATCGTGTAAAAATATGTTGCGGTTTATGTTCTGGATTCCCCTTAGACGACTCTTACGGCATCCAGGTGAAATATTTTACCACACAAACAAGCATAAAAATGCATCTAATAACATATTGACGACTGCATTCACCATCCGTTACGAAATCCACCGGAGAGGTGAAAAGTGAGTTGCAAAAGCCTCTTTGGCTTCGTTAAGTGGAAATCCGTAATATCTGCCAACTCCTATGGGTGACAGGTGTGAGTTTGTATTCAGTTACCACCACATATCAAATGCAGAGAGATATGTAACGGTAACTAACCTACAAACGCAGTGGACAAACGTCACCTTTATATTATAACAGTCAGGGGCATATCCGTTATACCTCAAAAATATTTGTGAAAAATTGCACAGCATGATTTTGTCGAGGAATGTCGTTCCACGGCATTTTTGTGTAATATTTTTGTGGCATAGCGGGCGGATAAGGCGATGATCTTTAACAAGACTGAGGCGTTCAGGAATTATATTTAAAAATTAACTAAGAATCAAATGCAAACTTACATCGGTGTCGGTGATACCAAACTTTAATTAAAAAAAACTTTACTACACCGTACCTTAACGGTATCGTTTAGTAAAGTTAAACTAACGGTACTTCGAACAGAGTTATGTATTAAAAAATTATTTTTATTTAGCTACGATGCGAATTTTCCATGAATTTTGCAGAAACTGCATCGTAGTTCAAATCGATGTAATTAACTAGGGGAGGAAAGTTTGCTTTTGTGAACTCCCCGTGGGAGCGTGTTTTTCATCATTGAGAGGTCTAGGGGCCATTTAATTATATACAACCGCCCAACGTATTCTTATTTACTATTTGAACACTAGAGATCTTAGGAATTTAGGTGTTTATGGGATTTTTTGATTTGTAGTTTGCCTTTTGACAACTACAAAAACGATGAGTTGTATACTACATCAGCTTATTTTAATCCTCTGCTGAACATAGTCCTCTTAATTTTTTGGTGGTTTGCCCCCCACACTCACCACGATGGGCAAGCGGATTGATGCGTAGTGCCGGTACCCTCGCACTAGTTATGCTGCTTCTCATCAACAGCCTGTGGGATTTGGTTACGGCAAATACAGATGGTTATACCACCGTCATTTGGACGCCAGAGCCTCGTGTGTTCGCTAGCGGGCTGCATCGGGTGCGGGTGCGTGTAACGTGTAAAAGGTACTATTATAATAAATTTTACTAAAATGTTATCCAATATTTATGCATTAAGTTGTATATTATATTCGAAATGGTACATACCCATTACGCATATGCATCGTGAAGTAGTACAGATAAGGGATTCAATATCGAGACTATAATAATCTCGTTCAGCGGGGATCACAGATCATAGACCGGGTTAATTTACTCCCTTGTTTGATTATAGACCGACTTGTTCACCCGCACCGCGAATATTGTTTTCATATTTTCATTACTTTTTCTATTCAGAAGCATTCAACCCAATTTACTTATTTAGAATAGTTAGAATGAATAGAATACAAATAACGTTATTCATAAACACAACGTCAACGTCAACCTTTAGAACCATGCGAAAAATCTAAAGTTTTGTAGAGACAATCTAACACTTATCATATATATGTATATATTTAAGTATAACAATGTAATTTGTATGAATATGAACTTACAAATTACATACATACACTGGGGAGTGGATTTTATTAAAATAGAATAATTTAATCGTAAACACGAAAATACAAAACAGATTGATTGACATTTCCAGACATTTGTAAAGGACGACTGTCTCAACTGCGATGCGTGTATATCTTTCCATATTTTTTACTGAACGCTCGTTATGCAAATGTCGAGTTAGTCGAATGCAACGCAGACAGTCCCTTAGTTTACTGCATAACTAACCAAAATATTATGTGCATTTATTGACTTCACCTGGCCGTTGTGTATGCGATTAAACTTTGTCTGGATGGGATGTATTTCGATTGTTTATCAGAGCTCTCTACTACGTATTGTTTTATATATATATAGATTTTCCTAACAAAAACATCCCTAGGGCCAGTTCATTGAAACTGTCAACAAAACATCTGCTTATTTAGGTCGCCATTTGCAAGTCAAGAGCGAACCCAACGCGGGTTACTCCATCGATTTGAATGTATCCGGGACATATACAGAAAACAATAAAACGTGTTGGACGGTCATAAACATCTTTAGATTGCAAAATGTGGTGGAATAAATTATGAGGAAAACGGGTCGGCTTGCTTTTTAATAATTATGATTCTGTACGGATGTTGCTTAAAAAAATTTATTTGTGTATGTATGTAGGCCTTCTGTACATAATAAATAAAACTGAAACGGAACCCCGAGAAATCGCTTCTTTTTTAATAATTAATTTTTTTTTGTTTCATTAAATAATCTTTGTATGTTAAATCTGTCAATTATCTATCACACTAAAGAGGAAATAATATGAATAGGGTTAGTATTTATTACTAAACTAAATATATTTTCTTCTTTATAGATTGAAGATACTTAAGGGTGTTAGTGACTTTCGTCGTGACGTGAACTCTGCTAGATGAAAAACGATACTCTGTCCGAATGATGGTCAACAAATCCTATCGACTAACGATTGGGAACTGTATCACTCGTGCAAGGATATTTGGACACTTGCGTGCATAGTGAGCATGGGGAATACGTGTCGGTTTGTAGGCGCTTTCTGGATGAGGCCTACCGATGTTCAGTTGAGGATTTATTAGACTGATGAAGAAAAAAAAAAGCAATAGCATGGTAGCTAATAATAATACTATTTCGTCACACATACGTTTTCAACCATCCGACAACTGTGTTCAATGAGTGGAACGTATATACTTAAGCTGTTACTACACATTATTTTTTAGAATACACATACCGTTAATTATAGTAATATAGTAACAAAATGCGCGTACTTAGCTCCTTGCAGCTTTGTTAGGGCCGGCACTATCAGATCGCCACCGCCCCGTTGCGTCTATTTGGCGGCGGCGCCTTTGACCGCGCGGAGCAAATATTTGGTAACCGGTTAACTAGCGCCGATGAGCGATCGCGCCACCATTGTCTGTGCCGCGCTCACCGACTGCAGTGATAATATTTAATCAACGGCCACGGTGTCGCACCTACGCGTTTTACGAGCAGCAGCGCCTCCACGCATGCTTGATGAAGCGCGCAAAGGGCCCGCGGCGAATAGTGTTTGTTCTACCATTCGTGTTGCGCAACGCGATGATTAGTCAGATTATAATGAGCATGTCGAGGCGTGTGTTTAATTGCTTCGTTATTTTAATTGCCACTGCTTTGGTTAGCAGTCGGCGTGCTACTCCTTTATGCGTTCTCGGTACATCTTTTAAACGGTATTCCTATGGACATATGCCTCTCCAATAGATACGAACCGCTGTTATCGCTTGACAAGTGGGTTGATGATTGCAGGACCAAACACCACGCTCTGCCCATCATCGATTTGGTTAATTAAGGGCTGGCTAAATTGGGATGACAGATACAGATGTTTTGATGCCATTTGATGCATAAAAAGAAGTAGTCATCAGTCTATGAAATCCATATTCCCATTGGTCGAATACTAATCAAGTAGCTTAACTCGCAAATTATTGATTTTCGTGTCCTGGTGAATTGCAACCTCGTATCAGTAAACTTATAATTTTGCTATTATGAACAGTAAGCTCAAAATAAATCAGTCTTTGTCTTCTTTATGCTTACGGCATTGATATATAGGAGAGCATTTGCAGATGAAAGCATTTGTGTGGCTATAGGTAACCTACAATATTATTGTTCTACCCGTCATTGGAGATGAAAACAATTTCGGCTCACGTAAGCAAAATTCCACTTCCTAACCGTATCGAGATGCTGACCACGCCTCACGTGAGTACATTAAAGGAGCGGTGGTCGTGCTCACACGGCGGGTCCCGCTCGACATTTGATCCGTGCTGAACTGCCGCGACGAGCTACGTCTATTTAGAATCGACCCGCGGCCCGCTGTCCGCCAAATTTTGCTATACAGTTACATCGCGATGGGTCCATACCGTTAGGAATGTATCACGATATCATGTTTTCTTGTCTTTAAAAGGATACATGTACTAATGCCCAAACTTTTAAGTTCTTCGCAATATATGAATCACGAACTGTGCATGCACAGATATTGGGTACTTGTAGATAACGTTACCTTGGTTAACGTTACGTTAACGTTAACGTTAGTTGCAGATAACAATTGCAACGAATATGTCCCAGTGAAAGTATTATTTGCGCAATAGTCCTATTACAGATCAGGATTAATATATTTTAATCTCATACATTGAAGGGTACCCTTTTGTTACAGCTACCATACACATTGCATGTGGATGTCGCTTCAGACCCGGTGGCAATGCACCCTCCGACATTCAACATATCGAGCGAGGGTTACGTACCCACCGAGACGCAAACGTGGCGCGTCGACTTACCATGCATGCGCACAGTCGCCGCTGAAGTCAACATTACCATATCGCTCAACATCACGACCGGTTCCACATCGACCATTTTAAATTTCCGTAGGCGGAAAATTTGCCTCAAGGAGGCGCCGCGGCCTGCGGTGAGAGTGGATAGTGTCCCGCATGCGCCAACTTCTGCTGACATATTTTACGCGGGCGCAGGTTGCGCCGGCGGTGCACTTTTAATTGCTGCTGTTGCGGCAGCGGGTTGTAGAGCGCGAGCTAGAAAGCTTCGCAGAGCGAGAAGTGACGAACAAGACGCCCACGCTTTCCTACCGGACTCTTCATGCAAATCCGCCGCCAGTTACACTAGCTATCGCCGCCCGACGTCCCTACCCCCCGCGGCGGCCGAAGAGAGAGCGAGAGACCTCCAGCAAAGAATAGCCGAATTAACGATTCAAAGGTGCCGGGTGAGACTACGTGCAGTGGCAATGGAAGGAACTTTCGGCCGAGTTTACAAAGGCACGTACGCTGACGAGGATGGAAGGGAGCAAGAAGTTCTGGTTAAAACAGTGGCTGAACACGCATCGCAAGTCCAGGTACCTACATCACTTTGCGAAAGGAACGTCTTTGTTTTTTGCGTTTAGGGTATAGAAATCTAATAGTCTTTTCTTTCCAGGTGTCGTTGCTTCTTCAAGAAGGCTGCATGCTTTACGGGCTTAATCATGAGAAAGTACTATCTGTTCTTGGCGTGAGCATTGAGGACCAAACTGCGCCATTCTTATTGTATCCTTGGAACAGTGGGTGGAGGAATTTGAAGCAGTTTCTCCTCGCTTGCCGTGGTGTGACGGTGGGGGGCGCGGCCGGGGGCGCTCCGCCGCCGCCGCCTCTCACCACGCAGCACGTCGTTCGAATGGCTCTCCACGCTCTGGATGGATTGGCGTATTTACATTCCCAACACGTATTACACAAGGATATGGCGGCCAGAAATTGCATGTAAGTATTTTGTAGTTGTTACGAACGCGTGTAATAAGTTTAATTAATTAACGAACTTTTTGCTGATTTTTATTTATTATTATGTAATGTGCTATGATGAGCTAGTCATTAAAACCAAGAGTATGTTGACTTCCGTTTGTATTGTGAGGTTATTACTGTAACGTTTGTAGCCAGAGGGGTGAGGGAATAATATACAATGGAATTTTCGGCTACTGATCACTACCGCTGGTTTGTTGTGTATAATTATTTAGCTAGGTAATGCAGCCAACGTTTTTGATACTCTATTAGTGGCATAGGACATTATATAGCAATAAACATTGTATCGTGAATGAAACTAAATGTTACTTACACAAATTAAAAATACCTAGTATCTTACAATGAAACTAAAATATTAAGCTATTACCACAGAATAAGGAGTAGTTCTCATCTATTACACACAATCTTTGTAATAATAAACCAATGTCTTTAACAGCGTCGACGAGAATCTTCGAGTGATGATCGCCGACAACGCTCTCTCCCGGGACCTCTTCCCAGCTGACTACCATTGCTTAGGTGACAACGAGAATAGGCCTATCAAGTGGTTAGCATTAGAGGCTCTGTCCAGAAGACAGTTCAGTCCGGCTGCGGACGTTTGGGCGCTGGGAGTGCTTCTATGGGAGCTGACAACGTTGGCGCATCAGCCTTACGCGGAAGTGGATCCCTTTGAGGTGGCTGCCTATCTAAGGGACGGCTACCGATTGCAGCAACCAGCTAACTGCCCTGATGAGTTGTAAGTGTATACATGTTTAAACCAAGCATTTTTTCGAAATTAAAGTATGAAAGAAATAGTTATGAAAATGGAAATATACTTCTACTAACTACTGCTAATAAAAACACAGTGTTGATAGAATAGATCTGAAATAAATCTAGAAAACTAAACCGTCAGTCTAAAATGTTAAGCTTATTTTCGTCAATTTAAAACCATTTATTTGTTATAAACTATTAATAAGTAAGAAAATAAATATTGACTAACTAATATAGGCAGCTGAATTGGCTAGGTAATATCTATTATTATTCTAGTTATAACAGTGACATAAAACTATGTAATAAAAAACTAATGTATCTATTCTTTACTAGATTCGCTGTTATGGCCTACTGCTGGGCAATGTCTCCGGACGATCGGCCCACACTGCCCCAGCTTCAAACGTTCCTGCGGGACTTTCACACACAACTCACGAGATTCGTGTAATACACCGCCGAGGATGCAATAAAAGACAACCCAAAGACGACTATGAATCATGGCAAGTTATTAAGGCGCTGGTGGAAATAAAAGTTTTTAATGGGAACTTAGCTCGAACAGAGGCCTTATTGTTATAGAACAATAGTTACCTAAGTGACTTAATACGACAGTGAATATATGAAACCCTGTGTTCCGGACGTGTCGTGCTTGCGAGAGATGTTGAATAGACTGATTTTTATAAGTGTCCATAAAATTGTACATTATAGATGTTCATTACAGAACGGTTGTCGCACATTTTTGATTTTCCTTGTCTTTTTGTGCTGAAGTCTGGGTCATTTACAGTTTGTGTGTTGTTGTGACCCTAATTAAATAGTCTAGAGAACCTAGTAAGGTATATTTTACCATCTCGTAAATGTATAACATGTGCGCAATGCGTACGAATTTTAATATTGTACCGGCAACGGCACATATTGTGTGACCTGACTTAATAAATATAGAGCAGTTATAAGATTGTTCAGAACAAACATTCTATCACGCATGCATACTTTATTTAAACACCCGATTATGCGAAAATATACCATTCTGGATAAGTAGTTTAAACACATATCTCGAATTCATAAGTATTCATCACAAGTATACATAAATATCGGGGAAAATCATGCGTGTGCGACGATCGTTTTAGTTATTGTAACTTTATTTGAAACCTCAGTACTGCCATATTAGAATTAAAGAGATTATTTGTAAATATTGATAGTTATACTGTATGACGTATATTAAATGTGCCTCAGATTTTATGAAAGTTTTAGATGTTTATTGGTGTTCCATTGAAGTTATAATTTTTTTTTAATAAGACTGGAGTAGCTTCAACTTAAAGATCACATATGTAAATAAGATACATACTACCTAAATAGTATTAATTGCAGATATGTCAGTGGGGTGAGCACGGCTGATTTATGTATATTCTACATTTTTTTTTCGTTCTTTAACCGGTTTATAAATAATTGTTTCGTGCCAAAAATATCACCACTGACTATGTGCCAATGATAATGAAAATATAAACATCGTGTTTGCACGAGTTAAAATAAATCGAATACGTCTTTTATCACATTTGACTCGTTGAAATAGTCTGTGATGATTGAATTCAAAAAATTCTGACGCTATTATTAAAAAAAAAAGAAAATCCCGCGTGAAATTCAACAGAGCCCAGTATTCCGGGTTTAAATAAAATTATGGGCGCGATTCCATCTTGGCACGCGTTTCGTCGAGACACTTAAGAAGTACAAAGACGTTCCGATTTATACTACGTACCCTATTCCCACAAGGCGTCGAGTGCGTTTCTGGAAACCGTCTACTTCTAAAGTTATGTAACATTGGGATACTTTGATTAATTTTAAAGTTTGTTTTACAATTGAAAAAAACTTAATATTTGGACGTTGCATTCATTCATCAGTACAAATAAATATAATGAATGTTACGCTAATAATAATTTAATAGTCTACTTCTGACTTTTTCTATTTATTAAAGATATTGCCCCTTAACGTGAGAGGTTAAAGTCGGAATGTCGTGCGTTTATCTTTTTGCCATTATGTAAACAATTGTAACTTTCACAGAAATGCAATGAGACACCATTTAGAATGAGCTAAACGAGATGTCAAATGTGGCCTATTAAATTATTGTTAGTAGCCGCTTGAGCAGCAGATCTTTGACTTGACTATCGTGCCGACAAAATATGATAGTTTACTTGTAATTTCTATTGTATATTAATAATGTTTATGTGACGAAGCTCGTGCGATGCAGCGAGCCAGCGACTGTTGTCTCACATTAACATCAATATGTACAAAGCAATATCGATTCATCGCGATTGTTTTGACGAGTCACTCTAGAGTTTGATTACCAAGTTTATAATAGTTGCACTATAGTTTCTAGATTACGCAATTCATTTTATTTATCGGAACTAAAAAATGAAAATGATATACATTTTATGATAATTTTACGCGCCTCAAATACAATCATTTCGTAACTACAATGTTTACATTAAAAATCATGTAAGATAATATTGATTATGTTTCCTATATAATATTATTTAATTTTGTATAATTTCATAATAATTTTATTGACTACTCCACAATTGTTACTAAGTACTATGTAAATTACGCTTGTAAATGTGTAAATATTTAATTATTAAAAATGTCAATATACGAGTGAATATATGACTTGTACTTTTATTGCTACCTTGACTAGTGATGTAACTTCTTTTTAGTAATTGTAAAGAGATAATTATTAAAGTAAAATAGTTTAACACTATGATCTAAATATCATTTCAACCCCATTATTTTCTGAATATATAATTTAAAAAATATACACAATAAAAATGAACAGTGATACATCTAAAAATAGTTCTTAAAGTGTAAAAACTGTTAGAGTAATTTCACTTTGTAGGCCCCGGCGAGATTCGAACTCGCGATCTCCTGTTTACTAGACAGGCGCTTTAACCAACTAAGCCACGGCGCCTCCGATTAAAAATATGAAAATTAGAAATATATAAAGAATTTATAGTTTCGAACTCTGATTATTAACGGAATTTTTTAAATAATTACTAAAGCAATCATTGTCATAAAATTACATTCAATTTCATGTAGGTATTCACATACTTACCTAGTCATGAATATTAAAATTATTATTACATATATCTCGTCAACTAGACAGCTTCCCAGTTGCATAAATCCAAGTGTTGTAGCGTACTCGGGTTGTGAGGCTTTCGTACCACTTTAATAGCATCTTAAAGCTTGGTAAAATAAAATCAGGATAGGTAGGTCTCATAAGCTTTCTTATAAGCAACTGATGATACCATTAGGATACCCTGTAAAAGTGATTTCATTAAAGACTCCATCTGAACATGCATTATGTTACCAAGTATTCATGATAACACGGAGACATAATTTGTCTTTCAGTCACGGAGCAACTAAGGCCGAAATTTTATAATTTGTGTTACGCACAAACATTTAATCCATTTGGATTCGAACTCGGAACACTCAAATTATTAAAAAGGTACTCTGCCTACAGACAACCGAGGTACGCGATTAGCATTCGACTAGTTACACAATCGGAAACATTTTACTATAAACCTGGTTGCAGGGTAGCGTAAACTGCTCAAAATAGCTCATTTAGTAAACAATTTACACAGTAACGAGAAAACACTTGTATTTATTTGTAGCACCGTTTTAAAATTATTACTTAACAATGTTTATTGGTTAAATTTACATGTCGTCCGGAGGAGGAGAGGGATAAGCAGACATAAGGGATTTCTATTTGACACGATCCTAATGCTGGATACATTTCTCTTGTATCTATCATTCATACACATACGCTATACGCTGTTTTTTTTAATTCTTTTGTTTATTTAGTAGCCTTTGTCTCCATGAACACGCTTCTTGGTTAAGAGCACTCTTAGTTTTGGCTTCTGTATATCGCTAACTAGGTCGATAAACTTCCTTTGACTATAGCATTAAATTGTAACAGTGTTTAAATTAGATTTACTGTCCAATCAAATTACTCAGATAGTAGTTACTAGATAGTAAGTTTATGAGTGTAGTAGTTCATAGCATAGTAATAGCTTCATCCTTTTTTTGGTCGTGTGGAGGCGTAAGAATCTGCCAACTTCTTTTTTCCCGTGTGCACCTGGAAAATAGCAGTGGCCACCAACAAATAGCGGTATAACCATCTCGAAAAATACCAAATCAAAATTGAGCAGACCGATGACGGGCAGCTGCGTTTAACGCCCGAGATGTCTGGTACTGCTGGTAATTATTACGATGCGCGCGCACCGACATCTAAAAATAACATGATGAAGTTGGTTTCTAAATGTCTCTTAAATTATCTTGGTAACTACTATGGAGACTATACACTACTATGGAGTGTATAGCCTCCATGGTACCTATATTCAAAGAGGTTATTCAAATATTTATGAATCTTTAACACGCATGATTTACATCAGTGGAGATAAAATAATATATTCATACATAATACATATACATGTGTATTTGCGAGTGATTTAAATTATACATATTTTAATGATAATTTTTTGTGAGTATTCGTGATAAAAGTGGTTTTATACATATAAACGTTTTTAAGTAGGTTTATTTGTTTGATTTGTGGTTAACTATCGGTATGTATTCATTTTATTTGTTTTCAATATAAATTATAATTACATTATTATTTGATAAATAGTTTATTTTAAAGCCTTTTAAAGTTAATTATATATTTTTAATTAAACCGTTACGCTTAAGAAGTATAACTTCTAACGTGCGTATATAAGTGCACAAACGTTTTTTTAAAGTATAAGGGGTAGGTAACTATCTGTGTAACGAGCATTTATTTAGTAACCGATTTTTTATTTTTTATTTACATAGTTCTTTTAAAAAATTTATGTACATTTCAACCGAATTTATTTAAATATTAAAAAGATAATATTATAACCCCAGCTGAACGCGGTGCACTCTGTTACTGTAAAAGGTGGTTCTGGCATCTGGTGAAAAATCCCTCCGAATTTAAAAAAATAAAAAGCAAGTCCAATAAACATGGAGTTGACAACAGCATTAACAGTGCGAAAATATTTGGCATACCCGACTTGGTTGAAGCGTTCTTTGAAATTTGGAGATTACCGATGCCCCCGAACACCTGAGGAGCTGCAGGTGCATTTCTGGCCTTAATTAATATTTGGAGATGGGAAGGAGGAATAGGGCCCTCGGTTACCTCACTCACCGGACGCAACGCAACGCACAAGATGCCTCTACTTCACGTCGGTATTCTGCGAGGTGGTAATACCCCGAGATTGTCGAGGCGGCCCATTCGAACACCACCAATGATCGTCGCTTGGCTTCACCACGTACTAGATCATGTCCCTAACCAATAACGTGTGTGTTGCACACGTTAACAATGAATTTTACAATCGTAATAATGATCATCAAAATTTATCTTAAAATCTTTTATAAAGAAGATGTTCTCGGGGCCGATTAACAAAAAGGAGAAAATGTTCGCATCGGAGCCGAACAAATACTTCTGAAAACGCTAAATCCCATTAATCATCGACTAATTGACATCTCACAGATTTGCAATCGCGCAGATAGAAAACAAAATTTTTGGAGAAAAGCTTTTAGATTACACTTTACGACACGACCGGACTATTTAGAGCAGTTTCATTTTGTTTGTATTATTTATTATTCCAATGGGAATAGTATTAGGCTTACACTTTTAACATCTTTGTGTACACCTGGTCTGCACCATTTTTTTTGGAATATCACTATTTTAATACTGTGACTACGTTAGTCGAGAGAGAGAGAGAGAGAGAGAGCCTTCTTCTCTTTAAGTTGTGTAATGGGTATACCAATTTATTTTTGTTTGTTAATCTTGGCGGACTTAAAATTTTTTCCCATTATTTAAACACTACGAAGTAAAATTATTAAAAAAATGTGGAAATTTAAATTAAGATTATGATGCGTAATTTTACCCCCAAAGGTATAGCAGTCGTGGCCGAGCGGTTAAGGCGTCTGACTAGAAATCAGATTCCCTCTGGGAGCGTAGGTTCGAATCCTACCGACTGCGAAGAGGATAATTCATTTTGTTGCTTTTTCAGTAAATATTTTATGGGTAATGAATGATGAAGGTACGAAATATTTTTTGTTACTTAGTAACACGAGTACCTATATAATAATAACATATACATATAGGAGTTAAAAATAAAGGTGTCCATCCTTGTAAATTTGTGTTATAACAGAAACAAACAACTTTTGGTTTTGCGTATATTTATTATACGAAAATAAAAATAAATAGTAATTTTAAATGACGTTAGCTATAAGTAATTAAAATGCTCTATCATTAGTATACGCTGTGGGTGCAGAGAAAAAAAAAATTTGCATTTACTTTGAATTTTTGGAAAAAATTTTAAGTCCGTAAAAAGTTATGATGGATCAGTTATTTTTTGAAGATATCAATGTAGATATTATTGCTGTTAGCATATAAGTACATGGCATGGAGAGAAAATAAAATAAAATAGGTTTTCTTCGCTACCTGCACTGTGCTCACTAAGCGGGTCCATGCAAGGCGTGCCAGTTTCATTCGACAACTAATTATACAATAATGCATGTGTCACGTGTGTTCCAATAATGTGCTTTATAATGCTTGAGCGCATATACATGCCCTTAATCTTTGTCGTGTTTCAAACAGAAATTGTATTGCTGTGACACTTGAAGGGATAGCTATGGTGGAAAACTTTCTCAACTGCAGAAAAGTGTATAAAAGAAATACATCCGAATCTCTTCACCACTGTCTTAACTTGCGGGCGTGAGTCTCTAGCGTGGGGATTTTAGTCGATCCAGCATCTTCAATGCTGATCCCGACATAACCAGCCCTCGTCTCCGGTGGCTGGTAGGTGCGAGTCTCTAGAGTCCGAGTATCTACAAAGGCCTCCGGGCCAACAGTGTATTTACCGTAGAGTTTTTGGTCGGCCCAACATTTTCAATGTTGATTCCGACATAACCACCAAAATCTTCACCACTGTTTTAAATGATATTTTCAAGCTAGTTCATTTTGGAAAAGGGGACTCTTGCCCAAAATAGTTTGGGAATCCCTGGTATAAACTAAAATCTGGTATATAGTTTTGAAAATAGATTTGAAGTACGATCATGCAATGTCAGATGTAAAATAACTTTCGGACGGAGTGTTAATCTCAATGCGTCTATTACGAGGAATTAATAGTCATTGAATCCCGTAACATCGTAACGTTTTCCATTATTGTTAATAATAAAAAAAATTAAGAATCTTATTAGGTATAGTGTCCGCATTAATAGCCACTGCGGGAATACGTAAAGGTCGACCGCGTAAAAGCAAAAGACGACCTCGTGGCTTAGACTTTAGCATACCTGACTGATAATACATGGGCTCTTAGTCGAATACCAACCGATGTAAATATGTGGGCAAAAACAATAATTATCGATTTTCGAGTCTGTTTTCGTTGTTGTGCATCCCGTGTCTTTGCCAGCTTATCTCACCATTCCTCCGATCACATTACTTCAGATACGGGAAGACTTAGACTAGTGAGTGTCTGTGTATGCGCCTGTTAACGCAAACACTTGCGGCATTAAAATTTCTTCTACGCGGTTAACAACTGCCGATAGTATTCAGAAGACGCTGCTGTGGACGAATTCGACCAAGAGTATGTCATTCAAATGTACTATTAGATCAATTCTGTGGACTTTGTACCGGTATTAACACAATCACGATCAAACTCCTGCTTGGAAACGACATCATATCACCGAATCGTTTTAAATTTCGCTCCCAAACACAACGATGCTGACAAACAGCTATGTCAGAAAACTATAGTTCAGTTCTGGGGCGGACCGACGTAGCTTATTGAGTTTCCAGACAAAAGTGGCAATAGACTAGTCTACCCGTCTGGCACGAAAGTACTAAACGTTAGAATAGATGAGTAAAAAAGTTTTATACCGCAATTAGGTAAAAGTAATTTAGAGCGCAATGAGTAGACGGAGGGATGATCTGTACTAGACGGCAGGATGTGACTTAATATTTGAGTTCAAAAATCGGGCTCAATCGACACTTCTAGGGAGTGGCCGATGTCCAGCATTGAACTATCGTAGGCTTATAATATTTAGTAATTCCGGATTTCATTACAAACATTATTAATCGAACATAAACTTCGTTATTCGAACATATCAAACGTAGTACGCCACTTTCTTTAATCACAAGGTGTGCAAGAAACGTTGGTTCAAATTCAGTTTCCGGACCACTAAATTAATTGCACTTTTTAATGCTAAATTTACTAAGTGCACACAGTAAAGGACAAATCCCTGGGAAACCTGAATATATTAAAAATGATTAAAAAATATTCAGAAAACATATGTGAAGTCCACAAGCATTGGAGCAGCGTGGCGGACGCTTCTCGGCTTTAAATACAAAAATGAGAGGAAGTCTTTTTCAGTTATTTTATTTTACTTTACTTAAACTTTTTTTTCTATTCAATGATAAGTTTTTGTGTATTAAAAGTTCCTAAAAATTTAAGCTTTTTAACGCAATCAATTGCATGTTTGTAATAAATTAACGAGGGGATAAGCACACGTGTAAAATTTCAATCTAAGTATTTGCAATGAATTTACATTATTATTAATAAATGAGGATCATTAATTTTCTGACGCGGCATGTTCCACGATCGCGATAAGCGGTTATAACTTGCGAAAGTCGTACGTTGTAAAGAAAATGGGGAAATACGTGGACTCTGCGGCTGTAATGACATTTTAGTTATGTGTCCTCAGTTCAATAGGGGCAGTAATTACTGATGGGAGTCTTTGTGTGGAGATAAGGCAGGCACGAGGGTAGAGTAATCCGCAATACAACGAGATAACAAGTGGTCGAAAGAATGTTTTGATTTCGGGCTGCCGTTTTAGTAGCAAACAGTTGTGATACTTTGTCTCTCAACTGTCTTTCAACAGGTTTAGAATCAATGGTTCCAATTCTTTTTCAGTTGTACACAAGGCGTGTTTTTTTTTATTATAGTAAAGGAGTCGAACGAGCAGTGCAGTTCATAAAGGGTAAGTGTATCTGTTGGGCACCGTTACAAACATCCGTCTTCAATCAATAATCGAAAAATGTCTTATTACCCTTGTCGATTAAATGTCGTTCACCGCTCGGAACAATGTGGCACTACTTCGAAGATATTCTGCCTGCTCCTATACTGGTCGAGCCGTTTCATTTGAATGCTACAACCAGAAGTAATACTCGTTCATCGTTCTACCGAGAGCTCTTTGTATTACAAAGATACAAAAACTGTAAAAAAGTACTGTTGGAAGACCTAAATCAAAACAACAAAGGGAATGTACTCGTAATTAAACCCGTTACTTATATAAAAGATCTCTCGACCCAATACTGTGTCATTTTAAGTCTTTTCAATTTGATTTTCACCAGAGTTTATTTGGGACAGTGACTCCAACTTTTAAACAGGGGATTCAACTAGAGTTTGTGATTCGGAGGCAGTGACCCCTAACCACTTGGAAATCGTGTCATTAATAGACCAGGGTAGTATCACTGTCTCGCAGTATACCGGCGTGAAGCACAAGATACATCTACTCAGAGGCATCTTGTGCTTCTGCGTTTCGTTCGGGGAGAGAGGTAACCGGAGGCCCTCTTCCCCCTCCCCCAAAACCCATCCCCATCATCCCTCCCATCCCCCAAATGTCCTTAAAGACCGGCAACGGATCTGCAGCTCCTCTGGTGTTGGAGATGTACGTGGGCGACGGTAATCACTTAGCATTAGGTGGGCCGCTTGCTCGTTTGTTCCCTTTACCATAAAAAAAGGAGGTTAGCCTATATTAATATTAAATCGCCTGTATTTTTAATAAGTTAAATTGGTTATCGTTTAGCGTATTTATTACAGGTAAATTAATTGATGAGAGAAGTATGTCGTGCGAAAAACTAACAATCCATCAGTTTTTCTTAAGATTTTATAATAATTAAACATTCCAATTTGCTTATCGGATCCCTAAAGCTTGAGCGTTGCTTACATTAGATGTAATGGAAAGCTAAAGGAAATCCATGATCCCGTAGGTATGCACCCTCCGAGAGCCTTGTAGGTATAGCCTTGTTATATCTTCTTTGGCGAAGATAAAATAAATGTATTGGAATTAAAATGTATCCGTTCAAATCCCTGTGATTCAGTTTTAATTTGTTTTCCTTTTATTTTCTTTCTCTGAAGTGAGTCATGATAATGATGATATCATACAGGCCGATTTCGAGCTCGGCGAACTTTTGAACACTATCGGCAGTTAACAACTGCGTAGGGGATATTATTATACCATAAGTGTACGCGCACTCACTTATCACAACCTTCCCGTATCGTGATATGATGCTTATGCGATAAAATGCATCATCATAGACACGTGACCCAACGTAACACAACTAGACCTGTGAACCAATATTTTGTATTTTGCACAAAAACAGGCTTCGTTACTTTATAGAAAACCTATACACTGATTAAGTGATTTTTGAGCAGCAAGTGGCCCCATTAATGGACCACCAGTTGATTTATCCCATCACGAGTCATAACTTTGAATGAAACCATTTAAATTCTATTGTTAAAAGTCATATCAGGACTAATAACACTAGAAAGTTGTAGAAATATTTTTAGTTTCAAAAGCAGAAGTCACTTTTATCACCTTTCGCTAGGAAGAATTTTTCATTAAGACTCCTGGCACAATATAAAGAGGCACAAGTTCCTTTTCTAATTTCAGAACCGCATTTTTTTTTAATTAAGCGAAAAACTTGGGATGTTTCTTAAGAATGACAGAGTAAATATCATTTGTAATCATTCCACGAACTGAATAATGAATAACACACTTTATTCTTTCTGGAGCGGAGTTTATTTTGAAATATTCTATATAATTGCAAAGTTAAAGAAAACATATTTTTAACCTACTCTAAAAATTTAACTACTTTTACTAAATTCTTATAATAATTAATATCTGTTCTTTAAGAAGCATTAAAATCCATTTATATTTTATTATGGATTCAAATTAATTGGGGATGGGGGTTTTTCTAAGTCTCATGTAAACGTGAAGTTTTCTTTTGTTTTTAAGAATCAGTTTAATTTCTACAACTGAACAAAACAAACAGACATAATTTTTTCACTCTCGTTATGGTTCAAGAGCAGAATAAAGGAGTAGGTGATGTTATGACATTTGTTTGATACAAATTTTTAGATACGATGAATCGATTATGTTTATAAGATATGTGTTCAACGATACATTTAATTTTGATGAAAATATAAATAAAAATGGAAATGTATCATAATTTGAAATGAGTTTTCTATCAATCTTACTGAAAACAATAAAGAAAACGGACGTTACAGATTAAAATGCATTCATTTTAGTTAATAAATTTCTGAAAGATGAGGGAAGACGGATATCATTTGATCTGTCGTCGGCCCTAGTGATGGATTGCCGGCAAATCTGTAGGAAGGCCATTTTACAAATCATCACTGGCGGAAAAACATAATGCTTTATAATATTCTTAAGATTTTTTTTAATTTTCATGATAGTTATGCTTTTAATATTTATACAATTTTATATAACATTTATATAATTTCATGTAATTTTTCGTATAAACACTGTGAAGTCAATAACAGAGACATATGAAACAATTACCGTGAATAAATATATATCATCACATTCATTAAAATGATAATTTTTTATGAAGTAAATAAAAGAAAAAACCAAGGGAATAATTCCTTCCGAAATTTACAAACTATCGGCTGTTGTCAACTTTGCAAGTTAAATTGTAATGCTGCAAAAATACACGCAAACATTTACTCACAATAAAATCGGAGTACAGTTAGTGTTATACAGGGTCAGATATACGGGACGCAATTCAATAGGACCAAACTAGAATAGCCAATAATTTGTGTATTGCCCAAATAATTGCTCCTATTGGGTATCGAACCCAGTGGGCCATGCGATGGTCGAACAAACAATGTACATGGAGTTCATTGACTAATGCATTAATGCAGATATTATATCGACTACTACAAATAGTATTCCATCTTCCGAGGAAGTTATAACTGCAGTGTTACATAACAGTACACATTCAAGTATTTAGTTTATGTCTGAAATTCTGTTGTGAATCTTTGCCGCCAATTTTTACCGCACTCTATTTTCAGGAATAAAATCATCGTGCTAGTGAATAATTGAATATCGCTTCGTTAACGTTGTTTGTAAGTACATGTAAATTTGAAATCGGGACGTGACGGGCGCGCCAGGTGATGGATTGCGGGCCTCTGCCTATATCAGGTGCGAGCAGGCCGCAATCAATCATCCACAATTTTAATCAATTTATTTAACAGTCTATATAATTGGAGAGATTCATAATTTCCTGTCAATTTCCCGACGACGAGCTTCGTCACTACTTTCGTATTTGTCGGCCAAAGGCTACGCGTCCTCCGCAAAGATGATGCATTTTTTTATGTATAATGAGATACTATATCTTGTAATGAGAACGAAGATTATTAATCATCACGGTATTAGGAAATTTTGTATACACCTCCGCAAGGTACGGAAACATTTAGCAAAGTTTTACTGAGCTGGTTGACTTTCCGTACTTGAAGTCTATCACGTAGAGATGCCGCCTGCACTGCATATTTTATAAAGTGGTTGTTACTCGAGAACCTTCCATTCTCTTTTTCTTACGGAAATCATTCTGGCTTCATTCATCTTTCTCCTGCAGGGGTAAACGAAACAGTTATACCATACTCCTATCAGCTAAATCGCTCGTCGCTTGCGTATCAGTGCTATCCGTTGCTAAATAAACGGTCAACCATATTTGAAAAATATTTTTTCGATCAGTTTTTTGATAAATAAGGTCCAAAAATGTATAGAAAAATCCAAATTAAATGTGATACGTCACATGGAGCAGCTGTTTTTTCGGAAGACGGTGAAAAACTCTTATCTAAAAATGCTAAACTCGACTAGCAGTATCACCTGTACCGGGTGTACACAATACTGTGGTGAGGGCAAATTTCCTCGTCATCGAAATTTAGGGAAAAAAAAGAAATTTTTTTTTATCCCCCTACACAGAAACAAATTTTGCAAAAAAAAAAAAGTTAAAAGTGTAAGCCTAATGCAATGGAATAATAAATAATACAAACAAAATTAAACTGCCCTAAATAGTCCGGCCGTGTCGTAAAGTGTAATCTAAATGCTTTTCTCCAAAAATTTTGTTTTCTATCTGCGCGATTGCAAAACTGTGAGATGTCAATTAGACGATGATTAATGGGATTTAGCGTTTCCAGAAGTAATTGTTTGGCTCCGATGCGAACATTTTCTTATTTTTGTTAATCGCCACTGAGAACATCTTCTTTATAAAATATTTTGCAAAATCATCTATTATTTTATAAAAATTTTGTTCCAAATTTTCATGATCATTATAACAATTGTGAAATTCATTGTTAAAAGAATGTAAATTTTCTTTCATAATCTTATGACGTTTAAAACTTAAGCGTAGCTTAGTAGTTAGCGTACCTGACTGTAAATGATCAAGCCCTGGGTTCGATTCTCAGCCGGAGCCTTTATTTGTGCAACACACACGTTATTGGTTAGGGACATGACCTAGTACGTGGTAAAGCAGGGCGACCATTGCTGGTGGGCCTGGAATGGTATTACCGCCTCGCAGAATTCCGACGTGAAGTAGAGGCATCTTGTGCGTTGCGCCCGGTGAGTGAGGTAACCGGGGACCCTGCGGCGCATCTGCAGCTCCTCTGGTGTTGCAGATGTACGAGGGCGTCTGTAATCACCAAATTTCAAAGAACGCTTGAACCAAGTCGGGTATGCCAGATACTCTCGCACTGTTAATGCTGTTGTCAACTTGGGACTTGCGTTTTATTTTTTGAAATTCGGAGGGATTTTTCACTAGATGCCAGAACCACTTTTGACAGTAAACAGAGTCTACCGCGTTCAGGAGGGGTTGAGATTAGGAGATATAATATTACCTTTATAAGACATTAATAAATTCAGTTGAAATTTATATTAACCTCTAAAATTAACTATGTAGGAAGAAATTTAAAAATCAGCTTCCAGATAAACGCTCGTTACGAAGATGTAGGTACATTTATACTTTAAAAAAATTGCTTATTTTGTCAACCGTTACTTGTAAAGGAAATCTTTCAAAAGGATCTTTTTACACTGTGTTTACTCGACCAGGGAGATGACACTTTATTTCCTTTCACTAAGTTAGGGGAAGTGTCCTTTCAGCGAGTTACCTTTCCAGATTAAAAATATTTTCACGTCTTGTATCCATACAGGGAAGGCTTAGGATGTTTCCAGAAATATCTGCAGTGAGTTGAGTAACCTTAGCATTATTTCATAGACCCAGTAAAACTATCTTAAACTAGACTTCATCATCAGCATCACCATTTCCAACATTGACTTTGACCACAGATTTATTTATTTCTATTATTTCTGCTTTTTGAATGTTTGTGTCTCGTACATACTAACGGACCGTTACGGGAAACGGAGGGGGGATGAACATAGACTACAATTTTCCTAAAAGCCTATAGCAGTGAAAACACTATTAGAATCCGTTCAGTGGTTTCAGAAGAGAATGCTTTCGCAATTTATGTAACTTACATTTATAAAACAATTTTTTTTTGGATTGGGGTGAAAAACGAGGTAACAGTCCACCGGATGGTTAGTGACTACTGTAGCCCATAGAAGCAAACAACTGCAATCGAAAAAGCTTACAGATGGTCACTTCTGAAGGGGTAAGATGGAGCCCTAGTAAAAATTCTAAAACCTATTTAATACTAATTTCTAATACCGTGGAAAGCCGCGTCTAAACTAAAATAGTATAAAAAACATAACAAGATCAAAGTAAAAATAGAACACATTTAGGCACATAGAGTGAATCGAATCATCAGTCGTCGCAGGTTGCGGGTAGTGTGCATTTGGGTTAATGGGGCGATGAGTGAGCCCGTGCCTTTCCCCGGTGGGTTGTCAACGGCCGGAGAGACGTGCCGACACTGCGGATTGTTGATGTATGCAACACTTATGTTTCTAAAATGGAACAAAATCAGTTCTCTATTATAACTACTCGAATAGTGAAACATTAATAACAATAAACCTTTTGACAGCAACAATTGGATACAATAAAAGACAAGAACTTAGAACTTTTATTGTAAGTTCCTGCTTAAATACAATTTTTCAAATAAAAATTAGGTCTTTCTTGTATATATTTGATTAAATAAAATGATTTATATTCTGTTATATCAACACTTTAGAAAGTAAAATATTTATCAGCTTGAAGCTTTGCGATGGTAAAGCCAAATAAATGGGCGAAGGACATTGGGTCGAGTTGATATTACGTTCACAAATTTTTATGAACCTTTAAAGGCTTCGGTAAGCTGACACTCAGATTTATTCGGGTCATTTTGTGTTGAACCTATCCTCTGGTGTAAACGACATGAAGAGGACAGTATTAGCATTATGTGAAAAGTATTACAAATTGTTTTTTCTTTTAGATGAAATTAAAACATAATAATATTTTATTGAATTGCATGAGTAACAATTATCACAAATGAGATTTGCTTAAATATTAAATTTTTTACATATATTATGATTTTAAAACTGTCTTAAACAGACAAAAATCGTGTTAATATTCGAATTCTGAAAAAAGTTTCAAGTCGATGTGAAAAATTAATGCCACCCCATAATTTTTTTTCTCTCCTTGTAAATCACAAAGCGTTCGTCAAATGTAAGTTATAATTTGAAAGCTCACTTCAAAAAATATAGTACACTTCGAGAATATACACCTTTTTTATTATTCTCACGTACACGCTCACCAATCAGCTTGTCCAACTTGGTGAGCATGGACAAAGCCTGACATTCAACGCAGGCTTTTGTTGGCGCTTTCTTGGAGAGGTATACAGCTGTGGACTTAAAATGCTGATGAAGAACGTTCTTTAACAAAAGCCTCCATATTTATTTGCATCTGAGAGAACTTTTTACATTATTGCTTAACAAGATTGTGGTAGTAAAATAGTAGAAATTACTGATTTTAATACCTTGGACTTAAATAAAACCTGAAACTGACCCCATTGCACTTTGGAGATAGTAGCACAACTCATAAACATAGTGGCAGACTCTGATCTGGAGAGTACTTCATTAGAGTTGAACTGGGATCCAAAACCAGGCACAAAACATAAGTAACTATAGGCTATGTGTCCCTACTAGATGCGTCGATACTTTTTCCATTATAAGGATAGTTGTCCTTAGAGATTAATCAAAGAAAAATTGTTCAATAATATTTTATTTATAATCTTTATTAATGGCATATTGCACTTTGGTTTTTATTATTATATTAAATAAAAAAACCTTTTAAGTTATCTAAAATTTTTTTTTCATTTCATTCAGCTAAAGCCATTCGGTATAGATAGATTTTAACAAAGGGCCTTTATACTAACAAAAACAAAACACTGTTAATAAAATTTTGCAGTTAATCTTGTTAGTGACATTCATGCCATACGCTTGGAAACAACAATATAATAAATTCAACTTTATGAAATGAAAAGTTACACCCTTGCAAAAAAACATTAGATCTTGTAACCCGCGTTGTCCGTGAGCGAGGTTAAAATTTTTATTTAATTACACTCGAAATATCCGATGCACGCTTCCGATCCACATTTGTTTAGAAGCGTCAGCTGCGATTGTGTTATGTTCGCAATACTCAGTTTAAATTACGGGGCATCTATCTTCTTAAGGCAACTATCCCACTTTTACCCTATTACCCAATACAAAGGGTATTTGGTTTGTGAACTATCGCTAAAAGGGTTGATTCCCTTTTCTTACCAAGGTGGAAGAGTTCTTTTTCAAATTACATAAGACTATATACGTTTTAAGCTTCAAATTTTACGTAATGCGGTTAATATAAGCCGACATAACATTTTTTATACGAATGAGGATAACGAAGGAGAACAGAACACTTGATGTTACGCGGTCGTTACGGCCCTTAGAAACCTGCATCTGTCCTCAACTAAGATGCGTGATGCTGATGCATAGGGTAGTAGTAATATAAACAGTGCTGATGCCTCATTACATGTAAACAGGTCAATATGAAATACAGCTGTATAGTAAAGTGACAGCATCTAAATGACCACTGCTGCGCAAAGGGCTCATTTTCTCAAATATCTGAGAGGCTTTAGGAACCGGGAAGGGCCCGAAACGCTGCTCCAGTGCGCGTTGCCTCCAGTGAGGACACCATACGATGTTTTCCTTCACCGCCGTGCACATGGTAAATACAGCACTTAAAATTGCTATTAACAATCGTAGTGGTGCCGGCATCGGGGATTGAAGCCATGTCGCTCGGGCTCTATTAAATTAAAGCGAGCGCCTTGACTATTAGGCTACCACGGCTCCACAGCTGCATAATGTTGCCATTTGGTACGATGGTATTCTGTAAGAGTGTAGCAGCTGTCCGAGCACCGACCCATTCATGGTATACCTACGAGTACGATACGCTACAGAATAATACTTGCATTAAGCTTGTCGTATGTCGGTCACCAATCGGGGTGGTTATTTTCAATAAGTTAAATAAAATCATACCCATGCTTACATGCATCGTTAGTCAATTTAGCTCCTTAAACGTTTTTGTTATGTTTGGAAATATTTGTAATTCGTCTCGTAATTTACGACTCTCTTGAGAGCAAAATAAGTTTGTTATTGGGGCAAAGTATGCGGGCAATCTGAGTTAATTTAATAATGCCTGTGTATTACTAATTTAGCAACTGCACTGTCTGCAATGTCTGGAGACTATTTCAGTTTATTGTATCAAGGTAAATTGATTTATTACTGGTTGCCTGATAACAACCGCTCCATTCAATTAGCTGTATTTTAAAGTAAACAGCGAAGAGTGCTGGGTTTATTTACAGAAATTTTCATAAAATAAGCTGAGGGTTCAAATTACACGTAAATTAAACAAGGACCGCTTATCGACAACGATGGGATTTTAAATTAAATGTAATTTGCGGGCCCGGCTCCATCTCGGCTTAACTCGCCCCTTTTTTGCTTATGGATTGCTTGGTACGGAAATATTACAATTTGCAAAGTTAACATTAATTTCGTGTTTTTTTTTTGTAGATTTTGTTTCGGTTTAATTAAATTTCCTAAAATGTGATATCATTTTTGATGTTTTTTGAATGAGGATGATATTTGTTTACGTTCTATTGTGCAAAGTAGTGTAAAACTTTTTACTACTTTCATTTAATCAAGAAAAGTGGCCTGTCAGTGCTGATCTTCTCATGTGCTAAATTTTTATGGCGTTCGATCGTTATGGATTTATCATTTCAAAAAATTTCAGATCGTAAATAAAAACCGATATCGAGCAGCAGCGTCAAAGGTGTGAAGCATGTAGTACTGAGGTCGCTGGCCCGACCACCAAATGCGGAGCTTATGGCAATTCCTAAATTGAAAGGATGATCTTGAATTGATGACTGTAAAGAAGTATAATCAAGAATATAACTTATAATAACGTTTAGAAATGTACGTCGCATCACGAGTCTACACAATTGCCATTTAACTAGCACGCGGTAAACATTAGGGATAGGCGACGAGATGAGTATGGAATCTTCTTAAGAGCGATTTTTGTCCTATTGAATAACTTCGTATTTTTCGAAGACCATAAATGTTTTCCGAGTGGTTTTTTGCACAAATGGAAGCGTGTAAAGAGCATCATTAAGAGTATTTCAAAATTATCTAAGTCAAATAATAAATTCTGTAAATTAATCAGACTTTATTTTGTATTAAAACAAAAGAAATATTATTGACACGACTCTTTGAGAGCTGTTAGAGAATACAGTTTTCCGGGTGTTCAGAGTGTTATGGTAGTCTACGATCAGATTGAGATATGCAAATTAGAATACATTTAGATCGCTAGATCACTCCTTAATGGATTAAGGAGTGATTCAAAATGCAAATTGAGTTATTCTGACAATTATCTCACGATATTAAGTAGAACCAGCGTGATAAGAAGCTCCGGAAGACGGGGGCTTATCTGGGCTTCAGTTGTAGGACGCTCGATATTGACGACGTGAGTTGAATACAAAATCATGTTTCTGAATTTCCTTATAAAGGCGGTCTAAGGAAATAATGCTTGATGAATATAACTCATTATGAATCCAAGCTTTCGTAATTATCCAAAGTGAAAGTAAAGTAGCAGCCTGTAAGTACCCATCGCTGGGCAAAGGCCTCCTTTTTAGATCATTGAGAGGGTTTTGGAGCCAAGAAGGGCTCGCCACGCTGCTCTAGTGCGGGTCCCAATATCGCAATAATATTTTTATTATTTCTAAGACATGCAGGTTTCCTTACGATGTTTTCCTTCGCCGTCGAGCACGTGGTAAATACAATTTTAGTGGTGCCGGCACCGGGTATTGTAACCTATATAATAACCTATTATATATATTTAACTTTCTGATATAATTTTAAGTTACATTTTCCTTTTTACTATAAGAAAGGAAATGGAGAAGCGACGAGAAAATATGTTAGCTTCATTGAATAATTATTTAAATTTATGTTCAGCTTTAAACATTTTCAGAAGTTAAATAGTTTTCATTAATTTTATACAACTTTTTATTATTATGTTATATTATTTCATTCCGGGATTTTATTAATTCTGGCGCCCATCATCACGGTTTTGAAAAATGCAGTACTCATACATAGGTTCTCCTTTCCTCCCCATTCAGTGACTGCGTTTACAGATGGAAAAGTTGTAGCCACGTCAAGTCTTAATTGCCTACACCTTTGATATTAACAAAAACCCGACAAATTAGTATTTGTTAACTTTTAGTAACGATTGATTGTGAAAATTAAAGGTATTCGTTGTAATATCATGTGAAGTAATCAAGAGTAGGGAACTATTCTAGTAGTGTACTACTAAGGTGTTGTCATGTGAAAAACAGTATTGATGCACACAGTTGTTAGTATATACCGCTAATAGAGGCTCTATGCGCGAATCACGCAATTTGCCCGCGACTCGAGTGTGAACTCTGCGCGACTAAATATGCCCCTCTACACTCGCAAAGTTAACTAGTTCATGCGATCCTTTATCGCGGACATAGAGCCGACATCGGACGGCGGCGATGTGCGAACGCAAACCATCTACACTCGCGTTTCACAGCTTTCGCGGGCTTTCACGCCGCGAGTGTAGTACGCGTAGTATGTAACATAACAGTTAGCTAAATGTTACAGTTCTGCGAATCTATGTAACAAACCTAACTAAGGAATTTTTTTAAAAGTCTAAGTAAAATATTGCTTTTTACAGTAATTATATTGTATGTGTTAATGGTTACACCTAATTATGTATATTATAATCCTTTGAGCTATAAGGGTAGCGTGATTTGAAATAACGAGACAGTTATACACAGCGTGTATTTTTTGTATGAAAAACTATTAGTAAATAACAATAAAAAAGATGGGGGCATTCTTAATACCAACTGCTAATTAGCATGTAGCTTTTGACAAGAGAGTTACCTCTGGGACAAAAAGCGTTTTTTTTTCATTATACGAACAATAGCAAATGAACGTGGGCTGCTGGCGTTTTAATCTTGAGTAGTCGATAAATGAACGATATTTCAACGATGTGTAAATATACTTTCCACCGCTTTATTTAAACACTAAAAATGTTTATGTCTGACTTTCTCGAAGGTGATTTTTTTTAATGATGTTAGAATTAGAATATTGTTACTTATCGTTACCTGCAAAATTATGTATTTATCTGGTGACTGATTGTCGCGATTTCTGCAGCAACTTTGCTTTAGCTGTTTATTAAAATATAATCTAATCCTTTGTTTAAATAAGTTAAGAAATTATCACGTTTGGCTCAATAAGCACAATCCTTCGACTGTTATCTAGGTGACGACAGACGTATGGACGGAGTGATTAAACTAATAGCCTGCCATTACTTTTGTCTCATTGAAGAGGTGCTTACGAAGCTAGGGGACGTTGACATATAAATAATATGTTGACCTTTCGTGAACCAATATTACGGGTACGACGTCTAAAATTAAACAATTACTAAGATTTTTTATTTTAAAATTTTAATGTCTATAGAAATTAAAGGACAGCGCTGCCATTGAGCTTATACAGCCCAATGACATAATAATAAGCTCTCATGACCGTGTACTTAATAATAGTGGACAGAGGTCTAGTCCAGACAATTCCTACAGAGGAAGGTAATGTTTTATCCTTTCACAAGAGCTAATTAGAGACAACGCGACAGGTGGTGAGACTGTCGTCATCTAAGTGTCAAAGATAACGATAGAAATGGTACATAAGTTTCGAAAAACAAACCCTCCACACAGAAAGCACGTATTTGAGTAACGTAATTATATTAATGGATATTTTCTAGAACCTTCTTTAATTTTTCTCCTTTTTATATTGCAATTACTGTTTACCTTTGGACGAAAGGATATGCCGTTATCGTCTCGCTATACAGGTGGATTGCAGGACCAGACGCCTTGCAGTGTTCCTTAGTCGAGATTTACGACGCCCATAGGATTCGTCATCGTAAGTTATCAACTTTTTTAATGTGCACATTTATCTCGCAGAAATTTACGAGACTATTAAATGCATAGGAATTCATTTATAAGAGCCCCATCATAAATCGTATGCCGTTTTTGTCATCCAGTTACGATCCCATACTAATTAACGTGCGTAATATCACGTCATCCGCTCTCGTAAATATTCAAATCGAAAAGCGTATCGAGTAGAATTTCATTATATTCCACAGGCAGGTATAATTTTTTTTTGGTTCCGCTATGTCGTGTCATATGGATGTGTGTAATTTCTGTCTACATTACATTTATGGGTGAACAGGTGTTACTTTATATAGTCTAAAATTGACATACTAAACCATCTAATAGACGTGTTAAATGGATTCTTGAGACGTACTTATTACGTCAGTTGAAAACAGCGTGTTTCATATTAATCGTTGATTTGGACGTGGGATTTATTTATTTGACACGATGTCGATTAGTTAGTAGCATGAGTTATTAAACTTCACACCATGGATAAAATATTATTAAATGTAGTGCTAACCCCGCAAATATTTCATACCGCCTGGTAATTTAAAACGTTTACAGTGGGCGCTGTTGTGAGAAATAAAATGAATATTGTTTTCTCTATTTGCGACCGCGATAACAACCGGCATTGTTCAGCCAGTGTTGCGATGTTCACGACCGCAAATATGGAATAAAGTACAGTCTAACGAGCCTCTTTTGTCGAACAACTATGTCCGCGAAGGCCCAGCGTTAAACAGAATACGACAAATTTTTCTTGAATAATTTAAATTATTGGAAGGAATATTGAATGCACTAACTGTAATTTTGAACTTTAGTTTTTACGTAAATACATTACAAAACAACACAAATTTGTTGACGTAATGTAAAGTAGAATTATATACTCGTAGTATAATAAAGAAAAAATGTGAATCTTCTCTTCTTCAGACAATCGTTCTGGAGGATAGTGACTCCGATATAGACTCGATATAGACTCGATATAGACTCGATATAGAAACCTTTCTATTGGCATCTCTTCTAATATATTTAATTTACCGTCCGTTTAATTAAAGAAAACAAAAAAGGTTTATATCAAAGGAGTTTTTTTTTTTTGGTTCATGAGGATTTTTTTTCCACTAGGTGTTTTTTCAAATAATACATTTCTTCACACCTATCCACGTAATATTATTTAGTTTAGACCAATGTAAATTGACGTTGAAACTAACGATAACGGTAAATAAGCGTTTTAACCGTTATCTTTTCATTGTTATCCTGCAGACGTTAAGGAAATCGATAAAAAAAAAACTGCAAAATTTGCATATAATGGAAACAAGTTCTCAAATCTGTTGGCGGAATCGGCGATAACCGAGCTGTTGCCATGTAGCCACGTGTCCTGGAGACTATTCACTGTGTGGGAGTTACTCGTGATAGCACACCACAATTTTGCCAAGTGATGCACCTTTTAGTTGACATTGGTTGTCAGTTTTATCACTTAGTAAAATTGTTAAGTGAGGTTAAAAGTTCTAAGTGTCTATATATAAGTGATGATAATGAATGAAAATGATAATGATGTGGTGCATCTGTAGGGCAAGTGTACCGTTATAAGGCTAACCAATCCGCCTGCTTAGCAGAAAGGTATAATTTTAATTAAATCTCGGGTAGCTTTTGTCAGCGCATTTTAGTATCGGCGGTATCTATTTATTAATTTTAGCTTTACCAAAAGTTGTTACGCTGATACAAATTTTCAAAAACATTGGAAACAAATATAACTTAGAGCACAACCAATTATGGTTAAACTCCGCATGCACAATAATAATAATGTTATAAATGAATATCATAAAGACGATTAAGGTAGTCGAAATGTAATTAAATGTTTTGTTATTAATAAGTGCCATGACCAGCATGTAAATAAACATCTCAATAAATCAGAAAAATTAGCAGACCGGTATTAAGAAATAGTATCTAAGGTGCGAGCCTTTTTTGGTAGAGGAATCGGAAGTCCGAACACCAAGCAAGTCGATTACGGTTACTCTAAACGACTTGAAAGAAGTTCTTGGCCATGTCGGGAGAATCTCTGAACAGTTTATAGACTGATAATTGTCTTAATGATAATTGACAGAATATACTACATAACAACAAAATCGACAACAATGTGTAAAGAAATCTTTAAACTTTAAAAATGAGTTAACAAAAACAAATACAATTTTCTTTAAGCAAGTAGTAAACAGCATCGCAACAAAATTACAATTTTGAATGAACGAGCAGTTGTAAAATTTCCTCCGAGATGCTCCGCGTCGCTTCGTGTGCCAACCTAAATTTGTTAAGTCAGACAAGAGCCACATAATTTGCTTTAACTCAATAAAGTCGCGCTTCTAACTTGATTTGCTGTAAATAATCGTACGGACAGACCATTGTTTGTTCGCTTCGTCCTCCCGCTTAATGTGATTCGCGCCCATCCAATTGTAATTTGTAATAATTTTGATGCGCAAGTAATGCTCTCGAGGCACGCACTGAATTGCACACCCCCTCTGATTTCAACTATTGTGTTGTAGCGTATTATTATAATTGTAGAGTTATTTATTGGCGCTCTGCGGGAGTCACCATTCGTTTACATGTTTCGCATGTCGTTTCCATTGTACGGATAAATCGTGCGTGCGTGGGCACTGGATGTAATAAAAATTACTGCCCAGTAAAATATCCTACACGGATAAATATAGACTGTGTGCATCGCCATACAGTCAAGGTAAAAATAAAGCAAATATTTACTTTCGCTAAAATCTTATTCACATTTGTATTTGTAATGTAATATGATATTTTTACGATTGTTACCACTCAATTCAAATAAAAAAAAGTAGACTTGTGAAACGAATTTTGTAAATATTCTATTTACAAAGTTTTGTAATTCGTTTCTGTTACCTTACTGTTTAACATAATAAAATTGTCTGATACGTTTACGTATTTTTACAGAAATAACATAACTACACTCTATTAATTAAAGTTGTCATAAAGGCCTGTTTTATTTTTATAAGTACGAGTATATATTATCTTTTAACGAAATACATTACATTTTTTTTTTATAAAACCCATCATTGTAGACTTATGTGACTTTGACATAAAACGTAAACTTTGACTTAAACTAGGCTGTACCTCCTTTTTTCCATTTAACTTATTCAGAACACTGAAGATGGCATATTATATAACGTATCTATACTATTTAATTTAAACCTAAAGTATATAATTGTATAAATTAGCAATAAATTTAAGAGCAAGGTTTATTGACCCTTTTTTTTTTATCACGAAACGTGTTTTATATTTTTAACCATTCAAAGTTTCGGAGTATTTTAATAAATAGTGATTAGCCCTTTGTAGTTAATACCACAAACTGTTAATCAAATTAATTATCTAAATTAATGAACTGTTTTAAAAACATCAGGTATTGCATGTAGTTCAGAAAGTATCTTCGTAAAATTTATTAATTTTTAATTTTCTGTCCGCTGCGTTCGCCGCCAGCTGCAGTAGCTTAGCTTACCTTCAGGTGTGCTCGCTGCCACTCCGATGTTATAAAAAAATCATATCGTATGATCGTTTAGTCAAGTGACGCCTGATAAAAATTAAGAACGCCGATGACCACTTAAACTAGTAATAAGTTAAATGTATTCTTTGAATACGATTTATTTATTTAAACCTTACAATTGTAATCAATTACAAATAGAGCTTTCACCAGCATTATTTGCCCCTTCGAATCTCACTTTGGATTCAATCAGCGTTGCCTGTAGTGTTGAAATTGGTAATCTGACATGCATTGTAGTGTCGATGTGTTGCCATATGGCGTCTTACAACTTTGTTCGACAAAGGACGCCTTTTGTCGCGGAACTTTCGACACAATGGAGGATTAAGCTTCGTTTGATCACGCGTTTGATTTCACGGGGGACCTTGAATACGCCTCGACCTTATTGGTGTGAAATTGCAGATGGATAATAAACTTTTAAATTAATACATGCTAGTACGTACTCTATTATTAATGTAACCGTTTATTATGAATACGATTTAATGGAATTATTCCTGTTAGAAATTGAAAAGCTATGCATGTGTTTGAATTTAGTTAGATTTATTATATTTCTTTTGGTAACAATAAAATAAGTAAATCGTTTGTAAAAATTCATTTGTTTGTTTGTAAAAATTCATGATAGTATAACAGTAGTTTAAATCAGAACATTTGACAACCCAAATTTTAATTATTATTCAGTATTTAAAAATGTGTACAGCCACCTTTGCCACGTAGAAGTTAGATAATTTTCGAGGTTCAATTTAAGTAACTCCATCCAGTATTGTATTACAGACACTATAATACAGTAACTGCCTAATAGCCTATATAACCAAGACAATTTATACAGTTTTCTTCTGAACCAAAAAAACCTATCGAACTCGAAAATATCTTCACCTTGATTCTTGATAATATGTTCTATGTTCTATTTGATATTCAACATTTAGTCTGTTTTTTTCTTCTTTAAACTGAAACTCTGAAATAAATATGTTTACACTTTTATGTTAATTTATAATATAATTAATGCCCAGTCTTCGGTATTTGCTATTATCTGGAGCATCGCCAGAAGTTACGCCAATTTTACAAAATGTACGTAATAAATCATGTCTTTCTAGAACTTTTAACATTTTTAAAGAAATCTGTAGAGTGGGCAAAAACTGAGATATCTGAATGAAGGAAAACACAATTTTTTTGTTAAATACTGACCACAAATATAGTGCGCGGTTTAACGGAACCCTCGCACTGTGAGCTTGACTGACACGCACTTGGCCGGTTGTTTTTTCTTCTTGTGCTTTATTAACTCCACTCCTTAACTGAACATAGATTTCTTAAAGAAAGTGCCATAAAACCGGCGTTGGTTACATCTTTTCTAAGAGGGTATGCTTAGAGACACCATGATGTACAGGCCGGTTAATGAGTGGAGAGCACTAACATTACCCTCGAACTAATGTTGTTGCTAGTTTGTGAGATTTGAGTTCAGCCAATTCAGATGACATCCAAGTGGCCAGGGTACGTTAACAGACGTAAATCGTACTTGCACAGATCTCGTCAAGGATATTTATAGGTAGACCAAATGAATTCTTATCCTTAACGACTTGTGGAAGTCCATTTCTTAATTATAGGTCTTTTCATTAATGCGCCAATGCATAGTGATCCAATTAGTAAATTACGAAAGTCAATCAATATAAAAAGTGGAGAAGGAAGGTTTTTAAGTGGCAACCTCATACAGGCAAGCGCAGTGTAGGTCGACCTTCACAAGATGAAGCGAAGACCTGCGGCATTGAGGAAAGTCAATGGATTCAGGTGATTCAGGACCGCATGTTTCCGCAATCATTAAGAGATACCTACGTTCAGTAGTGGGGTGTGACAGGAAAGTTACTATTGTTGATAAAAAAATACGTGTAACTGAATAGTAGAATAGAAAAAGAAAAACTTTTTTAATCATCAACAAACACCATCCACATAAGCAAACATAATTAATATAAAAAAAAAACAAAAAACACTCGAAAAAAGTACCAACGTCAGGGACGGTATGTGCGACGACCAAAAGGTAGTCAGCTCAGTTTACTGCTGCAACAATTACTGCTCTACTATATACTCGTATATATTACTCATCTCGATGGTGAAGCGGCGTGTACTTTGCTTAATTGACGAATGACTTTTTAAACAATGAACGATGCAACAAATGGACCTCCCGTACTTATTATCTTTGAATTATTACTACGGTGAAGCGGTACAAATATACCACACCAATGACCTAAAACATAAAATCTTGTATATAATTTTAACCCATAACTTACAAATTTATTTCCAGTGTATATTATTTAAAATCATAAAGCTCCGGTTTTAAGGTAATTAAATAACATATAAAACGGTTAGAAAACATTTCATATTCGGTTAGAAAAACTAATATGCGGTGGCAGAATAAACTAAGGAAACGCTAACGCGCCACATTTCACGAGCCGGTAAGCGTAACGCATACGAGTATTTAAAGATTTAACGAGGTGTGTGCGCCGAGGTGTCCATATGTTCGGTTTTTAACGGAACAAAAAAAAATAATTAAAAATGATTGAAATAAATACAGATTTATTATATTTACAAAATTCTGTGATATTATGTTGTGATATAATTATTATTTATGTAATATTTTGTAGTTCCTTATTTATAATTAAATTTATGATTAAAAATAATAATACATACATTACATTTGTTATACAAACATAAGAGCCGCCCAAGGCCTTTAACTTTGTGTTCCAAACCCGGTGCAGCCGAAACTAAAAAAAATGAATGCAATTTAAGTACATAATTTACCACGTGCTTATCTATGAAGGAAATTTCATGTGCAAGAATTAAAAAAAATATATATATGTTTCGAATATATAAGAAGCCGGCCAATCTGCACTGAAGCGGACTGAGCCAGACGGACTATTCCTTGCCCTCACTAAACCCTTTCAACAATTGTGCAGCTCTTTGACATTCACTGGACTTTTACGCTATAACTTTATTTTTTTTAAGATAAAATTCGCAGTATCGCTTTTGATGAAATTATGCAGATATGAAATTATTATTGTATTTCAGAAAAAATATTATGTCAAATTAATTAAAAAAGTTCTGCCTTATTTCTTGTTTAATGATAAATGTATTTCAGAAGAAGAAATATGATAGCAGGTAATGGTTGGTACAAAGGTACTGCTTATATGTTAAGAAATTTCTTTCAGCAGACCTGCAACTGGAGAACAGTTACCGAATGGTAGAGTGCGCGTATAATGCTAAAAAAAAATTATACATATATGCAATAAGTTCTATATAAATATAAATCAATGCATTAATAACCAAAAGTAAATAAATATATATATAATAAAATAGAATCAATGATTCATACTGTTAATGATGTAATTCTTTAATAATGTGATTTTTAAGCAAATATGGCCACCATGTTTGTGCACGTTTGATGAAGTAGCCCACAACTTTTCATAGTGTGAAATATGCCGTTTTACGTCATTGCCAATAAGAAAATATTTCTCTACTGCTAATGTATAGTAGTAGAAGCTTGATATAAAAATGTAATCTTATATTTCCCCTGTGGGTAGGTAAGTATTGTTTAATTTTTTCTCTTATTTTTAAAGTCAATAATATTATAGTTTCTACGATACATATGTAAGACTACCCCACCATAGCGATTATGGGGTCGCGAACCTGATAACGCACAAAAAAAAACAAAATCATCTAATCACTACCGGGGTTGTAAGAGGTCTAGACACTTATTTTAGTCGTTCGTCGGGTCCATAAGTTATAAATAGTACAGAAGTTTCTAAAAAAAATGGTACAAGTCCTCCACATTAGATATATCTCGGGTCTCCTGGTTTGCCTTCGAATGTTAGTGTGGTTAGGGAAACCCACTCAGCCATTGTGGCGTGACTAAACGACTTTGAATAATCGTCTAGAACATATGCCAGCTTAGTTTGAATAATAATAATCATTTTCAACAGCGAGTCGTTCCAATAATATTTCAAGGTTTCAAGAAGGCAACCGATGGTTTTCTAATATTTTTTTTAATATTACTTGTCTCTTTCTTCAAAGATCATCTTTCCGCTGCTGACAAAAAAAAAAGTTAAAAACTTAGTTAAATCGATCAAAAGAAGGTGGAAACTAAAATTATATTAGTTTATCCCGCCAGACTTTTACTGTACATATAACTCCAGTCTTATATTTTTTTGTTTAATTCTAATACCTTCTTTCCCATAAACGTAACTAATAGAACATAATATTTAAGTTTCCTACAAAATTATCGTTTCATTTTCCAATTTTCAAATTTATCTTACTTATTTAATCTTTGGAAAGTCCCCTCAGAGCTCATAATTTATCTTTACCTACATCGTCTTTACAGGGGCCACACACAATGCCGCAAATTCAACAAAATTTTATGGGTTTAATTACGAAAATGGAAAGGATGTTTAGTGTGGCGTGACGTAATTTCATCCCGATGCCGATTATCTAAATTTTTAATGATTTGAATTTTGATTTTTAAAGATCTTGAATCCAATTACGTTAAAAACTTACAAGTACTTCATTTTTTTTTCTCTTTTTCGTTTTTAGTTTTACGCTAATATTTACGGTGATGAACGTATAGTACTCTTAACTACAGGTTTTACCGATTTTTTTTGAATTGGCTTGCTGGAAATATGCCAGGAAGACGTTCGTTATTCGTTTTCCCCCTCGAAAAAAGTCAGAAAAACGATTTCGTAAAGTAAAGAATTCGAGAATAGTTTCAAGTGCTCAAAAAATAAAGGAGCACACATTACCGCAACCCTCATTTCTCCTCTGCGGGAGATGTGACGTGACGGTTGGCTAGATATGTCGCCGGGCTAGTTTCTAGTGATCGCCATGAGTACTTCCGTTACACATGGGATGAAAAGAGGTGGCAGATTCCTGAGCCGTGACCACACGGTAAGTGAAAGAGAATATGTTTCTATTATTATGTAAAAAAAAGTGTTTTAAAAATATTAATCAAAAATTATCCAACTAAATCTAAAAATAAAGAATGATATATATAGCAATAACGATATTATAAACGAACGCGCCTCGTAAATGTAATGTATGCATCCTAGCATCCCGTCCATTACGAAAAACAGACAGGGGAAATAGAGGTTTTAATAAAACCGCGGTTCCATTTACACGGGTCTACATATAGAGGCGAATTTGACTGACTCCGCACTATATCTTGTATATTGCCTGTAATATGTCAGCAATTTGCACACCGGACCCATCTTCCATATGAAAAGATGTGTTCCTACTTAGACCCGAAGTGTAGTACTATCACTACGCTAGTTTTTATAAAAACAGGCTTTATATGAATTATTCTTTTTATGCGCCTGCCTGTCGGGACGGCAGCCTCGGTAGCCTTTATGATTTCTAAGGCTTTATCACCTTTAACGACAGAACTCTCGGTAAGAATGGGCATGGCAGATACTTACGCCGATACCACACGTCTACTACCTGGTATAAGTATTAATGTTTAGAATTCCTTCATCGGTACTCTTTACCTTCGAATTCAATAAATATAAAAAGCAAATGACTTTCTGTTGTCTTTCTGTATTTAAAAATCTTAAACTTTTCTTAAAATTATGTGTCCGTTAGGTATGAGTCTTTACTCAGGCAAGGGAGAGAGACACCTGTCCAGCACCACTGCTGAACAGGCGTCTATCTCACCCATGGATCTGATGCTCAAAAATTTTGAGTTTTATATTATCGTGAAAGAAATAAACTTTATCATATTTTATACGGTGCAAAGTGGAGCAAAGTAATTTGGAGATATAAGTGTAGGGCACGGTGTCGGGTGCAGGCATATTCTGAACATTACGCATCCATCTCATCGGACCCTCCCGCTTAGCAACTTAGCATACGTATAGCATCGCTCAGTGCCGCCCGCATGCTCCCGCCGCTTTTCGATCACGAGTGCCGTTTGTTAAGGAGCCGGCACTCGACGTGAGCTTTATCAGCATTTCTTGCAACATTGTTTCACGACCTCTAATAAAATTAGACGGCAAACGGTACCTGAAATGGGGTGCGTAGGAATTCAATCTTGAGGAAATAATGTGCCTTGTAGCAGCGATGTCAGATACTAAAACGTAATTTATTATTTAATAATATTGTATTTACCCTATGAATACGCTACCCTATAAAAAGGAATATTGTAGCTGGTTACATTCGACTACGTACATGCGTAAGATTTTTAAAATAGTAGTGAATTTGTCCAATCACCCATCAACAATCTATTTAATTTTTGTCAGTCTGTTAATTTGTTCGAGCATCACGCAAATACTATACAAAGGATTTGGATATTTTGTAGACTTATACTCTAAAACTCTAACCTACATTTACATTATTTAACATCACGGTTACAAATACAAAACTAAATTTTAAAATATAACAAAATTTTGCTTTTCGTAGCTTAGAACTCTGAGCTCACGATAGACGTCGAGCCCCATCAAGCAATACGCCGCTCCTTAATATATTTACAAGAAGACTTAGGATACTCAGGACTTATGACATATTGTGAGAATAAAATAGAGTTAATAGTTTTACCTCTATTCTTTTATATTACACAAAATTAAATATCTTAGTGCATTTAAAAGTCCTCGAAGTGAAAGTCGCGGGAACAGCTAGTGATACTATAAAAATGGATTTAGGTTGCTCGGGTACTATACAAATTTAAGAGAAATAGACTGGGGTTTAGCCACGCTAACACAAAAATGTAGGCTAGTAACATGCTTTCCAACTCTCTTTCACTTCATATTAACCGAGCACAATCATTACCTATTTACAAGCCCCTGTTAAAAAAATACTTAATCTTTGTTTCCTATTCCTTGACGTCGTTGACTTGTATCTCTATAATAGTATCTATATATGTATTTCATATATTCATGTTGTGTATTTTTGTATATTTTATGTATATTTTTTGTATTTATTCTATATACATGTAATGTGTATGTATAATGTTCACTTTAGTTTACACCCGAACCCGATACTTATGTTCATATTTCCTTTTTCTTTCTGGGTTGCCTGGAATAAATCGCTTCTTAGCGATAAGGCCGCCTATTGTACTTTTTTTTGTTTCCTTAAATAATCTTTGTATGTTTAATCTTTGTGTGTACAATAAAGTATATTTCATTCATTCATTCATACTTGTAATATTTTTTTAGAAAAACAATTCCTTCTGCCGCCTATAAAGGCAGCAGTTTAATTGTTTGAGATAAAGTATCAGTTACTGTTGATATTTATCATTATATCTTTAATCTAATATTTAAATAAGTCAGTCAAGTCATAAAAGTTTTCAGAGAAATAAAATATTTAAATCGTTGTTATGAGCGACACTGAAAACAATAAAAGAATAACTAAAGAAGAACGCTGTTTGAATACACAAATACACGTATCATGTACAAATTACATTTAACTTGTCTATTATCGTGGCAAGCGTGGGTGCTGTGTGTACATAGGACTTCATTAAATATGTGACGGTGTAAGTGGAGTGTGTTTACGGAGCGTTATATTCCATCACGTAGATCGAGCGAGCGGGCCGTTGTTCTCGTATGATTTACAGGGCGGGCGTGGGGCGACACGCGCCTGCCGCTCCTCTGCTTACACTGTGATACTGGGGAAAACACTCAGTATTTGAATTAATGGTCGAATTTAAATTTGTTAATTTTCAAATTTAAAAATTGTAAAAGGAAAGCAGTTTCAGATTATTAAGTTAAGTATTAGTTTAAATATATTAATATGGATATTATAAGTACCACGACAATTTAACATAGTTGTTTACATTTTAGATTCAATAATTGCGAAGAGCTATCTATAATATCTGCTTGCAATGCAATATTTTCTTTATACCGAGTGGATTTGACATTACGACATTAAATTGAACCTCTTTTTTTTACAATTTCTAGAGAATTTGGACCACTACTACGTATAATTTTTTCACTCAATATCAATAAGGTCCCTTACATCGTACACGGTGGAGAAGGAAACATCGTGAGTAAACCTGTATGTCTCAGAAATATTAAAATCATTGGAGCAGCGTGGCGGACCCTTCCTTGTTCCAAACTTGCCTTTGCCCAACATTAAAACATTTACAGGCTCTTATGTATTGGATTGGGTTATCAAACGAGCAAACAGCCCACGGACACCTGCTAACAATTTAATAGGTATTAATAATAAGAGGATGGATACCTACTCAGACAGCTCCTGGCCAGAGAAGGATCCTAGTGCATGAGGATACTTACTTTACAAGGTAGAGCCACGCGGCGGCTTTTGCTGGTGCTCAAATGGGCCGGTTAGACCTAGGTAGTTCCACGGCCTCGCAGAATACCGGCGTCAAGAAGAGGAATATTGTGCTTCTGCGTTTCGTTAGGTGAGTAAGGTAACCGGAAGCCTACTTCCCCGTCCCCCCTCCCATCCTCAAATATTCTGGCACGAACCTGAAGCTTATCTGGTGTTGCAGGTGTTCGACGACGGTAATCACTTACCATTAGGTGCGCCGCATGCTCATTTGCCCCCTTTTCCATAAAAAAATATACTTTAAAATGTGATCAGTCAATATTTTTAACTATTTCGTCAACCTTGAGTCAAAATTTATACATATTGAAGTCACCTGAATTGCATTTTAAAACTACAGCAAGAATACAAAATATACTTATTTTTGAAGCACTGTTACGTTAAAATGCCGAGTATTCCATTCTGAACGTCCCAGCGTGCTCCCTAATTTCGTTATTTATTGTGATAGCAGTGAAGATGGCGCAAAAATGTCCAGCCCGTAAGAACCCTACTAAATCAAAAGCTGGCTTCGTTAATTATGAAAAATTATATTTTTCGCTAAACGGCTTAAAATTTATTCGTGAAAAGAATTTTAAGTAACGAAGTCGATGCTTTCCCTCGAGTGTTATATTGCTTATTAAAATTTTAAGACTTCTAGATTAATATTTAATGGTGACTGTTTTTTTTTATCAATGTTTAAATATATGCGTGGCATTTTTTAGGATTCACAGGATATCTAATGGTGTTTGTCTCAATGTAATTTTTTTTAGTAACTATTGTTGCAGTCGACTTGAAAATAGGCATGTCATATATGAAAGAAAATCAGAAATATTGTTATTAAAATTATTGAAGTGGAAATATTGTTAAATCAAGATGGTAAGCTCCTTCTCTGCTTAGGTGTCAGCTGGGTAGGTACCACACCCTTTCCAATTTCTGGCAACAAGCATTAGTGCAACTATTGTAATGTTCCGGTTTCAAAGGTACATAAATCCTGTATAATTACGTGCTGTGAGGCATTATAGCTTACTCCTCAAGGGTGACAAGGCATCTGTGACCTTTTTTGATTGAACTGGGGTAGTCACTTACCATCACTTGGACTGTAAGATAGTCTGTCAATAAAAAGAAAAACAAGTTACAATTAACTACCGTGTTTTGTACAAAAAAAATATATTTGAAATTACTTTTTTTTAATTTTCCCCGAATTTGACATACAATCCGAATTTTATAGAAATTTATAAAAATTAAAGTTTCAGGAGACATAGGGAGGAGCTATGTGATGATTCGAAACTCCTTTATCATTTCGGATATTCCGAATACAAAGTCTGCTATAATGTAAAACAGGCAAATTAATCTCGATATTTATGACATTTCCGAATAAATTATACGGAATCCTATGAGCGCGAGTCCGACCCCTACTTAATTGGTGGACTTGTAGTGTAGTTAGAAAGGATGTTGAAGAACCTTTACCTTCACCGACAAACATGTGGTAAATTCAATGCAATAAGGACTTGCATTGAATTTTGTTGCAATCAATGATCTAAATAGTGCCGGCACTGGGAATCGAATACAGGCCCCTCCAATTCTACGCAAGAAAATCCCAAGCTAAGCCGCTACGTATTTCTTTGTACAAGTGAAGTTTTTTTTATATATTAACTCGTGTGGTACAATTCATTTGTTTTATTTACATGTGTCGTTTGTATCATTGTTGTTAAAAATGTTTTTGTTTCCTAGACTTACGCTAAGGTTATTACGATGACTCACTGCACCGATTGTGTACAAAAGGCTCGTAGCACTAACTTCACGTTATCAGCATCGATTAATCATGTTTTTTCGAACACGAAATTGAAGTGTGCATAGTTGCACGGTGTCGTGGTGTCTACATACATCTACACTAGCACCATCTCAACGTCCATTCTGTCTATATTTGCTTTGCGAATGTCCGCTTTAATACATTTGTATAAAGTGATTTATTAGAAAATATTCAAAAGGAACGATTCTTGTAAGCCCTGCTGTGAGCTGCCTTGCCCGCGACGGGTGGTAATTCCTCATTTACATAAGTTTTGTTTTTCAAATTTAAATCATTCATGACGTCGGTGGAACTTTATTTCTTAAAAAGAAAGCATTTATTACGATATTTCAAGGGATAGTGTTGTATAATAGCCAGGATATTACTCTTGTGTTACTTATATTATTAACAAAGGAAATGTCCTTAGGTACATAAAATATTACTGTTAAGCTAGTGGAGTTAGTTATTGCAAGCGTCGCTTTACGGTCAGTTTTTATGGAAATTTCAGTGTGTATGTTCTGCAACTCTCCAGTAAAATTTGTGCGTGTTCAAATTTGCCGAGCCCTTATAGGACCTGACCATTAACAGTATTATTATTGCATAATCTATACTAATACATAAAGACTGTATTTCAGTGCAGGCTAATCTTGAAATCCACTGTATTTCGTTGTGCAGCCTAATCTTGAAATCCTCTGCATCGATTTTGATCCGGGTTGTTTTAGATATGTTTCTTATGATGCTGCGGAGAATATAGGTTCATATGCAATTCTTTTTATAATGTTCCCACACTTTTTCTAAATTTTTTAATCGTGCAACGCCGCATACAACCTATAGTAATTTCATAAATAAATTAATTTATTTTATTTGTATTTTGTATTTTACATATTTTATGTATTTTGAGAGAATAACAAAGAAAACAAGTATTAAATTGTATAGAAAATTAAAAAGCTGTTTTGAATCACGAACATGTTTCTAATTTTCCAAGGATTTTGTTAAAGAAGGTGCCGTCAAGATTTGCCTCGAAGCTACTGAAGATTATTCTCAGAAATGCTCGGTTTAGCATTTTCCGGATATCATTCTAAATTGTACGGCTTAAATTACGTATGGAAAGTCGTTCCATTTTATTTAATGGTCCGAAATGCTGGTTTATTTATTAAAGCCAAATGTAGAGAGCAGAACGTTAGGATTATCCTTTATACCGGTTAAAAGAGATCCTAAAGTGAAGACTTAATAATACGAATTAATGATAATAATAATCATATAATAAAATTCATAATAATACTTAAAAATGTAGAAATAAATAGTGAGATTCAATATTTAACTATCCTCTATAGAATTATGAAATCTAATGACACGATTTGCCACAATCATTAGTCTTGGCAGGCGAAAACAGTACCTGATGTCTGGCTCAAGACGCTGCTGTTTTTTAGCGGTAAGGCTCTGTCTGGAGGCTTTGAGATTTTTAGCATAAAGGAAATGTCATTTATAACTTTCGTGCATTTTCTTTAGTCGACTTCTCACATTGATTACAAATAGTAAGATAATTTATATTGAATTTAAAGTTAAATAATGACGGTATTTATGTACGGTTAATACAGTTAAGGGTGAATATACAATATCTTTCTCCATATGCCAACCTTACCCGCTCGTGTTACATCCTGCTAGTTAACATAGGAGGCTCTGGACACCGAATGATAGCGGTAAATCCATCCGACTTTGCTGAGTTCAAATTCCACAGACTAGTAATAGGGAATAGCATCACTAATGCGAACAACCTTCCAAGAAATGTTACGCTTTAGTTGGCGCTTTCTTGGGACCAATATGTTCAATATTGTACTAAATACGCTACTTCTAATTTAATTTATTAAATACTTTTGAATTTATTTTAAATATTTGATGATCCTTTCAACTCTTTTAAGAAACACATGCTTCGTTTGATTCCGCTTTCTTGGACAGTAATATGTTCAGCAATAGACTTGAATAGGCTGAAGAAATAGAACGTTTAAGAGACGACACCGAGCAACTGTAACAAATAAGCTAATGAAAATAAACATCAAAAATTATATTGCGAACCATTGCTTTTTCTTTATCAATAACTTATAATAATTAAAAGTTAAAACAGACTAAATATTAGTCAATTATATATCAGTATATGGAAAATCCTCACTAAGGGAAAATCTTTGATGCATCTGCAATTTATATGCACACACTGATAAAGTATGATTAATATAAAAAAATACATTTTTCTTTTTGTTTTGTAAATTATTGCTTTGGGTAATATAACAGGTTTTCAATGTAGTTAAATAGAAACTGTACTATAGCATAGTAGTGTAATATTAAACAAGTTTCTTTAAAAGGTACTGGGCAATATGCACTTTATCGAACAGTAGATTTCTAACATTTATATTTATTTCGCATGAGTTCTGCTCGTCATTAACTACATTTGTACTGAGGATAAAGATTCAGGTTAAAAACAAATCGAAGAAAATCAATCCCCGCAACATCACAGTATTAAATTATTACGTTTCTTTTCATGTTTGGAATAAGGTGCAAAGCAGGCTAGCATCTTGTAAAATTTGTGGTTAGTTGGTAACGATTTTTTTGGCAATTTATATATGGAATACCTATTTTAATTTAATTTTTCTATGCATGCCGTGCCAGCTACTATATAAAAATGCACATATGATATTAATAACTCCATGCTCGCCCTTCTCCTTCCCCAATCGCCAATGTGGTGCAATTTACTAGCGGTTGCACCACATTAAGACGAGTGGGCAGAGCGCCCACCGATTGGAAATGGTGAAATATATAAATTTTCCGAATTCAGATCTCCTTGAATCGCACTGCGCTTATAGCACCCGCTTGTCCAGCATAAAATAATATTTTAGAAGTGTAGTAACACTTCTGAATGGGCAGCTATGAGTCGATAGTACGTTGTCGTCGTTCCACTCAAGCATGCGTGTTGTCGTCAGTCGATCTGTCTGTCACCGGCGTGTTGCGCGTGCGCCGCCGGCGACCTGTAAATGTGTCCGCACTGACGTTACTGTTTCCGATACTATTTCCATTTGTTGTAATTTCTTCGCTTTCGGTAGATCGTTTAGTTTGGCACGCATGCGATTGAGGAAACAATATTTTGTAATACCTTTTAAGGTTTATTTATCTTTAAAATTGTTTATGTATCTTTCCTGGTGTATCGTTTAAAATAATATTTTTTATTTGTTAAAAAACTTCCGCGATGATTTAGTTATATAAAACATAACAAAATAAAATATACGATAGTGTTAAACATCACTAAAATATAAATACTGGTATATGGTATCTGGTATAGCCACTCTGCAGATAGAGATACTGGCTGTACTAAATAAATGGGTCGGCACGTTCGAGGAAGGACAATGCTTTCACCCAAAGAGATTAAACAATATTGCTTTTACATGCTTTAATATCTTCGCTTCCACAGAACATAAGAGTAATGTAGCGTCATAGTGCTGCTGTTTTTCGTGTGGTAAGTGATTGAATCGATGACCTGATACTATTACATGGTACTGTCTATGTGGCGATCTACGAGTATTGTATTTTACACGGGTTCCAAACTTGATAACGCATTTTCATCTTAATGAGTTATCATGCATGGCTGAACGTATCTCAAAACACCAATTACTTCATCATGAGCACAGAGACGTTTGTGTCACCAAAAAGTTTACAAAACGTGAAGGATTTAAATACATCCGAGATAACATAATTGTGATGAAGCACTCGGGTTATTTTCAGCACTGTCTTATTCTAAGAAATTATTTTCAAAGAATAAATGACAACGATATTGTGAATAATGATAAATATATTCAAAGGTAGACATTTGACCTAAATAAATGGACTGTCATAGACAAAGCAACGTTAAGTAGCAGGGCATGATAAAATTGCCGATCGTTGGCTGATGTCATCTGATACGACTTTCTTTGTGGAAATTAGGTTACATCAAGGCAACCCACACACTAATCGTATAGTTCACAATTCTATATAAATTGTTTATATCCCACAAGGACTTGATTATGGTAATGTGTCAAATATTGGCGAACTCAATGTTACGATCTTGTGAATGTAGTTTGCGATCGTGTTACATTTACGACATTGTTTTATTACGGAGCCGTCTATAATCTTGTTTGATTCATTCATGAGTATAAACGACAAAATTGTTGTTTAACTGTCATAGAAAATAGTTTTCGGGAATAATTATAGGCACGCAGATTGAAAATTTGTTATATATCCATACTATATTATGTAGTAGTAGCAGTAGAGTTTTATCTGTTTCTCTTAATTATTATATCGATGCGGATTTTTTTATGGCAGATTTTTCTTTTTCTTCCTTATAGTATATAAGTCTACATCAATTTAACAGGACTGACATGCCATGTATAGGATATCTGTCCAGACTCAGCATTCGGGGCTGGCTTTATCTTTAACACTTTTCTTTATCCTTAAACCGTCCACAGCTGAACATGCTGGCCTCTCTTTTAGGATAAGTCCTATTTTTACGCTCGGCAGGTTGGCGCGATAGTCAACACTAATTGCGGTTAATACCAGACATTGTCGGTCAGTTTGTTTCAGAGATCGTTATCCCGCTATCTCTAGAAAGCTATAAGATTTTTCAGTTATTTTCCGTAGTCGACTGTTACGACACTGACGAAAAGTACTGACAGACACTCTTCTGCTACCGCCGCACCACATCGACTAATTTTCTTTGCTAAATGTAGAAGAAAAATTATTTTGAACTCTTATGCTAGTAAATAACTTTTCCGCTCCATTTCCGACGTGGCAAGCGGGATCATAATTTTAAAAGAATTCTTCAATGTTCTTGAATGTTCAGGCTGTATTGGAATCTTCGACATTCAAGTACGCTAACCCCTTGTCTAATTGATCATCAAAGTCGTCGAGTCAAATTGCCCAGAGCACATTGTTCCCCTAAGTGTAAAACCATACCAAATTACAACAGAACTAAAATGAAATCAATTAAATTTATTTAGTTTTCTAACAAGAATCTACATTGTGTTTTATATAAATAAAACCCTGAAACTAAAACGAAAAAGGTGCAAATAAACCTTAGCAAGGGAAGCTAAGATGAAGAAAAGAAACAGAAGAAATTATTAATCGCTTGTCGGATGTGCTGACTTCCGGAGCGACTTGCATCCAGCCGACACTTCACAAACATTTTGTTTTAAAAAAAGAAAAAGTTCCATTTGATATTTTATCTCCGAATATTATGAAAATGTTATATTATAATATTATTATGAATAACCATAATTTTTTGGTTTAATTTAGTTATTATTGTGGTCATTATTATTCAAATTAAGTTATGATTCAAGTTAAATGTAATTAATTTCGTAATCCGTTTCTATGTGAAATATTTAGCTATTTAAGCTTAAAGTCGAATAGAGGGCTTCGACATTGCAATGACTTGGAGCTTCATATGTATGTGTTAACTACTCGTACAATGAAGATTTTGTTCCAATAAATCAAATTTTAAATATCTACTTAGTCCATCGAATAAAATCCACAAATACATACTATATAATATTAGATAGGTACTAAGACGACCTAACAAAACCCAGAAATACTATTCTTTATCAGCGTTATTAACCATAACAGTAAGTTTAACATAATCCGGCTATTTGTCGGGACTGTAGCGAGCCACTGGGACCGTGATAGCGAGCCCGTCATATTTCCTAGATTACGTTCCGTTGCGGGGGAGGTTTCAATTTTATCAGCGGCTTGCGGCCGGGGGACCGGTTCACATGAGCTGTAGATTACGTACCGCCTCGGCGGCGACGGGGACCTGTGTGAAACTAATGCTTTATTACCGATATCGCAAAGTAGAAATTTTCTCTCATATATTTCAAATATAAAATTGTTTATGGCTGTTATTCAACATCAGTAATTGACATAATACTGCGCTCGGAGCTTCGTTGTTGTGGATGACAGTTCATACATAACTTTATACTAGTTGATGATTTTATTCTCCGCCCTCGCCCGGAGTGGACAATGTTCTAATAATGACAGGAGGACGAAGATTAACCCTGGGAAGATAGAAGTAATTATAAAAATTGAAACTTAAATCTTTTTATATAGTTTTTTGCAAATTAACTAATACTTATTTATATAGTCTTGATTGTATTTGAAGATGTCAGCGTGCTTTTATCGAGATTTCATATTTTTATTACTAATGAAACAGTTATGCAATGTAAATGGTTTAAACATAGTAAAAGAAAGAAAAAAAATACTATTAACATAAAACTCCATATTGCGGTGCTCACTATTGCCACGTGAGTAGTATTCTAAGCCCGCTGCGCAGCGCGGAGGGGCAAACAGACCACACTGAGCTTATAATGCAGCAGCTATGGTTGGGACCTCAGCGCTTTTAGTGGGACTGATTTTGTGCCGAAAATATTAAACATTGAGATAAATTTAAATTGCAACTTATTAATGAAATTATATGTATTTGTAGTAATAATTTAATTGAATGAATGTATTCAATTAATTGACAATTTATATGAGGCATAACGACTTTTAAAATACTGATTTCTGGTATTTATGCTAACATTAAACATTTGGAATGAAACTATTATTTACGGATTTTATCGCGTTTAATTTTGTTTTTATATTCCCGTCGTTTCGATTGGTTTAGAGCAGCCGTGGTCATTGGGGGACTGCGGTGTTAGACATCCAGATGTCATAGTTAACCCGGGCTACCATCTCGCTTTTATTTATTAATTTTGGTCCGATCTACGCAGAATATGCTCTCAGTATCTTGACATCGTGCAGTGGTATGCTTGGTTTTAGATTTTATTTTGTTTATTACAAGTAGTAGTGGTAGTACCCTATTAAGATAAGGAAATCTGCTCTATTAAAATAAGGATGTTTTTTAATTTCAAAAGCCTCGCGAATTATCCTTGGCAGGAATCGGTGTTCTTTTGCAAGGATTTGTGATTTATCAAAACTGATGTAATGGTTGGGGCGATCAAGGACATGATAACAGACTTCAGACTTCCTAGAGCATCGGTGTTTCACACAAGCTGACATGAAACAGTAAAGCAATCGAACGAAACATCGGGAATATAAAAACAAAATTAAACACGATAAAATCCGAGAATACGAAAAATAATAGTTTCATTTCAAATGACTTTTAAAATGTTATTCCTCCTTATCTAAATTACAATTTGCCTTTATTAGACTACATTATTATTATAAAAATACATCGAGTGCCAACACACATAAAAACAAAATATATTATGTCTTCATCATCATCATCATTTCAGCCTACACAAGTCCACTGCTGAACATAGCCATATATTATGTACATTTGATTAATTTCCAAGTAACGGCTCTTCAAAGACTACGTGCAACTGACATAGTAACATATATGCTACCATTTGTTCTGCTTTTGATCTCTATCATCTAGCTCTCATACTGACACGATGACAGAATATCCTTTATGGAATGCATTAACATAATGGAGCGCATCCACAAAGAATCTCAGAATCTCATCTCGTAGAGAATTGTCATTTCAATGTAAAAGAAACAAGCTACTTTACTTAGCTTTGATTGTGGTCAGCGCACAAGGCGTGGGATAATGTGTGTTTTAAGTTACATTATTATCACGACTGTAAAATAATAATTTGTTTTAAAATGCAGGGTTTGAGTTGCAATCTTTAAACGTAAATATCGTTGTCCCTTTGATTTCGTCCGCGTGACCCTCCGCGTTAGAGCTGCGATTGGTTTAAGATTCGATACCATCGATATTTTAGATAAGTAATAGGATATCGTTGTCTGGTGCATCTTCTGCTTAATGTTAGTGGGTCCGAAACGTAAGCACTCGTCTACCCTCTCGACGCGATAAAATAATAATGAAATATTTTTATTATGAGACTTTAAAAACTCGTTTCTTAAGATTTGGTTCCACTGATTATTCTCTAAATAATTTAATATTAGAAACAATTAAACGGAAAACCATGCTACGAATTTTGATTCCAATAGTGGAACTAGTGATGCCAGGATCACAATGGCGAGGGTGACGCTCAGGTACCGTGCTCAGCATGGGCAAGGTTTGCAAGGAATGCAAAAAGTTATTTTCATTAAACAAACTATAAAGATAAAATTAAAGGCTGACTATTATATTATAAACTATAAACTAGGTATATCATTTATTTCCACTCTATTGATGATACGTGGGAAAATGAACACATGTGGAGAACTACTGAATATACGAGTACAGGATTGTAATTATGTAATTAAAACTAATAGCGACGTTATGGTTGTTTTATCTACCAGTCCTAACATTTATTGTATGTTATTTATTCGTAGGGAATTTAAAACAAGTTAATTGTCGAGGACAAACGACGTACAAAAGTAAACACATAAATAGTCAAATAATGGAAGCCCCATTTCCCCTTTCCTATGGTTTACGACGGATACATTTCCGTTTTGACACTACTGTAATTGTCGTGGGAGTAGTTGCATTGGGCTTATTGTTCTATAATCATATGAGTTATCTCTATTGCTATCTCACTCAAACACCCGAAGTTTAAAGAGAAAAGAGTAATAGTTGAGAGCTAAATATTATTGATGTACCCGTGCAGGCCATGGTCAATTTGGCTCCAATATTTTCATATGAAAATTCATTTTGATTCATTTTGAAAAATCCTCAACACTGTCATAATCTATTCTCAGTTCGTGATCGGAACAGACACTTCTTTAAAGATTTAATATAATTTTTGGAGTTAAGGAGCATGCCATCTCGTAATTAAAATCGGCGTTAACGATGTTACAGTTGACGCCCATTTTAATTAATAAAGGTGAGATTGTAACTTTTAACTTCCCAATTGAAATGCTAATAAGCTCTTTCGAAATGTTATGTTTAAATTTGCGACACTGAATTTGCCTGTGCGAGGTTGATGTTACGGGTATGCGATGGATGTGGATGCAGATGGACTCAATATCGTACTTTGTGACTATTTTCCATATGTTCAGTAGTGGACCTGTGACGTGATGCAATGGTGATAATGATGACAAAAAAAATAATCCACGTACAAATCAATAATGTTAAATTCGATACCACATCCAATTAGAGGTACGTACAACTTTCACACATCAATTATGTTTTTATGATGATCATAAACGATAATTCAGCAAGTCATCGTGTCTCCGCTTTAAGCTGAAACCAAACAATGGAGCATTTGTAATTGCGTTATTCGAGGTTCGCGGTTACGAGGCGTGTAATTGAAATAGCACGAGATGTATGTCAATAATGACGAATTGAGCCAGAAAATTTATCCGAGTTTTTTCATGTGTATGTAGTACTAGTACTATGTATGACGAATTTTGTGGTTGATTACGAGCTTTAATCTGATTTTTTTTTAATTTAAATATGTTGTATTTTTTTAGTTAAACGTTTATAGTCCAGAGAGAACGTTTCTAGTTTCATAGATCCACCTGAATAGATCTAAAGGAAATGGACTTAGATGTCTACAATCATTATTACATTACATTATATACGAGCACTTTGAAAAACGAGTTATAACTGTTTTTTTTATATTCTTATTGCATTGGCTTATTGCAAAAATATAATATGGTTTGAATTTCATCTACTAGGAGTAGTCCCATAGGTAAACGGCCTAAAAAAGTAAAGTAAAGTAGCAGCACGCTGCAAAGGAGTACGCTCCTTAAATATGAAGCCGGAATAGTTCTGTCACGCTGCTCCAGTACGGGTTTTTTTTCCATGGGCAAGGTGGCAAACGACCAAGCAGGTCACCTGCTGGTAAGTGATTACCGTCGCCCACATACAACTGCAACACCAGAGGTGTCGCAGGTGTGTTGCTTTTAAGAGTGGAAGATGGGAGGGAGGATTAGGAGGGGGAAAAAAATTGGACCTTCACTATAGGGTTCCCATTTCATGGAGAACATCTACAGTCGGAGACCGCAAGTAGCAGCTGACCAAGGAAGAAGGTCAATGATGCTTAAAAGCTACGAACTTAAGCTTCGCCATCCCCCAAAGACATGATTGACATGATTTTATTATTAATGCTTTGTACAGACCAACCAATGATAATACAAATTTTGTAGCATTTATTGACTTACAAATTATTTAAAATGCTTTACAATATAACGAAAAGATATAGCCCTGTTAATGAGCGTGGAACGTCGAAGTATTATGACGTGTCAATAAGTGCTTAGCATCAATTACACGCAGTTTATAGCGATTATTGACTGGTCCCAATTGAGTAGGAAGTGTGGGGATGATTTGTGACACGCCATGTCAAATGGAATTAAACTGCGGTTCTAAAATATTTTATAATGGTAATTGGTGTGGTAAATAAACGTAGGGAATGAGAATTGACGCTTATTTTGGCTGTAAATGGGCAAAAAGTTATGCCAAATATAATAAAAAAACAATTTTTAAATTACCATGGTATTGTACCGATAACCCTTCTGTTGTAATTTATCCTATATGATATGGTCATATGACAAATATATTTTTTTAATTCAATTTAATGAATGTTTTCAACCTACTACATAAAATGAGTAGGTCATCAATATGTCTCTATTTTTTATATGTGTGTTACGCTGTATCTTCGCTGTTTGAGATCGATTCTCAGATTTTGATGATTTTTTTTCGTAGTTAGAAAACGACAGAAATAAGTAAGTTTATTGACTCTACAGGCACAGTGAAGGCACACAGAACACAGTAGTACAGTACTCGTAGATAATACTACAATGTCATTCTAATCTTACTCATCAAAGGTCGCGGAAAAATTTCATTAAAAATTAATGGAGAACGTCCTACCCATAACGGCGGGAAAACATGGGTTGAAATCGGTTGTTTCTTTAAAACTGTGTTTAAAATTCACTGGGAGATAGAAGACGAAAGAAATAAGCACGTTTCTTTTTTAGGCACAATATAATTATATAAAATTTATTTTAAAATAATCTACTATATTACCTGTCTGAAGTCGGTCTAGCGCAAGTACTTAAAGGTCGAATTTACTAAAAGGATTATTCTTGTTATCAAAACAACGACCTGTATTCGGTGTTTGCAAAGTTCGATATAAAATTTCGTTAATTGGTTACATTAACGAAATGAATGCGTCCTATGTGGGGATCGAAGCCGTGACCCTGACGTGACGTGAGCAGCGGCTTTAAAATAAGCCATTGGGCCAACTTAGTCGTCAATATGAGAATATCTGTACCAATTATTTGTTTCTTTATTATTTCACATCTGTAGGTAAGATATAATACAGGCAATAAATTCAAACATCTGTAGCGAACATGTCCCTTAAACGGAACGGAGGTAAGATTAAAAAGATTTTCAACGGACCCTACAAGCCATAAAACCGGCAGTTAAATTTAAATCTCATAGATTAAAGGCGATCAGCTGTCAGAAGCAAACATTACACATTCGCACTTTACTATATACGTTCTAATCCTGCACTTGAAGTGTGCTCGAGGGTCGGTCCTGGAATCGAACGCGCCCCGGGATATTGTCCAATTCACTGACAACATCTAGCTGAAAGATTAACGCTCGGATACCTCCATCTTTTGAAAAGGGGGTACCGGTTTAGAATGAGGCCAGGATATTTACAGAGTTGACGATACATCCATAACTTAAATCAGAAATTTTATGCACATCCTTTACTATTTAATAATCCGTAATTATAAATTGATTGCGATAAATTCTAGGAGAGGCATATGTCCAGTAAACTGTATTAAAGAACTACAAGGTTTTTAATTGACTAGTTAAGGGTCTAATAGGGATAGATATCTAATAGGCAATCAAAAATATGCTTGACATCTTTACGTATAATATAGTAGAGTATATAGCGAGCGGTGGTAATTTCCTTACAATTTTTCAGCTCTGTATTGATCTCGAAAAGTTAAAGTTCCTGCGGGCAGGGTTAGGAAAATTAGACCCCCGGGAGCTAACTGCATCCGTCCTGCATATGTGCATTGCTTTGGCCTGGAGTATGCAATAACAGATATTTTTTAAATTTTTTCTAAATTATTCCGACCTAGTATGTTTTATCAAAAAATTTTCCTACGTATTACGTCTGTTTATCTTATTCCTCATTAGTAAATGTTTTTTTTTAGTAAGGGTACTAACGATCAAGCGGCTCACCTTACCGCAAGTAAAAAGAAACCGGCGCTTGGCTCTACCACTTACAAAAATACAATACTTCTGATTTACATGTCATTTACTTTCAAGTAGGAGACATTGAATCTCGAACCGCTGCTCTAGTAAAATTCACTAGGTCACGAAACATTTCTTGTATTATAATTTCATTATAACGATATTTTCGTTAATTGCTACGCAGATATAAGTATCTGTGTCTGATATTTAGACAATAAGCTAAGGCTTAATGTCAACATATCACTAGGAAACAAAACAAGGATGAAAGCTTGAGTAATGCTACATCTCGTACAACAACATCCAAGTACAGCATCGAGCATTCGCAATGAAGTTATCAAGAATTTGGGGGGTCGACTCACCGCGGGGGCCCATTGCCAGAGCACGACAAAAAACGAACATGTCGCATTGCGTTAAGTTTGTTAGGGGGGATCGGCAAATACTGAATAATGTATAACTGTCTTATTCATACAGTTAAAAGTTTAAACTCCCTCTATTGACTAAACAATTGCCGGGTGACATGACGAATGTTCTATCGGTCGCAGCTCGGCTATAGTGGACCATATTTTATTTATTGATGCTGTGTTCAGAAAATAGTTAATATCAATTGAAATGTCGACATTCGTTCCGTAGGATAGTTCATCATTCTTTCTAAGTTCACTGAACATAGATTTTTTTTGGCATTGTAATTTATTATTTATCATATGCAGAATATGAAGAATTCTTGGAGTGGAACAGTGGATTGCGACCGGAAGACATCTCAGTTGAAGTCGGTCTGGAGGAAATCAATGTGATTCAACTACGGAGGGCAAAGTATTTCACGTTCCCCATCTATCGATAGATAAAAAAATCGAAAAAAGAGTGGCGTAATTTATTTAGTCCTTTACATAGATCAAATAAATGCTGACTTTTATCATAGTACAGCTTTGAAGAAAACAAACCCATCTATAGTACATTTTTAGATGCAATGCAATGTTTGCTCCCAAAAAATAAATACTCCTTTTTTCTCTGTAGAGCCTGTAAAATAACCGCATGCTGGCGGCATATTCTCTGTTATTACGATTCTCGTTTGATTGCGCAGTCGCGCAGAGTCGATCTTAGTGAAAATCCCTCAGTCTACCCCTAAACGGTTGACAGGCGTGAGTGCTTAAACATTTCATACAATATATATCCTGTAGTTAATATAATAAATGTGAAAGTTTGTATGTTTTGATATTTGTCGTTCAATCACACATAAAGGTCTGTACGGATGTAAATTTAATTTGACTTTGGATTATGCCTATACGATGATGTCGTATTGACCGATTTCAACAACGGCGACATTTTCCGAATACTGTCGGCAGATGTCAACTGCGCAGGAGATATTATAGTGCGGTAAATATACGCGCCAACACAAAGGCATAAACGCGTTCTTACCTTCCCAGGGATGTAGGATAAATTTATCTCAATTTAGAGTTCTCTTGGAACAACATTTTTTAACACGCGGGCGAAGTCGTGGACAGTCGCTAGTTTTGTATAAAATATTGCATTTATTTTTGATTTGTAAACTTATGAGGGCATATGCTGCTGAATATGAGATTGTTCACTTGCTATCAAAATGCATAAGTACAAATATATCTATTATTTAATAATTTAACTTATTTTATCCGATCGTACAAATATATGCAAAAACCAATCACCTGGAATATACATAATTCTATAACCGGTTGGAACGGGGACAGATGGAAAAGTTGGCGGTTGGCAACAAAAGGGTAAGTCAGAGTGCACTAACGCCAGGCGATGGACCGTGGCATTTACAATCGGTTTTAATCAATGAAGTTCTGAAGCGATGGGTCGCTTTCACAAAGGAAGTAATTGAGCCTGCAAGCGGCTGAGGCTTGCTCAACCCCTGGCTTAAGGCACGAGCAAAAGCTTGTACCTAGTAATCTGGTAGTTTTGTCTTATATTTACGACTTGGATTGTTTTATGCGTCTAAATTCAAGGTAACTTTTTTAATTTGATAATACTTAAGGTTTATGGGCAAAAATTAAAATTTATAAAATTGTTATTTCCCAATAAATTCTTCAGTCGTCGGGTAACAGAAAAAGTAAACTGTAACACAAGTAGCAGACTGTTTATGCCTGCTGCTGTTCTAAGGTTTCTTTTTATTTTCAGAGGGTATTGAAGCCTGACACGTAACAAAATCCGCCACCCCTTCTCATCCGGTGGGTCCAATCTGAAAGGATAATGCCAGTAAAATCTTTAGGCTTCCCACAGATAAAAGAATAACGATCTCAGTATTGAAAATTTTAAATTATCAAGTTACCGCCAGTTATCGAACTACGATCCGAAATCTCTGATACTACGAAAGCCAATCCGCTTGCCATACGTAGCGTTTACGGCAAACCATAGAAAAAGCCTATGTTCGATAGTGCATTATTATCATTACATATTTGTATGTTCTCTCTGCATGCAAGTTTCCCAGTTGACCTTCCTATTCTAGACCTTTTACGTTCTACGTAGATTTATGATAGCCAGCATTTAATAAAAACGAATATTATAGTTATCGAGGAAATGACTCGAGATTATATTTATACGACATGTCGTATTTTATCAACGATTTGGGCAAATATTTGCGGTAAAAATATTATATCGACAGCTTATGGCTTATCTTCCACGGCTCGAGTGCGAGCCTTGCAGCTGGATCCGACTTTCAAGTCGTTATTAAATTGTAACACGACAGGGTTGCTACCATTATCTTTAAAAAAATTCTGAACATGTTCACAGTAAGTGTTCGTGTCTAGGTACAATACTAATTGTACGCTCCATAAATAGGACTTAAAATAAATACAACCTTATTCGCCCGTTAATATGTTGACAGGTGCTAGTAATTTTTATTTGTTTTATTTTCCGATGCTGACGTTCATTGTAGTAAATTTATTATGATGTCTATAATAAGCATCGTTTTTATCAATAGCGAAGTACTGGCAATTACTCTATAAAAGTGATTTAAGAATTTGCCTTAAAGTAAAATGTACTAGTTCGACCTATCTATCGACTATCAACCACTTTTCCCAAGGATGTCGCGAGAAGCGACTAAGGGCAAAGCCTTGAAGATATCATGACAGTCTCGTAATAAGTTGCGGGAGGACTTTTGGCTACGCCGAGTCGTAAGACGCGCATAATGGAAACCTGTTATCTCTGCACCCCATATGAACGACAGGGGTGATTTGGGTATATTGGTGTATTCTATTGAGTACTTCAATAGGTGGGAACCCTCGCATTTAGCTAGACAGCAGACAGCGCCCGGTCCTCTCTGATAGATTTCAATGAATAGAGGAATCGCGGAAATATTGCCTCTCCATCCGAAGAATGCTATTTCCTTGCACAATGAAACAATACAATGAGACAATTCTCTCTGTCTGTGTTTGACTGCTTTCTATTGTTCAACAGCTTTTCTAGTAGATGAGAGAATGAGAATGGGAAGTGGACAAACTTTTAATGTTTTGAAAACTGTTATTGTGATTAAAATAGCAGTTTTATAACAACAATACAAAATAAATGGACGTATTTGTTCTATCTTGTTTGTGTGGTGGAGCCGGACAGATCTGTTATATATAGATTAAGAGTGAATGTGTTGTACATGATTATAAACCTTCCTTGTGAAATGTTCTAAGTAATGGTGAAAACAGCATTGAAATCCACCTAAAAGAAGAAGTTAATAGCGTTTTATATTATTTAGAGATTACATTATTCATTTTGCTCCTTGACTACAAACCGTATGAGGAAATTCAAAGTCCTCATCGGGAAAAAGCTGCTCGGTGTATTCTTTGCGAGATATCTGAAATAGAACTAGGTAAACCGACATACCCTTAGGTATCAGCACGTGGAAATGGGGTGGCCAAATAGACCTAAACATTAAAACCGTTAAAGGCAGCTCTTGAGAGGTAACCTCGTATGTAAACGCAGCCTAGCTAGCAGTGCCACCAGAAGTCTGAGTGACGTCCTGCTCAGTGTTGAGGGAAGTCGATGATTGCAGGTGGCTCAGGCACAGGTCTTTCCTTTGTCAAATCAATAGGGAGGCTTATGTTGCGAATGCTCGATTCAGTTATCAGTCTATCGGTTTATAAATCATCATTATTGTAAAAATTGGCTTCATTCCTTAATATTTTTAATTAAAACTTAGCATATTAAATCTATATTTCCTGTTGTCAAATGTACACTTAATAGAAGAAAAACTTTATTAAAGAGTTCTGAAAGTGGCTGCGAAGACAGTGAGAATTTGACAAGAGCGAAGTAGGAAACTTAGGGCGATTCGCCTAAGAAAGACCATAAAAATAAAAAGGCGGAATATCGTCGAGGGAAATGATCTCCGAGTCCTTCCGGACGAACTTGAATTACATCTCAGCGACGTATTCATAAAAGCGATCATAATAATTTTTTCGTTGACTTCTTTTACTTTCCGTCTGAGTTATTACGTCTCGCACGAAACGAAAAGACTTTTAAAGGACATTGCATTTTTATTTATTTACTTTTTCTAATAGACACATACACCTGTATATAACCTCACAACATAGCTCACAAAATAAGAGTAACAGTAGCAGCCTGTAAATGCCCATAGCTGGGCAAAAGCGTCCTTCTCATATCTGAGATAGTTTTGGAGTCGGGAAGGGTTCGGCGGCTCGACGCTCCAGTGCAGGTTGGCGGACATCACATGTGATGTCTAATAATGAATTACGATGATAAATAAAACAATATTTTACTAAATTCTGATTAAACATAGACTATGTTTTTTTAAGAACGTTAGTGCTTGTGAGGAGATTGAGGAGGAATATACCATCTCTTTGTCCAAAAGCCAACCTCACCCGCACGTGTCGCCCCTGCATGTGGTATACCCAGCTTGCAAACAAACAAGGCTCTGGTGACCGAACAGAGGCGGAATAATCATCCAAATTTGCCGTGCCCAAATTCCACAAACTACTTATGGGGCACAGCACTGCGCTCACTAACCTGCACGTCCAGCGTTATGTATTTTTGATTTTATTGGCGCTTTCTTAGCGAAGCCCGTATTCGGCAGTGGATAAAATAAGACTGATGTAGCAGAATATTGTAAATATTGAGCATTATTTAAAAAAAAAATTGTAGCACATTACAATTTTGCTGGTTCTATGATAAATAAACGCTGGCGAAGTTCTATAAAATTTTATTCATATTCAAATTCTTAATTTTTTCGTCAAAATATTTCGTAAGTCCGTGCGTAGGTGTCTAGGAGGCGACTAAGGCAAATGCCTTGGAAATTGCAATGGAATTAAACAGACCGATGACCGCCAGCAGTGTCTTGTAGGGCGAGGTGTGTGGTATTGTGGCCGTCAATCCGTTCGCCGAGCGTATTTATGCAAATCCTTCTTATGGGAAAGGCAAATGTCCCACAGTGGACTATTTACTCAGTGTTAAGTAAGTAAGTAAGTCTACAAACCGTGCCATGTTATGTGATGGCAGTGTTATAGTGTCTGCCGCAACTTTTATCAACTTTGTGCTCGAGAAAAATCTTAACAACAGATGGACACGTTTTAATTTGTTTTTATTTTGATTATGTAAATGCTATCAAGCAGCAACTAAGAATATTTTATAACAGCGTTTAAATTATCAACTACTCGATAAGTGTCAATATTCTGCAGCTTTGCAATGACCCTCACCGAAGCAAATATAGACTCGTTAAAGCACCCTCCCGTGCATTCGCAACGGAAACTAACACATAGTTAGGGATGCACCGTCACGTACAGTTTGTGAAAATATCAAGCCCTGCTTAGCGCGCTGCTGCTGTAGAGGATTAACATAAAACGATTATTTTAATGAAACTGTAATGTTGTCATGTGACCCATCATCAATGTAGTTTTTCAGAAAATAACAAAATTGTATCTATTTCGAGTAGCTGGAACACGTTTCTAAGAAATCAAAGACTGGAGGGAGAACTCACCGCGCTTCTTGTGAAAATATTTTTCAACTCTCAGAAATGTTGGTTACCTAAAATTATTTTTATTAATATTGACAGAGAGTCGAGTTCCTAGCGTACTATGAACTAAAGTTATAGTTAAGGAAAATATATCTTTATGACAGCGCAAGCATTTTTTAAATTCGTTTTCGAATTTACTTTTTACTAAGAAATAAACTGATATCCGTCACTCTTTAAGATATTAGCATATATATATAAAAGATTAATATATTAAGCGCTAGTAAAACAACAGAACTACTGCGGAACGACACGCAGCAAAGGGATTTGCGGGGCCGATAATATTAGGGGCGTTCTCCAGCCCCTGACCTCGTGACTCAGAACATCTCAATCAGGGCTCCTGCTACCTCATTAAGTCACGCGCCTTGTGTCGATATTCAGTAATAAGTGTCACGCTTTGTTTGTGCTTATTTCGAGCGTTGGCTTCTGATAGGGGAAGTTTGGGAATTAAAGTAAAATCGATACACAGCAATTTATTCGACTCGTGTTACGTGCATATGAGTGCAATCCTGCATCGCAAAAGTATTTCTTCTTATTAACTGTGCCACAATAGCCTTACGGGATCTGCCTTCAAATCAGGAGACTCGAGTTAACTCGGACTTAAGTACGATTTATATCGTTAGCTTGGACAATAAGACGGCGACAAGGCTCACGCCCTGTCACGTTGTACTAAATAGGTTCTGGTTAAAGGACTAAAATGTCCTCTAAGACCTCTGGCCACCCCAGTATTAGGTATACGGTCGTAAAAGATATTTTTTTTTACTTTTTAAGCTCGTACGAAAATCGTAATATAGGTATTAAGATGTGATGATTTTTTAAGAAAATAATAAGTTATTCGACCCATATCTACAGATAGATACGTCAATCATCAGAGTCAGTGAGTTAGTAGGTTTGTTTGTAAGAAGTAAGTACTTAAAGATTACATCGCTAGCTTAGTACAACATTTTCTTCTTCGTATCTGTTAAATAAAACCAGTCAAGTACAAGTCGGACACGCACAACGTTCCGTAGAACTACACAGTATACAAGTATCTGTGTTATGTGTACAAAAAAGTGTTTTGTGTAATTCAGTTCCAGATTCATTGCGCGGGCACACCTCCCCTTAGACCGGTTTTTATTATTTTAGAGTTTGCTCTATAATCACACTCACTTTGACACTTGCATCTAGTACCGTTTTTACGACGGTAGCTAAAAATAAAAAAAAGGTGTTAAAACATATTTCTTATATAGGGATAGGATATCCACCACGATAAAACATATTCTGTGGAAATTACAACCTGCTATGTGTTACAGTCCAAAGGACACGATTTACCGTAGGGCGGATGGACTGACGGACGCACAGACACACAGTGTAGGTTTAGTGATAGGGCTCAGTACGGAACTAATTAACGGTAACTAAGAAAAAATTAAAGTAAAATACTTTTTCTTTTAAATATTTGATTGACATTATAAGTTATTTTAACATGCGTTAAATGTTAGTATTAGTAACTATTGTACATCTGTCCATTTGTAAAATGTAAATTATTACGGTTCATAATGATAGTAATATCATTTCAAAGTTCGTCACAGTTTTCCGCTTTAGGTTTTATAACTTTGATATGACGTAATTTCATAATCGAGGGTTGTGTAATATAAATATACAATAAGCATAGAAATGACACTTTAATAAATTTTCTGTAATATTTTTTAGATAAATCCAACAAGCTCGTGATGGGGAGCAGGTACATGGAAAAGGAGGTTGCAGTGCCCGCCAGCCCAGCCCAGCGACTATGTGCAGAAATGTTATGTACGGTAGTATTTAGTAATAACAAACAACTTAAACATGTATTATTTTAGATTACATAGTTGGTTTGTTATTAGATTCATTCATAAGATGTCTATTTACAGTTGTAAGGGGGAACCATCTCCTCCAAATGCCAACCCCAACCGCACGTGGTGCACCCTGCTAGCTAACACACGAGGCTCTGGGCACCGAATGATAGCGGAACCCCACAGACTGGTGATGGGGAGCAGCATCAGTAGGACGAGGGTACCGGCTCTGCGCTCACCTACCCGCTTGCTCAGCGTGGTAAGTATGGGCGAACCGTCCAAGAAAATAAATATGTATGCCGCATTTTGCTAGCGTTTCCTTGGAGAGGCCTATGTGCAGATGTAGTTACAGACTGCTAAATATTGAAAATCGAACATTATCTGTACTGATTTTTCGAAGAGTGAAGATGGGCGTGATAAATGATCTACATACCCTTTTGATAAGTACATAATTCTAACTGGTGGTAGACTTAGGAGTCTTTTTGTTTGTCCTTTTTTGACAAGTTTTTGTAAAGTTTCCATACACAAATTTACTCTTTGTATCGAAGTAGTAGTATTGTTTTTTGTAATTTATAACGATTGTGATTATTGTGATCCCGCGTCGGAAACATATAATATCAAGAGATGCAATAACAAAGAGGGATAATGAGCACAGGGGGTTCTGTGGAATTGACACTAGCAACACGTGATGCCGCATGCGTGATTGCATCTTGAACATTTGCCACAATAAATGAAACGGTCCGAATTTTATTGGTTTAGGTTTGAACAAATGTTGACTGATTTTAATGTATCAATATATGTAATGTACCTTTTATAAGATTGAAATTCCTTTTTTTTTAATAATCTTTTTATTATTATTATTACGATAATGAACGTATTATTACGATTTTTTTTGTTTACGTCCCTATAAGAAAAGGAAGATATATTTCACCGCAGCGTTTGGTTAGTATGGTTTATTGAGTTACCATACATTAAGTGGATAACATCTATTTTTTTTTTGTATTTTAATTCATAAATAGTAAATATTTTAAAGCCATTGGCAAATTTTTCGAACATCAACTTCACATTTAAATATTTCTTTAGTCAAAGCAATATTTGATTGTTTTGGATCAATTATATATAGCAAGTCTGTAAATTTATTACGTCACTGATTAAATAATAAATTATGTTTATTATAAATATTCTTTTTCCCTAAATTAAAAAAGATAATAAATTAAGATTATTTTTTGACATAAAACAACTATTAGAGTTTGATAATTAAAAACTATTAATGAAGATGTAAAAATATATTTCTTCTTAATGAATACTTAAAAAAAAATTCAACGAGACTAATTGTATGATAAACATTAACAGTCTGGTAACACTTTAAGCCGTGCGGTGTCTTATTTGGAATTGTTATTAAGCGACAACGACTACCAACACTGACGCTACATTATTACATTGCCGTTAGATTAATACCGAACAAAGTTTCGTAAAAGCATTCCTTAGTAAAGTTACTTAGTAGAGTCGACTGCGCGCCTAATGAGGTGACACCTATACTAATTTGAATTTCTGATTGTACATAAATACTATAAACACTTGAACATAGTTTAAGCCATTTTAATAAATTACGAGCTATTTCCGAACTGATAATTCCATAATTTTTGATAATTTTATGAGTTTATGTAAAGTTGAAACAGCTAACGAATCGCAATCATTATGTTAAAGGTATAAAGTATGTGATATATCTTTAACTTGAAATTTGATCGGTTCATGAACATGCTATTTATCTTTTGTATATATGCCGTGTAGTATTCATATATCTGTGCCGTAGTGCAGTGGCAATAGGAAACTGCTCAGGAAATTAAATAAAGTTAAAAAGAAAATTGTGGAACAAAGAGAAGGGTGTGATATTTTAAAAACTTATAGTAAAAAATAATTCTCCACCTAGGGACAATAATCTCGTAATATTTTACGTGGTTGCCCCTTAATCAACTCGATTAAGGAAATATCCTTGATTTTATCGTATGGCGTCTGATACTCGTCGATGACCGATTAGCCATCACAAAGAACGGCAGACGCTAACCTATGACTATTTTAATTATGTTAGAAGCTGTTGCCTGAAGTAGGCATTATTAAGCCTGTAATATAGGTTACCAGGTTCTCAACCCTCGGAATGTTATGACAATGTCTTAAATTAAGCTTAAATTACATTTAACTATTTTTTTATATATTTTGTCTAATAAATTTCAATAAAATATTTAATAATGTATTACATACAACGTACATTATACTTACTCTTATATACATACATTCATAAACAAATAGACACATACACACACACTAACACCCACTATCCGAATACATTCACACAATAAATACATTTATCATTTCCATTTTTATGGGAAAGGCGGCAAACGAGCAATCGGTTCACCAAATGGTAAGTGATTACCGTCATCCATGTACATCTGTAACACCAAAGGTGTTGCAGGTCCGTTGCCGGCCTTCAAGGGTATTTGGGAGATGGGAGGGAGGATGAGGATGGGTATGGGGATGAGGAAGGCGAGTGGGCCTCCGGTTACCTCACTCACCGAACGAAACGCAGAAGCAACAAGATGCCTCTACTTCACGCCGGTATTCTGCGAGGTCGTGGTATTAACCTGGTCGAGCGGGCCCATTCGAGCAGCAGCTAAAGCCGCCGCTTGGTTCTACCACGTTAAAAAATATTTAAGCATTTTTAACTTGTGTTTGATTTTGTGTGTCCGTGTGCGTGCGCCTGCGTGCGCCCGTGTGCATGTAGAAGTATTGTAATGTAGTTACCGTGAGGGAAGCGATTCTGTTTTTTCATAATTTAATGTGACTAATCAATCTTGAACTATTTTTACAATCGTATTATTTTTTTGTATACATAGATAAATTTTTATTTTTATAGTAGTATATTAGATTTTTATATATTTTGTCTAATAAATTTCAATAAAATATTTAATAATGTATTACATACAACGTACATTATACTTACTCTTATATACATACATTCATAAACAAATAGACACATACACACACACTAACACCCACTATCCGAATACATTCACACAATAAATACATTTATCATTTCCATTTTTATGGGAAAGGCGGCAAACGAGCAATCGGTTCACCAAATGGTAAGTGATTACCGTCATCCATGTACATCTGTAACACCAAAGGTGTTGCAGGTCCGTTGCCGGCCTTCAAGGGTATTTGGGAGATGGGAGGGAGGATGAGGATGGGTATGGGGATGAGGAAGGCGAGTGGGCCTCCGGTTACCTCACTCACCGAACGAAACGCAGAAGCAACAAGATGCCTCTACTTCACGCCGGTATTCTGCGAGGTCGTGGTATTAACCTGGTCGAGCGGGCCCATTCGAGCAGCAGCTAAAGCCGCCGCTTGGTTCTACCACGTTAAAAAATATTTAAGCATTTTTAACTTGTGTTTGATTTTGTGTGTCCGTGTGCGTGCGCCTGCGTGCGCCCGTGTGCATGTAGAAGTATTGTAATGTAGTTACCGTGAGGGAAGCGATTCTGTTTTTTCATAATTTAATGTGACTAATCAATCTTGAACTATTTTTACAATCGTATTATTTTTTTGTATACATAGATAAATTTTTATTTTTTTTATTATATTGGAATTCGCTCATACAGTAGTTCATTAATAGTTCACTTAGTGAGAGGCTGATGAGGAAGAAAACACAAATATGTAGCATATTCATTACGTTATGAAAATGTTAATAAGAAATGTTATGGCCACTGAATGACGGTAGAATATCCATTCTAATTCGACTGGTGATGTATTATCACCAGAGCGATGTACTATCGCCGATTTTAGAAATACCTTCTAGCTTTTGTAGTTATAGTTTTGATTAAGAACAGGAGCCAATTGGAATCCTTGTTGGTATTGAGCAGTCACGGATTACAAGATAGCTTATTGTATCTATTTGTTAATAGAATTAAACATTATATTAGCCCAGGGAGACCGACTATTTTATATTTCTAGCCGTGGGCCCTGGAAATAAAACGCGCATACACATGCATCTTTATTCACAATTCTCTTCTTTTTCTCTAAATAACACAGAACTGATTTAAGAGACTTGGTCCTTCACTGCAGGCCGTATCAGGAAGCTCAAAGTTGAGCGCGCTAGAGAAAGGGCTATGCTCGGCGTTTCGCTGCGCGATAGAGTCTGCAACGATGATATCCGCAGCAGAACTAGGGCAACCGACATATCCGTAAGGATCAGCAAGTTAAAGTGGCAATGGGCCGCCTACATAGCTCGCAGTACCGACAATCGTTGGGGAAAAAAAGTTCTCGATTTGCAGCCACGTACAGGCAAACGCAGTGTGGGACAATACCCCATAAGATGGAGTGACGACCTGCTCAGTGTTGCGGGAAGTCGATGGGTGCAGGTGGTTCAGGACCGAGTTTTGTGGCAATCTTTGGGGGAGGCCTATGTTCAGCAGTGGACTTCTAATTGGCTGAAATGATGATGATGATGATGATTCCATAAATTTATGCTTAATCGGATGAACGATGAACGAACGAGGAAACAAATATTTTTATTTTTATAGTAGTATATTAGATTTTTTATATATTTACCTATTTAATTTTTTTGTTGTAACGCAGAAGTTTGCATGTACTCGAATTTTATATTATAACAACTTGACGCTAGGTTATTCATAACAGTACTCGTAAATTTGTATAATTTTTATTAGCTTTGGAAATACGATTGGTCCCATAGTGACCTTACCCGTTTTATTTTTATGATTATCAATTATTTTTATTATGCGGGTAAGTTAAAGCCGTGGTAGCCTATTGGTCAGGGCGCTGACTTTTGTTACAAAGAGCACGAGTGACCTGGGTTCGATTTCCGGCGCCGGCACCACTAAAATTGTTAATAGCAATTTTAAATGTGGATATGTGAAGCCCGCTAACCTGCACTAGAGCAGCGTGGCGGGCCCTTTTCGGCTCCCAAACCCTCTCAGATATTTGAGAGGAGGCCTTAGCCCAAGCAGTGGTCTCTTACAGGTCACTACTTTACATACTTTACCCTTAAGAAAGATTAAGGCCCTTAAGAATATTTGGGGGATGGGAACGATAGGCAAGGGCATTCTTTCAATACTTGAGTTTTTTGATGCCCTGAAATCTGCTACTTACTCCAGTGCCGTTTGACGGATCTTATATGCCCCGAATGTTTTTTTAATTATCAGACATGTATACATGCATCTATTATAATACATATAAGAAGATAATGCATGGAAACAACAACAAGATAATGCAGGCAACTCTTCACAATAATTGAATCTAAAAGGTATTTAAGAATAAATGTGGGGAATGACTATATAAGATTGGATTTGCAATTGCTCCGTTTGCGTTCAGGAAGCGGATGGTTCAATCAAAAGTTGTATCTAAGTTAAGAAGAGTTGGAGGATCTTACGGAAACTTGTAGCCTTCTGATAAGTAACGCAACGGTTTCCAAAACTTTGCCTACAGAAACGAGTTAGCTAAGTTCTAAGGAAATGATGCGGTCAAAGATCTGAAACAACAAATTTAGTTAAATATTTATTTGGTTTTGGTTAGATTAACTAGTTTAAATTTTAATTTGGTCCATCGACGATGGAAAATGGTGAATATAATTAATGAAAAAGCACAGAGATTAAAGAGATAGACAGCAAGAGATAGCCAGAGACTCTGGTCTCGCCTCGGGACATAGTCGTTTCTACGAGTATGATTTCCATCAATTTGGCTTTATACGAGTTTATTATTTACAACTAATGCGAGTGTTGAGCTGTTTAGGTGATTAAGTACACATAATTTTTCAGTAAGAGAATAGACAAAGTTATCCGTGACAAGACATCTTTCGGGTCGACGATTTCAAATGGGTGCTCCCTAGGGCTCGATTCTCGTCGGTAACTTATATTTTCTATTTCTCACTTATATTACTTACTTTGTTTGGAAGGGAATGGTATGATCACGCTTTATTATCATAAACTGATACTGACGACAAACACGTGACGACCTGCACAATGCCGTGTAAAACATAAAAAAAAATATGTTAAATCACCAATACTACTAAATCATCCAAGATATAACTCTTATAAAAATAAAAAAAATATTATTTAATTGCTTGTGAAATCGGTGCAAAAACCCTCTAGAAACGCAGTAAATCATGGTGAAAAATTGTATCTGCATTTAAATGGAACATATCAAATCTGGTATTGTATATAATTACTTCACTGAAAATGCAGCTCTGTACTGACAGAAATTATTCATGATCTCAATTATACATTTCATTGCCTTCCTTCGTGATTCGCTCGCAGACTCATATGTCTTTCTTGCGACAATATTATTTATCCCGCGACAATGACAGCGAGTAACAACTGCTTACATGGCGTTGGATGGCGGGAGCGAGCGAGTAAATCAACTATTTGCGTTGCGCCTACGCAAGCGAAACACGACCGTTGTATAGGTTACTTCATTTTTGTACGCATGGATGTAGATCATTCTTATATATAGAAACATTCATAAAATCTTTAAATAAAATTAAAATGTATTTCAGAAATTTGATAACAGCTTCCGCGTTTAATTCTCACTAACAGTTAAATACTCATTACCGTAATGTTATAAATATTATAACAGAAAGAAATAAAATACTCAAAGCATACTTACATACATGGAGACATATATCATAATAAATCAAATCATAATTTAGTCGAATTCCAACCTAACCTGCCCGTGTTGCAAACTACAAGCTCTGGCGAGAGAAAAAGCTCTTTTTTTTCAGTGTACCGAAAGTGTTCAGAAATTGTTCAAAAGTAGTTCTTCTTTGGACAAATCTTAGTTTTAGAACCGGAAGAAGGTTTTTGATGTCTTAAAACAATGAGCTTAAAACAATCTTAAATTGACTTTGATTTTTAAAAGGCTTTAGAGTTAGCTAGAGGTAGTAACCAACAAACTAAAAAATATGAATATAAAAACAAAAAATAACTGTACAATTTATAATACAAAATAAACGAAATCAGAGCATCCTGTAAGTGTAATGTTCGCGGAATGCGCATGCGCCGCCGACTGAGCTCTCGTTAGCGACAAGGCGCCAGCGCAAGACAAATGTGTCTTCCTAATTTACACTCGCGAACCTTAAGTATAAAGCGATCATTAATAAATATCAGCGAAAACAGCAACAATAAATTGTCAAATTGATGCAACAATACGTAATATTTGTATAGCTTTAACATTGATTATAGACATTGGATTTAATTTTTGTTGAAAAAACAAGCTAACAGTAGACTGTTAATATAAGAACCCGATGGTAAGTGGGTACTGCAGCCCATAGACACCTGCAAATAACTTAAATCAAAGAAGGTTACAGAAACGTCACCCCTGAGAACTAAGATGAAATGATTCATAGACCGTAATTATACTGGCTCTCTATACCCTTCAGATCGGAACACAAGAGTTGTTACACTATTTTTTAGCGGCAGAAATGGGTATGAGGGAGGTACTTAGCCAGACGACTCTTAGACAGAGAAGGAGCCCACCACCTAAGAAACGTTAGGGTTTGCTCGGCCTATGTAGGTAAGCTATCACGTGCTGTGGGTGAAATAAGAGTAGATCATGAAAAACGTTAACAACATCTCGTATGCTTACACTGCAGGCGGAATAACTTACTCTCATGCGCGGTTATTTAATAACAAAAATAACCGAGTTACTCAAATCTGGTGTACTGAAATAACAGTGTTGCTCTGAGGCCCCGGTAAGCCTTGCTCCCGATTTCTTTACCCTATCTTCGGTCAGTTTTGCTTACGGATGATTAATGATTAACGACCGATATTTGACGGTAACCCTATCAAAATTCTGTCATATATCTGTTTTTAGTGAGCGAACCCGGGTGTAGGTTGAATACCGAAATCGGATCAGACATGGATCGGAGACCAAATACAATCCTCCGTGTTCTCGTCACCTTTTCAATGCTGCAGGGGTGCTACATTCAATGAGACGCGAGAAATTAAGCTTCGGACCAAATGGAAATCCGTAATCTAATTCGTGTAATTAAAATGAACAACTTTGTTTCGCATTAAATTTTATCTTAATAACGATATCAAAGAAACACTGTCACATTTTTTGTTTTTTTTTGCGTGAATAGGCCACGGGACAAACTTAACAACATACTAAGATGGTTTCTAATCTATCCCACATTTCTTTCTCAAAGTTCAAAAATAATGTCGTGGAAAAAAAAACCTGCACCAGCCCTGTTTCCAACGTGTCCACAATTCGCACAGCTGAATACTTTAATTGCGCGCCGTTTAAATGAATTCCGATTTTAATGAAAGATGTTCATTTATCAAAATGAACTCGAATTGCAGATGTGCAGGAGCTTTTGCGTGAATGAACTTAAAATGTTTTATGTCACTGTAAATTAAGCAAAGTTTATTATAAGCTACCGCAAAATGTTTTTTGCTATTTGTGTTATTTCAGGACCACCAATGCAGAGAAAATTTATCATTACATACGTATTATTCATAAACTTAAAATATTCTTCTTCTTCTTCAACAACAACCTCTAAATAGACAGAAGCATATCTCTATAGGAGGTATTTCTGTAATCGCCAGGCCCCTGGGGGTTGCCATGCGATTTGGCGATCGTAGTACCAAATGTCTCGTACTTTAGGCGCTTCTGCTGTCATCGGTCGGGGTAATTCTCCTTTTCCACCGGCTATAGAGCTAACCAAAATAATCATTTTTAATCATAATCGTTTCCTGACTGGCCTTGATGTTGGACTTGCCATTAACACATGAAACACCACACTGATAATGAACAGATCAGCTGTCATTGTAAATATTCCGAAGAAGCTGTAAAAACTAAAACAGCTAAGGCAGAATATATAATGCATATACTATAAAAGTAGCAAAAAGTAAAGTAACAGCCTGTAAGTACCCACTGATGGGCAAAGACCTCCTTTTCAAATATCTGAGAGGAGTTTGGAACCGGAAAGAGCCCGCCACGCTGCTCCAGTGCGGATTGGCTGGCTTCATATCCTCGAAATAATATTGTTTATTATTTCTCAGGCATGCAGGTTTACTCATGGTATTTTCCTTCACCGCAGAGCACGGGGTATATACAGCACTTAAAATTGCTATTAACAATTTCAGTGGAACCGCCACTGGAGATCGAACCCAGGTCACTCGCGCTCCTTGAAACTTAAACACCCTGACCACTAGGCTACCACAGCTTTTCTGAATATCGTTCCCCTATTGGTCAGGTTGGATAATACTGCATGTCTAAATAGTAAACGTCTTGGGTATACACTCTTGGGTAAATATGGACACAATATGGACTAATCCCAAAAGCATACGGCTTCCAGGGCAGTAGCGTCTAAGGCGCGACACGACTGGCATACTGTGATTGCTGACTAATCTTCTTATTGAAAGATGCCTTCAGCAGTGGACTATCAATAATTAACTGTTGAAGAAGAATTTTATCTATGATTATGTTCAGATTCGAACGGGTACACTTTCTGATGACAAGCATGAAATCACAAATATTTCTACTTGAATATTAGTCTAAACATAAATATGTCATTAATAGAGAGATTTCATTAAATAAAACAGAAAGAGTAATATTGCAAGTTAACGCGATCGGCGTTTAAAAAAGAAATAAGTTAAATTTTGAAAAAATAAGAACCGGTAAAGATTTAAAGCTCAGTTATTATTGAACTGCAGACGGGCAAATGTGTTCCGATTTTTGAGCTTCGGATTACACATTCCCAGGGTGCGTATTTAACCATAAGCAGAAGCGGTAGCGGGAAATGTGATGTGAAAAATACTAGTGCATTTTAAATTAGCGTAAGCATACCTGACTGTTAAATGAATGAAGACATAAATGAAGAGCCGTGGTAGCCCGCCAGCACTACTAAATTTGTTAATAGCAGTTTTTAGTGCTGTATTTACCACGTGCTTGGGGGTAAAGGATTATCATCATCGTGAGGAAACCTGCATGTCTGAGAAATAATAAAAATGTTATTTTGAGGATATGTGAAACCCGCCAACCAGCATTGGAGGAGCGGCCCCTCCCGGCTCCTAAAATTATTGACCCATGGTTCGAATCCTTCGAGGTTCCTAAGATATTGAACGAACGGGTTGTAATGTTCCTGTGCCTTTTTATGTGTACATAAACAGATTAAAAATAAGTAAGCGCTGGTAAATAATACCTATAAAAACATGCTGCCATTTAGTTTTAAGTTATTTTAAGTAAACTCGTGGTGGAGTTCTTCTCCGCTTCTGTAGGTACCACCTCATTAGTACGCGCTCAGTCTTAATCCTCAATGGTAACAACGCATCTGTCATCTTCTCCGATTGAGATTGTTCAGATGTTTTCATGGCCTGCAGTAGCTATTTACCATCAGGTGGTCTGTTAGCTCGTTTTTACCCCATTCCATTAAAAAAATAAAAGTGGTAAATTTTATAAAAAAATACTTTTAAACACGATTTCAAATAAATTCTAAAAAATTGTATATAATATGACGACTTAAATGTATAAATATGTGGTCTATTATAAATGTTATAGAGTAGTTTAATTTCGTGTTTCTATTACGTTTTATTTGCTGCATATTCCAATTCAAAAGATTCACACAATTTGAAGCACTAAACCAATATAGCTTAATACCAATTTATCGACCCATAAATTACGTTTTATGTTTTGCTATAAATCAATGTAAATTTTAATGATTCATTAGCCCACAAAACGGGCAGCCTAAAACATTATTTACAAACGATATTTGAGTCAGCGTATCCCATTGGAACCTCGACCGCATACTCGTTCATCATACGCGATCACGTGCGGTTAGATCGACCGATAAGCGTAAATAGAGGTCGTGTAGTACATATCCAATAGAATACGATCCCGACATAAATTTTGTATCTGTTTATCGAGCATCGGAATCGCGTAACTCGAGTCCGCTCCCAGTTTGATCGATGAAGGGTGTCCCGGAGCCGGTTTCAATTAGGTTTTAAAAAATTGGGTAAGGGAAAGGGTGAGAATGCCATCGCCTGATATAAATCACATTTGACGGCTGAGAAAGGACATATTTTTTTGTACGTTATTCTATCGCTATTCGACAAAATTTAATAAACATATAACGAGATGATAAATGTAATAATAATGTCCGGCAAATAGTCGTGTAAACTATCAGTGACACAACGTACTATATGCAAATGTGTTTTGACTTAAGAACTAAAAGTATTTTCGAAATTCGATTGTGAAGTGAATAGTTAGTTGTATTGGATTGGAATGAAAAACGAGCTAACAGTCCACCTGATAATTGGTTAATTATTACGGTAATTGGCTACTGCAGCCAATGGAGACAAGCAACTTCAGTCGAAGAAGGTTAGAAACGCGTTGTCACCTCTGGGGTCTAAGATGGAATGCCTCACATGATTCTGACTCTTTATACGTTTTAAACCGGAACACAACAGTAGTTGTACTGTTATTTGTCGGCAGAAATGGGTAACAGGGTGGTACCTACCGAAACTCCTAGGTAGAGAAGGAGTCTACAACCTAGTTAATTTAATCTAGCAAAAGGTAGAGAAGTGGAATAATATTTCTTTTATGTTGCGCGTCATTCGTCACCATTTGCCATTGTTATATGCTAGTGAAATGAACTTCATACCACAACCAAGGCTAGCTACCGATTGATGTTTTAGTAATATGGTAACCTATGTGACGACCGCGTGGCTCAGTGATTAGAGTACCTAAATGTGGAGCATCTGTATCTGGTATCTCGGTATCTGGTTTCGAAACACAGCCGAAGCCAATAATTGTGTAAGAATACAACTAATTTGTTTTTCGGTCTGGTTGTGCGGTAATGCGTCCCGTGTCACTGCATCTGTCTCTTCTTACGATTTCATCGTTAAAGTGTTATATCGGATATATGAAGATAAAGACTGGTGATAGTGCACTTACGGCACTATAATATCTCCTGCGCAGTTGGTATCGGAAGTTGTCGCAGTAGTCGAAATCGGCCAGAAAGGACATCATAGCTTTAAAACGCTAATACTAAAACATTTCTATACATGTAAACTAATTTCACAAGGGCGTAATAAAATTCAAGAATCTTTTGCCGTGTAGGACGCTAAGGCATTGTATGCACATTGACGAGCAACAAGACAATGATGATAAACAAACATACATCCGCTTCGTCATGCCGACTAGATGTATCATTTTTACTTTCTTTATCTCATGCACTGTAGTATTTTCAGTAGGTGAAACTTAATAATAATTATTATAAAAATTTTCCATCTCTTCGTCCCAGCCATCCTTCCGTTATCCTATCCGTTACTTCAAATAATATTAATAGTATTATTTGTATCCCCTTCTCTCTTCTAAGCCTTGACGTGCTGAAATAATTGAAATACTAATGTACTACGAGAAGGGATAATTGATAAATTACTGAACTGAACATCATTAATTCGGCTATTTACAATAACTATGTAATAGCCATGAAATTCAAAAAAAGTATATATCGATGTTGCTTTGCTGGACAATTCCTTACATGCCATTTTTGGAGTCCGGAAGTGTCCGCCAAGTGCTGCTCCAATATAACAGACGTGAGATGGGCAGCACCATCACTCGTGCGAGGTCGACGGCATCGCCCTCACAACGTACGTTGCCCTCCAGCGTGGTGAGTATGGGTCCATGTTCCCAGAAATTCATGCCAGCTTTTGCAGCCGTTTTCTTGGAGAGGACTGTGTTTAGCAGTGAGTTGAATTAGTCATGATAATATATTAATAGTATAGCAGCAGTTTGTACATTTATGTCCCACGGCTGGACAAAGGTTACCTCTCAATTTTTGTAGGTATATTTAGAGCCGGGAAGGGTCCGCCATGCTGCTCTAGCACGGTTTGGCGGACTTCACGTGTCTTTGAAATTGATACGTTTTATTAATTTTTTCTCAGACATGCTGGATGTTTTCATTGTTTGTAAATAATATGGTAAACAAAACCAGGTTATGTTATGTTACTATTTTACATTCTTACACAAAACTAAAACAGAATATATCAAATGTACGAGGTAACCATAGAACCTATTTCGAGTATATAGGTTGCACGGTATCTGTTTTATACGACAATAAAATCTTTAACATGAAAGCTCCACCCGATTCTATAACCGAAAGGCTTGACCGGTCGTAAACCAAGTAGGCACTATCCTAATAAAACTCAGGACATGATCAGTCGTAAAGTTTATCAATATTAATATGCCTCAACTATACGATTCGCGCCAGACCACGTTGTACGCGATATCACCACGTCATTGCCCCGCTGTCACACTCGTTAATACTTCAGCGGCCTAATTGACGATAATATCCACTGAAGATGGCAGTTACGTGGCAATTTGTCTGATTACGGGCAGTGGACGCGCCTCGGTAATCGCTTCGAAAGTGAAATTGCTTCGGAAGCAACGATATCTATGATAGATGCTATGTGAAATAGTATGTAAAAGTATAACGTATTCTTGTATTTACGCGAATACTACACATTTGAAATGTAACTATTATTTACGGATTTTATGGAGTTTAATTAGATTTTTTAAGTTTCGGATGCTTTACAGCCCACAAGTATAATGTATTATTAGAATATAATTAGAAATTAGTTATGGACGCATTAATTACAACTAGTATCGCTTGTGGTCATAATTCTACCATTCTTACTTGAACGCTCTGAGGAAAGAGTGGAAAAGAGCAAAGAGGAAGTTACTCCATACCGCGTTATGAATGGAAAAATCATGTATGAATGTTCTCTTTATTTTACCTACCTTAGAGGCACATGATTCTCTTTGTTCACATACATGGTACAATACCTTTCGAATGATATAACTTTTATTCATCTCCTTTTATAATAAATACTATTAACCTCTTGTACCATTATTTCGATGTTCACTTATTAAAATAATGCTGATAAAACTGGTAATTTAGACAATATGATAACTGCTTTAATTGTAAATTTAACCAATAATTGTCCCATAATAAATGTTCAACAATAAGTTCTGCGTGCTACGAGAAAATATACATTTTGGAATAAAGAACAACGTGTACTAGAAAGTAATGACTTGCGTGGGCGGTTGTACATCGCGTCACACAACCATCAACCGTCAAGGGACGGACGGAGACGGATGTAGCTCATGAATAATGCAAAGAATACGCGTTACTCGTAGGATAATCGCATTCAATATTGTTTGTTAGTCAAATAAGTCATTGTATACGTTAACATTCAATATCGAAGCTCGAACATTCGAATGCGTTAAGATATTGGTATAGAAATTGTTTCTCATAAGTTCCTGTAATTGTTTAATCTCACTTGTGTCTGCCCGTGACGTTGCACGCATGATCAGAAATTTTATCACGAGAGGACTCGTTATTAAGATAAAGGAATTCTGTTCATAGTTTAATCTATATATCTGCCAAATTTCGTTCCTATCCGTTCAGTCCTTTAAGCGTTATTCAATGAAAAAAACATACAAACATTTATATTCGTTTTAAGGACTTCTTAACCACTTCTGGAAGCAAAAGAAAAATAAAAAAAAATCTAATATTTATTATTAATCACAGAAAAATGTTATAATCTGTAAGATTTTGTTGACTGTTTTAAAAAAAAGACGGTGATGTTGGCATTTTGAGATGCATAGTTGCAGTGCACTGCGGCTATCAGGTTAATTTTCTACCCGGAACATGTACACAAAAATCTAAATATAATAATCAAAACTATTTGTATAAACTACAAATAATTGTTTTAAGTCTAATGTCAGGAGAATGTGATGTTCATGACGATTTTATCGACCTAGTTACGGACATGTCATGTTCGCAATGTATAATAAATATTATTGTTCCGCGCAAATAATTTGATGTCATGGTGGCCGATTTCGACCACAATGTCAACTGCGCAGAATATTCTAGCACTACATGTATACCCACAAGAGGTAGCAATCACTCTTTCTTACCTTCCCGTATTTGATATAACCCTTGTGCTACGAGACCGGAGGAAGGGTTTAATGAGCAAAGGAGACGGACAAAACCCAATATAATAATTAAGTTGTTGCACATTATCCAGTATCCAGGTCGTAAGTCCCAGTGGCCACAAAGGAGCCACGCGGTTATCAGGTGTCTACTCATGGTCGTTAAAACGCTATATTTGGAAGAAGATTGAAATGATTCGACTGCAATATTGTGACGCTTACGTCCTAAGTCATCTGCTCTAAGGAGTGAACCCCAGCTATATCTACCAATGATTTACAATAGAGTGATAAAAAAGGTAACATCTCCACATTATTTAACGTGAGATGATGCAAGGAATACATAATCGAAAGTCATTTGTCTGTTTAGTTATTCATTGTCCATCGTAGGTGGCGAATGTGTCGGTGGGGCAATTTGCGAGCCGCTGTTTAAATACAAATCAGAGATACTGGTATGTATGAAGAAACGTTTTTTCCAACGTTATCTGTTTTATCATCCACTAGCCGTCCAAATGTCGCAATGGTTGATCAAACTGTTAGGGAACTATTTTCGTTTATCATTTTCTTTACAGGGTAACGGGTGTAAGGGGGAAAATAATAAGCATTTGTCATAAAGTCATCCCCTTTACAGCTTTGTCCGAGAAATGCAATTTAATAATAACAAAATGGAGACAATAAGCATATTCAATTTAAATGTACACACAGACCATGACCAAAATTCTTCTTTATACCGCCTTGTGCAGGAACATGGCATTCACTGATTAAATTTTCTACAGAACAGTACCTTCAGAGATTCTATTGCGCTCGCTGGAACACTTTGAAACTACAAAGCTTGTTTGCTGTGCCGGCTGTCACAATGGTAATGTGGCGTATTGCTTCCGGACTAGTTCCGGGGATGGGTTGAAATGAGACTGCTTTATCAGATAATAGTTGTAATGTCGCATACTCGTTTTATATTATATAGCTACGAAGTCCGCTTCGCAGATAATGAAAGTAAATAGTAATGTAAGCTGTAACGCAGCCAAAAATTATTCAGTTTAATCACTTGTTATAAAAAAAAATTATAGATGTATGGATGTATAAATAAAATTTAGTTTTCTTTGACATATGGATGTAATTTTTACCTCGCGTTCTTATAAACAAACAAATTTTCTATTTTATTACAAAATCAAAAAATTTATAGCTTCATTTTTAAACTTTAGGGTGTCAATTGGTAGGCTGTCAGATGGGACCATAGAGGTTAGGTCCTTAGGTCATAGGTTGATTACGGCGCAGTCGGTCTCCGGTACTCTACACACCATCAAATATATAACGAAGTTGCTGCAACGTTATGCTGGGTGGTTCTTCTCTGTTGGAGTGAATTAACCTACATTATATACACACACACGCACATGCACACACACGCACACACAAACAAGCCCGCGCGCGCACACACACACACACACACATTTAAAATAAATCTTATTACGTAGCACCCTTTAAAAGAAAATTCCTTGGTCGAAAGCACCATTTGAGCTGACATTGGACCGACAAGGTGTTTACATACTATATTAGCGTCTTCAAATGACCTTCGCGGCTAAGCAGAGTGGCTATAAAGTAAGTACTAACTATTAAGTACCCACATACGAACTTAATTTGTATCCAAAGAAAACTAGTAATTTATACGGCCACGCTTACCCCAATCGTACGTACTCTTAATTATATTTTACTTTTATTCAATATCAGTATTTATAGCTCATGGTTTTAGAGTTGAAATTAGCGTATATTGAATCATAGTTGGTTTAATTTCAGAACTATTCTAGCCCGCTGTCCCCTTACGGTCTGCTGAACATTGGGTCTGGGTGCTTAATTACGTGATAGCATTGGTCCATTTTAGTAGCACTCTGTCCTCAAGTGTTTTTGTTCGTAATGCACATACACATACATTTGAATATCTATTCGTACAGTGAATGTACTGCTGGGAATGTGATAGACTAACATTGTTTGTGTTTAGTCTATGGCATTGTTAAAATAGTAAGGAAATGGTAACATGTTGATCTAATGTTACAAGAGCTATTTCACAAACGACCGTCTGTGGGTTAACAACGATAAGGGTATCAGATATATGCTTTGACTAATTCACCCTTAATGGTATTTCGGAATTTGTAACTTTGTTTTGAATTTATTTGCTGAATTAGTAACTGAAATTTTTGGCGAACATTATCGAGAGTCGTCGTTTTAGTATACCATATGCAAATTAATTAAAATAATTTCATAGTACGTGAGTGATTTGGATTCGAATCCCAACACCACTAAAATTGTTAATTTATATTTTCAGTGCTGAATTTTCAAGCATGTGCTCGGCCGTACATGAGAACATCGTATGGAACGTATTTATGTATCAGGAATAATAAAAAATTACATCGAAAACATGTCCGTCAATCTACACTGGAGCAACATGGCTGACTATTTACGATTCCAAAATACTCTCGAATTTAGAGAACATCTGAAGGCCTATTTTACCTTTATGTGAAAAACACAGTGTTAATTTTTGGAATTTTAAATCTATGAAGTAAAGAAATAAGATTATTTAAATGTTTCAAAATTCTACATTGTATTTTGTAATAAAAAAATTAATAGAAAACAAAAGCCGTCTGAGACCGTTTTGAATTAGCCTACAAAGTGGATTTGAAAATGGGAACTAGAACAATCACGGAGGATTGTAAGCGGATTCCACTCGCGTCATATATATTCGACCGCCTGACCAGGGCTCTGACTCCAATGTTGCCATCTTAGTACCCTCTCTTCGTCTACGTCGGTAGAGATTCGGGACGACAGGGAGGCCATTTTAAGATGGTGAAACTATGGGTAAAGGGATCGCGTGAATGACATTTGCGTAAGCCCTCGCCTACCCTTGAGATTAGCCGCGGAGCTAAGCGATGATTCCGACCATCTGGAAACTAAAGCAGCAAATGGTAGGGAAAGGCAATGTATTACAGTTGTCTTTGCTTTTATTTATTTTTCTCATTTACATTAAATTGTGTAGCGTGTACCATCCTAGGCCTCATCTTCGCTTTCCATCGGGCAAGATTGAGGTCAAACGCAGGCCTATTTTTTCATAAAAAAAAAAAAAATTACTCGTAATATATTGTACTGTTTAAAACTAGCGGCATTCCTTTGTGGTAGGTTCCTTCTCTGCTTAGGAGTCGTCAGGGTAAGTTTGAAGGGTATAGCGATCCAGTATTACTACAGGCTGTGAGGCATTCGATCTTAATCCTCCGGATAGACGACGCATCGGGGTAAGTCCTTCGATTGAATTTGTATGTTGGTGCCACTGAGCCTTAATTGCCACTTATCATCAGGTGGACTGTTACTCTGTTAGTTACCGTGTCTTGTTGCATTACTTATGGATATAACTGATACTTCGTCAAAGAATCCATTCAGTAGGTTTTTTATGAAATTTGATAAGAAGAGTAAATAGATCATCTGACGCTAAGTGTCATGCCTGCCCGTACTAGTTGCAGTGGTTTCCAGAAGTTGATTTGCAACGTCATATGTACCCCTGCAGTGATCTCGTCACCCAGAGAAAATACTATAGCTACAGTGCCACCAAACCTAAACACAGTAATAGTTTATGCATCAATTATCATTTATACTTCTAACTACAAAATAGATCATCTGACACGAATCCCGCCTTAGCGTGGTAGAGCCAAGCGGCGGCTTTTGCTGCTGCTCGAATGGGCCGGCTCGACCGGGTTGGTACAACGGCCTCGCAGTATGCCGGCGTGAAGTAGAGGTATATTTTGCTTCTGCGTTTCGTTCGGTGAGTGAGGTAACCGGAGGCCCACTCCTTCTCCCCAACCTCCTTCTCTTCCTCTTTCCCATCTGCCAAATATCCTTATAGGCCGGCAACGCACCTCCAGTACCTATGGTGTTACAGATGTATGTGGGTGACGGTAATCACTTACCATCCGGTGAACCGCTTGCTCGTTTGCCGCCTTGCCAATAAAAAAAAACATCTGCGAACCTGACGTAATTTAATTTAGCACGTTATTGTCGGTACCGACGAGTAAAGCATGTTTTATAATTTACTTTTTCCTATCATATTTTTAATAAAGTGTCCCCGAAGTTAGTTTGCCCGGAAATAAATTTGCTTCTGCAGTCTGTAATCATCATCATTACTGTCTATAGCAAGCCAAATCCTAACTCTAGCTGGCTCTAAAGCATGGCCCAGAGCCAGCTAAACCTTACACAGTGTTTGCCTATGCAAGGTTGCAACTTGTAGGGTTCTGGGAATTATATAACCATGTTACATCTTTAGTTTAAATCTGTTTAGATATCCTTGTTTCGGATTCTATCACGCAGAGAGCTCTCGTTACGTCATCATTGACTTTTGTGCTTTTATGTTTGTGTGCTTAAATAGCCAGCAAGCGATATAAGTAGCTCTTGATTAAGAATTTTATTGCCAAACGATTTTCGCTACATTTGGCAGATTTCAGATTCAGAATTTACTTCTGTGTTAATTATTAAAAATCTTTCAACTTATAGTAAAAGTAAAAGTTATGCTAGCGTTGAACCATTTTACCAGCTATATTAGTTTTATAGCTTACACTTATTTAATTTACAATGATGTCACTTCTAAAAATCTGACAACCTTACGAGGGCGTTAGCGCGATTGAACCCAAAAAAGTTTAAATTTCTTATAGTATAACAACTGTAGTTAGTTGCAGTAGAAAAAGTGGGACGGATAAAAATTCAAGTTAAATGTTCTGTTACATTAATGAATTGCTATTTTTGCTTATTATTTATTGTTTTTCACTAGTTGATAATTAAAGTTGAGGTATTTACTGAAACGAAAACATGTCGTGATTCTTTATTTGAAAAGAAATCTTGTTAATCATTTAATATTTAGTTGGTTTTTTTAAAAACAGTTCAAACTATTTCTATAAAATTAAAATTGTATCATATTTCATGTTATGCGTTAATATTATATACATCCCAGTTTATTATTACGAGTAAGTCCACTTATTACCTCGCTTAATTACAACAACGGATTATTCCATACGTGATATTATAATTATTTATCATGTAAATTAAATTATTATTATACAAAATTGCCATTCGATATATTATTAACCTTTTTTGTATTGTATATATAACATAGCAAACAAGTTTTTAGAGTGCAGTGGCGTTACCACTAAAACCCCAAATTCGCCTCGATACTGATACCTATAACAGTCTGTGAGATTTGGGTTAGACAAAAACGAAAGCATTTTACATCATCAGTCGGATCACCAAAGCTATGTTTGACAGCAAGCAGGTTGTAAGTTTGGTTTGTATTTGGAGAAATAGATGGTACATTACTCCTCACACCCTTCCTCTGATTAAAGAAATATGTTTTTACTTTCTATATTTAAGGTATTAAAATTATATACATAAATGTAAATATTTATAATATATATATATTTACCTTCTACAAAAAGCCGTGGTCTCTCAGTAAAATTTTTATTATGAAAGTTAATAATATTACGGAATCAAACCGTACTAAAGCATTTCTTGTTTCTACATTTCTGGATTTAATAAAGGAAGCACATAACACATTCATTGATCCCGTTACGTCCCTTGAGCCGTGACGGAGAGAAATGGTGCGAGGATTAAAAGAATTTCCTTACGATCAATTTCCTTCGGATTAATTGCGCCTAAATTGCTTTAGTGATTGATTGGGATATAAAAAGAACTGACTATCACTGTTTTAATTATTTTTATTGGTTATTGTTGCCCACCCAAGTCTGTTTTAGTTTGAAATTAAAGGTAGACGGAATTTTCGAGTGTTTCGACAACTATGTTTTTAAATAATGCGTAGACCTAATTTCCGAAATGGAATATGTCTTGATGTGTTAAAACAACAAATTTTCTATCCAGGGATATTGTTTAGTTTGAATTTCATACTACCTTCTTTCTACCTATGGCTAGTAAGTTATGTAAGGAATATAGCAATTTTTATATGTATAATCTTATGGAATATCTGTTTCTGCCTGGGCGTGGTTAGACAAAAAAGCAGTCTGAACATAGAAAAACCAAATTGAAACCGATTTATTGTAACAAAAAAAAGTTCTAGTGGCCCTATATCTAATAATGTCACCCCATTATTGGATATCAGAGGTCTAGAAATTTATTTAGGTTAGTGATCCTCACGGCTATGTCGGTTTCTTTAGTTCTGCTATGGATATCGTCGTTTCTATCACTCAGAGAAACACCGAGCAACTTTGAGCTTCCTCATACGACCTTTAGTGAAAGAACACGTCTTAGTTTCGCAAGTCATCGCTGGCAACACGCACTGGACGTGCGCTTTGGTCTTTAGGTTATTAGGTAAAATGAATGAGAAGATATGACGTATTTTTTTTCTCTGGGTCGAACTTGGCCTTGTGGGACAATTTGTCCAAGGTATCGGTACTCGTCGGCAACTTCGAGCGTAGAGTCGAGAACGTCCCAACAGCAACTGGTATTGGGCTGACATAGACGTAAGACTTTGATCTTCTTGATCTTGATCTTCGTCTTTTCCGTGTTTATCTTAAGACCAACCTGTTGGGAGACATTATTGAAGTCATTGAGCATAGTGTGCTAAGCTATTCCAGTGATCCTACTATAGGACTATTTCATTGGCTAATCTATTGATGTGGTTACCGTATCCTTTCCAGTTCAGCAGTTTGAAAACATCTTCCAATGCAGCGGCGAAGAGTTTCAGGGGGTTATCACATAACCCTTTCTACAAATAGATGTGTTTCGTACTTTTTTTGGACACGGATAAACATTGCAGCCTTATTTCCTCAAAAAAATCAAGACATTGATATATCGGAAGTCTACCTGGCACCGCTGAAGTGGCTGTAGCACCACCAAGATTTTGACTGCATCGAGAAATCTCCCATTAATAAATTGAAGTGAGTCCTAGAATAATACTTGACTCTTGAAATATCCTCCTTGTCTCCACTTTATTATATAAGTGTGTCAGGATTGGTGTGTGTGCCAGTATGACCTTCAGTGAATATGGTTTGGTTATTCTAAGTAATAGTAACAGTTTACATAGCAAATTTATTTGCCGAAGGGAGTGACAGGGTCGGCAAGGGACGTCTCAGACAAAGGTTAGTCGACCAAATTGATTTAATGAAGATAGGCCAAATTTAGAGTATCCATAACCGACGAGCATGTATGCTTGGATGTATGGATGTAAAAGAGGCGAGAGAAGTGTATCGCGATCATGTCCTGGATGACAGGCGTGAGAGTTTATGTGACGATATATTATGTTGTTCTGAGTATAAGGTACGTAATTATTTTTATGAAATGATTTGGAAAAAAGGTCAGTTTCCTTAATCTAATGATTTCGGTATTTAGCTAAGCTACTCAGTTAACTCTTAAACTCAGTTAACCAAGCTTGATCCCGTAACCCGCTTATTTCCTCCCTGGGATAAGAATTTGACAGATGGCGAGCCTCGACCCCGTATTTAACTCCCGGAGAATGCCAATACAACTACTCTCACTATTCAGAGGAGGATTTACAGACGTTTTTAGCATGTTCTGTGGTGGGTGAAAATTGAAATATACATGTATTTAAATACACAAGAAGCAATATTATAATATAAAGCTCCAATGGCATGGTCATCTTCAGCTAAACAAAATAGCTTCTACATCAGTCGCATTTTCTCCCCTGCAAAATACTTAAATTATATATAGAATAATAGATGTAATATAACATAATTTTGAAAATCGAAGTGCGCGGCAGAAAACTTCGAGTAAAACGCACTGTGGTGGAATGCCAAACATCTAGCTGGTATTCATGTAATTTGGAATTCGGTCGAGATGTACGATGGTGAAACTCAGCGGCTGGGATCAATCCGAACAGTTCCTCAGAACATTCCCCGTGGTAAATTTATAATTCTTCTTTATCTTCTTTAGCAGCCAGTAATCGGACAGATTCTCCTAAAGATGTTAATTGAGATACAATATTACAGTTTATTTTAGTTTATTCAACCACGGCTACAACTTCTGCATACTATCGGCAGTTTTCAATGGCGCAAAATAGGTATCTTATAATTTCGTAAATTTACGCGCAAACCCAGAGGCTCTCACTCGTCTACCTTTCAGTTTCCTGAAGAACGGTCAGATGCACAGTCAGAAATAGATATTTTTTACTAAGGTACATTCAGAAAATTCAAATAGTACATCATACAATATAATAAGATCAGAGCTTATAATACATATTGATTATTTAATAACTTTGTGTATTGGTAAATAGTTATGAACAATGTTTGTACAATAATAACACAATTGTAACTAACATCTAATAATAATATTCTTTAATAATTGAGTAGATAAGAAGTTGAATGTGTTTAGAGCTCCACAGAGAGACTTGAAATGACTCAAAGTTTGTTCCGGTATCATCTGTGCCTTGACACGGGTATAAGTTAATTTCCGTCACCGGCTACAGCTCCCGGAGTTGCTAATGGAGTTTATCCCGATTCTCGGTTGTAAATACGGAACTTGAACGTTGGAGAATTAATCTCTTAACTTCGAGTGCGAGCTGCAAATTTTTACTACTCGATTTGAACTGTAACTCAATCCCATTGGTCCATTTAAATTTTTTATTATTTTATCATCGCCATAATAATATATGGAAAGCTCCTGTAGCTAATTTGCCAACTGAGTGGTTCGCGTCCTATTCTGAGATTCAGAGAGACTTTATTAACTTTGCTCAAAAAGTTATAGTAAATAAAATCAAGCGTCGCTATGCGGAATACCATTTTTTTAAACTGTTGGATAAAATTACTTTCCACAATTCTGGATGAAAATAATGATAAAATGGAATATTAGAAGTCCGAAGGGAAAAAGAGCACCACCTTCTTCACCACAACCACTCGGCGGTTGTACGCCGCTGAGTCTAATCCCTTGATAATGCCTCGTTGCAAGGCGTGGTGATACATATTACCTAGTGTGGAGTAGTACTTGTGTGGGTGATGGTCTGGTACTGCGATCGTCAATCCGCTCGTCGAGCGTGGTGATTATGGGTATACTACTTAACGGAGAACCCTATGCCTGCTATTTACATTTTTAATTTAAATATTCTCACATTAGTTGACCTTTTCCTTGATATATATAACGTACAGGAAAGCAAAGTAATGATTGTTTGCAAAAAATATGCTTCGCATCTGTCGACATGTCAGAGCAAGAGCAGACATATAAGTACTAATAAGAGACACAAGGAACCTATTACTGCAAAAACCCGGAACGCTCCCACGATATTGAATCCGACATGCCGCAACAAAATAAACACTCAAAATAAATTATCCGTTTCCAATAAAACAACATCCTTGCTACGCTCCGTAGAACACTAAGTACGCGCTTGAACAAGTGTCGACACAAATTTGAATTCTATTTTATCGTATCTAAGATTGTGTATCGAATGTGTATCGCTTAGGTTATGGCACGCGACGGGTATCGATGGGGTGTTGGGAGATTTTTCGATACCCATCCTCCGCGCCTAATCGAGCGCGGGTAAACATCGCGTTTTTCGCCTCTCATGAAAAATATCGATAGGACATACGCAGCCGTTTCGCTTTGTTATATCCAGACAGCGGAAGAGAATTGGGGTTTCCCACGGATAAATATGTTTTAGCGAACTGATATCATTAATCTTGCATTGAGTACCCACTGGCAAAATATGGCGCTTAATGGAGAGTTTTTGTCGCGAATGAACCGCTGATGTGTACAGATAAACGGAAGCGAAAGCAGGAGAGATTACAGAACAATGTATGTACCATTCATTGTCTCTCCGCTAATCAATCATATTTCTTATAGCGAACTCCCGAAGAGAAATCCAAGAAGAAACGTAATTAATATACTTGATTAAATGACGCTTATCGCACGGCTGCTCCAGTTATAAGCGTCTTCCATATTTATGAGTTGAAAACAGGGAGATTGTAGATGCTGCTACTGGCAAATACCAAATAGATATGAAACATATTATTTGACAGCGAAACCCGTATTTCATAGCATGTAACTTACTAACTTTACAAACGTTATAAATATTCTGAATAATGCAAATTTTATTTTATTACCAATAGTTTTAAAGTTTATTTTTCTGTTTCTAAGAATACCGTAATAATCACGGTTACAGTATGTAGATGATTAAAAATGGTCAAAAGCGATCCATCACGCGACAGTCGCCCGCGATACACACCGCTTCTTATTTGACTAACGTCTTTTAAACAACAATTCCGGAGGTGGTACATTTTAGATTTACATTTTGAAATAAGCGTATTAAATAAAAATACGATACATGTAAAAGAAATGCTCATACTACGTTGCATTTGTTTGAATAAATATTTTGTTAGTTGGTTTTGTATAACCCTTAACGTGTCATATTAATATAATTTATATTGATGTAACACGCCATTTACAATATTTTAAGTTTCGTAAAGTCGAAGAAAAAATGCACTCTTACGAAATCACTCAGTTGTTTGTCCGTTCCGTCATTTCAGCCGATTTTCACAGTAATGATGGGACGTAGAAAGATAAAATTTTGAAATTTTAACTAACCCTTACTACTTAAATATTAAAAACTACTAGGTATTAAATGTATAGCATGTTTTTAAAAGCTATTGGATATGTGGATTACATACTACTTTCACAATGATAATGATTAATAAGACATTTTAGAAATACTAGAAAAAAAATAATGTAAGTAATACGAAACTGGTTTTGCCCTTGCCTTTCTTCGAAATAATAAAAATTATTTAATAGACTAATATATAAGACTACGGGGTGTAAAGGTGAACATATCATTATTTTCTCCAAAGTAAATATCGTTTTCACCAGTACGCGGTGCAACCTGCAGACTAAAGGACAAGCCTCAACGTCTACTGATAGCGGAAGATCCACCCGAGTACCCATACCCATATCCAACAAACTAGTATGAGGAGCAACATTCGGTATACTCACCGGCATTACGCCCACCAGCCCAGCCTGGTAAGTATGGGTATATCCTCTACTCATTACATGCCAGATTCTGTTGGCGCTTTCAGATTTATACAGGATTATCCATAACAGCTGCGTTAGGCTTGCAGATTCGAGATCAGAGTGTCACATCACACTATAGACTTGTTTAAAATTAATAAAATAAATCTCAAAGTAATAGCTACTCTTTATAATTCGCTGTCTGTATCACACAGGGTATGTTTCAATTCGGAAGATTGATTGAGCCGGTATCCGCGCGACACAAATTGCTACTCATTTTAATATTAGACACGGGCAACTACCTACGTGTTTTTCCCATATAACTCATTTTTCTCCGTGTAAATATAAACCACTTTTACGTTAGGTTCCAACACTTTTATTTAGACTTTTAGAAATTTATGTTGAGATTTAAAAATATTTGCTTGTACTTTTTATATTCATAGCTCTATAAGCTACTGGTTTCAGAATTTTCTATTCAAATAAAAATTGAGTATAAGTAGATACTCATTATTAAACTAACGGCTTATATTCCCGATAGGATAGGTAGCTACATAGGTTTTTATCCCGTATGTTTTTGCCAGTCCTCTTTGTTTGTGAAAGAAAAGCATAAAATTCAGTTGATAACGGTTTAATTAAATAAATTATCATTCACCACCATACTTAATATAAAATGACACACAAATACACATGTAACTCTCAGTTCTCACAAAAACTTGAGAGACAATTACCAACCAACTTCATGCTGCCGCTTTCAGGTGTCGGTGTGCGCGTTAATTCACTCTCATAATTTTTCACAACAGCGCCAAAAAAAGTATAACGTCAAAAATATTATTTCGAGGATATGTGAAGCCCGCCAACCCGCACTGGAACAGTGTGGCGGGCTCTTCCCGGCTCCAAAGCCTTCTCAGATATTTGGGAAGGACACCTTTCAACAGCAGTGGGCACTTACAGGCTGTTACTTTACTTTACTCCTTATGGAAGAGACTATTTACAGACTGTTAAAGAAGAAAAAATAAATAGAATGCTATCACTTCTTAATTTTATATTCCCTTTTAAAGAAAAAACATATTAATATTTTGTAGATGAGAATACTTGCTTTCGGACTGCTATGAGGCAAGGAGCCGTCAATAACATTATATCAATTTGTTTTTTTAACATCAAAGTTAATGGTGTCCGGTCAAACATTACAACGCCTAGAAAGTGATGGATGGAGTAGATAATACGCCGAATATAATCATAATACCATGTTTATTTACGTTTATATGCTCACACCGGTGTGACGCAGGGATTGTGTGTACACAGCCGTAATTGATAGTTCACCCAACTACAGTAAAATAAATCAACTTTTGCTGATCAATCTACAGCGAAAACTAAGTCTTAACGAAGAATATGCAATATGCCAGATGTGAAACGTATCGGACAGTTTGTCACATCTATGTTGTTATTTTATTTATATCATACTTTTTTATTTCAAGTTAAATAACAAAAGTATTTGCTTAAATCTAGATGAAGACCTTTATCTTTCTTACTCATAAAGGTTAGTATTCTGCAGAAGTATAAGTACCAGCATATCATACCTGCACTTGACATAATTGTATGCGAGAAGTAAAAAATATAATTATTTTTATATATCATCTGTAGTTCCAGTCTCATTTTGAATATATCATAATTATTTTTCTGTTTCATAGTTTTATGAATACACTATTTTAAGTAGTAGTGGAGTAGTACTGAAGTGGGTGTTTTTCAATAAGAAAGTACATAAGTTTAATTTATATAAATTACCATATGGTATTGAATATGTTGTACCATTAATTAGTATTAGAAAACAACGTCATTTCCGTCAATTAAAAGTAATATAGTCCCTGATTACCAAATCTGCAGGAGCAAAAGATATGCAATGTGAAAGAACTTACAATAAAACTCCTTTTTGTGTTTTTCGATCGATTTGTTAATTTAAGACTCAAACCAACTCTGATGTAGCTAACAGGTCGATTAACACTTTGTTTTTAAATCAGACTAATATAAATCCCCGATTGATCATTAGTAATGGTCGGTTTCTCCAAACGTTCCACTAACCTCTCTGCTGCCTAACGATCGAAGCTCTGGCGACCGACTCCTGATCCGAACATGCGGAAACCAAACCCCACAGACTAGTAATGGGGTCGCCTTGCCAAAGCCTGCTCAAAGAGGTGAGTGGGCAAATATTATTCTGGACACATAATTCATGAAAAGTCCCATGTTCTGCAGTGGACTTATATAGGCTAATAAAGTAAAGAAATTACAAATAGATTACGTATTTTCCAGTATCCCGATTTTTCATATTCATATTGCAACGTTCTTTTGAATATTTATCTTAATTATGTTTTTATTTAACTTTTTAAAACTAAAACAGAAATAGGTAGTCATGCTTACTAAACACTTCATTCACATTTCTGCTATGTTTTTTCTGCGGAGCAAGGGTTGACAGATGCATTGACTACAATAAGAAGAGTTAGTTATTTGTCGAGTGTCGACGTGGCCAGTCTAAACATGTCTATCTGTCCGCCATCGTATTTGTTTGCTTTTGAGTTCTTTTGTTTGCACAGTTGCCGTCTCCAGAATACATTCGGCAACTAAACGCCATTTACGCGGTTGCTTTAATGGAAAAAATACTTCTAATTCAAACAAATTTCTGAGAATCATCTTCATTAAAATTTTTTTAATTATAGGTATACGTACGAGGTAAGTAATAGATACATACTCAGGTTTAAAAACTCAAAATCAGTCTGGATTTCTAAATTGATGAGCACGGCGTTTAATATGTAACAGTATTCAGTGTGTGTAAATTTGTTATTTTTCACAAAAGAAAACAAAATGGGTCAAATGGGTTTTTTATAATGGTAAACATATTGACGTGTTGCTAGTCATAGGGTGCAGTGTGACACCTTTCCCGCCTGTTTGTGAGACATGCTTTTTGTTTCATTCGTGCGCAGATAAAAAAAAGAAACAGAGAAATTATTCTAGAATATAATTTAAATAAATATTTTCTAATTCTAGAATTTAATGATTTGTTCATATATTTTATTTGGATTTAATATGCTTTATGCTAATATAGTATATCCAGCAGTTAACGGCGTGCACAGCCCTTGGACCTTGTGTAGGCAGTAGGTATGATAAGCTAAGCATTTGTATCATAAGAAACGTCGTTAAGAAATTTAGCTGGAGTCGGCACTAGGGTCTTTTTGTGTGTGGTCTATTCACTGGGTCATAAAGATGTAATTTGTTAGGTTTGTGCTGTAGAGTCAGTATTTCATTGTCATGATAACACAGCAGAACGTGGAAATGTTTGACAAAAGATCTCACGTTCAATATCTTTAGCAGATAATACAATAAAAGATATTAAATCGTTCGATTACATACTTTCATCAACTAAAAGATAGTAGTAGTCAGAAGCGGTCCGCCCTCACATCCAGTGCGGGTTGGCAAACTTCAAACGTCTTTGTGTTATGCCTCACTTGTGTCATAATACATCTTCACAATATTTTCCTTCACCGCCGAGCAGGTGGTAAATTCAGCAACACGTTTCTTGTATGGACTTCTCTTAATTTTTAATTCTTATTTTTTTTTATTTTTTCCACCCACATGTTGTGATTGAATTGTATTTCAACCAACTAGCTATTACGGTTTAAAATATATACAAAAGAAAAAGAAGAAATGAGACAGACGGATGGAGGCATGGAATTAGTAATAGGGTTTTAAGCCTGTCACCTATTCTTTAAATATCTCCTAAATTATTAAACATTCTTGCCTGTAACACACTCACCTATGTCATTTTGCACAATAAAGCACGGGAATAAATAATACCAACTAATAAAGTATGCCTCGTCATTCCGCGGATGTCCCACGTGGTGACTTGAACGTTTGAAAGCCGTGATGTCGCTTGAAATTTGAAAGGTGGGGAGCCCTCATTTATGTCGATCATTATTTAACATGTCACTTTCGTCCCCATTTTGAATGTAGATATTTTATAATAATAACTCAAAATAACGAAAGACTAACTTCGTTGAGTTCAAAGTAAAAGCTACAGATTTTGCCGCAATATTTTAATAAATATATCACTTGAAAGTTAGATGACAGGAGTGAATTAATGAAATAGACGGCTTCTATTTAGCAGTTTTTAGAACATAACGTTCTTAAAGAGATTAATGTGATATTTACAAACACAAAAGGGAGGCTAAGGTTCACTACACCCCGGTTACACACTAGGAAAGTAATCCATTTAACTATTGAGACAGATTTTTAAAAATAAGTAGTTTTTAATTTCGACAAACACACGAAACATTATACAAAAGCGAGTCGCTTGGTTCTGTGACCTGACCTGATCCTTTTTTCTTCCAAATATGAGGCTATTGCAGTGTATTTGTTTGGTACTTCGTTACGTTTCTATCTCGCTACTGGGCAATACTTTCTAGTAAGTGATTCTTTTGATTTACCCAAGTAATAAAAATAAAAAAGAAAAACCCTGGCGTCTGTCAATGCCACGTGAGCGGTGCGCCTCCCATGCAATGTTTCTTTTTTTTTTATTTATGCCGATGTTTATTTAATTTAGCCATGTGTCATTTTTATTTATGTAGCCGTGCGCCTCGTCTGCCCATTGTTTGGTTTTGCAACATGAAGGAACTGACACGCGCCAACTTAAACAAGCTTTTGTCTCCATTAAATTTAGGGTCACGTTCTATCCACAATTAAAAAAAAGAGAATAATAATTTGTAGAAAGTGCCGTGGTAGCTCAGGGGCAGCGCGTTATGTTTGTACTTTATTTCATGGTACATGTGTTCTTGGTTCAATCCCCGATGCCAGTGCTACTGAAATTGTTAATTGCAATTTTATTTACCACGTGCTTGATGACGAATCACGTGGTTAGGAAACCTGAATGTTCTCTAATTTAATAACGGATGAGACGGGTCTATCGAAGACTGTTTTTTTTTATATTTTAGTTTTACGTGGAGCAAAGGTGCTCGAACCTACCAGTGCTACTGGGGACGGCGACTAGTTATGTCGGGATCAGCATTGAAGATGCCGTACCGACTAAAATCCCCACAGTAGACACGCTGTTGGCGCGGTGGCCTTTATAGCTTCGGCGCTAGAGACCCGCGAGCAGAAGGCCCGCAAGTTAGGTTCGAAGAGTGTAATTTGGGCGTATGTTTTTTATAGATAATTCTTGCGAACAAGACAAGAGTAAGCCCGTGTCTAGTAGTTACGAATTTTTTTTTTGGGTTTAGATCTTTTGTATCTTAGTATTCGTTGATCAGCGGAACAGTAAGCAGTATTAGTTTTATATCCATCCAAGCTTCCGTCCGCGGCGTCAACCGCGTGGAAAATCATCGCACGGCATTCCTGGAAAAAGATCAATGAAAAAGCTTCAAGGCTTATCCATACTAAATTTCATTAAAATTGGTTCAGCTGTTTGTGCGTCATCGAATGACAAACATCCAAACAAGCAAACTTTCACATTATATTTTTAGTAGGTATGGATGAGGCATATATCTGCCGTGAGATAATACAAATAAGCACTAAGCGCAACATTAAAGAGTCTAAAATAGTTTCGAAAAAAAAAGTTAAGTAATTATCTAACTCTTTTTTTTTAAATTATAGATTGGGATTGAGGTTCAAGGGTATTAGATTCCGCAAGAACGATTTACTAAGCAAAAAGGACCTCGTCAGCTAACCAAGCGGGTCAATGATTTTCAAGAACAGACTGATATTTAATACAATTTGAAGATGCACAAGTAGTTGTACCAAGGCATATAAGCAGGGACGTATTCCGGCGTAAGTTGTACTGGTATTTAACCGCATTATTAATTGCATTACGATACGGTAAGTTATAAAAATCGATTGTACCTTTATTCAACTAATTTCTCATTTCTGTACCCAATTATAAGTGCGGGTTGAGGAAGGGGTAAATGGGAAAATGAGGGAAGCGATTGCAGACTTGCTTGCTTTGTAAGACAACTATCTGTCAAGGTAATAGTTCGTTACCGAAATGTGATTACAATACTGTAAATATAGTGATATCATGAAATAACGGTATGACGTCATACCGCAATTTAAAAGTACCACGGCTGCTGTAAAACAATCGAAACGTCGGGAATAAAATTAAACGCGATAAAATCCATAAATAATTGTTTAATTTCAAATGTAGTTTAGTTTCAAAATGTCAAAGATTAGTTTCAAAAGTGTTCGCGTAAATAAAAAAATCATTATAACGAAACTTGTCAAAACTGTTTATCAATTATTTTCATTTGGTTGTTTTGGAAATGGTACCCTACAGGCATAATTCAGAAACACAGAGCTGTATGTATTATATTGGCACTAAAAATATAATTAGAAAACCGAAAAAAAATATTACATAAATATAAAAATTACTTAAATGCTGTATTTAAGTATTTCGATAACCGAGCCATTAGATAATATGCCTCCGAATATGGAGTCTCGAGTTCGATCCTCTACGTGGAGAGCTCGTATCAATGACTTTTTGAAAACTTATGTAAAACGTCGACAGGCTAACATTATCCCAATAAACTCTGGTGATAATTGGCTTGAAACCTCTAAAACTTACTGCAGCACTAAAATGTAGACCTTTGGCACCCGAAATGCATATACGGCCGAGAGAGTTTGTTTGTGTCTAAAGCTCTAATTTGACAACGGTAAACCACTTCAAACGCAAAAGATTACAGACACGTTTTCACCTAAGACGAAATTCCCTCACAGCCTGTTATTATACTGGCTCTCTATAACTTTTAAACCGGAACACAACAGAGGTTACATTGCAGAAATTGCTTAAAGTGTGATATCTGTCCAGACGACTCAGAGGCAGAGGAGGAATCTACCACCTAGATCATAAAACGACTCAGAAACTACTTCGAAACTACCCTGTTATACTAATTATAAAACAGAGTAGTTTCATTCATGGTTATGCTTAGAGAACACTTGGGATGTAGTACAGTTGTGGATGGGATAGTCAATAAAGGTCTAGGACTTACGGTAGGAATCGTATGCGGGTCTCATGACGCATCAGGGAGCTGTCATCGATCCGTTTGTGATAACTGTATCGATGTTGCGAATTCCTTGCATGCGCAACGTATTATTATGTAATTTCTGGTCGGTTGTCAGCGGTGCAACTTTGCCAACAAAATTGCAGGTTCAAGCGACGGTATAATTTTGTCGAAAAACAACAAAGAAACTTGTTGGGCAAACATCATGTTTTGGTAATTGAAGGCAGAACTGCGCTGCGAAGGTAATCAGTGACAAGGGGCCGGGCACTAATTATTGTAATGCATACACGTCGACGCAAAAACAAATATGAACAGTAAACCTTCGCCAATTTACTTCGGGATTATTTGTACTTTGTAATGTTTGTACGTGCTTATACTTATAAAGTTTACAATAAGTTTTATTAAAACTCAATAATAATCGAATAATTATTTTATTTCAAAATATCGATACAGTTTCTTTTAACCTACATTTTTTTTAATTTCCCCAAAAATTCACAATAACATCCTAAACTTATTCAATGTTTGCTTGAAAATACGATACCACTGAGAACTTACTGAATTTTCTTGTTTAAAAAGACAGTGTAATATCGATATCTATTTCAGTGTTTTCATCAAACTGCTCCTTAAAAAAGTTACGCTCTTTTACGACAAAGCGGAATAGTACAATTAGGTGCCAACCGAGTGACTCTGAAGTTAGCAAGCAAAGGCTGTGGATTTTTCGTCCTAATCTCAGACTGTGCACCAATTATTATGCAACATATTATATAATTTTCCTAAATAACTAGGCACCTGTAACATACCCAGATGAAACAGTTTATAGTAGGAATCTACAAAAATAGCAGGGGCCGGGATAAGTAATCACCTCTTCTTTTTCAGGAGCCTAAGAATTGCGTAGTCTTTTGAAACATAATGGAGTTATTAAATAGACCCGCAGGACTAAAATCCATTAAATTACGTAGCGTAATTTAAATATTTTTAAAGAGTATACTTTTTTCTTACAGCGCCATGAACAATATTTCCTTGTCCTTATTAGGGTATCTTGCGCCCTTTTTTAAGAATGATTAAAATTTACGGTTATTGTTTAGTTCACGGAAGAACAGCGGTTTACCGCGAGGAATGGCTTGATTTAACAATTGCGGTGAAATGGGCTGTTCTGCTAGCGAGTTTTACGTCACTGGAATATATATTTCATTAATTACGTAATAACTCTTGTTCAGTTAATTTAATAAATATGTAATTGTATCGGAAGCTTATATGTATCAATTATATGTGCACACTTTTGAAATGCTCGTAGTTTGATAAGTGAAATTTAAATCATTTTATGTTATTTATGTGCATATATAAAATGATGCTCTTATCGTTGTATAGATATATAATAGATATATAATGGACTCGGCAAAATGGCTGTCTGCATATTATGTCGAAAAATTCGACATCGCAGAGGGAAATGTGTGTAACGTGTAACCGCTTCACCTGGCCTATCTGAGGGCGTCAAGTGACACGCCGTAAAGGAACGCTTACGCGCGTGATTAAATATATACTAGTGAACCGAAGAACTGCTGGATACTGAGCGCGCACGCAAATTATTGAATATTCCTCGCATCATCCCTGAGGAGCCGCAACGCAACTATTAGAGTGAACGCTTTTCGTTTGACAAGTGAAGCAATCTGGTAGGTCTTTTTACGCATTTCCGCTGGTCATTCGTCCAACCCTTATATAAATTTGACCAGCCTCTCATATGCGAAACCCTACAACCACTAATGATGCAACTCGTCGACTCCCGGACTTTTTCAGATGGGGGCTCTACGGACCGCCTCAGCTACGTCGTTCGGCCCTATGACGACGAGGTCCAAGGGTGTACCAATACACTGACTCTCCACAGATTTAGTACTAGGACCCTATGCTATGGTTTACGGGTTCTCACCACAGGTTGCGTCAGACGCTGACAGAGCCTCTTCGAGTCACTCTGGAAGGAACGATCCTAGTTGAAATGCGTTGACCTCTCGGTATATTGCCAAATCCGCTTTCCCAAAGTCGCGATCCTTTGCTGCAGGTCGTCTTCACCAGATTTACATTATATCCAGCTAAGACAAACTGACATCTGTCCCTGCAAACGCCATCCTGACGGTGCGCACAATCCTCAGCCTATTATTAACCGACCTGAATCTTATCAGCCTGCCGACGAGGACCCCTGTCTTTGCAATATGTTCCTCAATCCTCCGTCACCACATTGAGATATCATTGTTTTGGTTAATAGCCCGTCTAGTAGTGAGAAATTTGGTGCTAACAATACAGCATATTGGCCATGCTGCGTCACAATTAATTAAGTCCGTATCGCAAAGGTCCCGGCTGGTTTCCAAATACATATGTTTCGAATGCGCTGACTAAGAGGCTTCGCCCTAAAGCACTGCTACGTTTTGCGATAAATCGAAGGCTTTCTCATAATCTACACATGTCATACATATAGGTAAGTTGTACCTCTCGAAATTCTCGTACAATCTGCCGAAGAGAATGTATGTGGACTTTTCCGAAGCCGTCTTGTTTGGTTGAAAGTCGTCAAGCCTGCTTGTCATCACGAGACTCTCGGACTCGGCTTAGTTGCGATATTGGTCTATAGTTCTTCCGTAGGCCGTTCCCGCTGTGCTTGAAGATCCGAAGGAACGATATTGTTGTTGTGTGTTGCAGTTGTCCACGAGATGGACGGAGCGTCGACTTCATCAGATCGAGCTTAGTATTACAATTCAGTGTACCTCTTACCATTCGGCGATTTGGCCACAGCCGGTTTTCACCCTAGTGATCACAGAGACATCAGTAAACAGCTGTCGTTTGGTCGTCATGATTTAGTTTATCTAATTTTTTGTGGTGTCATCCGGGCTCCGTCAGACTCTTTCTTTTCAGTTTCGCCGTTTCTGGAAAAAGAAGTTTATCATATAGTGTCCCTTCCTTACCATTAATGTCTTTAAAATAAGCCATTCACATAGTACTTTATTCGCTTGTCTCAGATGTCTCCTACTTGAATCCTGTAGATTAATATTGGAATTAGTTCGTAACAGTTACGTTGCATAAACTACCAACAGCTAATTCTCAAGACGATGTAACAATTTTCATCTACGTGTTTAAAATATGAATCGTTTGAATTTTATACCTTAACACGGTAACTAAGTACCATAGTTTGTGCTGAAGACTGCGAGTTATTAATGTAAATTTACTCAAAGTGCATTTGACGCAGGTGGCAGCACTTCCTCCGCATCATCCCTGAGGCCGCAACGCAACTATTAGAGTGAACGCTTTTCGTTTGACAAGTGAAGCAATCTGGTAGGTCTTTTACGCATTTCCGCTGGTCATTCGTCCAACCCTTATATAAATTTGACCAGCCTCTCATATGCGAAACCCTACAACCACTAATGATGCAACTCGTCGACTCCCGGACTTTTTCAGATGGGGCTCTACGGACCGCCTCAGCTACGTCGTTCGGCCCTATGACGACGAGGTCCAAGGGTGTACCAATACACTGACTCTCCACAGATTTAGTACTAGGACCCTATGCTATGGTTTACGGGTTCTCACCACAGGTTGCGTCAGACGGTGACAGAGCCTCTTCGAGTCACTCTGGAAGGAACGATCCTAGTTGAAATGCGTTGACCTCTCGGTATATTGCCAAATCCGCTTTCCCAAAGTCGCGATCCTTTGCTGCAGGTCGTCTTCACCAGATTTACATTATATCCAGCTAAGACAAACTGACATCTGTCCCTGCAAACGCCATCCTGACGGTGCGCACAATCCTCAGCCTATTATTAACCGACCTGAATCTTATCAGCCTGCCGACGAGGACCCCTGTCTTTGCAATATGTTCCTCAATCCTCCGTCACCACATTGAGATATCATTGTTTTGGTTAATAGCCCGTCTAGTAGTGAGAAATTTGGTGCTAACAATACAGCATATTGGCCATGCTGCGTCACAATTAATTAAGTCCGTATCGCAAAGGTCCCGGCTGGTTTCCAAATACATATGTTTCGAATGCGCTGACTAAGAGGCTTCGCCCTAAAGCACTGCTACGTTTTGCGATAAATCGAAGGCTTTCTCATAATCTACACATGTCATACATATAGGTAAGTTGTACCTCTCGAAATTCTCGTACAATCTGCCGAAGAGAATGTATGTGGACTTTTCCGAAGCCGTCTTGTTTGGTTGAAAGTCGTCAAGCCTGCTTGTCATCACGAGACTCTCGGACTCGGCTTAGTTGCGATATTGGTCTATAGTTCTTCCGTAGGCCGTTCCCGCTGTGCTTGAAGATCCGAAGGAACGATATTGTTGTTGTGTGTTGCAGTTGTCCACGAGATGGACGGAGCGTCGACTTCATCAGATCGAGCTTAGTATTACAATTCAGTGTACCTCTTACCATTCGGCGATTTGGCCACAGCCGGTTTTCACCCTAGTGATCACAGAGACATCAGTAAACAGCTGTCGTTTGGTCGTCATGATTTAGTTTATCTAATTTTTTGTGGTGTCATCCGGGCTCCGTCAGACTCTTTCTTTTCAGTTTCGCCGTTTCTGGAAAAAGAAGTTTATCATATAGTGTCCCTTCCTTACCATTAATGTCTTTAAAATAAGCCATTCACATAGTACTTTATTCGCTTGTCTCAGATGTCTCCTACTTGAATCCTGTAGATTAATATTGGAATTAGTTCGTAACAGTTACGTTGCATAAACTACCAACAGCTAATTCTCAAGACGATGTAACAATTTTCATCTACGTGTTTAAAATATGAATCGTTTGAATTTTATACCTTAACACGAGTAACTAAGTACCATAGTTTGTGCTGAAGACTGCGAGTTATTAATGTAAATTTACTCAAAGTGCATTTGACGCAGGTGGCAGCACTTCCTCCGCATCATCCCCTGTAAGAGAAAGTTTCCATTTAATTATTCATACATTCAGAAAGTCGCAATCATCTGTGGCCATGGACATCTTTACGGTGTGCATATCACCTTGTGCTTCTGTTACTTGAAGAAATGTGAAGAAATCTTATACATTATGTATCTGTTTCGAAACTATATCGGCGCAGATGCCGTCTGGTTGAGGATTAAAGCAAAGTAAGTTTTGAGAAAACACCGAGACTTAACATTCACATGTCACACAGAACTGGGTACAGATAGTTATTGTAATAAAAATCTAATTTGGAGGAAGGTTTAATTGCGGTGTCAGAATTACATAATCAGATTCAAAAACCAATAATTTATATATAAGAATTGGTTTTGAATCTAATCCAGTAGCCATGGCTCAATAGTGAGGTCCTGCTCACAGCAGTCGAAGTCAGGTTAAGAAAAACTAACTGGCAAATGCAAGTCGTTTGTCAGAATATACAAGCAGTTAATAAACGTTAATTTAGAATATTTGGACGCCACTCAGCCGTCATCTTCAATGTCGAAACTTACAAGTTGAGAAGACTTGACTGTAGTGTAACAAGCTATATAGTGTTCGTTCGGAAATATTTAAAATTTGTAATACTAAAATTAAAAAATAAATTACATAAGCAAAATTAGTTTTAGAATAAATTGGGTGGGTATGTGAAATGTCTGTGCATTTGTTAGATGTTGTGCAATGTTTAGAAAGATTTAACTTAGCGTCTTTGCGTGCGTGGGTTTTATAAAATATGACTTAGTCTAGAAGTAATTAATACAAATTTTATATTATTAGTTAGATTACAAATGTCGATGAAGGCATTCATAGCAATTTTTCAAGCGCTCAGTTTGTTATTCGTCAGAATGTGTAATTTTTTTTTTATTTGTAATAGCAAAACTGCCTTACAACGTGTAGCCCCATGCGTCTCAGGTGTTACCATATTCAAATTCAATGTTATGGTATATTTAATGATTAGTTTGATAGAAGGAGCAGAAAAAGGGTATATAGTATAAAATAATTTAATGTCGGCCTCGATTGCCCTAATTTCAAGGGAACATAAATGATATTTGCCTTCAAAAATTCTTCAAAAGTTTGCGATCATGATGAGGAAAACCGATTCCCCCAATTATGACGTAAACGGCTGAGTGGATGATGTACAACCCACACATGCAAAAATGCGAAACTAGAGGGAATAATAATTATTGATGCAACTATTTAATAAACAGATATGGTATGTCAAGCGGTTGACCAAGATCGTAATAGAGCTTATTGCGGACAACTGCTTGACAAATAAGTTTGCTGAAACAAATAATTAGCCGATGTCACCTATTGGCATACGCTAATGCCGCTTCAAGTATATTATATATTTTTTGCCAACTTATGAATAATAAATTTAAAGAAAATAAAATTTTAGTACTTATCCTATTTTTGATGCAAAACATGTTGCTACTAATCCTTATTCGTCCGACATGAGGTGATTACGGCGTTGTTTATTTTGTTATTATTATATTTTATCGAAACACAATCGTGATTATCGAATGGAAGTGCCGCGTACGCCGGTCCATCTCGAACGATCAGCTTTTTTGTTAGTTTTTCTTTTGTCGGATTGGAACAACTTATAAAATTAGAGTCGAATGGCATTGCGAGTGTAATTGAAATCTTGACGATGGTCCTTCGAGATAATGTGGCTAAGCACGAATTGTATAGTAAAGTCCTTAAATTATGTCATTAAATTTTTTTGCTCGATACTTAAAATTAAATTTTTATTAAATAAGTTATTCCTGTTTTGGTAAAGTGTTTCAAGACGCCTATACAAGTATATATTAGTGTGCGAAATGAAACAGTAGTGCACTTGTCAGAATGGTACAAAAGTAAATAAGTTATGAGAAAAGTTTACTGACATTAATTCTTTGGATGTCGAATTAGTACAACATTTATTTCATAAATAATACTTTTTGATTATATTACTTCGTTAATAAGAAAGAATTTATAACCACGTCTAACAAAAGCTACTGTAAAGATTATGTAACAACCCGGTTCTTTAGATTTGGTTGCTTGTTAGATTTACTTGTAAGAATGAATGTGGGATGGTAATTGAAAAGCAACCGTAAAACTACAGAAATAGAAATTAAGATAGAATCAAAACATAGCGCTGCAAGTACAATATTTACAATTCCAATTCAGGTATTGAACCGAAAGACTGTGATATGACACGCCGGGCTGTTCGACAACAAATAGAGGATTGCAGCGATTTCCGAACGTGACATTTCGTGTTTGTCGAATCGTTTTTGCATAGTAAATCCAATAACGTACTACATTGGAATAATGCATACCATAACCATTTGAATATCACATTAAGCATTTATTTTAGGAATTGGTAATGACATAATATAGGTATCAGTTTAACTTGCTGACTATAATAATTAAAATGTTCAATTAGGTACTATCTCGACACCTGTCACATGATAATGTTCAACTGAACGATTTCGACCACAGCAACAACCTCCGAATACTATCAGCAGTTGTCAACTGCGCAGAAGATATTATAGTGCCGAAAATGTACGCCCAGAGGCACTTTTTCTTTACCCATATCGAAAGTAACGCTTATGCGATAAGAGAATAAAAGAGAGTCAGACGCAGTGTCAGAGACACGGGGCGAATACAACATAACCAGACCCGAAAACCAATTATTTGTTTTGCATAAATATTGACTTCAGCTGGTATTCGAACCCAGGACCCATGGCTCAGCCGTCATGTACGCTAATCATTTAGCCACGCAGTCATCACACGCAAATGATTAATGAAATGATAATTATCAATATATTTTTTTTATTTCATTTATTTATTTGCTGGCCTGCAAAATATTATAAAGAATTTATAATATTTTTATTCGCGGAAAATAATAAGTTAAATAAGGAAAATGAATAGCCAGAACTCTTTAAGAACTGGGATTTAGTTATCATTTTCCTGTGAAAGTTGAGCTGTACAGACACAAGAGCGCTCTCATAAGATTTCTTATTTATTTCTATGGAAATTGAGCCTATAGATAGAACCCTAGAAATTGTCGGACAGCTATGTCCAAGTTGAAGTGTCTGATGCTGCGATCGCCCATCCGCTTGCCAAGCGTGGTAATTATGGCAATCGTCCCTGTAAGAGAGGCAATTTGTGCACCTATTCATGGCTACTGCTTGTTTTTTCATCATCTATTCAAGTACACTGCTGAACATAAGCGTCCCGCAGAAAACGCAAACTCTTAAAATAGTTGTCCATACTCACCACTGACTAGACTGTTGTACAGACTTTTAAAGAAGATAGAAGATATTTCTTAGGATTATATTTAAAATATTTAATTAATAAGTGATAACATTCATGACAATCGTCATTTATTTTTATGTATTGTTTATATCCGCTTGTAGTTACGTCGATTAAAATCACTGGAAAGAACAATCTTTCCCAGTAGAAGCATCTAGCTGACTAAGCAAATATTTCTAAGTGATATCTACCTGAGAGAGCACGTCCCGCGCTCCCGGCATCACTCCGCTGATTGCGAACAACGTACCATTTGCATCAGCTATATCGCTGGTACAGTCTGCTAGATGTAAAATAATTCTCATAAAAACGTACAAATATATACTTATGTATTACTCAAATATTACACATTGAATTATGTTTAAATGGTTATCTGAACGTATTTCTAAAATTCCTTTAGATATAATATTTATGTCATTTTGTGAAAAACCAATGTTAAAAAAAAATAAGTCATAGTTTTGAAATACATACAAAGCCTTTTCGCTTGTCACTCAGGCGGATATGCAGAGATTAGGGATTTACATTTGGTTCGACTGAGCGTCAAAAGTCAAACGGGTCGCCGAATCCCATTTTTCACATGTCCGGGAGAGAATGTGACAGGTTGCGAGCCTCGTAACCGGGTTTGTTCCAAGAGATTGATTAAGATTTTCAATGCTTTTCCATTCGTTGTCTCTCGCGACAGCCGCAGATAGAAAGGGGGTGACAGATTCTTACGTCGATACCAAACGACATAATTGAAATATCTCTAATTATAGATATAGAATAGAGAGATAGAATAATTATTCTATCTGTGTTTAAGTTGTAATTGCTATCAAACTTCTTAATATTTAATAATATTTTGTGTTGTACAAAAATTGCTACATATAAATTACCTTTTTTTTACGATGTTCGCTTTGAATACAGAGACATCTACATAGAGTATCACAATGATCAAAGATTTACGAAGGTCAGTGTACATACGTACGTACGTACCCGGGAAAACGATCCGAGATCTAGCACGGCAACATCTTACTAATTTGAAAGCGTCGACTGGCACCGAGCCGCCTGAAAAACGAACGCAACCCCTGCGGAACTGTCTTCAGATGTCTGTGTCTTGCTGAAGTTTTTCCGACTGACTTTTTTGAAGATTTAATTGGTAAATTATTGTAGTTGAATAATCTCCTTTGTCAGTTATTTTCACAGGTTACAACCTAACCATACTAGACAATTTCCTTATTTGTCAACCATGGGTTTGCGCCCATTTGGAAGACTAGGTTCAAACCATTTAAAAAAATAATAATATGAATTATGTCATTGTCCATTCACCTCGTTGCATAATGAACATAGGCTGTATTTCTAGATCGAATTCTCCACCTCTAACTGTCAACTGGGGCAATAACCATTCACTTACACAGTTCCTAAGTTTAACAAGATGAATTTGTATCAGTTGCGGCAACACCGCCACACGACACATCTTCATATACAATCACGACATACGGACGCATTGGTAATTTTACCTATGTACTTTATGTACCAGTCTATGTAATGTATGTTTTACCAGTGACCAAAGGCTTTTACTAATACACTCGTTGACCTAGAGCACGAACAGTGTCACGTGTTATATTAAAATAATTTCTCTTGTTTTTAAAACATGCAGAATGTATATATATATATATATATAGCAACAATTGTGACTTTTCATGTAACAATTATTGCTATCTGAAATACTGCATTAAACTCTACTTCTAATATACAAATTATTACATCACTTAGCCTACTGCAATACCGATAAGATAGTCATCGATTTAGACTATTACAGACCTCTGGCAAACATAGGCTACACGTCTTATAAAAATTTATGAGTAGTGACAGTTGATCGGGCTGATGTTAGCTTACGGTACCCAAAACTATTGAATTCGTCTGTCTACATTAGCCATAAGAAAATATATCTTTAAGAAGTATCTTTTTTTATTCAACTTTTTTAATCTCTCGACAAACAAAACCGTGTAAAATTAAATCTCTGATTTGGCCATGTAAAACCGTGTAAAACGAAATAAACTCCCAATATGTGCTCAATTCCGACATTTATTTAAGTAAAACATCTTAAAAAACCTACATATTGAATTTGTTATAGATTAGGAACAAAAATAAATCTTCAAGAAACTAGATATGTAATAAGTTTATTCGCTGTCGTCACTATTAGGAAATATCAGTTTTTTTTCTGATTGGTATGATCTCGCTTTCATCATTAAAGCATTTCTGATGCTATCCTGGTTCAACGAATTCGGGAAGATCTCAGATTGAGGGGAATTCGTAATAAAATCTTTAATTAACAGTTGGGTAGGTTTTTTTTAAAGACCTCCTCATATTGTCTTAAGCATCTGTTAATATCTCGCTTGAAATGAAGAGCTCGTTCAAAATTGGTGTAACATTGTAGAAAAATAATTTTTGTTTCCAAAGATATAACTTTTCTTTTCTTTTAACTTTTCGTCGATGTTTTTGGCAAAAGCTTGAGAATTATTACACATAAAGACTCCAAAAAAATTATAAAATTGATAACTTACCAGTTCCAATACATAAACTAGCACTCGTAGTCAAAAATAATAATTTAGTGAAATAATGTAATTGTATTTCACAATACGGGAAATCCTTCGTTATTACCATCGGTGTTGCCAAATGAATGAGACCCAAAAAATGTTTTAACGATATATATATATGCGAATATGCAACCATATATAAATTTTTATAAGAGTTTCAAAATACGTTAATTTATAAACCGTGTAAAAGCGAAATCGCGAAAAACAGGTACCGTGTAAATAGAGGGATAAGTGTATTACCATACGTCGGGTCATAATTAAAGCATTTAGTACCCAACATCGCAATGAAAATTGACACGCAATTGAATATCACTTCTACCATACTGCAGTAGAGTAGTGTGCAAGATTAGGCTTTAATCCCCTCTCATTGGGGCAGGCAGAGATCATGTTGTTCATTTGGTATTATTCTGTTCAATATAACCGCTAACCATCTTTCACCACTCGGGGGACATAGATGACAAAGTTTGCGAGTCTCGTCGTGTGTACATGTTAAACTACATCAGAAATAAGAAAATATTTTTAAAAGCACTATTCTTACTCGCTACATAAGCTATTAATAAAATATTAAAAGTAAATCTGCGTAAATTCTAAACTTTTCTTTTCTGCGATTCCCCAGAAGCAGTGCGCTTTGACTCTTTGATAACGGCACGTAGCGCTCCGCAATATGCACTCGCAAACAAACCGAGTATCTTCGCTCAGAAGAGAGTTAGCGATTCTTTGTGGCCTTTTACGCGCAGTCAGCGGAATGCATACAGACTCGTAAGGACCGAATTTAATGTTGACGTTAGTGATGTACCTACTCTCGCGTCTGTTTCGCATCTATGATTTTTTTTTTTTCTGTTTAGAAATTATAAGTAGTTGGCAGTTCTGATTACATAGTATTAAAAAAAATCTTTATGAATAAATTTGCTGCTAAATACGGAATTCTGTTAAGGGTAAATACAAACTTCCTTTGCTAGACTAGTGCTAAATTACCCACAGGATATTTTAAAGGTAAGGAAAGAGTAGTGTATTCCCTCTTAAAAAAAAGGGAAGTCACACAGCCGGTAAATGCCAACAGCAGGACAAAGGCATTCTCCAAAAAATTCTTGAGAGAATCTGGATTCAGGAAGGATCCACCAAGGTGATCCAGTGCGAGATGGACTTACACGTCTTCGAATATCTTTTTTATTACTTCTCACACGATCGAATCCAGGTCACTTGAGTACTAAGGATTTAAAGCGAGCGCCCTAACCACGGATCCTTACAGCCTCTTAACATTAGTTGATAAAGGTCCTGGGTTAGAATTCCAGCCGACAGCCAATATTTATGCAAAAACAACAATAATAAGTTTTCGGGTCTGGTCGTGATGTGTTGTATCTCGTGTCTCTGACGCTGCATCTGAACTTTCCTCCGTTCTTATCCTAAATCGGATACGGGAAGGTAAAGCCTCTGTTTTAGCACATACCCTTCCGGCACTAGAATATCTCCCGCGCAGTTGACAACTGCCGATAGTAATTTGGAGTTGTCGCAGTGGTCAAAATCGTCCTGGACAACACTATTACTGTATAATATTGTCGTTGCATAATATTAAGCATTCAGGACAGTTACGCATGTTATTATGGATTTCCTTTTGACACGACTAAACTTAAAAACGAAAAAGACTCCAAGCCGACTTTCGCTTACCCATTTTTTGCCTCTCCGGGCGAAGACGGGTGGCGAGCCTGATTTGCTCCCGGAGATTACCGTGAGACTTACTTGTACCTTAGACCTCCATTGTTAGTCCCCTTCGATACACACTGAAAGAAAGAGGGTGGTGGATCTGAACACCACGAAAGAAAGAAAACATGTTTATTCGTGTACTAAGTACAGTAAAATACAGATAAAAAACAAAGGTGAAAAGAAAAATAAAGAAAATATTAAACATCTTAAATTAAATAAAAAAATCTGTGCATCATGCGACTACGACATGGGCCGGACTCAATTATAGTCGAGGTAATTCCGACACTGGTTTTCAGTCCAGCCCACACTCGGACTGTTACTGTGCCAATTAATTTAAATCTGTAGAAAGTTATTACATTAGCTGTATATAATTATCCCTTTTATCTTTATCGTAAATGTGTTTCGCATATTGTACGTAAGTCCATTGTTATAATTATTACTATAACACAGTAATTATTATTAATAGAAAAACCAATTTACGAGTATATTACACACCAATTAATGCTATAAAAATAATCAAAAACTAACACTACATAATTTTCATACATGGTAGAGCCAAGCGGCGGATTTTGCTGCTGTTTGAGTGGGCCGGCTGAGACCGGATAGGTACCACGGCCTCGCAGAATACAGGCGTGAAGTAGAGGCATCTAGTGCTGCTTCTGCGTTTCGTTCTGTGATTGAGGTAACCGGAGGTCCACTGCCCATCGCCATCCCCCTCCTTATCCTCCCTCCCATCTCCCAAATAGCCTTAAAGGCTGGCAACGCACCTGCAGCTCCTCTGGTGCTGCAGATGTACGTGGGCGACGGCAATCACTTACCATTAGGTGAACCGCTTGCACGTTTCCAAAACTCAATAATTTACATCTATCATCAACATCTAATTCAATAAAATACTTTTCAACCTACGTATTAGTTAACAGTGACAAAAAAAGTTATTATCACCCAAGTCAATAAATGATTGTATTTACGCGAGATCTCGAAATTAATTTTGGAATTGATAAAATTTGTAAATGATTTCATTCCTTAATACTAAAATTAAGCTTTTCTTAGATCTTAGATACGAATAATTAATTCGTATCTAAAGCTATTATTGTGGTTCATAGTAGTTAAATAATTAATTGTGGTTCTTAAGCTAAAGCTAAATGCGTCTACATTTAGATATAACTTTGGATAAACTTTTAAGAAATGCTTAAATTGCATCTTATGCCTTTTACAGAGCAAAGGTTGGAACTGTAGCTGACTAATTGCAAAAAAATTCACATTTGGTGTATGTTCACATCGTCTATTCATCCGTCTTTATTCCTTGTAATCCGACCTTTGGCTTTTTAAAGTAAACTAGAAGCCATAAAAAGTTTGTGATTGGTACATTCTAGAACGGCTTTTGCCATTAGTGCCATTTTTGCTTTATAATATTCTGTTATACATATACAATACATATACTATATTACATTATATGTAATTTAAAAGATATTTTCAAAAAAACGAAATGAATAAATTAGAAAAAGATTATATCCACAGTACTCTCGGCGGGCAAGGTACTGTTATAAATACACCGTGATTTTGTAATGGTTCTGGAACCAAAATGTTCCAACTTAAAATAAATAGGAGTAACGAATAGTAAAATTAAATTGATGCTGTAGTGTTGAATAAAAACATTTCGTTTCGACTTTTACTCGAATGTTATTAAAACTACGTTGTAATTACTAGATAGGACCTTGTAATAACGAGAGTTCATTTACCGTGCCAACGATGTCTCCTAGCGCTCGGCCTTGGAATTGGTATCAGCTGCGGCGATGTACCTACGCACTTTATGTGCACGTACTTTTTATTATTACGTTACGATATGAAATCGACTTGATCACAGGTGTCATATTTTATAAAACTATCTTGTTTACTTGGGCTTAGGACTATAGGAAATAATTTATTTAAGACTTTAAAGCAATTTCTAATTAATAAAAGCAGTAGCAAATACAAAAAAAAAATTCAAAAGTACTTTTAATTGTATTTATTTTATATTTTTGGAACGAAAATATATTACCTAACCTATTTTTTTACAAGCTTGTCTACAAAATGACTAACCTCTGTATCATAATCTTTAAAATTAAACGACTACTTGTAACACACGACGAGGTGAATAACGGAATGTCAAACATAGTTCATTGGTTTAGCGTTTATAATTTATTTCGAGACGCTAATAAAATTAAATTTATAAAATTCACCACGCCTAATATTAAACTTTTAGGTACTTATGTTAATGTTTTTCGTGGAATAACTCTAGATGCAGAGCTTCAATGGAGCCCTAATATATCCGAAATTGGTAACGGATAAGTCTGAGCTGATCTGAGAAAAGTCTACCAATTTTATGTGAAACTAAATAGTTTGCTAAATAGCAGCGGCATATGCTGTAAGAAAAATAAGATATCTTACTAATATTGAAACAACTAGGATAGTTTATTTTAGTTTTCATAGCTTAATGTATTTTGCGGCGGGGTCATGCGATTGATGTAGAAATAATTCGTTTTACAAAAGAAGGCTATCTATAATCTTAATTCTAGAAATATCCTTGGGGGAAAATGTTAGAAAATATTTTATATAATATTTATATTTTATATAGAATAATATTTTCTTAGATCGCTATTTGGGGTAAGAAAACTATATGCCGCACTGCTCACAGGCCTACAATAATGTCGACAATCTAACAGTGAAACGGTTAACCAATTACGCATTGAGTTCACGTTACGTATTAAAACTCTAAGTGAAATTAACATATCAATACCAACCTACAAAAAAGAAAGCCGAACGGACAGGTCGTGTCGCTGCAATGCAAGATATAGCGTTGCATATATTTGTTAGTGACGCCCTGCGCAATGTTGCGCAAGTCGATGGATGCAGGTGGCTCAGGACCGAGCTTTGTGGCAATCTTTGGGGGAGCACTATGTTCAGCAGTGGACTTGTAGTAGGCTGAAATGATGATGATGATATATTTGTTATCATCATTCATCGGAGAATAACTTCACATGAAATTGTTGTGAAATATTTTTACGGCTTAGGAGATATGGCCTCTGATGACTAGGTTAGACGTCGTGATCCCATAAACCTTAAATGACGCTATTAATTTAAGTGACTGAGGACAAACTTTCGTGCCACGCTTGGGCGCAGTTTATCTTCATTCAATAAAATAAATACATTTTTAAAATCACAGGCGTTCACCTCAAAGTCAATTCCAACATAATAGAAATTTCACCAAACACGCACCTAATTGTAATAACGTACCGTGTGTGAAGCCTCAAGGTCCGTACTATGCTACTACAGCTACTCTACCAGACACACTATGTTTACTTGTACTTGTGAAATGTTTACGGTACATGGTCTATCCACCGATCGGGTCGCATTGCATCGAATACGGGAAGGTAAAAACAAGCGTTTAACAAAGTGCCTCTGTATTTGCGCGTATAGTAGTTATTGTCGCCGTGGTCGAACATTCGTTCATCAGGCAGGAAAACATTATGGTCATCATTAGTTTTGTGTGTCTTTCTCACTGCATCCGACCGGTCATCTAATGTTATCTCATAGGCACTACCAAAAAACATTCTGTATCGATGTGTAATAACCTCTTTTATAATACATAATTAGAATATGTCGCCCTGGACGATGAGTAGTTTCAAAGATATGCTAAAGAAAGAAAAAACTATCAAAACTGAATAAAATATTAGATGAGACATTGCAAGGTTTTAAAAATTTATGTTGAACCAGAAACTTTCGGGATGTTACGTTGAAACTATAGAATATTACATTCTGTCATATGTCATATCAAATTTCATATCACTACTTTAGTACCTAGATATTATTTTGTTATGTCTGTTCTGTTTGGTTACACGCATACTGTACTTTTAATGATTTTTATTTTTATATATTGATTATGACAAAAACGAGTTACAGTAAATCTCCTTTTTATTTCATTTAGCAGAAACGTATTGTGAATGAAGTCGTAAAGTTTTATTACTTGACGCATAAAAAAATTGAATACACATTCGCTACACATTGATCGAGAACTGAGGCGAATTAACACAATAAGACAGAAAAACATAATAAGCTGCACGTGATAAGTTTCGATAAGTGAATTTGATGTAAAAATATATATATATACATTTTTGTATGAGAACGGCCAGTTATAATGGAGAATAAAAATATCTAAGAAACTTCGGCATTACTCCTGCCTAGTTAACACAGGCAAAGCGATACATTTTTGGATAATTCTAGGGTGTAAGGGAGAATATTTCTCTGCTTTAAATTTTCTCACCTTCACTCTGGTAACTAGCAAATGACGCACTGACGACCGACAAAGAGAATATAACCACTTCGCTTTAGCGAGCGACTAACGACGAATCGAACCCAAATCTCATAGACTGGTGACGGGAAGGAGTATTACACGTGCCGGTGTAAGGTATCGGTACTGCGGTCACCAACCCTGTTTGCTGGTGCTCAAAAATAGGTTTTTCTAGGCTCATTTTCAGCAATGGATTTCAAAAGGCCCATGAAGATAAAGAACAATTCTGAATACATCAATATCTAAATCAAAAGTCCAGTCAATTGGAAGTCCAGAATTTATTTTTGGTCATGGGCCATAACCTCAAAATAAATAATATAATTTAGACATCAGATTGCCACAAAGCTCGGTTAAAGTCAAATGTTTTTAAAATTTTTGTTATTTTGTCTTATGCTGGGAAAGGCGGTAATACTATGATGATCCTAAGCATTTTAATAAATGATGAACAGTTGGTTATCCAATCATTAAAATAATTTATGCAAAGGCAGCATTGTGGTCGCGGTGGGAGTGTAACAAGAACTAAACTTTCTCCTGTGGGGTTTGAAAATCTCTTTTTGACTAACAGGTGGCGGATTAACCATCACAGAAACTAAACTGTTGGTGGTTAGCAGCGTCTGTTTTTTTTGTATTTTACATTTCATCTCGTATTGAACGGCCATTAAGAATATTAATAATTGACACGAAAAAATTTTTTTAAGAGTCATAAAGGAATATGCATAGCCTAATATACCTAAATAGCAAAAAGGCGTACTAATTACTTAATTTTTAGAATTTCAAAAAATTTCTTAAATTATACATTAATTTAGCATTGTGATCATGAGCCCGGCTAGCTCAGTCGGTAGAGCATGAGACTCTTAATCTCAGGGTCGTGGGTTCGAGCCCCACGTTGGGCGCGCAAGTCTTTTTTAAAACTAAAACACACAATACATTCTTATTTTTATAACGTTGTATAAGGTTTCGTTGTTTTCAATGTTTTCAATGTAAGCACTTTATTTATTATTTTTGATCGTGGTTTTAAAGCTCCTTTTAAACGCCATCTACTGGAATTAACTGTATACTTTAGGTGGTTGAAGAGCTTATCTTGATTTGTTTTGTCTTGGTGTTGCAGAAAAAGTTCACTAGATGACACTTAACATAAAAATAAAATGGCTTGGCCTTTTTCCTTCAGGTAGCAATAGATGTCACCTTTTTATTTTACAAAATATGGTATAGCTCGTGCTGAGATTTAACATGACGACAGTTTAGATAAAATATTATTATTCCGTAATATAAATATGTATACGGGTATAAATATGGGGAGGCATTATATATCTATGGGTATAAACCACTCTTTTCTCCAAATGCTAATCTCACCTGCAAGTGGTGCACATGATACTTAACAAGCGAGGCTCTGGTAACCGAACGATGTTGGAAAATCCATGTGAATGGACATTAGTACTGCGCTCACTAACTTGCTTGCCTAACGTGATGAGTGAGGGCAAAACTTTCAAAAATATGCTGGATTTTTTGGTGCTTTCTTGGAGAGACCTACATTCAGTGATAGAAAATATATGTATATAATATATAAACTCTCCCTATTTTTTGTTTATCTATCTCAACACACTTTTCGCCAGAGTTTATTTGGAACAACATGACAGATGGTGAGCCTGTCGCCTTATTAGTGTTCGAAACGAAATAAATCGTACATAAGTTGCTATCGGTACATAACCTCTCTACAAAGGTCGATACCCAATGCACGGGTCTCTTAAATCTAATACTCTTACCAATCGGCTGTAATTTAGTAAGGGACATTAATGTTTTTTTTGTTGGTGATTAATTGTTCTTCGGGTCTTAGTGTGGTGTGGTCGGGATTACAGTGGAATTTTTTTTAATAAATTATTGTAAATTAAAGGATGTGTGGTGGAGGTCCTACAAACTTTGTCACGTCTTTTCCTCGTAAGGTAAACCTAATATTTATAAGTATCAGGTATTCGAATAGACGCCAGAATAGACCTGTGACGGCAGCAGCATTAAAGGTGCGAGGTGTTTGACACTAAAATCGTCGTGTTGTCCTGCGTGGCGATTACTAGTAAAACCTTTTCCGAACACTGCCTAATCATATATCTGCCTGAACAGTCGACTTTCGTAGAATATGATATGATCATGGTGAAAATTGGAAACAAAGTAGAGAAATCAAAAATTTTTTTTCGCTTTTGCCGTAGAGACGATCGGTTTAATTAGGTCTTCACGCGGTGCAATTTCTAAAGGAATTACGTCGTGCTATCCCGCTCAGATACGACCTATGGCAAAGGATACTACGGCGCCCCCTGTCGCGCTCGACGTGGATTTCTGCAATATCAGCGGACTCCACTATAACCTTAGTGCCGTTCATTACCATCTGGAAAAGCTGGCGTCGCTTTTTCTTACCGAGGACGCAGATATTTTCTTCGTTTGATACCTCTTACCTTAATTTCCCGGGGGTACAAGCTAGAACTCTCATTTGTGCCTCGAGCCGGATTTTGTGTATACGTCGTAGAGGATCTCGACACCTTGATAGTATTGAAGGTATCCTATCCACTCTTTGGATGCGCAACGACAGCGACGACCATCTATGCGATCCTTTATATGTCCCATAGTGGTAATGCTCAGTGATCCAACTCAACGACCTCGTCCAAAGGGCTACAGATTCCGTGCTACTATAGATCACATTCGCAGTGATCGTAATTCTAGGCGATTTCAATATCCACCACGCTTACGTATAACCGATCATGCGGGGATATCTGTTCATGACTTGGCCTTGGCTTATGGTCTGGCACAACTGGTAACTTCGCCCACGCAAAATCCAGACGATTAAGGCCATACACCTTCCCTGTACTAATACATAAAAGTGTCAAACTTAGTGATTATGTAAACTCAAAAGCACACATGTATACCATGTAATATACAAATAAAAACCCGCCAACTTCGAGTCGAGCTCGCGCTATATGATCCTGAACTGAATGAAAGGAAACATAATTTTTTGATTAATACATAAATATAAATGGTTGTCATTTTAATTCTGTTATTGGGTAAGTAAACTTGTTTATTAACTCAATAGTAAAAATGTTATTAACAGCAAAAACCTACAAAAATGCTGATTTAGAAAATTATATTAATTTTCTAATTGAAAGTTAAAACAAGGTTTAAACTCAAGCAGTACAGGCACGTGAATCCGGTTTGAACATACCCGACGGTGCCTGTAATTTTTGTCCGAAACCGAAACTCCGACGAAACTAGCATTTTGGCCGGATCCGAAATTTCGGTTGGTCTCTAACGATTTCCTTCAAATTGTACAGGATAGAGCGAACATCGTTCTTTTGACATATGACGCATTAGTTACAGTTCTTCTTCTTTTTAACAGTCTGTAAGTCCATTGCCGGACTTAGGCTTTTCCATTAAAGTGTCAACATAAACCGGCATACCATGAATGGAGGAAATGGACATACTCAGTCGTTGAGCGTATGGGTAAGGGCAGTGCCGGTAGAGTGCACCGCGTACCAGTGAGATTGTTCCTTTGAACTAAAAAAACCACCATGGGTGCGCCATCGTGTGTCGAATATGGTGAGATGTTATTGGTTTGCAGCAAACATATAACTTCTTAAAAGACGAAATATACACCACGATACTAGAAGCCGTAACAAATGCCACAAAAGAGGGACAAATGCTGTGAGGGAGGGACAATTTGTGACTTCTGATAACAAACAGTCGAAGTCACAAATTGTTAGCAATTTTAATTGAGGTTGATTTCAGGTTGTAATGGGAATTGTTGACTGAGAATGCGATGCACAATCGAGAAGTCGGTGAACAAATTACGTTCGACAGCTAATGCGGTGCGTAAATTGTTTTTGTAAATTACATCTTTGGCGTAAAATTACGTACGTAGTTATCGATTAAGTACCAAATTTTACGCGAATGATGTAAAATTATAATATTGTCGTGATTAAATCATTGGCGTAAAATTAAGTACTAGTCATCGATTAACTACCTAATTTAACGAGAATGATGTAAGTATGCAATGAAAATTTAATTTATGTAATACAAAATAGCAGCTGTAACAGTTGTAATTAGTAGCAACAGTTTTTATGTTTAGTCAGGATATTTTTCCGCATTATACAAGTTATACTTGTAGCAATGACTATGACATTTTACTTTGAGACTGCACGAGTACATGTACGACGGTGTTGCAAAAAGAAAGCTATTTATAGACTCAGGTCATCTAATGGTCAAAATTTGGCCCCTATTTTTATTATTTATTTAGGTTTTTGTTAGGATCAACCGCAGACAACTTTTGCTTTGTGATCTTATTCTATGATCTATTTAAAAAACAACAATCCACGAATATTGATGTAGGTAGGTATAAAAACTAGTCCATTAGTCTGTTATATACCGGATGGAAAAAACGAAGGTGAGATCTCCATCTCCTGAGTACTTAGATTAAATTCTATAGGTTTTAAAATAGACGACACTTTTTTTTTTGTTTAGCAGAGCTGGTTATCGAAGCAATGCTTAAAATATACAGTCACATGTAAATAGAGCAGATCACAGGATATAAGCAGTCGTGGTTGACAGGGATGGTGCACAAGGTGGGTCTTCGACGCCGACGTTTTACCTGGCTCAGGTAATTGTTTTCGCAATGCTTCTCCACTTTCGGCGCTTCGCAGCGTTGCGAGTATACTGTACCATGGTGGATTGAATTGCACTATTTATGAGATCATTTCAACCAATAGATGATCGGCCACGTGATATTCTGCCTTCAACTTGACAGTGGAGTATCTCCATCGACTGTCCATTTCTAGAGATGTAACCAAAGAACTTGAGTATGCGTAGCTGCACAGTCGACGAAAGTTTATGCGTTTTTGCACGTTCTTTGAGGATTGAATGATTTGTGCGGAAGGCCGTCCGAACGAAACCCAGAAGCCCAAGATGCCTCTAATTCACGCCGGTATTCCGTGAGGCTGTGGTACCAACCCGGACGAGCCGTTCTATTTGAGCAGCAACAAAAGCCGTCGCTATGCTCTACTACGTTAGAAATATTATCATTCATCTTATCTGGAAATTTTTAGTTTAACACGGCTTTCGATACGTTAAGTTTAATTCAATCAACATACTATGATCATATTTAAATCACAATAAAAATTACAACACAATGTTTCTGAAAACATTACTTATTTATATTACACATTTTTAATGGTGCAGATACTGACAGTATTAGAGAACACATTCAGTTCACCAATGGATTTGACTAGAACTCACTAAGAAACCCCTAATACCGCTTCCGCATGGTTGCGTAAAATCACACACAGGGTATATTTATAAAACCTAGTGTAATAAGTAAGTACTTATTTACCTGCAAAAACATGACAGAAAATGAACATGAATAGATTGTGTCCTCGTTTATATTTCTGTTTGCATCATCTTTCAAGTCAGAGAAGTCAACTAAATGTTGAAGGAATCTTTGGAATCTAAATTCAAAGCAGCACTCACGAATGTCACAGAGATTACGAATTTACATTTGGTATGAAACGGGCTTCTGCAAACAACTTTTCGCATCTCCTGGAGTTTATCATGGGTGGAAAAAACTTTTAAATTATTGGTAAAGCTTTTGCCTGCCTCTTCTGCGTGGAAAATTTTCCGCACTCTCCGTGGATAAAAAGCTCTTGACCCTTCAAGTTGACATACTAAATTTACTACAATCGATTTTGCGATTTAGCCATGAAAACGTAACAGACAGGGTTTAACTCGTATTTATAGTATTGGTATGGACTTAGACAAAAAATGCAGTTAGGGTCTACGAACATGTGAGAAGTGACAGAGAATTGATAATTTAATATTTAAGATATACTAGTGTATACTTTCTCTTCTTTCATTTATACTTTATAAGAGTTGATAGGATCACATAACACCTAACACCTTTGGTCCCTTCTCGTGAAAAGATGAAAAGCTGCTGTTTGGTTTAAAAAAAAACAATGAAAATAGGTAATAAAACTAAGTTATATGACATTATCATATTCGAACCTTCAATATATGTTTATCTACCGTAAATGTTTAAATAAAAACCACGCATATAGTACATTTGTTGATGTCTTGAGTAATTGCTTCCTCTGCGACGTTGTTTAAAGTAATTTGTGTAGTTTATATAAAATACAGATGACACGCGAACCAAGGTTTATTTCATTGACACCTTTGTTGGAGATACAAGATGGCGATATTGATAGGCGTCGGGTTCGTGATATTGGGTAAGATAAATGCAATATTTTGACGAGCTTAAAGTATCGTAACACCACGAAATTTTCTTCTTCTTTTTTATCAGATTATATAATTATACTATTGGTAATAATAACTACATGGAGGCGCCAATGAATGTTAGCATGCTATGAATGAAAGATTTGTCCATACTCATCACGCTGGGCAGATTAGTAGGTGAGTGTGGTGCCGGTACTGCATGACTGCAACGCTGCTGATTACCACTTATCCGAGGGGATTGAGATAGTGTTTTCGCTAACAGAAGGTCGCCAGATCCGCGATCGTTATTCAGCAGGGTGCTCCGTTAAAGTTGATACTTGAAGAAAAATATGACTTATCTCCCCATCATCCCGTCAATCATCATCAATATATGAATAAACGGATGAATGTAATCTTTCATGCAAGACATGTCCGGTTTTTGTTGATGTTTTCATGGAAAGGCCAAGTAGTGAACTTTTGAAGGCTAATAAAGAAGAAGAATAATACTTTAGAGAATATAACGACCTCACCTGCAAGCAAGACGTTAGCGACTGAAAGCCTAATGATATCCGATAGCACAGACTAGTGGTTACGCCACTGTTTATTGTTCAGTGACTCTTACTGTCTTGCCTGTCCAGCGTCTTGAGTATGGACAAAGCGTGCAAGACATGCCATTTTTGAAGATATTTTTCAAGTAATCTCCAAAGTATACTAAGGCTGATGAAGATATAGCACAATCGGTTAAAATTTCGTAGTTTATATGTATAATACCTGCTAGACCTTCTGTGTGTCCAAAGCAGTCTAAAAATAATATACATATTAATTGATATATTTAAAATTTCCAGTTGCATTCGATTTTAGTCAAGCTTTTAATTCAAAAATGGATTTTGGCGATGAGCGAGAATCGTCCTCGGTTGCATATAATTCAAGCAAAGAAAATGAAGACGTTGAAGTTCAGCATACGATTGTTGTTTCCACGAAACTTAAAAATAATAATAGAAGAGGCCTGCATGGTACTCGTGATGGTAAGTCTTTTTCAAATTTATCTGTCAATCTCTTATTTAAAGAAGTTCATTACTAATGTAATCTCAAATTAAAGTCATGATTAGAATAAACTTACTGTAACTGATTGGACCACTGTCCCAGTAATTGGACTCATTGGATTGGAATTGGTTCAGATAGATAAATTTTGTTTGTTTATTGTTATTGATATTTTGTTCTTAAGTTAATATTGGACGTACTGATCCAATTCTTAGGATTCATGCCTCACGTAAGTCCCTCACTAACATCACAACGCTAGGATCGGTGGAAATATTTGCGCAATATATTATTGACTTTTATTAAGACAGTCACGTGCGATACCTGTTTTAACCCTTCCACCAACATTACATATAATATTAATATTACATTAGATCCTTGAATATGAAAACGATTGATTACTTCAACGTTGCACCTACACCTATACATTAATATAATTAGCGTATCTTAAATATTCGAGTTGACGCTGCTTTTGAAATAATTCTGCAGGGCAACTTCTTCTGAGTACACATATATATTTGTTTTTCAGATAACAGTGGTCCATCGCATAAATTTAATCAAGCTGCTAATAACAAAAGAGAAGAGAGCGGAGAAGTTCCGGTTATTAAAGGTTACAAGGCTGTAGAAACAACTCAAATTTTTACGCCCGATACACGTCAAAAAACATCATACAATTTTCCGAATGACCTAACAAGGCATAATACACCTGATGAATATGATATTTATCCAAACATAGCTATGAGTCCGATACAGTTTAAGCCATCAAATTATTATAACAACATTAATTGGAGGAGACAAGATGGATCAAGAAATTTTAACAATTTCATAAGAAGAAACGACGGATCGGATTATCCAAATACCCAACAATCCAGTTTACACAAAGGAATAACTGACAACGGCGTCAGAGATTTCTATTGTAAGAAATGTAGAGAGCTAAGTGGAAGGCAAGGTATGAGAGGCTGTATTCAGCAACGAAGTAATCCACGGCATAACGAGAATACAACGCCGAAGATGAAGATAGACGGCAAATTAGTGAAATTAAACTAATCGCGTCATTATTTCGTTCGTCATGCCGTGACCGCAGCGGTGAGCAAAAACATGTCGGAGATGATATCTTTGTAACCTTGAAGAAATACAGACATTGTTTGTATATTTGAAAGTTCATCGTCGCCAGCTTATAGTTTTCATGTTCCAATTTAGGAACTTCCGCTTAAGCTAATAATGCCTTTGACATTATTTAAGGGTGCAAGGTATCTCTTAAAATATATTGAGATTATGTTTTAAATACAGCGGCGGTCATACTGAAAAGTACTATGTGCATACTATAATAAATCTGTAGAAAATCGATTTCTGTAATTCTAATATTTCCGCGAAAAATAAGTACAGGGGGCTATAAGAGGGATACTGTAGCCAAGTCAGTGATTTTTAGAATTTTTCTGTCTGTGTGTATTCACGTTTCACGCTTCTCTTCGCGTTAATTTCTACTGGACCGATTTACATGAAATTATTTAGGTATGCAGGCAGCTAAAGACCCTGGTATATGGACTTTTTAGCCGACTACGCTTATGTAAAAATGAGAGTTATAAATTTTTTTAAGAAAAGTTTTTAAGAATATGTTTAGAATAACATTAATCAATATTTACAATTAAAATAATTATTACAGTTTAGAACCAAAAATGGCTCAAGGTCGAGTACGAATAGTAGAGTGGGGAATCTATATCATAATATACATATTACATAACATTCATACATTATCATTATTATAAAACTTTCAGCCAGTACAGGTAGGTCTACATAGTCATCGCGCTTATATGCAAACTAAGCTCACCTTACGATGGTCAATCTTACAATAACGTTTGAAGTACGTTAACTGCTACACAAGCCATTGGTTTTCGGTTTTGGCTGTGTTGTGTTGCGACCCGTGCCTCTAAAACCTTTTTTTTTTATAAGAAGGGATTAATTGATTATTTAATCAATTAGATATTCTGGCGAATTAATTCGCGTCGCTGGAGACTTAACTTACTAAGTAATTTATTTTAACCTTTATTTAAACACAAAATGAATATCACATTAACTTCTAATGTTACATCCAATACTGTACTATACAAAATCAGTGTCCGACGGCTTCTTTAACGCAAGCAGTTCCCAAGAACAAGTGTGAACATTCTGTGGGGATATCACAGGAGAACCATACTCCGGACATACTAGACATTGCACTTCCAAAAATGTGACGTTTCCGTTGCGCTCTAACGCCTCACGAATTAAATTAAGACCATCGCCCGGTCATCATACTTCTGGGACAGTCGCACGCAGAGGTCATTATGACCTAAACCGTGACGGACTGGCGTATGATCGAGATATTACTCGAGTCTACGAAATAGCCGCTGACAGCCGTCAGGGAACGATTATATATCGACCTCGCAGAATACCGGCGTGAAGTAGAGGCACTTTGTGCTTCTGCGTTTCTTCGAGGGAGGTAACCGGTAGTCCACTTCTCCTCCCCCAAGCCCTCTTTCCATCTTCCAAATATCCTTAAATGGCCGGCAATGCCCCTCTGGTTATTTAGATGTACGTAGGCGACGCCAATCACATACCATCAGGTGAGCCGCTTGTTCTTTTGCCTCCTTATCCAAAAAAAAGTAATTCCGCCAGCCCATTCATTCATTATTTACCTTCCTCTCCACATAGTCCTCTAAAATAGGATTTCTAACCTGAATTCAATGCAGGTAAAACCAAGAATAAGAATTAAAACACAAAAATTAGTAACGCCTCAATTTAATACCATTTTACAAAATTTTAAAAATAGTTAAACTTTTAAGAAATTGACACATGCATGTCAGGTTACTTTACCAGGGTAATTTATAAAAAATCGTTAAAGGGAAGTGGATTAACAAATATTTTTATACATTTTGGGGCATAGACTATCAGCATTGGGTAAACATTAAAAACAACATAGAGATGAGTAGCGTTCTAAAGTAAACTCATTGCAATTACTTATCAATTGCCTACGCTATACTTAGTAATTTTTCCGTTATCGTCGACGATTGTTTCGGCACCTCGTTTACTTTGCAATTCTCCATTATTATTGACTGAAGAAGCAAACGATGAACTGGAGACTCTGTAGAAGCGGTTACCTAAGCCATTTTTGCTATCCGGATATTGGCTAGTTTTGACAATATTCGGAGATTGCTGAAAAGTTATTTAATTTAGTATACACGAATGGCAACAGATTACTATTATTTTGGTAAATTTCTACAGCACAGATAACTTATTTTTAAATAAACAAAAAAAGGAAAAGGAGAATAAAGGCGAATAAAAAAAACTATCGACAGAATAACTGACACTGCTATAATACTAACCGGACGGCATTGGATTCCTATCACCAAGTAATACTCATAATAACATTGTATTAACTAACCCAATACATCATTAATTTAATATTAGAAAAAAAATCCGATATTTAATTTCTACCAGAGCTTCGAGACAAACAATAATTTTCAAAATATGGATAACATTCATTAAAAATATCTTCTTCTTCACTAGACTTCCAAGTAACGCTGGCGGACTTAAGCCTGATAAATAAAGTACCAGGAAATATCCGGACGTAAAGTATTTTACATGGCACAGTCTTTATTAAAGTTAACTAGAACATTTTAAAGTAGTATTATTATGATACTTACAGGATTTGGAGGGCTTATTGCGGCTACCTGATGCTTAAATCCAGGTCCAATGGCCCCGGCCGCATATGCACTATTTAGTCCAGACATATCGAAATTTCTCATGGATCCAAAGTTATTGAAATAATCGTACTGTGGGTACCTAAAGTCGAAATTCGGAATGTAAGGTAAAGCATTATAAGCACCGAACGAGTTTTGTGCAGCTTCGTATGCTGCCCGTTGTTGGTTTTCTATGTTAGCAAATATGTCCCTGTAATACAAAACAAACTTATATACACACACACACACACACACAATGAGATACAAATTTATGAACCCAAGCGAGAGAAAGCGAAGTTAGTGAGGCGTTTCTAAAAAGAAGTTATCGAGCAAAATGCATAGATAGAATGAAATGGAACTACAAGAATGAATAAATTTAAGAACTTTACCTATGTTTATGTATCAATTGGTTGGCAAAAAATGGACGGAGTGGTGGCAACCGTGGCAACGACTGAAACGGTGCTAACGGTGGCCACCAACGAAACGGTGGCGGAGAAGGAAATGATAACGATCGCCACGGTTTGATAGGTGACAATGGTTGCAACGGTGGTAGTGGCGGTAATGGAGGTAAAAATCTTCCAAATCTACAACTCAAAAGGAAAATTACTTTTACTTCAAATCACGAAAAGTATGATTGATACACATTATATTAAAATACAAATTATAGGAATTATTGTGACGATTGCGTTGTATAAATAAGCACTCACGTCTTCCAAAAGGCAAGGCAGAGATTAGGGATATCTATTTGACATATCTTAGCGCAGCATTGCCCCAATAGACCCAATAGGAAAAAGATGTGACAGGCTGCTTAATCACGGAATTTACGTTCTCAAAAATGCTACTTTAGGTAAAAATTGTTTTACAGAATAAAGTTATATTGTCTATTTTCAATAATATACCTACTAGACAATGTGAACATTAGGTTATTATCTCGTTTCACCCACCACCAGCTTAATGAATGAAGATACCTCAACCGCAAGACGGTAGATTGAAGTAGTTTGTTATAAAGCTTACGGAAAGTTTTGGACACCAGACTTGAATTTGTTTAATGTTTTTATGTCTGGAGGCTGACGTGAATCATCACCATGATCATATATTGGCTTGTATACGCATTCGTACCTAAGTCCTGCTGAATCTTCATAGGCAAACACGCCTACACCATCGGGCTTTGGAGAACCTACAAAATATTTATGTTATAAATTCTTAGTGTATTAACAGGTTACAAGTGTTGTTTTATAACAGAAATTATCATAGAAATTATCACAGAAACTTAGGTCTTTTCATGAAAGCGCTAACAGACTCGGCATCCCGTGGATGGGAGGCGGTTTAGTGAGCGCTGCTACAGTACCCTTGCAATAGAGATGCTGCCCCACATCTCTGTAGGATTTGGGAACGGCAAATTTTTCGATGGATTTTCTGCGATTACTCGGTCGCCAGCATCTCGTTCGCCACGTACAACGGGTGCCGATGTTGTTGACAATTATTATATCGATAAGTAATAAATCTATTCGCGACTATTATAACTATATATTAAATACTTAATTACTTAATGTTGCTGCGTCACTCATTTATCTGTGTCACGTAATCGATCACGTGTGAAACCAATAAACATTACAAAACATTTAACGGTGGAAATCATTAAGCGTATCAAGTAAAAACACGCAAGTTTTGCGCCGATCATGTTCGAAGAAGATGGGAAAATACCAAATGACGTGACTACAACGATTATTATCAGATTAAATTAGAATAACCTTTGTTTTGTGGTAAAGGGAGCCAACGAGTAACCTGATGGTAAGTGATTACCGTCGCCCACGTACTTTTGCAACACCAGAGGAGATGCAGGTGCCTAGTATCTTAGACGCTGATGTTCGTATATATTCGCTCTGGGATTTTATTGACATTTAATTCGACCTCTGTCGTACACCATAAGATTTTCCCGTGTACCACTTTTACGACACTCACGAAAAGAAAGGGCTGTGCAATATTGTCTTAAACCATCACCACACGGCGAAAAATATTTAAAAAAAACATCTATGAATTACAAAAATAATTATAACGCATAATATTTGACTTCAAATCATTGTTACAAATAAATAAATTCACACACTCTTCATTGACAGGAATCCATAAGCACAATCATATCCAAACAGTCACCTCTTTTAAAAATTAATGTAAGTGAATAAATTGTTAAAACGGCATTTAATTACAACCTGTTGTGATCAGCGGAGCGACAAAGCAAACTGTAAATTATGGAAACAAAAGCTACTCGCATTAATAATAGTGTTAAGCATGAGTAATGTATCAACGTAAGTATGGAAAATCGCATCTAGAAAGATCTATTCATATTTCATACATCAGGCATGTTATTTCATTACAATGAATTGGTTTGTAGTTTGTACAAACTTTAATAATTTAATTATATTACATAACAATTTTATATTTCTAATTATCTGCATTCAATAATGCTTTATTTATGCTAAATACTGTACACTCATATTACAAAGTGTGAGTTTGGTTGTAGGAGGTAATTTGTGTCTACTACAGAATCGATTTCGAAAACTCTTTCTCTTTGGTAGATAGTGACACTATTCTCGGAGTTCGAAGGGTATTTAATTAGTCCATTACTATGCATGTGACGTTGGCAGATGGACAAGCGTTCGCTTTAGTCGCACACTAAACGAGCCTTTTGTGTTTCCTCTGTTTGTCGGAGGCAATGAAATTTATTTGTGACTCAATAAAATCCGTAAATAATAGTTTCATTTCAAATGTGTAACGTTCGCGTTATTTTCGTAGATATATAATCGCGTAGACATTGTGTTCCTTTTTATTCTAAATTGCGGTTCTTTATTATTTATTACTCGTTATAAACTATTTTATTTTTTGATTAAGACAAAATACAATAATAAAAAAGATGTAACCTAGAATATATACGGTATATTCTTTTTCTCGAAATACCAACCTCTGATTCACGTGGGGTCCACCTGCTAGCAATCAAAAGAGACTTGCGACCGATTGATGGAGGAATATTTATCCAAATTTGTCGTTCTCAAATTTGTTCCACAAAAAAGCGATAAGCCGCACTGCACTCGCCAACCCGCTTACCGAGCGTGGTTAGTTCAATGAGCCAACCTTTCAAGTAACGTGTGGCTTTTGTTAGCAATTTCTTTGAGAAGCCTAACTTCAGTAATGGACTCAAATAGGCGGATGTAGAAGTAGTAGTAGAAAAAGAATAGTAGAAAAACCAAATAAGAAAAAAAAAACAACTCGGAGATTAATGCGAGTTATAAATACAGAAATAAGCCAAAATACTAAAAGGGGAAGAATAATAAGAAAGTATTATCTTTAAGTAGGTTTAGATCGGGTGATTAGACAATATAAAGAATAAAAGTAACGTTACAACGTAAATAATTAAGGATTTAATTTTTCATTTTTCATTGAGAGTATAGAAAATGTTAAGATAGATTATATCGATGGCGTGATTGGCTCCCACAAAGAAGAATCAGAAATCGATACTGTGTTACTCCAACTTCAAATCTACAGACATAAATACTACAATTACAAATCCGCTTGCTCAGTAGCATTATAAACGAACAAGTTCATTCGAAATTGGTTGTGTTGAGGACAATGACCAATTTCAGATTGTTAGACAAAAAGTACAAGAATAACAAGTCAGCACATCATAAAGAAATTAGCAAAAGGAGCTCCTGCTATTGCTACTCCTCGCGATGCAGAGTTTGCTTCGAGTTCGAAGAATTGCATGAAATACATTTTGTCGCCCCCGATACATTTGAAAATTAATCTGTTACTTTTTTCCAACGTGCCGTGGTTGCTCGCTCGGCAAAGCGTTCGCTTTAATATCATACACGAGTAAAATGGGATTTGTCCACGGTGCCGGCACCGCTAAAATTGTTAACAGCAATTTTAAGTGCTGAATTTACCTCGTGCTCAGGGGTGAAGGAAAACATCGTAAAGAAACCTGCGGTTTAGACCCGGTGGGCTATTGTGATCAAGTTATTAAGTAATTAAGAAATCAAACTCATCGCGCCACCAACCGCAAAGGGCAGAACAAGGTCTGCCAGGCCATCTAGTTAATTACAAGACACCGAAAATGGATTTAACAGAAAACTCCATATATAAAACATTTTCTGCAATCGACAAATTAAATTTAGCGGTGTCACTTTTTTGGAAAAATAATCTTCTTTTTGTAAGAAAAAATAGCTAACTATTAGCTATTAGTTATTTCTAATTATGTTTTCTTACCCATATGTATTGAAGATTTTTATATATTAAATTTCTGCCGTAAATCTTCCCATAGTTCCTATCGTCAATATCCCAGTGCCGGGCATGAGGCTCTTCTCAAAGGCTGCGTGAATTTTGAAGTGGAGTCCTCAAGGGTCCGTCACGATGTTAGTGCGGGAAGGCGGATTACCCTTTTCGTCGATTTTTTTTTATTTTTACAGATATGCAGAATTCCTAACAGTGATATCACCACTGAGTACGTAGTAACGTAATTTAATATAGCAATTAAAAATTTGAATGCTCCCATCGCTGGGAACCGAAGCCGAGTACTATAAACCGAGCACCCTAGCTCCTGATCTTCCAAAAGCAATGTAGATATACAATTGTGTGATAAAATATGAAAATATTTTTTTTCTCTATGATAAGGACGAACGAGTTCCCCCATGTATGCATGTGTACATATTTCGTAACACTGTATTGTAATCTTTGCAGAAGAGTACCGAAATTTTGGAAGCTGTAAAATAGGCCTAGTAAAAGTAGGCATATTATTATTATCGATTTCCTTAATATTTTCTATAATCAATAAGTAGTTTTAGATAATCTTTATAAGTATGACTAAAATATTTCATTAAAAATATTTTCAATTGACCACAACCGTGTGTGACGAATCCCATTTTATGCATTACGTTAAGTTACGATTCGTAATGCAAACGAAGAGTGAGAAGGTAAAGTTGCCGTCAAGAAATACACAATCAAATATGTAGATAGAAAATATTATGCCAAATTTTGGTATGAACATTAATTTGACATTGGTGTTACCATTACATTAGAGTTAACGCTAAATTAATTTAAAACTTAATTTAGTTTGATAATAACAGTATGTTCAAATAGGATTTTTTTACTTAAAGACTTACTAGGATTTCTCCTAGCTGTTTAAATTCACTGCACAAATCGTGGCAACACTTCAAATAAACTTGAAAGAAGGTGAACTCGTAAGTTTGGAGAATTCGAGAGTAGACTAAAGGCTGTTTCTACCCCAAGTAACCCTCGACGTTACGTTAAAATCGGCTTTTAGGTTTTAAACAGTAAAACTATGAATAGGGAATGAAAGTTTTTATAGTTAAATTTAATTTACTGTTATTTTTTTGAAATAATAACAATACTCTCCAAAAATTATAATATATAAGAAGGATAAATTTTTGAACATTACAAAAAAATACTATTAATTAAGAGGACAGATGGCGAGCCTTTCGCTGTCTTAGTGTCCAAGTCAAATCCAAGTCAACACATATCGAACGTAAGTTTTGAAAAACTCATTGGAATGAGCTCTCCACATAGGGGATCGAACACAGGTCTTTTGATTCGGAGGCAGATCCTCTTACCATTTGGCTATAAAATAATAATTTATAATAGACAAAAATAGTAATATTCTACAAAAAGCAAATATATTAGAAGACTCTATTGATTTGATAATACTAATAAAATTAAATTTTAATGTGTTTTTAATTTTAATTAATAATAATATTTCGATTTGCGAACGGAACCGCATCGATATGAAAGAGAGAACTGGGTAAGATTTGTGCATACAGAACGCAGGGAGGATCAGGGCTTCCTTCTAGCACGTTCTACAGACATTGCAAAATTGATTTTATAAAATTTCACCTGCTCGTATATAATTTAATAAAGGATCATAAGAGAACCATTCGACAAATTACTTTGCTATTTGCGACACAGCGTTTGTATGTAAAATCATCCTGATGACTATAATATATATTATTTGATCTTTTTGGTTTAGGCCAACGATACTAATCATACATTAGTTGGCAAAAACTGAATTTATATCTGAGCCAATATTTGGTAGAATGCAAAAAACATTTACGAAACGAAATTTTTTTTAAGGTTAAATAATCGATCCTTAAAAGAAAAATTGTACTTATATTTTCAAGGACTAAACGTTTATCTCACTTGTTTACTATGTCGAACCTAACCTTGGGTGTAAAAATATAAAAGCCCATTTACGCAGTGTTGCATTTTTGTTTAATATCATTTTGTGCGTCTGCAATTACAACGGTAAATTTATTACCATTGTACGGAGCAGGTTTATTCAACACATGTTAATTTTCGAAATAGACAACATACAAAATGTACACACATCCTAAAGTAACATTCGAGAACGATAAATGTTTTTATTTCGAAATATGAGTGAAAAACGAGCTTTCTTTCTTCTTCTTTTACGAAACGTTACCCTGTACGATACTGTAGGAATTTCACCTGAGTCGTAGTTTCCAAACAAAATCTTGAATCGAACCCTAAGTGTCGCGGCTAAACGCTTAGCCACTGTGCCATTATGCTGTCGAGCAAAGCTAATACCCTTTCGGACTACGGCGACCCATGGAAATGTACAAACAACTTCAATCAAAGAAGGTGACTGATATCTTGTTACCCCTGAGGTCTAAGATGGAATGCGTCAAAGCCTGTCTGTAATGTTGGCTCTCTATACCCCACAAACAGGAACACAACAAAGGTTGCACTGTCGATTAGCGGCAACATTACATACTCGTATGAGAGTGGTAACTACCCAGAAGGCACCTAGGCCGAAAATTAGTCCTGCAACCTCTTTTGACTGTTAAAGGGTTAACAGATTTAATAGTGGTTGACAGTTAATACAACTACATACAACCTAGTCTTGATAAAAGATATCAGAAAATCGTTGCTGTTTTTATACTGCACACTAACTGCAAGATTCTTCAAGATTTTTGGCAGTAAATGTTACTCGCCACTACGCATGCGCAATAATAAAAGATAATCACGCTTTACAGTCCTCTACCTTCCCTTGTTAGACGCGACAGAATCGTTTCCTTTATAAAACCGGACAAACGTCACACAAACACACTGGACGAGAATTTATAAAAATGATTTAAAGCTTTGGTATCGTGAAAATAAGCTTATGCGCCTGGGAAAAGCAGTTATTTCGAAATTAAAGACACTTAAATAATATTATTATATGAATAATAATACGTCACATTCTTTGAAACTCATGCCCAGGTGGTTTATACATATGAACGGCCACACGGAGTTGCTTGATTCAAGTTCATGAGCCAGCAGGAAGCCCAACTAACATATGAGATAGGTATTTGGAGAAAAATGAGGTTTATTCCTGTAGTATTGGCATCTCTGTCTTCGTTTGAAACGCAATCTTGGTTACAGATCACACGTCTTAACCATACTCAAGATTATGAAGTTGATTTAATTCAGTTTTATAAAAAACTGATCGAGATTAGAGATGAAATCCTCATGAAGATTTGGTTGACATTAATTAAGTAGAAAAAGCATGGTATTTGTCAATCTACATCAGGAAGGAGAAATTATATAATAACGATATAAAATATAAATGTTCAGTCATACGTGGGTGTTTAAATGCGGCATTGCCTTCTGTAAACATGCAATAAAATTATATTGACATCTAGCTTTCTAATTTAGAAATTATTTCTATATGGACGATGTAGATATTGCGTAGTAGGTGAGTGACCTGGGTTTAAATTCCGAGGACAGCGACACAAAAAATTCGTTAAAACATCGTGTAGTAAAATAATAATAAAGGGCATATTTACTGAGCAGTGGGAAATTTACGGGCTGCTCTACTCGTCTTTAGTTTTATATACAGAACGGGTACGAATTAATATTAATCTGAATATTTTTACCATTAAGAATGAATATATATAATTATAATTTTTTGTCGAAATGCTATTTATAAATTACTCATTTATAACTTACGAGTGGCGCACTAAAAATTAAAATTAAAATTCTTTATTTTTAAACTTAGAGAAAATCGTAAATTGAAATAGCCTTTTCGTGGTTTTTAGTATTTATTATAAAAGGAGAGGAATGAAACTTATTTCATTCACTAGGTACTCTGCCATTAATGTGAACAAAAATAAATTATGTGAATGGATATCGCCGCTAAGGTAGTTAAAATAAAGTGTACATACACACAAAGCATTGTAACCAATTAAATGAAAAGATCACTATTTGAAAAAAAAAGTTGAATGTAATTTCTTTACAAAACAATACTTGTTAAAATTATTACATGACACTTGTACTTGTTACACACGTAGTCTCAACCCCCATTTGTCTGTGTATTCGCTTACAACTTCTAAATCTTTAAGTTGTTTTCAAACACGGATTTCACCATTATTTAGAAAACTTCAACGAGGACGTGAGTTTATTATAAAACCAACCGGTACCACCTTACATCATCTTCAGGGTATAACAATACATTTAACATGTAATATATAGAAATTGGTATAATAGTTTTAAATTGTAAATTTTCAATACGTGTAAAACACTATTTTATTTAGTCAATACTAGAACTTAGATTAAACATTTTAAAATTTTTAAGTAAATCCGGTAAGAGTATAAAAATGCTTATCTGTAGTTTCTACTGTATGAAGTCAATACGTTGAATTAGGTTAGAAAATCAATGTCATGAGATAATGATAACATATTGTGATAATTCATGAACTACGTCGACATTGAACATGCTCCAAGATTCTAGAGATCAAGTTCAAAATTTCACTGCAGTTGAAGTTCATGATCGTAGAACCATCCTCGGATCGTGGATATTTTTAATTGCGCTTGGTATTTGTATAATTATTTGCTTAGCCTATCGAAGATTTCATCAAACGTCAGATGCAAAGCAGCCTATGAATTTCTTAGCCCTCGACAAATATCCTCCCACTTCGGAGTCGGGTAGACCATTAAGCTACTTTAATATAGCCCCATCCTATTTCTTCTACTCGCCGGACCGGAAATCTCTCAATGTTTATATCGGACAGTAGTGGTTTTTCTAACAATGTTTTGTTTCTCTTACAAGCATGCAGTAAAAAATACAAACATACGAGGACAAGTTTCATTCTCCTTAGCAATTTGATTGCTTAAATAAAGACGAATACAATAATTTAGAGGAAATAATTGAGGGTGAAATGAAACAAAATTTTCTTCAAAAGGCAACTTCTTCTTCTTCTTCCTCTCCCGCACGAGGTCTCTACCGATACCGATTGACGTTGGAAAATCCACCCCACTGTGATACACATTATGCACAATATGATATACAAAAAACGTACCGAACCCAAATCCTAGTGTAAGGGAGCAGCCCGTATCTACAGTGTTCTTTTATGGGAAAGAGAAAAATCGAGGAAGCGGCTCACCTGATGGTAAGTGATTACCGTCGCCCACGTACATCTGCAACACCAGAGGTGCTGCAGGTGCGTTGCCGGGTTTTGAGCATATTTGGGATATGGGGGGAGGACGAGGAGGCAAAATGGGGGGTAAGGGGGATGGGTAGATGGAATGGGCCTCCAGTTATCTCACTGACCGAACGAAATACAAAAGCGCACTATGCCTCTACTTCACGCCGATATTCTGTGAGGTCGTACTATCCCGGACGAGCCGGCCCATTCGAGCAGCGTGGTACGTCATAAAATTTTTAAAGTACCGACACTGCGCTCACCAATCCGCCTGCATGGTGAGTGAGGGTAACCTTCCATGCTATGCCAGATTGCCAAGCCTTATTTTCCGTGTTATTCGCATGGGCCTGCTGCCGGTTGAGAAACGCGTTACTTTCAGCCATAAACGAATTGCAACTCGGACATGTTGTCGGTGTCCGTATTTGCACGGTACATGTAGGTAGGTAGGTATCTGTATTGCGTACATAATGGTTCCGGGTCTAGCTATTTGTCGATAATAAGCAATTTTATTTGTAGATTGCCTTCACGACACATGACCCAGAAGAAACAGCCACAGATTAGGAAACTTTTTAAAACAAAATAATAGAAATAAATTTTCTCGACGACATGTGAAGTCTGCCCTGAGGTTTGACCATGCCCAGCAGTGAACCTTGACAAACATAATTATTTTTTTTCAACTAACAGTGATGCATATATGGCATTAATCTAGTCTAGCTAGTTCACAAAAAATCACAAACATTACATTAGACACCATTCTCGGATAAAAAAAAAAACAGTGTTATTTTTTAGGATGGGCCGTTTCGTTAATTCAAGATATATCTACGATACGATATACGAAATTAAGTTTTCACGTGAAAATAACATAAAGCCAAGTTTCAACTGTGAAATTACTTAATTAAATCAAATGATTGAAAAGTATGAAACTATAAAATTATTAGAAGTTTATTACTCACCGTAACACCAGGTTAACTGTATTAGGACAGTACTGATAAGAACTAAACTCTTCATCTCGATATCTCGATCAGTCGACAAATGCGACTAAAGCACTTAATGTCAACAATAATAGCTAAGTGAACCTGTTTGCGATGACCAATATGTAAGATTAATCACGTAATAACTTTTCGTTTAACAACAGAGCAAATACAAAATATTCCACGGTCGTGTTCTAATTGAAAATATTAGCGAGTTTTGGATTTTTTCAATACCTGTTATTTCTGTATCAGTAACCAACAGACTTGTTGCTTGGACGAACGTTGAACGTTTTATGTTAGTGTTCTGTTCTTGTTCTCCGTTAAATGGCCATCTCGCTTATTAAATTACTACGAATTTTCTACCTCATGCAGTGGTAATAAGGAATTCTTTCAGTAAACTGATTTTGTATCTCGTTTCTACGTTTGGTGATATTCAAGCAGTTAAGATGCATCCTCGTTGTTACATTTGTTTACAAATATGATCGATGACGTTCTCATATCTTTGGCTTAATTCATTTAATAATACTTATGTAGTATTTTAAGATTTTCTATATTTTTGCCAGCATTTTTAGATAACAATTCACATACGTCAATTACAGCATTAAAATGTTCCATTGTCTTTGAAAAAAAAATATAGACTTAATAAAAATAATTACGAAACTCAACTTTTTTTAAAGTCTACTGCTGAATAAAGGAGAAAAGGTGTTGCTATAATCACCATTTGAGGAGTCTGGTACTGGGTTGGCGATTGCAGACACGTCGCAACTTAGACGCTGCTGTCCGACACCGCATCTAGCTCACATTTTAAACAGATTCAGTATAAGCAATAGCGAAGGGATTTTACCTTTCGCTATCGTTTCGTTGGCTTGACAGTTAGTTAAATTTGCATAGTCAGAAAGCGGGCTGGTGAGCGCAGTGCGGGAATCAGAGACGCTGCTCCCAATCAATAACCTGTGGTGTTTAGGATCGGAAAATTCGGATGCTTCGTCATCTGGCGGTCGCCATAGCCTGAGCAAAGTGCACCGTTTGCAGGTGAAAAGGTGGTATATTACCCCTTATACTCAAATTCAATATAAATTCTCTGAAAACAGTTACAATAATGTTATGTGGAAATTCACGTGATAAGACATCACTAATCAATTAAGTATTCGTAACGTCATTACACAGATGTCAAATCCTACGATTTAATTCGTAATTAATAGTCATATTAGTGTTTGGAAAGATAACATTAAAGTACTTCTATTTCTTTTTATATCGAGCTTTGTAACTACAAGTACAAACGATATTTAAAAAAATTTAAAACGTTAAGATTCTGATTTCGTTAGGTTTAGTTTTTATTTATAGTTTTAATATAACATATTTTATTACTCAAAAAAGGAACAAGTATTGTAATAAAAAATTATACACTACCACAGAACATATAATGTACTACATAACTCAACAAATAAAAGAAAATACATATTAAAAGTTATTAAAATATTAAAATTTAATAGTACAAATGTTTTTGTAATATAAGAAAATAAGCTGCAGGATTTTAAGCACAGTTTTCCGGAGTTCCCGGGGTTTTCCATAAAAAGTATGTGTAAATTATGCGTGTAAACACCAACTTGTTCGCGATCTCGGTTCAACAGTGTAAAAATAGCGTCAGTTTTGTACGTTTAGTGATATTAACAAAGCCCATAAAATAATGGAAAACTAAAATCGTAACGTAAACAAGTGTGACGTGACGAGATTTTAAATAAAAGCAGGTCAATTTGATTCTTTGTAAGAGGTAGAATTTCTTGCTTTAATTCAACAGGTTCGACTATTTGCCACTGTCTAATAAATTGTGACTAATGAATATATTTATTTATTATTCTCTGGCGTACCTATTAGTTATTTTCCCTCACTTTTAGATCGTTTTAGGCTACAGGTATGTTTTAGAGCATTATCATTTCTAATTTGCGTAAAATAAAATAACTGGTTTCAAATCAATTAGGTAACTCAGTATTAGACAACAATTAAAAAAAATGTAAAACACTCTAAATATTCTCAGAAATTTCGTTTATACTGTGTTCGCAAAAAACTTTGTAAAAACCGTTGTGGTATCTTAACTCGTTTTTAGTTGTTTTTTCTTTAACTTTTGAATATAGAGAAAAATAATGGTCGAAATCGTAGACTGTGTATTTTTAATTACCCAACAGTCGATACGAATTTCTAAGCTAAGACATTAAAACCGCGATAAATGTAATTTAAGGTAATGGTATGCCTAAGAAGCGAATAAATCCACCCTTAAGGATTAAGGTCTGCAAGTGACAAATGAAGAAATAAATTACATTGTAACACCCGGGGAGGCGAGAAGAGTTGCAAAACTATTTTGGTTACGCCGAGTCGTACCAAGTAGAGGTCCGTAATCTCTTATAGAAGACAGAAGAAGAAAAAGAAGTCTAAGCCAACGTTTGTAAATAATTATTCTTCTCTAACAGTCTGTAATCAGTCCACAACTGGGCATCGTCGCATCTCCCTCGCGAATGATTTGCCGTAAACGTAACTCATGACGGGCGGGTTAGTGGTCGCAGTATCAGACAACTCGTTGCCATTTGAGATGGCTATTTCGCCATCTGTCGTAGGCCATGTGAGTTTCCTGCAATTTCCGTTATTTGACTTTTATGAAACCCTTGGAATGAGATGGAGTCAAATCGAAGGCAATAGTAGTAATTTGGATAACAACAAAAGTTTACTAGGTGGCTGGGTTTAACATCTGGGCAGGTATCACCTTTTCCTTATTTCTGTCGTTAGCGGTAAAAATAAAGAAAGGAAAAAAGCAGTGTCGTATGTGGTGGTCTTCTTCTCTTCGGGCTGAGTAACAATTAAGGAATATTAAAACTAATATTCCATTTTAATGTATTTTCCTTACGGAATTGTGCAAAATAATTTTTCAACATATTTAAAAGCAATCCAGTATTAATTAGAGGCTGTGATCAAGGCACAAATTTTTTCACTTTCGAACCACCGGTGCTGGCACCACTTTTTTTATAGCTATTTTAAGATAAATTCAATTCAAATTCATTCAATTTGAATTGAATTTATCACGTGCTCGGCGGTGAAAAGAAAATATCATAGAAACCTGCATGTCTGCAAACGAATAAAAAATATTATTATAGAGTATGTGAAGTCCGCCTTCCCGCACTGGAGCAATATGGTGGACCCTTCCCAGCCTTCCTTCCGCAGATATTTCAGAAGGTGGCCTATGCCCAGCAGTGGGCACTTACGAGTTACTACTGCGACGTATTCTATCTTAGTCGCATCTATAACCTTCTTCGATTGAAGTTATTTGTAAGCTGCAGTATCCACATAGCACCAAGTGGACATGTTACTCGTTTGTCACTCTAGTTATAAAAATTGGAGTCGGAAACTTAAAAAGTATTATAGGTAAAGACATGAAATGCCCATTTGGTAATGTAACCTGTGAATTATAGATAAAATAACAAGTGCGCGTGATAATGATTCGGTCACCGCGTTACTCATCGGCTGCAAAAAAAACTTAGTAAATTACTTAGCCATTTGTTTATCTCGATACAGGCATCGTGACGGACTTACTTAAACGTGTTGCACGAAGTCTGTTCTAATTGCAGCACCATGACCCACCTATGTGAGCTTCGGGTTCCCCTGTTTTTTATAGGCTAAGGATATAATATAAGATGTTTTTCTAATACTGCTGTTGGTGCTGTTTTGATTCAGTGTAATCATAGTCACCGTGGTGGTGGCGTAGGAAAATCTGCCACCACTTTCTTACCGTGACTATGGCAAGAGTTGACTAAAGTTAGGAAAAGTATTTAAAATCTCATGATGCCCGATAGATGGCGTATTAACCATCTCAAGGGCCTTGCAATCGCAATGACATAAGAAAAAACATATTTCATTATGTGATAATTTTCCCCGTCAAAATCGTACCATTATTACTACCGGTATATTTCCAAGACATGTCTTGGATATGAAAATGAACACGCTGTGATTTTATCGAAGAATGACTTCACACGGAATTGTTAAGAAATATTTTTGTTTATTTTGTTTGGAAAAGCGGATAAAGCCCCAGAATTCCTAGACCGAAAATACACACCAGTGAAGGACAGCAGCGTCTAGGGTTCTGGTATTGCGGTCTCCAAACGGCTTTCTCTTTGGCTTCTAATCACTCTATTTTGGCAAATCCTCATATTGGGAAAAACCTATGTCTAGCAGAGGACTACAAACATAATGGTGACGAAGAAAAATAACAAATATTAAATTTTAACCTTCAATATAATTATATTCAAGAAATAAAGACATTAAAAAATACGTTAATTTCACATTTCTGTTACTTAGCCAATGTTTGATTTCGAGATTGTACACCTCTCAAGATACTCCATTCTGTTATTCATGCCAGCTGACAATCAGTCCTACAATACAGAGTCTTGGTATCGAGACAGGCCGGGAAAATTATTTTCATTGAAATCGAAGAGCGGTTTGACCCATTAGTGGCGGCGGTGAGATATTGCACCTATGCGCGCGAAATCCCACCTGGTAAAAGGTTCCCTAACTATGTAATTTTTTATCACTTGGGGAAAGGTGCTCACCACCTACCAGCCATGTCCAACTCCTCATAGTAATATATTACTCCAGTGTAATTTGTTCACCTCGTCTTCCAGCTCCGAGAACTCCTCGTCGGTCCGTAGCATGCGTTTAGTTATTTGAGTTGGCAGCTAAAATCCTGCCGGATATTCTTTGCACCCCGTGCCCCCGTTGATGTATATTTCTCATATAAGGGATTTTGCCGTCGTTACCAAGCCTGACGAGCGGGTTGGCAACCGAAGTTTGTATGTGGTTTAGAAAAATAACATAGTGCTACCCATCTCCTGATATTTTTTTTTATATCCCTGTCTCGAAGACATGTCTGATTCCCTTATACTATAACCACACGCAGTGTATACAAGTATCAAGAATAGTTGTGAAACTTTTGTTACTATTAGTCGCCTTCAGTAGTACCCACGGTCAAATAGTGTTGGAGCTATTCTTTACTTCTTACAACTACTTGGAAAAAGGCAATAAAAATTATACTATAATTTAATCCTTTATAGGTCAAACGAGGTAATATTATCTCTGTCAATTTCTCGGAGCATCATTATGAGTAAAAGATATAGAGAAGATGTATTCTAAATCGAGAAGGAGCTGCTTAGAGCGTTAAAAACGTAGAGTTAAAAACAGAACACTGTACCGGGTTTTTGTGGTTGTAAGACCCTTATTTTAGGTTGAGGAAAGTCTTTATGGGAGACAGCTGGGTTTACGGGAGACAGCAGGGTATGTTGCCTCACACCGACTAAAACCTCACGGTAGTCGCCATCGGCGCTGACGTGGGGTCAAAAGATTTCCCCATGTACAAAAAAAAGTACACCGTGCATCCTATCCGAACGGGTTTCCGCCTTGTTGTGGCTTAGTAGTCTTGGCTTATTTACCCATGGAGAACCAAGAGGTTCCCTAAACGGCCTGTCTTAGCGGGGTGGGTTAACCCGAAGTGGCCGCTCCGAGAGGGGTCGGGGAGCCTGTATCTTGGGCACCGAATAGTGATATCATATTTACACAAATAAACATGCAAATTTTAAATAAATCTAAATGTTTTTAGTAATAAATATCATTCAGTAATTGTTGGGCTCCAGCGGGGTAGTAAAACCCTCAGATTTAAAATGTAAAAAGAGCTTCTCCTTTGTGTAATCTGTCGCTGGCACTATCTTCGGACAAATACGACTCAGAGACCTTCAATAAAAGAGCCTATTTATTTTATAAAGACCGGCAAATTCTCTGGTGTTGTGAAGTGGGTCGTCGGTGATCACTTACTACCAGGTGAGCCATCACTTGTACCCTTTGCAACCATTTCTTCTATAAAAGAAGCATTTGCTTTCTTAAAAATAACATTTTCCTGAATTAACGATATGATTAATGCGATCATTCTTACTTTTGCAAATAAAATCAATCAGGCGTTTACGTGTTACGTAGTATTTGCGTAAGCGAATACAACACGCAAGCTTATGCATGTACGTAAAAGTAAAGTAAAGTAGTAGCCTACAAATATCCCACAGCTGGGCAATGCCTTCTTTGTATTTTGAGAGGACTTGGAACCAATAAGAGCCCACCACGCAGTTCCAACGCTGGTTTTAACATTTCCTAGAAACATTACTTTACGTATAACTTAACTCATTTAGTCTTTAAGCAATGCATGATTGGGAAGTCAGTCTTTGAACCTATGGATAGGAGATTTTTTGCACGTACTGGGATTTTATTGTAGAAGCGTACAACTTGCACTTGGCCGATCGTGCAAATTGTGACATTACAAAATGCGCGACTATTTCATGAAATGGCAGTATTTCATGGGAAAGGATATTATCTCTCCCTCTTCCTCCTGATAAGGCAACGAACCCGTTACCAGGAAGTCAAGGAGATCAGGAAGGTGAGTGCTCGTAAGCACTAGCCATCCTGGCACCCCACGGAACAGCAACAACAAAGACGACCATTTTTATTTATTTAATTAAAAAACTTTGTTGCTTACGCCCCTTATAATTTGAGGTTACAAAGGGCGGACTTAATGCCTATTGGCATTCTCTGCCAGTCAACCCATGGGTTGGTGAGATAGCCGTAGCAGGTGTATTTATTTATTAAATTAACTAAGTAATAAAATTGTTTTAAAATAACTATAAACAAATGTAAATAGATATAATAAAATGAATGAATAAAAATATGATATAATATACATGATATACATAATAATGTACTATTATATATGTAGATAGACCACCATCCTTCTGACCTAACCTAACAAACTAGTACAGCATTGATTTTAATTACTGATGAAATCTTTTAATTACTAATATTAAACGTAATCCAACGATCCATCAGTCCATCGACTTGATCACCTTTCCTTAAATCGTTCGCCATACACTAAGTGCCGTCTGCGCCTCCAGCAGAGGCATAACAATTTTGAGATATGATTATTTGTTCGACCATATCATGTATTAGGTGTGGGTTTAATTGACCATGTCTACAAACGATTTCTATTCAATGACCGGACCAAGTCACAACATGACGTAGACAATGGACAATGTAATATTTTCATTAAATATGATAATGCCTGCTATTTCATGATGTGGGAAATTCTTTGACCCAAGTTACTAACTCTATGGAGTCTAGTAACTAGCATGAGTAAAGTAGTTCCTACTTTATTCTTATTAATAGTATATATATTTTTATGTACATACATTACATTTTTTGAAATATATTGTGAAAACTAGCTTTCAATATTTATTTCCTTAAATTTATCATTTAAAAAATTATTTAATTAATATAGCTCTTATGATTCTCTTTTGCAAAACGTATGTAGTTTATATTTCAGTTGCAAATCCCTTCAGCAAAAAATCATATGATATTGTATAATCAAGTAAGAAAAGTCTATTTTTCCAAAGTATTTTGGAAAAATAGACTTTTCTACCTGTTTCGACATTTGTCAGACATTTTATTCTTACAGCATGCTGCAGATTTTTATACGTTTGGATATATATGCTGTGAATTCTCTCTGAAACCAGAGAAATATATCCTTAATCACCATTACACCGGGGTCGATTGCACAGTGATTACATTGATAGATGTAGCAGTTTATTTAATTTAAATAGCCTTAACAATGAATTCGGGATATTATTTTTGAATATTTTGTTCTTACAGATTTAGATAAGTGTATGACTTTACTGCGTTTCATTCAATCAAGAGTTACACCAGACTCTACATAGCTATTTAAAATGATGACCGTATGATAATTGAAACTGTAATTGAATATTTATATACGAGCATATGTAATCAGTAAAATATTCACACACATTACACACATATATATATATATCCAAGGAAATTGATGTATGTAGATAGATATAAAGATATATATAGGGATATTGAGGCAGTTAGTTTAACGGATATCTCCCATAGACACTTGAACAGAGGTTGCTACATTTCAAAGGGTTTTTAGGAATTAAGATTAAAGTACGATCATTTACATATTTTGGGTTTTTTTATTAAATCGACTTATAACAAAAATCACAGCTTATACAATAATATAACAATGTCAAAAAATAATAAAAAGATCAAGGATGTAAATAAGGAAAAATATTTAATTTGCACAAAAACATTGCAATAGTCATTCAAATGTAATTATATATATCGACAGATTACATTCTTAACATAATTATATATGTGCTATTCGTATTTCAACTTTTGCAACAGGTTACAAATGTATAGACAGTTATTTTTATGTCCATATAAAAAAACTCAGCTTAGTTATTCTTATTTAATTCGATTAAAATGAACAGGAAATTGGATCGGATTTTAAAAATGAATTGTGTTTATGATATTTAAGGAAAACCACGTCTGGTTAAAAATAAAATATATATTTCTTCATTAAATCTATTGTGAATACACATAATCTTACTCTAATTCGTACTCCTCGATTTGGCCATCTTTGTTTATTACCCTACGCCCACCACTACGCTCGCTCTTCCGTCCGTTGACACTGGATGAAGAATGGAATTTGTATTCTGCTTCGCCGTAAACATGGGACCCGGGTCCTTGAGGTTGTAAATTTTTGATACCCTGAAAGTTAAAAAGTTATTAATTAAATTTTATAATGAGATCATTGTGCTCATAAGTGGCATAAGAATAACCGATAGTTTCAAAAGAGTCGACTTAGGGATTTTTCAACGTTTGCCTGGAAAATCTTATTACTTTTCCTTTATTAATGGCAGATTTCCCATCTCTACATACTCAGACCGGGGGAGAAGCGTCTGAGGTACTGTTTTTTTTTATGGGAGAGGGAGCAAACGAGCAAGCGGTTCACCTTATGATAAATGATTACCGTCGCCCACGTACATTTGTAACACTAAAGGCGCTATAGGTGAGGTGTCGGTCTTTAATGATATTTGGGAGATGGAAGAGAGGATAAGGAGAGTGGAAGGGGAGAGGGAGTGGGTCTCCGGTTTACTCCCCCACCGAACAAAATGTGTAAAGTTATGTAGCTCATTATATACGAGTGTAGCCTTGAAAGAGGTACCGATCTGTATCTGACTAGCAAACCGTACCGGAGTTACACGGACTGATCTGTAATACCTTCAATACTAAATGTGAATGTGTTATACATACATACATGTGTTAGGGAGGTTCCCCTACAGAATATTCTAAATGATGGTAAAAGATACAATCACATACTCCGCTTTCTAACTAGAAATTCATGCGAATTGGATGGTGACATGATAAATGTGCATAAGTGTTATACTTATAACACTCATATTATAAGTACAAAATTCACCACATAAAGTTTCGTCCCTAGCTACATTTGAACCTCCCAGATCCAAAAGATTTGAAGGTTACTCACTGAGGTATTGTAATTTGCATTCAGATAATGATAAATACGTTTTTACATCATTAATAGGTACCAATAAAGGCAGATGCTATCTAAGTTAACATAAACAAGTGTATTAATTAATTGACGTAATACGCATGCTTCTGAGTTATTTCATAAACATGCAGAGAAATGTTGCCATATAGATTATAAATGATTACGCCATGTAACCATGTCGGAGAATCGTGCAATATATATGAATAACTTATGTTTATCATATATGCACATCCTGCATATATTTATATCGATAAGCCTGAACATCAATTATGGCAAATAAAATTACTTAATTCTGTAGTACAGGTCGAATCCTAAAAGAGCTTTATATATAATAGTCTGTATCTAATTTTACATTATTTGGAGCCTGCGTTAGATTTTCTATTTATGGGAAAGGCGGCAAGCGGTGCACCTGATGGTAAGTGAATACCGTCGCCCACATACATCTGCAACACCAGAAGTGCTGCAGGTGCGTTCCCGGCCTTAAGGACATATGGGAGATGGGTGGGAGGAAGCGGAGGGGAATGGGGAGCGGGAGGGGGAGTGGGGCTCCGGTTACCACACTCACCGAACGAAACGCAGAAGCACAATGTGCCTCTCCTTCACGCCGGTAGTCTGCGTGACCGTGGTACCAATCCGGTCGAGCCGGCCCATTCGAGCAGCAGCAAAAGCCGCCGCTTGGCTCTACAACGCTTAAACTTCTTCGCTTTTGTGGAAGGTTCAGATGCAGTGTCACAAACCAGACCAATTTTTGTAATTTGATCTAACATTGATTTCGGTTATATCTCTCTTACACCCCTCGAGAATAATTTAAAAACAACAAGTTTTTAAACGTGGTAGAGCCAAGCGGCAGCTTTTGCTGCTGCTCGAATGGGCTGGCTCGACCGGGTTGGTGCCACGGTGGTATCTCCCAAATGTCCTTAAAGCCGGCAACGCACCTGCAGCACCTCTGGTGTTGCAGATGTATGTGGGCGACGGTATTCACTTACCATCAGGTGAACCGCTTGCTCGTTTGCCGTCTTTCTCATAAAAAAAAGCGATACATCGGATATGGAAAGGTAAAGACGAGTGGAGTGCCTCTGTATACATTTACAGCACTGTAATATCGAAGAAGTTACCGCAATGGTCGAAATCGCACCTGACATTATCATCAGTGTCGCTTAGAATAATTCTTGGGGTTATTCAAATATTATTATTATTAAATGTTTTTTAATGTAATTTGTCTAGTAATGAAAATGTTTACCTATTTAATGATCTTTTTAATTAAAAAAAAATCTTAACAATTTAAATCTCCGACTTGTGGACGAAATTTGACAGGAGAACCATAATCATCAAACTGTTTAAATATATTAATATTTTTGTTGGTTACTATATAAGGAAATTCAATAATTTTATCCTTCCTGAATCACAAAAAGAAATATTCATTTTAGTTTAGCAAAACAGGATACCCTTGTAATTTTCAAGATCAAGGATATCCCAGCTTCTTTTATAATTGTAAACAAAATAACTTGCTCAAGGTACGACGTCAACCAATTTTTTTCTAAATCCTACACGTCGTAGATTTGTGATAGCACGTTTTTATGAGATTACAAAACGGGAAAACCGAATAGTTGCAAAAGCCGCTATTTAAGGCATAATTATAATAAATTAAAATAAGTGCTCGCTTGCCATAATGGCGCGAGCTAGGCGATTATGGCAAGTCCTTCTTATGGAAGAGGCCTATGGCCTGCAATAGACCATTTCCAGACTGTGAAGGTAAGTTAAGGTAAAATGAGTATATAATAATAGATTTAAATTTGTACATTATTTATATATAACTCGAAAATATTTTAGGACTTCAAAAACTTGTCTATGGAAGATGGAATTGGATTTATATTCCTCAAAGACGTCAACAAAAGCGAGCATTAATTCCATAGAAGTTTAAACCATACGCCATTGGCCCATACTAGCCAATCGGGTTAGGCAGGTTAGTGAGCGCATTGCTTGTACCCCCAGCGGAAATCCCGCACTTGTGATGCTGTTCTTTATCAGTAATCTGTGGGATTTGTTTAAGGTGTTTGCGGAAAAATCACGGTGAAGAATCTTTCCGCAAACACCTTGGTGATCAGGCGACTCGAGTTCGATCCTTTATATGGAGGGCTCGTACCATTGAGTTTTGCGAAACTTGTATGATTTGTATTGTAGGTCTGAACACGAAGATGGTGACAAGTTCACCACCTGTCAGGTAGTACCAAATAAGTTAAAAGTGGGTTGAAAGGAATAAAATGTTTAGACCTCTGACCAGCCTAATTTTGGGTATAGTGTTGTAAGCCCTTTTTTTTAAAATTCAATTCTAAGAAATTCGTCTACTGTGCGTTAAGATGTGGATTGGTCATTGCTAACTAAATCTGTCCACAGTCTCATGTCCTGGTTGCCAAAGTCAATATTATAGCTAATATCGATATGATTAGATTTGTCATCAGAAATAGTGTAATAAACTAAACACGGTTTGAACATTTGAACCAACACTGCAAGGTGTTTGCATGACGAATTATTATGATGCAATTTATTAATAATGTTTTTCACTGGTGTAGAAAAACGACTTACAACTAGTTAACAATAAATATAATTATTTAGCACGAAACTGCTAATAAACTTACCTCAAAATTATTATTGAATCCTTGGCTTAACCTGCAAAATATACATTTTAAATGAGAATAATCAAACTTCATAGCAGTTTCAAATTCAATGCTAATTTTTATTTTTATAGTCATTTCTACTTTGGGCAGCGTGTCTTTGTGATTACCGTACATGACTATTCGTAGGTCAAAGGTTCAAATCCCTTTCTCGTATGCACGCACATTCTAATGCATCACCCGTGTGTTATGATACTGGCGGGTAAATATTAGTTTACTATATCAGTATTCACGACCACCATAAATGTGCGTTAGTACGCAGCTGCGCAGCCAGGACAAGAGTAATAAATTGCAATAAGTAAAGGTGATAAGTTAACAACGTGGAACAAAACAGGTTAAACAGAATTGCAGCGTTGTAATCAGTACGATAAATGTAATTAGACATGCATGATGCAACGTCCCAGTTGATTTCTTTCTTTGCATATTTCTCGAACATTCTTAGAATAATTATCACTCAAATGTCAAATGGATTTGGGTTAGTATAATGACAAAGAAGTATGACTATGAAGCGTTAGAATTGCGCTGATGTATCATGTCACGTTAGTCAATCTATTTTAAAAACTATTCCCATAATGACGAATGAATATACCTACCGACGACGCGTCAATTGAAATTTGTCAGAAAGTTTCTGGAAAAGTCCAAAGCTGTAATTTAAAATTCATATGTAGGAGATTAGGGTTTTACGACTATAAAGTTTTATTGCATTACCTTAAATGTTTACGTGACACGTTAAAGTGAAAGTAAAAGTTCACACAAGCTTCGTGAAAGAGCCAACGAAAGCTAGCATGCATGGTATTTTCACTCGTACCACGTCGGGCATTGCCGGTTGGTTAGCGCAGTGTCCTCGCACTCCCAGAGACTCACTCCCTCCTCCTTTTGACTAATTTGGGTTTGGCACAGTTTCGCCATTCAATGTATCGGGTTTGGTATATTCAAATAGATTTTTGTTGCCGCAGCCTCGTACGTTAGTAAGCCGGGTTCAGCACGCGTAGGTGAGGTAAACATTTGGCGATAAAGTTGATATATTTGCCCTATAACTTGTGTTTATTAATATAATTATAAAACTATATCTTTACTTTTTTGGATTGTAAAAGGGTCTTAATTATAGCAATAATTTTACGTTTTGAATCAAGCATGAAAGTGGATTAATTTATTGACGCTACCGTATTATAAAGAAAATAATGCCTTTAAAAAAAAGTATAATGGTATATTTTGGTAAAAAGTATGTTTGATATAAAAATTTTGAAGAGATGACCGTTAATATAAAAGGCGAACAATTTTTTGTTACCTCATTTTTTATAAACTTTTTTTCCTTACAAATACTAGATGACCAAAAAGAGCATATGACACATGCTGCATGAATATAATGTAATACTTTCCATATTTCATTATGCGTTCTTCTATCAGTAAGCCCTTTTGTCCACGTGCATATTTTTGTAATATTAAAGCTATTATATTTTAAGTTGGTATCTAATTTGAGCTTGCTGGCTAATGATGAAAAATGGTCGAACCATTACTACATACAGAAACATATTATTTCAAGTTGTATTTCAAATGACAACTACAATACTTTTGAACTCCAGAATACGTAAATAAATAGTTTATTATTATGAATGTTATTTAATATAGTTTATTTACCCACCGACGGTTTGGAAATCTAAATATGGATCCAGGGCTGAAAATTAAATATATTAACATAAGACATTTTATTTAAAATCACATTTATGGTACTATCTGTTATGTTTAAAGATGCAAATAAAATCTCGATTTATGTGTATCATCAGACGGAAATTGCATAAAGTATAGTGAGAAATTAATGAATGAACGCGAGGGCCCTTTATTCCTGCGGAATGCCAGGCGGTGTAGGTAAAACACTACAGAGAGCTCCGGTTCCCGGCAGAGGCCGATTAAATATAAGAACGAATATATATGTATTCGATGAAGTTATTGCTGTTAGCCGTTTTGGCTTTTACAGCTTCATAGGTTTGCGCCTGCGTCCTTGAGGCCGCGGGCGTTTATGCTTTAAGTAGATGTACAGGAGTACATCTACTGCTTACCTCTTTATGGTAAGCAATCTAAGGACCGTCCGAGGGAGGTTCGGGCCTCGTCTCGGACGGTCGTGGTGTTTCGGTAGTAATGGGCGGTAAGGACCGCCCTGAATCCCGGGTGCACGGTGTGTACGCGGGTGTTTGATTTGCACGATACGCTCTTATGCGTCGGCGGGGGATTGTGTATGTGACTCTACTCCTAACTGTATGTACAGTGTGTTCAGGTTGAGTAGTGTTAACCGAAACTAGTTCAGTTTGGTCTGTCGGTGTTGATACGTCTTCCGGGTCGTCTAATACGTTACGCGGGCGACGGTGACGCACCGTTGCGTTTAACATCGGGGAATATTTGTTGGCGTTTACCACCAGCGGGTTAGGGTGTACGGCGGCCGATTCGAAGTAGCACCGTGACGTTTCCCTGAAGAATGCTTTGATCGTCGGTATTTTACAGTCCTTGTGTAAGTCGTCGTTACGCTGGTACCAGCTTGCACCGGTGGCGCTACGCAGAAACTTATTTTGGACGGTCTGTAGCGAGGCGATGTGTGTTTTCGCCGCGTGAGCGAAGGCTACCGAGGCATAGGCCATGATAGGTCTTATGCAAGCCTTGTATAGAAGTATTTTGTGTTTAAGTGACATCTTGCTTGAGGAGCAGATCATTGAATGTAGGCGGGCTGCGACGAAGGCGGCCCTGTTCCTGACTGTCCTAATATGGGGGGCGAATGTCATCGCCGCGTCTAAGGTTATAAGTATTTCGCCTTCCTTTCCCAAGGGATCGGTCGGTCGAATAAGGTGATAGTGCCTAATTTACGAGATTCGTAATTATGATTGGCCGTGTTCGTTCCCCTTGTGAAGAGAACTCCTACGCTTTTTTCCGGATTGACCTCAATTCTCCATTTCCGGAACCATTCGCCTAGACGATTGGCAGCGGCTTGGAGTCGTAAGGTGATGCGACCTTTGAGGCGGTCGGAGAAGTATAGGGCCGTGTCGTCCGCGAATAGTGCGAGGTTGACCTGGGGCTCCTTTGGAATGTCACTCGTGTAAAGTGAGAAGAGGATCGGGGAGAGGCAGGAGCCTTGAGGGACTCCGGCTTTCAGAGGGCGGATTGAGGATCGCGTGCCCTCTACTCGATAGCGAAAGGTGCAGTTGGACAAGTAGGCTCGTAGGATGTGCACGAGCCTGTCTGGGATATTGAAGTTATACAGTTTATAGATTAAACCGTTATGCCAGACTTTGTCGAATGCCTTTGCGACATCGAAGAATAGTGCTCCCGTGCTATTGGGCTTGGGGGAGCGGTTTAGGTTTTTTAATATGTGCTCCGTTAAGCGGTGCACTTGTTGGACGCACGAGTGTTCGGAACGGAAGCCGAATTGCTCGTCTGGAATTATGTTGTTCTCAAACACAAATTGTCTGAGTCTTTTCAGGATTATCCTTTCATAAATTTTCCCCATAGAGTTGAGGAGACTTATAGGGCGATAGCTGGAGGCGAGGTTACGAGGCTTGCCTGGTTTAGGAATGCCTATGAAGTCTGCCTCTTTCCAGGCATCCGGGAAGGAGCAGCTGGCGAGGAGTACGTTGAAGATGTTTGCCAGTAGGCATAGTAGTGGGGCTGGGAGAGTTTTAAATACCCTGTTGCTTATACCATCCATTCCGGGTGCTGACCGGTTTTTCAGGTTGCTTACTATCTCAGAGACTTCTTTGGGTGTCACTGGCTCTAGTGGATCGTCCACTGGTGGTAACGCGTCCCTACGTGTTACTTCCTCGTCCACCTGCCGCAGGTGGTCCGGATCCGTTGGTTCACACGAGGGGGTGCATTGGCTCTCTAGACGGTCCGCGAGGCATTCGGCCTTTTCGCTGTTGTCGAAGGCTAGCGTGTCTAAATCGGAGCGTAATAGCGGGGGCATTGTTGCCACGTTCTCTACTTTGAGAGATCGGGCCAGCTGCCAGTAGGCAGTATGCGATGGCTCGATGTCTCCAAGGAGAGAATCCCACCTAGTGTTCCTAAATACCGTGATGCGCTCTTTTATTTGCCTCTGTAGGCGTCGCATGGTTTTGCGGTTCTGTTCCGTTCTATAACGGTCATGTGCTCTAATAGCTGCGTTTTTTCTCCTAATTAGGCGTCTAAGACCTGCCGGGAGCTCCATGTGTCGAGAATTCGACTCAGGGACCGTCCTTTTGGATTCTTCGACGGCTGACTTGAGATGGTCTGTGAGTGAGTTTATTGCCCTACATGCTATTTCAGGCGAGTCTATCTTGTCCGGTATTTTGTCTAGGTGCTGTGATGTCGTAGCTTCGAGTTTGACTTCGAGGGTACGCCAGTCCACGATGGTTTTGGTCTGAGGGACCTCACCATGCGGCTGGCCCAGCTTGAGTAAGACCGGTCTGTGGTCTGAGTCGAGTTCGTGAAGCGTATCTATCGAGTTAATAGCTAGGCTTACGTCTTTAAGAATCGCGATATCGAGTACGTCCGCCGCGTGAGTGTGATACGTCGGATATCTCGTAGGCGAGTCGGGTGCGATTACGTCTAACAAGTAGCGGTCCCGTATGTCGGCGAGCACGTTGCCGTTTATATTATTGACGCGCGCGTTCCAGCTGATGTGTTTGCTGTTTAGGTCGCCGCCTATGATGACGGAGGGGCCTAGCCCTGTTAGCGTCCTAATGTCTGACGAATGGAGGGTTTTGTTTGGCGGCAGATAGGCTGATACTAGAACAAGCGGCCTGTGGCCGGTTAGCGCTATTCTACACGCGGAAACTTCGATTGTTATTAGGTCGGGATAAGAACGAATAACCAGCGGGGGTGTGTTTAAATAGTGGCGATTCTCACTCCAATAGTTAAGACGAGGTCGTCAGTAGCTCCCCAAAAATATTCCCAGAATTCAAATAAATCAAGCGCTCCAACAGTTCATGGGTTCACTGGTACCCGTGAATGTTGTTTGTTACCCTGGTCGTGATGTTGAATTATTTCATATAATATACGGAAAGTCATTTCGGCGTGACCATTGCTCCCGCCTTGGAAAGGTTCCACTTCTAAAAGAAGCGAAAACCATGACAGAAATAGAGGTAGGTTATGAAACCTGTAGCTGTAACAAAAATCATGGTGCGGGAGGTATATTAAGTAGATAAATTATCTTATACGACAATGATAAAAATAAAGTTATCAACAGAAAGAAACCTTATAGCTACTGAACAACATGCGTCATTATAAAAAATATTAAGTAGTTTGCTGTTTAGTTCAAAATGCGAAAAATAAACTAAAATATGATTACATAATCATTTCTAGTATTTACGCGAATACTACACATTTCAAATGAAACTATTATTAACAGAATTAAACAGGTTCTGTGAGACGTTTCTAGTGGACGATATGATAATCTGCGTAACGACACACGCTCCCGTGAAGATTTCAAGGTGTCAGCGGAACACTTGTAAGAGTGTGTATTAATCACTGGTATAGGTAAAAACCTAACAACACCAGATTTTTAGTCAGATGATTGTTTAAAATTAAGCAAAGTATGATGTTGTCGTCCGCAAGTAAAGCAAGTTGAATTTGTTTTACAAATATAAGTAAAATTAACAAGTTTTATTCGATTTTATATAATTAATTCATGAGGTTGGAGTTAGACTTAAAAACTTGTTGTATTCGTAAAGGTGTGTACTATGTACATTGTGACGTAACGCACAGTTAGGAGGGGTAACGATATACTCATATGTTTGCTGTGTACGGGTTCGCGGCATAGGATCCCGTGCCGATTTACTATAGCAATAGGGATGTCAGCCCTATGAGATGTACGGCGTAATTTTTTGATCTGTTCTCAAATTGAATAAAATCATTGTAATATGAAACATTGCTATGTAAAAAAATGGAGAACATAAAAACTGCGAAACTACTTACACTTTCATTGTAAGTATGTTTTAAACAGCAAAACCAATGATTACAAGCTGACATACGGTCACATTTAATGTTAAGATAGAGTTTTTCAAATAATTATATGTGAACATTTATGTAGGAATTAGCAAACAATAAGGTTTTTCATGTTTTAATGACCTAAATATAATTTTGACAATCTGGCATTCCACAAAAACAATGTTGTAGAGAAAATACCAAGGCCCCCGGTAAATGCTGTTTCAATATAATTACAAATGACCAGCAGGTCTGCCTGTTCAAAGATCTTAACTGTTTCACTGATACATCTTAGAAATGCGTGGGATGCAAATAGTGCAATGCCACCCGCAGAAAGGTTGAAAAATGTGGCCTAGAGGTGGCACCACATGTACGATATCCGACTCGTAAAGTGAATACTTCACACGCAATTCCCGAAAAATGTCGAAATATTTGACATAATGTACAGACAGACATTTAGGCGACATCCAGACGCAATTATAAATAATAAATTCAGTATTAATCAAACATTATACTTTAATTTTAAAGAATTTCCAGAATTTTAAAATTCTCTCTTTCGAGTTCTCCTAAGCATTTTGATTCAGATTGAGACTATTACGGTTCTCTCAATCAATTAACTTACTACTTAATAAGATTAGGTACAATCTAAGTACATTTTTTAGATAAAACGTACTAAAAACATAATTGAAATACACTTAATATAAACTAAACCTTAATATAATAAAAGCAATTTCCGTCTGATTTGTGAGCTTGGGTAAGAACAATGTAACTAATGAATTATGAAAACTTTTCCAATTAATTAAAACAGAAAAGCATGTTACGTTATTTTTTAGTGTATTATGACTTCATAGCGAGTTGATGATGTGATGATTATCACCACCACCACCCTACAATATTTGATGTACAAATCTAATAACTATTACCTACTACTGGAAAAACATTATAATCTATCTTACAATTATCAATGTACTATCTGTATATAACTACATACGACTAGTACGTACAATTTCACAAAGGAGTTCCAATCACCACCGACAGCAGACGCAGCGATGTCATTATATCCAAATGGCGATCCTGTAAAATTAATAATATTGCTATTGTAGTTCAAAATTAGTGTGCATTTGGTTTTGTTTTGATTAATACATAGTCAGATATGTTAACCACAGGACCACGCCTCCGTCATAAGTATGCATACTTCAGCCTTAATAGCCCTGCCTGGGTTGCTACCAACAAAGGTGAGCGGCTATCTAATATAAGTTAAAGCTTCCCTAACGATAATATTAGGACGTGACAACTTCATGGTTGACCATAAAAGCGCAGTGCCTATTGAATTCAGAGTCAATATTTTTGCAAAACAAAAGTATTTGTTCTCACTTTTCTGCATATTGATTACTCTTTTCTCTATTTTAATTATATTTGATTATTGATTACACACATCTTATATTTAACTAGCGAATCGCGCCGGCCACTTATAGATAAATCTGCAGTACATAAACTAAATGTCAATGTGTTATACTCGTACAAATAAACATACCTCGTGAAATGTTCCTAAGTGATGGTAAAACCGAATTGATCCACTAAGAAGTTTTGTTGTTATAAACGACTACACAGACACATAACTATGGGACATTTCAATGACTATGGATCCATGCCTTTTATTTTAAGATGTTCATTAAAATTAAAAAAAAAATCAAAAAAGAGGATACCTACGAAGTTTTTTTCGCCTGTTTCTTCTCATTACAAAACGATGGTAGATTGTATTAAAAATAATAATAGTAAGATTTGACACGACCAACGAAATTATTTTTCTTACGTCGAGGAATAAAGAATTTTTATTCATTCGTTTCATTAATTTTCGACTTTGTTTTATACTATCAAAAGAAAAAGAATAACTATTATTTAATATTTTAACTAATTAACTGTAGATTCTATAGAAATGTAATAATGACGAAGACTAGTTTTAAAGCGTAATACAAATAATAAAAATTCTACTAATTCTGTGCCATGTTTTGTTTTGTTTCTTAACTTAAATAGCATAATTATTTGAAAAAATAATTTTAAATCCCTCTATCAGATAAATTTCAGTCTGTTGAAGGATAGTCAGTCTCTTTGTCGTAAAGACGATAGTCAAGAACCATATACAATAGCCTGATATTAACGTTGTTAAGTAGGATATAATATTGTTAGCAAATCGAAAATTAATGTTTACAGCTTACGATAAATTAAATTAGGAAACCATGTTTTTTAAGGAGTTGCACTCCATTATGCCCTCAAAATACTAAAGTTCTAAAAGTCACTTGCGGCACCCATAGAGATATATACTTTAATATATCTCTATGGCGGCACTATAATATATGCATCACTGCATGATTATTAATTTAACACTATATTTATCATATCACCTTTCAGGGACCTAGACAAAAGGTATTCCTCGTTTGGTTCTCCATATCTCCACCAACACATTCAATAATAATCTTAAAACGTCAAATCAAAAAACCCCAGTTGACCAAACCAGTGTCTATTTTTATAACGAACCTGACACTGCAGGAGATGGGCCTATCCCTTAAGCTGGAATTGCCATAATCACTTCGTTTGGCAAGCGGATTGGCGTTCGCAGTACCAGGCGTCTCTCACTTTAGACTCTGTAGCCCGTCAATGTTATGCTAAATTTTGGCACCACATACGATACCCACGGGAAGAAAGGATGTGGCAGTTACTACGTTATTATCGCCAAAATTGTGGACAATAATATCTAACCGCTAGTTGATAACTAGTTCTGGTGATTTGATTATGTTATTACCGTTGACAACAACTTGATGAATATCATCTTAAAAAATATTTAGGCAGTTTTAGCTATGCAGATAACCGTGGTGCAATAAATTATGTTACATAAAATGTATTCCGCATAATTTTAACAAAGAATCCATAATTCTCACCCAGAGGTTAATTACCGGTCGCCCGTGATATTTTGCTGATTTTTATGGGTGCGCATTGTTTTTATAAATGTTAAACCATTGAAAGATGTTACAATATTATCATAAACTTGATATAAATTATACTACAAAAATATAATGAATATATTTTCTAAAGTCTTGCTAATATTTACAAGATGCTGCAGTTTCTTGAAAGCGTTAAATAAAGTAGAGTGAGCATATCTTTAGCCTTTAAATATCAAAGGGGACCTTTTCTTAAGTATTGTGACATCGTGGTAGTTGTTGTAGCTCTGGAGTCATGGCACTGGCTTGAACTTTTCATTATATGCGAGTCACCACGAGTGCCGACATTACAACTAAGTTCTAATTTTACCACGCATTGAAATACAAGTTTAAATGAATATATAAGCAAATGCTATGTACATAAAACATAAATGTCTTTTTTTTCAGTTTAAAATTTGGAATTCGTTTATTGTATACCCAAATTATTTTTCACCGTAATCGTTTAATTGAAAAAATAACAATTTTCATTATGGTGTGAAGCGTTAAAGAAAACAAAACAATTGCAGTCCTCACCAGCTGCTCCATCCCGGATGCCTGGAAAGAGGTAGACGTTATAGGTATCCCAAAACCTCGCACGCAAGGGAGCATATATCATATAAAAGAAATCGCTTTTCCGGATGACACGGCCATATACTATTTGGACCAACACAAAGGTCAATAGAAATGGAGAATTGAAAAGCCTTATTTTGTTGATTAGTTTTTTTTTTTTGAGTTTTTGTAGCTTTGTTCAGTTTTTATTCGTAGTAATCGCATAGTCAACTTAAATTCTTGATTAATGCATAAACATTTTTCCTAATATGATCAAGCTTTTTGATGACATATAACTGGTAAAAAAGGATATGAATGAATTGATGAAAAAGTACGGACGGAAGGACTGGATACGACGCCTATTTTTATAATTTAGCAGTTTATTTATATACGTAATAATTGCAATAATAATCGTATGTGTATCTGGAATATGACATAGTTGAATATTGTATTTGTATAATGTGTTGTGTGGTAGCGGCGTAAGCCACCTTCTTTATTCCCGTGGGTGTCGTAAGAGACGAGTAAGGGAAAGTCGTAAAAATCTCAAAGATATCTCCGGGAGGAAATCCGGCGACGAGCATCGTCGCCCGACTGTTCTGTCTGCAGGACAGGAAAAACTGCCTTATAAAATTTGGTCGCACTAAATTCATAATCTCTGCTTACACTGAATCTTATGGATTACAGACGATTACATTTTTATTTTAATACATTATCAAAAATTTCCATAACATCAGTTTTCATTCTTTCCACATAATCTTCCATAAAAAGAGATGAAAAAACGCAATCAATGAAAAGATTATTTCTCAGAAACATGAACGACTATTCGCCTAAATATTAAACGAAACTACGTAAGTAACCTACCAACAATACGAGGGTAAAGTTTGTGCGTGGGTTATATCTATAGATCAATTAATAGATAAGGTCGATCTATTTATAACGATGGACTAGCAGCCTACGCATCAATATTTTTATACAGATAACATTGGAGTGACAAACGTGCTAACCGTCCATCTGATGGTAAGTGTGATCACTTACCATTTGGTGGTTACAGATGTGCCACCAATGAAAAGCCTTACAGTCTGTAACTTTACTGAGTCTCTATAACCTTCAAACAAAAACAGTGATTGCAGTAGGCGGTAAAAAGTTTCTCGTCTTTTTATTAGCCTAGTTCTTCTGCGGACATCATCGTTGCTGACCATAGATCATACAGAGAAACACCGAGTATAGCTTTCCATAGGCCGCTGTAGTACCTCATACGGCCTAAGGTATAAGCCCATGGAACTTTTAGGTTACTTTAGTAAGCTTTAGTTAAACTAATCATAGCTGATATTATTTTAACAAATGGTTCAATTCACTAATTACTTATATTTACTACTACTAATAACTAGAATGTAATCCAAATTGTCATAAAGCCCTATTCCTCGTGGCATCGTATCAAAAACTCGGGCAGCATTTCCACACTGTATGATCAAACTTGACCTCTGTGCTAGAAAAGATCCAGCCCTCCGGTCACAGGGGCTACGACGTGTCGCAGATATATATATATATATATTGTGGATACGCGGATAGGTTTTTATTGTGTTTTAATGCATACTTTGTGTTCAGCAGGATTGATTATTTATATAAATTAATTATAAAACAAAATACATAAGTTGTTAGATTTCTTGCTAATACAGTATAATTATTATGCCATGGAAATTAAAGAATCATCATTAGCTTGTAATAGTCCACTCCAGAGCATAAAAAAGTCAATGCTCAATTTTAGCTTGATTAAAGCTCTTATGAACGTCAAAATCTACACTTTTCTCCTGCTCTCCAATTCCAAGTAGGGAATATAAGAAGCAATCAGTTGGCAGGTTGGCATTAACCGCCAAGCATCTCCCTCCTATACAACAGAAGGTGCTGCCTGTCACCTGAGAGTATTTTCGGCAAGAATTTTTCGTAAGGAGTATTCCCCCATAGCAAATACCACGCATTTTCCTCTAGCCTTTCCGTATACTTCTTCAACAGCCATGGGATACTACGCCGCTAAATAATAACAAGCCATTTATTAATGACTTGTACTATTATTATAATAATTATATTAAAAACTTTTCAGACTATTATTACATGCGCTATCGTATACATAAATGTTATTTTCTTAAAACTAGTATTATTTTAAAACCAGCTTAAATCAAAATTCTAAAAACGAAACGTAAACAAGAATGTTAAAGACGTAGTTAACAAAAAGTTCCATTGCATCTTAAGCTTCAACTTCGTGGTGTTAAGGTTTTGTTTCTTTTAACATATATAACGCGTAGATAAGCCTATCAGACATCCGGAATAAATTACATTTTTTAATTTTACGTCTGGTTGCAAAAACTGATCGATTAGTAAATCGTACCGAATGTAGTGTTATGAAAAATAATCCGCTTTAGTCAAAATTGTATCTTATTCTGTTCACATACCATTCTTAATTAAGGATATATTTTGCTTATATACAGTTTGTCAAAGTAATCCATATATATTTTTCTATTCATTTCTAATTAAGATTATTCATTTATTAATAATTGTAGTTGCGTCTATACGCAATAACACAACTTACATTTAGAAGCAAATTTTAAATTTTAAAATTTTTAAAAATAATTATATTTAAATTTGTTTTTGTTACTAATGACTTATAACGTATAATTATTGTAAGTAATATATTATATTTAATCTGACTTGCTAACTAATAAAATTCTTTTAATGTTCACTAAGTATTCTTAAACAAAATTGTATCGAATACATTTTAGCACCTCTGTCAATTATTATGATAAATAAACATTTCTTACCTTGTGCAGCAATAAGAACTAGTCCAAATAACAATAACACAGACATCAATTTTAACATTTTGTTTATTATAAAAAAAATGAGAACTGTGGAAGTATTGTAACGGCCAGTGTGAGTTTTCGCGCTACAATGTTACTGCGGCAAGGCTTCCGCAGCTTATATTATTACGCGCGAATACGCCATATAGTCCAATAAATGGAGTTATGCTCCAATGCAATCAATTTTACATAAGTCGACACATATATAATATGTGTCGTTTATATTATAACCATAACATCTTTAATGTCACATTGAAAACTTAAATAAATACACTTATATTAAACGGAAAACGCTGTAAAAAAAATTAAAGATTTCTTAAAATATAGGTATAATATATCTATTTTCTTAATAATGTTAACGCACACTCAGTAAGTTAAATTTTAATTAATTTCAATGCTATTTATCTCCAAATGACGAAGATTTTCGACCTCAAAGATTTTTATTGTGGTAAAGAAATTACAGTTAGTTAATAACGTAAATAACATAACAATGTTAGTGCTTGTTATGGGGAAAATATGTAGATATATATTATAACAGCACTCTCGCCTGTCAGACATAGGGGTAATCAAAGATTACCGATAATAAATATATATTCTCCTCACATACTTAAAACAAAGTAAATTTTTATTATACGTAAATTATTTTGAGTATGCTAGTAAGATTCATAATTGGCTGATAATTATTAAAATAATAAGTGTTCTCTATTAAAAAAAAATGTTTCTCATCCAGCAGCCTCACTAAATAATTGCTTTGTGGCTGCAGGCTTATACAATCTGAAATGATCTGGTCATTTTCGGACTCATTAAGTTCAAAATTTACTGGTGAGATCATAAAACACAGCTTACCACGATTGTGTAATCAATTTTCCAAATACTATTGTTTTATAGGAATAGGACGGACTTTCTAAAATTAATTACAAATAGCGATCGGAGTTGCTTACAAACTTTACTACTGTTAACTATATTTCAATGAATGATTTAAAATTTCTGAAAGAAAAAGCATAAAATATTTCGTAAGAAGTGAGTTCCATATGTTAGTATTACTTTATAAGTGAGGTTAAAATTACGAAAGAAGTGTTGTCCAAAATCGAAGTTATAAATGTCAAATAGCATTTCGGAACAGGAGTAATAAGTTCTTATTCTATGAGGGCCAACGAAAGACCAAATGTAAAATGGCGAACATCGAAAAAAACGTCGGATCCGCAACACTTTCGGAGCACTCCATAGTTTAGACCAAAAAGCATAGTTATTCCGTCATCTATGAAATTCACAAGATTTTTCTTATACACTGCCGCTACAAGTCGAACATTGTTTATGCAGTAAAGTAGCAGACATTCCAAATCTCTCTCAAATATTGAGAGGAGGACTCTTTCCAGTAATAAGACTTGTACGATGGACTAAACCCCCCACGGATATGAAATACGCTGTTCGCCAAAGTTTTGGAACCAGTAAGAGCCCGCCACGCTGCCCCTGTACTGGTTGGCAGATTTCATATGACCTCTAAATATTTCGTTCGACATTCACAGACTTACTCACGATATTTTACTTCACCGGCCTAGTACATTATACATTAAAATTGAACTGCAATAAATCATTTTAGTGTTTCTGGCACCAGGATTGCCCTGACTTACCATGGCTCCCATGTTTACTCAAAGAAATGTTTAAATTGAGCTTCCTCATACACCTTGCAGTATAGGAGCACAATGGAGCATGAAATCTCCAAATAGTATAAAACAAAGTCGCAATCCACGTTTGTCTGTGTATTCACTTATGACTTTTAATATTCTAAGTGGATTTCAGTGCGGTTTTCAGCATCATTCAGAATATTTAATAAAGAAAGTTTAAATGTATAACACTTTTACGAGTATATAAAGTTTATATATTTCAGATCTATCCCTGCACGCCGGCGCTGTTCGCTCGTAAAATATAATCAGAAGTATTATTATTTGATAGGCTCGGTCTATTCGAATTCTTCAAATTCCTTTGATTGCTTTTAAATCCAAATGCAGCAGGAAAATAGTCATTCTAGTGTTTATGTAGCAATCGGTGATTTTGTTGTATTTGTTATTCTGTTTATAATATTATTTTCTAACACTTTTTTTTTTCTTACACTTTTTGTTTAAATATCTATCAATAGAATAAAACAAAATCGATTCGATCGACTTATAATTTCTAAACTTCTGATTGGATTTCAATTCGTTTATTATATTTCTCGCGGAAGGTTTTTTTGTAAAACACATGCATAATATATATATTAGAGATCTGTCTGGGCACAGCCGACGCAGTTCACTAGTTATTCTATTAGAATTCTTCAAATTATTTTGATCGCTTTTATATCTAAACGGAAGAGGAAAACAGGCAATACTAGTTTTTATATAGCAATCGGTGATTTGGTTATTTTTATAATTCTATGTTTATAAATTAAATTTTCTTATTTATGATTTTTCAGATAATTTTTGAATTTTCTTTTGAATTGTTTAAATACTTACTAATTCAAACGTACTCGTACAGTGGTTGAAAATCGTAACATTTGCATGTTAACTATTTTCTTCATGCTTGCCATAATACAGCGATAACGTTCGATAAATTGATAGTAGGTTTAACTTCTACATACCTATATAATATGTTACTATAACTCGTACTTAACGCACTCGTTTAATCTCTTTTTTTTCAATCAAGAACAATGTACCGATGCGTTTTTCGATCTAGAATAATATACATGCGAGTAGCTTCATTAAAGTGACATGATGTTTAGTGATCGAAAAGTTTTTTCTTTTCTAATGAATGAATCTGAGACAGGTCACGCCTGCAACTGGACTAATAAATTTTTTCTGTAAAAAATATAATGGCTCCGCAAGATTTAAGTCTATAAGACACGCATAAATAAGGCATATCTGATTTTTTTGTTTTAGTTTTGGGGGAAGTGTGGGAAAGATGCTTACATGCCTACCAATATCTGGGATTAACATTGAAAATGTGTGACCGACTAAAGCCCCACAGTAGATACGCTGTTGGCCCGGTGGCCTTTAGAGCTTCGGCGGTAGAAACTCGCGAGCAGAAGGCAAGTTAGGTGAGGATGTGGTCTATGGTTCTACCGCCAACCACATTACGGCTGCGTAGGGTGGGAAGAGAGGCGCATTATAATACCGGCACTCCTCTCCCCCCATGGCCTCTCCTCAGCCGCATCGCGAATGAATCGCGAAAAGCAGGGCGAACGGCGAACCGCTCTACCAAAAAAAGAGGAAGACCTCGCGACTTCGCCTCGGCAATGGAGGCAAGAGGGCCGTATCCGAAGTGATTCACCGCGGGAGGCCTAAGACCCCCTTCCCCCCAAGGACTAGGCGGGAACCCGTTCAAGGGAAACACGGATCCCTAATATAACATTGTGAAGTTCTAATACTTTAGACCGTATTTTGGAAGTATTCAAGAAAGCCACAAGCAGATGTGAGTAGTCTAATAATATCAACCAATGTCTGAGTTAGCCATGTTTTCCTTCTCCTCAGCCGGCCACTCTTGTCAGAGTGGTCGTGGAAGACATATATGGTGTACAAAGTGAATCTTCAACGTCAACGTTCGCCCTGGCTTAGGGAATTGCTTTCACAAGGCGAGTCGCAGCGTTGCGGGTAACCATGTACCAATGATAATGCCATTATCCAGACATTTGTTGATATTATTACGGGAAACTAACTATGTCCCCAAAACCTACCCAGACCTACACGTGGGGCATCCGGGTTGGCGAATGTATGAAGGTGGAAAATCCATACAAATATGCATAGATGCTAATAATGCTATCCGCAATGATTTGTTGGTCAAGGATAAATTAAAAAATATATCTGTTATAGCAATCATGTAAGAGCTATTCTAGGAAATAAAAAGGTATTAGTTTTAATTTTACATAATCACGTAATAACAGGCCGTAGATCCACTACCTATCTGTTCTTATCGTTCTAGAGTTGTAAAAAAAAACAAAGAATGTGCATTTTAAATTTTTTTTTATTTGCTCGTTTACCAATAACGTCATTAGCGGTTTTTGAACATGAAACTTGCATCACGAGTGTTTGTAACAAGTAACAAACAAGAAAATATAATGTATTCTATACTTCGTATTTGATGACCTCTACTATCGGTATGTATGCATAGTATACAGGTATATATCCGACAGGGGCTTCCTGTAATTTAAAAATACAATTGTAATATCGCGTACAAAGCCAAATTCGACTCAGTTCTCAGTGTTGTTGCACAACTACAAGTTACCGATGATATCCTATGCCAGCGACGGCATGGTTTAGTGGTTAACTTGCCTGACTAATGCCATTGGTTTGGGTTCGACTCCCAGTCAGAGTCAATATTTGTGTAACACACAAATCATTGGTTATCGGATCCGGTAATATTGCGTTGCATCACGTATCTCTGACACCGCATCTGAAGATCTTATCGCATAAGCATTCCATATGGTCTCGGAAAGGTAAAGTGGAGTAAAAGGTAGATAAAGCCCAAGTGTCCCCTTGGCCTTTATCTCTCTTTTACTCTCATCGTCATACTAGTTGTTTTGTTTTTTTTAAATCGACGGGGGTGAACGATGAGCCACAGTCAAACTGCTAAATGATCAGTATCTATCAATACCGGAATCCACGCTCAATGAGGAGTTAAGATGGATATATCATTGTCAACACTAAGAAAAATCTCGTTTTTTTACTAACAATAGAAAACACATCAGTATTGCTACTTTACAGTGGCATTCTGTGAGTATGGATTTTTACTGATCCCGGTTGCTCAATAACGGATTTAATTTTATATTGATATTTATAAAGGTGGGTAAGGGGGAATATGCAATATTTTATATCAATGTCTAACCTCTTCTCGCACGTCTGGCATCCCGATAATAAACGTTACTCTGACGACCGAATGATGGTTAATCTATTCTAATTTTGATGAACCAAAATAAAACTGAATTTGTAATAGTCAAAAAATTCGTACTTCTCAGTTGATCATGCGTCTGGCATACCATTATATAGATCTATCTAAACCGGTAATGAAGTCATTTACCAGTTGTAAGATCTAGATATAATGAAACCTTTTGTTGGTCGTTAGCTTTACGTAGAAGGTGGAATATTAATAAATTTACACGTCATAATATGTATCAGATTTAGTGTGTCCACATCAATGACAATTTTATGGCCATCAATCGGGAGCAAACCTGGCAACGTGTAAAGTAAGTTACGGAAGTGCTAAATGGAAATCTGTGATCTCTCTATACGTGAGAACTTATATATCATCAACGGCATACAACTTATATATTCAAAAGCTGTTTTCCGTTTTATTTTTGTGAGAAAGTGGGCAAACGAGTGAACGGCTCACCTAAGCTAATAGCGGCTGATGGTAAGTTATTAGAACTTACGATCAGCCGCAACACAAGAGGAGCTGCAAGTGCGTTGCCGCCCTTAAAGAACATTTGGGGGATGGGAGGAATGATAGGGAAGGGAGTTCGAGGAAGGCGAAGTAGGCCTCTGGTTACCTCACTCGCCGAACGAAACGTAGAAACACAAGATTCCTCTACTTCACGCTGGTTTTCTGCGAGGCCGTTATGCTACCCCAGTCAAGCTGGCCCATTCCAGCAACAGCTACAGCCGCTGCTTGGCTCTACCACCAACAAAACGTTCGTTTCTATGTTTTCTCTTAATTTATTAGATTTTAATTTATAAACTGCGTTACCTGACTAATTTAAACTTTAAAAAATTGCATATTTTACTCTGACATCCGTGTGCTGCGATTTTAGGTTGCTGAAACAATTCATTCAAACTGTTATTGATTACTCATTATGTACTTAAAATACGATACTCACATTTGTGGAATCTTAAATAACAACTTAAAGGTAGATGAAAAGTATGCAGTATCAGCTTGAATAGCTTCGTAATCCTGGTAATTACTCTCAAAATATATTAAATGAATTTTAAAAGTACTTCCACGGGAAGGTGAGCTTTGTTGGAAGTAATTCAGGCTATTATTTACACTGGAAATATTTAGAGTTTCCGTACAAAGGTTGGTGTGGATGAAGTCACGTGTATTTAATATTTAAAAATAACGATTTTCAAAACAAGTCCTCCAGATTTTTGCCTATTTAAGATCAGTGACAGGGTATAATGTGTCGTATAATAAACTTTGTTAATAATCTATATTACTCGTATATAAAAAAATTAAATCTAAAATATGTATAGTGGCGGGGTAACAGAATCAGCAACTCTATCTCATCCCGAGGGTGTCACAAAATTCGAAAAAGGGAAATGCCAGAAAAATCTAATGGCCAATGGTTAATCAATCTAATAATCTAAACAAATAGTAAAATAATCATGTCAAATACACCAGGCCAAAGCCATCAAAACTTTTAACGAGCAGCAGCTTCTAAAATGCAAGGTGTCTGGTAGATAATCGCCAACATAACCAACTAAAAACCACTTACTCTGGTATTAAGCCTTCCTGTTCTCTATTACGTGCTTAAATTTCATTGGTTTCCTCGTTTTGAGCTAGAGAGAATAAACTTAAAAAAAACCTTCCTATAGCTACAGTAAGGACACCAAATGTTTTTTTTATAGAAGAAGGGGCAAACGAGCATGTCCATTCTTCTATATCTTCACCTGATGGTAAGTGATCACCGACGCCCACGAACATCCACAACAACACCAGGGGAGCTACAGATGCGCTGCTGGCCTTTAAGTCGAATTAATGTCAAATTTATCAACTACTAACCAAAACCATGCAGACTAGTAATGGGGAGCAGCTTCTTTAGTGTGAGGCTACTGGTACTGCGCTCACAAAGGGGCAAACCCTCGAAGATATGCATATCAGCTAGCAGGCGCTTACTTCGACAATTCTATGTTCAGCAGTGTACTTGAAACAAATTATGATTATGATGATGATCCGCTATATTTGGTGCAGTCTAAGGAAAATGTATAGTTTTGGAGTACTTCCATATCGTTATAGGCGCATTGTGACTAAAACGGACGACAGTATTCTTTAATTATCAATAACGTAATTTATCAAGCAAGAATGCGTGAAACATGCGCAATAAATATTTACTTGAAAATTATTAGTAATATTATTTCAGTAAATTTACGTACCCACTACGTAAAAAAACAAAGCTGCAATATACAAGAACGAAATAAACTTAGGCATTTTAGAGAGATCTAAAAAATTCAAAGACTACGATGTTATCTCTTAGACTTAAATTAAAAATGAGACATCGAGAACACTATTTAACCATGTTTAAGAAATTAAACGACCTTGGTTATTTAGTCAAAATTTTTCAGTCGTGAAAAATTAGATTGTCAGTAGAGGAGATAGGGGAAATCGGCATTTTAAAACACATGATACTTTCAGCAATTTTAATGACTCTTCCCTTTTACTATTGGTCACATTTTCCATAATAAATAACTATATCTATACTAAATATATAATGACGAAATTGTATTTCTTTGTGCAAGAATGGACTCGATGTTTTTGGCTTTTCTACACATTTTTAAAATATTTAAGCCAGAGATCACCGAAAAAAGTCAATTTTGTTTTTATTTACCAATTTTTCAACTACCTTTATCTATTTTGACTACACTAAATCAACAATTTGCCTGGGTGAGAATTATCTGTCATTTTGAAATGTCGATAATTTAACTAAACTTATTTAATGCGATTGCAAAGTTATTTAATACTGCTGCCATTCACACAACTCCGAGGTGTACTTGCATTTTAATTAAGAGTTTCTTCTTCTTACTTGTTAATAGTCAATCGTCACTCTCCCTCTTATCGCCGGTCTCGTTTATATTAACTCTTATACAATTATTATTCCAACATCTGTCGAAGCTAAGGAGATTTATCTGTCATTTTGTTAAGTCATTCCTTACGAAACTGTGGCGAAGAAAGGGGTTGGTAGTTTTTTTAAACCGCCGCCATAAGACAGACATTGGGGACGTAAATACTATCACTGCAAAGCGTACTTAAGTAATTTGTTAAAATCATGTATATCAATTAAATTTAATGGTACTTATGTATGTGTTTTATTCCGAATACTAACAAATCCAGTGACATTGTCAAAAGTAAGCAGTGAATAATTCAAAACAATTGACAGGGATTGTTCTGAATTACACCAAGTTAAATCTTAAGATGAAGCATTAAAATGTCAAATGGAGCTAATTGGTGGAGCTATTGTCATACAAATTTTTAAAATAAGATGAACAAACGTGAAAATTAGGACAGCCATGAAGTTTACGTGTAAAGTCCATTGTATTACAATACGTCTCATTTGGAATTGGGTTGGTTAGATAGTAGCGTAGTTTATGGTTTTCAAATGTCATCAGTACAGTGCAAGTTAATTGAGGTGAGGCCTTTGCGATACTTTAGATGCAGTGCTTTATTAAACAGCTAATTTGAAAATGTAAAATTCTTAATACGTCTAAATGTAACTATTGAAGAGTTTTTTAAGTGTATATATGTACAATTTCATCATCATCATCATTTGAGCCTGTCATAAATCTTCTGCTGAACATAAACATATCCCAATGATTGACATACATAGATAAAAAAAATATGTTTATGATAATGTCCTCCAGGCCAATTCCGATTACAGCGACAACTTCCGAATACTCTGACAGTTGACATGTGTCATTGTGGCAGTTGTCAACAGCGCAGGATGTTATTTCTTATAGTGCCGACCATAGCACGGTGCTGAGCCATCTGCATCCATCGACTTTATCTTGTGAGGCGACATCCCAAACTGTGTTTGCCTATTAAATTGATTACTTTTAATTTAATTTTCTTTAATTAGATAAATACGGCATATTAGGAATACGGTATATAACTTTATACTCATTGTTTTATTTCGCATCACCTCTTACAGAGTTGTACAAATTACAGTAGTCAAAGTATAATAATCCTATACAACAATAGTTGATTAGAAACCGTTCATGAAAATCTTAAAATTTCAAGACATAATTATTTAACCAATGCGCATTGCGATTGTTTCGGCACGGTCGTGTGAGATTTTTTATCATCAATAATGACTTACAGAACTGATTACTTGCGAGCCTCGTGCTCGCGGGTCCTTTCCGCCGAAGCTGTAAAGACCGAACCATGGTGTATCAATACTGGAACATTTTCCTTAAATTCGCATCAATTTTTGATGCAAGAGGCAATTTTAGATGGGTATGGAAAATAATTGAATTACACATATCTTAAATTAGGTGCGCTTTTCGATCGCTTCACATGAAACACTGATAAGAAAAAAATATATAATATGGATTAGATTAGCGAAGGAGATTACTCCTCCTGGCTAATTTCTACCGACACAGCGACAATTTCCAAATACTATCGGAAGTTGTCAACGGCGCAGGGTGTACTTACAGTGCCGCAATTGTTCAGTTGGGTGCTTGCTGTATTACCATACTTGTGAAGTGGCGAGGACAATAATCTTTCAAGATATACCAAGAAAGTAGCTGTATCTTAAAGCGGACTTTCATCAAAACGTTTTGTTCGTGGCAGAGCCAAGCGGCGGCTTTTGCTGCTGCTCGAGTGGGCCGGCTCGTCCGGGGGTAGTACCACATCTCGCACAATACCGGCGTGAAGTAGAGGCATCTTGTGCATCTGCGTTTTGTTCGATCCTTTAACTATGGCATCAGGACGTCAAAAACCCTTGTAACCACAACTGTAACGTCAGGGGAAAAAAATTATAGCGATCGAATCCGTAAATATTAGTTTTATTTCAATTTGTGAGTTGCACAAATTTTGGCTATGACTGAGATTCGAACACTCGACCCATGGCTCAGCAGTCTGGTACACTATTCACTAGACCGTACGTCTAGACGTAAAAAATTATGTTACATGGAAAATAAATAATAATAATTGCAAGACTATGATTAAGCATTTTTGCCGCAAAAAGATTGTGTAGGCGCTTACACATTTCTATAACAACTCAGTTAACTGCTTTGTTTTTTAATTAGCAGGCTGCATTGTGTAGAGATGGAAGAAAAATCTGCTATATTTTTTTATTTACTTTAAAGCACTCAAAAGACACAGCGAGATAAGTTAAGAAAAAAAGCCACACAGCGCTTATCTAAGTAACCGGCTGGTCATTCACATATACTTGTAGCTCTTTTGGTTTGTTTTTAAGTTTATATTTCGTACATTGTACGTTTATATTCTGTTGATGTGGCATTAAGATAATAAGGTTTCTCGAACGTAGTTTGAGTTTCGAGTACATAACACTGTTATGTTTAGGTATACATTTTGCAATATTCTTGTAATCTTAATTGACTTGGTGTCTAGTGTTCCCTTTTATGTGTTTTGAATGATTAGGATCTGCCAATAAAATTTTCATTTATAAAAAATATTATTAATTTATCATTTAACAGTTGGCGAATCATTAAATAAATAAAACAAAAGGATTATTTGAAATGAAACTATTATTTACGGATTAAATATCGTGTTTAAGTTTGTTTTTGTATTCCCGACGTGGCTATATCTTGAAGAGGGCTTCTATAAACACGTTTTTCGAAACCGGCGAAAACGATAACTGAATTTTTACCATCTACCAGATGCAGGAGTGTACAAGATTAATCGTTAATGTGGTCTCTCTTACAAAGGGCAAACTAAAAGACCTGTAAGGGCCTCTGTAAAAGATCACAGCTGACGTAAAACGCCGTCGCTCTAGGAATTCTGCAGTCTGTGATCATATCCTTGATCCTCCATTACATCAGATTTGATAGACCACAAATCCTCGCAAAAGAACACCGATTCCAACCAAGGATGATTCGCGAGGCCATTGTAATCAAAAAACATCCTAATTTCAATAGAGGCTGAGTACTACCACCGGCCTGGGATCCAGTAAAATTTTCTGCGTAGATTGGACCAAAATCAATAAATAAAAGCTGAAGGTAGCCCGAGTTAACTATGATATCTGGACTTCTAGCACCTCAGCCTCCCCGTGACCACGGCTGTGGCCCCGACTCCTTCTCGAGGAAAGACTGCTTCTTTTTCTACTACACACATTTCCCCACCCTCCTCCAATAGTGTTGCACCTATTGGAAGAGGCTTATGTGCAGCAGTTGACTGTTTAGGTATGTGTCTGTCAGCAAAAGTTTCATTACAATTGTGCGACCAACAGCGACTTCCTTCGTTGTTAAGTATATCAAAATTATTATTTTAGCGAGGATATGCTTCGTTAACTTGTTTTTTTATACGCAGAGTACGCAGAGAACCCGTCCTCCTATCCTACGTTGTTTATGTTACTATTACAGCAACAATGACCCTAGATTAGCATTTCGAGCCATTACATCTTAAATTGCGTGTTACGGAAACCCGAAATTACATAGTTAAATAAAATGATTGATCTTATTGTTCCGTTTCGTTGTAATTATACTACTAAAACTGTCAACAAATTTTCCTGTAAAACTATTTTATAATTACCTGTTAATTGCCGGTGGTGGTGTAATGCTTAGGGGCTAAGGAACTCTCTTTAATTTAATAGTACGCGAGTACCAGGGTTCAAATTCAAAGTAATTAATTGGAAGAATTTGAAAGCTATTTGAAATTAAAAATTTTATTGGTAAAACTGTTAATTCCTAATTCAAGTGTTGTATTTACCACGTGCTCAGCGGTGAAGAGACACATCTTGAGGAATGTTTGCTAAATTATAGAAAATATTTTCGAGGACATGTCAAGTCTGTCAATCCGTTGTAGAGGAGCGTGGCGGATTCATCAAATCTTGAGATAAGGCCTTTTCCCCGTTGTGCTCTAGTTACCGGCTGATACTTTACATTGCATAATAGAATAATATTATGTGTATTACTTATGTATATTACTTTGATGTTTTCTTAGTATTATGTAATATTACTTTGTTGTTTTCTTGTAGTGCGATGGGTGTTTTTGGGGATTATTCACATCAGACTTACATTAACCAGATCGGTAAGAAGAGCGTCTATGGTGCGAAATATTTGTTTCTGCGACCACCAAACCGCTAATTAATTGTGGTGATTATGGCAAACAATCCCATTGGTAGAGGTCTACGTCCAGCAGTGGACTATTTAAAGATCGATAAAAAAGAAGAAGAATGATCTCTGTAACGTATATCAAATCAAAGAAAACAATTACAATACTCGAGCCATAGGTCAATGTTAAGAGAAATTATCATGGTGTCTGTCAGTCAGTATTATTCAGTAATAAAAGTCATGAAAGGATCAAAAAGGTTTATTTATACAATAACTTGAACTTTTAACACTTTACTATACATAATACAAACAAATGAATGCAAAATAGAATATATTTTAGTATTAATCAGGAACAAAAAATAACTTTAAGAGTTTAATAGAACGCCACCTGCTACAAATGTATTAAAGTAACATTTCACTTAAATAGAAAATATTTTTTATACGTCATTATGTCCTACTATTACAGATCGTTCATCTATTTGGCCATTATTGTTTAAAATACTTTTCGATGCACCAGCGTAATTCTTTTTTCCATTCACATTTGACGATATACTGAAGGAAGATGAAGAAGTGCCTATGTAGCCTTGATTTATACCCGCCTGTATATTCTCAGTGTCGATTGTCGTAAACTGAAAAAAAATAACAATTTTTGCTTGTTTATAATTTTTTGCAATGCTACCGTATGTACATATTGAAATACATCGTACGTACATGATATAGAACTCACAAGATTTGCGTAACCTTGGTAATGATGATGATGTCAAAAAATTAAAGCATACTATGAGTAAATCACCTATTTCTTTTACTTTTTTTATAATAAAAGGGTGATAAACGAGCTAACAGTCCACTTGATTGTAAGTGGGTACTGCAGCCCCATGCAGTCCATCTGCAGAGTGGTACTTGCCTTTAGGCTCTACCTTTAGGCAGAAGAGTCGTAGCATCCTGTGAAATTATTACCGGAACAAAATCTCGTCGCGTAAACTCTAAAAGTCGCTAAGGGAAATATCTTAAATATCAATAGGTCTAAAATATTGAGTTCGCTTAAGGGCTTAAAATATACGTCTTGTATGTTATTACTTATTACGGTCGCTAATCCACAGAAAGTGGCGATCACCCTCCATCCAAAAGTGGAAAACTTCCGTCGTGCAAGTATTACGGGTACTGTTTTTGGGATGTAAAGTAAAGTAAATTAAGCAGCCTGTAAGTGCCTGTAAGTGCCAGCTAGGGAAAGGGCTCCTTCTCTAATACGAGTATCAGAGAGGGTTTAGGAACCGGGAAAGGCACGCCACGCTGCTCCAGTGCGGGTTGGCGAGCTTCACATATCCTAGAAATAATATTTTGTTATTATTTTTCAGAGCACGTGGTAAATACAGCACTTAAAATTGTTATTAACAATTTTAGTGGTGCCAGCACCGGGGATCGAACCCAGGTCACTCACACTCTATGAAACTAAAGTGAGCGTCCCGACCACTAGGCTACCAAGGCTACGAGTTTGGGATGATGAGGATGTTATTGACCCCCAGTTCTGATTCAATGTAACACAGAAGCACACACTTGTTCCTTTCGTACTCACCTTTCGACGGAACAATTTAATCTATACTAACAGGGAATAAGCAATATACATAGATGAACAACGAAAACGTTATACAGATATACCATGCATAAATGTTATAAGATATCAGATTCTGAATTTAAAACTAATATTTTCTACTCTTTTCTTATTAGTTTGCCGAAGTCGCGAAAGCTTCTTTAAATAGGCGTTAACAAAAGTTGGCGTATTTTACCTGGAAGTTTTACCAATAGTGACCACACTGGGCAAGCAGAGCTTTAAACTTCATGCGATTTATGGGGATCCCTATCACTAGTCTATGTATACTATGAGTTCGGCATAATTGATCGTTTGGTCCACCATCGGACGAACGCTTGAGTTTAGTAACTTCAAGAGGTTTAAATTTAGAATAAAAGCTTTCCCATTAGAAATACTTCTTTTTCTTTTAATAATTGCAACAGATAAAACAAGTAAAAAGTGGCTAAGGTGATGGTTATGAGGATTTGGAATGCGACTACAGCATGTTTTACCTGTGTTTGCGGTAAGAATAATGACAGTGGCGGCATAACAGGTATCTGTGAAATTATTTTGGACAAATTTATTCCGCGTAGTATAAAAGAGCATTAAGTACTCATGAGTGTCAAGTTAATTAACATACCTATTCGTCCTTGAATAATAAGCGAAAATTTATATTAATATCAAAAATAACTTGTATACCTCTGTAGATATCTTAGTTTTCTATATATTTATGTACTACGTATGTGACTACGACTTAGTTATCATTTTTTTATATTATAGAGGATTTGGTCAGAAACTTTTACTATAAATCCTCTCTACAGTTTAATCCAATTTTTACAATAGTGTAAAGTGTTTGTGCCCAGAACGAAGCCGTAAGGCTATGACAACTGTATGAAACTGCTGCATTTGGGCCACCTCTATCTTTAGCACGCGAATAGGATTCGGCTAAATGGTTCTGTAGCTGTACCATATGCCTTTATTTAATAATCTCTCGACGAAATATTCCCATGAAAAAAATGACATAATGTGATATATATAAATAAAAAAACCCATATATCAATCAAGTTATAATATATACCTCGCTGATTTTAATTTCGGTATACTGGAACAAAGTATAAAAAGTAAGTTTCGGCTATTTGCTAGTAAACAATAGAACAGATAGGCATTCTGTAAATTTTAGTGTATAGTTGCATTAGATTAGTGATGTTTTCGAAATTGAAGTTCAAATTTTCAATATCCGACAGTTGCTACTGAACAAGGCTTTCACATAGATTATATTATAATTAATATGAAGTATTTGCATTCGCATTTGTTATGTTATAAGTGTTAGTTACGTTGGAAAAGGAAAATTAATTATTGTCAGGTTATAAATAAATTAGTACTTTCTATTCTTTCTAATTAGACTAAAATATTTTTAAGGTGTGACTTTGAAGCTATTTCAGAAGCAAAACAAAGGATCCTTTTTCTTCTTAACAATAATATTGGCATTAAACCAAACACATTAAAGTACATAACACAGTGCTGTCCTATTCGGTAAAGACTTGATAATACACCATGGAAATTGCAAAATTATAGATAGACATATTTTAATCGTGCAATTATGCGAATATAATTATTTTTACAATTTACAATTGCCTACGTATCACACGGTCGTTGAAAAATTCTTGCTTATTTAACTCTTAGAGTAAAAGACAAAGAAAAATCTAATAGCTCGTTTCTAGTGTGACTATTACCAATATAGGTACCTACCTCAGAACTTGGAATATTGGGGAGCTGAAAGACATTAATTGTTTTAGTGTTAACGCTAATTAATTGTTTCATTAGTACATTTTGGAATAATATATTACTTATATATTATACATTTTTAGATTTTGAGAATGGAATTATAACAACGTCTCTATCCTATATATTTTATTAATAAGAAGTAATATTTATTTTAAAATAAAAAAAAAAGTTTTTAAATAAATCATTTTAGACGTATAAATAAAAAATGTCATAATTCATTGTTACCTGAGATAAGTCAATTGTTGGTAACTGTAAAGAATTTTTTCATATGCAATAAACGATATATAGTTTTTTTAAAACAATTTTCTAAATCCAATCCACTTAAGCTATAATGTTTGATTTCCTCTTTTTAAGTAAAAAAGAAATGTTAATACCTGTATTCCTTTAAAGTCAAGAATCTGCAAAATTTTATTTAAGTTGTACAGAAATATATTAAAATCTGATTTTGAGGGTCGACGAAGTTTAAAAACTGACTCCTATTAATTAACTTAAGTATTTTTACATAATATGTATTAATAATTATTAATTACACTTGATATTTGTTAAATTGTACGTCTAATTATTTTGTTAAATTTTGATGAGAATATGATGTCAAGTTTAGTCACTTAACCAACCTCGAAGTTTTTAATTTGGTAAGTATTTTGTATCATTAGGAAAAAAACTAGAGATAGGATTTTTAAAGTAATTTGGCTATGCCCATAGGAGGTATCAGTTTATTTTGGAAAAGGATCTCTTGCCCAAGATAGTCTGGGAATTCCCGGTTTAAATAAGTATTTTTCACTGCAATAATTCTTATAAATTCGTAATTAGTACTATAACTTTACCCCTGGGATTTCAATATCAGGCAACTGGAATAAATGAACAAATTTAGTTTTTAATATAACGAATGCTTCATTAACAGTTAAGTGCCTAATAAATTACGAGGTACAATGTACAACAGTTACTTGATGTATGCAATATCTATTTTTAAATATATTTAAAAGGTTAAGTCGTCTATTTTACTCATATCATGCCTTCATATTAAACTTAGCATTCTAATTAGACGCAAAATACAGTTGACATGGCGTGCGGTACAATTGTTGTAGAAGCATGGGTTTGAATGTTGCCATAGCTTCAAAAACATTTTCATGACTCATCTTTAGTTATTTAAGTAAAAAGTAACCTATAAATGTGCTATAATAGCTCTTCACTTTTATTTGAGAGTAGCTAAAGACTGAGAAGAGTCCGCGAACTTCCATGCGATTGGCGGACTTAACTTCTCGCCGTAAGTGTATTTATGCATTTATTATCTTTCAAACTTCCCGTCACTGTCAAGTACGTGGCGAAGTCAGTACCTCAAATGAAAATTAACAATTTTAGCGGTGCCGGAACCGGTAATCGAACCCACGTCACTCGCACACTTAAAAACTTAATCTGCGAGCCTAGACATACAATAATATGTAAGATAAGGTCGGCTATAAAAATTATTCCTTTTCTAGTCTGTTTCTTGCCATAAAAAAAAGTATATATAAAGAAATGGCTAACCTTAGGCAGTTCAATTTTGGGTAACTGAAATAATAAAGCTTCTTTTATTTTTCTTATTGGTTAATTGAATTTTTAAGTTTAGTGAAAGCTAATAGTTAAGTCAATGAGTTTAGTAAAATAGTTCTGAAATGAAACTATCACGAAAAAAGCCAAGATTTACCTCGGAAAAATCTACCTCCGGGCTCTGTAAAATTACAATTTTTTTGTAATATTGTCATACTTTTATCTTATATTACAGTCACAATAATTCTTGACTTGACAACAAATTATATTATTATGACAAGTAAATGGTTGCGCAATGGTAATAAACATATTTGAAAAGTTTCTTTTAATTGTAGTTTTTTTTTAAATTGTCCCTCTCATAAACGTATACGCTCCTACTATTTTTCTCATTTTGTGAATGGATCATTTGAGAAGAAAATTTGATATTTGAAATGTTACCTTGACTTTTTCTATGGTTATCTGCAGATAATGAAAATTATTGTTAATTGTTTTATGTTTATTGATTTGTTGTGTAAGTAAATAGGGTTAAAACATATACCGTTATGTACTACATTAGAAAGAGATAAACGTCAAGCGCGCATGCTAAATATAGACAAATCTTTCTTACGGGGCTTGACAGCTTTTGGTTAACGAAATCTTAGATAGGCCTATTAAGAAGAAAAAGAGCAAGGAAAAAGGCGAAATAATGTGGTTTTATAGTTAACTATACCTTTGGGTTCTTAAACTGAAACAAATAAAGAAAGTATGAAAGATCTACGCTTCAATTCAAATCTATAAATTCTATTAATTATTGATTGTATTTTCCTTTACATTGTATACTAATTGATAATTACCTTTTCTGGTTTATAATATAGTCCTTATTTTTTAATTTTATTTTTGCTGTGTATATCATTTTTATAATAGCTATTAATAAAAATCTTATCTAAATTGATTAAGTTGTATAACTACTATAAGTTGATCCATTATTATTGTCTTACCGGAGTTTCTCTGAAATCAAAAAACAATAATATACTTAGACATGTTCCTTCAAAATTAAATAACGACCTGCCTATCCTCAATTTTGTAAAAAAAAACACTTACACGTTGCTTGTTTTAATAACAGTCGGGTTTTTGCCACCTGAAAATAAACACTAATTATTGTAAAAATTCTCATAAAAATCAGATATTTCTCATGAACCAATCACAACGTACCACACGTGCAAGTAACATGGTGGTTGCGCATTTTTATTGTATTTACTAATAATATCTACATACTATCAGACAAGATAAGTCACGAGCTAAGCACGTTGCCTTAGCGCGTCCTTTACCACTTTCAAAATTTTTTGCTTTTCAAATAATTAAGGAAAGTACAAAATTTTAATTCATGACACGTCTACTAAGTGTATCACGATCTCTAAAAATGTATATGTCTGTTACCCATAGGGGTAAGCAGAGATTACAGATTGTCATTTGGCACGATTGCAGTGTATACAAAAGGGGAAACCGTATCGTTACGGTGATGATTTAGAGTGATGAGTATTAATAAATTGTTAAATTAAATTAAAATATGTGCCAAAACTTACAAACTGGTAATTTTGTTTTTGAAATATGTCTATAAATAATATAAATACGTATTATTTTATCTTTATCAGCTTATTTCAGCCACGTATTGGAGAAAGTGCCTCCATTTATTGGAGGCACAAGACGGCATGCATCTTAATTTTATTTCTCCTCTAATTTTATTTAAATTATAATTTAAATGCAATTAATAAAATGTAAAACTTTTCCGTTAATTTCTTCTCGCTTGGTACAATCAAACATGACTTCATTACCTCTATGTGACTTCTCAATAGATTTTAAACATAAACACTGGTGCTGGTTTTCTAGGTAATATTTTTTCATAAAAAAATAATATTTTAATTTGCTAATAACAAAACCTGCTTTGTTAAATTGAAAATTCAAGATTACTTACCTTTATACTCCTTGATTACGCCATTTTCGTTAGTTATCACGGTTGTACCATCATTCGACGATTGTACTAGAATACCACTGAACTGTTCTCCAGGTTTCGGGGTTTTGTTTATAATGTCATCCGGACTTGGTATGTTGATCGTGGGGAATGTTGGGATTATGGGTCTAAATTGCGGAAATTGGGGAAATGGAGGAAAAGTTGGAGTAGGTATGTTCGGAAAATTAGGAAAAGTGGGAAACTGTAAATATTAAAGTCATTATCGAATCGGATAAAATGAAGACTTATAATTGGTGACCGTCGTATACATTGCACACTTATTTTATATTAAATTAGGGTATGTTATTAAAATTATTCTGTTTATTGTACGATATTTATGTTTTATTATTGTGTTTACCAAGATGGTTTAGCTTTTAAACTTGTAAGTTTAACGTTTACAAACTGAAATAATAGACAGATATAAATTTACCATATAAATGTCTTACCGGTACGAAAGGAAATCTGAAATAAAAAAAATGTAATAAACATAATATTCCATGGAAATTAAGGAATTTTGGGACACTAAGTATTTTGTACATACTGTTATTTTCTTGAAATCACAAGCAGCAGTATAACATAAAAATTTGACAGAAAGCCATCAAGGTGTTTGGATCGAAATTTCTATCTCATGCATGCGTTCGTGAGTTCGTGACAGAACTAAACTTAGTTGAAATAATATAAAGAGCGTACATACTCAGAATTGACTGTCGAGACATTGATAAAATAATGGTCAGATATTTTTGTCCGAAAATTTGTAATGGTGTTACAATGGACAATGCCTGCAGTGGAGTTGCGATAGGCTATCATGATGGTGATATTTGTAATGGCTGTGAGATGACCTAGTCCTAGGCGGCACTCACCACGGCACCGTCAGTCTATTGCAACAAAAAAAAACTCACGATTATTCCGTGTAACATAACTATCTGATAAAACCATTCCGTATTATTTTTACGTGGTTACCAATGAACAAAACTTGTCTTGAATGTGAGAAATAATACGGTTCTATTTTATCGAGGATAGATTCCACATGGAATTTTTAAGAAATGTTTTTGAGGCTTAGCGGATAAGCCTCCGATGTGTCTACGTAAGATGAATTAAAGTATCGTAAATATACGCACAAACGCAGAGGCCCTAATTCGTCTTCATCTTTACGTATCCAATATGGCATGAAGACATCGAATGTCTAACTTTGTACATACACATGAACGATGCAGACAAATTTGTTGGCAAATATCAATAGAATTTGATAATTTCCTTACCCTTGAAATGGATTGTTGTTGTTGTTGTTATAATTTGGAAAATTCGGATCAGCTGCAAAGAAAAGTGAATATTTAATATTAGTAAATTATCTCATTATTTTTGGCCTTCAAATAATTTTCCGATTTTACTACCAAAGTGTGTATAAGTTCACTGCTGGACAAAAGCCTTTCCATGATGTATTCATGGAATGCTTAGCATTTTAAAGCTCCAGGTTTGGTGAACACAGTGGCAGTACCCTCTCACTAGAGCTTGTGTATTGTGTGCTCTCCATGACTAGCCTATGGAATGAGGAATCATAAAGCCTGATGGATTTTCCGCCAATCGTCGATCACTAGAGCCTCGTCTATTGGTCAGCAGGATGCACCGCGTGCACGTGGCATTTGGGGAAAAAAAGTTTATATTTCCCCTTATATCAATACTTTACGGATATCATACATATATTGTTACTGAAGTTTTAAACGAAATAAGCGCAGACTTATTTTTCATTAAATATGTAAATTGGTTAAAAATATAAGGATTTATGTTTGTTGCTGTGAAATGTTATCGTTTCCTTAGTCTCTGTCGCTATTTCCTCATTTATAAATTTTTGACCTCATTTTATAACAAAACATTTAACGCAATGTTGTGCATGGATACAATGATTTCTTATTACGTGGTTGCTTATATTCACGGTAAATATGAGGAACTGTCGTATCCAATAGAACAAACTAACCGATACGTTATGATGCAGTGTCAGAGATGTAGGGTTACGATAACACCTACAACAATATATCCAATAGTCTAAACCTACAATCTGCGAGATGAAAAGTATTGTATGTGGTAGAGTCAAGCAGTGGCTTTTGGCAGTGCAGTGCTCTCGAATGGGCCGGCTGGACCGGACGACAACGCAGAATACCGGCGTGAAGTAGAGGCATATTGTGCTTCTGCATTTCGTTCGGTGAGAGGGGTATCCGGAGGCCCACTCCCCCTCCCACTCCCCATTCCCCATCCCCCTCTCCCGCCCCCCCCTCCCCCTCGTATTCTCCGTCTTAATTCTCCCTCCCATCTCCCAAATATCCTTCAAGGCCGGCAACGCACCTGCAGCGCCTTTGGTGTTACAGATGTACGTGAGCGACGGTAATCACTTACCATCAGGTGAGCCGCTTGCTCGTTTGACCCTTTCCCATAAAGAAAAAGTATTCTAATATTTTAAATTAAGGATAGACGTTTTAAATAAATTTAGCACGTTTTCGGAATCAGCTTTGTATTCCTAAATGAGTTATGACTTGTGACAACATTTTTTAATTCTGACAATTTCTGATAATAATGCAAATATAAATGTAATGTGTAATGTTTTTGAATGAAACGAATAACTTTTTAAAGAACAATTTGTTCGTTCAGTATGGTAACGTTTAACTTTGTAATAATGACACGGCTGTGCAAACTTATATACTTATTTCAATAGATCGTTAATTTCGTACATACGTAGCCACGAGTGCCGATTGGTAAGAGATCTACCACAAGAAGGCCTTCGAATCAGGAGTTCGATGTTCAATGTGCAGGGCTCATACCAATGAAAGTTTCAAAACTTATGTACGATTTATATCCATCATACAACATACTTACCGCCTTAAATTTTATTCCAAATAATCTCTGATTAAATGTGGATTGAAAAAACTGAAGTAAATGTTTGTAACTCTGTCAATATGTACGTATGGTCATGAGATATTACATAATAATGTGATGGAACGAACATTTTTCGATTCGACATAACATTTAGTCCCACACACATTACTCACTAATAAAAAGCTATGCTTTAGTGACGGCAACTAAATAAATTGGAATAAGTTATACGAGTTCCATAGCAAAAGAAATAATTTTTGTTTTTAAGAAAGATTGTATGTTAGTCAAAGCTGACTATTTTAGCAATAAAATTAAACTTTCTTTAAAAAAAATGTTGGTCGCGTTTTTTTAATGTTAATAAATTTTTACAAACTATACCAGCCACATGGAATGTAATTTATTTAGAAACTGGCGGATTTAATACTAAAAACGAACAGTTAGTCTTAAAATAAAATGGAAGTATAGTAATAATAAATATGCAGTGCAGTTCCTTGTCCTATACAATGTTTCGTTATATATATTTAATATATCAATGGACATATCCAACACAAAACATTGTTTTTTTTTTACAATCTAGCCCTATGGTTGCAGAGTCACTTCTCAAAGTGACATAAAAGCATGTAGGTGTATTTTCCTATATTACTATTATATTCCTGACTTTCATTCGTAACATATAATTCACACAGATATTAATAAAGCTTTCTTTTTAAGGAAATCTTGATACTTATTTGTTAATTATTAAATATATTATGAAATGAATAATGATTTTTTGAAAAAAATTAAGTACTTAAATTTTTTTTTTATTAAAAACTAGCTGTCTACTGTGGACTCGATCGAGGCAATACGCTAAGGGTTCCTAAATTAAGTTTTTCGGAATATATGATTAAATCTCTACAATAAAATCCCTAAAAATATGGTGCACTAAATAATACAATATTTAAGTAGTTACGTAAAAACTCTTTACAAAATGGTATACCCTGAAATAGATCAATATATCGAAGACAAAAATGTGTGGAAACTCTGCACTTGCAAGTCACTTGGCTACTGATATTATTTTATTCATGGAACCACTGATAGTTTACCTATTAATAGTTACATTTAACATTGTAATCATATTAATGCAGATTGTAAATAAATTGACTTTAATTTTGACTCGACCATAACATTGTTTTATTTTAGGGATGTTTCCTAAACCTGTCTTAAATTTGATGTTAGGGTAGTCCTAATTTGAACACTAGTCCTGACGTCACTAAATTTACCACGAGTACGAACCTGCATAGGCAGTCCGACAAAGGTCGAGAAGCAAGACAGGTTGTTAAGTAAAATTAATTGATAGTCATTAATGAGATGACTTTGTGCTGGTAATAAGTGATAGTAATGGTTATCTTTCCTCCGGAAAGCCGAGTCATTTATTTGTTAAAACCAGTATTAAAATACGGCGTGGCACTACCAGAAAAGAACTTGATAATAAGACGGAACAATATAATCTTTTTTTGGTTAAATAAAAATACTTTTTCACTCAAAAATATAGAGTGAACTTGTGTTTGAGGTAAAACAGAGTATTGAAGTTTTTTCGTCTTAAAACGTTATGAATATTTTCTTAAACAGCTTCAAAAACTTTTGAGAAAGTTTGTGTATACAATACAAAATTTACGATATTAAATCGTCTAATAATATTAAAATGTATAAAAAGACAACTCACCATTAGCACCAATCATCATCACAATGGTGATAACGAGGAACAAATACGCCATTTTTCAGTTGATCTTTGACTTTAAAAAAAAGTCGTTTACAATTTTTATTACTATAACCGAAGACTTCGGAACGAGACTGATAACTCGTGCAACAAATACTCATTTAAGTATTATTCATATGTTGTTGTTTGAAACGGTCCAAGCTGTGTAAATACTGCGACGAATAGGCGTATCGTTTTCTGGAAAAAATTCGCATCACAAAGAAAATATGTGTGTATATGTGAACGCTTTGACAGACCGAATTCTGAGTGTACTAAATGTTTGACTACAGCAAAAATAACTACCACACATATGTATTCTACATAGAGTGTAATTTACGTTGTACTGAATTTTAAAACACAAAACGTTAAACCTTTTCTATTGATACTGAAGCGTGTAATGAAGCCAGACCAAATGATCGTCGTGACTTTGAAATGTAATAAAGAAAAGTAGTGATTTTTCACGTTATGGTACTCTACGTACCTTTGTATGTTTAACCTTAACAATATAGATGATCGGATTTCTAAATAATTTTATGAAAAATTAGGTGAACCCTGCCAAGCTTCACAGTGACTATTTTTGTAGGTACTGCTTTCATTAATTTTACATTTGCCAGTCCTAACCTTTAGAGTTCATAGTCGAATAAATTTGAGTTAAAGTGGTCGAGTGGCTTACGAGTATATGAGACTATAAGGAAGAAATAAAGAAACATTGATTTTTAAATACACATAGATTATTATATAGACAATAGGATTGTTTGTTATTTGATATTCGCGTGTTAAAAATTAAAATCTTTTAGCAGTTTGTATAACTTTAATTGCTGAGGAGGGTCAACCACGCCGCTCCAGTGCGTATATGTGTTTCTTTCTTACTACATCGGCCTGTCCAAGTCCACTGCTAGCTTTCCATGGAGGTACTAAAAAAAACTGACATGTCATTATTGAAGATTCGCTCATGTACACTACGCTGGGAAGCCCAAGAACAAATGTAAAGTCGTACATACTTTTGTGTTTGGCCGGTATATGTTTGTGCCCGAAGCGACACAAGTAAGTAATAAAGGGTCAGATGTATTTTCAGAAATTGTAAAAGATTGCATTTCGAAAATATTGTGCACGGCTAAGAATATATTCATATTCAGGATCTACTGATTTCAACCCAAGATGTAAACTAAGCGTACTTTGACCACTTATAAGTATAAATCTATTTATTAGGAATACCTGGATTATACTACGGTAGATATTTAATAAAATAAACAACGACGTCTTTCTAGGTATAAAAAAGAAGGGCAAGCCAAACACTTGAACCAATATCATATTATACAAAGAAATTGTACAAATCTGCTTGACAATAAACAAACTTCTTTAAAAGAATACTTTGCCTGTTGTTAAGATAAAGGATAATGAAAAATTCAAAGTTTTTAAATTGATATAGAATTCACAAACGTCGTATTTTACGCATTGTTTACAAAACCCGTATAAAATACACCTGACCTTCTTGAAATTTTGTCGTAGATGAAATGCATTAAGTAAATAAAACATTTTGCGTCTGAATACTCTATAAGATTCAAGTTTGCGTTTAATGTCACAGCTTTGTCCTTTGTCCTTGTTAGTTTTCGTTTCACTAATCCCCTGAACGATTTCAATACCTTGCTTGACAATAATCAAAAACATACATCATTTATTTATAGACAGCTTGTCACATTGTTACGGATTAGTCATTCTGAAGGGTAACCAATAACCATGACGCATGGAAACTAAATAAAACTTCGAAACAAGTAATAATTTTGACTTCAATACAGGTAACACAAGAATATAGTTGTCAGACGCTATTGTGCGGTCATTAATGACTAATATGTAGAACAGTAGTAGTAAAAGAGAAAGAAAACTCATCTGCAAATTTCCCGTATGTGGATTGGGTTCAGTACTTTTTCTTCATCATTTAACTTCCGCTGAATTTTTGTACATACTTTCGATCGTAGCATGACATGCAGGTTGGTGAACCCCGACCCAACCTTCTGGCCGTTATTATAGTGCACAGCGTAGTGGAGTTGACATTTGGAGAAAAAGTTTGTATATTACCCCTTACACTCCTTCCGCAGTAGTGTGCATCGACCATACCCGTGTTTCGACTTACAATAATACAACCGATGATTATAAAGTGTAATAAATCCTGATTTCTGTATTAAGAGAAAAACTGCGGGCATCAAACTCTGTCAATGTCTGTCAAAGTTTTGCTCAATATATTTTGGTTCCTGTGTCGTTTTTGGACCTGTAGTTCTAAGCGCAACTAATACAAGACGTTTAATAAAGAAATTATGGTAAGTTAATCCTTAACGTGTCTTGACAACAGAATTTCTATTGTTGCAACACATTATGAGTTAAATTACTTTTGGCAAAAGAAATTCCGCATGAGAATGGTGGTTTACCGTCAGATCTGAGTAAGACATCTCGTTTATTAAAAGTAATTTAAGTATATTCATTATCATCATTGTCTACAATATATACTAGTAGTAATAGTAGTAAACTTCTGGATATATCCCAAGTCAATCGGCTTTGCGTAATGGTCATTACTGGTGGGTGATTAGGCAATCGTAGTACCAAACGCCTCCCATGTGATTGGCCGCAATCACCGATCCGTTAATTTATTTTTTCCTTTTGCATATAAAACACACGTGAAAACATATAAACTTTATTTTTTTAACATTTCTTATATAAAAACATACAACGTAAACAAATATATCCAAAAATGTTGTACTCTGGCGTTTGTAGGTAGAGAGTACCATTGGTTATATATGACCAGTAAACGGTAAGTTTGGCAATTAGATGCAAAAACATTCCGTAGTAAAATGTCATGATCATTTGCCGTCCAAGTCATGATTGGTAGGGGAATCAGTAAATGCAGTAAGTAGTAATAAACGTCTCACACTTTACTGGCTGCTGGCTAACACCGGTTTCTGTATCTCGGGCTCGGAGCCCTACATTTTCGGATATCAGAAATCCAATCGGGTTCGAAAACTTGTTCGAGTAAAAAGTTTTTACGATAGTCAACTTTTACCGAAGACCTGTTGGACTGATAGCACCAAAAAGGCCTACAATTGAATTTTACAAATACATACATTGAAACTCGAAACATACAGAAATAACATAATTCAATCGAAGATACAAATATAAAGTTCGGGTCAAAAGTCCGGGTTGATTTCTTAAACTACTACGGATGGACGGCAAGATGGCAATTTTTTAATCGCAACCTAATACAACCGTAAGTAGCCTTTCAGGAAGTCTAGTGTTATTGTAATGATTAGAAAATAATGTTGCGTATTAAAGATGCTCAACCACACAGCCAAAAAGCATCTCAGCGAGCACATAAAAAAAACAATTATCAACGATATCAAACGTCGAATTCTTAGATTGCTTATACTTAAAAGTGGAATATCGGAAGAAATCACCCGAAGTAGCAGGCTGAAATCCACGTTACGGATGCAAAATATTCGAAATAAGTGTGACTCACGATGAACGCTTGCGATAGTGGTATGTGCACCCGTAAAAATGATTACGTGTTCACGTTCGAGTGACAGCGTATGACAAAACGAGCCAAACATTCAAAAGGTGAACAGTAAGCCATCCTCGAGGATAAGAATAAGGCAACCATGACCATTAAATGGCATTTAAAAAATTAAATTGTCTCAATGTCGTTTTCATTTCGCCCGCATGAGACTGAACACTGTCATCAATACACGCAAATAAAGTATTCTATTGTTTGTCATACCATGTTGTTATAAGGCCAGTTAATGGCACCAGGCTTGGCGATAACAGGCCTATCTTGCCTTCTGAGTAGAGCCGTATGGTCTGTGCATCTGTAGTAAAATAAGTCTGTAAGCTTATTGTGAAATTTAGATATCGTCCTCCTGGTAGATCACAGCCACGGTGACAACTTCCAAATATATTGCACTTACTACTATTACAACTAGTATATATTGTAGACAAACAATTTATACTAGTAGTAATAGTAGTAAACTTCTGGACATATCCCAAGTCAATCGGCTTTGCGTAATGGTCATTACTGGTGGGTGATTAGGCAATCGTAGTACCAAACGCCTCCCATCTGACTGGCCGCTATCACCAATCCGTTAATTTATTTTTTCTTTTTGCATATAAAACACACGTGAAAACATATAAACTTTATTTTTTTAACATTTCTTATATAAAAACATACAACGTAAACAAATATATCCAAAAATGTTGTACTCTGGCGTTTGTAGGTAGAGAGTACCATTGGTTATATATGACCAGTAAACGGTAAGTTTGGCAATTAGATGCAAAAACATTCCGTAGTAAAATGTCATGATCATTTGCCGTCCAAGTCATGATTGGTAGGGGAATCAGTAAATGCAGTAAGTAGTAATAAACGTCTCACACTTTACTGGCTGCTGGCTAACACCGGTTTCTGTATCTCGGGCTCGGAGCCCTACATTTTCGGATATCAGAAATCCAATCGGGTTCGAAAACTTGTTCGAGTAAAAAGTTTTTACGATAGTCAACTTTTACCGAAGACCTGTTGGACTGATAGCACCAAAAAGGCCTACAATTGAATTTTACAAATACATACATTGAAACTCGAAACATACAGAAATAACATAATTCAATCGAAGATACAAATATAAAGTTCGGGTCAAAAGTCCGGGTTGATTTCTTAAACTACTACGGATGGACGGCAAGATGGCAATTTTTTAATCGCAACCTAATACAACCGTAAGTAGCCTTTCAGGAAGTCTAGTGTTATTGTAATGATTAGAAAATAATGTTGCGTATTAAAGATGCTCAACCACACAGCCAAAAAGCATCTCAGCGAGCACATAAAAAAAACAATTATCAACGATATCAAACGTCGAATTCTTAGATTGCTTATACTTAAAAAGTGGAATATCGGAAGAAATCACCCGAAGTAGCAGGCTGAAATCCACGTTACGGATGCAAAATATTCGAAATAAGTGTGACTCACGATGAACGCTTGCGATAGTGGTATGTGCACCCGTAAAAATGATTACGTGTTCACGTTCGAGTGACAGCGTATGACAAAACGAGCCAAACATTCAAAAGGTGAACAGTAAGCCATCCTCGAGGATAAGAATAAGGCAACCATGACCATTAAATGGCATTTAAAAAATTAAATTGTCTCAATGTCGTTTTCATTTCGCCCGCATGAGACTGAACACTGTCATCAATACACGCAAATAAAGTATTCTATTGTTTGTCATACCATGTTGTTATAAGGCCAGTTAATGGCACCAGGCTTGGCGATAACAGGTCAATCTTGCCTTCTGAGTAGAGCCGTATGGTCTGTGCATCTGTAGTAAAGTAAGTCTGTAATTTTATGGTGAAATTTTGATATAACGTCCTCCTGGTAGATCACACCCACGGTGACAACTTCCAAATATATTGCACAAGATATTTTTTTTTAAATAAATTAAATTAAAAAAAATGGCATGCGGCCACTCTTAGCCACGGTCACGCTCAGCCACTGCGCCACCGAGCAGACAATATATTATAAGGTTTTAACCATACTCACCATGCTGGGCAAACAACATAGTGAGCGCAGTGCCGGTTGCCCTCGCAGTGGAGATCCTGCACCTGTGGGATTTGGGTTCATCTAATTCGAATAGATTTTGGAAAAATAGATCATATATAGGTATATTTCCATAACAGCACATCCAGTGTTTACTATATGTTGATAATGTAATGATATTAATTAATAATACTATTGTAGTACGGAATCCAAACGGCTCAAAAGTTCCAGTACACACGCCCTTCATAATATTCTTTATAATAAAGATGAAAGTGCTTTATAATCCCTCCGTCGAGAACTAAAAGGAAATATCCGATTGCCAAGTAATAAAGTCTTTTGATTTCTTATCACAAGACAATTTATTGACTGCATTTAATCCACCCGCGAGCCCTCAAACTTTGTCTCAAAGGAACCCGTTATGGAGATAATAAGTATACTTTGACTTATACTACGAGAGGTTGATTACCTCTCTGGCTATTTTTGGACATGATTTGAGCGACAAACATAAAAACATACAAACTTTCACACTTATAATGTATGTGTGATAATACTGGCCACTTACAAAAAATCCTTCTAGCTTATTAGTAATTGAAATATTAACAATGCTAATTAATATCTCTAACAATTTTCAAACATTGAAACATCGAATGTTTTGAAAACTAACTAAAATCGTATTCTCTGGCTTCTATTCAATGTGATTACATTGAATACATACGATGTGGCTTTTGTCATTGCAAAAATATTTTGTATATCATTAACACTACTGCATACAAATAATACCAAATTATTTGGTATTCATGAGTGTTGCATTATTTCCCCGCGTGTATTTCCACCATTGTGTAAAACAATCTATCTAGTTCTTGTGAAATAATCTACGAACGGCCTTACTGCAATCTTATTTGCGACGAAATTAACAACAACGTTCCTTTATTGTCAAGCCACACAAAGAAGTCGTTAAACTTCGCCCCATTTTTACCGATCGATTCTGATCGACCATATACTCGAAAGTATATCTTTCAACTGCTTAGTATTTAACACAATTGTAACCGTAACGTACTGAAATGGTACACTAACGCTGTTATATGTAAATAATATACTCGGAAAACTATATAACTCAAAAACCTGGTAAAAATATACCCTATAAACTATTCATTTTAGTGTCCATTCGGTAATTTTTGGTTTGTTATTAGTTTCCAATTAGCACAAAATAAAACAATTTTCTGCTTTAAGTTCCACCGTATGTCAGCGGCGTAAGAAAATCTACCACCGCCTTTCTTCCCATATGTGTCATGGCAATCTCCGAGAGAAAACCCAGCCACGAAGCCAGCCCCTAGGAAGGTTCCATAAAGTTTGTTTAGTTTAACTTATAATCATTTAAATCATTACGAACATATAGAAATTTTGTAAAAACAATTACATCTCGATTAATGTTTTTTTTTTGCCTACTACGAGTGTTTGCAACACATAAAGCCACGAATTATATCTTCAACGTATTATATTATTCTCAAATCTATCTCAAATTGATAGATTTTTGCTATGAAATACGATTTCTTCCATGTTTGTCCTTCCTCCGTTATTATTGGATAAGCGGTACACTTTACATCAGGTACGGGAAGATAAAGACTAGTGGTAAATCTTTATTTCTATTTACGGCACGGTAACATAACTTGCACAATAGACAAATTGTGTTTGTTCAAAAAAATATTTTGAGATCACGTTTATTACTATCGGTGTGTCAGAAATTTATTGAAAACAACATGAAGAGATGACCGGAGTCGAGGCGGATATTGTTTGGGGTCAACGTAGGAGGCACGGCCCCTATAATGCTTTCATTTTGTTCATAACACTAAACAGGTAAAAATTCTACTCATATGACGCAGTTCCATAAGAGCTGTATAGAATGACTTCATATTTTTTAAAGTGCAACGTCTATAACCGAATATTTAAATATGTTTTTAATTTATACCAAGAAACATTGTTCTAGTAAAATAAACCGAGTAATCTCTTTTTATTGGGAGTTTGAATGTAATTAAAAGTTAGTTACATAGATTATTAAAATTTAAGGTGTATATAGGTATACAATATAATGATAGCGGATAAATAAATCTTAATTCGCCGAACCCAAATATCAGCATAATATACTGGAAGCAGCATCATCAAAGCAAAAGCCGCCATGCGTTAAATGGAGAGCGTGCACATGCCCATGCACAAAAATGCATGAGCATCGTCTTTTGCTGGCGCTTTGTAGCACAGGTCAATGTTAAGCTTATGATTATTAATAGTATCTTACAATTAGCTTCTTTCTCGTTATTTAATAGATCAAAAAATGGAAATATTTTTTTCTAATATCTTTCTTTCTTGTTGTAATGTCATAAGTTTCTGGTTCATTTATGTCACAATCACAACACACGTCACAATTCGTATATATTATACTATCAGCCCGGACATACAAATAAACAACAAGGCTGATGGTAAAAGTGGAGCAAGTTTTTGAGTTAATTAGTTCCATAATTTAAAAAAGGACGTTTTGTTTTCGAGGAAAATCATATCACGGCGTGCACGTAAACCTTTACAATTAAATTGATAATTACATATTGTTTCACTTTATAATATTTATATAATCATAACGCATTTTTTTTTAATTAAAAAAATTAAAAATGGGGTTATAAAAATTATTGAGTTGCTTTCTTCTTCTTTAGTTGCCTCTTCGACTAGCGAAGACTGACAGTCAGCTCCGCATATTTCTTTCGATTCTTCCCAAGACAAAACAATTGGGTGGCACTCGCGACTCCAGTCCACTGCTTAAGGTTTTTCAATTACGAATTCTTTCTCCGGCCGACTTGTGTCTTATCCGCGACTCAGCCAATCTCTCGTAACCTTTTGAGTTCCACTAATTCATAGCATTCTACAGCCGGCTGTACAGCCAGCCACATTTGAAATGCTTCTACGTTTCCTAAGTTCATGTTTGCTTGTCCAAGACATCTCATCCATATAGAATTGGCCACACATAACATTGGAAAAACTATTTCTCAAGTTGTTAACAATTTGCTCGTTTATTCTGACAACATAGTCAAGGCCGTAATAGCTTTTTAGTATATGTTGAACAGTGTAGGAGACAGAATGCACCCTTTTCGAACTCCTCTCTTAATAGCCATATTTCTGGAGAGCACTTCTTCTAACTGTATCGTGGCTCTTTCATTCCAGTACTGATTCTGGATTATGTGATCTTTATCGTTTAGACGGTCATTCATAACTTTATCAAAGGATTCTTCATAATCGATAAATCTCCGTCATGTACCCCAGGAGCAGGTTGTTAATGATTAGCTCCAATTTTTTAGATAACCAGTAGATGATGCTAATAGGCTTGTAGTTGCATTGATCAGAGCGGTCACCTTTTTAGGGAACGGGTTCACTAAAGCTGTCTTCCAAGTGTTCGGGTCGACGCCTAAAAAGAAGGAGTGCCGGAAGTTGAGCTTGACAAGGAAACCATTTTGTAAATTGAATAGCAAATATTTTCTTTAATAAAGGTTTTTTTTGTGTAAGTAAATGAATATACGAGTACATCGTCTGTACTATACACTACGTCACTTGATAATGATGTGACGTCCCAACGCTACGCCGGACTGCAAATCGTTCCAACTACGTGCACTTAGACATGTGAGTGAGTGACCGTGACACGGAACGTGCGGCCCCGTCAGCACCACACTCACCCAGTTTTTATAACTTCGTCAACTAATTCGTATACCACTGATAAGCACTATAAAATTTATTTGTGTAACACAGCAAGATACACTTCAAAGCTTTTATCGATTACATATCTGTTTTAAAAAAAACTTTCGCGTGAAATAGACAAATGCATTATTTCGCAATATATGTAATGTCCACAAACCCGCACAGGAGCAAAGTGTCAGAGCCTTCCCGGCTCGCAAATCTCTCGCAAATGTTGAGGGGTAAACTTGGACCAGCAATAAAACATATACAGGCTTTTACTTTACATCCATTACTTAGGTTTGAGTTTCATTCGCATTATTTAGACAATGTTTGTTAACAGCGGATTTCAAACCCAAATCCTCAGCCTAGCACGACCACGTGCTCGGTGCACGTGGTAAGCAAGTAAGTAGACTTTCGAAAAGCTATAGCATTATAATATATTTATATTTTAATAGTTCTCGCATCGATAGAAGATTTAATCGGAGAACGTCATTCGTGTTCTAGTTTCGATTCGTCAGCATAAATTTATTCGTGAAAAGGTAAATTGGTAAATTTTAAGATTAAATTCGTCACCAGGTAAGCGCCTGAGCTATTTCATAGAATCTCAGGAATTTAATTTAAAAAAATATCTTGTTAATTAATACTCTACCAGTGAAACTAAACTCTACCAGCAGCCTCGAATACGATGTAACTAAATACATAGTTATAGCAACCACAATTCGAAGCTGTAACCAATCTTAAGTAATGTATCTGCGAAAATAATATTGTTATTTAATACAAATAACCTTCCAATTACATTGGTTAGCAAGTGAACACACGTTCTCCAGGGCTAATAGTTAACCTCAGTAAGAGTCATTGACACTCACGCTTGTCACCCGTATGGGTGTGGGCAGAACGACGGACTCTCTCTGGTATATAGATCGTGACGAGTGGCGAGCCTAGTCACCGGGTTTGCTCGCGGAGAATTTTAACTCTTTTTCTTTTAGTCGCTTCTTACTCCACTTTTTGCTCTTAAGAAGAATACGGCGTGCTAAAGACAAGAAAGTGTTTTTATTATGAACTTTAACGAAGTAAGCAATTTTTGTGCTTATTGTAAAGGTTTGCAATTATTAAATATTTTAGTATAATTGAAAGGAAAATATTATTTACGGATTTTATCGCGTTTAATTTTTCTTTAACTTCGTTTAACTTTTCGAGTGCTTTACACCAGCCGTGGTCACGGGGGGGCTGAAGTGTTAGACGTCAAGATGTCATAGTTAACTCGGGCTACCTTCAGTTTTTAATTATGAATTTTGGTCCGACATATAATATATAACAATTTCATTTCAAATGTGCAGCGTTCGCGTAAATAAAATAAATCATTGTATTTTAGTATATGTTTATTGACAGCTGGATATACTTCGGTCATGGTGTCCATGACGTTAATGATAACAGATGAGATTACCCCCTTGACTAATTTCGAACCCGAGGGCTTTTTGGTGTTTAAATAAGTAGCTGTAGTAATAGTAATAATAATTAGCTTAGAAATACACAATGATAAAGAAGAAGTATTCATAGGCGCAAGATTATAACTTGCAATTTATGCCTGTAAACTCACGTACGACATATATCAAGTCTTCTAAGCTCCTCTTCTGCTTAGGAGTCGTTTGGACATGTACTGCCCTTTTATCTTTTTTTGCCGATAATAATAAACAGTGCAACCACTGTTGTGTTTCGGTTTTTAGGATAGAGAGCCAGTATAATAACAGGCTGTGGCGTATGCCATCTTAGTCTACAGGAGTGGTAACGCATCTGTAACGTTCTTGAATAATCAAAACGTGCAAGCGGCTCTACTGATGGTAAGTGATTACCGACGCGCACGTACACTTGCAAATCCAGGGGAGTTGCCGACCCTTAATGATATTTTGGGAGGAAGAAAGGGGTGAAGGAGGGGGGAGTGGGCCCTGTGGGAACGGAACGCAGAAACACAAGGTGGCTCTACTTCACGCCGACATTCTGCGGGTCGAGCCCATGCGAGCAACAACAAAAACCGGCGCTTGGCTTTACCGGGCATATATCTAAAAAAAACTTATTTCCGGGTATCATAGGCTGCAGTAGCAATTCACGGGCTATTACCACGTTCGTCACTTTAAAAAGGTCTGAATAATTTGAGGTGTAAGTATTAGCGTAGTAGTAACAAGGGTACTAGTCCGATGTAACCTGAAAAAAGGTTAAATCCAATTTAGTGACACAGGACAATTACAGGCCCATTACAGAAACCAATCATTTCTTTTCAGCTCAAATATTACCTTCAATTGGGATTTGAACGCTCAACTCAGCAGGCTAGATACAGTAGCCAAAATGCTAGTGAAATATCAATCATCATCATCATTTCACCCTGTCACAAGTTCACTGCTGAACATAGGTCTAAAGATTGCCAAAAAGCTCGGTCCAGAGCCACCTGCATACATCGACTTCTCGCAACACTGTGCAGCTCGTCACTCTATCTTGTGGGAGGTTGTCCCACACTACGTTTGCCTGTACGTGGCTGTCACTCGAGAACCTTTTTTCAAACAATGAGTTATAACTACCCACAAATATGCATAATAACAAATACTGTCAACTAGAAACAATACTTAAATTCTACTTTATTTTCTTATGGAGCTAACTAGATAGATATAAATCATAGCTAGCGATAAAGATAGATCTTACATACGTTAAAAAATAAATAACAGAAACTTGTCTGTGGACGTTCCTAATAGTTTTAAATTATTGAAAAAAAAATTAAACTATGTTGTTGTATAAGGATTTGGTCTGTCATTTCGAAAAACAAATGAACGTAAAAATTTATTAGTAGAAAATTAGTACAGTTCCCAATTGATGAACTAATAGGCCAATTATCGAAATCTATTTGAAAATTTAATTCTACGGGTATAATGTTTTCAAAACAATGTTTCAATATAAAAACACGTAATGTTTATAAGTCTTTAGCTATTAAAATACAGGTCCAAAAACCTCATAAATGTTAAAACTCATATAAGTTACAAAAACATTTGTGGAAGGAACAGTATTAAATAATCAATATTGAAATATAAATTAAATGTTAGCGTCGGTTTGAACAGGTTACCGAAACTCGACACGTTGGTGCCTGTGCCGCCGGCACATGTCAGCCAAATTTAATTTATTGATATTTTATGCGTACGTAAAATTTGACGAAACAAAAAAATAAAGTCCTGGATAAGATAAGGTAATGGATATTGTGCGTATTCATAATTCGTTATCGCATAACTTTATTCGTAGTATTTTTAACCATCCTTTCGTAACTTTGTTTCGCGAATTATTGTTACGTAATCTCTCTCTCTCTCTTTTTACACGTTTTTATTAACTTGACGTCTGTGTATGTATGTAATTATGTATGTATCAATGTAATGGAATATTCCAATAAATTTTTCACCCACTTACATACGATCGAATAATTTGAATTTTTGCACTTGTATTAGAAACTGATGATCATACAATAACGAACAAGTATGGAATCCTTGAATGGCTGGAAATGGATGAAATGGGAAAGAGAAAAGCGTGTATTTAGTTTTTAAACTAATTATATTATCTATGCAATAACACAACAACACGCTTATGACTTCTGACAATGGACGGTTATTATACGGACGGTTGACAGTTGAAGTCACCAGAACTTGAAAGCTTTTCTGCCAATCCTTCCCACAATATGCAAGTATTGAACGCGAACTGTCTTCTACGATACCGATACGCACCGGACAGATAGAGGTGTTACTTACCTTACCTTACCAGCCTGTAAATCGTCCACTGCAGGACATAGGCCTCTCCCATAAGGAGGATTTTCCATAATCACCACGTTCGGCAAGTGGATCACCGTACGCAGTACCAGACACCTCGCACCATAGAGACTGTTGCCCGTCATCGGTTTGCTTAATTTTGGTCTGGTATTTTGCGGATTATTCCATCATCTGTGGCAGATTCTTAGACCAATACCACACGGACAAGGCTTAGTATATGTCCTATGTCCGCCATATGTAATTCCCAGTTTGTCAATCATTGAGGTTGGCGGAAAATTCCCTCTTACACGCATTTCTTAGTGCATGTAACTATTTACTAGATAAACATAGAAGAATGTGAATTACAAAACAGTGCGGTTAAATTAACAATGATTCATTTAAACAACATAGCGAGTAACCAGGTACGACAACGTGTTACGACTATGCATCGGCGCTTAGAACTAGGACAGTGGGTTTCCCAATCACGACACCTCATCTCAGTTTTCCGTGTCTCATACTAAACGTAGGCAGAACAATAGAGCCGTTAGCTTAAAAAGGAAAAGCTTTATGAGTTTTATGTATCGAAGGGAGGGGGGGAAACGATACTGAACAGGACATCGACTCAATCACAGCGCAGTGGATTTTCTGAAGGCTGTGGCGCGGGCCGCATGCCAACACAGCGTTTGACCTCGCGCGACCCTATTAATACAAGAAACGTCGTCTATCGCTCATAGTCTTCTCAGTAATCCCAAACATGAAGTTCCTCCTGTCGTGTGTGTGTTTATCAGTGGCCGTAGGGATGGCCTTGTCCACGCCTGTGCCGGCTAATGGTTTCGTGTTCCCGGACGATATACGACAACGACGGAAATTGGAGCCCATCACTCCGCCTGTTCTACCAGTGCTGGAACATTTGGAGCGGGATCCCAGTACGCTTCTTCCAGGTGACGGTGGCGGCAAGCGTTCTCAAGGATCTGTGAATCCACGCTTTGGGTTTGGAGGCGGATTCAACGTGGCTCCAACCGGAACAGGGGGTCTGACAGCAAGTGTGAGCAGCAGCGCCAGTGGTGCTGGTCATAGTCAATCAGCTTCGCAATCGTTCTCATTCGGCTTCAATGAAGGGTTTAGTGCATCTCATTCCGCAAGTCAAGCGGCATCCTTCAACGGATTTGGAAGGTTAGTTTCGTATACATATAACATAGTATATATACATAAGCTCTCACGACCGTTTACCGAATAACGGGATGTAGGGGAGTTTTTAAAGTTTTATTTTAATCTTTTTGATTCACTTTGCACCAGAGCTTTTTGTACCAACGTGACAGGTGATGAGCCTGTCGCCGTTTTGGCATCCAGGACCAAGATAAAAAAACCTATATAAGTTACCCAAAACTCATTGGTACGAACCCTCCCGCTACCGGACCCTCCTGATTCGGTGGCATATCCCCTAACCACTGTTATCGTAGCCAGTTGGTTTTGCCATTTTCAATACCTAAAAAAATAAAACAATAAGTGTAGAGAAACAATTCATTTGTTTGTTTGAATTGAGTGCCGTGTAGTGGAAGCAAATGATTCAATTTAGCAGAATTTATTTAATCATTTATTTTAAGCGTAAATACTTAAAGCTACATTATCACTTCAAATAGTAAACCTACTTCAGAAGATGAATAATATCTTAGTTTTAATCATGGCAAAAACTGTGTCAACGGAAATTCTTCTTAATTATAAGTCAATAATTATAGTTTTTTTAGGTAAGTCTTGACGTGTAAACATTCATTGTGTCATCATCAACCAAATCATGGTTCTATTTCCGATAAGGTTAAGGTAAGGTCTAAGTTCTGAATGATTTGACCAATACATGTATATCAATGATCGCATGATTGTTTGCTTCTTTTCATTAAGCACTTTAAAATATCATGGGATACCTTACGAATCGTAGAAAATTTGATCATTGTTAAGTTTTTTAGACTGGCGAGTATTATCCTAAAACATTACATTACAGATACTTAAATTTTTTTTTTTAGTTACTTTAACTTTGTGTACTTTAAATTCAGAATTTACTCAACTGAGTTGAATTAATATAAATATAAAGTAATAAATGAAACACTCCGACCAAAGGTGGTTACGCTACACACGACATTAAATTGTTTCGTAGTTTTTTCTTCACCACCGAGCAAGTGGTAAATTTAATTACGTATTAAAAAAATCTTACGCCACTAATATCTGGGATTCAGGTTTGGTAAATTTAATAGTCGGACACAAGAGATATTTTTTTTTAAATTATAGAGCCTGGTGTTTGAAATTAGTTTGAAAAAAATTACACATCGCATTATTTTTTTACACGCCACTTAAATATTTGTTTTTCTTCATTTGCACAAACGAATAGACGTCGTGTAATCGGTGAAAAACGATTGTTTTTAAATAAAAAAACATATTAATGGCTGTGTAACGTTTGCAGATACACCACCCAAAAGAGGTTCATGCTAAATGTATCTGTCGAATTAATCATCTCAAGGCCAGTCAGGCACTCTATTGGCTCGCTATTCCACAACCTGCTGCTATCATTTCCGCGATAAGTACTTTTTAAATCATTATAATAGCTGTACTGATAATTTCAAGATCAACCAGATGGCCAGTTATGATACCTTAGTAGATCACCTCTCTCTTCGTATAAATATTTAGTGTTTCTTCTATATTATTATATTCTATATTCCATAACGTTCAAAATTATTCTCTAGGCAATATAAAATCCCATGATTGCAGCATTATTCTTAATTTTTTCTTCATTTACTTTTTTTTTAATATATTCTGAACCTTATTGAAACCATGGTACCCTAGGTGTCGAAGGTCGTACGTAGTACGTATGTGATCTACCCCCTATTGCGTAAATCTGTTGATAATCGAAACAGCAATCGTTTTCAGTTTGAAGTTTCACCAGACTCGACAGTTCAACTGAATCCACGTTAGAAACTGGTCTAGTTTACTCGGTAAAGTATTTGATTAAAATAGCGAAATTTTTATCAAAATCTATCTAAATTGTTAATATCAATTGTAACCTTTAACGCAACTACGTAATAATAAAAACTATATTACATATTTGCCATATTAAAAAAGGAAGCTATGGTGGTGTATGGTTACGAAAAAATTAACCTAACTCTATAAAACAAACCACACTAAGACTATTTAATTATTACTATTATAATAATACCAAGATATTGTCCAGTAGTAGTGTCCAGTAAGTTATCGTTCAAGAGACTGGTACGTGAACACCTCTTCAAGACATCCGTTCTCACTTAGTGGAATTGATATCATCGGTCATTGTAATTATAATAATATTTTGTACGCTGTATGTATGTGTGTATTCATATTTGTTTATATGTATTTATTCCGTCTGTATGTATCTAATTCTAAGTGTATTTTATATATTTATTCATGTATTTTAGTTTTTTTTATTAACAAATTTAATGTTTGGCGCACTTACTATATCTCTCCACGCCCCGGGTTGACTGGCAGAGAATACCAAGAAGCACTAAGTCCGCCCTTTGTAATACTTTTGTTTAAAGGTGTTTAAATAAATAAATAAATATTCTAAAAAGGAATCATTATTGATTTTTTGTTACAAGTAGACGATGTTGGCGACGTGTAGTCCGGCAAGCCGCGCGTGGAAAGTGTTCTGTGCTCAGCACGACATTTACAAACTGCTACTTAAAAAAATATTTTTTGTATGTCCGCTTTAGTGCATATAGTCCGATCGTAACTGTAGCACGATTTTTGAGAGAAAGGTTATATAATAATCCGTTTAGCACTGAGGCATACCGCTAAGTACGAGTTGGTGCGATACATTTTTAACCAGCCATATTAAAAAAGAAGCTATGTTGATTTAAAACTACCAAAAAAATAAGATACGACAACAATACAACTCACACTAAGACAATTACAATCGTTTTTAGAGATTGATATTTCATCAATGGAATCATTATTTATTTTCTGTATAAGAAGAAATTACCTCTAATACCTGAACGTTATCTAGGTTTAAAATATAATGTTAACAATCATGACACGGTGAGATGAATGTTAAATAGTGAACTCAATAAGCTCTAAGAATTGAAAAAAAAAAACTGAAATACATGATTTTCATGATTAAAGATAATCAATATGATCGTTAACGTTAACACTTGTCCCCGTTTCGTTGGTTATGATACTTTAAGAAAGCTTTGTGAAAGATATTTTATCATTCGGATGGGGACCCCGAAGTTATTTTGATATTACTCTTATTCCATTTGTATACTCTGGAGTTATGAGACAGCTAAGATATTAGGAAGGTTCATACCATAGGCAAATAGCCAGTAGCTAACGCAACGCACGCTCGGGATGTAAAGGATTTAGGTTGATAATTTAATATATATGTATATTTAATAATAACAGTGATATATAATCGAATGTGCATTCTTAATCATCTTCTGCTGCTGTCCAGTAGTAGACTTAAATAGATGGGATGACTTTTGCAGCGCATCACATCATGTAAGAATCTAAAAATTAATCATTAATTCTAGAAATTACAAATTTGCATTTCGTACAAATTTTAGGACCCCAATGAATACTCATTGATTATATACCCTCAGAAATACAAAAATAAAATTTAAGTAAAGACAAAAACTAATGTAATAAAATGATATTTTTATTGAAATAAAAAAAGCTTCATTCGTTTTAGCATTTACGGACGACGAGCTCAGAGGTTAATTTCGAAACAACATGACAGGTGATGAACCTCTCGCCGTCTTTGTGTACAGGCCAACAATAGAAATTGTACTTCCTTTTAGTTACTTTATTAGCCTGTAATAGTCCACTGGTAGACATGCGACTCTTTTATAAAGCACCAATAAAAGCCGGTAAGCCAAGTATTGAAGATTTGCCCATACTCACCTCGCAGCGCGAGCAGTCGGTAAGCCCAGTGTCGGTACCCTCACAAGTCTGTGCTATTTGGTTTCAGAATATTCGGATGAAATTTCCACCGCCGTCAGTCGGTCACCAAAGCCTCTTTCAGCAGGGTATACAAGTGCATGTGAGGTTGACATTTGGACTAAAAGTTAGAATATTTCCCCTTAAACTCAACCAAATGTACATAAGTTTCGAAAAACTCATTGATACGAATCCACCGTGTGGGAACACGAAATCGGTACGTTTCATTAAGTAATTCAAAGACTCCCTAATCACTTGACTATCATGGCTTATATAGAATTACGTATAATAAAATACATTATTATCAATACGTTATCATACACTTTCCAGCTTTAGCGGAAGTCAAGCAAGTAGTCAGGCAGCATCGTTCGGTGGCGCTAGCGCAGCGGTATCCGGTGCTGCGTCGTCGGCATCTGCACACGGCGGAAGCTTCGGGAGCCAGAGCGCCTCGTCTGCCTTCGGTTTCAACTCCGGCGGCTTCAACAATGGTGGATTCTCACGCCCACAAGTAAAAATATTTCTAACTAACGAGTTTGCGCAGCTTTGAATACTCAACAAACATCGATTTCTGCGCAGGATACGCCACCCATATTCGCTGTGAGATAGAAAGTAATCGGTGGCGAGCATAGTCGCCGGTTTTTTCCTTAGTCGCTTCTTACGACACCCACGACCAAAATAAAATAAGATAGTCACAATACATTCGAATACAAAAATAACACTGCAAAGGTATTCGCTTTGACTGGGATTCGAACTTAAAAACCTGTACATTTGGATATTTATTCAATAGTATTTACCATTTAAGGATGGTGAAGGAGCTAGGAAGCAGACATGCTATTCTAGTGCGGGTAGGCGAATTACAAACATATCCTCGAAATATTTATTGTATTATAATATGAAATGTTTATTGAGTAAGCATAAATTAGAGCTCGCTCTAATTTACACAGGCGCGTGAGGAGCCCCTAATATCAGGAGTCTGTTATTCAGAGCATTGGAATATTTCTATGAATATTTAAATATTTGTCACAAGTTGAGTACAATTAAAAATCGAAGTAGTTATTCAAAAATTAAGTTTATATTTTTTTATGTAACAAAACTAAACTATACATGCATATTTTGTGCATAAATTAGAGATAAAAACAACTTATGCTTTATAATTTTGCGTTTCATTGAAGTATTTATTTATAGTTACAATCCGCCCACAATGCTTGGTATTAAACGATATCATATCCTTGTGTGACGTACGATATTCTACTTATATTAACAATTCTATCCAGCTCAAATAAATGTGTAGTTAATATCCAACGAGATTAAGAAACCAGATCCTCTAATATAATGGATAAACGTCGTCACGTTTTCTACGAAGTGATTGTCTACGATTTATATTAATATTTTATTTTTACATATAAATTAATATTGTCAACTTCTCACATGTTAATATTGCAAAAGTTGCTCAATAAAGGAGAGCTCAAGTTTGCCAAAGCGCTTTATAGAATATGGCATAAAAATATCCTGCAACCATGTTTTACTTTTTACGCTTTTATTTTTTCCATTCCATAGTCATATTAAGTATCTGAATAATATTTATTCTTAATTTCAGGCGAATTTTGGCGACGGTCTTCTTGACGTAAGACATCGCGGCGTCCCGAATTTCCCTTTTCCAGATCTACTCGGTAGAAGCAAAGGCTCTGGTGCTGCAGCCTTTAGAACCATAAAGGGTCCGTCAAGCAGAAATGGAGATGATTTCCTAGCCGTATTAGTTTCTAATTAGGTACATTGCGAAACGAAAATAAACAGTGAATTAGATATACATGAAAAGTAAATAAGATAGGAGATTGATCATTATTTGACCCAAGTCACCGTAATATTTTATTTATAGTTTAAACTGAATTGCAATAAAATATGACGAAAGTCAATAAATATTTTTAACTAGTATTAGAGCTTCCTCAGAATACATGCTTTTTAAAACATTTTTTTGGAAGAGAGTTATAAACAAAAGCAAATCGGTGTTTTCTGTACAAAATGGCTTTGTCTATTCCATAAGCCAAATGTCTTTTTTGATATATGTATTATTGAATATATTTTGCATAAATCGGTGTTGTCAATTTCGGCAAAGATAATTGTTATATTGTATTTGTAAAAATAAAATTAATACATTTATTATCTATTAGTAATCAGTTAAAAATATTGGTTAATTACCAACATGCATCGTCAAATCAATAATAACCAAAGTAAAGATGAAGATGTTTTCGTCTGCAAAGCTTTGAGTAACAGCAGATTGACACGATAAATGTATTTGTTTTATTTTAAACAGCTTGAAGAATGTAACGTTACGACTGTATAATTATTTATTACTAGTCATTAAGATTTACTATAAAATGAAATTAAACCATTAAAGTATTTTACATAGTCTTTACTAAAACAGATGGTAGATCCCATTTCTGCTTAGGATCGTATCGTCTAGGTTGGTACCACATTCTTACACAATTACCCTTTTCGTCCGCTAATCACCACTGTTCCGGTTTGAAAAGTATAGAGAGCCAGTATAATTACGGGCTGTGAAGCATTCCATCTTAGTTACATCTCTAATCGTCTTCGATTGAAGTTGTTTGCAGGTGTCCGTACAGAAACCACTTAACATCAGGTGGACTGTTAGCTTGTTTGTCACCCCAATCCAACAAAGTATTTAAATTCAACACGAAATAGAACACTCGTAACACTACTATTAAAGACACTTTTTAACTTTCAAAAGCTAAAGCTACCATAAGAATAGGATATATGTAATTTTGGGTAATATTAGATATGGGTATATGACTAATATTACTTAGGCGTATGGTATAACTTAAGAAACTAAAATAGTCTCGCAGAAATCAATTTTGAATTTAGACAAATTTATGTTTATCAACATAAATCAATGTTGGATCTTTTCTTATGATGAAATAACATTTGTAATAAATATCAAAAATTATCTTTTATTTACAAAGTTTAGTTACTATAAGGCGTAAAATATTACGCCTTAAAGTGACAAGTTCTTTTCTAGATCTTCGTCATTGCGACTGGTCGTATATGGGCTACAACATATATATGGTCTACAGATATATAGTCGGCTATTTCTTAGATTGCCACAAATTGCAATACTTGGCCACCAGACTCCATGGATATAGTCTTCCTAAGCATTTAGATAGGTACTGTAGTAATGTGGGTACCTTTCTTTCATTAAATATATTGGTATTGTTCATAATATTTATATATATATATATATATATATATATATATAGCTCTATACATATAAAAATCAAATTAAAACAATACAAATAGTGTGGGTAACAACATCAAATTCTTAATTTTTTAAAGTCACTAATGGCAAGGTTAATTGTTAAAAAAATTTAAATACATTGAACCCAGATGTAATTCTGAAACGAGCGTCATTTCATTGTTCATTGTTATACTTACATCAGTTTCTGTATATTAATAAGCATTACTACGCGTACAAAAAGCAACGAATATGATTCTAAATCAAAGAACGAATACTTAAGTGATGACCAACGTACCTTTTTTTTTATTAACAGTCTGTAATTACACCATTGCTGGAAATACTTCATGGGAAAGCAAATTTATGAGAATAGCACAGTATTTGGAAAAACTGTGCTATTACCATGAATAGCACAGGATTCTTATTCTCTATGGAGAGAAGGTTCTGTCACTTTTTCAGGTAAATTCATTGTTAAAAAGAAAATTGTTTTCGAATAGCCTAATTTGAAATTACCATCGTTTAGCCTATCACAAGTCCACTGCTGACCATATAGGCCTCCCCCAAAGATAGCCGCAAAGCTCGGTCCTGAGCCACCTGCATCCATTGACTTCATAAAGTTAAAATTGCCTAAATCTGGAATTTTATCTTATTTATAAATTTTAATTAATATATTAATTATAATTATATTTCATAATTTACTTTAAAAATATGAATGCTTATGACTGCAACAAATTATTATTATTGCTTGGTTAGTCAAGAATTACATTATATATGAGTTAAATACATGTCCTTTTAAGTGGAACATTGTGATGATTAAAGGGTCCTTATGACTAACAAAGATGGCTCTTGTCGTTATAGTAGAAAATCCATACGAATTCGCCAAACCCAAGTCACAAAAACTTGTGGTTAACTTGTTACTTAAACCTTACTTAAACCGACAGATCGTTGGCCACTTTTCCCAAACAAAAAAATTAAAAAAAAACCTCATCAGCACGTGGTGCGTCCTGGTAGCTAACAAACTAGGCTCTGTTGATCGAATGGTGGCGGAACCTATCCATCCGAATTTACCGAGCCCAAACCCTACAGACTGGGGATGGAGAGGAGCATTACTAGTGCGAGTATCGGGGTATCGGCATTGCGCTGACCAGCACATTTGCCAAGCGTAGTGAGTATCAGCAAACTTTCCAAGAAATACACTCCGGCTTTAGCTGGCTCTTTCTTGGAGAGGCCCATGTTCAGCAGTGGACTAAAATAGGCTGAATTAGTAGTGTAGTAAACTATTGGATATATATTAATTAGTAGGTTTTATTATTTTATAACAAACTCAATTGCATTAAAATTAAAATTATGTCATAAACAAATAATGTAGCAAGGAAGATATATCCAGATGAGTCGATAAAACTAGCGCCTAATCAATTTACACTACACTCAATCGAACGACTTCGCTTTCCGATGAATATTACGATTTGCCGCAATGTGTAAGTATGCCTGATACGCACTCTCTTGATAAAGACAGGCGTTGTTTTTGCGAGAAGGTTTCGTAAACTTTCATACGAATTAAGCGGTGATTAATTTGATAATTTTATATCTAGGTAAATCTGATTTGAAGCATGAACATGTCCAGGGTTTTTGATGCAACCAAGGTGACAAGGGACAGTGCTAAGTGGTTTCCATGGTGTACTACAACTTCTAAAAACGTCTCGGTGCATGGTTTCCGTCATTCTCCTTACTCAATGCAGTATTGTCATACTGTCCCTCGTTTACTCTGGTGTTCTGAAAAAGATAGATCGTGTTCTCCGACCTTACAATTACATTCATTCATTTTTGTACTTTTGATCACGTTGCCTGTACTATATTAATACTAACACCGGTTACATTGGAAAAAAAGGAGCAGCCTCACGACTAGACTAAGGCCTCCTGCATATTTATTTTTTAATTGGATATTGGATTCTCCGCCGCCGAACACGTCTAGGGACTAAGCTGGTTAATAAAAGTTAACTATATTCAGCAAGACGTCCGCTAGCAACTCTGCTCTTTCGCTTGTAACATTATACTTTAAACAAATGGATATAACAGACGAACAGACAGAGGTACGAATGATCTTGAAAGGGTTCCATTTTTCATTTCACGATTTGAAACCCTAAAATAATTAATATGTGAATAGTTACGATGTAATTTCTGAAACTAATCAAAATATTAATTCGTTAAACGACAAAAAAAAATTCGTAGAAACGATTGCACGATCTATGAAACTTCAAAAATAATTATTTAATTATACCCGCGACTCATTTTAGCAAGGTGACAAGTTCTTTTCTCCCTCGCAAACTAAGTTTAACCATTCTGCGTGGAAATCCAGCTAGCGTTCTATTGTAGATTGTAGTTATTGTAAATGTAATTGTTATATAATAAATTATAATTGAAGATATAGCGACATTTTAAAAAAAAAATATTCACCACTTCGGTTTTACGCACATTTTGTACAAGACAAGTGACAACAATAACACCGTTGCGCAATCATTTCAAAAATACAATGAGGCAGTCTAATGTCATGTGAAACAATTGATAGTCTCATTGAGGATCTTGGATATACCAATGAGTCACAAAGAACATTTACAGTGTTACTGAATTAACATTCGCCGTTGTTCAGATTACAAATGGTTTTTAAGTTGGGCCATTGCCAGAATCTATGGAATACATTTGATCGGACACCATAGTTCCGTGCGTTCGAACTTTGAATATGTGATTGACAACAGACCTTCATAAATGATTTATGTAAACCTAGTTCAAATAATCTGCTTGAGTACATTCTTTATGACATAACTTAAGATTCTATGTACTACTTTGACGGTTAAATTGAAGCCATAGGTTTGTCTTCATCATTTACTCTTAATAGTCCATTTATGAACACATCACCGATGGATAGAAAATAGGATCGTAATTGGATGGGTGGATTCTAAATCAACGTTATCCTACACACAGCGTACTGACAGACGAAACCTTCGCGATTTACTGTTTACAAAAAACACTACATAAATTTACTGGCCCCAACACATATTGTTGTAAAGGTCTATGTTAAACAGAACGAATTTAAAAGGTCTGATGACGAAGCTACCAATCGAATTAATTCAAAATATTGTTATAAAAACCGTAGCTCAAATTATAATAAAAACTTTGGAGTAGAGAAAAAGACCGACGATTGAAAACCCTCTAAATAAAGAACGGCATTTAAATGGAATTGAGACTATTAACGAATTGCAGAATTATTCCGTGGATAAGCAAAGTGCTATCTAAATCTGAATATCTACGAAAATCGCGTTTAGTGACAGTTTAAGGGTAAGGTAAGGACATTTAATAAAATTATATTTTAAGAATCGGCATAAATAGATGAAAACGTTTAGAATACAATTAGTAAATGCAAGTTATTAAGTTTGTCAAGAATAAAAAAAGACACTTTTTCTTATTTATTAAATTTAAACATTTTTCACGGTCCTAAGTGCCGCCAATATTCTTAATTCATTAAATAATTTATCCTTCGATATTTAAAGAAATCTGTTTCTTGAGTAATTCCAGTAACAAAAAATGTAACAAACACAGTGTAATACCACTTTGCATGTTGCGCGCACGCTCACTTGACATCATTGCTTTATCTTATTTTAATAAGTAATACCATGCACAGTTAGTATGACATCATTGTACACTGCATCATCAATACTTGTCTGCTACTAAGTTAAAAAGTTCTCTTTGCTGTCAAAAGCATTGTTGATGAAAACTGATCTGGCTTAAAACTTTTTTTTAAATGGCAACAGCGTCACTCTAAACTGGAAATGAATGAATATTAATTTTGTACACACAAACTTCAACACACGTCAGACAGAGGTCAGACATTGAAGCATAGTCAAGTGCATTAATATTTTTCCTAAAACGTGAAAACGATTGTGTTTCAGTAGTTAAAATGTTAGATAAATGTTTAATTGTATCAGTTATGTCCATAACGATAGTTTTTGTTAGTGGCTGGAGAGTATTTCCATTGGAAAACATCCCTGCAGTACCTGTTCATTACCATTTGCAACCAACACCAGTGTACAGGCCTGCTTGGCCTACACCTAATTATTTCCTCACGCCGTCGAAAGTTTCAGAAACTCCTTGCTTAGGAGGTTCGTTAGCGCCCGTAGGTGTGGCGCCTAGCAATGTTTGGCCAGAACCTGCGTTAGCATTAAGTGTTGCGTCTGCTGGCCCTTCACAACCTACAATGACCGTGTTAAGTACGCAAGAATATTACAAACCAACTACTGTTGTACAGAATACACAGTTTTATCAGTCAACTTCAGAAGCTAACTAAATAACACTATAAAAGACGTCATAAGGTAAAGTATTATAGTTCTATCTGATTTAAATAATTTTGTTTAAACGCTCTTATTTCTTTCTTTTATAGCTAACATTTTTACTAACCATTAAGCTTTCTATAACACGTATGTATTCCATGAGTAAATAAGAAAATTGCGAAATATTAACTAAAGAAATGAAAATTAAGGACGTAATTGTTGAAAACATTTTTTAACACACAAATCTAAACAAAACCCAAATCAACACGACATGTTATATACCACATTTTAGGTGATTACCCTGAAAACACTATAAATTAAGTATAACCAAAAAAGGTATACTTAAGTGTAATTTACATAGAAGTACACAGCACTGTCTTTATCATAGTCATGCATTATAACAATATATTTTCATCGTCGTGAAACGTTGCTTGTACTCTTAAATGCCTTTGTTTCGCGAGTCACGGAGACAAGGTTACGATGGATTTCCCACTTGCAGACCGGATAAACAACTAACAGACCGACGAAGCGGCAAGCCGATAAACCACTTCATTTGCGCTGTATACAAAAACGTAAAATAACAGCTAAGAAACCGGTGTTGTTGAGAGTTAAGACTATATTACCTTGATGTATTTCCTAAAAGTTCATTTGCATAAAATATTACACGTGCTGTTTTTTGAAAATACTGTTACCTAATTCAAAATATTTGCCAAAAAATGCTGAGTTCTTCATGTTTACTTCTTTCATCTTCTATACCAGCCTCCATTGTGACGCCATGACTAATCTGTGTGATTTGGGATCGGCATAGTTGGATGAATTTTCCACCATTCATCTGTCGCCAGATACTTGTCCGTTAGTCAGCAGGGTGCACCGCGTGTAGCGTGTAGTAGGTACCGGTCGTATCTAACGTAATACGAAATCATCAATATCAGACTTTAAGAAATTAACCGTTGTGTGTACAGCCAACAAAAGGTTAAAGACGTGTCTTTCTTCTGGCTTTATTCATATTTAAAGGACGTTCAAGTTAAAGTAGTAAGTTAAAAAAAATCCAAACTATTCTTTGAATTTTGCACGCCACATAACCGTTTGCATTATTAACGAAATTTCGAGGGCACGAGATTTAATCAACTCAAATTGATTCTTGGATTTCTTTTTCAAACAATTTTTTTAGATGTGGTAATGTTTACATATGTTTTATTCAGATCAGTAAACATGACATTGCTTAAGTAAAGACAACTTCATCAAGACAATCATATTGAAATGTTACCTACGTGTCACCTAGCTTCGCACGGCGTATTTCGAATTTGCCAATAATATACTGCCATCTCTCAAGATGGCGTTTTAATTCGTTGTAATAAAAAAGCTTTCATTTATTTGAGTGAAAACGAACCATAAGAATTTCTCATTTAAAGTATAGGATAAACAGGATTGAAACTCATGATATTGGCGCTTTTACAGAACGTCAAACCGATGGCGGTGGATTTTATTGTTCTTCGTAAACGCAAGGCCTTTATAAAAAGCCACAAAGTTATCGGACCTGGTTAAGACGTCGCTATCTGTAAAGTATAAATTTATTAAATAAGTATCTAGGCACATTTTCTTGTTCATTCCAACACTGTACCTTAGAGACCATCGGCATGTAACCTCTGTTTTCCTAAATTGTAAATTAGCAGAGTTGAAAACTCTCTTCCTCGGAGTATTTTAGAAATACATTCATGGAAATTATCTAAATTATTTAAAATTCGAATTGGAATAAAAATGCTTTAAGGTACTAAAATTTTCTATTAAATTTTGGCTGATAAACTGTTTTTGAGTGATAACCATTTATCGTCAATAATTAGTGCGTTTTTTTATCTAATTAAGTATAAAAAAAGCATCGAGAACATCGTATGAATGTAGAAATTATAACATTGAAATGGCATTTATTTGTTTTTAAATTATATTCGGTCACAAGTTTTTGCAAGGACAAAATAATCTAAAAAGAATGTAAATCGTTTCTCATCATTGGCGAATCGTGATGTTATTGAATTCTCAACAATCCTATATAAAAGCTTCCTATTTACTAACAACAACATTGTTATTTAGACACGATGACTTTAACGTATAGAATAAGGAATAGCTTAGCTGTAACGTTAATATTAACACTAATTAATATTACTAGTGTAGTAGCAGAAGTGGTAATTTCTAGTGATCGTATAGAACTAATTTTACCAGTACTGGCACCGCCTAATAATTCAAGAGCAAGGGTTACGGAGACTGCTAAAGACTATCCAGTATTGTTACTCCTAGCAAATCAGAATAAAAGTGAAATGAAAAAGTCTAGAAGTGGTATTGAGTCGCAACCTACTTACGTTCAGGTAAGTAATTCGATAGAGAGCAGTCAAGTGGGTCAAGGACTGATCACTTAAATTGTAACGCTTGGCTCTTTGATATCTCCGGTTACTTATTTATTTATTTATTTAAGCTTCATGCACAAAGTGGTACATATGGCGGGCTTAATGCCTAAAGGCATTCACTCATACATACATACATACACACTTACATACATACATACAATATATACAAATATACCAAATACACACAGAACAATGAATTTTAATACAAAATACAAACAAATATACATGTCAGGACAAACAACTAAAACGACACAATGACTAACAGCTACACTAGTACAGTCCTGCAACATTTTTCTAGTGTTTGCGGATTTTATCTTTAAAGGCAAACTTATTTATTACGTTATTATCTTCCCATAATGCGAGTTAGATGTTTGGCCAACTGTGAGGCGTATACAGGCTGCTTAATTTTTCCTACCTTAAGGTCGGCTTCTTCTCCGTAATCATTCAGAGACTTAAAATGGTTATGAAAGCTTTTTTTAAGTTAGTGTAGCTTCTGTTAAGGTTAAGTTATAAATTGAGTATTATGTCAAATAATTAATAGTACCTGTAGTAAATTATGTGAAGTTAGTGCGTGCGAATTTTTTCAAGACGATGCGGATGTATTAACTTTATTAGATGACGTTTGTGTCCTTTGTAAAGTCATGACACCTCATTATTATTCCGCGTAATAGTACATGCGTGAAGTTATTTCCATTCTGTTCTCTTATATCATTGATGCATACGAGAATGTGTCGCTATGTGATGAACTCAAGTGATAAATCGGACTCAGCAATACTTTTATGAAATTTAACAAAAATATAACAATGTTTTAGGTTTTTCTACAAAACGGTAGCTGTAGTTACTGTGTTATTATAAATAAATTATATGCACTTAAATCTGTAGTAAAAAATCGGTATAATATTGATATATAGGATAGGTAGTAAGGTATCATGATCAATTTCAAAGCGGGAAAAGTCCACTTTACATTTATTTATAGTCAACTTTCATCCGATTTTTTTTATTGGATTGGGATGAGAAACGACCTGTCCCTGCACCTGGTGGTAAGTGGCTACTGTAGCCTAGTGAGTAGTTCAAGTTTTGCATTGATTTGTATTTTTAATAAAGAAAAATTTATTTGTACCATCATGTAAATATTTTAATTGTTTCTTTTGTTACAGAGACTAGAAGATAGAATCGATTCCCGACATGCACTATATTACACAAACCGTAAATGAATTTAGATAGCATATACAATTAAAAAAAATAAGATTATATTTATATTCCTTTTTTAAGTTTTCTTTGTTACCGAAATAAAATTATGTGATAATTAACCGTTAAAATTGTTGGAAAACTTAAATCTGACTTTGTTTTTTTCATGTTTAAATTTTCGTTTATAATAGCAATTGCTTGTACCAGTTCAATTGTACGCGTAACACACAGCATCCGATGTAACGCTTTTGGGATAAGATCGGCGAAAGAGGAGGTATGCAGTTTCAAAAACATAGAACAAAACAACACAAGCAGACCTGCGAATGGTTTTCGACACTCATTTGTGTTCTTGCACAAATATTGACCTGGGCTAGGATTCGGACCCAGGACCCATGTCGCAGCAGTCGCTAACCACTAAGCGTAGCCACTAAGACTCGCACATTTTTGGTGGATCCTTGAATTGTCAGATGTCAAAGCCACACTTCATACAACAGGACACCAGGACCAGTTACGGACATATTCATTAAAGAACAAAAGAAAAGCTTATTCCGATTAAAGCAATGTAACATTTCTCTAACTAATACGTGTTCATGTGCTGCTGGCAGTTAATATCCAATACCTACAGAAACCATTAAAAATTCGGGTACTTTAAATTAATTTTTGTTTTCAAAACTTGGGATAGAACCTTAATTAGATCTGTATTTATACATGTATTACATTTCTTGGGGAGGGGATGACGGGCGCAACGGGCAATCTTAAATGTTAGATATTTCTTACCGTTCTATTGTCATCGAAGTCTTTGTGAGTTAAGTGTCCTAACAGTAAGACAACTCTATTTCTATCGCACAGTACTCAAACTGTATGAGTCAAACAACACATGTTAGTTATGGCCCAAAAACTGAGAACGTGCGCAGTAAAAGGGAGTTTGTACTATTCATGTGCTCAATGCAACCTTAACACATCGAATTTTCTGCTTCTGAATCAGTAAACGTTTATAGCGAAATAAATAGAATTTATCAATTTATCCATTATCTTAGTCTCGTTGTAAGTTGGCAGTTTGATTGTGGCTGCAAAAACATTTACTCTTCTTCTAAAAAAATCTTTTGACTTCAGTCTCTCGACATAAATTGCAAAAATTTAAAAGGTTTGTGGATTTACATCTCCCACAAATATTTTATAAACAAAATAATACCTGTGGTCACATCTAAAATTTATTTATTTTAATAATTGACCGGTTACGATTTCAAGGTTATTAAAAAAAACTCATTTAATATTATCTTAAATTATTGTAAAAGTTACATCAAATGCCAATACATATATATGTGTATTTTGTTAACAACAATATTAATTGCTATTTTGGATAGCGTTTTCAGGGAAATATCAGAAATATTAAGATTTAATTTTTTTTCCCTTGTATTATTCATATATAAAGAGTTCTTAAATGATAGCTGATAGTAAAGTTTACCTAAATTACATCTACAACTAAAGATCTATAAATCTTTATTAGATTAGGCATTACATATGAAATTAGCTTATTATATGTAAAAGGTAAAAAAAAGAGTTTTTTTTTATGACAGTACATATTTAATTAGTGGACCATTACAATACCATTATTATCTATGCCCTTTCGCCTTTTTATGATAGAATCAATAAACATTTTAAAGCAGTTTGGACTACCTCAGCGGAATTTAATTTTTTTTCCTCCAACAAATTGTCCAAAATCCTAAAAAAGTGATAATCTGATGAAGCAAGGTTCGGGAAGTCTGGTGGGTGTCGGAGACATTCTTAATGCAGCTAATAGATCCCATACTCTAGCCCACTGCTGTTTCATTGTCATTGTCATTGTCATGAAGCAGCAGTGGGCCAGAGCAATTGACCAGTCTCGGTTATTTAGCGGCTAGCTTTTCCATCATGGCTTCCAATTGTTGACTGGTAGTCTGGACAGATCTTAGGAAGCTATAGTGTATGACAGCACCACTTGTCCACCAAACACTCACCAGTACCTTTTTCTAGGTGAACTTTGGCTTAGGACAGGATTTGGTCGGTTCTCCTGGGTTTAACCACTGTGATGAGCGTTTCCGATTTACGTTCAGTATCCATTTTTCGTCACAAGTAACGATACGATCCAAAATTCCCTCGTTATTGTGCTTCACTCAATTCAGGCGGTATCCATTTCTCGAGCTTTTTCGCTTTTCCAATTGTTGACTGGTAGTCTGGACAGATCTTAGGAAGCTATAGTGTATGACAGCACCACTTGTCCACCAAACACTCACCAGTACCTTTTTCTAGGTGAACTTTGGCTTAGGACAGGATTTGGTCGGTTCTCCTGGGTTTAACCACTGTGATGAGCGTTTCCGATTTACGTTCAGTATCCATTTTTCGTCACAAGTAACGATACGATCCAAAATTCCCTCGTTATTGTGCTTCACTCAATTCAGGCGGTATCCATTTCTCGAGCTTTTTCGCTTTTCCAATTTGTTTCAAGTATTAAAATTGTTTTGTCACTCAAACCGAAACCTGCCGCTACCTATGACATGGTTTGCGATGGATCCTCTTCCACGATTACCTTTAATTCTTCATTGTCAACTTGGGTCTCTTGCCGTCCGCGGGGTTTGTTTTGTTGGTCAAAATCTCCAGAACAAAAACGTTGGAACCTAAAACATACCCTGTTCAGTAGCTTCCCCATACACCCTTCGAGCTGTTTCAGCTGTGTGGTGCCACGGTGGGACTCTTATTAATAAATAACGCGATATTTAAAATTTTCCACTTTATTAACAGAAGAATGTGAAAGAAAAACAAATAACGCGAAAACAAATGAATCACTAAATTCAAAACACAAATACACAAGCCTAAATTTGAATTTAATTTAAATACATTTGAATTTGCAATGCCTATCCAAACGCAAGATTATTAGAGATCAAAGTAGCCAGTTCGACAAAACGCCAATTTCACATGTCCTATTTCATACGTCCATATGGACCTAATATTTACGATTGATGTCGTAATAACATGATTACTAAAACTTATAAATAGAGTTTCTGGCGAGGTGTTCTTATTTTGACGTTCATAACAGCTTTAAGAAAGCCTAAATTGAACAATAAGAACCGAAACCTGCCGCTACCTATGACATGGTTTGCGATGGATCCTCTTTGACTTTGAAAAAACCTGAATTGTTAAGAACAGTGTGAATTAAAGCCAGATGACTTGTTGACTACATCTCTTCATCTTCATCGGCCAATTAAGGTCCACAGCTGAACATAGGCCTCTACAGGAAAGCGCCGACAAAAGTCGCATTAAATGGATTTCTGAAACGGCTTTCCCATACTCACTGTGACGACATATATGTCCCACATAGCTACACAATGGTAGGCATGAATTCAGGATATCAATTCTCAAGATGGCGCTTTTCACAAATACTTTCTGCGCATAGATCCATCATCGTACCATGTTTCTACAGGTCATAACATTATATACAAGATCCAAATGACATCCTGGAGGTGGAGACGTCTTATTCATGTTAAGAACACCCGACCTGGTGTAGCTATCCACTTTACCTGCAACCTTTCCATTATCCCCAGCTATACTCGTAAGACTGGGCAAGTCGGGTCATTAAGTGCAGGGGCAGTACCTTCGCACTAGTGACACTGCCTTCTTTCACTAGTTTGTGAGATTGAGGTTCGGCACATTTGGTATGCTAGGTTTTTACTTAGCTTGCTAGCTTATTGGTTAGCTAGTTACGTTCACCACGTGCGGGCGAGGTTGGCATTTGGAAATGAGATGATATATCCTCCCTTGTACCCCAACTGTATAAAGAGAATTAAAAACTGCAATTAGACAATCACTTCTTAATTTATTAATTTTAATTCTTTAATTTATTAAGTTTTATTACCTAGACGGCAATGATACTACTCGTAGTACTGCTCCTTCTTACTTGTCTTACCACTTTCAATACCTTTGGTCCAATAACGACAGAAACCTACGTTCGTCAAATAACCTCCTACTTAAGTGTCCCTCCCATAGCTCTGGCTTTTCCGTTTATCCTTTCCAGTTTAATATCTCCTTCCTTGAAACGCACTCCCGCTCAAAATCAGGGCCGTTACGTGTTTAAGATGAAAGTCAAGGTGTTCCACCTTTTAAATAAAATGGCGGAATTATCTCAGAAATAGCCTATTCGTATTTATTTGTATTATTCAAATACTTTAACATGTATATTTAGGCACATATTTTTAAGTTGGTACATATGTCTATGTAAGTGTATTTATGTATTTTATAAATAATATCATTTATTCACTTCGACATTGTTTAATTACATACACCTACCTCATTACTTCTCTGCATCGCCCAGAGGTTGACTGGTAAAGAATGCCTCTGGTATCATGTTCGCCTGTACATTGTCATGTATATGAATTTTAATAAATAAAAATAATTTCCACACAAATATAACGTGTTTGAGCCAATTTAGAAAATAAGCTTGGCGATAATGACAAATCCTTTAATTAATTAGAAGAGACGTATGTTGAAACAAGAACAAGAAGAAACTTGGGCTATACAACAAAAGGTGTATATTCATTTGGCAAACCTTGCATACGATGTATATATAAATAATGGTTGAACTGTCGTTGCTATGTTTTGTAACGATACTCCTTTGAGTATTCTCTTGCTTGGCTTGTTAAGATATCGTACATGACCAACCAAACCAAACAAAATTAAATTTACGTTACCAACCTTGAAAATGTGTTTACATCACAGCTATTATGTTCTCTATTACATGTTTTGATCGATATGATGAGACAGAGGTAACTTCTAAAAAGCAACCGCTTATTGTGCTACCGTTTACATGCCTCTGGATTTAATGCCAAACTTTTAATTATTTTATAGACCTGAACAACAACTAACCCATAATTAACTATTGATTATATAACGCATGCGAAAAAATACTGACATCGGTTTATTCTTTTTACCAAAAAAAAAATAAACATGGGTTCATCGGATTTTTTATTTTGTACCATTTAAAGGGTCGTAACAAAATTGAATTGCACTAGAGTCAATTTGCTACAGAAGATAAATTTAATTAATCACGTGATTTTGTTCATTCTATAGAATACTACATTGGTTTACTAAATATCTATGGCGAATCAGGCATACTATTTTTCTTCAATTTGCACTTTCACGTTAATATGTAGGTTTATTAAAACACTTTTTTCGAGTTTTTATTTATTTCTTCAAGTTGCGATATTCTCCTAAAACACGTGTATCTACAGAAGCAGAAGTTTCAACGCAGCGGTACCTACAAGCTGTGCACACTGTTCACTAATAGATGAAGCTCTAGCAACCGATTAATGCCAAAAATGCTGCGCTCTCCACCCCTGCCCAGATCAAATCATTCCTACACAGCAAGCCAACTTTTGTTGGCACTTTCATGGTAAGACTAATCTCCAGTATTGCATTTACGCTGCTGATAAAGAAGAACAAGAAGCTAGACAAAGCAATATTATTGTCCAAACTTTATAGAAAAGTATATTAAAAGGTTGTTAACACTGAACCGACAACGAACTTGACTATCCGCTATGACTAACGTTCTAGGTAATAAGACCGCTCAAACTTTATTTAAATATCAGAGTTTAACCAGGTATATGCCTTTGTATATTAGATAGGCCAATCTAAGTTTGAAGTTATTTTTTGTTATTAAAAATATAAAAGAAACTCAGATATATTAAAAATGTTTTACAAAATAACACAATATCATTTGAGAATACTCCAATAGCTCAATATGATGAACATGGATATTATATAAGTAGTATTCATAGATGCGAGTCGACTATTTGTCGGAATCGCCCGACTGAGGTCGCTTTTAAATATCGTGATAATCTTAATGTTTTTAGTCTCTCTCTAGAAGAGTAAAGTTCATGGCCAGATAATTGATGGATATCTCAGCTCAAACTTCACCATTAAGAGGGCGTTTATGAAGTCACTCCTACTGATATAAGCCTATTTTATGAGTTTTAAAAACACGTTTAATGATCAAGATTTAATCATCTTTATTGGATTGCATTCCAATTCATTGACGGCATGTCCTCAAACAAAGAGCCATTACAGTTTACGAAATTATATATTTTAATATAATTCGGTAGTCTCCTTATTGTCTATATAATAATTTGTCTATTGCGAATAGTGAATTATTCCAATGATGTACGCGCAAACAGAAGCACTCACTCGTCATCACGTTCCCACATCCGATGTAACGACGAGCGTTAAGATCGAAGGAATAGTCAAATGTAGCATCGGAGACGTGGGGCTCAACACGATGCAACCAGAGCCAAAAACAAACAATTTGTGCGTTGCAGCAATATAGGCTGAGATTCGTAACCAGGACCTGACTGTTGATCCAGTTCAACAGACAGGTACGATAACCACTAAACTATGCGATCATCATATCTAAAGACTCATGAAACCCTATAGAGTACCTACTCGTACTTTGTGTTCGAAAAACATCTTTCTCCGCGGCTCTGATCGCGTTAAAGTTGGATAAACATTATATTTTAGTAGCCCTATTAAAAACTGAAAGCGAATTAAAAAAATAAATAAAACGAAAGATTCACACCAGAATACAGCCACGCCTATTGGTAGAGGCTTCAGTATAGGCAGGTACCCCAATCTCATACCTATTTTTTGCCGTTTTTTAGCAGTCCATCCACTGCTGTGTTCCAGTTTGAAGAGTATAGCAAATAGAACTACGGGCTGTACGACATTCCATCTTGATCCTCCTTACTATTTTTATGCTCATTGTCAGAAGTGGTCTGTTATGAAGTGTATATGAACTGATAATAAATAAATCAGATCACTTTTATATTACAATTATATATCCTCTTTATGCTATAATTGCATGTACAAATAAAATATGTAACTACAAAGGATTATAATGTAAAGAATATATCTAAATGGATACAACGCAAGCGACTGTGGCATCACAGTACTTGTTGTACCAGGTATCGGAGCGAAATTTTCCTATACCTTTAACGTCAATTAATTGTGCATGTCTATTATATTACTGTTTAATGGCAATTAATACTAACTAGTTCATAAAGTGGTTGATTACGATAATTTATACTATGTGGACTATGATGACGATGACGATGTTGATGGCGATGACGATGTTTATCACGATGATATCCTCTTGGTCTATTTCGAGAACGGCGATCACTTCCGAATACTATCGGCAGTTGTCAACTGTGCAGGAGATATTAGAGTGCCATAAATTTACACAAACACAAAGGCACTCACTCGTCTTTACCTTCACATATCCGATGAATGGCTTATGAGAAAAAGATCGTAGGAAGGGCAGGTGTAATGTCATAGACACGGAACGAACACAACACAACCAATCAGACCCGAAAACAAATTATTTGTGTTCTTGTACAAACATTGATTTCGGCTAGAGATTCGAACCCAGAATCCCAGGCTCAGCAATGTAAGGTTAAAATGGTCAAATTTTAAAACTTCAGTATAGATATAAAAAAGTAAAGATAAAGATAAAGAAAAAAGTTAAACGCACAATAACCGTGTGGTATCGGGGTTAGAATCTGCCAACCCCCTTTCAGGGTGCAGTGATCACATTTTGGCCGTGGAGGGTAGAACGTCACATCAAACTACCAACACTCTTCCCTTGCTATTCTACTTCGGTTTCTAAAGCAGTATCCGCACCGCCAATATTTTCCTCACTGTCCCCCACCTCGCGTCGGCTACCACGGTATCCTCTCCGCTTCACCATGGGTGACCAAGCCACGACTACTGAACCACCCGCCACGACTACTGATCCACCCGCCACGACTAGTAACCATCTCGTATACAAACACCAGACCTTGAGTGGATACTAACAGTAATAAAAAAGAAAAATCCCGCGGCATTCGGGACTGCAATATTCAATCTACTAACCTAGTGTGGCGATCAGGGTAAATACTTCTAGCCTGGAATATGCTTTTGTTTAGTAGTAGATTACTAAGACAGGAAAAAAATCCAAAAGTCCATTTTTGAATCTTCCATAAGTTCCGAATGTAAAATTATTTAATTAAAAAAAAGTTTATTTCATTTAAATAAGTTTTTTTTTAATAACGCTAATTGAAACAGCGTAACAAGTGGTGAGACTGTCGCCGTATTAGTGTTAAGGACAACGACTTAAATCGTACACGGATTTCGAAAAACTCATTTGTGAGGTTAGGTGTTAGTTATACTATAGTAGTAGTAGTATTCTATTAATGTTTGTAGTAGCTAAAAACCTACATATAAATATATATGGTTCGGTCTCATGTACACGGATTCTCGACTTTAAGTTCCCATATTCGATGTAACGCTTATGCGATAAGATCGGAGGAAGTGCGCCCGTAAACTGACAATTTGTGTTGCAACAATATCGATAAGCCAAGATTCGAATCCAGTACCCACGGATTAGCAGTCAGGTACACTAACGGCCGTTGCAATAACCAATCTATCCACGATTTGCTTGACTGGAGATAGAATTTTGACAGAAGCTACATAGAAATCAAGTCCAGTTTTAGTCTTTAGTAGGGAATGTCAATATTAACAGATGAAGATCATCTTTGTTTCTTAAACGACAGCAACAGTTACAAGATAGGCTATTGAAAACGCCCGTAAGTCACGTGGTCATCAGTCGTCAGGTATTAGACATCACCGTAATAAACAACCAAATAGCACTTGCAAAGCAAATTTCAAACACAAAAAGTCAGTGCAACATTGAACATAAACCTGTTTCAAAGTATCATCATCATACTTGTATTCTTTACAGTAATAAAAAAATTCGAATGTCAGTTTTAGTAAAGCAAAAACTTGTTGTAGCTCCTTTATGTTTCAAGTTATGATTACATTTAAGATTGACAGTGTTCTTTAAAACATGGACAATCAGTTGAATGCTCCGTAAAATGTTTAGTAGTTTAGTTTTATATTTTAAAATTAATTTGAATAAACAAATTTTAAACGAAAACTTTCCTTTACAAATAATTAAAGGTGACACACATCGAGATGTACGTAAGCTTCAAAACTAAAGGCTTTACAATGGCTAACTACCGGGCTTTCGGCTCACAAGTCTCTCTACAACGCTGAAAATGCTGTCGACGAAACAACACTGTGCACATCTAAAAACAAAACTCTCAATTCTAATCATGTGTCATACTAAACGTAGCATCATTGTGTTGCTTCTTTGTCATAGAATTGTGTGACAGCGTGATACTTTCCCGGTCAAGCAATCGTAGCTCTATAGCATGGTTATATACCAATTATTATATCTGTAGGTGTAATCTCTGAGTGTGGGCTTAAACAAGTACAAATCGAATGCATATGATAATGATACTAAAAACCTTATTCAACGCTATCACTTAAATAAGGCAAAACATAGCCAGAGCCATGACGCTCGCTTTAATTCATAGTACGCGTTAGACCTGGGTTCGATCCCCGATGCCGGCACTTCTGACATTTTTATTAAAAAGTACTAGATTTACTAGGAAATCAGGAATTATGATGAAAAAATATATAAAATCTTCGAAATTAGAAGATTCGAACACAAAAGCTGAGTAAAAAAGGTGTGGAATCTACTAAGCCCATTAAGGCTTTCAACACTCAAAGGGCATTTCTGAATTGCGAAGATTGAAGATACTGCTACTCCCTAGATCCAATAATAGATAACTAGTTATTATATCCTAGATGTCTCAGTCCTCTAAGAAACTCGACAGTGAGAGACATCTAAATCCGTCCACTGGTTTTTACAAGACCGATAACTTATCTCAAAAAAATGATTTCGCCTTCGTTATCGATAGTACAATTCAATCAAATAAAATTATTGAAATTATATTAGACTTAGTTTTTTATATCATAAATATGATTAATCGGCTGAACATATATTAATATAGTTAGATGCCTAAAAATGCTACAAACCGGATGCTGCAGGAAAAACCATTTCCATGTTAATCGTATTTTCCCATTACCTAGCTATCGTTTTACTCCGCATAAAGAAATATCCATCTAGCTGCATAATTACAGTTCGACAAACTGGAATACGCCTAGTAATGATATCATATTATTTACTTAACGCAATCGACGTATAATAACCATTCATGTAACTTTGAAACTTGTGAATCTTGAGGCATCTTGTTCGGTTCGTTTGGTGTCCGAGGGAACCGGAGGCCCTCTGCTGCCATCCTCCAACCCCCTGCCCCATCATCCCCCAAATACCCTTAAAGGCCGGCAACGCACTTGCAGCTTTTATCATTAGGTGAGCCGCTTGCTCATATGCCCCTTTCCCCCAACAAAAAAAGTATTAGATTCAAAAGTCTTTTCTTCAATATTCTAAAACAAAAAGTTTTAAAAAAACGGGTCTCAAAGCGCGTCTCGAATAAAGTCACACGCGTCGCTGCGTACAAATAAAGTTCATTTTTGATATCTACTGCAAAATAAAATAAAAAGCCCGGCTGTTGCTATTCAAGTTCTTATAATGTATCGAAACATACCAAGGCGGGTATCCGGTTTAAGGGAATAACCAGATAAATACGTGAGCGGATTTCGCAAATTGGCGGGCGTGTACCGTCACGCAAGGAGCACTGCAATGTTACATTTTTCTTTTGTTAATCAGCAAACAATAGCTCAATTAATTACTATCTAAGGTTTATGCACTCAATACGTTAGAATCAAATGCCCCGAGTTTTTCAACGTCATCGAGAGAATCATTCTAAGAAATGTCCTACGTCGGATCGAACTAGCAATCAGTCCATGACGTTTTATAGCGTCGGAAAAGTCCGAAGTATAAATAGGTTTGCACGGTGTGTCCTGCGCCAGTGATCACGATGGGACTAAGTGGTGTAGTGGTGAGCGTGCTAGCGCTGGCTAGCCTGGGCTGTGCGACGGTTGGTGACAATGCCCTCGACGCCGGTGAGAGGGTGGTGCTCGTCGCGCCAGTTTTGGCACCCCCCAAGGACTCAAGAACACATGCCACTGATCGATCGAGACAGTTTCCGATTTTAGTGCTACTGGCGCAGCAGAACCCGTCTGCTAATGTGCGCGAGCCCGCTGCAAAATCTTTAGGAATCAACCCCCAACCGATTTATGTACAGGTGAATTTTGTGTCTTTTAATCTAATTAGCAAACTGTATTACAGTAGAATACTGGTAACAATGTTACTTTACAACACGTCATGAGTTACTAGAATAAAATAGAATCTAGTTTGTATGCTAAAAATATCAAAGGTAAAATTCAATTAAATTGCGATGCTTAGAATGAGTTTTTCCTAAAAAGTTTTGTTTTTATTATTTTTTATATTATTATATTACATAGCAAAGAGTTCGTCATGCCTTTTAATTTCAAATGTATTCAACAATACAAAAACTTTAAAAACCTGTATCTGATGAGCAAGTCCTTTGTTTCTTTAGATTCAATTCACTTCATTAAAATATTATCCAATTTTATTTTTCTTTTTATCAATTTTTAATTAAAGTATTTAATTAATAAAAATAATGTGTATTATTATATTCAACAGAAACTAGAAGATCAACAGAAATCTTACACAGTTCGGCAAAACAGACAGAAGAGGCATCTCCTAAAGAAGGCACTCTTCGGCTTAGGAGGCGGGGGGATATCTTTTGGTGGAGGTTTCGGTTATGGGGGCGGATATGGCGGCGGACTTGGAGGCGGATATGGGGGTGGGTACCAGGAATCGCCTAAGTCAAATAAGTCAAGTAAAATTGCACTGAAGGAATAGCATAATAAGCATAGTACGACATTTTAACAGCAATTTTAAGTGCCGAATTTACCACATGCTCGCCGATGAAGAAAAACAACTGAAGAAACCTATTTGTCTGTGATAAAAAAAATATTTAACGGACGTCAAAAGGCCGCCAACCCTCACTAGACCTGCGGGAGGAGCTCTTTCTAACTCCAAAATTATCTCAAAGGTTTTGCCTGGCAGTGCAGGGCATGTACAGTACAGTACAATAGTAGTACAGGGCAGAACTATTTAACCAACAAAAGCTGGAATGCCAGGGATGGATAAATTGCCTATATTCACAACGCTTGTCAGGCGGTGTAGTCAGAGTAGTACCGTTAGCATCGCACCAGATATGTCTTTATTTATCTATTTTTTTTTTTAAATGAAAATAACTTTTTATTCTAAATTATTAAGTTTAATGCCGATAGAGTAACAAGAACCTCTTGTTTCTATCCTAAATACTTGTTAATACAGAAATAAACACACAATGAAAATTAGATGTTTTCGACACGGACTCTTGACAGTTGTCAAGAGTCCGTGTCGAATGTTTTTGTTAAAAACTAAAAATTAGAAGAGTTCAGCCAATAAGGCCCCAGTAAATGGGAGAAAGGTGGTATTAAACGGAGTTCTCGTCTATGGTCTGGTGAACTTTAAATGTCTTTAAAAATGTTCCACATGCAAGTTTTATGGCGTTTCTTTACAACGCAAAGCACATAGTAAATGAACATTAACAATAGTTTTAAATTTAGTGGCACTGGCGGGATACGAACCCGGAACATTGCATTCATGTTGTATAGATGAGATATATTTGCCTTTGTGACGGAACTGTTCCGTCATTACTTCTACAACAAGAAATTTTTTTTTTGAATTTTAATTAAAACAATATAGTGTATAAACTTATTTTGGAAGAACTTCCGTATATATAAAGTTGCAATCACATAAAAACCTTTTTACATTGCTTTTTCTCGTACATAATGTTCTCGTTTCGCTGAATTTTATACCATTCTACTGCGTACAAGCATAAAGTCAAATTGTGTCGATTTAATTGCTGTATACTTAATTTTACAAATTTTAAAGTAAATTGAAATATTCTTTTCTGTTTTAGCAATTTACGTTATATATTCTAGCCATACAGGCTCATTGAAAATGGTTTTATGTGTGCCTTTTAGTGCCTTATAATTTGATATTCTCTTTCTATTAAACTCAGCAAATCTCTAACTCTACTTTTTTGTTAAAACAATTTAATTAATTAACAAGTTAATTCATGGTTACCTTTTTCTCCCTAATTTTCATGGTGTAGTAGTAATATTCATCCAACATTTTAAAGATTTACAATTAAACTATGACTAGATATTTATTTAATTTAAATTGGTTGACTGGCTTGATATAAAACGGATCTCTGTTTCTTTTTACAGGACATGGTAAAGAATACGGTGGCAATTACGGTAGTCATTACGGTGGCCATGGTGGCCAGAACGGTGGCCATGGTGGCCAGAACGGTGGCTACGGAAACGGAGGCTATGGCTCTGGAAACGGTGGCGGTTATGGCGGAGGATACGGCGGCGGTTATGGAGGAGGTTTCGGGGGCGGCTACGGAGGAGGCGGTGGTGGAGGCGGTGGCGGTGGCGGCGGCGGCGGCGGCGGATTTGGCGGTGGTTATGGAGGCGGCTATGGCGGGGGCAACGGTGGTTATGGTGGCAATGGTGGCTACGGCCCACCTGTGCACTCCGGCAGCGGCTGCGGCGGTGGTTGCGGTGGCGGTTACAATAACGGTGGTGGCAGTGGAACTGCTTTTGCGTCGGCCACCGCCACTGCCACAGCAAACGCGAACTCACAAGGGTAAGTGTAATAAATTGTAATTTTAGTTCCATCGTGTACAGTAACTGCTATGTTGAATACGAATTCATATCATGATTATGTCAATCATATGTATAAATCAAACTGGTATATTCTCTTAAATATATATATCTATATTTTATTAAGTATGTGGTCTATAAAAAAATAGATTATGTCAAATCAATCTAACCACCAATACTAATTTAATTAGTATCAAAAGTTTTAAAAAATTTCTACGTCCGCAACAATATTGAGGCCTGGCATCAACCAAAAGGAAGATTTATTTACACATGGCATATAACCATAGATTTAATAGGGATTAAGCGGGTCAGTGTCAGGGCGCTCACATAAGTATCATAGAGCGCGAGTGACCTGGGTTCGATACCCGATGCCGGCACCACTAAAGATATTAATAGCCACTTTAAATGCTGTATTTACCACGTGGACGCGGTGAAGGAAAACATCGTGACGAAACCTGCTTGTCTGAGAATTAATAAAAAATATTATTTCGTGGGTATGTGAAGCCCGCCAAGCCCGCACTGGACCATCGTAGCAGGGTATTGCCGGCTCCAAAACCCTCTGAGATATTTGAGAAGGAGGACTTCGCAGCAATGGGCTGCTACTTTTTATACAAACACTCTATCCTAAATAATTATTCGAACCCCGGAGCCCATCATAACAGACAGGTCACTGATAACTGAACAACCAGTGGTCAATAATAGTAATAAGCAATTAATATTTATAATTCGTCACCGATCTCGTCCCATAAGTGTCATATCATAACTACAAGGTAACTAAAAAAAACGAGGTATGGGCAGCAGGGTTAATTAAAAATATTGTGTGTTGTTGTATTGAATATTTAATCACGATCAAAAATCAAACATTCAATTACCAATCATGTAAAATAATCAACGTTTTCATTTTTTTTCAGATACGGTAAACGCTAACGCTAAAATTCGTAACAAAAATATGCGATCGTCGTTACAAGTTTCCACCAAAATGAGATTAAATCTGTGTCGTCTAGCATTTGTCGCATAAAAAACCTATTGAAAGACCCCGCAAGAACAACAGGGGATATATTTATATATTAGGGAAGATTATGCTTTTTAAACATGCGCTGTGCAGAATCAACATTTATATTAATACAAAAAAGTTATTAACATTCAGTGATATGTTTTAAAAGTAAACACAGCTTAATACTGCATGCAATTAAGTAAGGTAGTTTCTTACGACATGCTTCTTTACTTCCTCTTTAGTATCCTTGTCAAACTAGATATACTATGAGAATTACTTTTCAGAAACAAATTGAAACTCCTTTCCCTTTTTCGAAGTGTTGCTGATTTATAACAGTTTATTAATCGACCTTATTTTTACAAATTATTTAAAAATGCTGTGACGTTTAAATCTTTGTTATTTTGGTGCATAAAATAACTATTTTCAAATAATTTAAAATAATTCAATCAATCGATTTGGTTTTACATAATTGACCACTGAGTGAAATTTTAATATCGGCCTTACCCCAAAAAGTATACATTGTTTTCTAATTAACTTTCAGTAAACTCAGTATTTTATAAAAAAGAAATCGATAACAAATAAAAAATACTTCTCTGCATAAAATATTTTTATGTATTGTATCGAAGTAGTTCTTTCCCGCGACTATACCCGTTTTCGGGAATGTATTGCAACTTAATCTAATACTATAGTAAAAAAACTCCATTTAGCTTATCAAATGATATCAATTATGTTTAAAATTATACATTGACTCTCTTGTAACATTACCGATTTTCTGAATAAGTTATACCTACAATATGTTATAATTATACCGACTTTGTGCAATGTACGTTTATAATTCTAAATAGTTTCCATAGTAATTAGAATCTAAGTGTAAATAAAATATATTTTGTACAATCAAGTATTTTATTCATGATTTTTACTTATTTACTATCTAAACTTTAACATATATATTTTTTATTAATATTTAATTAAAACGAAAGTAATTAGTTAAATAAGCACAATCTCTTATACGGTTCCGTTCAAATTAAAATATATGGGAAAATATACTTTAGCTTTTAACGAATTGTATAGAAACCGAGACCCAATTTGCTTGCACATTTCTATGCGGAAGGTACTTCAAAGTTCCGACGCAGATCGACTGGTGCGTGAGTAGCGGCTTTGCGCTCTCACCAACCCGCCAGCCCAGTGTAAGAAATATGGATAAGCTTCCAAAAAATGCATGCCAACACACGTTTGCGGTGCTTAGAAAAGACAGTGAGGAAATAATGGAAACGAAAAAGTCATAAAAATTCTTGCCTTTTTCGATTTTCGTCTAGTTTTCAGTACTTTTTAAAAAAAATTGACATTCAAAAATCATTGGATTTTTACTGTCTTCATTAAGTAGCTTCAGGAGCTAACGCCATTTGTCTGGTACTGCCAATGTCAATCTGTCTACTGTTTTATTTTAACCGACAGATTAAAGTAAGAAAAAAACTTAAAACAAAAATTTTAATTTCAAATATAAAAAAGTCAGGACCCAGAAATATTGTTGCGTGTAAAAAACGTTAATGGTTTTGGAATTTCCGTAAACAAGCGTACGAGTTTATGTTATTATATATATCAAAACAAGTTTTATATTACTCTATACCTTGGTAAGGAAACTTCTCATGTAGGTTTTTCTATGCCCAGCGTCTCTCGTCACGCATAAAAGTAAAGTAGAGTAAAGAAACAGCCTGTAAGTGCACTGCTGGGCTAGGCCTCCTCACAAATATGTGAGAGGGTTTTGGAGGCGGGAAAGGCCCGTCACGCTGCGCAAAAAAAAGGGTCGGCGGGCTTCACATATCCACGAATTATTATTTTATTATTATTTTTCAAACATGGAAGTTTCTTAAGGAATTTTTCCTTCACTGCCGAGCACGAGGTAAATACAGCACCTTATTTGCTATCGACAATTTTAGTGGTGCGGGTACCGCTCTATGAAACTAAAGTGAGCGCCCTGACCATTAGCCTACCACGGCTCACGTATAAATATAGTTTAATGATATTTTAAGTAGTGTAGCCGCGAATCTGTCACCTCAGGTTTAAAGATTTATATGTGATTTTTCAAACAGAATTATTTATTACTTTTTGAAGCCCTAGATCTATCGGTATTGATATACCGTGGAGATAATTAAGGTTAAATTATTTTATAAACATTCCATTTATTTATTAATCATCATCAGTGTACAGTCTGCAAGAAATACCTTTCTTCCATGTAGGGAGGATTTGCCGTAGTGACTTGGCAGGCGTTGACGACCGTTACTCTTCCCACCAGATAATTGTCGTAAAGTTGTTTCTTTATAATGTACATTGTCTTGAACTTCGTGTATTTACGAGCTTTGTATATTTAGAAATGACGAAAAAAATTCTGACATTGTTCTGGCATTTCGTTACGCAATCCATATGCAGCCAACGCAAGAGATTGAGTGGTAGATTCCTTTACACTGCCACCGCGTCTTTAATTAACGTGGTAGAGCCAAGCGGCGGCTTTAGCTGCTGCTCGAATGGCCCGGCTCGACCGAATTGGTACCACGGACTCGCAGAATATCGGCGTGAAGTAGAGCCATCTTGTGCTTCTTCGTTTAGTTCGGTGAGGGAGGTAACCGGAGGCCCACGCCCCCTCCCTATCCCCCTTCTCTTCCCTCCTAACTCGCTAATATCCTTAAAGACCGGCAACGCACCTGCAGCATCTATGGTGTTGCAGATGTACGTGGGCGACGGTAATCACTTTACCATCAGGTGAACCGCTTGCTCGTTTGTCGTCCTATCCATAAAAAAAAAAATTAAGCTATATTAGGTGTAATGTGATGTGATGTAGAAACTTCTGATTGTATTGATACACTGTTGCTATAGAAGATCATATTGCTTTATATATGTTACAGGCGTTAAGAATTTTCAATACATAATGTTATTAGTAGATAAAAGTTATATATATTTATTTATGTATCCTTTTATATACTTGTATTCGTATTTGTGTATTTTATGTTATAAAAATTTATTTTCTTTATACGTACTTATCAACTTATTTTTATTGGAGTATTTTATTTTATTTTTCATTCTTTGTTTTGTACCTGCCAACTACTTTTCACCATAACAAGGGTTGACTGGTAGAGAATGCCACTTGGCATTAAGTCCCCCCATTGTAACCTTAAGCTTAAGGCAATAAAGAATAAATAAATAAATAAATAAAAGTTTAGTAATAAAGGCAATTAGCTGTGACAAATATTTTGCTAAGGATGATGTCCTCCTGGCCGATATCGACGAAGGCTATAGCTTCCGAATAATTCCTCCATGAGTGACCCGCGGAGAAGATATTATCGTGCGAGGGTCTTTTCGCTAACACAGTGCCTCTGTGTTTATCTTCCGTATCCTATGTAACGCTTATGCGTGTGTGTGTAAGAGATACGGGACACATCATCATATCCGAAAATAATTAATTTATGATTACTAACTGCCTTTTTATAATGTGTGGGAATACGTGGCGGCATCGGAAGGTACGTTTACCACATGGGATTAGAGCCCGAGTAGGAAGACAATCCAGGAGGGAAAGGATGAGTTCTCTCCGGAGGGCCACTTAGGGAGAGTAGGGTCACGGAAGTGTGAGAAAGAGTTCCCGTTTGCCGTGATGTGACTGAACGGATATTAACGAAATTTGGTAGAGATGTAGATTTTGCCATTGAATAGGATATGGGAAACTTTCTATCCCTGTTAAGAGTTCTCTTGGCACAAAATATGTGACCACGCGGGCGAACCCGTAAGTAACCGATTGCTTTATTGTAATTATAAAATAAATGTAGATATGTATGGAAGCTTTCATTTATATTTTTATTTAGGAGTGGAGCCGTTATAATAAATATGATATGTTTATTATATTTATGACGCCATCTATTGGCGGGTAGCAGGGCGGTATGCTTAATTGTTGTGATACGTATAACGTTGAAACCTCTTGCTAATTTAAGACTGAACTTCCAACACTCGATGACCCAGGAATCCAGCCGATTTAATTAATAAATTTCATCACGCTATCTTCTAAAACAGCAGGATAGTAGGTCTAAAGAATCATAACATTGAAACCAATATATGTTAATTGATTGTAATACAACTTACTACACAGAGTTTCTAAGCGACGAGACGTTACAGAAAAAAAATATTTATCTTCATCCTTCACGCAATATATCAAAGAAGTCGTGCAGTAGGGGTGGTGGTCTATATTTATTATCTATCTATACTAAAATTAAATTCTGAGGGGGCTATTTCTGAACATTGAATATTTTTTGGGATTTTTTGTTGGGACAATGGATTCATTTGAATTGGGATAATTTTGATACAGATGCCAAAACTACGCTTTTTAGATTAGTTATCTGACTATCTGTCTGTTTGAACGAGCATCATCCCAAAACTAGAGGACGGATTTGGATATCGTATACAGTGTTATTTAGGAGTCTAACCGTTTTAATAAATATCATACATCATCAAGCAACCTTTTTTTAGAGCTGGCCAGTAAAGGTATTTTTATATTTTGGAAGAACTTAGAGCTAAATATACATATACACATACATAACATATACATACATATGAGACATAACATTTTTATCAGGAGCTATGAACAATAACCACATGTTTGTGGCGTTGTAATTGCCTTGATACGTATGACATAGAAACTCGACTAATTTAGATGCAGCTTTCAGCACGGTATTACTTGGAAATCCAATCGATATAATAAACAAGAATCAACACCTATCTTCAAAAATAGCTGAGCAGTAGGCATTATTCATGACATAGATATCAAAGGACGTAAGTTTAAGCGATTTTCATTACAAAGGCCGGATTATGTCGGGCTTGCACCGACCAACACCCCAGGGTGTTCCACCTTCCCCGCATAACTGCTGGGCCACGGGAATGCTTACGCACACAACTGCGAACCCACTAGGCGCCGGCCGCTTTCGGAGGCCCCTCCTCGGGAGAGATTATCACTTCTCACACTCCATCCTAGCTAGACGCGCCGGAAGACTGTTGGGGATGTAAAGGTTCACGAGTGGCAACCGCGGACATGAAAACGCAGTGTGGCACGACCTCGTGTGAGTGACGACCTGCACAGTGTTGCATAAATAACAACAATCTCAATTAATCATTAAATCGGTGAACATAAGACGTAAAACTCACGGTTTAGTTTTAGTAATTACCTAAATATGAGTAATTGATTTAGTTGATAAAAAGCTAAACTTACAAAAATTATTATTTGCAAAATAAGTTTACTTATGCGTGACCTTGACCCTATTATAACACAAGTAATATTTGTGTTATCAATGTTTTCAGCAATTCTCGCCCCCGCTATTATGTCCGCAGCGCAAGTCACGACCGACAATTAAAATAATTATAGTCTATCAAAGATAAAATAACATGAATTACATTGAATGAAAGAATAAGTTACATAAGTAACGACCTGCTGGATAAATAAAGACGTGTTAAGGTGTATTCGTATAACACGTTATTATTTCGTTTTTATTAAGTGTTTTGGCATTAGTTTTAAGAAATAACAGAACACATAGTTGTAAGAATGCAATTTACGTAGATAAATGTCGGACAGAGAAATAAGAAAGATTTGAATAAAGCAAGGCATAATAATAAATTTAGTAAACCTAATTAAATAAGCATGTAGGAGTCAATACATTTTAACGTAGGTATATAACCTCAAAACCACAGACTATTTATCATAGAGAGCCACACCTCTAGGTGGTACTATAACGCTGATACCAATACTGCGCTCGCCAACTCGATTGACAGCATGGCGATTATTGTCACAGCATTCACTCATAAGGCATGGTGGTTGGCTTGATTATCGCGTCCTTTCTATTTTTAATAAACACAAGTTATCCAGTTCCAAAGATAAATAATCATCAATGTCCTTGGGTCAGATACAAACATTTATATTCATCAATTCATCATACAAATGTTCGATTCGAACCTGCAAACCACAGTTTCCAAGACAGTGTCACTAGCAACAATATCAAATTATTTATATTAATAATGTATCATATGTAGTGGGGTAAAACATTGGTTATTTCTTGAAACAATTTTATTAATAGGTATTGAGGAATATTGTAAAGTAAACATGTTTTCGCTAAAAGAGGTAAGAGTTTGGCCATTCCCAATTACATACAAGTAGTCTATGCATATAATATATCTGTAAAAAACCGATTTCTGTAATTCTAATATTTATAGGGGGGAAATTAGTGCAGGAGGCTAGGTATAGGAGTAAACGGAATTGTTTACTCCTATACTTCACTGATTTGTCTGTGTGTTCGCGTTTCACGCAAAATTTAGTAAACCGACTTACATGAAGAACTAATCTTTACTCTGGTAAATATATACGCAACTTATTATCCGACTATGCGGATGTGAAAAGGTGGGTTATAATTTTTTTTTTACAAATTACTGCATGAGTTTTGATAATGATTTGTTTACATACATGCTTAGAATATTAACACACAGAAATCGAATAGAGATTTGCAATTTTAAGCAACTAAATCAGAGCCAAAAATGGTTTAATGACAACACCATGCGGACACACCTTCTGTTAAATTATAAATTAGTTTGTACGATAAAACGGCTTTAAAAATAACGGTCAAGCGTGAATAGGAAACGTGTCGTGGTGGTTCCGTATCCCAATATCTTTAGATTATCCAGAAGCGTAGTAAATAAATGGCCAGTATAAATAGATCTACAATACTGACCACACTTATGTATATGCTGTGAGAGCTCCGATTGTTATTATATGCATATATTAAATGGACACTTTGAGATAAGATTACCTAATAATCTACTTATATTGAGATAAGTAGCAGTAGTTTATTTATGCCTGTTTCATACAAATGATGAGTACATGGTTTATAGATTCATAGTTCCTGCACCGCTACCATATGTTCTAACGTGATGTTGTGTAGTCTATAACCTTCCTCAATTAACGGGCTTTCTGACGCATAACTATTTTCTCAAATCGAACTGGGAGTTCCAGAGATTATCACGTTCAAACATACAAAATCTCTTTCGCTTTGTAATATTAGTATAGATAAAACTAGGTACGTAAGTAAGTTCTTTCATTTACATACTTAGAATATTTTCTTCCTTCTTTAGTAGTTTTTATTAGCCTACAGCTGGACATTAATCGCAATCGCCACGCTTGGCAGGCGGATATACTAACTCACTAACAGAAATTTAATGCCGTAAAAGCTACTGACCGTCATCGCTCGAGAAAATTTATTTCCAGCAATTCCAATCTACAATGTGTAGATATCCGCTGGTCGAAAACTAAGAGAGAACTCCCACTGTATGAAAAGGACCGCCTCCTTTTTATACCGTGGGAGTTCTTTTATGCCGTTTAAAAAAGGAATCTACGGAGTTTTTCTGGTCTCTTTACTTTCCATCAGAGGAACCTCATTACGAATCGGTGGTAGATATTAAAAATATGACAATTTACAAACGAAATTTGAATTCATTTCATTGAATAAATTATTTTCATACATGCATTCATTTCATTCAAAAAGTCGTCTAATGTATATGACTTAGTCTAGATCAATCTCGTGGCCGGTGACAGATGACGGAATAACCAACCCGAAAATGCCAAACCCTGATTGGCAGGTAATTTAAAAAGGTTGATAAATTAATTGCAAATTAATTAATTATCAGTTTATTGCAATATCAAATTCATTTGGAACCTCAGTTTAAGGAATGTAAAAGTAATTATCGAAATCGATTCGGAATTAACCGTGTAATTGTTGAATACATTGAAAATACACACTAATTGAGGACTCTTTTTTGAAGTCAGCTAAAAATAAGACAATCAGAAAAAACCCTTTATAAATAATAACACAATAGGCTTTTTATTTACAACTTAATACAATTTTACGATAACAGATACTTTCGACGGATAACAGCTCAAAATTTTTGTTTTTTTTTTTCAATTTCTTCGTTATGGTAATAACGATTCATTTACTTCGTGGTATGACTGCCATCCAGGAGTCTAGCCTACAGTGCTTGTTATACTACAGGACAGTGTACATCAGTACAGCTAATTTCATCGCTTACTATCATAAAAATAATCTTCAGAAGTCCATTACTGATCATAGACAATTCCTAGAAACCGGCCTTTGCAATACGCTAGTGCGTAGTGCAGACACTCTTACAAGTGCACTAGTGACAAAGCTCTCCAACATTAGTCTGAGAAATCAGGATGCGTCATAATTATTCGGACGGCTCCAGAATCTTTTTAAAGACGTTTATGAACTAGTCACCTAAACACATCATCAAACAAAAAAGTTAGTTATTTATAAATCCTTAAGACAAAATTACAACGCGTGTTTTCCAATTCCGACGTTTATCTTGTTTAGCCGGCAGATAGTGTTGATCCTTCACCTTTTAGTCCATTGAAATGCTATCTGGGTAAATGTCATAGGTTTGCGTGTAAACTATCTACTTGTTTGCTATGTATCAGCATTCAAATAGAAATCTTCTTTGCAGTTATCTATTTTGTAGTGGTTTAAAGAGTCTTTATAATGATTTCAGACCTTCACGAGTCTATTACAATCTATGGTTACTATCATCTGTTACAATCACCAAAGATTGTAAAAATATAAAGTCCTGGACCATCTGGTGAATATGACTTTTCGCCACTAAATTTGTAGGCCAGACCATCTATAGTGCTCCCCACTAACAATGATTGACATTACGTGCATAATAGGTAACTATTATGTATGTAAAATCATTAACTAAAAGTGTCGAATAATTTAACTAGAATGGGAGATATTAATCATAGGGAAATCGCAGTCCGATAGAGTGTTGACAAAGTGATTGTTTGAGTTCACCTCAATAATCTTTTGTTCTAATATAAAACAAGTGAAGGATAAGTTAAACGAAGAGTGAAACGTCGCCTAGAGGCACAAAGGAAAAGAGGGAATGATGTAATACTTCTTTTATCTAATAACAACAAGCGCAACAAACGAGCACACCTGATGGTAAGTTGGTCACTGCGGCCGAGCCACCTGCAGCTGAATCAAGATGCAGATTACTGAGCTCTGAAACGGAACGCCTCGTTTCTTCAGCATATATCTCCGGTGTAATCAAAATTAGCTGTAGTATGCTACTTTGACAGACGATTTGCTGTTAACTTTATATGATAGTACTCTCCCTGAGCGTGTTATGTATAAAACAAACCTTTGACAGAGACATGTGGATTGAGAAGCAACTTTCGCTTAGCTTGGTAATTTCACCTACCTCACAACTGGTCTATAAAGATAGTCGGCCTGTCGTTAGGTACGTTCAGAAACTTATGTATATTATAACACATCTATGTTACAAACATAGAAATTATAAACCGAACAATAAATTATCAAGCCTTAAACAGCTTTCCGTTGGTTGTTGACTATTTATGAAAACAAAGTCCAGGCTATTTACATTTCAGATGTTGCGGCAAGGCATTTATTATATTTTAAATCCATAACACTAAAGGCAAGTGAAAGCATAACCGTAATTTGTCTTCTCTTAACTATCCTAATATTGACTGTTATTCTTAACACTTGAAGACAAATTATGTTTATATAGAACGATAGAAATCCTTTTTAAATTTATTTTAAAGTGTGGTTAAATAAATGATTAATTTGATTTTTTGTATATACGCAAAATACCAGAAATCTTACAGCAAATCTTTTCGTTAATTTTTTTTTTTTTATATAGAAGGAGGGGGCAAACGAGCGCGCGGCTCACCTGATGGTAAGTGATCACCGACGCCCACGAACATCCACAACACCAGAGGAGCTACTGATGCGCTGCCGGCCTTTAAGGAAGGAATAAGCTCATCATACAAGCGATCGCAGTACCAGACACCTAGCACTTTAGTATAATAGTCAATATAAAATAAAGAGTTTAAGAAGTTTTAACAATACTTAAAATTAAACTAATAACTACGCCAGATAGCGAAGTCCAGATTATAGAATAAAGATTGCTTACTCGACAAGAAAATGATCATAAAGAACATTCACAATTAGAAATATTTAACTATTTTATTTAAAAATATGTTGATTGTGAAAAGAAAACATATGGCTATGCTTTACAATTAATGAGAAGTGGGAAACTAACTAAACCAGTGTTCGCCTTAGAATTACGACCAAATTAATATTGGAACTGGTCTAGATAAACAAAATTTGTCGGGTGTTTTAATTTAATTCATATATTGTGCATACGAAGTGAATACGCAGTTATATTTTAACAACTGCGATATGATTCAAAAAACAAATATTACGCACATTTTAAATAACATATAAACAAACGTTCAAAATATAGGTCATTATCTTTTAGTTAAAACTCGTTCATAACACTGATTAGGTAATTATGATAAATAGTACCATTTTAACATCTATTCATCGTATTAAACTCTACTAGTCCTAGGCTCTCCTAGGCCTTAGACAGGCTGTAAAAGAAGAAAGTGGATTCAAATTATTCATCTAATTTTTATTTAAGGAAGAAAAAGGATCTGGAAGAAAAATAACATGTTCCAATTATAACTCTAAGGGCATGTGTAAATCATAAAAGGTCTCAAATGTTGCAAAAATTTCCAAGGTCTAGGCTATGTATAAAATGTTTGTCACGAATCAAGATCGAATACCAGGGTAGTACCACGGTCTTGCGAAATACCTGCGTGAAGTAGAGGCATCTTGTGCTTCTGCGTTTCGTTCGACGAGTGTGGTAACCGGAAGACCACTCCCTTCCCTCGCCTTCCTTTGTCCTCATCCTCTCTCCCATCCTCCAAATATCCTTAAGGCTATTTGGAGGATGAATACACCAGCGTATTGCAAATGGCGACGGAAATCACTTACAATTAAGTGAGCAGCCTGTCCATTGCCCGATTTCCCATAAAATAAGTTGAAGAATTCAAAATTGACCTTTATAAGAAACACTTTTAAATATAACCCATACAGTTCATTCATCGTTAATCATCATTATAACTTGTTGTTAAAATCACGCTGTTTGACTTTGAACTTTACAACAAACAAGACGGCAAAGTCTATACTCGTAATATAGTAACATGTTGGCAGGCATATGGGGAAAGGTTTTTTGTATTGTCATTTTTCTTCACTGTACAAAAATTTACTTGCTTACCGCTTTTTGGAAATGCGAAGTACCTACTTCAACAAAATTATATATTTTCCATTTACCATGTCTATTAGAGGGATGGCGAAGAAGGTACCTAGGAATGCAACCAATGGTCAAGTACAACCTGTGAAAAATTTACTAACAGAGATGATAGCAGTACTCAGCACAAGACCATTGGTAATATAAGTATACTCTAACACAACCTGATTGTGATTTGGCACATACGACTTTACGAAATTTTACACAATCACTCCCCACCTCTTATCATCATCACGATCGGCCATTAATAATGGGAGGATGAATTAAGTAATTCTATAGATTAAACGTAGAAACGACTGATTCATATTATTTGTAAGCTGTATTTGTTCCTTTGATTCCAACGAACCAACCGCTTAACCACTGCCTCTGCGACACCGAGTCGACTCAGACTTTAATTTATGGAATATAAACCAGTAGTAATGGTGTTATTAAAAGGAGACTGTTACTCGTCTCCAGACTCAATTAACTTACTCTTCCTTCGCCTTTTATGACAGCTACGTAACTGAATGGGTACGATGAATTATAGCAAACTAGCGAACCGCTTCGCACTGTGTGATCTGTATAAATTATATAAAGTAAATGTAAATATGTAATACATACATACCTTCCTCCTCGTGAAGTTTTCTTAATGATAGCGAAAACCGTAATAAAATCCACTTAGAAGCTTAGAAGTTATAAGCTAATGCACAGACAATCGCGAATTGCGACTTTGTTTTATACTATTTAAAGATAAATATTACCATAATTATTCTTTTCGCTAGAGAATATCAAAAATTTTCCTTTGTTCAAAATGAAATTGTACTCAAACACTTTTTTTTTACATACATGCTACTAGAAACAAACCTCTCAGAGGTTCGGAGTTTCAAATTCTAGTTTATGTGCATTAATTCGAATCCTAAAATTTCTTGCCTCTTTCTAAGTACAAAAAATATTACGGCTCTAACTAAAACCATGAATAATAGTAGTAAAAACTTAAAGTTTATTTAAATGTTATCGTGGATAACAATTTACGCTCAGGAATAAATATAACAATAGCAAAACTCTTTCCTTAACAAGTACCTAATGTAGACAATTATGCAAATATTTTTCTTCTTCAAGAGCCTGTTGAAGTCCAAAGGACCTGCAAATACCATTCGGACATATTATCTATTATCCATTTTGAAGAATAACAAATAAAAACTTTTAATGTACGATGTCATCGAACGACGATGATATTATGCCTTCCCGCAACCTTGACGCAATTGAAATTGTTTTGTTATGCGTCATATCAGGACCAGCGACAATAGAAGGGTTGGATCACACTTACGCTGTAACCCGTAGGCGTAGTCAAAGATTACGGATCGCATGCCACCAGTTAGCATGCCTCAGTTTAACCTAACGGACTTCCCCAACCCACTGTTCGCAACTCCGGGTGATAGACCGGGACAGTAGGCAACTCACGTCGCCAAGTTTTCTTCCGGAGATTGCTTAGCCATCTTATGGAACGCCCACGGGAAGAAAAGGAGGTATATATTCTTGCGCCCCAACCAGACGGTTTATTGTCTAGTATGGGATTGCCGATGGCAATGTTATGTACTTGTAATATTGTATATGACACAAATAGATAATGTTATTAAAGAGGAAAACTGCTTCCTACAGGTTACATGCGAGACATAGTACCGTTCTAGGGCGGTGCAAGTCCCGGTGTTTTTAATCCGGTTTTCTGCGCCGGCGCATCACTTGATACGAGTAGCTGGCCGCCGCTGCCCGCGCACTAGTCGTCAATAGTTCCTCTCTTGCATCGTCTTTAATCGAACAAATCCGCGATGTACAAATCTTTAGTACTGGTCTGTGCGGTGAGCTTGGTGATTATTGGTAAGTTGTAAATTTATATTGAAAACTTACCTATTCATTAATTTTCTATCATAGCATTAATAATAATTATTGAAATTAAATTTGTTTATGTCGTACAAAATTTATAATTTTGGCGAATACTTTTTTTTATGTCAAATTATCGTACGTAAAACCTTAAAGCTTTTCACAACGGGTTAATAGTCGTCTCTGCCTTGTAAAAGGACCTTTCAAGGCTACTATTGAAAATACTTTTTATACAAATTATTTAAATTCAAAAAAAACAATAGTAGATGAATTCTAAAGTTTCGAGAGCTTACGAGTAGGTAGTGTTTCTAATAAGTTATTGAATACAACATGAAAATGTTCGTAAAGATTCCTGCACCTACCATTCCTTTGACAAGATATTAACGGTTTAAATTAAATTCCATTACAAATACGTCCATTTAAGGAAACAAATAACGATACCTTTATCTGTAATATCTTTAATATATATATACACAATTCACTCATTAATAATACCAAAATAGAAAAATAAATTGAAATATGACTTTGTCTTTAACAAAAAATATATTCCATTTATAAAGTAATATGTAATTTTATGTATGTAATTTTTAAAGTAGCCAAAAAAAATTCTGAAAACGATTTAAACCAAACAATGCATACTCGATCATTATCATAAAAACAATATTGATCACTATTGTGATGGTACCTAAATAATCTTCGTTCGGTTCTGGAGAAAATAAATTTAAAATAATGTGAGTTTTTTACTTTCAATCCAAAAATAAAAATATAAACTTTAATCAATTCGAAGATATGCAAAGATACGCGTACGCTTTAGGTAATTATCATAATTAATTTATTTTACTTAATGAACGCACCATTACAACAAATTAAACGAATGAAATCAATATTGAGCTTAATGCTACGTGCCATTACAGTTACGAAGACTACATGCAAAATATATTTAAATTTCATTTCAATAACAAAACTAAACGTAAAAAAGAATTAAATGTTATTTCCCGGATTAAAAAAAAATATTCATTTCCAATAACAATTGCTAGTTTATGCATTCAAGAAACTTACTTCACGTTATTAAATATACGACGCTGAAGGGTTTTTATGTAAATAGGTACCTTCCCAAAGGAAATCAGATCTTTTTATTAGCCTATTTAATTCCACTGTTGAACAGCCTTTTCAAAAAAGCGTCATTACGAGCAGACAGTAAGAGATTTATGGTATTGGCCCTACTCACTACGAGTAATAAAGACTTAACACTAGGATTGGTGAGTACACTGCCATTAGTAACGCTGCTCTACATCATTACTCTGTGGGATTAGGGTTAGGCAAATTCGATTGAATTTTCCGCCATCATTTGGTCGCCAGAGCATTGTTTGTTGTCAGGTATAAGTAAGATGGCAACTACAATTAGATTCAAAATATAATTAATTTCTTCGGTTCGCGGCACCTAGCATATAAAATGCCGCATCGTTATGCTATTAATTTAACCCTTTTACTATCGATCCGCTCTTTGAGTATAATATTTGAATGATTAATAAGAAACTAAAACGGGCTTCCAGAACTAACTTTTTTACTCTGGATACTAATTTTTTTATTCAGATATACAGGGGTATTTGTTTGCACTAACAGTGGCAGTAAACACTAAGCAGTCAAGTAGGTAAGATTACGGTTTTCTATTCGACATAGATCATCGTAGTCAAACTCGCTTCCCCTAACCAATATTCGCGGCTCCGGGAGATGGAACGAAAGATATTGAAGACTTCGCTCTCACTCTCTCTCTCTCTCTCTCTTAGTCGCCTTTTACCACCTCCAGGAAGAAGGGGATTGCCGATTCCTACGCCGCTGCCCAAAAACTCTGCCAGTATCTTTAATGACATTTACCAAACTTGAATTATAACTGTTAAATAGCATAATATAAAGGATACATAGGGAGTAAGGGAATCCTGTTATCGTTTCAAATAATTATTGTAGTTACAATAAATAAAATATAAATAATATATAAATAACCTCTCACGACTTTATACCCAGTATTGGGGTGGTCAGTGTTCTAGACATTATAGTCCTTTCATCCCACTTTTCACCATTGGGTCGTGTCAGCCTGTTGCTGACTTTGTGTCCAAGCCATCGATGTAAATCGCTCAAAAGTTTCGAAAAACTCATTGGTAAATTTGAGGTTCCCTCCACATGGAAGACAGAACTCGAGTCTCCTCTCCATCGCGGAAATCCTAGTAACATTTCCATTTTAAATATGGTATACTTATAATTATATATCAAAAATCATCCATTACCTTTACAACAATTTCACGATAATCTTTTCCGTAAATAAGAGTAAACTTTAATGTTTCGAAATTAATATTTTTTATGCGGGAAAATATATCACAAATCAAAAATAGATGAAATCCTTTTAAAAACTAATAATAAAATAGCTCTTAAGATATTATAATTGCGCAGTATCTCATTGGCGTCGTGACTTATTAGCTGGTTATGGATGCGCAGTTTTAACAAAGAGTTCCGATTAAAATATATTAGAGCTAAAAAAAACGATGACGCGCTAATTACTACATAATATGTATACCTATTTAAAGTTTCGAGTCACGGCAACGGGGTGGATCGTGAGCTCCGTGATGCTGAGACATGATCTCAGCTCCTTTGGTTTTTTTTTATTATGAATATGCGTACACTGTGTTATCAACCGAAGCCTATTCAACGTTCACGGCAAAAAGTGTGAATCGATGATTTAAATGATCACTTAACATTATGGATGTTTTCAATCGTAAACGATGTGTGAAATCTTGTTGAGTGTTTTGGCAATACTTTATATAATCTAAACGTGTTAAGAAATAAAAAATATGTTCGTAATACACTTACTTATAGACGTAAGTTTTTTAAGAAAAAGTAAATTATTTGAAAAAAAAAAGCATCTAAAGATGGAGCCAGAATATCGGCAGCGACAGCCGAATAGTTAGGAGTTCTGGCTCCGAATCAGGAGACTCAAGTTCGATCACCCATGTGGAGATTGATTGAGCGTGTGGTTCGTAGGCAGATCCTCTAACCTGTCGTCTAGCTAATATATTATATTAATAGTCATGTTTATCACACTTTTCAAAACATTGTGAGATTCTTCTAATAAATACTGCAAAATTTTATTTTCATTAATTTATGCAGATGAATGCAATTTTTTTTTGTTTATTTTCTTTGAGTAGGGTAAAACCTTGTCTTTATTTTGAGGAAAGACGAGATTTAGTTCATTGTGTATCTCCTTATCAAGTAACCAATCATTTGTTCAATAAGTTCATTCTTATAAACGTCAATTGGTATTAAATTTTTCAAAACTTAAGAAACCTATTCTTAGAATATTATTCTTCTTCTTTAACAACCTGTGACTTGTCCACTGCTGAACAATTCATGAATTTTGCCTGACATACTTATTTCCTACCTAGCGTAAGGTCTTTCAACCTTTTTGATAGAGTTTTGGAGTCGTGAAGAAACTAATTCACGCGTAAACTTAAATTTCAAGCGACTCTACTAAAGTTTGTGTCATCGAAAACAACGTAGTGATATCATCAGTATTCTAAGAAAGGTTATAACGAAAGGAAGCTCTTGGGTGCGGTCTCGATTCAAAGTGCCTAGTGGTCCGGTTGATATAAAAAAAAACTAATTGGTCTGACTCGGTGTAGACACTTAACAGGTGAAATAAAATCTTGTACCAAGTCGCGCTTCCAATGCCGTGAAAGTACGCTGCGAAAGTGCAACCGGGTTAGGTTACAGAGCAATGTAAGGCGACCGCTACGAACGATGTTCGCTGCGGCTCGGTGGTAATTGGAATTTTATAATAATGCAAAAACAAACACGATCAACCCGTTCCGAGGCGAGTTTACACACCACTGGACAGGACAATGACTTTCTCATTAAGGCGGTTGCTGCCACCTAGGAGCTTTAGTATAGATACATATTTTAAGCTCCTTCCTTTGTCTATGGAGTGAACCTAATTCTTTTTCAAATAAAATAAATCTGATGTAAGCAAATTAAAATAGGCTTCTGTTTAATTCCTAAAAACACATAATTTATTTTTATTATGTGTATATTGTTAATTAAGTAGTAATTCTAGGCAATTTATCTTTTTCGTCGTTGATATAAATAGATAAAATTCCACTAATAGATAATAAAAAGCTTGAAGAAAAGCTGCCGTGCCTTCCGTAGAGGATCTGTCCATACGAATCACGCTAGACAGGCGAGTTGTTAGGTTCATTATCTGTGGCACTCTACTCCCAACTGATAGTCTGTGGAATTTGGTTTCGATACATTCAAATTGGCATATTATCGTTATCCTTCCCCTTAATTAAAAAATAACTTTAAATAATTTTGACAAATATATTATATCGATTATGGTTTCATCCGGGCTTCTTTACACCTACATACGGGCGATACATTACAGTAAACAATCAGATTTCATCTTCCCGGTCACATCCTTTACATAAAGCTAAAGCGTATTATAATATGCTTTACTTCATTGGTGACATTAACCCAACGAGTGTTTAATTTTTTTTTTATTTATATATATTCGATCTGACGAACTGTGACATTTTTTAACTTCAGATGTGGTCCAGTAGTGTTAAATTCGAATAGATAAGTTAATAGACGACAGTCTCTCCACTCTCATCCTTAAAAGTTTATCGAAATGAGTTCTTTTAACTTTTATGTGTAGATATTTCTTATAAACGTCTGAAAGTAATGTACTTGTGTAGTGATTGCAACTACGTTTATATAATAAGTCAGGCATATCGAAGTCATACAGAATATATGTCTATTATATGTCTAGTTTAATTGTTAATAAATTATCATAGATAAGGACTTAGGAGGATCCTACGACTATTTAGCTTTTAACCTCAGCGACCTACTTTTCTGTAAATAGAAACTTGATAAAGTCTATTACAGAAGATTTTTTATGAGCATTGAAGTATTTAATAAACAGGAAGCAATCAATTAAATAAAATAGCTAACGTACCGAAGCGTGTCTTAGCTTAATATTGGACATCATCATCCTTGCCTATCACAAAAATAACAAAGAACATTGACTCCACACACTGTGACAAAGCACAGGCCTGCTGGTACATCCATGTACTTCCCACAAATAAGTTCCGCTGCATCTAGAGAAAGTTGATCTAAATTACGCATGCAGGTACGAAGTTGCCTTTAGAGAATAATTCTACAAGATCTACGAGTTGTTTTAAAAAGTTCTGTATGGAGCTGACGGCCCATCACTACACACGTACCAGCCGATCTAACGACCAGGAAGGCCGTAAGATCGGCTGGTACTTTATAGAAAATGGTATTCTATAGAAAAATACCGAGCACGGCCATCAGATAGTTAATAATACTAGCATATAACTTACTTATGGAATAGCCCACTCCAAAGCCTGCTTAGTCACTTTGTGCCTACTTACGGTATATTCTGACTGTGAAGCATCACGTCACGAATCCGAAGGTCAGAGTGAACATATTAATTTAGTTTTTGGCTATAGATGAAATTCACATTCCCCATGCGACAGGAAAATTAATAATTCAACCATAAAGTACGAAGTGGCAGAAAATACTGGACAGGTGCGTCACGTCGTACAAAATTAATTTAAATAACTGTACCCAGTCACATTAAAATGTATATGAGTTTTACAGTAACAAGCTACTAATGAAATAACAAAAATGGAGGTCAGAAAAAATCTTAGTGCTATGAAAGCGATCATTCAAGTCCATTGAACTCAAAACTTTGAACGATTTACGTTAACGCGTTTATAATTTTTTTCTAAAATTATCTATAGGTTATTAGGTAGTGACCGTTACATAGAGGCATGATGAATTGGGCACAGCGACAAGTGTACGATCGCCGAGATGAAGTCACTCCGCTGCAATAATTTACAAGAGTAACACTGCTGCACTGCTTTATAAATCTTGAGTTAAGTTTACAGCTCCGTTTCGAGTATGCGATAGTACATCGGTTACAGTTAGCGTTTTGACAAGCAAAAACTCAGACTCGCGAGTGATGGACCCGTTTGTTAGAAAGTAGGCACTCGTGGACTCATGTATCGATTTACTCGCACAGACAACCTCTACAAGACATACCTACCTCACTAATTGATTTTTATGTTCAACCAGTTGAGGCCGCGACTTTGTCCGCGTAAATTTCGTAATTCGTGTATCTCAAGAAGTATTTTAGACAAAGAAAATATAAAATTTGAGACAAGATTGTTTTAAGGTAAAGAATTATTTAACTACTTAAGACAAATATTGGTATTCCGTAATAGATACTTCTATTTTATTCACGTGCAATTTTACTAATGAAAATAACTTTTTGATCGGTAAAATGCAAAACCATCAATGTTCACAACACGAATTGACAATGTTTATGTTAAATGCCTAACGAATTTTAAAAACTGATCACTAATTCAAAAAGACTACTTTGAATTAAAAAAACAGATCGTAATAGAAGCTTCTGGATAATTAAATCAGCTTGGAAATGTACCGTATTCTTAATTTATATGGCTGTTAATATCTTAAATTAGATACTATAATTACCAACCAGCCTTTAATGGCTGGTGAATTTTTATTATAAAAAAATATTACGGTCTCTCAGGTCGGCTATACGTTCTTTACAAAACCACAGCTAAAAATAATCACGTAATAATTAAGTAAGTAATATTTAATTAAAATCTAGACTTTTTCGAGTAATCTTTTTACCAAACCTACAAACAAACAAGCATTGTTCTAAAACATGTGAGGGTGTAAGGGAGAGTATACTGTCTTTTTGTCCAAATGTCAACCTCAACCTGCTCGTAATGCGTCCTGCTAATTAACGGCTCTGATGAACGAATGATGGCGGAAAATCCATTCGAATTTACAAAGGCAACATCATTAGTGCGAGGGCAAATCTTTCGAAAATACATGCCGGCTTTTGGTGGCGCTTTTTGGGTGAGGCCTGTGTTCAGCAGTGGCCTCAAATAGGCTGATGAAGAAGACCTGATCTTCTCTGGGATGATTTTTATATAAATATTATTAACGAAAATATTTTATTACATTAAGTAACTTTCTTGTATCAATGATCTAGAAATTATTGTATGGAATCAATATATAAACTTATATTTTTGCATCTTCTCTCTGTTTACACTAAAATTGGCGAAGACGATACGCTGGAAGTTCCTAAATTTAGATTGGCCATAGCTAGTTGCCTAAGTTAATGTATAAAAGTTTACAGTGAAATTTAAAAAGCGTGTTATAGAGAAAAAGCTACGAGCCACTCCATAACCGAGTGGTTAGGTTGCCTGCATCGGAATCATAGGACTCGATTGTGTTGAAATTTTCTACCATGAATTTATTAATATATTGAATATTAAGTTATGTCAAAATGGCTCTAACTTTACTCTAATACTACCACACTGACAGTTACCAGATTGATAACGGGCAGTAGCGTCTAAACTGCGAGGTTTATGGTAAATCCTCCTTTTGGAAGAGGCCGTTATGACATACTCTGCAGTGGACTATTTACAGGACGGTAAGGTAACGGACATTGTAACAACGTTGAAAAAGAAACAACTAAAGAGTTTATTATCCTCTCTTCTTCTTTAAACCAATAAAGATTTTTAAGACGACGACGATGAAGATGATATGAATAAGCCCAAATTGAATAAAAAAAAGTGATTTTGTCTATGAAACAAGACCACAAAATATATTTGAAGAAAACGATAAAAAAAATCTACACCGCAAATTAATAAATGCAGCCGTCGGGTAAGCTCTTAGCCAACAACAGACGTGTAAATTGCTCTTAAATACAGTACAGTTAGGCAATTCTCGTATCACTGTTGTTTTAGTGTAGTGTACCGTTAGAGAGAAATAGAGTTTTAGATTTGTAATAGAAACGTTAATTCGTGTAAAATTTGCTTTAAAGTACCTAAATAGTATCACTCACACACCCACACGTGTTTTTAAATAAACACGTAATTTTGTTTTATCTAATGGAATATTCAATATTCAACATTTTCTCGGGAACAAACGAGCATACCATCTTACAAAGATTTCTTTTACAGAGATTCACAACAGCAAACTTGTGCTTTGAAGGCCGGTTCACAACCACCTAGACCATTCCTACCACCACTCCGGCTATCGATCAACTTTTAATTTTTTTTTTTTTTTTAGATTAACGTGGGGGAAAGGTGCTCGCACCTACCCGTCACCGTTTCCGGTGACTGGTTATGTCGGGATCAGCATTGAAGATGCCGGACCGACTAAAACCCCCACGGTAGATCTGCTGTTGGCCCAGTGGCCTTTACAGCTATATCGATAAGAACAACTTTTAAATGAACATGATGACATTATGATATGGCAAGTGAACACAGTGGGTGTTATAAGTGAAATGAGACAAAAATACACAGGATCGTACCAACATTACTCATCTTTACTTTACGATGTCCGATGTAAAGCTAAGGGTGGTTTTGCACTGCAAGTGCATTTTACCATCCAGAATTTTAATTCTGTATGCACGCTTTTGCACTATAGGTAATTTTACTGCCCGAGCCTTTTCATTATGACATTACGAACCGACTTTTCCAGTGCTACCAATAAACGAAATTGAAATCGAAACGAAACGAAGTAACAGTACAGCCCCAATACATGAGTAACGCCTAAAAACCCAAAATAGCCATATTAAAATAAAAGGCGTTATAATTTAGAAGCACATCATTGAAACTAGTCTCTGACATGACTTTAGGGACAGTAAAATTACGTGTAATGCACAAGCAATGCATTCATGATTTACAGCTAATGAGCGGGGCCTCTGACATGATATTCCGGACAGTAATATCACCATGTGCTAGTATGCATATGTATATGTATTTGCTATGTAATAGTGCACATGCGCTCTAGTGTAGGAACTACATTGAACGCGGAATAACGACCCGTTGCAATGTTTTCTTATAAAAAGCCGCATTTTATGTGATATTTCGATTCAAGCTATATATAATTATCACGTTTTACACATCATACATTCATATCTTATCCCGATTAGAAGAATAATTTAATTTCTTTTTTTCTGATTTAATTGAACGATTGAACGCAGATATAAGATAAAACAAACCTTGGAGGCTAGGTTTGTATTTTAAGTTAGCAGTTATTGCCTTGTTCTGCAGGGGAACGGATAACCACTATACTTTAGCCGTTGCCAGTAATTTCAGACTAGAAAAATTATTTAGAGGAATATTAAAGATATATCGTTATCCAACAATCTATTAAAAACCAGAGATTTATGGGATATTTCTCTGACTGTAATTAAACACTATCAATGAAAAATTATAAACTATGTGCAACGTAACAGCAACGATACGAAACCATTGGTGTCGTACACATTTTGCGATTATTTCAATGTTCCAATAACAACGACAGTTCTATGTTTTTTCTGTCTTCAAATAGTTAAACCATATGACAGGTCGTATTCGTAACCACTATCAGTCGAGCTGTCCGGTCGGGGTCACTTGTCGCGCTGATGTGGTAGGTACACTTCCTCTCGCCTGCAACGTGCATCGTAAATTTGCTAATAGATAATGGGATAGGCCGTCTGCTTGTTCAGCCCGTTTTCCTTGTTAGCGTAGGTCGTTCAACTTGCGAATATCTAGTTATTTGTTATATCTGTGTACACTCGTTGAAAGCAAAGATTGCTATAAACTCTCAACTAACTTTACTCTTTACTCAACAGTACGTAAGAAAAGGCATGTATGGAATAGGAAGTTAAATACATAGCTTCTACCATTCCTTAACTGCAAAGATGATGGAAGGTCTTAAAATACGAGTCCTCCTTTATAATTTCATATCGTTTTATCTTTATATATTTATGTATTATATCTTTTATAAAATTCTAAATCCTGATTTATTATTAGTTACCCACAACTTCGTTCGCATCTTCTAACTTCGTCATGTCCTTTACCTTCACGCGAAAGTTCCGTTAAAATATGTGTAGTCGTTTTCAAGATTAACCCGGACAAAAGAAAAGTCAGACAGAAATTATTAAACTAGTCTAGAAACTTCTTTAATGTAATGTTCGTGTTCAACATAAATTTCCACAATCACGGAATAATATTTTAAATGCAATCAGTATGTACCTATACATACTACACGATCGCAATACCAGGCACGTCACCACCTTGTGTTCAGCAGAGGACTTGTGACAGGCTAAAATGATAATGATGATGATCGACCATTTGCCGCAGACCATGACAATTATTATCCTTCCTATTTTTCAATATGCTTATTACAAATGCATTAAACAGAAATTAAAACACAATTGCATTAATTGTGCCTAGATATTAACTTATCTATCGTGCGACTAAAAACTTATTCTCTGTCTACTGCGCCAGTGTCGGTGTGCTTTGCTTCCTCGTTCGAAGCTCAACCATTTTAGCTTGCCGAATGACTTACCTTTTACTTTGTTTTCGAATTTAGATGAATTGTGAATCTGTTTGGTCAAACACCTGCCGCGCGATATAATTTCAAGCGAAGATAACTACTTCGTTATAATTCAGAAAATTTTGCCGCAATCGCTGCCCGGGCAATACTGTGTTCTGTCCAATTGGTCCAATGCCAATCGCCAGCAGTGATCACCAAATGGTGAGAGGCACACTGAACCTTAACATCTGTCCTGCCCGTGTCTTTATCCAAAACCCCGAGAGCTTTCAACTCGCATTGCATATATTTTTTTAAAGAATACTAGAAATGCTATTTATTATGCATTGCTAATATTCCTGTTAACCCACCAACTAAGCTTACAGCTTGTATCTGGAGTGGTTCACGACAATAATCGAATGGCGGGCTCGAACTTACGACGTCATGTTTCGTAACCTTCGTAGCTTTCTGTACAGTTTATTTGTCATAGTTTTCACAACTCAAATAGTTAGTCATAATTATACTTAGTAAAACCTTTCACACTTAATAAACATAAGTTAGGGTTTGATCAATAAAATAATAAAATCCGAAAAATCAATTAGTAATATTTTAATTACAGAGGCGCGTCCAAAATGGCAGTTTCTGCCACAAGTCCCTGGTTACGTTCCCGTGTACATAAGAACCGGGGACACACCTCTTGAAGAAATCAACCCTGAACTAGCGGAAGCATTCCACGCGCTACCAGCGGGACGAAGCAACAGCAAGCTAGTAGAAGCCTCTCCCGAAATACCAGAACAAGCCGACGAGCCTCAGCCCGAGCTCGTTTTAGAACCAGAAGCCTCTAACGTGGGACGTCACCCGTACGAAAAGAAGTTTCTAGAAAAGAAGAAGAAGGCCACAGAAGTATTGAAACCTGTCGAACGCAGATAGAAACGATCAACGGTTCCTTAGCTGTACTTAAATTAAGTTTGGATAACTTAAATTAAGTTTGGATAACTTAAATTAAGTTTGGATAACTTAAATTTTAATGATACATTGTAAGATTCCATTAACTCGACAGTCAATACTTTTTTTACGAACAAAGTACACTGTGTTATAGTTTTTATGCAAATAGATATAAATCCTAACACAAGTCTCGTATAGGTAATATAGTAGAAGAGTAGTTAATAAATACGCAACTTTAGAGTTTTAACTCATAATTTAAAAAAACTTATCGGTCAATATATTATCGAAAACTTATGTGGAAAACTGTCTAAGTTACAAAAAATTACTAAGGAAAAAATTCTAAGCTTTCGTTAGTTTTGAAGAGGCCTAAAGTTATTACAATAAAATATTAATGAAATATGTGTAATAAAAAAGTACTTGCCATCTGCTTTATGTTAAAAATTATATCTAATAAATATGTTATTTATTTATATGAATTCATAATAAAGAAATGTTTATAATTTAGAAACCGCGAAGTGTGCTAAAATATTACATCACAATTATTAAAGGAAGTAATCGACGGTTACAATTTTTGTCTTCTTTATTTTGTCTAATACTCTACCCCTATTTAATAATAAAATTTTAATAATTAATTATTTAATAATATTACTCGATTTTCATCCATTCATCACTGATGAATGAGTTTAAAAAGTCGAGTCAGTTGCAGACGAAAACTTTACCCCACACTAGGATTAAATCTATATGCATTAATGATGATACTATTACAGAGGAACGTCATACAAATATATCGAATCCGTGACTCATAGCGCTGAACCAAACGCTAAGCTACTGTACTGTACCAACCATAGTGATAATATGTACGTCATGTACTGAGTTATTGAGCTTAATGAATGGAGAACTGTTTGAAAATTTCAATTCCCGAAATAGATTTGGAAAGAAAATTTGTTCAATCAAACCTTGAAATGTATTCAACTGAACCATCATAATATCATTATAACTTATATTAATTCATATGACTAAAATCACAGGCATTAATCGCAAGATAAAAAAAAATAGATACTTATCTATTATTTTACTTACTAAATTCACATTTTTTTACCGCTTTTACTGCCAACAATCGGAAGTGTGTGTAACCACTGTTGTATTTTGGTTTGAAAGGTAAATAAAGTAGTAGTAGAGAAGGCGAAGAGTGGAAATAATTGCATTTTCATTTGATAAAGTTATAATTATTTTTTTCTGCGATTTCGTGTGTGAAATTTCACAGACAATGGTTTTTCATTCGCATTGGCCTAATGTCACAAGAGAAAGTCGCACGACAAATGAAATTGCATTTCTTACAATTCATAAACCAACAAGCCATGTTGCGATCTGATACGAATTATTGCACGGAAATCAATACTACCCACCAAGGTAAATATGTCACCCAGGCCGCAATATGTTTTGCTCTTACTAACACGCCCGGCTATGAGCCATTGTCCATTTAGTAGGAAAGTAAATTATAGCAATTTTTTTTAACTATAACGTCATGAAGTTCTCTTTCTTGTCACTTATATCAGGGGCGATAAATCACGATCGGTTATATTTTAAATAATATAACGATTATTGTCACTGTGGCTACATTTATTTACGCCTGTTACGTGTCGTGAGTGACTCGATGAAGAGGGTCGCTAACATCGATATGTTGAGCATAATTAGTGATTTCAATGAACTCATACTTCGACAGACTAGGGACTATCAATGTTTAGTTTAATCTAACATTATGATTAAAGATACCAAACGATACCAAACTTTGATAAGAGTCACCATATTCTGCATATAGTCTCAGTCAATCAATAATATGAAACCGCGGCTACTACAAATTACACTTCAAGACAGCAAATCAAAGCCTTTCCCTGTTGAGAATAAGATTTAGCTTTGCCATTACACGATGCCATTATTTGGCCGTTGTTAGAATAACGATGCCAGACATCGACTTACAGATGCCGTGAGATGTTGAAGACGGATGCCAATGCCGTAGTTTCATTCATTCTTTTAGTCATTTTCTTAAGGCATCGTCGTTGCATCGACTATTTGTTGTCGTTCTTGTAAAATTTAAGGGTCACCGTATTATAAATACATTTTCAATACAAGGTTAATGTTTAGGTTTTTTTTGTAAATAATAATATTGTTATCGTACACATTGGGTTACGGGTTCATGTAATATTGTAAAACAAATTGATCGGTGTGTGTGTGTGTGTGTGTGATTTTGTGAGGTAAATGGAACGATCTAGCTAAAACCAGTTTGAGGCTAAATTTTAACATAAGTCTCGTGAGAAATATTTTTTTCTAAAGCTATATATTTAATGACCGACGCACCGCATACAAAACTAAAAATACTACAAAAGCTTGTATTTTCACAATTTTTTTTAATCGACTCGTAATCGTCGTCGTTTAATTTGCGGTAAAAAAATATTTCAAGTATTACAATTTCGTTTGGATGCGTATTGTCAAGGATATCAGCATCGTATCGCAATGGACGCTACCAAAATTGTACTGTAATTATATAATAGTATGCCAAAAATAACGTCACTGTTATCGGATGCCGCGTATATCGCTGGGAATTATTAGGTACCTTGACCCGCGAGAGTTAAATTTTTCACATGTTACTTTTGAAATGTTCCAACCTAATGTAGAGCCTGTATACACAACGTGTCGACAACGCGTCTGTAATATTCTTTGATAGAAGTTGTTTGCAGGAACCACTTGCGATTAGATGGACTGTTAGTGACAATCAATGTTATAATAAACTATCCCCGTTACATCGCATCGCACACATCGATTAGAAGGAAGGAAAAGTTTTCTTCTCTAATTTTTCTCAATCTCTTCTTTCAATAAATCTAAATGTATTGTCTTAGTCGTGTGTAAAGGCTATAGTGAAAATTAATTAACAAGGAAAACCGCTATTACGGATTTAATTTAATTCAATTTATTCCAGGTCTACCTACATACATACGGTCTTACGACCGTCACTCGGAGGAGTAGGCAGATTTCGGATTTCACGTCTCACCGCGGTGAAATGGGGAAGCCCACATTTCACCCACAACCCAATTTTCCCCTCGCCGGGATATAGAATGGGACGGGTATCATGCCTCATCACCGTTTAAAGGCCCCCTTTAGTAACCTCTTCCAACTCAAAGGGGAAGAAAGGAGAGTCAGATTCTCATATCACTACCATACAAAACCAGACCATATTCAAATCGAAATTAGCATCACGAAAATACTTAAAACAGTCCTCACATTTTAAACAACTAGTATCAGTATTATTTAAAAATTAGCTCATTTATTATTTATTTTGTACATCACTTATATTAGAAACATATAGATTTTATAAATTACAGAACATCTTATACATTAACAGCCTTTACGCCTCGTGGGTTCTCAAACAAACTTTCAAGTTCATTTTTGAAATGTATAAACCGATTTTTTGAAACTTTATAAGCAAAAGGCAGGATACAAAGCTCTTGTAAGATATTTGAAAACTAAACCTAAATTTGAAGTCATTTTAAGTTTTTCGTAATAACAGATAATTACAATTATCTGCTTTTTCCAACTATGTCTAGTTAACATTTCGAAAATGCTCTCTATTAACTTTTTATACATAAATATCCAGCTAATACATATTAAAGTATCATCAAAATCGGCTTACTCATTTCGAAGATTTTGGAATGAAAAGCCGTGAGGTGTAAACGCTAATTTAAAAATAAGATGTATAAATATTCAACCATTTCAAATAATAATCACATAACATCAAATATCAATACACCATATCACATAATTATTTTCTTCTGTTATTCCTGGCAACACTGTTTTAACCATTCATACTACGATCATTATTTGACATAGGTACAAGATAATCGTAATTTTAATTATAAGTATTATATATTTTGTTCACTAAACACTGTTCACAACTAAAAACTTATGATCTCCGCATTGTCAACATAACATTTATTTCCCATATAATTGTCCGTAGATTCGTAATCACTTCCTTCAGTTGTTTGTTTTTCAGTACCACCTGCAAAATATAAAAAAAAAGTATAACACCACTAGTGCGGCGGATTTAAGTCCACGGGTGCACATAGATTTATGCAAAAAAAAGTACCATAAACCCGGCATATATTTCTTGGAAGTTTTTCCCACACTGACTACACTGCCCTTCACAACTAGTCGGTCGGATTTGGGTTCGGGAAATTCGGATGGATATTCGGCCCCCATTCGGTCGCATGAGAGAGCCAGAGCCTTTTTTTTTAGCTAACAGAGTTTACCACATGCTGGTGTGTTTGGCATTTGGAGAAGGAGGGGTATATTCCCCTTTACACGCCACATAATACAAATACTATAATATACTACAAATAGCTCTATTTAAAAAAAACATTGCACTGCTCTTGGACTTTTTCCTACTTACTCGTAGTGGTATTCAGACAAATAGCACGTGAACAAACAAGATGATCCAGAACAATTTAACACCGACCAACGAAACCATTCTTCTGATACTCATACGCGATTATTCTTATGATAATGGCTTGCAATAAATAATAGAAGAGAATCCTCATTTCAAGTTTTAATGCAACATATAGCTACCTACAGTGTTTATCCCCTAGCTTTTCCGAGACGTTTAGTTTAAAGTATGGGTGTGTTACACTTTATTGTAATTATGTTTTTATTTATGTCATATATTTATTGTATATTATATAAACTAATACTAATATATATTACGTATTTTCATTTATATTCGAAAGATGTCAAGCCAGTATAATTACGAGATGTGTGGGATTCCATCTTAGTGGTGACAACGCATCTGTGACCTTCTTCAATTGAGGTCTTTGGCGAGTGGACACCTAACCACTTACCATCAGGTGGACTGTTAAGATATTTTTTGCCCATTTCCAATTATAAAAAAAATTACGACTGTGTGGCAATTCAAATTGTTAAAGAGAAAGAGCGAGTAAAAGTTAGCACCCCACAGTGTACATAAAAAGAGTGCGGTGTGCCGGTTGTCCGTCGTTTTAAAACTATTGCGCAGGCGTCGATAGATAAAATTCATATATAACTCTATAAAGCTTTATCTCAACAGCTTGAAAATAGTTTACATTGCACGACATAGGCCTTTCTCACAAGGAGGATTTGCCATAATCGCCACGGTGAAGTGAACAGACATCTAGGCAAGCGTGTACCATCCTAGGCCTCATCTTCGCCTTCCATCGGGCAAGATTGAGGTCAAACCTAAGCCAACTTTTCATAAAAAAAAAAAACGCTCGGCAAGCGAATTGGCGATCGCAGTACACCTCGCACCTTGTACGATGTGGTAGCATCATTGGTCTAGTTCATTTTGGCCAGGTATTTTTCGAGATGGTTCTCCCGCCATGTGTCAGTACGATTCAAAAATTTCAAGGCTCGTGACATTATACATAACCAGCATTAGTTTCATGAAATTGATGTACCTGTTCTGTGAGCTCCCGATTTTCTTCTAGTGCAAGCCTGTAAGTTTCTGTGTTTCGCCTCTCATCTAATGTTTTATTGTCCGCTTCATCTTTGAGTGGTATAAGACTTTCCATATGTGTGTACTCCATGCCCTGAAATAAATATATAATAATAGTAAAATATTGAGTTTATCTTTCAATGTCATTTATTACCAGACTATGGCAAGGCGAAAACAGGATTTTTTTTTTAAACTCGAACTTTATTTGTAACACAATGTTTTTTTTTTCTAGAATGTTTATGGATACAGGTTTGTTATTTTTAATTATTTTCTATTTCTTCTCCTGGCTCGGGATTATAAGCATCACAACTTTCAGTTCGGCACTTAAAGCAGAGTGGAGGTAATTATGGTGCAAACTTTAAAAAAAAGTGAAATATATTATGTTAATATTTTAATTGTAAACATGTATTAAAGATGTTTTTTTGGTTGTGCCTTACAAATTTTCTTTCTTTCTTTCTATATATGAATTCCTCCTGAGTCATGGAGACGATTTACATAAATAAATTGCATATGGACCTATGTTCATCAATAACTTAAATTTTTCAAAGCATTTGTCTAATTTTGATCAATGTTAACTTTTCCAATGTGTTGGAAACCAAAGCATGCATGCTTTTATTGGAAGGCCATACTAACCACGCTTCGCAGTTTTAGTGATGTTGCTCCCCATTACTAGTCCGTGGAATTTTGGTGCGACATATTCGGATAAATTTTCCGCCATCTGTCGATCGCCTGTCCGTTAGTCAGCAGGGTAAACCACGTACAGGTTTTTTTTTTCAAGGGAACCGACGCAAACGTGCAAGCGACTTACCTGACGACAAGTGATAACAGACGCCCACGTACATCAGCAACACCAGAAGAGCCGCAGGTGAGTTGTCGGCCTTTTAGGATATTTAATGTGGGTGAGTGGAGTGGGAGGCCTCCGGTTACCTCACTCAACGAAACGCAGGTCGTCCATCATTCAAGGCCCTACTTCACCCCGGTATTCTACGAGGTTGTGGTGCTACTGCGGTCGAGCCGGCGCATTCGAGCTGCAGCGAAAGCCGCCGCTTGGCTCTACCACGTATAAATAATACTAATAAAATCCACTTTACACCCCCTGTCCTTAACGCATAATCGGTTTTAGTAGCGCTTACTGACAGAGGGCTATACATAGCAGTGGAATTATGTAGTGCAATGATCATAGTACAAACCCTGTATAATGACGATGGCTGACAATAATCCAAGTAAAAGGAATAATACCTGACAAGTCTCATTACACTTTTCATAAATCAAACGAAGCCTCTTAAACAATAGTCGTATAGTACGCAGTTGCTCTTGCATCTTCGCCTTCTTGTCATTGCTGGCGTTCTCGCCGTGCTGCGTGCCATTCGGCGGCTGTATCGCTTTCAACGTCTGGAAGACGTCTTGGGTTCTGCTCACGATGTCTTGCACGGTTTCTTGCCCAAATCTGAAATTGGAAAATATTTATTTAACTTTAGGGATAAAAGGGGGAATGCATTATCGTCTTTTTCTCTCGCACTATCAGCTTAAGACTGTAATCGGGCTTCGCTGAAAAAATGTTATTCCTAGGATATGTGCAGCTCGCCAACACGCACTGCAGGAGCGGGGCGAGCCCTTCCCGGCTCCAAAACCCTCTCAGATATTTGACCTTTGAGCAGTGGGCACTTACAGGCTGCTATTTTACTGCTGCACAACGAAATACGTCTTTTTATATCAGTACACACTAATGTTTGTTTACGTTATCTATATGTTTGCGCATTTCATCCGATTGAGTAGAAACTTATGTTATTGCCACTGGCGTGAATGCTACTGGCATGGAACAATCTACGTACAATAGGTACGCGGTCTATCACGTAGGAAGCTCTAGACAAGACGGTATTTGATGCTGCACGAATGTGCCGGCTCAGCCGCGATAATAACACAGCCTCGCAGAATACCGGCGTGAAGTTGAGGCATCTTTTGATTGTGTTTCGTTCCGTTAGTGAGGTATACTTAACACATTTACATTATGGTCAACCTAATATATATTTTTGGGCTCTGTTATTATAGCTTTGTCTATGTTATGCGCAACAAATACCTTTCTATCTTTCTTTCTCTTAAGGTCATGCTACCTGCACGCGGTGCACATTGGTGGGATACTGACGCGACTCCGGCGACTGACTGATGGGGGAAAATAAGTGTGAATATGCCTAACCCAAATACCACCGACTAATGATGGGGAACAGCATGTGTAGTGCGAAGTTACCAGTAGTGTGCATACCAACAAGCCTGCCAAGCATAATGAGTATGGGCAGTTCCTCTATGCATGGCATAACCGCTTTGTTGGCATTTTCATGGAAAGGAAAGAATAAAGACAGTTTTTCGTAAGATATACTCAGAAAATGAGTGCAAAGTAGTGTATGCAACTTATTTTCTAAAATGTCAACCACAGCTGCACGCCGAACACTCTATGCTGACTAACAGACGAGGCTCAGTTAACCGGCTCATGGCGAAACATTCATCCGATTATGGCGAACCTGAATCCTACAGACTAGTGATGATAATGATGACGTCCTCGGGGCCAATTTTCTTCCCAATAATCAGCAGTTGTAAGTGGCGCAAGTGTGACAATCACTCGTCTTTATCTGAGGCACCGGCAGGGATTCGAACACAGGACCCACGGCATGGCAACTGCTAAACCACGCAATCGCCACGGCCAAGATGATGAGCAGCTGCATCTCTCGTAGGAGGGTGCCGACTGGCCATCATGGTGAGTCTGGACAAGTCATATATTTAAAGTCTGATGAAGATGCATATGCATATCTTTTCTTGCCTTGAAATGGATTGGTTGAACAACATACTTGCATAAGGAGGCAGTGTTGAACTCCTTATTCTGAGGTGCGGGAGCTGATGGAGGAGCAGCCGCAGGAGTAGCGACTGGTCCAGTTTGCATACCTGTACAACATTTTTCCAATTGAATCCAAATTTTTTACTATCTTCAGTCACATTTAAGATCTAACAGTCTAACTGTCTTTGTTTCATTGCTTCAAATATTGTAAAAGTTCTTGATTATTATGGATTGTACAGTCTATGTGAACAAAATTGCGAAAACACCGCGGCTAAAAAATATTGAAGCTATTGGCAATAAGGTGAGCCTCATGTTTATTTTCGAAGATTGCCATGAGAATCAAAACTTACCCCTTAATCACCTCCTACGAAAACCAATGGAAGAAAAAGGGAGACAGATTTTTACCTCACTACCTCACGGCTTAACTTTATGATTTAACATTTACTAATGTGTAGGGTACATAAAATGTGACAACTATGATGACCGCATGTTGTATTTCTGTTTTGGGGTAAAAAATTATCTATGCCTAACATTAGTCGTAAATAATTAAAGTCCCATAGCGAAGCATATCCAGAACCATTAGAATATTCTTTTTTTCCTTTATTTATTAAAGTATGTAAAAGTCCTCTGCTAGACATAAGTCTTTCCATGAAGGCAAAACGTGGACAGGCTTGCCCATATTCATTATGTTGGGAAGACAAGATGTTATTGATAGACAAATAATGAAAGTAGATAACCTGGCTGTTGGACAACCTGAGGACCCATACCCGAACCAGGCACCGCTCCTACTCCCACACCCATGCCCTGTAAGTAATAACAAATTATTTCATTAATAATTACAGTTAATATGATCTTAGTAAGTATAAATGTTGTCAAATATTATAGATCACAGATTGAAGACATTTTGTAAAAATAGCAACTATAACCATGTTTTATGCAAAACTAACAGACATTAACCCTGACAATTGCTAAATTTTTGGTCATAATATAAATAGGTGTGAGAGGGGAGGATATACCACCTTTTTCTCGAAAGGTCAACTTCACTTCCACACTCTGCATCCAGATGACTAACAAACAAGACTCTGGTGAGCAACTGATGGCAAAAAAAATCAAAATATGCCAAATCTAAATCCCATGGATTGTGACATGTATATCTATCTTTTTCTTTAACTCTTGTTCTACCTTGTTCCTGTACTTACATACCTAATAAACTTCTTTTGTGGTGGGCTCAAAAATCAATGGGCTCAAAAATCAATTGTAAAACCACTGTCCAAAAAAGGGGATAGGAATGACATAAATAATTATAGACCAATTGATCATTGAGCCCAACAATGTCAATAGGCTATGCATAAGAGGTTGACTAAGTATTTGAACAAGTTTAAAATAATCAAAGAATAAGAACAGGTTGCAAAGAGGAAGGTTTTCAACTGTAGTCCTTTGGTATCATTTGATTTGGTATAATATTCTTTAAAATTGGGGCCATAAGATGCAATACATGGCTGACTTCTTTGATATATCAAAAGCTTTCGTTTTTTTGCTTTAATAAAAAAAAATATTTTTATAATTTAGGTATAAGAGGCTCTGCTTTAGAATTGATTAGCAAGTTGATAGCAATGTGTTTGTAATTTATGTAAAATTGTGAAATATTTCACAATCAGTCACCATATCAAATTAATAGGTCCCTAGGGCCATTACAGTTGTTATTATCTATTAATGATTTACCTGATATTACTCATTATAAATGTACATTTTTCCAGACGATATTTCCATTATATTAACAAATAAAAAAGGTACAAAATTTTTTTCATTAAATTTTTTTAAAATTATTTAAAATTAAAATAGGGAAATTTTGTAAAAATGGGTGTTTATAGACATTACACCCATAGGTGATAAATCTTTGGGTGTATTCGTTATGACAACATGTTAATTAAAAGTTTCAATTTTCATGAAAACTATACACATTCTCACTGCTACTGAAGTAGTACTATCAACACTGAAGATATCTAAAAACATTGTGCCTCTGGATACAAACTCTACCACACTAATCTACCGATCTCCATAATTTTATAAGAACAAATTGCAATAAGAGCAAAGTAAGGATTAGATGCAAAGTCAGAGATACACATAACATTTGGTTTGCCTAATATAATATTTAACAACTGAAATATACAGCCATCATATAATGGTAAAAGAACATGCATACAAAATCATGAATGCAACTTGTAATTATGTGTACTTATAAAAGCTACTTCAAAAACATATTGAGTGTACTTACTTGAGGTCCCATTGCCATGTTACCCATTTGATTTTGCATAGCTGCTCCATACGGTGGTACCATCTGGTTTCCCATTCCAACCATACCAGCATTACCCATTGGTCCTGCCATTACACCTAAGAATACAAAAGTTTTTGATCTTACGATATTTTATGTTTACTTTCGTGATACAAGCTTAGGAAAAATACTGCAGGTAATTTAAAATAGATATTTTGTTAAATCTCTTGACCAAGTTAAAATACCCAATAACGGGATGGTCAGAAGTCTAGACAATAATTTTAGTAATTTCAAACCAATTATATATATAATATTTACTCAAAGTTTATTTTGGTCAAATAACTGAAAAACATGTATATAAAAAATCCTGAATGGATCAATGTGTGTGAAGCATTGAATTACATTCGTTTACCACTATAGTTATTACCTGTTAACTGGTTAGGCATCGGTTGCATTTGACCACCCATTGGACCACCACCATAGCCGGACCTCATAGCTCCAGCATTGCCCTGAAAGTTGCTGGGAAACTGGTGTCCTTGTCCCGCCATATTTATGAAATGAGATGATAAAGAAAAGAAACCTCTTCTTCTTTGTTTTATGGCGGTTTGGTAAAGTACGCCAATAATGTACTAAGTACAATAAACAATTTACAAGCTTAACAAACTAAGCAAAAAAGAAACCTCTCAACAATGACAAAAATTTAGTTTGACATATCAAACTTGAAGTAAACAAATAATAAACCTTATAATAATAGACAATGTTGCCAGGTCCATATCTGGCATTTCCCCCATATATAACATAAAGTTCCCCCAAATTTTAGAAGTTTAGAAAAAATAACCCTGCCCCGGATTATTTTTAATAAAAAATCTAAAAAGTATAATAATGGAATGCTAACATCTACTAAAATATGACCGAGCTTACGAACATATATTGGCCGTAGCTTCCATCACAAAATCAATGACTGATACATCTTCGCTTAACATCAAACGAAGTATCGTTAAATTTTTAAGACTTTATTTTTTTACACTATGTAGGTATTCATAGTTGGTTTCAAGTTAAAACATCTCGAACATCAAATTTAAAAACAATGGAGCAAATTAACAAAAAAAAACGTGTGCGTCTCGGTACGCCCGACAGAAGTGATAATTTAAACTAATAAAACTTGGACTATTTAATATTGAAATTGTTTAACATGAGAAAAGCTTACGTTATAACTTAAAGTTTTAAGTATATTATTATGATAATGTAAGGAAAGGTTATTTATTAATAAAATCTTTTATTGATTATAAAATATGTTTTATTCTTAGTTACAATTTTATATGCTCACTGTCAACAGTATATGTCTCGCACACCAAACACTGGGTAGAGATAGGGGGAAGCGTCTGTTGAAATACAGCAAGCGCTGTGGGTTACAGTGAGAGAGGAGGAGCCGGCCTACTGCTGCCGTATGCGTAAGAGAAAGGGAAGCCAGACAGACTGGCGTCGTAACGCGTTACGTAACGAAGCGGTTTATCCTCCCATAAGAAGTTATCATTTCAAAAGTTGAGGTGTCGTTATTCAATTTATCAAATATGTAGAGTATTATTCCTTTCTTCAATTTTTTTTGCTTGTAAAAAGCCACGACAACCCAGTGGTAGGCGATTTGTCTGCATTTCAAGAGTCCCAAGTTCGATCCTCTATATAGAATGCTCTTCGTACCAAAGATATTTTCGACAATTAAGATTATAGATAGCTCTTATGGCCCTGTGTATAACGAAATTTGTTTCAATAGCAATCACAAGTCCCCACAGCAAAATATCACAAGACATTACGATGGGAAAAAGCTATTGGTAAGACATCTTGTTTTTCTTACAACACTGCGGAACTAAGACTTCTAGCAAGTTTGAACCAATAGGGGCTCCATTGTCGAAGCTTTCCATCTAAAGTTATTCCAAAAGAAACAGTGATATCTATAGGCCTAACTATCCTTGCTACCAGATAGCATTTCTGATCTTTCGTTTTAGTTGAAAATGGATTTTTTGTAGTCAAGATTTTCTTGCGTAACAGACCGATCTAAAGATCGCCACGAAATGAACTGATCGAGAATCAATCTTTGAACTTCTATTCCATTTAATTTTGACTACAATATGTACTCATAGTTTGACAAATAGTTTTCTGGCACAGATAATTAATATAGTATGGTAGCAGACTAAACATGACAGTTAGCTAAACGTGTCCTAAAACGCACAATAATAAACCAGTCACATTGATTCAAAACAGTGTTTTAAATAAGTAAGCACTTTATTTGGCCGTTTTGTTTTAACATTTGTTAATGTTTGTTTCTTCGTCACAGTAAAAGATAATTAATTAATGGTCTATGAATTGTTATTTTAGTAGTAAAAGTAATTTAAATGAATATATTTAAATTTCATGCTACATGCGGAAAAAACCTATTATATAAAGTAACTACTATATCTATTCTTAGCCCACTGAGCTCTTTGCAGCTTGAAAGCTCTACACATTAGTCCATATCAGCCCTGTTCGAACTGTTGCGAGACGCTCGTAAAAAAGCGATTTTAGAAACGGCGGATACCGAAATAAAGCGAGGTGTAACAAATTCATTAATTAAAAAAAATACATAAGGTCAAGGACATAGTACACGGGGCACCTGTTCGGGTGAAATTTGTGCAATGTTTATGTGAGTTTTGCGTATGCGATTGAATACGTAGTTATTTTCGCGGTTACAATAATTTTGTAAATATTACTATTTCTTAAGTTTTTTTTAATAAATTGTTTCGTTTCTTTTAATTTTTAGGTACAGGATATAGTGTTAAGTGTGTAGAACATAAACAAAAAGTCCCTATCTAAATAGATATTTATTATTGAAAAACAAAACATTTTCTTTGGTTTGCGAACTTTTTAAAAATTTTTATTGAATGAATTTTTAAAACGAATAATTTTTTTCAGGTATTCAGCATACCTCATAAAGCTGTTATGATTATTATTAAACAATATTATTTTATTAAACAAAATTTTGATATTAAACAAAACTATTTCAGTTAACATTATAATTGAGTGTCGTAGCATATTTAATTTAAGTATATAAAAGCTGTGGAAGCCAAGTGATCAGACCGCTCGCTCGCTAATGTTATAGTATGGAAGTAACCTGCATTCGGTCCCCGGTGCCGGCACCACTAAAATTGTTACTTTTAACTGCTGAATTTAACGTGTGCTCATCGGAAAATAACGCAAGAAAGCGTCCATGACTGAAAAAAAAAATTAAAAAATTGGAGGACGTTGGAAGTCCACCAACCCGCACTGGAGAAGCGATTAATGGACTCGATATTATAATTACATATTTCAACTAATATTTCAATTTATTCTACTGTTATATTTTTTTATAATGTTAAATGTCTTTAAGAAATAGGTATATAATAATAGGTTATAAACACAGGTTATGAAAACACACTACACTTCATATTAAGTTCAAAATTGCCCGCTGTCGTAATTGATTTTGAATATGAATCTTATTTGAGAAAATGATTTACAGCGTTTACAAATGATTTACAATAATAATAATAATTATGGATTAATATAAATTGTTAGGGTTGGAACAATCGAAACTAGAAAAGTGAGTCATCAACACCACAGTGATCGACGACAATCCAAAAATGGTATTTTGTTTATTAGAAAGAAAAAAAACACCGTCTAAACTTATTTAGTGGCGGTGTAAGAATATCAACTAATTATTTCTTTCCGTGGTTGGAATGGAAGGTCTCAGAGCGTCCGATAGATGGCGGAGTAACCATCTCGAACTGGCCGGACCAAAAAACTGTTGACGAGCAGCAGCGTATAAGGTGCGAAGTGTTTGTTACTGTGATTGCCAATCCACCTGCCAAGGCCAAGTGTAGTGATTACAGTAAATCCGCCTTGTGCAAGAGGCCAATGTTAAATAGTAGATTCATTCAAGTCTGTTAAAGACCAAGTAAAAAAAAACCCAATTGCAGATTAGTTTTTAATGAACATTTAGTTCTTTCTTGCTTGATGTTTACACGTGTTAACTAGCGCAAAAAATTGCAAGAACGATATAGGTATCTTATTACTCAGACATGATAGGGTACCCTTTTTCCGGATTTCCTCAGACATGTCCAATTTTTTTTCGTGCTATCCGGTTTTCATTTTTAGTTCGGACTTTACTGTTTCAGAAAAAAATAAAAGGATAAACAGATAAAATTGAATAAAAATAATTGTTTGTATATTTACTCATAATTTAAGCACTAAATAAACAAGTGACGACCACGAGGCTCAATGGTTAGCATATCTGACTGCTGAGCCAAGGTTATTTCTAAAAATCCCAGCCAAAGCCATTATTTGAGCAGATTACAAATCATTGGTATTGGTTTACAAATTTTGGTTGGGACTGATTGTTGCAATGCGTTCCTTGCCTCTAATACCGCAAGTCACCCTTTCTCCGATCATTTAGCATAAACGTTACATCGGATACTCCTCCTCCGTGCTTGCGTGTTGTAGGTACACATTAGGGGCACTATAATAATTTTCTCCCGCAGTTGACAACTGCTTAATAAGAAGTTCGCCGTGGTCGTAATTGCTCAGGAGAACATCATCCAATGAACAAGTAACGAAACTGAATCTTAATGATAAGTGAACGGTTAACCAAATAAGTGATTTTGTTTTGTGATTAGATTGCCAGATTTTTTTAGAAAAGTTTGGCTTTTCGTCAGGACTTTCCAAGTATCGACATGGTAACCCAATCTTGAATCTACCCTAGAGCATTATAAAAAAGCGTCATCGCAAAGGGTCGAGGGGAAGTGTAGTATGTCGAAGGGGAGACGAATTAATCTTCTAGTAGAGCGTACTACGAACATGTACTTTTTTATAGCAACTTAGGAACATATTTTGTTGCTTAGACATATCGTGTTCCCACACATCAACGTACTTTCGCGACATGTGTTTCAGTAAACTATGACGTTTTGGTTTATATAGATTACGATGATACGGAGCTTGCGCAATTTATATCTCGTCATAGTTAACATGAATCAAATATTAATCATGGATTAATATAAATTGTTAGGGTTGGAACAATCGAAACTAGAAAAGTGAGTCATCAACACCACAGTGATCGACGACAATCCAAAAATGGTATTTTGTTTATTAGAAAGAAAAAAAACACCGTCTAAACTTATTTAGTGGCGGTGTAAGAATATCAACTAATTATTTCTTTCCGTGGTTGGAATGGAAGGTCTCAGAGCGTCCGATAGATGGCGGAGTAACCATCTCGAACTGGCCGGACCAAAAAAACTGTTGACGAGCAGCAGCGTATAAGGTGCGAAGTGTTTGTTACTGTGATTGCCAATCCACCTGCCAAGGCCAAGTGTAGTGATTACAGTAAATCCGCCTTGTGCAAGAGGCCAATGTTAAATAGTAGATTCATTCAAGTCTGTTAAAGACCAAGTAAAAAAAAACCCAATTGCAGATTAGTTTTTAATGAACATTTAGTTCTTTCTTGCTTGATGTTTACACGTGTTAACTAGCGCAAAAAATTGCAAGAACGATATAGGTATCTTATTACTCAGACATGATAGGGTACCCTTTTTCCGGATTTCCTCAGACATGTCCAATTTTTTTTCGTGCTATCCGGTTTTCATTTTTAGTTCGGACTTTACTGTTTCAGAAAAAAAATAAAAGGATAAACAGATAAAATTGAATAAAAATAATTGTTTGTATATTTACTCATAATTTAAGCACTAAATAAACAAGTGACGACCACGAGGCTCAATGGTTAGCATATCTGACTGCTGAGCCAAGGTTATTTCTAAAAATCCCAGCCAAAGCCATTATTTGAGCAGATTACAAATCATTGGTATTGGTTTACAAATTTTGGTTGGGACTGATTGTTGCAATGCGTTCCTTGCCTCTAATACCGCAAGTCACCCTTTCTCCGATCATTTAGCATAAACGTTACATCGGATACTCCTCCTCCGTGCTTGCGTGTTGTAGGTACACATTAGGGGCACTATAATAATTTTCTCCCGCAGTTGACAACTGCTTAATAAGAAGTTCGCCGTGGTCGTAATTGCTCAGGAGAACATCATCCAATGAACAAGTAACGAAACTGAATCTTAATGATAAGTGAACGGTTAACCAAATAAGTGATTTTGTTTTGTGATTAGATTGCCAGATTTTTTTAGAAAAGTTTGGCTTTTCGTCAGGACTTTCCAAGTATCGACATGGTAACCCAATCTTGAATCTACCCTAGAGCATTATAAAAAAGCGTCATCGCAAAGGGTCGAGGGGAAGTGTAGTATGTCGAAGGGGAGACGAATTAATCTTCTAGTAGAGCGTACTACGAACATGTACTTTTTTATAGCAACTTAGGAACATATTTTGTTGCTTAGACATATCGTGTTCCCACACATCAACGTACTTTCGCGACATGTGTTTCAGTAAACTATGACGTTTTGGTTTATATAGATTACGATGATACGGAGCTTGCGCAATTTATATCTCGTCATAGTTAACATGAATCAAATATTAATCATGATTTATTTTTGCTGAAAATGTGTGGCATTATCTTTTCATGCCGTGATTGTTGTCAGAGGCAATCATTCGTGAGTATCGGAAATAACACAAGTACACGGACGGTACTTGTGTTACTTTTGATAAAGAGGAATGAAAGTTAGATCATTCGAAATCTACTGTGCCATGGATGTGCACATAAAGAAATCATGTGTGTATGCTGCCGTTAATGCGGGTAGAATAAAGTGAACATACAAACACATGATTTTTTCCATACAAAACGCTTTAACCAATGAAATGACAAAGCGTCTGATTATCTGAATAATTTGATTTTTTTACGAAAACGTTACTTTACAAACACAATTGGTCTAATTTCGACCACAAGCGATCCAAGTTAAGACTAAAGCCTCTGCCAGACGTCGAATTAAGCATATGCCAAATAATGCCAGACCCAAATAAACAACCGATGATCGATCGCACCTTAGACGCCGGGACGCGTCTGGGATAGCGTCTAGTGCGCGTGGCGTCTAGTACTGCGATCGCCGACTTGCCAATCATGACGATTGTGACGTCATACCTTTTGGAATAGATTTATGTCCTGCAGACTGCAGTGTATTGACAGGCTAAAGTAAAATAAAAACTTTTAAAATTTTTCATGCAATCGATAAAAAAAATTATGACTAAAGTGTAAAAATATGATAAAATTAGACCACGAGCCGAGGTCTGCGATAGTTCTGAATCAGAGTTGAAATAGTGCCAAAAACTGATGACACGAATTCCTCTGACTAACACAATATTTCTTTACGAATTTATGATGTAGGTTAAAAACAATAATAATAGGAGGAATAAAAGCAAAGGAAGGAATAAAAAGACAACTTTGTACCTTAAAAAATTATTTTCCATTTTAAAATATCCTAAATTAAGTACATTATAGTATAATTTTATATTAATCATAACAATTATTAAGTATTTATTATGATTTCCAGTTTATAAGTAATACATATATAGTTGTGCTTAATTACGGTGAATGAAATGCACTATAATGGACAGGTCAGTGCACTATGACACTGTGTTTTTTATAATTATGCCTGTTTAGATGATATGTGTTATAATATATTAATATATTCTTTTATATATAAACTATACAATACGTAGTCTATATAAGGCAAGATGGCCAAGTCTATGGCTAACACTTATTTAATGTTTCATTTGGTATGCTTTAAACATTTTAACCTACTTAAAATTATAAAGTTTACTGTGTATATTTCAATATAATATTGGACCGAATCACAATTCAAAACCTAGACGGCAAGATCACGTGATAAGAGAGTCGATTCGGTCGATAAATATTCAACAATTTTTATTACTCTTCCACATAATAAATAGTTATCAACATGAAGATTTACAAATATCAACAAAATAAATTACGAATAACAGCAAATTACATTAATATTAGCCTTAAGACCTATACTTCTGTGATCTCTACTCGGTCTAGTGCTCTTAACTTGTACTACGAAGCCGGTCACGTCCTAGGTCCTTCCTTCCTAGATGAACCACTGTGCTATCTATCAGCTGTTCAAGTCTCCCACTTCTATCATCAATAAGCTTTATCCACGTTTAAAAATAAATGTTACTAATTCAGAATACTGGTCTTATAATTAAAGGAACACTTTGAACATGTTCACTATGATTCAATTTGATGATTTTGCAAGACTGGTCGAACTAACAGTGGCAAGTAATCGTTACCCTGCATATGTTGTACACTTTGCGGTGTCGGAACGGCCGGCTGAAGTCTAAATTATTCATTATCATTAAAATTACATGGACTAGTAATTGAATTATACTACCTAGTAAGTACCCTATACCGCTTTGGAGAACAAATTAAAGTTATAAGGGCGTATATTACAAAGTACATGTTTTACAACGATAAAAGTAAGTACATTATTTATTTACTATAACATTAATCGAATAGCCCTTCATTGCTCTCCTTCTTACCTTAAGCTAAACCAAGTCCCTCCTTGGGACATATTGAGCAATACGGACATGTTTATACCGACTTAGGAAAGCTACATTTACACAGCGCCACACGCATCGCAATTTGTCTTACCGTTTAAATACCACTTAGTGTCGCATGACCGAAACAATGTTCGATTGGAAAACTCCCGAGTTGAGAAATTGTCTGACTTGCGTAGAACTCGTGAACAAAAAATTAAATGTTCATTACTGTGCAAAACGCTGAAATAATTTTTCCTAATGTCTTTTCCCATCAGTTCGCGACTTGTTAATATTGCTCTTAATAAATCAATCAATACATACGTAAATCATTATTTTGATTAATGTATGTGCCCATGAAGAAAAAAATAAAATAAAATTAATCAACTTTTTTTAATCTTTGTTTCCCTTCGGCATCTATTTTTAATAAATGTCTTCGTTTTTAGGTTCTTGGTTTTAAGAAAAGTTTAATACGTTAGTGGTAATATGTATAGCAAACAAATCTTTGTCACAGAAAAAGTAAAACTTTCTACATGGTAAAGAATTTAAACATTCAAATAGCGTTCTCGGAAAAATATAAAATGAACAGTGGCTTATAACTGGTGGAATAGTGAGCATAGTTATGGTTAAAAAAAAAGAAATAAAAACTTTTACATTTCACAAAAAGTGATGATTTTTAATGATTATTGTCATATAACAGCTGTCCACTTCATTATTTTTTTTGTTAATTTATATTTAAAAAAGGAGGACATACTTATATTATGTACACAGATACAATATTTATTACTATGTTCGTATATGTCCGATACAGATAGGTGTGATATTGTGGCAAGAGCTTTGTTTAACATAGCTAATTATTAACTAAGACATTAACTTTAAAACGTACCATATTAAAAGTACCTTTTACTAACACTTTTACCCATTATCGTATTATCCTTACCCTTAAAGATTTAAGTATCCAAAAATTGTCTTCTTTGTTTTGGTATAAGCTCTTAGCTTTGGTCATTTGTTATGTTTGACTGTAACACGTTACGTTAGTCCTAAACGTATTACATTTTACGCTTTAATTTAAATATTTGGTTTTGCTGCGGTAACAATTTTTATTTCTTTCTCACCTTTTCTTTTAAATTTCGGGCTGAAACTAAATGTAGTTCTGTCTTCATACATCATACGCCCGTAAAATAAGCTTCAGTTGCCTGGTCCTCACATTCCGCACAGAACTTCAATTCTTCAAGCTTACAAGCCGTAGCTACATTAATGTGTATGAAATTAATTATTTCAACTATCTACCGATTTCATTGTTCTAGGATTCAATTATAATGTAGCCACGGAGCTTGTTGGGCATAGTTTCATTGCATTCGTGCTTCTTGAAGTTGAGGTGGGTAATGAAGAGGGGGAAGCAGTGGCCCCTGTACCCCACCACCTGGTAGCGTGTAGTAAGGTGACACGTATCCAGCGCCGCTAGCTGCAGCCGCCGCAGCTGCTGAAATTATAGCGAAGTCATAAATTTGAAGAATTTTCCCATGAGAAACATCTCAAAATGCTTATGTTTCACTACAAAGTTCTCTTTAGTATAAGGATAAGGTCAGTTTTAGGCCACACATGAGCTAAATTTTAATAATAATTTATTCACGGACTTCTCACAGCATCTCGTAATAGTAATCAGATCTTCTCCAAATAGACATGTGACCTCAATGTAAATATATCTTTTCGAATGAAATAATCATTAAAATTGGTTCAATATTTATTTTTTATTAGGATTTATATAAGTACAATTATATACAATGAATCAGTTATTAAAAGTACGTAATGATTCATTAATCATTTATCTGCACCTGACCGGGTCGTGCAGGTTGTTTATCAGCTACGACGCTACGTAGAATACAACTTGAGTATCTAATAATCAACGAATCATAGACATGGTGGAGCATCGCTGCACATACTGGATGTGGCACATAAATGCATCGACTCTACGGAAGTAGGGCACTCTTACAATAAAAGCTTAAAGTAGAAGCATCGCCGAGTGGTAAAACAGGGAACCAGTTTGTCGGCTCAGTGACACTGCTGGTCTTCGGTTCGATTTCCGCAGGCAAAAAGTATTTGTATGGACTACAAATAACTGCTCCTAGTCTGGGTTTTTCCGTATTCACACGGCACAGGGCAAACAAGAGTTTGTAATACAAACGGTAAACATTATTTGAAACGAAAAAAAAAATTGACAACGAGGCACTGCAAGGTAATTTTCAGATGTGGCAACTTCATCAAGGATGAGTAACTATAGGCACAGCGTAAGGATAGGCCCACGATGAGTATTTACCTGTCTGGGCTACGCAGAGATAATCCTATTAGGGCACGTCGTATAGCAAAATATGTATGTGATAAGTTTACAAACCCGCAGCCGTAGCGTAAGGATCAAATCCAGCTGCAGCATACTGCTGCTGATAGGCTGCAGCGCCTTGCGCAGCCGCTGCTTGATACTCGTACAAATGGTTGGCTGCTGCAACAGCCGCAGCGTGCTGCAGCTGCGGCAACTGCACCAGGCCCCCAGCTCCGGTGCCTACGCCTGCACCCACCCCTCCTACAGCGTACCCCGGCGCTCCGTACACATATCCAGGGGACAACCTGCCAATTCAATACAACTTTTAACAACCCATTACGTATTCCACTAAATATGAAGCCTTCAACGCCCCTGACAACCTTTCACACGAATCAGACTAATGAAAACCAAACTACACCGTGTGAGAGGCTATCATTGCAAAATTAAACACTGTTTCAATCTGTCATCACACTCTAGGTACTAGCACCATTTTTGACCTTGTCGGGCGCGAGCTGCTGCCTGTCGTGTTATGTTAGTAGACATCGATAAACATTATACGAGTATGTAAGTATGCGCCTACTCGTAGTCTGTATTTTGTCGCCGCGGACGGACCGCCACCATGCGTCAATGCCAGGAAAATTTAAAAAATAACCCTGCTCAAATTGTCGGACGAGCGGTAACACTCGCGCTACTGGGACCGAAATATCCGAATTTCGTAGAAATTTACTTATCATTATGCATCGATCTCTGAGATCGGCGAGGGATTTCACTGGGTGCTAATTATAAAAATCACATTCTTCCTATTCGGTATTTATTAAGAGCTGTCAAAGAAGATGTTAGGGGAAACAGTCTCCAAATGTCCATTACACCATGTTAACTGTAAAGGCTCGGACGTTCGCCCGATGACCGAAAATAAACCGAACGCAAATACCAATGGCAGCAACGGTCAACAGTACTGCACGATCATGCCTGAATGATTATTAATGATAAAACTTTTAAGATATGCATGCCAGCCTTTTCTGGCCACTATAATGAGCTTATTAATAGAATATGTACGCGAAATTCTATGAACTATTGATAATTATTGTCGGGCTCCGACAACCCGCTGTACTTCATCGGTGCGCCAGTTAGCCCGATCTTCGGTTTCACGCGTGCGGTGCCGCTGGCCGCCGAGCGCTGATTGTAGAACTGACAACTGACGCGTTAACTACAACAGCGGACACATTTGCGACAGACTTGATCTGTCCGTTCTCACTATAATTTGCTAACTTGGAATGCTATGTCGACAACTTTAGTTTCTCGACGAAATTTTCATGAATGAATCATTATCATATCATTTCATGAATATTATCCGCGTGGGCACTACGAACATAGCTTTTTCCATAGCTTACTATAAAAGCTCATGGATCAGCTGCACTGTCGGTCATATGAGAGTACGTGCATGGCCCGGATCGAGTTATTCGTCTTCAGCATTATCGGACGTTTAAAGCAAACTTATCAAATTTTCCTAAACTCCACCAATTTCTGTGTGTGAAATACGACGAAGGGAAAACTTTACTGTTACGAACAGATGCTGGGATAACCATATCTAAAATTAGCAGACTTAGAGACAGAAATATATGCATACCGCGTCCATATAATAACGGGCAGCCGCGTCTAAGGATACTGTGAACGCCAATCCATGTCCAGACATATATATACTAATTGTGGGAAAGCAAGAATTTACCGGAAATACGTGCTGATGGTGATGAATCAGCAGTTAAAATAATGTAGAAGTTTGCCATAATATGAATCATTATTGATTATTGAATCATTTTGTTTATAATTCTTATGATTACTAAAACAATAAATGTATTTTAAAGTATCCATCATATTGTAAGTGTGAAGGTGTGAATTTTCTTAGCGACGATTAGCATCTCTTTGGCATATTATCAAAATTAGACTAAGCGTTGGAGGAAATCAAAATGCTGTCGACCTCGCTTAATTCCCATCATAAGCAGACGCCAGGCGGTCAAGTTGGTTAAAGAAGTGCACTCGAAAACGCGCGGCATCAGCTTTTCCGAAGAGCACTCGGCTTGCGACCACGGTGTAATTCTAAACCGTTTCCGGAGAGTTCGTCTTTTACATCTTCATAGCGGAAGAGAGGGACAAATATATTGGCGTTCGAGATTTACTTTCGATAGATTAGCTTGGTACAGGCTCTGGAGACCGGAGCGCATGCGTGAAACACGCCTGCCTCCAAACTCCGCCCGCTTACTACGCCCACCTGTGGTCTGCTAATTCTATTAGCAAGTGCAATACCTACGTCTCGAAATTTTTGCAAAATATATAAACTAGAAGCCGGGGACGTATCGTCAAATTTAGTCTTGTCTAGAATAACAAAGATGTGTCTCATATTATAGAAAGGGTCAAGAAGTGTACAAAACACGCGTAAAGAGCATTATAAAACTGGCGGAACATCACACAAGCTGCCACATCTACATAGGTACAGACAATCATTAACTAAATCCATTTAAAATCACATCTATCATTATTCATTACTGTTAGATGTCTAAAGGTTCAGCTTTTAGTTGTAGTCAATACTTACAATATCAGTTACTTACATGCACACTTATACGATAGGAATCGCCGGGGAACACCTACGTAGCGTTGGCAACACCTACATAATAAACGTGGTGCCAACTGCCAACACTTACTAAACACCTACAGTCGTATTACTTTGAAATGTAAACCAAATTGTGATTAATCTAACGAAGCATTCGCTCGATTGTTTTTTTTCATTAGACAAGAATTACGATGAATAAATAATAGTTCTAGTGGTATGTCAGGCGTGACTTGTGTGTTATTGGGTTGAGCATCGATCGGCGTGTCACGTAATTTGTCAAAGAGAGCTTCACCTAATTGCTGTACGGCGAATGTGTTAACACAACACTAAATCTGAGAGCACGGTGACTATACAGAATCGAGGCAACAAATAAAGCTACTCCTCGTTCTATAATTCGGATCACTTATTGACGTCGAGTAACGAAACAGCCCGCGTAAGCCGTGACGCGCTCGCGGAAACTGTAAGTTCCGATCAGGTTATTTTAAATGATAACAGATTAAGGCACACATCCATAAGAACTTTAAAAGCAGTACATGAAATATTTCATCTACAAGTTGTGATGTTTGACAAAAAAAAATAAGTTTACGCGCCACGAGCTCCATGGGAAATTTGGTTACGCACTTAAAACTTAGTAAGTGTATTAAACGAAATCCACCACCAACAAAAATCATTTCAAATTAACAAAATCTTACACGAACACGGCATATAAAACATAAATAAAATAAGTAAGGAAACATTGAGTGTCGAGAACGATGCGTATCGTGTGAGGGCGATGGGCGGCGCCCGCGGGCGACTCGCGCGCGCGTCTGCGTTGCGCCGGCGCCGCCCATGCTTCAGTATAGCTTTATAAAACGTAAACATTAAAAACCCAATCGACTAATTCACACCCAAAACGAAAAAAATCCACTCTCACGCTCACGCTTGCCATAGATACCTATGTGAAAATGTTTGATAATATAGATTAGGTGAAGTCCGCCGGCCGCTGCGCCGCTGGCAGTCCGGAGACGTCGCTCGCCTCATCTACCGAGACAAAAGTCAGCTCAGAATACTTGACTCAGACTCATAGACCCTATGCTTAGTTTAATTTACTTACCAGCGATTGATCCTTACTTTAGCCACGATAACGTTACAACACCTAATATAAGTAAAGCGCTAGCTTTGTGTGAAATTTGTATTTACAAATAATGATGGTGATTCCGAAAATAAGCAGTCGTAGATATTTCTAAATTCATGGCCCTGATTGCGTGTACATGTTGGACCCAGTTAAAGATATGCTTTCGAAGTCTGATTTTTGTCTCGTGAGATGTGTAAGAGGGACACGGCGTTGCTTGTGCTGGTAAAATCGGAAGTGTTGTACCATTTAACATTGAAAATGCGATAGTCGATAAGCAGTTGTTCACTCACCCATATGGGGATGGTAAGACAGTTTGATAGCCGGCTCGTACGCCCGCCGCCGCCGCCGCCGCCAGACCAAAACCTGAGACAAACACAAAACTTTATTATGTTAACGTACGAAAATTAAGAAAGCTGTTTCGTGGAAAATATATATCGCACGCCATCCACGCAGCATCTAGATCTCGTCTATTTTCGCTCTCACTTAACGGAAGTGGCTAGAGTCCTCTCTAAAAGAAGTATCACGGCGTGATTGGACGACATCCAAATGACACAAGAATCAACTTAGCGCAGGCAACGTCAGAATGTTCATTTCTTTTTATTGCATTGTTAAACCGCGCGAGGCGGCGTCTATTTCGGTCGCTCGCCGCCCGCCCGGGCATCGGCATCCAGGGACATTCTCTTGACAAGAAGACGACAAACGCTTGCTATAAATGGCTTTCAGTCGTTAACACCCGCTATAACGCGAATACGTAGCCGATGCATTTTATTATTCGAAATCACTATTCGTTTGCAAATATGAAATTTGATGTTACACTTTGTTAACTGCGCGATGTCGCAAGGAAATGTGTAATTTCAACAATAGCTCAGTGTTGAAATCATAAAACATTGATTAACGAGTGATGATCAAAATAGCGTGACCTCTTCTGAGTTTGAACCACCTAGACTATTATGCATGGTGAAATTTCAACGGTGATTACAACAGATCACATCCGGAATTAGTCCGGATGGTGTCGCGGTTCGTCTGCTATGATAATGCACGTGTAAGGCCATCGCGCATATTGCGCTATCACCACAGCCACTAATTATACACGCTTTGCCATTCGAAATAATATTGTCCAATAACAGTTTATTTTATTACTAATCCACATTATGCTAATAATATTGATAGTTTGCCAAACATATTGCACTAAGGTATTGAAAGCCAAGTCATGTGATCGTGGTGAAGAAGAATCAATCAGTCTCCGTCCATTTCGTCCGGTAGGTGTCGGTTGGCATTTCTGTGATGCATACCAAAGGATGGTACTGCTCGTCATGGCTTCAGTATAAATTTATGTTTAATAAATTATTATGTTTCTGTATGACAAAATGGAAAACTAAGCATAAAATCACTCAGTACGTCCCCTAACTTATTTTTTTAAAAACATGTAAAATACGTAATGTGTGATTTGCATTTTAAAATTCTGTAGAATAAAGGAACAGTTCAGAGGTTAAGGGACGTGACCTGTTTAGTTGGGACAACGAGTTCAAACCCAATTAAAAGCAACCTTTTTTTATTTTTTTGTGTGCATAATGTTTTCTACGTATCACTGATACAGTAGGTGTCATAACTTGTCACTGAACCAGGTCACTATCACATATTTCATGAAAAAAAAAAACGATAAAAACTACAACATTAACTAGATGGAATTTATACTATTAGTCCTACTAAGATGAGATGTACCAGTACCATTCTCCGATTTCATCTCATCGTGAGATAAAATACTCGTACTGCTGCAGCTTGGCTCTAACTCATTCTATATATTTTATTTAATATTAGGTTTTTTTTACTTGCGGGTTTTCTGCTCGGGCATCTCATCCGCCGAAGCTGTAAAGGCCGCCAGACGAACAGCGTATCTTTATTCCGAGAGGATTTATCACTAACTGGTTATATATACCATCTGTGACAGGTATGTGCACATATCCCCAAGAGAAAAAAAAATACAATAATTTTAATATAATGTATATTTTAATATCCGTCATAATTGGTACATTTTATTACTGACAGCGAGGACTTCAAAACCACAAAGACTCCCCAGAAGTCAAAGGGTTGGTCGCGTGCAACGAATGCGCGTGATGGGCCCCCTCTGTCCGATCGATGGCGTGCCATTTGACGGCCGAGGTCGAACCACTGTCCACCATAAAGCTTATCTGATTCATTAATTTTTTCCTCTATATACCCATTGTGCTTCGGCCTAAATGCGACGCTCTTTTGTTAGTGTGACCCAGTTAGTTCAGTCAGAATCGATTGTGGACGTCATATCAATTGATTTAACATTTAATAAACAAACATACAATTTGTATTTGTATTATTTATTTATAAAATAAGAGATGAAAAGAGGAAGTTGTCATAAACTAGTCACAAATTCTTCGAGACACCTATACAATTGTAACACTAGTCGTTACAGTAAATAAAGCCTGCCTTTAATGTTTATTTTTTTTGCTTAGTTACAGGATAAGTTCTGGACTCCGGGTCGTCGAACTGCTAAGCCGACTCAGGGTGCTTAACATCGCTTGTAAGGATTCTACGGAAATACGATTTTAGACACAGGCGGAACGAGCGAGACAGGATTATATACATGTTCCATATTAACTCGCTCGTTATCTTCATATATTTTTTTTAATATAACGATATATCGGTGTTTATATCGTATGCGATATATCGCTATTTTGATGTAACGGAAAGTTGTTTCCGCATTACATTTTTAACGAGTATTGGAAACAACGTGTTAAATTTCACGAAGATCATGTAATCGTTAATCTGTTAACGGGCTCATGAAATAGCACAACTGCAGCTAAAATACGCCGAAAATTGGCCATTAACGTGTGCACAAAAACAAGCACGCTTTGTTCCAAACATTGTAGCGTCATGTCGTGCAAGTTTACTGGTGCAAGAATAGATTTCAGCCAGTCATGGCCTAGTTTTCTATGGCCACAGATTGCGTAGGTATCATGGCCGTGACAAAGTAAGCCATCACAGACTTCCTTTAGATCCGACCACAACTGTCACTCTACCATCTGACATATGTCGTTGGTCGACTTCGTTTAAAGAATTTATTAATATCCCTTCCTCCGCGTCAGTTCTTTAGACATATATTTTTAGAGCAAACACGTAGGCACGTGTCAGTTCTAAGTAGTTTAAAAGACGGACCGTCGTAGCTACATTTTAGTTTCTCAAATTTAAAGGTGCTATCTGAAAAGAAATATCTATTCCATCCTGCAAGATAAATAGACGCAAGCGCTTTATAGGCACCAATAGATAAAATGTCAAGAAAATAATATGAGGTTTTGGCGCGAAGCCAACGTTGATGTCGCGGCAGAGGCGGCTGCGACGACGTTCCCAAAACTACGTATATTTAGACAAAATAAAGAGCGCGCCGAAGACAAAACGAGACGCAAGTCTGTTTTATAAATAACCAAGTTGTTCGCCAGTCGGACTCGGCCGCGCTCAACCAACCTCTGCTCGCCAGCTGTTGTACATAAATAATAATTAAGACATGAAGAAAACTACGTGCCATCGATCTAGATAGAAACTAGACATTAAATACGGATATTATTTAAGTTAGGAGTTTCTTCATTTAATATTATTTATTATAATTTTCTATCTACTAATAAGTTCTGTATTAGAAAATAGGGCACAATCTCTCAATCGCGCATAATGTTGCATGACACTTCTTTCTCTTTCTTTCGTCATAGCCACGAATGTCGGGTGGTTAAGGGTGCGTATATAAGGCGGAATGGCTGGAACATCTCTGCATCCACCCTTATCGATGGTAACCTAAGCCGAGGTATCGCACCTCCTCCTTCGGAAATTACAGGGGTTAGAGCACAGCACAGCAGCAGCCAGCGCCGCGATGCAAGCATCCCACCTACAATGCAGCGTCGTTGTTCCTCAAATCTTCTTTCACTCACGAGCCTCCTGCTCGCGAGTCTTACCGACGAAGCCGTAAAGGCCTCCGGGCCAACAGCAACGTGGATGGTTTTAGTCGGTATGTTTCTCCTTCCGAGATCCGAGTCCGACATAACCCATTTGGTGGCCTCCCTGCCAGCAACGGGGTATGCGTAAAGCATTTCCATCCAAGGAAAAAAAATTTAACATTACATTTTCAATCAATTTGTGTTACTATATTTTTCCCATATAGTTTATGAACTTTATACCACTGCCATAGATTCATAAATGTCTTAATAATAGAGCATTATAATAATGTTTACGCATTAATAACATGTTAATAACCGTCCTTATAACGTTTATATTAGTACTGATTATTTTCTTAAGTCTTATAATAAAACTAAATTGAATTCCTGTAACACCTATTTTGTGATATTCCAAGAGTACATGGCTTCAGACGGAAGTTGTCAATCGAGATCATGTTTCACTCGAACGTGAGGAGGGGAGGCAACCACCATTATAATGTAAGGAGTACAATATAGTCTGCTTCCTGCTTGCTAAAGATAAAAATTACAATTTTATCGCCACTGATTGTTACTTGGCACCAAACTGCCTTCACTGTATGTCTTTCGGTCTGTCAGTCTTACTTTAGTACAGTCGGTGAAAGAAAATCCTCTGTTAAAAGATGTAACTTGTAGCTAGCGTATAAAATGTAGCTACGTGTAAAAAAGCAGGCGGTCGGTAATTTACTACTGAGATGAAAAAAAAATATGAGGAAATCAGAATGTCTTCTTCTTCTTTATCATCATCAGCCTATATCTAAAAGTCAAAAACTGGACATAAATCTCTCCAAAAACAAAAAAAGACCAAAAAAACCGCTATGCATTTCTTAAAAGGTTTACCCATACTTACCACGCTGGGCAAGCGGGTGGTGAGCGTGTACTGGTAATAATGCACTAGTCCACGTGATATGGGTTCGGCATTCTCAGTTGGATTTTCCGCCATAATTTCATAAGAGCCTGTTGGCTAGCAGAGTGCACCACGTGCAGGTGACTTTGGCATTTAGAGAAACATAATAAATTTTCCCTTACAACCAGAATGTCTAATCAATAATGAATAAGACAATATTTCTAGTACAAGGGTAACAGCTTATATATGTAATACTGTTAAACACAGGTTTCCTATCATGGTAAAGAATCGAGAACAGTGAAGGAGTAAGAGAGGGTTATGGAAGCGATAAGCGTCCGCTACCCCGTTCCAGTAAGACTTGGCTTTTACTTCTTGTATTTAAGTCAATGGAAATATTTTAAGCGAAACGCCATATTTCCGCACGACACGGAAGACACTATAATTTAGTTGGATTGCGTTCAAAAACTTCGAGGTTATTATTGCAACGGTGTCGTAAATAGATGTGTACATTTTTTTTAAAGAAAGGGTGTTTGTAGATTTTTTCAGGTCACATAGATCTTGATCGTTCTTTCTAAAAAGGGTGAGATATTTTTAGCGGAAAGCATGATAATAAATGATTTCATTGTTTACGCCTGCCCGGGTGCTTTGAAATGATATGATGTTGCATACCGTATTCCTTCTGAGTAAATGCGTCCGTGTTTACTTCGAACGTAAAACATACGTTAAATCTCAAACCGTTGTTTCACTGAAAGTAAAAACGCAAATAAAATTTAGCCCAAACATGAGAACTGGCCATGTAGAATCAATTGTGAAATATTTCTAACGCATTTTAAAAACAAATGTAAATTCTAATCTGATATTTAGACCTATCTGTTTGTTACTTTAGTACATACCGTATTCATCTCGGGTGTTTATAATTCAGTATATAACACTTGTAGTATATATTTTCTAATCTCTTTACATTAAGACATTTAATATAAATCTTAACGAGTAACTTTACTTAATGGTGTAAATAATTTAACGAAATTAGTGTTTGTTCCGTTTATATCACAATCATAAGAATAATCTGGTATCCGACATCCACGAGCGTACTAATTGCAAGTTTCCGTCACCGGTAGTAAAATAATGGTACGAACGTACAATCAGATAGGATCACGTGGTGCCGTGAGCTGCGGCTTACTTAGCCATAAGCTGTCAATTATGGCTTCGTTTCATACATTCATATGTATGCGCGGCGGTATCGATTCGTATACCATTGCCTGTGCTCATACAAACGTTGTAGTGTCATCCAATGATATTATAACTGAAAAGGAGGTGTCGTCATCATCATCCATAATTTTCTAAATGGTGCCTTGTAAAATAAAAAATATCTACAATGTATCCTATGTCAGTAAATCATTAACAATAATTGCTTGAAAAAAGCGAGAAGAAAAATAAAGAAACATGCTCCCACGACCGCGTGTAATACTGGTCAGAAGTGTAGACCATTTCAACCCACTTTTCAGCAGAGCTTATGTGTGTTCTGGCTTAGTCTGTCACCGTTTAATTTCCAGGTTGACGATACAAATATACAAATTGTACAAAATAAAAAATTAAGTACTAATAAGTTAATCTGTGCTGGCGTAAAAGAATTTGCGGTTGTTTTTTCTTGGTTGTCATAAAAAACAATCCAGGGAAATACTAGGGAAAATATATGCAGACAGGTGCCAGAAAAACCTAAAGTGCGAGGTGTCTGGTACTGCGATCACCAGCTCGTCACTAAAGCTTGCGATTAAGGCTAATATTCCTTTTTGGAAATAGGCCTAAAGAAAGGTTCCTCAGTGAATTATTAAGAGGCTGCTATAGAAAAAGAGGTAAGTTTTGTTTTCGAAGCTACTTATACTATTTATATTCTACGTGAATGATATTTTCTGAATTAACCGAGTAGCTAGCGCATTGGCCATTTTTTTTTGTTAATATTCTTCATGTGAATATTTTTTCGTAGACTGCACTAGCACTCTTTAAAACATACGAGAATTAAAATAAACGGAGATGTAGGAAATAATCAAAACACTCTGTCCTAGCGTCCATATTTAAAAATATTTCCGGGCCCCAATTCTGCCATTACAGTAGGCCAAGCGTGGCCATGCGGATATCGATCGCGGGCGAGCGGCGCGTGCGGACTCATCGGTGCATCGCCTAAATCCAAAGCCGAAATAAAAATAGTGGCGTTGGCGAAGTGAGCGGGCCGGGGGCAGGGCACATGCATAAGTAATGCATCGGTGAAGGGCGCACAGCGGCGCACGCGATCGCTTCGCTACCGAACCAACGCGGGGACAAACCCTAAGCGAACACAACAAAGGGCTGAACTCTCTTCGTTAATCAATGATGCCTTGCATATCAAGCTTTTGGGTTCATGCTTCGATAAGACAAACGTGTCATAAATGCTTTCAGACATGGATTTCCAGATCTTATTCCCATTTTGAAACATGCAGAATTAGTTTATTTTAATCGCTTGTCACTATCGTAAGTCTGTTTAAATATACATTGGCATGCGAAACCAATTTTATCAGCTGCAAATAAAAATCCTGCTAATATTATCATTGGAAAAGTGAACATCTGAAGTGACGTAGCGCTGCTTTTGCTGTCGGATGTCGTACAACAAGAATCTAAATATGTGTGTATGAGTAAAGAGTATAAGATGAGTTACAAAATACTGACAAAAGAACCTCATCACCTCATCGCTTAACACCTGGTGAGGCGGAGAATGGATACAGTAATTATTTAAACGAATCAAATCACTTACTTCAAACTGAATCGACAAAAGAAATACTTTCACTTGTCAAATATATTTTTTTTCGTTTCTTTTCTTAATGAGGTTTTCTAATCGAGAAGAAACTGGCATTAACAAACTCCACAGGTAACACCTAGTTTATTATTTGATTATTTTTAAATTACAGATAAATTACAATTTAAAATTTTAGAAACAGCTCTGTTGCGATCAATTTATTCCCAGGTGTTATTATCATCCATCCATTCCTTAATATTATAATATTATCTTATAATATATGTTATAATTAATTTAATAACTTTGAGGCAATTGAAATGTTATTGCCATACGTAATATGAGAACTTAGAACCTTAGAACACTATAACCCTTTTTATACAATATTACTTTAATTTTTTTTTACCTGTTGACAGGAAGACTTTGTACACTTAATGGAAAAGTAGAACATATTATAAAAATAACTTTAATGTTTGACCCAGTTTTACCCATACGAGTTAGTAAATGTCACTTCATTTATACATTGCACGCTCACTAACGCTGTATTTCAATATAAAAGCATAAAACTAATGTTAGTAACTCATTCGTTTTCTACATTAAATCGTATAAAACCATTATGGAATGAAAGCGGTCTGTACGTGTCACAACAGTCTATCCTATTATAATATTACGTAGTTACGTTATTATTTAACCAAAGACTCAAAAGTTTTATTGTACGTTTACAGTTACAATTTACAGCAAAGGCTTGGGGAAAACGAAAACAAGCAAAGTTTTCATCACGCCATCTTTAAATCTAAAATGTTAATCTTTCTATGTACAGTTCCATAATTTTTAATTAAAAAAAGATTTGAATAATATATTGAAACATTAGTAGAGAGAAAAATATATAAGTTATGAAGATTACGTACATAATCTTAAATGTAAAATGTTAAACTTAAAATAAAAAGAAAGATTTGAGAGCAGCATCACTAGTGCGGAGGTACCGCCACTGCGCTCCAACCAATCCTGGGAGAAAAGCATACTGGCCTTTGCCGGCGGTTTCTTGGAGAGGAATGTTCAGTAGACTTTAGACTTTGGATTTGAATAGATTTGTACGGAACTCTCGGTACATAAGCCTGACTCACAATTCACAACTCGTAAGTCTTACTTTTTAATTATCATCATGAGTTTCCATTTATCGATTACATTGTTGGAACAGGCGTATTTTTTAAATGCGTACATAAGTATTGTCTTCAGTAGCGTTTAACTTATTATAATTAAACCTTTATGAACTCGTTACGCAAAGCTACGCGTTGGTCCATCATTTCCTGCGTATTTCATGCGAAACTGTGTCGTTTAGTTTAGACTAGTTCCCCTGTAATTTAAACTAGAATTAATGTAGAAAATCAAGTTCGTTTATTTCTACATACCTATAATTTAACATTGCAATCTGTAATTGTTGTCACTTATGGGTAATCAAATATAAATTTGTTAATTGGTTAATTACCGATGAGCTTGTCCCTAACGACGTACATTTCTTAATGGAGAGTTTCTCAGTTTTGTTCAGGCAGGTGTGAATCGATTATGGCGCAGCTCGCTTCACTCAATAATTCAAAATGTCGCCGCTGTTTGGACAAGTGCCCCGTTCGACCCTCATCAGCACTCCCATATAATAAAACTTTAACAATGTTTTCATAATCGACGTCAGACTATTTGAAAACCTGCATCGGCCGTAACCACGCGAGCGTATTTAGAAATACTAATGCGGCTAGTAATAACTTCGCAGTACCAATACTAAATTAAAAATAAACGGCAGAGATGGAGCAAATCAACATTTTTTTAACAAATTTAAAATAAATATCGATTCATGCTTAATTACCAAATGCAAAATTTGTACTACATATAACTTATAAGAATAAATTTTGAGCGAGTAATTTGTAATAGTAACTCGCTGTATTCCATCGCCATATATTTTGTGCACCTATATTTATTTACGCAAAAAGGTATAAATTTCAGTGTTATAATTGATACGCCCACGTTTACTTTAAACGATCCAGATTATAGCTTATTTATTTTGGCAGGCATCTAGTACGATGTGCGTGCATCGAAGACGGATACTGGATTTATGCTTCTATCAGTCTAATCTAACAGTAAATAAATTTTCATATGAAAATATTATAGATCTCTATACTGTCATCTGATAAAACTGGAATTAAGTACAATACGAATTTGTTTTCTACGTTTTTATTCACGTAATAAAATCAATAAAGGATCGTACTGCGGTGCAGATATATTGTTGCACTGTGTAGCTGTTGTGTTTTATAATAAATTATTATCTGTTTGTATAATACGAACAAAGTGCTGGCAGGTAACATTCAATATATTGCGTTGGCTTGCTAAACCGGCTGCACGACGCCTCTCTTTTCACCACTGATGCGAACCCTCCTAACGGTAACGTATCCTGCTCAAACAAAGGGACACAAAAGCGAACTAGTTTAACGGTCACATCTTTTTAAGATGAACCCTAATTTTAAAATATTATTTACTATTTCACAAGTTACGTAAGAATGATCTCCATGGCTCCGACGCAAGCATGGCACGAAGTTCGCAATGCACATGGCAATCAGACGGGCAACTGCATTGCAAAATTGACGGATACAAATTCTGCAACGACTTTCTTTTGTCGGTATTGTTTATAATGTCTTCAATACTTTTATTCAAATCCAATGTACTGCAAACTTTAATCTCACAAGAAAAGCAACGAGCCTAAACAGGATCTTCGACCTCAGTTTTCAGAAATGCGTTTATGTTGATTGGACGGATAATGGTTCGAACTTTTTAACTTACTTTTAAACTTCTTAAAATTCACAGTAGTTGCTTTTTATTTATGCCCTGTTCCTCGTGTCTGTTATCGTTGATTCATCTAAAAGCGAATTAGATATACTTATACCAACTAACCAAATATTATTTTAAAACTTGCAGCTTTCATTTCATATGTAAAAGTAGTCTATTTGGTTTGAGCAAAGTACTTTGTTTTATATTTGTATTTCATGTCAATTTGTATCACCATCCAGTATCCAATAAGCAAAAAATCCTGTTTAGGGGCTGAATGAAGTATCCATTTTTTTATTATCAATGAAGCATGTTTTAAAGATCAATATATCCGCTTATTTTCTAGACCCTTCATCAGACTTTCAAATTCGATGTCATACCGACATGGCCTTTGAAATATGTATGCTTTTTTTGGGTTTTCAAACGTATATTATTTTTACATTCAGTAAATAATATGAAAGTTATCCTTAATTCATTGGTAGACCTTGGAATATCTATAAATCAAGGTTTCTTCGTCGGAAAACTACAGGATGAATCTTATTCGCATTATTGATCAAAGATTTTGAAAAATTTGTAACATATCCCATACAAATATATTCTGAAGGAGTAAGGAATCCACGGTTAACTTTGTGATCCTCGTACCTTAAACTCTCTTTTATTTTAAACATTTGTAACATGATTGGGTCTTGGGATTGTTTCTTCGTCTTTGCATAGCTGAAAGAATGGTTTGATGGATGGTATTTTACATTATTATCAAAATCCAGAAAACGTTTTGTCTCTCTTTTCTTAAATAAAACAGGAGCATGGTAATGTGTAAACAGTGCAGTGAGCGGGGCATATGGCAGGACCGGTACACCACGGCCAGGTGGCCGTCATGCGCGCCCGCACCCATTGTACGCTCCCCGCGACCCCTCGCAACTGTTCTCGGTGCACGGAACAATACCGTGACCTCTACAAAACATTGCCGCTGCGAGGATGCGAAACTCGATTCGTACGCTTTTCACACGTTCCGAATGCCGACTTCAAATGATCAGCCGGTCCCAGTTTCTTTAACAGCTGTTCTCACTTGAGCCGTCAGCGGGTTTTGACAATTGAAAGTCACAGTCACGCAGTCAAAACAAGGTGACATTTTTGCCCTTAAGTAACAGAAAATTCATATTATTGGTCTCTATTTAATAGCTAATTATTATTATTTCTGTGTTTATATTTTTCTTTCTCGTTCACTCAATTACGCGGGCTAGACCTGCGCAATTGAGAACCAAGTTCATATCACATTAAGAATTAGGTAAATTCTCAAGGTTAGGCAGAATGGTAGATTGCCCAACAAGTTGGAGAGGCGAGGTGGGTTGCGTGGTGGAAAGTGAGGAAAGCTGTGTAATGAGAACTTAGTTAAGTTTGTCTGAGATCTATAATTGTGACGGACGATTAATTTTTGGTTCACAAGAACTTCTTAACGATTATTTTATTATTATAAACATTAACGTGAATAACAATGCTATAAGGTATTACGTCATTATGATAATACCATAATCGCCAAAAAACTTCATAACCTGATAAATGGTACATAAAAGACATGAAGGTCTTGTTTGGATTCGTATCTATTAAACTCACACACGCTATAATGTTTGCCTATGCTACTTACTTATAATACCCACTTCCCGGTCCCGTAATGTATGTTAGGTGAATCATCGTAAACTACGTATTTGTAAGAGCTTGCAATGTTAATAGTGCTACTCGATGCGCCCTATCGTGTTTTAAATAACGCCCTTATAACTATAGAGATACTACTGAAAGCAGTTCGCGAGTGAGAATATACTGAAATGCGTCAAGAGTTCCCCTTTCTAGAACAGAAGTTTCTAGATTTAGAAGTAGAGTAACATTGCAGTTGCAGCTAATTACAGCGATAGCACATAGAAGAGTTTTATCCACACTAATTCTTGATTGAGAGTTGACATCATTGCCCACGCACCATAATAATATGAAAAAGTGTGCTAGTATATCAAACTTGAATCAGTAATCAACTTTAGAAAAATATTTAAAAAATCTCCTGTACTCGACTTTCTAGGTAGACAATAATTGAAGGACAAACCTTCACAGTGTAACAGTTTTGCCATGTAACCGTGATTTGACGTAAATACGACAACGCATGAAAATGATTACTGTTGTGTACTGCACAAAAATATCAACTGAATGCACGGAAGTTTCTTTAAACCATGTCATTCAGGCCGTGATTATAAAGACAATTGGTTATACCTGCTCTGTTGGCTAATGTAATGTAGCTCTTATGTTTGTAAACGTTTTGTCTTTACCAACATTGTTTTGCTACTGTCGTCTGTGTTATAGGCAATAGATATTTTTTACTTTATCAAGCACATAACGTGACGGGATCCTGGGACAGGACATTATAATTACCCGAAAAATTTGATTTTTTGTGTAACATAAATAGTAACTTTATTTCGATTGCAGTTACCGAAAAAAAAAATATTTTACTTTTCAGATAGGAAGTCTAAAAGGAAGATAGCCGAAGAAAATTGCCAAGCGTTTAGACATTTTAATTGCTATAAGTATATATGTATTAAACTATATGCAGATATACGTTATGCTATATACATATATATAGCTTGTATGTAAATCTTTGGGGGGAGGTTTATGTTCAGTGGAATTATCACAGGGTAAAATGATGAATTACATTCATCCATGAAATGTATAATAAATCTCCTGTCGAGGCCGACTGGCTAATTCATCGTCGCAAACCCTAAACTACTAAACGAACTATAACTAAAGAAAATAAGTAAGTGTAAAATTCGAAATGGAATTTTGTATGAAAGTTCCGTAATTTTTGAAGTAAGGAATATGTAACTTAATATTTCTGAGTAGGAATATTTATAACCGCGCGAGCAAAGCCGCCGACAACAGCTGATAAGTAAAAGTAAAGTATTGTTTTAATGCTTTCGATGTGTTTTATTTACTTGTATTGAAATAGTAACAAGCCCATGTTCACACGTCTCCTTACAAGGGTTGCGCGTGTCGACCGCGGGGACGCAATCAATTAGCGAGCCTCCTATACCGAGCACTTCCGTTTCCGAGCGTTTAGGGACATCCGGTTGGGGTAGGAGGTCGCGGTTGTTCCGCTTCTAATCACAGCGGTGTGAAATACATCACTGGTGCTTTGTAATAAAACTCGCTTAATAACTCCAGTATCGAGTTATTAGAGTTTTACTACTTTAAAATATTTTTATTAAAGTTTAGTGTCTATGGCACATTGTATACATACATGTATACACACATTTGGTAAAATAATATCTTTATAAAGTCTCAGAAAGTTTCATTCCGTAAATGTTGTTGATTTTTTCTTTTTTTTTGACAGCGCTCTGATTTTAGCCTAGACATGGTTTTATTAATAAAGTTATAAGTATATTTCGATACTTAATAATTTAAACGATAATAAATATTAGATACATATTTAATACAATAGTTAAAAAAATTATGTACTATACTATTTTAAATAAGCTGATAATAAAGTACAACGGGATTAAATAGAATCGCTGCCAAACCGACAATGAACAGATAAATGTGAACAGCAAAGTTGTTGAACATCACAAGAAGGAGGAAGGATCAGATGCAGTGTCAGAGACACGGGACTTAACAGAACGCAAGCAGACCCGAAGACCAACATACTTACAAAAAAATAAATTTTGTAATTACACAGTATTGGCTCCGAATGGGATTCGAACCCATGGCCCAATAGTGACTAATCTATGCGGTTTTCACTGTAAAATCATTGGCGCCATTGAAAAAGTTTTCTAAAGGAAAATAATTTATTTAATTTCAGACAGTAGGTACTTACAGTATTTATTATCAGAGGCAGTTACAACTCTTTTGTATATATATATATATATTTGTGTGTTCTTTATTTAAAAAATCCAACAAGGTTACTTAAAGAATGTAGCTACATTTTACGACAACATAATATTCAAAATTGATAACAATTATCATGAAACCTGTACCGATAACTGCCTACTTTTATTTTAATTACTTCACAAGCTTAACTATACTGGGTATTATTATAAAATATTGGTAAATTAGGTATACAGAATGGTTTTGAAGAATTCAGATTTTTAGTGATAAACTTGTGAAACTCAACTAGTTACTTGATAAATCTATTCGAAATGATGAATCATCATCACCATTACATCCTGTCGCAAGTCCGCTGACGGTGCACGCTCCTCAACCACCTGCATCCATCGACTTTCCGTCACCACATCCACAGGTTGCGGGGTATACTCCTTAGAAGGTTGCCACTCGTGAACCTTCTCCAATGGTTATCTGTTCTGCTAGATATGTGATCGGTCCATTACCTCTTCAGTTTTCTTGTCCTTAAAAAAGATATGTCGGCTCTGCTGCGGATAGCAACGGAAGTTACAGATAGGACATGATCTGGGTTCAGGATCAGACCGGTCAAGAAGAAACCGGAAAGACATGAAGAAAGCAAGCTTGTAAAAATCAGTTCCGGCGGGAACCGTCACCATGAATTTTCGGATTATATTAGGGTAAATTTGATGTACTGGTACCGAAAACCAATTTTCAAGAATGTCAATAACTAAATTATTAGGTTGGTATGTCTGCGGCCTGTTCACAACCCGAAGGGAAAAGGTGCTACAATACCGTTAGCTAAACAGTAGGATGCCATGCAGTAGATTTTTGATTAGGCCCGAAATTTTGGCGAAATGTTTTTTTTTAAGCATTAAGGTTAAGATACGTGTATGTGTGATCATTACTTTAAATCAATATTAAAAATTTTATAAATAATTTTGCAATAAAGTTCCCGAAACCACCAAGTTTTCATGGAGTAAATTTTAAAAAGTATTGTTGTAAAATAAATAAATAATACCTACATGATGTATTAAAAAACCCGTTTGGTTCCTTGTTATTGTAGAAGTAATATTTTAATATAATAATAATAATATTTGGTTAGGTAGAGACCATAAGTTGACTGATAGAAACCTTGTATGTCCTTCTATATAAAGGAATGCAATAAAGACTAAATAAATAAATAAGAGCGGACAATAGAAATTACTCCACTTTGTTCGTAATAACATTTTATATTTGTCACCTCGGTTTTCAAATTAATCTTATAATAATTAAGCAATAACACTTTCTTAAGTAAGAGGTTAGCGTTGACAGCTGTACCTGTATGTAGGACTACTCAGTAGCGTGAGTAGAATAAACCCAATTGTTTTTATAGCTCGTCGATGTACATTAAATGAAGATTTTTAGTATTTCGCTTAGTTTTAAACTAAGTTACAGGAAACTTTTTTTAGAAATTATGTAGGTTATATATTACTCACGCTTTTTTGTATTATATTATCCATGGAAGCTACTTGCTGATGAAAAAAGCTACGGTGAAAATATAGTTGGAACTATACTTAAATATAATTTGATATGAAACTATTATTTACGGATTGTGCTTTACAGCACCCGTGGTCACAAGGATCAGAGATCCCCGGGTGCTGAAATGAACCCGTAAAAAAGTAAATTAAACTTCATAAAATACGTAAATAATAGTTTCATTTCAAATGTGTAATATTCCGTAAATATTTTTTTTTTTTTTCATAATTATAATTTAACTTAAGTAATTTTTACAAATATCTGAGTATGAAACATATAGTATCTCACAAATAAAATCTAGGTATTTGATGTGAGCTAGGCAAAGCGAAGTTTTAACTGTAGTTCCTACGATGATTAAATTGAAAGCCTTATATTCATAACAAAAAGTATAACGCCATCTATATTAACACAGCTTACATCGTACAAGTACTTACATATACTGTTAGATACGTAATGTTATACCCTTTGCAGTTGCAATTTATTATAGACTGTTTTATTTTAAATTTTATTCATAAATAGGTTTATAAATAAATCTGTAAATAAACTTACTTATCTAAACCGTCATAACCAGAAGTATTCGCAACACCAACAATATAATTTGTTAGATTAGGTGTAAACCAACAATCAAATGTCTTTTTTACACTGATTTATTTATTGTGTGTTTAAAGGATTTACACTCATTCTAAACTATTGATAAAAACACCAATTAGACTAGGTTTTGAGAAGTTATGGACTGTTTTGTTCTTTACAAAACAAAGATTTAAAACTTTCCCTCGCCTATCAAGTTTTGTACACACTAAATGTCAGAAGGTACAATATCTATTAGGTGTTATGTGTAACTAAAACTTAACACAATCATCGAAATTACGTATAAATCGTAAACACGTTTTACAACGCCAAAGAAAACAATTATGAGCAAGAATTTTAGAACCGATGGACGAATTTTAATTAAAATTTATTCTAATAACTATCACCTATCGATACGACTAAACGGCAAAATAAAAATGTGAAGTTGATTAAGAGTACATAAAAAAAAACCAACCACTTAACCAAATGTTTTTAAATATCGTCAATAACGTAAAACGTAAAATAAATGTCAACAGTTTTTCAAATACTTACTATTTAGTAATCATTTTCCAAAGAACTGTTTTATTAGATGATTACATATAATTAATAACTTATACACGAAAATGAAATCTATCGTAGTAGATATTATAATCGATTGTTATAATTAATTACAATGGCGCATGGCGGCGCATTGCTATTTCGTTTCATACATGTCTACGTTCACTATGCTCAAACTTCATTAGCAAGCTCTGCTTAATCCAACATACATAATAATTATTCGTTGCATTATTGCGTTAGGTTAGAAAGGTATAGATATATTACGCGTTCGCGAAGCCCCGTTAAAGCTAAAGAGTGTGAGAGTGATAGCTAAATATTTTTCGAATTGCCTCGAATTGAAGCGTTTACTGCAAATAATAATACCTATTATAGGTATTCGAAGGTTAGCGCACCTAAAAATTATTATTTTAAAGTTTTTAAGTTTGGGTACAGTTTGATGACATTTGAGAAAGAGGCCTTTGCCCAGCCGTGGGCACTTACAAGCTGCTTCTTTAATACAATTTGATGTTTACGTTTATTTTTAATCTAGTGGGTGGGTAGCTAAATATGCTGGGCTTTTTGGCTTCTATGGACGTACCGCCTCTACTACTAGTATAAACTATCTCACAGCACGCTGAATTGATAAAAAATATTTTCTTATTTTATTTTTTCTTAATTATAATAATATATTCTTCTTATTTATTCTTAATTATCATAATAATTTGCAGAAGAACGTAATATAAAATATATATAAGTAATGTAATTATATTTTATTTAAATAACCACAGATTGACACTTCTATTTACGAAATACTCGAGCGATAACGACCAAATAAAACTTATCAACTGACTGATGTGATATTATAATCAATCTAACAGTGGCCCACCTCAAATTTAATTTATCAGCGATTTATATCAATACAACTAACTTTTATTATCATTACGAGAAATAAAGATAATTTTTTTTTAATTGAATTTGACCCAATATTATTTATATCCTATTCTTGATATCCTAATTTGTTTCGCTGAAACGGCTTTTACGATTTGGATGAAATTTTGAATTTAGTTAATTTTTTACTTTCAAATTTTATCTAGATGATACCTATCTGTGACAAAACTCGTTTTCACTTTGAAATGAGTTTTAAAAATAATCAAACTAGATATTTAAATTAATATTAACTTCTCAACAATAGAAGACACTATTATTGAAAATAATATAAAGAACTTTTCCCTCTGAAAGTTATCCTATTCACACGGCAAACTCGAAAGAGGATGAGCGTTCGCCCAGGTACTTCTTCTGTTATATTATACTAACTACTATTTTAGTTGTACCCGGCGTTGCACGCGTTACAAAATTAAAAAATGATATAAGACAGTAATAAAAATAATTGAGTCTATGTTCTAAACAATGTTATAAGAACCATCTAAAAAAAAATCGATCAAAATCGGTCGTGTGGATTTGAAGCCTTGCACAACGAAATACAATTACGCCTTTATATTCTAAAAGGACATAGATCTCATATATAGATATAGATAGCTTACACGCCTGATCAGACTGTTGTATAAAACTCGAAGGTAGTGCCCTTGTTAAAAAAAATTATTGTGCACTCTATGATAACAGACTTACGGCAAATCCGACGACAACAGACGAACTCAAACCCAAATCTCACGGAGTAGTACTGGTGAGCAGATGGACTTCTTTATCATATAACTGTATTCGTATAACGCCTTTGTGATAATGAATTCACAGACCAACATAAACACTTTGTGTTGCAGTAATACCATAACCACCAATAACCAGGCATAAAAAAATAATAAAGAATTCTGGCCATGTATAGTAAACTCATAAAAAAAACTATTGTGGTGAGTACTAACTAATTGCTTATTAATAGAACTATAAGCCTCCAAGGAGGTTTTGTAATGTTTATAATATTTAAATTTTATGATTATAACAATATGTTTTAGAACTTGCGCGGTTAAATGTACAATTCCATACTCACAATCGGCTATCCTATACTACTTTAAAATTACAACAGCAACTCATACAAGAATATGTTGACCCCCCAGACTGCTATCGGGTCACACGCGATGCGATCGAATGCTTTTTTGTCCGCATAGACGAGACGACACGCTGTCGAGTTGGAGAACCAAGACGAACAAAAGAAAAAAAAAAAATCATGTGTTCGAAAAGCAAAAACAGCTCCTTTTACAAACAGCTGAGCCTTGATAAGAAACGTTCCCGGAATGTTCATGAGTTCCGAGTTAAGCCTGCTTAACGATTCAAGTACGGATTTAAGAATCCATACAAGTTTTGTAGTTTATTCTTGAAATGTTTAAAGTGTATAAGAATAGACTAGAATTTAGCTCACGTCGGTAATTTTTTACTACATTAAATCGTATTAAAACCTAAACAATAACAATTATGATAACTGCGGTGTTTGTCATAATCAAAAATTGTATTTGGGTCCAGCTGTTTGCCCACGGTTTCACTCGAGTCACAATCGCAATGATTCATTTTGTAAATTAATGAATTGAGGACCTAATATAATACGGGTCTCAATACCCGTGTGACCCGTATTAGATCATATGATATATGAATGATTATTATATAATTTTATTTTTATTATTATATAAATTTCTTTGTCTGTTTACTAGGTTATTAATATTTTTTATAACATTAGAGAAACCCGCAAACAACTTCTTTCGAAGAAGGTTACAGGTACCCCTGATTAAGGTAGAAAGCCTCACATCCTGTATTGTACTGGCTCTCTACCCTTAAAACTGAAACACAATAATGGCTGCATTGCCGATTAGCGGTAGAAATAGGTAAGATATAGAGCTTACTCAGATGGGACTAAGGCAGAAAAGGATTCCCCACCACCTACTAAATAAGAGGAAGTGTTTTTCTTTGATTTAAAAGTAGCTCATGTGATATTTAAATTTAATCAACAGATTTTATTGCATTTAGGTACTAGAAGTTAGAGAACTTAGAGTTAGTAACTTAGGCTACTTTTTACCCGGGACATATTTAAGGATCCTGCGCGAATATTCAAAAACTTTGTAAAGAGGGGAGTAGTCTTCGAAACTGCAATTGGCACTGGTGATAACTAACATTGTAGAGCGGTTAAACACTTTCTTAAATTTGTGTATCATATAAATAAACATGATGAGTTGGATTATGACTTCTACAATGAAAAAATTGTTTTCGTTATTTCACAAAATGAAACCTATAAATCAACGTAGACGCAGCTACTACTAGTAAAACTAAATAATTTACATGTCAGAAGATTACGGCAAATTCCCCTTTTGGGAGACATCTATGGACAATAGTGAAGTGTAAAGAGAGATTAAAGAAGAAGCTGTAAAAAACACGACTTAATGAAAAACTTATCAAATAAAAATGTTAACTGACCTGGTGCTAAATTCCCTCTCGGTTTGGCTCCAAGTATTGCTAGATTGACGTTTGCCTTCCTCCCGTCTATAATAGGGTTGGGGTCCTTGCACGCCCGCTCTGCCGCTGCTCGATCACCCATTATTACCTGATAACAATAAATTGATCGTTCAGTAATTGTTTAAATATACAAATATACACACACTTCAAAAAATGTTTTAGTCTATAATAAATTGCAATAGTACCTAATATTGTGTAGTATATATACGAGAACACTAGCGGCAGATCGCGGCTGTGGTTACTGATTTTGTCCAAAGCGAACTTTTACTCGAGGTATGGGATATCTCAATTAAGACTTCTCCTATGGCATAATCTACATCTTTTCCAAATTTCGTTCATATCCGTTCAGTCCATTAATAATGATTGAACAACATAAATACAAATTTTGTAATAAAAGGATAAATCACAAAGAACATAAAAAAAAGTTCCATCAAAATCCGTGAAATTGCCTTGAAGTTACTATACTAAGTAGTCGCTAGGACATATCCATGATGGGCACTAGCGGCACCTTAGCACGCGTGTTTTCATATTTTGTCTTGATCAAGACACATCTTATATACATATTTACACTTAGTCCTGTCATAATGGAATAAGTTATGTAATAGTGAATCAATTTCTTTGGCAATTTTTTTCAGTGATTTCAACTTGGGCTGTTTTTTTGAGCTCTATTAATTTGGCATTTCTTTTTATGGTTCCTTATCTAAAAGGTCAAAGAAACCTTACGACGACGTGAGCCTTCGGTATGTAATCTGTCTGTAAGTCACGGCCTTTTTCTCAGTAACTACTACAGGTACACGTGTTTGTAGATGTTATTTTGATGTAAAAATTAAACCTAGTGGTTGGGAGATGCATACCGATACATTCATATACAGATAGCGCTGTGTGCTGCTACTATGGCAGCAGGAAAGCGCTCACAAACCCTTCTGTCCAGCGTGGTAAACACAGGCGTAACGTCTAAGAAAGGTACGCCAGGTTTTGTTGGCGCTTTCGTGGAAAAATCGAAGTCCAGTAAGTAATGGACTGAAAGGTGATAGCGAAGAAGATGATATTTGAGATGGCTATTCGGGGTTCTGAATTTTTCGTGATATTATTCTTAGCACGTAGTAGACTTTGAAAACAACCACGAGGTTAGATCGAGTGGTCCTGGTTGCTGGACCTCTTACGTGGCCGCCACACCGTGAGAGTTGTTAGCAGAAGTGAACAGCCATTAGTGCACTGCTAAGAGCTGTTTCAAAAATGTTATAATTTCTTAACTACTAGTAGTATACCAGAACCACCTACGTAAATAAATAAAATAGGTTTATTTAGTAGATACTAAATTATATCTTTCATTTGAAGTATTTTCCGAAACCAATAATTACTGCTGTTAAGTTTGTATTAACTCGACATACAAAACTATATATGCCTGGCAATGACGTAGATACGTCATTACCTATTGTAATGCATGCGCGCACCGGGTCGCAACCTCGCTTCTACACTGGCACGACCAACATTATTTGACCTTCACTAAGAGCCAATAATAAGGGCAAGATTTTAAACCATAGAGCTCAGTTAAATTTTGATGGAGTATATAACTTCGAAATTTAACCGATCGAGCCTCAATGAAAATAATGTCTGATGACCTTCAGATATCAATTGTGTAACAGTTACATTGAAAATTCAAACATTTACATTTTGTTCTGAAAATGCATCAACGATAATGATATTTAAAATAATTACAAAAAAAATTACGAAACACGATAATCTATAAAAAAAAAGGAACACAGCACATTTTTACCCGCCATTACGAATTTATCGCTTTCAGTTTGTTTAATGTTCAGAATACTAAGTAGAATCGTGATAGTGGTGTTCGTTTAAAAATAATGCAATTACTTGATTGAATCGAAACTTACGAATAAAACATTTAACTATTTTCTTATCTATTGTTAAAAACGGTCAACGGTAATGCGCCTGTTACACTGTTTCACATAATAGTTAATACAAGTTATTAGCGCAAAAGTTGCGCATTGCATGCAGTATAAGAAAATCGACGATGAGCTGACAACACGGTCTAATCCGGCCATTGTCAGTTAGAAATATTTGTATCTCTGCTTGTCCCTTATGGAGCTACAAGCATGAGTTGCTGTTATTAAAAAAAAAAGATTTTCTGTGATGTGTAGTCCCGCGCCCGTCCAATAACAACTTTACTGTTTGTGGTGTTATTTTAACTAATAAATAAAATCATTAGATACTTTAAAAGAACTCAATTTAAATGTAATTTCTAATAACTATTTAATTATTATAACTTTTTCCGCTTATGATCACTCTTTAATAGGTTTATCGTAAATAACATTTGTAATTATATTTAAATAAATAAGAATTTCAATCTATACTAGCTTAATGAAATGGAATTGCAATTGGAATGAAATATTGTTTATTAAGCCGTACAAATTGTAGCTAGTCACAGCGTGTGATAAGAGAGCTATCGCCTGAAAAGCAACCAGTTAGTGGGTTAGTTGCGTTTATTTTACATTTACGACTTTCCCTTTCCTTATGCGTTGGAAAACAGAGCGTTTGTTACTATTTTGTAGGGCCACCGCATGTTAAGGATTTTTTAACATAATAAATTCTAATTTTTAATTTGATGTCAAAATGTATGGGAGCGATGAGGCGTGTTTTTAGTTAGTTTAGTTTAGTAATAGTTGTAGTTTTTTACTTTTATTATTACTTTCATTTAAAAAACACCTTAAAAAATGTATTACAAAAATACCTCATAAATAATAAATATTCTTATAGTTAGTACCAATGAATTTCGTGACAGTTAGGGATAAGTTTAAGTGCTGGTGAAAAAGAAGTCTGTATTAATCGTTCATTATTTCTTTAAAACGCAGAATTTCTAGATATAAATTATGCCGTCATTAATAATATTTTTTTATAAGATTCTCAATATTATTAATTTTAAATCCTCTGTGTCAACTTATGCATAAAATATTTGCAGTAAACTTTTGCCACTTGAACTATAAAACTTTGATTTCTTTATAATGTTTTCGATTTCTCTTTATTTTTTCTAAAGTACTCAGCCTATTGTTCTAATTCCGTTAACCTACACCACGGAATAACTAATAGTTTGCCTAAACTTGCAGAGGTCAAATTCCGAGAATAAGGCACACATATCAATTGACTGAACAGCAACAACATTATATTTAATTTCTGATTAACTATTGCCACGTTTTATTATTTTTCAGTACCTGGTTCGTAGTAGGTTTCGGTGTTACCTACTAAAAAATTACATAGTTTGCGTTTACTTAAGTTTTGTATGAGTTCGTCAATGGATTCTCAAATTTATCCGGTAGCTTATTAGTTTTCATATAATAACAGATTATTCATTTCACAATATTCACAATATTCTAAAACACAGACAGGGTACGGAAGTAAATATTATATTTTTATGTAAATAACTTTAGATTTAGGTATTCAAGTCATTTTCTATCACACTATGTTTTTAATAATTAATTAGTTTTGTTTTAATTCTAAGAAATACTACGTTTTAGACAGACAGGTTTAATAAACATGTAATTTGCTACCCAATTACGAACATATTTCCTATACATTCGTTTAGCACAATTTTTTCTATGTGTTCGTTGATGTTTATATCATTATTGTACATGTTGAATCGATTAAGCTTCTTTCGATCTTATCACTTTCTTTTGCAGAACGACATTTTAATTTTTTTGAGGGAATGAGGGGAAATCAAGCTAGCGGCTCTCCTGATGAATAAGTGATTACTGACACCCGCGTACGTCTGCATTTCCAGAGGAGCTGCAGGTGCGTTGCAGACATTTTAAGATTTTGGGGAGAGATTAGGGAGAGGTTTGGGAGAAGAGGCCTCCCGTTACCTCACTCACCGAACTAGACGCAGAAACACAAGATGCCTCTATTTCACACAGTTATTCTACGAGATCGTGGTACTCCCCTGGTCGAACTGACCTATTCGAGCAGCAGCTAAAGCTGCCGCATGGCTCTACCACATGCAAATGAACGATAATATGTTATCTGAACATTTTGCAACACAGCATTTGTTAATATGAATAATTATTGACTTATCTGTACTATATACTCACTTTAATACATTTACATAACAAACAAGTTACATAAAAGCATTTGCGCAAAATACTGTTTTAAGTTTTAGATTTACTTTTAAATATGTAGTAATAAATAATACACAACGAATACAAAGCCGGTTTGTGTGGTTATTACAAAAATAGTATTAAATTAGATACTTAGTGTTTAACTGCCTAGCTTCCCCACAACTGGTTAAAAAGTGTACTAACGTCATCAGTTAGAGGAAAGATCACATGTAACACAATTGAAACTTAATCTGTAAATAAATTTATCTCAGTTCTCTTGATATCTACGACGTAGCGAGTCGTAGCAAAGAGGCGGGCACAAATCTGTGCCGCCCAATAGTTTCCTTCGCCGAAATGCCTGCCACGCCTAGACAATAGAATAATAGTATCGGTACTTACCTTTAATTAAGTTTATTCTAATTATTAATATAAATGTAGTCATAATTTGAATACCACATTTTGAGAAGAAACGCAATTTCTATCAGATGAATCATTTAACGCCAAATGAAAGTTATTTAATGAAACGTTTACTCTTCTCTATAGTCTATATCAGTCAGGAGTGATAGGTAAATCGTATACGCAGAATAAAAAAAAAATCGAAATCGTTTACATATTGCATACGACTATCTCCAAGCAACCACCACAAATAACTATAGATTAATGTCAAAAAATGTTCTGAAACTTATCTAAAAACTAGTCACAGGCTTTAACGAAACCTGTTGGTACATATATCCAATAATTTACATTTACTTTAGATAGGTTTGCATTTTAAATTAGATAATTGACTTAGGTATGCGAATCCTTCATTCACTAGAAGTGCTAAAGGGATTATTGTGTACCTACGCCACCACCCGTACTATATCACATGACGGCCTTTTGTCCTTTTGTCAACAACAGGTACTCCAGCACGTCCCGACGTAGCTACAAGTAGGTACTGTCCAATGAACAAATAGAACGCTTAGCGTACATTTACGAGAAAACATTTATTTACATAAAGTACATACGACTTATTATAAAATTATTCTGAAAATATTTTCTGTTTTCGACTGTTTAAATATTGCACGATATTTCGCCCAGTGAACGCTGCATTGCGATTATTACAGCTATTTGGATGTCACAGGAGGGTGCATTGGGACATGTACCCTCCCTCAGACGGGCTCTACCCCAGCTGAATTGAAAATGGGGTTGTGATTCATTTCCCACGAGCCCCACTCGCGCTATACAAAAGCCTCAAACTTTATTACGTTTCAGAGACTCATATAATTTTTTTTTAAAATGATGATTGAACGCATCTGTTCTTTCGTATTTTTAAAACGACATCAGACGTGGAATCCCTGTGAAGGTTGCAACCGCCTTTAGGATTAGAGCCATAGTCTTTGCTTCAGTGATAATTGATTCGTAACACTATGGTTATCGCATGAAGGTTTATAGTTGGATGAAAACAATCTTACGGCATAATGCAAAATAACGTTTCAAACTATACACGGGCCGATTAATTACCTAGTTAGACAATTTTCAATTTATCATGAATGCTAGTCTCAATACGATCGCTACCTAATATCCCTAACCCTAAAGGATCGGGATTGCCAAGTACAGCGGGTACAAGTTCCGTGTTGATGTAATTTTGCGATATGATTTGTATGGATGTAAAGTAAGTACCTAAGTGTGTTATAACCTTAGGTTGTGTGCTTACTGTAGGTAGCGTTGAGGTGCGATAAGGTGCGATACGACTGTTTCAGCGCCAACTCGACGCGAATGCGCACGGGCAATGGAGTTCGAGTCGATTTGACATTCGAAAAAGTGCTCTATCACCCGTACCGAAAATTTAACAAAAGCTAAAAGTATTAAAATAATCTCACGAATCCATATCCTCTGCTTTTACTCGTCTGCCTGTCCGTGATGACAACTGCCTCTTCAATGTCTCCATAAACGGCGAAATGTTCCCGCAGGCTTTTGTCCGTCGTGTGATATGGCAGCCCTCCAACGAAGAGCTTAGTCCATGTGGTGTCTTTCTGTCCGGGCAGAGCGCCTAAGGCCAACAGCCCCTCGGTCTCGGCCGGCAAAGAGCCCGCCATCAACATGCCTTGCACCGCCTCCGTCGCGCCGGCTACCTTAGCACTCTCTAAACACTGTCACTGACGCCGCTACTGCGGATCAGTCTACGAATATTGTATGTTGGTGTAAACACTGGTTACGATGGGGGCGAGCGTTCGGTGTGGTGGTTGCGCGCGGACTGATGCCAGTTCGGAGCGCACGTGGCGCTCCGGTACTAATTTTAGCCCCCGCCGCGCTCCCCGCGCCGGTCACCAGATGCGACGCGGCGCGCGGCCGCCCGGCGTCGCCACATGCGTTGCGTTGCGTGCCCTACTGCCTGCTACCCTCCACCACTCGCGTAATGATACGCCTCGTTATCAGCGCTGTTTGTTCGGTTCTTAATTGAAGAAATAGGAACCGCTTAAGCTTACAATAATTTAGCAGCCGCTGGCTTAATTAAATCATTGAACTTTACAGCAATAGTGGCTTGTATACCTAGTACCCATCAGATTTATTTGTGGCATCATTATAATGCAACAACAAAATCTATATTTTATATTTCAATCTAAATATATTTCATTTAGAATAATGCACAGATAATTCGGAAGATATGATAAATGCACTTACTTGCATACGCGTACATATGCAATACATTCATTTTGTTGTAGCGTTAAGCAGACTGATGATGGACAGCAGCGTCTAAGGTACCATGTGTTGGTACTGCGATCGCCAATCAGTTTGCCGAGCGTGGCGCTTCTGGCAAATCCTGATTATGGGTCAGGCCTATGTCCTGCAGTGGACTATCTGCAGGCTGTTAAGGTAAGGTAAGTTACATATATAGATAGATAGTTTATTATTGCACAACCGTGGCACAAACATTTATACCAAATGCTTGCCCCCAGCGGGATTCGAAGACATGATCCTCAGATTTGGAGGCAGGACATTATCCCGGGACATTGGGCCGCCATGTGTGAGTTGAACTTTTTCGGTAATTTGAACATGTCCCTTTGCCCTTTGCGATCATGAAAAATTTTTCTTCCGAGAAGGTCAAGCTTATTATTAAGAATGAATCCTACAAAGGAACGTTGGGAAGGAAACCCGTTGAAATGCACATATATTTTAAAAAAAACATTGTTATAATAACAATGATTACTCTAGTTCTACCTTTGGTTCTTCCAATCCTTACTCACATATTCAACTACTCCATATCATCCTCCTCCTTTCCTTCGGCCTGGAAACAAGCCCAAATTATTCCTTTACCTAAGATCTCTAATCCTTCTTTTCCGTCTCATTTTCGACCCATATCCATTTTACCCTTTCTCTCAAAAGTTCTCGAACATATTATCCACAGACAACTTTCAACTTTCCTGTCTTCCAATTCTTTGCTCTCTACTTACCAGTCGGGCTTTCGCCCTGGTCATAGTACTGTCACTGCATTACTTAAAGTCACTGATGATATTCGTTAAGCTATGGACAACAAGTCTCTCTCACTTCTAGTCTTGTTAGACTTTAGCAGTGCCTTTACCTCAGTAGATTTCGATATTCTGATTCGGATCCTTGAATCCATAAATCTTTCCCCCTCCTGCATTGCATGGTTTAATTCATATCTTCGGGGCCGCTCGCAATGTGTTCGCCTTAATGACACTTTTTCTGATTGGTCTGAAATCAGTGCGGGCGTGCTTCAGGGTGGCGTCCTTTCTCCTCTTTTATTTTCTATTTTCATTAACTCCGTTACGAGTGTTATCACATCCAACTTCCATCTTTACACGGATGACTTGCAGTTGTATCAACATTTCGCGGTGGGTGATACTAATGAGGCAATCGGTGCTATGAACTCCGATTTGTCACGCATAAGTAAATGGTCTAGCTCCTTTGGCCTCTTAGTAAATCCTGCCAAATCACAGGCCTTAATAATAGGCAGCAAACACCTACGAAACAAGTTAGATTTTTCAACAGTACCTTGCGTGTGTCTGGATGGCATTCTTATAACCTATGCCAATACTGTTAATAACTTAGGTGTGACTTTTGATCAACATTTATCCTGGTCCGCGCACGTTGCTGTGATTAGTCGAAAAGTTCACTTTACCCTGCATTCGCTGAAGTGCCTTCAAAATGTCTTGCCATTTAAAACTAAAATCACACTAGCACTTACTCTTATTCAGCCCATACTAGATTATGCTGATGCCTGCTATTTCGATGCTACAGAGAAGCTACTAAATAAACTAGAACGCTTGCAAAATCGGTCAATCCGTTTCATCTTTGGACTCAAGAAATTTGGCTTCGCAAGACCCTCAAGTGGCTCCCAATTCGACTTCGCAGGAACACTCGATTATTATATCTCCTTTATAACATCTTGCACAACCCATCCTCTCCGTCATACCTCAGGAACCTGTTTTCCTTCGTTCACCCTCCAGATGTGCCATGCAGATCGCTGGTCAGGACACTCCTTAATTATCCTATCCATTATTCCAGTTTTTATTCCTATTCCTTTGCAGTCCATGCATTTAGGTTGTGGAACTCACTACCACCTACCATAAGAGATTCCGGAACTATACTTTCATTTAAGAAACGTCTAAAGGACCACTACTTAGCTTCGTGTTAATAGAATATATATTGTATAGTTACGACTATGTATGCATGTATGTATTTGTATATATATATATTTATTTAAATATATCTATGTATATTTTTTAATTGTATGTAATCCTATTTATTTAATTGTATACATATTATTTATGTATTTATGTATATATATTACATATTATGAAATGTACGCACTAAGTTTGCCATTTCAATAAAATTTCCTGTTAGGTTCTGCTGGAAGAAATTTCAATGTATGGAATAAGTAGTACCCTTGTACTAACACTATGTTTTAATGTTTTTCATGCCTTTTTGTGTGTACATAAATAAATAAAAAAAAAATGTACTTACTCGTATTTAGCTAAGTCTGAGCGATACATTGAATACCATTTTATTTAAAGTGGCCGCCACTGGCACACTGAAACAAGCTTTTAATCTCTCTGGCTACGAACATGTGGGTTTACGTACTGAGTTCGTGGGGAATTTAGCCACTGCTAGTTCTAAAGATTTCTTAAGAGACTCAATGTCGGGGTAACGTTTTGAGCAGGCCATGTCCTCAAGTACTGATCACAGTTTCTAGTCTAATGAGTACACATCTGCACCACACGAAGACGAGTCTTCAGAGCTTAGGAAGTCAGGAAGGAACATTGTTCTCTCGCTTAGTTTTAGGTTTGAATGGTCCGTGCCCTTGACCATAGGCAGAGTCTTGCTCGAAAATCCACGATACATTATTGAAAAGTATTATCACTTAGAGGCTTTACTACTTTATCCAAGAAATTTTCTTGATAAACTTTATCTTTGTGACAAAAATTTACTTTAGTGATTTCTTGAATTGATCAAAATTACTTACATGATAAATGCATTCCAAATTTAAAACAAGAATTAAAAAAAAATCCTACTTGGGATGGGAGGCCAAGGTCGTCTTCTGGCGCGTCGACCCAGGAGAGGGAGAGGATGTGCTCTCCTCAGGATAGGCCGCCTAGCGGATGTGAACGAAAGTGTTCCCGTAGCCCTGCCGATATGCAGTGAAAGTGGAACTCAATGTTAAGGTCGGTGCAAGCCCGACAAATTTCAATTCATTGCCGAAAACATAACAATAAAGGCAATAAACTAATTATGTGCAGCAGAGGACCACAAACATTGTACTATCAGTCGATAATATCATACGGCCACCGAATAATGGTGCTGCAATCGAAATCGACGAGATAGTCTTCATCAAAGATAAATCCTATTAGTCTAGCAAATCGAGAAGGTTCAATATAAAGTAACCAAAATACGAGGATAAAAAAAAACGAAGAGAAATGTACCTCGGGTATCACACGACAGGAAGCCAACGTGTCCCGACGACGTGGGAAACACATTGTTCTTGCACGGAATATGTCGATCGCACTTCCTCCGCGCGCCGCTGTCACAAATTGTTGACAATATCACAATACAAGCGTTACGCACTTGCGTGACAGCAAAGAAAATCGCCACAAAAGACTTAAAAAAAAAGAATGCTACATACAGATTTTTGTAACTTTTTAATATTACATATTTTGTTTTTGTAATGCATTTTGGTACATCGTAATAGTTGTTCATAGGTAGTGCAATATTAAGATTTAGCACGTACATAGTGGCATACGTATAATTTTCCATATGTTGTAATACACACAGTACGGAAATTTCGAACAAGGTGGCTCGTCCGGAATAGTACCACGACCTCGCAGAATACTGACGTAAAGTAGAGGCATCTTCTTTCGTTTCGTTCGGTGTTTGTGGTAACCGGACAACGAACGGACACAAGACGGACAACAAGGCAACGCACCTGCAGCTCCTCTGGTGTTGCAGATTTACGGTGAGACGTACGTGGGTGGCGGTAATCACTTCAGGTGCGCTGCAAACTCGTTTGCGCCATTTCTCATATAAAAAAATACTATATTGGGTGATTATCAACCATCTTTATGTACTTACGTACTAGATGAGGTGTTCAGTACAAACCGCATGTCACTCCTTAGTTGCCCATGCCAGAGCAACGAAAGAGCAAAATGCTGTAATAATTTTTACTGTTTTACCCAAACAAATATGCCTAAACTTTTACAATAATAATATTATTAAAATAGTAAGCCTTTGTTCATTTATTTGCTTAGTCAGGCACACAAAACGGAATAACATTGAAACATGACAAATTTTAATAAGTATGTTCTGATCTGGATGGTATTCCAAATAATGTATACACAAAATGATTAAAGCTTAGTTATGAAAATCAGTAACAAGAACATGCAAATAACAAAGTGCAATTTGTGGTCCTAAATTAAATTTAGTTTACTATTAAGTCATATCATTATCATTACTCTTAAATGTATAGATTACAACGAATGTTTAATACCGTTTTCTTGATCTTTGCTGCTTTATTATTAAAAATGTCTATGTTTTCACTGTTCTTATTTAAAAGGATAATGCCTAATTATGAATATTGATATATATAATGTACAATTGTTTTTAAATTTTAACGAAAAATTTGCTTACATGGACACGATTTGACCAAATTTTATGACAAGTTTTTATGTTCTACGCAGGAAATATACTAGGTGGCGATAGTGAGCAGGCAAAACTTTAAATGTATTTTTTCTACGAACGTTCTCGTCTAGCACTAGAATATAAATGTCATTGGCAATAATATTGATTCTCTGATCTGATAATATTGACTCAACTGTTAGGTCTGTCCACTGAATCGTGAAGTCGTTTAAAAGGTTATTACTTAAAATTAACTGCATTATGTACGTTTTTTGGGCTCCACTTCCAATATAATACGCTGTCATATATTATAAGGTAAAGCAGCGGCTGATCGCTGCTAGGTTACGTATGATGAGTGACTTAGATCCGGAGATCAAGTTGCAGTTAAAGAGATATTTCCTTTTAGTCCACAATGGCGACAGCGGACCATACTTCGTCGAGTATGTCTGTTGGACTGTGTGTAGTTGTGGAAAATTATACTTTATTATATTATGGGCTTCGCAATATTGTAAAGAGAAAATCGTATAACTATCATCTTCGAATTTCGAATTTAACATTGAAAGTTATGGAATCTCATATGTGAATTCTAAAGTCAAAGTCAAATTCAAGACGTTTCTATTCAATTTAGGCTAGTTTAAAGCTCTTATGAACGTCAATATCTATATCGGGTCGCAAAACAAAACCCACTCAGAGAAGAACCGGTAAGAAACATAACTTATTTTTAGTGTTACGTTAATTAATAAAGTAATTTCTTTTATTTGTTTTTCGATATCATTACACTCATTTCAGTAGCCAGGGGACTTCCAGGAGAAGCGTAAGAGATATTTCCACACATCTTTGTCCTCGATATATTAATCTATTTTATAGTAGTCCTTTTTAATAAAGTTTCTTAAACAAGCTTCGCAAACATTGTGTCTGTTTGTTACAATATATTTTTAGGAATTAAATTTTATGGATTTACTCAAAATCGACCAATTTAAATTTAGAAACCCATGGCGTATCGCCTCGACACGTTCTACAGGACACAGTCGGTTTTTTGTTATTTATATTTGTATTTTTCCGCACCTACAAGTACATTGTATCATTGTTTCAAAAATAAACAACGAATGAAGTGTCAATATTTTAGTCTCCTCGAAAAGGTCGCGAGGCCCCAAGTTGAAGATGGGCAATGGGGTATAGCTTGCTTTTGTAAAATTAATTCTTTTTGCATTCCAGCTGCAGATCCCCACAGTTACACACATAGGACATGATACCGCGGAAGTATGCGAAATAAACTAATTTGACAGTTGCTATTGATAAAGATTGGTATTCAGCTGCCGCTATTAGGTACAACTGTTACATATTTGTAGGTGTACGTGCATCCAGTTACACTCTCAACTATAAATTGTATAGACCAGTATAACACTGCTCTTTCCTTACCACATCCGATCGCCAATCCTGACGACCAAGTGATACCAAAATATCCTTCCGAATTTGTCGAATCTAAATCTCATAAGCCAGTGATGATTAACAATACTACTACGCTCACCAAACCGTCTGCCCAGTGTGGTGTCAATCGCCGGCCTGCTGGCGCTTTCTTGAATAGGCCTATTTTCATTTCAGCTGTGGGCTTTAATTGGTTGAGATATGCCGATGAATGGTGATGATGATGAAAATTTAAATGTAATACTGGCTTCTCATTTGTGATGAAATAACTAACTTTTGAGCAAAACCGAAAATAACTTGATTAAAAATGGGCCAAGCCCTCGTGATGAGTGTGGGCGGCACCCAATGAACGCAGTCTTGTTCACGCTTTCTTGTATTGGCCTATGTGGATGTTAGGGCTAAAATAGGCTGACGATGGTGAAGGAAATTGCAAGTAATCTGATATTGTGGTTGTTAATATTACCAATCGTGGTGACTAAGATAAATCTTCCTAAATAGTTATGCCTGTGTACAGGAGTGGACTGTTTGACAGATTACATGCACATGCACATGTTTATAACGATGAAACAGCTGTTTTATTTCTAGGTACCATAAAATAACAACTACTTGTTTTCTATTCACAAAATGCCCAGAATATAAACCTACGAAATGTTCTAAAGCAGAGCATTTATTTTTCCAATGAAAACCGAGATACCTTTCTGTGCCGATATATACACTGGCCAGAAAAAAATCAGCTGTTCCCAAATCAATTGTCCAGAGTTCGTCGTATATTTGAGTTCATTTCACAATACAACAGACACCTAAACAAAATGTGTACCTCTAAGGACAACGCAAAGTAAGCATTGCAAAAGGGAACTCTAAGATTTGAAAATAGAGTTATAATTTTGATCGTAGTTTTAGGGTGGAAGTCGTGGGTTCATTGATCGCGACCATTGTAAAGCGTGCGCGTGCGCTGACAGCTGCCCCATAAGCCACCCCTAGCTTTAGGAGGTAGCAGATGGTAGGTTTTCAAAGAGCGATTTTTTATGGACATAATCAGAAATTTAGCGTCATGCATGACATCTCTTTACGATGATAAAACTATTCTAGTCGTGAATTTTATCAAAAATATATAGTAATTTAAAAGCATAATTGCTGTTTGATAAATTTAAAAATTTATCTACATATTATTCGAGTCTTTAATTTTTTTTATAAATAGCACATAATTTTTCTTTCAAAATAAAAGTAAAGTAACAGTCTATAAAATATTTATCACTGCAGGGCCAAGGCTTCCTATTCTTTTTTATATCGTCTAAGAGCCAAAGGAAGTCCACTACTAAGCAGCTCCAGTGCGCGATAGCAGTCTTCATATTCTTTTTAAAAAAACTCTCACGACCGTCTACCAAATACTGGTGGTCAGAGATCTAAATATTTTAGTTCTTTTTAATCAGATGTGAGTAACGACCCAAGAGCCAAGCATATCCGACATTATTCCGATAACATCCTGGACGTCAGTCTGAGCGAGATTAGGTTGGCTCTCAAACAGCTTAAAAACGGCAAGGCGCCGGGTGAGGACGGAATTACACCTGAGCTTCTGAAAGCGGGTGGAAAACCGATACTTGTTGTCCTTCAGAAGCTGTTTAATTCCGTCATTCATGGCGCAGTTACGCCGAAAGCGTGGAGTAGAAGCGTGGTTGTCCTATACTTCAAGAAAGGGGATAACTGTCTACGTGCTGTTTTCGAGAGTCATCTCAAATCGTCTAGTGAACAGACTTGACGACTTCCAGCCTCCCGAACAAGCCGGATTCCGAAAAGGCTATAGTACCATAGACCACATACACTCTTCGCCAGATTGTACAAAGGCCGAGGTACAATTTGCCATTATGTCTGGCGATCTCGATTAAGTCGAAATTTGGGCGGTACTACAGTGGTGCCAGATAAACTCACGGTATATCGAAGTGCTGAGGTGTTTGTACAATGAGGCTACGATGTCTATCCGAGTACAGAATCAGAGTACGAAACCAATCCAACTGCAGAAAGGTGTAAGACAGGGTGATGTCATATCCCCGAAACTCTTCACCGCTGCATTGGAAGATGTTTTCAAGCAGCTGAACTGGAAAGGATACGGTATCAACATCAATGGCGAATACATCACTCACCTTCGATTTGCCGACGACATAGTTCTTATGGCAGGATCGCTGGAGGAGCTTAGTACAATGCTCAATGACCTCAATAACGTCTCCCAACAGGTTGGTCTTAAGATGAACATGGACAAGACGAAGTTCATGTCAAACGTCCATGTCACACCAATACCGGTTGTTGTTGGGAACAATAGGCTCGAAGTTGTAGATGAGTACGTATACCTGGGACAAATTGTCCGATTAGGTAAGTCCAACTTCGACTCAGAGGTCAATCGACGAATCCAACTCGGCTGGGCTGCGTTCGGGAAACTACGTCATATCTTCTCGTCGAGTATACCGCAAAGCCTCAAGACGAAAGTATACAACCAGTGCGTGTTGCCAGTGATGACATACGGATCCGAGACTTGGTCCTTCACTGCAGCCCGTATGAGGAAGCTCAAAGTTGCTCAGCGCGCTATGGAAAGGGCTATGCTCGGTGTTTCTCTGCGTGATAGAGTCTGCAACGATGATATCCGCAGCAGAACTAAGGTAACCGACATAGCCGTAAAGATCAGCAAGCAGAAGTGGCAATGGGCCGGCCGCAGCTCGCAGAACTGACAACCGTTGGGGAAGAAAGTTTTCGAGTGGCAGAGCACGTTGTGTCCACGTGTGGGACGACCTCTCTCAAGATGCAGTGATGATCTGCACAGTGTCACCCGTGGTCGATGGATGCAGGTGGCTTAGGATCGCGCTTTGTGCCAATCTATGGAGGAGGACTATATATATATATATATATATATATATATATATATATATATATATATATATATATATATATATATATATATATATATATATATATATATATATATATATATATATATATATATATATATATATATATATATATATATATATATATATATATATATATATATATATATATATATATATATATATATATATATATATATATATATATATATATATATATATATATATATATATATATATATATATATATATATATATATATATATATATATATATATATATATATATATATATATATATATATATATATATATATATATATATATATATATATATATATATATATATATATATATATATATATATATATATATATATATATATATATATATATATATATATATATATATATATATATATATATATATATATATATATATATATATATATATATATATATATATATATATATATATATATATATATATATATATATATATATATATATATATATATATATATATATATATATATATATATATATATATATATATATATATATATATATATATATATATATATATATATATATATATATATATATATATATATATATATATATATATATATATATATATATATATATATATATATATATATATATATATATATATATATATATATATATATATATATATATATATATATATATATATATATATATATATATATATATATATATATATATATATATATATATATATATATATATATATATATATATATATATATATATATATATATATATATATATATATATATATATATATATATATATATATATATATATATATATATATATATATATATATATATATATATATATATATATATATATATATATATATATATATATATATATATATATATATATATATATATATATATATATATATATATATATATATATATATATATATATATATATATATATATATATATATATATATATATATATATATATATATATATATATATATATATATATATATATATATATATATATATATATATATATATATATATATATATATATATATATATATATATATATATATATATATATATATATATATATATATATATATATATATATATATATATATATATATATATATATATATATATATATATATATATATATATATATATATATATATATATATATATATATATATATATATATATATATATATATATATATATATATATATATATATATATATATATATATATATATATATATATATATATATATATATATATATATATATATATATATATATATATATATATATATATATATATATATATATATATATATATATATATATATATATATATATATATATATATATATATATATATATATATATATATATATATATATATATATATATATATATATATATATATATATATATATATATATATATATATATATATATATATATATATATATATATATATATATATATATATATATATATATATATATATATATATATATATATATATATATATATATATATATATATATATATATATATATATATATATATATATATATATATATATATATATATATATATATATATATATATATATATATATATATATATATATATATATATATATACCCACCCATACACATAAAGCAGAAATTGTTGAGCACAATGTTTCTGTATATAAAATATGGATATATTTATGAGGCTTATTTATTGTTAGAAGTAATATATTAATTATTTTCTAAATCGCTGTTGGATTACCTAATAAATAAAAACACGCATTGGCTGTACAATTCGGGCTAGAGATACACTCGACGAGAATATGTAACGTAGTTTCCCGTATGCTCTCCAGCTGTGTAGGATTCGTGGATTGACTTCTGAGTCGAAGTAGGACTTACCTAGTCGGATAAATTGCTCAGGTGACATACTTGTCGACTACTTCGAGCGTAAGGGTGAGACATGGCCGTTAGACATGAGCTCGTCTGGATCCTGTTCAACTTAAGACTAACTTGTTTGGAGATACTCTCCGGGTCATTGGGGATAGTGCTGAGCTCCTCTTGCAAATACTATAACGACGGAAAATCGAAGGTGAGTGATGACTTTCCAAAACAGGACATAGACGCGGCTTAGAAGCGATGTCGGTCTATAGTTCTTTAGTAGGCAGTTATCACCTTTTTTGAAAAACAGACCAACAACACTTCTGCTCCTCGCTTTCGAAGCGTTTTACCATAAATAACTGCATTAAACAGCTTCCGAATCAGTAGGAGTACCGGATTTCCGTCCGCTTTCAGAAACTCAGCAGTAATTCCGTCTTCTACCGGTGCCTGGCCGTTTTTAAGCTGTTTGAGAGACATACTAATCTCGCTGAGATTGCCGTCCGGAATATCATCGGAGTAGTGTCGGATAAGAATGGCTCTAGGGTCGTTACTCACACTAGTATGTGGTTTCAACGACGTCCTACTGTCCGGAAAATCACTCGATCTCACTCAAAATGTCGGCGCCAGCGGCAATAACTGCACCGCATTCGTTCTTTAACTTATAATTACAATAACAAATTAAACAAAAAAAAATTAATAATATCTAGATATCAAATAATATATCAAGTATGTAGTATAGGTGAACATTAATGTACGAATTGACACGCAAAGGATTTTTAGTTTGAAAGACCTAAATATATTACTTTGACAAGGACAAGCAATTAGGAAATAGCTTCATACGGCTCAAGTAACTAAAATGGTGTAGTCACTTAATTAACCCTTAAATTGATTCTGTTAGACATAGTGGTTATGACACCCAGAGATCAATTTTGAACATTCCGGCGCTACGTTTGTGTGGTTGCTTGAATAGGCCTATTTTCATTTCAGCTGTGGGCTTTAATTGGTTGAGATATGCCGATGAATGGTGATGATGATGAACTGAAGGCAATGTATTTCAAGAAATATCTGCATACACCCCTTGCCATGTATTGCTCTAGGACTTACTACGCGGCGTTAATGAGGAACTCTTTATGATAAACTCCAACAACCAGAACCCAAAGCGGCCCCATAAAAGTGAATCAGAACGAGCCGGACGATCAGACGATCCGGATGGTACCAAAGATAATTGAGATCGACTTAATCATGACGACCAAGCGACAGTTATTCAGTGATGTCTCTGTGGTCAATAGGGTGAAAACCGGCAGTGATCACCAGATGTTTTAAATCTTTTTAAAATGTTTATAAACGTGAATTCAAAAGATGCACCGATCAATTAATATTTATTTGTTCATATTTCATATACATATAATGTCAAATAACTAATAGTAGCAAATACATACCACCTATCCATACACATATACACACACCCACCCATACACATAAAGCAGAAATTAGGTTGGCTCTCAAACAGCTTAAAACGGCAAGGCGCCGGGTGAGGACGGAATTACACCTGAGCTTCTGAAAGCGGGTGGAAAACCGATACTTGTTGTCCTTCAGAAGCTGTTTAATTCCGTCATTCATGGCGCAGTTACGCCGAAAGCGTGGAGTAGAAGCGTGGTTGTCCTATACTTCAAGAAAGGGGATAACTGTCTACGTGCTGTTTTCGAGAGTCATCTCAAATCGTCTAGTGAACAGACTTGACGACTTCCAGCCTCCCGAACAAGCCGGATTCCGAAAAGGCTATAGTACCATAGACCACATACACTCTTCGCCAGATTGTACAAAAGGCCGAGGAGTACAATTTGCCATTATGTCTGGCGATCTCGATTAAGTCGAAATTTGGGCGGTACTACAGTGGTGCCAGATAAACTCACGGTATATCGAAGTGCTGAGGTGTTTGTACAATGAGGCTACGATGTCTATCCGAGTACAGAATCAGAGTACGAAACCAATCCAACTGCAGAAAGGTGTAAGACAGGGTGATGTCATATCCCCGAAACTCTTCACCGCTGCATTGGAAGATGTTTTCAAGCAGCTGAACTGGAAAGGATACGGTATCAACATCAATGGCGAATACATCACTCACCTTCGATTTGCCGACGACATAGTTCTTATGGCAGGATCGCTGGAGGAGCTTAGTACAATGCTCAATGACCTCAATAACGTCTCCCAACAGGTTGGTCTTAAGATGAACATGGACAAGACGAAGTTCATGTCAAACGTCCATGTCACACCAATACCGGTTGTTGTTGGGAACAATAGGCTCGAAGTTGTAGATGAGTACGTATACCTGGGACAAATTGTCCGATTAGGTAAGTCAACTTCGACTCAGAGGTCAATCGACGAATCCAACTCGGCTGGGCTGCGTTCGGGAAACTACGTCATATCTTCTCGTCGAGTATACCGCAAAGCCTCAAGACGAAAGTATACAACCAGTGCGTGTTGCCAGTGATGACATACGGATCCGAGACTTGGTCCTTCACTGCAGCCCGTATGAGGAAGCTCAAAGTTGCTCAGCGCGCTATGGAAAGGGCTATGCTCGGTGTTTCTCTGCGTGATAGAGTCTGCAACGATGATATCCGCAGCAGAACTAAGGTAACCGACATAGCCGTAAAGATCAGCAAGCAGAAGTGGCAATGGGCCGGCCACATAGCTCGCAGAACTGACAACCGTTGGGGAAGAAAGTTTTTCGAGTGGCAGAGCACGTTGTGTCCACGTGTAGGACGACCTCTCTCAAGATGCGAGTGATGATCTGCACAGTGTCACCCGTGGTCGATGGATGCAGGTGGCTTAGGATCGCGCTTTGTGCCAATCTATGGAGGAGGACTATATATATATATCTATATATGTAGAGCGTGATCTAGGTGTGAAGCTAGATATAAAAATGATTTTAGCAAACCATGTCCTGTACAGTATTGTTGACAATGCGTACAAACAGCTAGGATTTGTAAATCGTGTTTGCCACTCTTTTACAAACATAGCTTGCATCAAGGTTTTATATTTTACCTTTTTACGAAGCATCTTAGAATACGCTTGTAGCATCTGGTTAGGAGCATCATGTTACATAGACCATATTCAAAAAATAGAAACAATTCAAAGAAAATGTATAATTTTTTTAAGTTTAAAAGACCATAGAACATTTGAGACATACACTGAAGCATGTTAATATTATGGTATAGAAACATTAGGACATAGGCATACGCAGTATGAAGTTGTATTTCTATATGACATATTATTTGGTCAAATTGATTGCAGCGAACTCCTTTCGAGCATTGCGTTTCAAGTACCGTCCTACCGGGCTCGCAATACGCCTCTGCTACACTGCGAACTATGCTCAAAATTCTGTGCTATGCTATGCTGCCCGTATTTACAACAAATTTTAATCTAGCTTAGACATATTTCATCTTTTTAAAAATGTTTATAAACGTGAATTCAAAAAGATGCACCGATCCAATTAATATTTATTTGTTCATATTTCATATACATATAATGTCAAATAACTAATAGTAGCAAATACATACCACCTATCCATACACATATACACACACCCACCCATACACATAAAGCAGAAATTGTTGAGCACAATGTTTCTGTATATAAAATATGGATATATTTATGAGGCTTATTTATTGTTAGAAGTAATATATTAATTATTTTCTAAATCGCTGTTGGATTACCTAATAAATAAAAACACGCATTGGCTGTACAATTCGGGCTAGAGATACACTCGACGAGAATATGTAACGTAGTTTCCCGTATGCTCTCCAGCTGTGTAGGATTCGTGGATTGACTTCTGAGTCGAAGTAGGACTTACCTAGTCGGATAAATTGCTCAGGTGACATACTTGTCGACTACTTCGAGCGTAGGGTGAGACATGGCCGTTAGACATGAGCTCGTCTGGATCCTGTTCAACTTAAGACTAACTTGTTTGGAGATACTCTCCGGGTCATTGGGGATAGTGCTGAGCTCCTCTTGCAAATACTATAACGACGGAAAATCGAAGGTGAGTGATGACTTTCCAAAACAGGACATAGACGCGGCTTAGAAGCGATGTCGGTCTATAGTTCTTTAGTAGGCAGTTATCACCTTTTTTGAAAAACAGACCAACAACACTTCTGCTCCTCGCTTTCGAAGCGTTTTACCATAAATAACTGCATTAAACAGCTTCCGAATCAGTAGGAGTACCGGATTTCCGTCCGCTTTCAGAAACTCAGCAGTAATTCCGTCTTCTACCGGTGCCTGGCCGTTTTTAAGCTGTTTGAGAGACATACTAATCTCGCTGAGATTGCCGTCCGGAATATCATCGGAGTAGTGTCGGATAAGAATGGCTCTAGGGTCGTTACTCACACTAGTATGTGGTTTCAACGACGTCCTACTGTCCGGAAAATCACTCGATCTCACTCAAAATGTCGGCGCCAGCGGCAATAACTGCACCGCATTCGTTCTTTAACTTATAATTACAATAACAAATTAAACAAAAAAAAATTAATAATATCTAGATATCAAATAATATATCAAGTATGTAGTATAGGTGAACATTAATGTACGAATTGACACGCAAAAGGGATTTTTTAGTTTGAAAGACCTAAATATATTACTTTGACAAGGACAAGCAATTAGGAAATAGCTTCATACGGCTCGAAGTAACTAAAAATGGTGTAGTCACTTAATTAACCCTTAAATTGATTCTGTTAGACATAGTGGTTATGACACCCAGAGATCAATTTTGAACATTCCGGCGCTACGTTTGTGTGGTTGCTTGAATAGGCTTTCAAGAAGCGTACGCATTTTAGGATCCGGTATAAGCCAACGGTCACCGAATAATATAATTCAAAAAGTGCAACGGCCAGATCCATTTAGGCCCCTGCTACGTAATATTAAAAATGAAAGTATTTCGTGTGTTCTGTTAATTTTTTATTACGCTTAGTTAAACTATGAAAAATTTATTAAATTGCCAAATAAATAATATATTTTTGTTATTGTTCTAAGTGACGGATGTCGCCGATAAGTTCTCTTCATTAAAATGCAGTTAAATTTTTCAACTATCCCATTTTTTTTTACAGAAATATAGCCTGGAGAGCGAACAAAATGATTTTACTTTTATCTCCATCAGACTCGGGAGAGTCGCACGTTGACTTTGAATAACGGAATGGTGATCATGAAGCCAAAATAGCAGCACGTGAGCATTTTCACAACGTCTATTGTGATTCGTCTTCACCTCGTAGTGTTTTAGCTGCATTACATGACTTACTGGCACCACATCTTGGTGACGATGAGCAAAATAATAATTCGGATGGTGATCCCACCAGATGTTTTAAATCTTTTTAAAAATAAATTATTCCTCCCGGAAACTTGACCACTTCGACACACCCTGATGATGAACTGAAGGCAATGTATTTCAAGAAATATCTGCATACACCCCTTGCCATGTATTGCTCTAGGACTTACTACGCGGCGTTAATGAGGAACTCTTTATGATAAACTCCAACAACCAGAACCCAAAGCGGCCCCATAAAAGTGAATCAGAACGAGCCGGACGATCAGACGATCCGGATGGTACCAAAGATAATTGAGATCGACTTAATCATGACGACCAAGCGACAGTTATTCAGTGATGTCTCTGTGGTCAATAGGGTGAAAACCGGCAGTGATCACTGTCCTAATCCAAAACCGTACCGTCGTATCCAATACGTATAGCAAGAGCTAAGTTTTGCAGGACCCGCCGTACAAAAAAGTCCCAAAAGCTCTCTTATAACGCTCTAAAACTGGCGTGAGATGGCGGTTTTCAACTGATGCATCAGCATATCGGTAACTGAATAGACAGACTCCAAATCTGTGAGGTGCGACATAAACAAATTCAATCCGAATTTAAAATTTGATAGAGCGGAACTAGATCAGGTGTGGTAGAGCTAAGCGGCAACTTTTGCGGCTGCTCGATAGGGCCGGCTCGACCGGGTTGGTACCACGGCCTCGCAGAATACCGACGTGAAGTAGAGGCATATTGTGGTTCTGCGTTTCGTTCGGTGAGTGAGGTAACCGGAGGCCCACTTCCCCTCTCCATCCCCCTCCTCTTCCGTCCTCCCATCTCCTAAATGTCCTTAAAAGCCGGCAACGCATCTTATGTGGGCGACGGTAATCGCTTACAGATACACATCAGGTGAACCGCTTGCTAGTTTGCCGTCTTTCCATATAAAAAATAACTGACGCACCGAAGTGTTTTTCAGAAAAGAAAAAGCAAAATTATCAAATCGAAGACCGAAAGAGGCACAATTATTGCCGCTGAAGCAGAGATTTTGGTAGTTTATACCGCCATCTTTTTTAAACATAATGAACTATTCGTTACCATTGGTTGAACCGTGTTATATGAAGTATTGAGATGCTTAAGAAGATATTTACTTTATCACTAGATGGCGCTAAAACAAAAAATTGTCGTCTAAGAGGGCGTTCTGGTTCGAATGTTTATGCTCAACCAAGCATTACAAAATATGATATAGATTGAGTTCAAAGCAAGAATCAAGAATCATATAAAAATTTATCATCTCTTTCTCCAAAACTTTACCTCACTTGCACTCGGTGCTCCCCGCTGAATAGCGGGCCAGACTCTAGCGACCTATTCATAGTAGATAATCCATCTAACTATGGCGACCCCAGAACCCGTAGACTAGTTACAATGAGCAGCATCTCTTGTGGGAGAGTACCAACAACATGGTAACCGTAGGGTTAACAGGATTAGAAAGAAATAAAGTTTATCTCTAGTAACATTACTTAAACACGTATTGAACATAATTATACACATTGTACTGAGGCAAATAAAAAAGTTATGAAATGATTAACTAATAACTTTAGTATCGTTATGTAGTTCTGCTATCTGTTCTGTGGTTTCTGTACTTAAATTATTAAGTTGCCGCACACGCATATGATGCAACAAATACAACTAAAGTGCCCAGCGTTATTTGCCGCAACAATGATTTTCTGCACAGCTCATCGATCTTGAGCTAATTGTGTGTTAGTGAGTTATTAGGAAGATAAACTAAATAATAACCCAAAAAGTGCAAACTTATTATAGATAATTTCATTAAAAGTAATGATTATGTAAATTAAAATTTTAAATAAAACTATACTAATTTACGGATTTTATTGCATTTTGTTAGCCTTTTCCCCGACGTTTAGGGTGCTTTACAGCACCCGTGGTCACAGGAGAACTGAGGTGTTTGACGTTCTGATGTCATAGTTAACCCAGCTACCGTCATAATTATCATAATTATATCTATATCATTTTTGGTCCGATCTACGCAGACGCAGAATGAGCACACACAGCATACCACTGCACTTGTGGTCGTGCAGTGGTATGCTTGGACTTGGATTTAATTTTTATTACTTATTAGTCGGGTAACTCCAAGCGGGTAGTAGCACCCGTAGGAAGAACGTAGTAATAGTTTACCGGCTAATGTAATGCATGTTCCTATACTAAGGTACGATTATTTATTCATTACATAAGATAAAAATAAATATAACAATCAAAGTAACCAATTAAAATATAACTATCTACACAGCTAATTTTATTGTGAGAATGGTATTGGTGTTGATTAAGGAAAAAACAAAACAAAAACTGGAAAAAATAAAACACAAAACAACTTGATTAATATTATAGACTAAAATATCTCACAATTGATTAGCCCACCAGGATAAATTTTTTCATACATGGCATACCAACCTTTGTTGGTGCTTTCATGGAAATGTCTTATTTCAACAGTGGGCTTTCACAAACTGATAAAAAAGAAGAAAGATGAATTACATTTAATAAACAGAAATGAAAGGCTAACTTCAAATCAATCATTACATGACGTAGGTACATAATGAAGTCATTGTCTTAAAATAAATAGTGATAGTGAGCAAAGTAGCGAAGACCGGTGTCATTCGCATGACGTCATATTTAAATATGCCCTCCGTATGGTATAGTACTTAGGTAATATTAGTAGTAAAATATACAATTACTGAAATGAATTTTAGAATGAATCAGTTATAAATGACCGTCGTCATTGTAGATACAAATAATTCTATTTTATGAGCCAATTCATTATAGTTACTTTGACAACGACGGGGTGTCTTAGTGATTAGCGTACCTGACTGCAGAGCCATGGGATCTGGGTTCGAATCCCATCCGTAGGCGATAATTAACTAAACACAAATGATTGGTTTATCACTGCATCTGACCTTTAGCCTTATTGTAAATCTAGACGAAAACATTTACGCCATGTGGCGTAAATGTTTACTTGTATAATTCTTGTAATCACTAAGACTTTATTATGACACTGAAGTGGTAATTTTGCTTGCACTATTTTTTTTAAACATGTGGTACCTCAGAAATCGTGAAATTTTAATAAAGAATCACTAATTGTTTCACACATCAGTGTGAAAATAAAATCAGATAGAAGTGCATCCTAAGTTACCAAAAAAAGGGGGCAGGATAAGGAGGGAGAAAATGTGTACCCACCAGACCGCTGCACCCATACCGTTGCGCCACCCATAAACGAAAACTGACATATTTATTTTCTTCACGTATTTTCGCGAAATGCCGCCTGCGCCATTCTAATTTCCGGGAGCGATGATTTACTATTTAAAAACATTTAAAACATAGTTTAAAGCATAATTTAATTAAAATGAGGTGTTGCCTTTGGCGATGTTAAGTCGAGAGTGATTTTCGGACGGGCTGGGAAACGACACCCCGTCTTGCATGCCATGCCCAGGGGTGCTGATCTGGCGAAACATCTTTGTGTGCGAATGTTGACTCTGGAGGTATCATAACTAGCTAGCGTCCGCGCACTCTAGAATGGAGAGGCGTAAGGATTTTGCAAACATAATCTTATTATGACTGCAAATGTCCTTCTGCTAACTTCCTTCAATCAGTAAACCAAAAGAAATTATTATCGAAGAGGGGAACAAGGTTTTTAACATTATCATTATATAATTATATTGTTATCAACATTACGAGTATTAATGTCTGATTTTTTTGTAAGTTGTATATGATAATAAGGTCTTCTTTTTCGAACTGGTGTAGATTTTGACGTTCAAAAAGCTATAAGCTGCACTTTTTAATAATTATCTAGATGTGTATTTTCTAATAAGACACAGATGAAGTATCGGATAGTGCCAAAGATGTGAGAAGTGATAGTATTAACAAAACAAAGTATTGATTTTATTTACCTGGTCTTTACAATACAGGTAGACGTTACATGCAAAATTTATACCGAATTTATATGCTTAGGTGCAATGCTGATGATTTGCATGGTGAAGCTCCAAACAAAACAAAAGAAGGGAGCCTTGACTTTGAATGCCGTAATTTCACTTATATTTTACTCTAGACCATTCAGTCTATTCCAAAAGTGTACACTTGTGTTTCTGTTTAAAAACAACCCAAAAATGTGAATTTTAATATAACCAGTATGACATCATCTCGCTCCGTCGCGTCACTCGACCCGAGGTCGCGGAATGCGGTCTCGAGCTCAGTCAGTGTTCGAATAACAGGCGCACACCGCACAGTCAGACGGTCTTACTCTCGTTTAACAGTGGAAAGGTTATTTATTTATTTCAAACATGGCTAACGTCATGGGTAAGTAAACATTTTATTACCTTCATGCACAATAATTGCGTTCGAATTGCAATGCTCGTCTGAATTATTTTAAAGTATTTGGGTTTTTTAGTGTTATAAGCTTTCCAATAGTATACGGGGCGTTACGATAAATTAAAAGATTACGGTAAATAAATTAACCGGCTTTTTTTTTGGACCAATGCTAAAGCTTACCATCCTAAAGTACTGAAAGAAATCCATTATTGAACACAAAATTTTATGTCTGTGATCGTGTTAAATCGGTTACTTAGGCAAATATTCGCAGATGCACCATCTTTAGATGATACGCTTGATAGCACATGAGATGACTATTAAATATCTATCTGTATAAACTAAGCTAGATCGTATTCTAAGAAGTTAGTTCAACTAAACTTTGCACTGAATTTTATTGAACACACTCATCGTGTGACAATACACAAGGACATTTATATTATAGGTTTGTTAACGATCGCTTATTTAATCCAGTGGTACCTTTTGTTGAGGCACTCGATGTCCTTGGTTTTACTTTATACAAACATCGTTAGCGTATGCCTGCTGCGGAGCCGTGGTACGGTACGTACTATGTAAGCTGATAGGAATGTAAATCGATCAACTTGGGAGCGTTTGACTCAAGAATTCCGATAATATTAGTCGAATGTAATCAAATAAAATACCATTTTCCGAATTCAGTAACTCTGATTCAAATGCCGTTGTTACGTTAGGTATATCATATTATGGTATTGATCGACGCATATCGCAAAGGAAGGTTGAGAAAATAAAAGTGGATACAATAAATGTTCAAGATTTTATTTATGAGTTCAAGATTAAGATACAAGTCAAGGTTTATTATTAAAAAGTGAACTTAATTTTCAAATATTGAAACTTTGCTGGATTTCAAAAAATCTTTTAGAAAAGAAAATTTTATTATTGTCATGTATTAAAATTATAGTGGATGTTTATTATACCTACATTTATTGAATTATATTGTGGAACCTAACCTAATGGTTGATCAAATCTTAATTTTTCAGTGAAACATATATTCAATGTCAAAGTCCTGGGTTCGTAATTTATTATAAAAACGGCTGTGAGTCATGAATTAGAATAGCGCGAAATAGAAAAAAGAGTTACGCTAAAAAGTGCGTGTACGTACACATGACACCACTTATACCAATAATAGATATTTTTTATTTTATGGGAATGGGGTAAACGAACAAGCTCACCTGATGGTAAGTGATTACTGACGCCCACGTACATCTGCAATACCGTAGGTGCGTTGGCGGCCTTGAAGGATACTTGCGAGAATAGAGGGAGAATGAGGAGAGAAGGGCGAAAAAGGGAGTGGTCCTCCAGTTAACCCACTCAACGAACGAAACGCAAAAGCACAAAATGCCTCAACTTCATGCCGCTATTCTGTGTGGTGGTGGTACTACCCCGCTGGACCCGACCCATTCAAGCAGTAGCAAAAGCCGCCGTTTGGCTCTATCACATCCAAAAATAACATTCGGTCGATTTTTTAAACCTGCTGTTGACGACGATATATTCTGATCTCATTGTAGTCATATTTATTATTCGAATTCAAGTAAGTAAATGAAAAAATTATATCAAGGTTGTAAAACTATGTAGGAGATATGAGTCATAACAATATTTTGTTCCTCACACAGAGTTCCTCAGTGCTCGACTATTCAATTTATTGGGTACGTGCCTTAAACAACACAAATATTACTTACTAATGTTGTTTTACATAAATAATCACGTTTTTACGTCAATCTCGCACAGTGACATGTTTTAGATGACAGTATTTGCAAAGTTTCTTTTTTTGTCTCTTGTAATCACAATAATGGCAATGCAATAAAATTAAAGGAAAGATCAGATGTAATCAAGGAAATGAGTACAGTCAATACATACAGATTCGTAAAATACTTTTGGTTACAATATTAAAAAAAAATACTATGTAAATCAATAACTTATATAATAGTTTTATCGTCGTGTTCCTACGGCGTAAGTGAATCAACAGATACGGCTGTATTCTGCCTAAGAGTGTACTTAACGGAAAATTAATCAATATTTCTCCGCTTCAGAAATTTGGCGGAATAACTATCGCATATGTAACAGACTTAAAATAACGGCGGTACGGCGACGGGACGAGAGCGGCGTTAGATGTTGCGATCATAAATTCGATAAAGTATGGTGGTGTATACTTGACATATTGCCACCAGGCCATCCTCCTGCCTACGAATTGGCCTTAATTCAACTGTTCTTCTTAGAGACTGATTATGACAGACTTAATTAATACAAAAAGTGTTTCATAGTAACGTATCTATTGTACATTAAACATTACAGGTACCGTCTTTAAATACATTTTTCATTCACTTCAAACGTGTTTTGCTACAATTTACAAACCAATTGTAAAGAGAAGGAATTTTTGCCACCACTCAATTTGTGGCACTCGCAAGTACTTTAGTAACAACCTTAAGAAGGTCATGCTCTAGAAAACGGTAACAAAATCTGAACATACAGACTATGGTATTGATCCACGTTATTGCGCAACTTTTCTCCGCGTAGTTTTTCGGCCTAACACTTCACGGGCGCCCGGAGGTCGTCTAGCATTGATTTAATCGGATGACATCATCTGCCTCGACTACTTCTAAATAGGAAGGGAGGGCACAAGAATAATTATACAGTGCATTTTACATAGACAGTGTTTACATATATATATTACATAATTAAACAAAACTTTGTATCGATATTTAAAAAAAGGCAATTATTATTCGCAACAAATATGGCTTCGCCGTTATTTAAGGCCGTTGGACTGCATAATGTACATTGAGCACACTCTCACGCATACCAAAACACAGGCCTATATTTAGCAGTAGGTACATGCTAAGAACTTGCTAAGAATAAAGATAGGAAGGTGCGCCTTTATTAGTTCAAAATAGGAAACAAAGGAAGTACGTACCTACATTCAATAAGTGGTAGGAGTACCTACTCCTACCACTTATTAAATCATTATTGATTACCAGAACTATGTATGACTTTCATTGATATCCATACTATTGTAGAAAAATAGGTATTCATTAAACACGTTAAGAGTAATTGTGAAAAGTCTTAATGCTAGTAGAAGTCACAAAACCTGCTTTTTAATTTTACAGATGTGTCGACCCCAGACAACCTCCAGTACCAATTCTTCCCCATTTCAAGCGGTTCCGTCCAGTTCAAAGTACGGACACCTAATGATGCTCACATAGCTCTTACTATGGGACCCCAAGACAGTGAGCCAATTTATGAGGTATTAAATTTATATTTATCGAGACATTTAAACGGAGGCAGGGGTTTCTCAGTTTTCATGTTTTTTTAGGGAGGCCTATGTTCAGCAGTGGACTTGTGATAGGCTGAAATTATGTTTTTTTAATATGAACTACACCAAGGTTTCAAATAAAATCAACAATATTAATATGAATTTAATGGTACTTATAACTATAGTAAAATGTATAGTGTGTATTACAGTTGTTTTGGTGCTATCTTTCAGATTATGATTGGCGGTTGGGGTAACACCAAAAGTGTTATTAGGAAGAATAAGGCAAAGCCAGACAAAGTGGAAGTAGAAACACCTGGAATTGTTAACGGGGGCGAGTTCCGAGGCTTTTGGGTCCGTTGGGATAGCGGAATCGTGTCTGCCGGTCGGGAAGGAGAGACCATTCCGTTCATTTCCTGGGCTGACCCAGAACCTTTCCCGATTGGTTTTGTTGGTGTATGTACTGGTTGGGGCGCGACTGGCACTTGGAAAATCGAAGGTAATGTAATGGAAAGTAATGTTATAATGCAAATCCCAAAATGTACCCAACGGCGTGTAATAAATCTTAGCTTGTCGATGCAGAGGCAGCCGAATTCGAAACTCCGGACAAGTTAGAGTATAAATTCGGACCCGCAGCTGCTGGCTCACTGGAATTCGAATATCGCGGTCCACATAACTGCCACGTTTGTCTGACTCCCGGCCCGGCTGAGGTCGACCCCATGTACGAAATTATCCTCGGTGGTTGGGAGAACACCCAATCCGTGATTAGACACTGCCGACAAAAGCCCGATAAGGTAGCGTAATAATTACAATATGTGTCGTGCCACAAAATTTGCATTTGTAATTGACTATAGGTGTACATAAATGTGACGGTCCGTAGGTAACTGTTCCGACGCCTGGACTTATGAACACCAACGAGTTTAGGAAATTCCTCATCGAATGGAGATGCGGCAGATTGATGGTTCGCGATGGGGCCAATGGAGCGTTAATGATGGAGTGGGTTGACCCGATGCCGTTCCCAATTACACACTTTGGAGTGCGAACGGCTTATGGCGCGCAAGGAACCTGGCGTATCAAGCATTTCTACAGAGAAGGAGCGCAGCCATGTTGAGTGTCGAATTAAATATTTAGAGATTGTGGCTTTTGATGTGAATTGCTATGTAATTATGTCTTAATACCTTACATTGAATGTTATTATTACTCAAATAAACCATTGTTGAAATGCGTATGAAGTTAACATTGGACATTGTGGATAAAGGAAATTAATTTTGTGTTGTCTTAAATATATATTCCTCGGCAAATGCAAACTACATCTGGGTGTCGAATTAGCGGGGTACGTTGGGTACATTTTGTTTCTCGGCTTTTTTCTTTTTGTTTCCCTTCTTTTATTGCATTCACTCTTCTTTGTTGAAAGCGAATGAAGTTACAGCATGTATACGTACACTCTTTATTTTGTAGCACTACTTGCACTAAGAACCAGTTTCTCTTTTAAACCATTTTTACATAAGTAAAAGGCATGAACAGTTTGTGTTGTATATACTTACTTTTATTTGTATAAAATAGTAATAACGAATATCACACAAATAAAAGTAAATCCCAAGTAACTAAGACGGTGCACCGGGACAGATGAAAACACAAAGGAAAATTGCTTTTTGAGTATAGATTTTAGAATGTTTTTAAATAATTATTTTGAACATTTGCCTAGAACATTTAGCGACGAAAGAAGTATAAAATTTGTTCATATTGGAAAACTTTTTGCATAGTGGCCCCATCAGCTCCGACAGCGGCTGCTCTGTATAGTCCACCCCCTGGTTACCCCGGTGGAGCACCAGCAGTATCAGCAATAGGTGGCGGTTCAGGTGTTTGGATGGATGCAAGTGGTGGCCAAGTTGTTCCCGGCGCCGTAGTTGGAGGCCAAGACTCCTCCGGCGAACCCCTCTACGTTGCAAGAGCACAGCATGAGGGTGCCATGTTACCGGGCAAACTTGTCGCTTCACATGGATGTGCGTATGTAGCTTGGGGTGGCCAGGAGCACGGAAAACCTCAGTACCAGGTTGGTTAACCTCATTTTTGTTACAACTTCTATACAATATATTCATATTTTTGATTGGTGTACTCACATAGTGTGAGTGCTTATCGCATAAGCGTTACATCAGATATGGGAAAGTAAAGACCAGTGAGTGCCCCTGGGTTTGCGCGTACATTTATGGCACTATAATATCACCTGCGCAGTTGATAACTTCTGAAAGTGTTCAAATGCTGTCGCCGTGATCGATGTCGGCCAGGAGGTCATCATTATTAAACGCAAAACTATAAAATGTAGCAATAGAGAGTTTTAACTGTCAGGAAATGGAACTATATTTTGAGAAATATAACGTATAATATTTTAAACCAAAATAGTAAATTCACAAATATATTATGAGACGTTTTAAATTGTAGATTTCACATAAAATTAACGAAATAAAAATGCAGCCAAATTTCATTATACCATAACAAACTGCTCTCGTTTTTGTTTATACATTACTATTGATATAGCTTTCGCCATAATAAGCTAAATGTATAAATTAAAATTGAAATTGTCTAAGTAAGTGGTTTTATAAAACGATAAATTAAGAAAACACCAAAATCCTTACACCTTTTGTTTTGAAATGCAAAAATATAGTCCCGGTATAACTTACAGGTTCTCGTTGGAAATCTGAACAATTGGGTGCCAGTAAGCGGATCAAATGTACCTCCGGGAGCTTTCCCTGGTGGTGAATCAGAAGATGGAGAGCCGTTGTTTATAGGCCGCATACGTCATGAGGGGAGCCTGACTACTGGCAAAGTACAACCTTCACATGGTGTCTGCTACATCTCCTTCGCAGGCCAGGAACTCGGTTTCCCCGACTACGAAGTTCTTATGGCTTAATATGAATCATGATTGAAATAAAACCAAAAATTTATATTTGTTTACCTATAATGTAAGCATTTAATCACGCAGTGAAACTGCCAGATCAACTTTAGAATATGAATAATATTCACGCTGAGACTTGTTATTTTTTTTTATTTTAATGCACTGCATAATATTGTGACTAAAGTGGTAATACGTTTTAATTTAATAAATTATTAAAAAAAATGTTTAATTTTTCTGTCATCAGTCTGCATAAGTCCACTGCTAGATATATGCATATGCCGTTCCACGAAAGCGTCTACAAAAACTGACATGCCAATCATTGAAGACTTGCCAAATCATATATTATTTAGATGTCTATGTGCACCTAGTCATTGATCTACCTATCTGTAACAAATAGTATACATGTGTATTTTTTAGCATAACCATTTGTTTTACAAAATTTAGTTCAAATTAATGGTATACGCACAAAGCCATTTTGGCTCTGAAACTAACACGTTGTTTATAAAGAAATTCAATAAAAAAAAATTGACGCCTTGCGAAGCCGGGACAGGTCACTAATATATTACTTTTTAAGAAACACCGTCCAATGCAATTCCTCCGCTCTAATGATGATGATATTAATTTATCCCTAATGGGAAAGGCAAAGGACTTTAGTCCGTACAGCCAGGTCTGTTTTCTTTCACTGTTTGTTATTGACTCCCCGCTCTAACTATCCTGCCTGATCAAGTCAGTCAAGATGAAATGTACCTACCACTCTACCCAAGTAGGGTTACAAACGGCGTTTGCAACGTGACTTAAACTTTGAGTTTAAGAAAATATTTTAATGCACGTGCTAAAAATTTAAATAAATATACAGGATCTCCCAAAATTGAAAAATAAAATCAGTGATTTTTGAATATTTGATAACTTTTTTTTAATATTAAATTTTTAATGAAGATCTGGAATTTGAGTACGACATGCCTACACAAAAAATTAAAAAATGTAGGAATGAGTTATTCTTTTTTGCTATAGACATTGATTACGACGCGTTATTCAGGCATATTCATAATTTATTAAATAGGCTTTTAACAAAAAAAATACTTTTTCAGTAAAGATGAAACTTTTCAGGAAACGAATCGTAGCTATCGGGTCGAGAGGCAACACTGCCTCTCCCATAAAGAGGATTATTTTTGGTGTGATATTTTGCTTGTCCTTCTCATGTTTCTTGATTTTGCAGTTTTATAAAAAGGTGATCTATAACGTATATACGTATAACGTATATACATTCTACTTGTACGCGTTATAGAATTATTATTATAAACCCAATTTCCTAATTTTTTTAGTTTAATCGCAATCCTATGTGCGATTTTATTGCACCAGAGTCTATTAAACACTCATTTTAAGAAAAAATGCTAATTATTTTTTTATTTAAAATAATACGTATATTTTGTGAATGTGGGATCAAAGATTATTTCAATATCTATTTAATGATACCATATAAGCGGAGATAAGTTTACCCTTCTGACAAAAATAAAGAACAACAACAAATTCATCTCTGTGAGAAGATTTTTGCTTAACTAAACAGCCCGAATATTGGGGTTTAATAAAAAAAATACAAAATTTACTATAAAAAAACATATATTAGTAAGAAGTATAGCCCCCTGTTGCTCGAATAATAGCTTAACACCGGTTTTCCATAGAATCTATCAAGTGTTTGCTAAAGTCTTGAGGCATAGCGTCCCATTCCTCCCTTAGCGCATTTTGTAGCTTTTGGAAGATTGGTGGGGCATTATTTCGACGATTAAGATCCGGGGTCTGAGCAAGCCTCTCCGTCACGGGGATATCCACCTCTTGCAAGTATTGTCAGTAAGACTCGCGAGCAGGAGGCTCATGAGTAAAAGAAGATTTTTTGAAGCGCAACGACGCTGTATTGTTGTTGCGACGCTCGGCGTCGCGTCGTCGGCAGCTGCTGTGCTATGCTATGACCCCTGTTAACTAAATATTTCCGACAGCTAGAGAGGGCTTCGCTAACCCAAGGGCCCCTTATAAGGAGGTGCGATACCTCGGCTTAGGTTATCATCGATAAGGGTGGATGATGCCGTTTTATTAAAAACATGCTTTTTTATACCTGCGATTAGTATCACAAACTGTAGTGAGCTAAGTGACCAATTTTGGGGGTTTGTTGTTGTTGTTGTTTGTTGTTGCTTTACAGAGGTACGGTAAATTTATCACCGCTTATATGAAATCATTGAATAGATATTGAAGTATTCTTTAATACCATACGCCCCCGAGTATATATTCCGCCATACCTCAATGAGAATTCTGTCTATTTTTTTGACCAAGGTGCATAAGCGAACTTGATTATAATAATACCTAAAATTTTGAGAAAGTATGTATAATTTCACTTGGGATATACTTCAAAACCATAACAAAGGTGTCATTTATAAGATTATTATCGGGTTTTTTCCTAATCTTTTGTTTTTGCGTCTTATGTAAAGTATTTCAAAACGACACTTATTCCTGATTACCTTTCAATAATCGTTATTTTTTGTCATAAATACAGCAAAATGATTTCTTGTAATTACACTATTACTACCTACACATTTGCAATGAAACTAATATTTACGGATTTTATATTTATATTTAGTTTTGGGGTCTTTATAGCACCCGTGGTCACGGCGGCATAAATGCGGCAATTTAAATTTTTAGATACGACAATACAGATCTTTATAATAACTCAGCGTTTCCAGTGTTGTTAAATTTTGTGTTACTTTTAGCCCTGTTGTGTTACTCCTGCAATGAACTTTTCGTAATAAAATATGATAAATTCTAAAAAATTACAAACGAAATAAAATTGTCGAAACGTTACGCCACAACGTTTACGCCAATAAAAGTAAGAATATTTTTGAGTATTTGAACTCTGAGAAAATACAATTCCCTTTTGAAATTTCTGATACTGATGTGATTTCTATTTGACCTAGCGTGGGTATTATAGCAAATCCTCCTAATGGGAGAGATCTATGTCCTGCAGTGGATTATATTTACAATTTGGCAAGGAAAGGTAATATCAAACTATGTGAAGAAATGCAGGTAAATGCTCATTTTAGACATAAATAATGATAAAAATGCGTTTGTTCGAAAATAATGAATATGCTTTTGAATTTTTGTGCAGTCTCGCGTATAGCTTAAGACTACCCGGGAATAGCAACACAGAATAAGTACACTGTGTGTACTGCGCACATTGCACAGAAGAGACAAAAACACATCGATGGTTAACATCCATAACTCAATGTGGCCAACTGTGTGAAACATTTCTTGCTTTATGTGTTTTTAATTCTAGTTGCTTTGTATTTTTGTTTGTCTAAAAAGTGTACCGATCACAATCAAGAGATTACCTTCCTTGCAACGAATGTCTGAGGAAAAGAAAATTCTTGTAAAATGGGAGATACAATAGGTGAAAAGAGAGACATAATAGATTTTAATTACTTATCACTTTAGTTTTTCGATACCTTTGATATAACAACCAACATGACATTAAATTTATAATTTTGTAATGTTAGCAATTAAACCTATTTCTATTATGGAGCAAAATTACGTTCGTTTTCTCAGACTATAATAATATTTAAAAAATCACTAACCTTCGCTGGTAGCGAGGAATGTGGCAAGAAAAGGAAGATCTTCTTAACTTTAAAAATTAATATTATTTTGTACCATTTCTAATATGTAAAAATTAGTAATGTAATTAAGTGTTTATACATATGCAATCTCTGTTTTTATTCTACCACCCTTATCTCAATTACCAAATGAGATTATGAGTACAATTGCACTGCACTGGTAATTATTACTACCTTACCAAATGTTGATGATATAATGATATTGTAGCAGGTATGGGATCCACATTGCATAATTCCTTTTGTTCACACTTTATTGCCATTTTGGTATGAAATGAAGAAACTCAGAAGGTATAACAGATAGATATATTGCAACCATCAGCTGGAGCTTATTTCGTTTGAACTTTTGGGTATACCTAAGCTTTAAGCTGACAGCGTAAGACTGATGCCTTTCTATGAATAATAATTAAATTGAATAGTGTATCTAACTGTTACAGCTCCATGGTTGTAGTCTACAGAAATTAAAAAACAATTACATAAAAGCATATAATTTATACTTGCAATTGTTGACATATTTTGTATATAGTTGTAGCAGTTCCAGTTCATTGCCAGAAAATGCCATTAGAAAAAACAAGTCATCCATAATTTTAGTTTTATCTTATTTCCAGTATTTTTTCTTAATAACATTGTTCCATTTTCAGAAATAGACACCTGGCCCGATCGCCAAAATTTATTTTATGAAGTAACAAGTAGTGCATTAGTATTCTCAGTACAAGCATCTCGAGATGTTGTTATTGGTTTATCAAGAAAACCAATTTCCAATTGTGATTATTGGGTAAATATTGATATGCCAAACCTAATGTTGTGGGAAAAGTGTAGTATCCTGTGTGAGTAATATTAGGGGGTATATGAGGAAGTGTCACATGTATACTATTAGTGACTGAGGGAAGTCTCAAAAATGACAATGTGATCTGAATGCTAGGAGAAAATTTCAGTTAAAACTCAACCTGTGTTACATCTCCTGGGCCCCCAAAAAGTAGTTTGCTGTAGTCCATTTGGCTATGCTGAGTTGTGGCGGGAGTGCTTATATATAAAAGTAAAAAGTAGCCACCTGTAAATGCCCACCACTGGGCAAAGGCCTCCATCTGAAATATCTGAGAGTTTTAGAGCCCGGTATGGTCCGCTAAGTTGCTCAAGTACTGGTTGGCGAAATTCACACATTCTCATATTTTTTATTATATCTGTAAATTCAGCAAGCAAAATTAACATGCACATTTGTCGTGGTGCCGACACTGGGGATTAAACCAAGGTCACTCGCATACTATAAAAATAAAGTGAGTGTCCTAGGGGATGCTCATGTATGTATTATATACGGTACAGCCAAAGGGCGATATTTTGTTGCTGTTCGAATGGACGCACCACTGCATCACAAAATAGCGACGTGAAGTAGAGGCATCTTGTGTTTCTGCGTTCCATTTGGTGAGTGAGGTTACTGGAGTCCCAATTTAAAAATGGCAAATAATCCTTAGTTTCACTATACCATTTACGGTAGCGTTTAACACTCTGAATTTCAAACATTGACAAGTATCTTATGTTATAGATTGTTATAAGCAATTATCCGCATAGTTATATTAAGAAAGGGACTATACCTCGCACAAAAGTTTATACTCCCGCAATTCTTAGTTCAGATGAATATCGTAAATTTTGGATTGCATGGCATGGAGGCCGTGTGATATTAGGCCGTGGAGAAGAGGTTGAACCAATAATTGTATATTCTAATACAGTACCAGGTTTAAAGTATATTACATTTGATGCAAGAACAAGAGCAATAAGAAGTTCTGTGCATTGGAAGTTTGAATGTAAGTTTTACCTCCATTTGTACATTATAATACATTTTGATTTTGTTAATTGAAATTATAATATTTAAATTTTTCCTCCAAATGTCAAACTCACCTGTGTGTCACTTCACCTACCCTGGTGACTAACGTACGAGGCTCTGGAGACCAACTGATAGCAGAAAAGCCAATTGAATAAGCCGAAACCTAATCTTACAGATTAGTGATGGAGTGCAGTGCAGCATCTCTAATTCGGGGGTGCTTACACTGACTGATTAAAAAAAGAAGAGAGAAATATTTATTTTTATTTTAGTATGTTCTTTCAAAGTATAGAATTTTATATTGTTATTACAATAAAATTATTTAAATGTATAATTACATAAGTAGAGTTCAGGATTTGTGTGCTTTGTGATTTACCTCCGCAGAAGTTAATTTATATTCTTGATATGGTGATGGAGAGCATGACTAACTGTGGTTGGTATGTTATTCATTCGGCAGCAAGCCATAACTGATAAGCAGTTTTAAATAGTGGCAAAAAATATGTGAGAAATAAATCACCTTTTTTCCAACAACTTGAATTGCTTAATAATCCAACTGAAACAAGCCATTTGCAATGAATACTTTGCTAAATATGCTCTTGCCACTATATAGCAGGATTCCTTTGTTTCTGGCAATCATTGTTAGACCCTTTAGACCTGAGACTCATAGGCTTCGAGAACTCTTAGCACAAGCATGTCTCAAGTCCGAGTAATAAGAAAGTACTATAGGGCATTTAAATATGAGGTTTATCTCTTCATATATCATAAATTCGCAACAATTAAACTTCTATTGTTATTGAGTTAAATTAGTAACTCTATAGTAATGACACAATAAGTGATTTAATGCCATAATCACCCTTTCACATTGTACATAAATTTATATAGGCACCCACTCTTGAGGTTAGGCAAAGAATTCCATTTGCAATATTTCTGCATACCCAAACTAGCTTCTGCAGCCCATTTTTCGCTTCTCTGGGTGATAAAAGGTGACGGGTGGCAAGCCTTTTGGGCAGGCTCTTCCTTTAATCTCCTCTTACCAACTCCCATGGAAAGACAAAAGGTTAAAGATTATTACGTCGCTATCGCACAATAATTATAAGAACATAAAAATGGAAATAACATGTTACAACACATTAAATTCATATGATGGGTATCATATGAATTTAATCTAATCTTTGTCTTTATCATTTTCAGTACCACCAGTGCAAAGTAAACCGAAGTTAAAGTCTATAAGTGGTGGTGAACCACAATGGGTAACTCCTGACTATCAATTACCAGATGGAGCAATTATTGGTGGACAAGAAAAAGAAACTTTATACATAATAAGAGCGCCACATAGGGGTTCACTTACCCCTGGAAAATTTATGCCATCATTGGGTCTGGGTTTCATACCATGGGGCGGAGATATGAATGAAAAGAGTGAATTCGAGGTAATAAAATGTTGTTTATTTAATTACACATGTAATTATTGCTTTACTCAATACATAGTACTCTGAGAAATATCTTGATGGAGTGATCAAAGAGCAATATGAGATTAGTAGCGCTAAGTAGGTGTAATCGTGGCACAGTTTTGTGGAGCTCCCCATATCATCACTAAATGCTGAAACTCAATTTCGCTAGCACACTGAGTAAGAGTTCCAAAATAATATTTATTCATTTAAAAACAAACAAAGATGGCGTAATGACGTATTATTACACAAGAATAAATGATATTGAAAAATAGAATTTGCTCTCACTAAAATAAGTTTTTAACACTGCTACCTGTACTGAATCCTAGTTACAAGGTAAAAATGTCTGATACTGCATCTGACTCTTCTTTGGATCTAATTTCATAAGCGTTATATCTATAATGGGAAGGTAAAAATAAATGTGACTAAAAAGTATTCTCCATAACCAACATTATGTTCAGAAGTGGTTGCTTTAGTACGAAATCATCCTGGATGATATGATCAACGTCATATCTCCAAAGGCTTCATCTCCAGCTTAAAACTGAAATATTAATACACCATATTTGAGTGTTTCTCTTATCTTGGCAAGATTTTCCTTGTTCATACACATTTTAAGGGCTATTAATTACTAGTAAAAATGTAATTTAGAATCTATATTATTTTTGGATTTACTTACATTTCTAATAAGTAGTAGTTATTAAAAAAGACGATCAAGTCTTACTTGCGTCATCGGCTGAGGAAGTGCAGGCAATGGTGACAATAATAAATGGGGCACTGGAAAGAAAGGGAATGAAAGTAAACGGTAATAAGACAAAGGTTATGGTGTTTGAAAGAGAGGAGGAAGTATGTATCAAGATTAGGGAAGATAGTTTAGAGCAAGTGAATGAGTTTGTTTACTTGGGAACAATGTTTACGTGAGATGGAACGTACGAACGTGACATTGAAAGGAGAGCGATGGCAGGTAATACGCTGAATGGGGCATTGCATACATTTATGAACTGCCAGGCGATATCTCACAAAGCTCGTTTGTTAGCTGTGAATAGAGGGGTATTGGTACCAACACTAACATATGGAAGCGAAAGCTGGGTATGGCAGAAAAGTATGATTGATGTGAAGATAACTGACAGGGTTCAAAATAATGTGATCAGAGAGTGTTGTGGCGTGAAAGACGATGTAGTGACACGAATTGAGAAAGGGATGCTGAGCTGGTTTGGACATGTGGAGAGGATGAATGAAAGTAGGTTGACGAAACAAATATATGAGGGGAGTGTAAATAGTAGAGTCGGGAGAAGAAGACCTAGGCGATCATTTCACGATCGAATCGGAGACGTTCTGGAAAAAGGCTAGGCCAAGAGTACTCTAAACCAATGAGCATGCATGCGAAGATTGATGAAAGTGGAAGAAGCGAAAGACGTATGTCAGGACCGTAGCAAGTGGAAGAACATTCTCTCTGCCTACCTCATTGGGAACAAGGCGTGAATATATGTATGTATGTATATATTAAAAAAGAGACTACATTATCTATCAAAGAGATCTTAATATTTTTTTTATTGGCAATATTCATTCTATTTCATTCTACTTACTTTTCAAAAGTAGGCTTCCAATATTCTAGAATCGTCTATACTCGAAAGTAAAGAAAATCAACACAAAATAAGTTATAGAAACTTAAATGAATATAATTCTTTTTGTGTAATAATATTACTTTAATTTCTTAAATAATCTATGCCAAAATAAAGTTCTTAACGTTTTTAATTACCGTAAAAAAATATAACTTTTCAGGTTTTATGTGGGTATAACTGCATCTGGGTGTCTAGCCACCACGATAGAATACCCATCGGTGCCCTTGTTGGTGGTTATGCGGAAAATGATAGGGAAAAACTGTACGTAGGTCGAGCTGCTCATGAAGGGCATCTCATACCAGGAAAAGTACAACCATCACACAGAGTTTGTTACATACCGTTTTTTGGCAAGGAAATAGCAAAAACGAACTATGAGATATTAGTTGTCCCTAACAGTAATACACGTTATGCAAACGAATTCTTAGTTTACGATATTAATTGTGAAAGCGAATCGGAATCCGAAGATGGGACTGCACATAACAATGAGGACGAAAATAACGACGAAATTGACGACCGAGGCACTGACGACGAGGAGGATGTGTACGATCATGGCTACTAGTAGAGACGGAAAAAAACTAGAAGTGTTAACATAAATGTTTTATTAAAAAAACATCAATAATGCATTTAAACAATATCACTTCACTACCTCTCACTGCTACACTGAACGGATTCAAATAGGGTTTTCACTCTGAAAATCCTAAGGGAGAGTGCATAAGAACTTTTTCAATTTGATATGACAAAGCCAGCGATACAGTATACATAAATTTAAAAATCGCTAATTAATATAAATATAAGAAAATACATTGTTTATACCAAAATGTAATATATGCTTTTTTAAACAAGTATACTTTTTATATATTTACAAGTGCCGTACATTCTATATAGGCAAAAAGGCAGTGCCGTTCATAGCAAGTTTCTTAAGAAAGGGTTTAAACTACATTTAATATAGCAGTCCAATCCCGATATACGCCCAAAAGGTAATGGAAAAGCCTGCACTCAAGCCGATCCACATCCTGGATCGTATCGTCCACGGACCCAGACAAAACCGGTGATAATGTCATCGAGAAGATCAGGGAAACCTTCGATATTAAGAGGCCTGGGGCAAGTGTAGACAAAGAGAGGAAGGCGAGAAATCGCAAGGTTCTAAACTGCAAAAGAAGACCTACAGGAGGTAAGGAGTCTGGAAACAAAAACAAACCTAACCAGTACTACTAAAGGCAACCAAGAGATCCAAAACTCGACCCCCAAGAAACAGACCTTCACGGTATGCATATCATCCAAGCAAACTTACAGCGGTCAAAACTGTAGCAGCAGAGAGATGTTTCAATCGCACTGATTAAAGAACATTAGAAGAACATGGGCAAAAGTTGCGAAATGAAACAACACAATCATGGAGATCACGTCAAGCATCTACTGTACCCTTAACCGCTAAAAACCGTGAATGCGGCCACCATTTTAGACAAGCTGGAGGTCATACACGATTTGGGGCAAACACAAATCGATACATTTTTTACAAATAAAATCTCTCTGTTTTCCAATTGCAAACATTGTATGAAAAGCTATTTACTTTTTCTACGTTTTAATTTCGACATGTTAAATTGCTTTTAGTAAAATTCTCCAAAATGGCTGTCTGTGTTATGTCGAACGATTCGACACACAGTGGACGAAGGTCAGGCGCCACCGGCCCAGTACATTACGCAACGCTATCGCGAATGGTTACGAGCTATCATCGACGCGCAGCGGACTTCTCGCCTCTTCCGCTGGGTGTGTTGCTCTTTCTTCATCCCGCGCGTGTTAGATGTGAGAACTTGAACCCAAGATAACTATTGGACAATGTGCGCGCAGATACGCCTACCTCTGGGTGATATCGCCGGGGAACCGCAGAAGAAGGCCCCCGCAATTGTTGGGAGCGAGTAACGCCTTTCGTTCTACGTGTTATGCTGGTGACAATTTAAATGCAACCTCCCGCTGCTACACATCTTTGCCTGTGTCTTCGGAATTCGCAATAATTAAAGGAGTTTCACATGCATTTCCGCAGGGCGTTCGAAACTAAACCGAACCAGCTTCTACCGGGGACTGAGCTATCCTTCATATTTCACAGTGATTGATTGCGTCCCACCTCGTGATGTCACTGCGGAAGGTGCTGCCGCATCTTTACATGTTTATTTTTTAATTTGTAATGTTGGGGTACCTAAAAAACCGATCACAGATGTTTCTCGCACCGTGTATTAACGGTAACTCACATTGTATGAATGCGCTGCATTGATAGTGAAAGGAATAACGTTCGTAAACATTTTACAAAATTAATTATTATTTCACACTAGAAACTTAAAACTTAGATTATATTACAAAACACCAACTTTTCTGTATAAGGCGGACGGACACCACTTCAAGCAGTTTGCTTGAAGTGGTGTCCTAACCTAACCTTTCATTATTTTAAACGCACTAGTCATGATATTCAGCGAGTTTTTATCACTTCAAAAGAAGTCCACTATCATTTAAGTAACTCGACTTTCACATTTATGTAAATAAACGAATATTTTTATGCCACAGGACTGCTACGATCTATGATCGTTCACCTCTAATCACAAACTTGTCTATTGAGAATTTACAGGGCGAGATCATCCTTATAATAAGTACACATATTCCGCCTTATTTTTGGCGCTGAATTCAATACATTACAACGACCTGGTGCGTACTCCTGCCGAGCGCACGGCGATGAAGAATCGGCTGCGTTCGCGCTTGCTTGCTTTTCGGAACAGCGCGGAGGACGGGTAGACCATTCGGCTTTTTATGATGCATTAACATCGGTTAATAATTTTTCGTCGTCGGATTGTCCTACCTGCACCGCTTATGGACATTCTTGGGACATTGATCGAAAATATTTTTATTTTTTACAATTGATGAACTCTTGCAGCGAAACTTCGATTCTTTTACTACTACAATTTGAAAAGTAATGAATACTTAAAAAATAAAAAAAAAACATTAGGTACTTACCAGGTTTCTTAATAACTGTTACTACCAATTAGATTCTGTAAACGAAATAGCATTGGTTTTTTAACTTCGCGGAGCGAAGTCGACCGGTGTAAAAAAAATCTTAGTCTCTATTGACCTGATTTGAGAGCCAGAGGGTAACAAATTACATGGCATCATAACGACATCTCTATATTTGTCGCATCTTTGGACGGGGCCCCTCCTTGAGCGGTACGCCTTGTACGCCCGCTTACAGCGCCACAATACGACGTAGAAAAGTATTCTTAAATCTGTTTGGAATTTAACGCTTGTGTAGTAGTAATAGTAGATAGCTAAAAAAAATCTTTAGCATTTTTAGTTAGAGGATGAAACAAAATGACGTATTTTATAAAAAATATTTGTATTTCCGATCCAAGAGTAATTAATATACTTTAACAATTGTTTAGAACTAAGCGTCACAATTACAACTTTGATATGTTTGCACTGCTCGTGGAACTATGCTTGATGATACCAATATTTCATAAGAGTACCTTTCTACTTCACGTCCTTTGTAGGGTAAATAACAAGTGTTATAAAGTAAATGTACTTTTCCACATATAAGATTTTGATCAACCATAGCACGGCCAATATAAAGGGGTTCATTGTCAACTTCAGATGTGCCTGCTATAAAAGCATTCTCTGGAATATTGTTACTTTTACACTTAACCCACTGGGCATCAAATCCGCATAGTATCTGACAGGACACAAAAATATTACAATAAATAAGAAACGGTTGCTTTTCAACTAGTGTAGTTACATGCAGCTGTGTTCACACTGGTAGGTAACAAATTAAGAAGTTCTCATAATGATGTTTTAATTTTCATCATCAGTACAGCAAGTTACAAGTTCACTGCGGAACAAAAGCCTCCGCCAAAGGTTGCCACAAAGTACGGTTCAGAGTCACCTGCGTACATCGAATTGCGGCAACATAGTTTGCCTATAGGCAAATTTCGTGTACGAAATTGCCACTCGACAACCTTTTTCTCCAACGGATTTAGGTTTCCCGCGCTGTGTGATCCGACCGCAGATTCTATCATACGAAGTATCACCCTTCCCAAAGCCCGCTGAGCAACAATGAGCTTCCTCATAATACTTGCACTACAAAAGTCATCGCTGGAAACCATACAATATCCTTTCCAGTACAACATTTGAAATACTTAGGGTGATAGGGAAAATTTATGACCTCTTTCTCGAAATGCTAACTTCACCCTGCTAACTAACGAAAGAGGCTCTGGCGAACGGAAGATGGCGGAATATGCATAATGATATAATACGCAAACCCCACAGACTAGCGAGGGGAGCAGTATCGGTGCACTGCGAGGCACTGGTGGCACCGGCACTGCGCTTGCACAGCGTGGTGAGTATGGGTAAACCTTCCAAGAAAGATGTGCTGGCTTCTTTGAGAGTATTTATCACCGGAGGTTCCGTAAGTCAACACGCATTGGTTGTACAGTTTGGCCTTAAGGAATACTCCACGAGAAGAAATAGCGTAGTTTCCCGAACGCTGCCCAGCCGAATTGGATTCTTAAATTGACCTCTACGTCGAAACTAGACTTGCCTAGTCTGACAATTTGTTCCAGGTACGTATATACGGTACGTAAAAAAGATTCGTGCGTAGTGTTCCCAACAGCACCAATATTAGTGTGATGAATGAATGTTGACATGATCTTCGTCGTGTACGTGTTCATCCTAAGATCTGTTGGGAGACACTATTGAGGTAATTAAGCATAGTGCTAAGCTCCTCTAGCGATCCTGCCATAAGATCTATGTCATCGGCAAATCGTAGGTGAGTAATGTATTCACCATTGATGTTAATACCGTACCTTTCCCAGACCAGTAGAGGTAAAGAATTTCAGGGACATCACCTTGATGCAATTGGATTGGTTTCGTACTCTTGTTCTGTACTCGGGCAGACATCGTAGCCTCATTGTACATATACCTCAGCACTTCGATGTAACGGGAGTATATCTGGCACCGCTGAAGAGACTGAAGTACCGGCCAAATTTCGACAGAATCTAAAGCATTTTCATAGTCCCCATACGCCAGACATAATGTTAAATTGTACTATTCGATCTTCTGTACAATCTGATGAAGAGTATGTGTGTGGTCTATGGTACTAAAGACTTTTCGGAATCCGGCTTGTTCGGGATGCTGGATGTCATCAAATCTGTTTAATGGACGATTTATAAACCACCTCTTCTTGTTGATCTTCAGGGTGCGTGCATTATACAGCATTGGTAGCAAGATATAATCTTCGCTCCCTCTGCCTCGCCATTACTATGGCTCCCACCGTAGTCAGAACTAGCGAAGCCGCTGGGGACCAGGGGCATTATTTTGTACCTCTCATTTGGGGGCTGCTGTAGCCCGTATGAGGAAGCTCAAAGTTGCTCAGCGCGCTATGGAAAGGGCTATGCTCGGTTTTTCTCTGCGTGATAGAGTTTGCAACGATGATATCCGCAGCAGAACTAAGGTAACCGACATAGCCATAAAGATCAGCAAGCTGAAGTGGCAATGGGCCGGCCACATAGCTCGCAGGACTGACAACCGATAGGGAAAAAGGTTCTCGAGTGGCAGCCACGTACAGGCAGGCTAACGCAGTGTAGGACGACCCCCACAAGATGGAGTGACGACCTGCGCAGTGTTGCGGGAAGTCGATGGATGCAGGTGGCTCAGGACCGAGCTTCGTGGCAATCTTTGGGGGAGGCCTATGTTCAGCAGTGGACTTGTGATAGGCTGATGTGATGAATGATGATGATGGGGGGGGGGGGGGGTAAGTTGCCAAGCGCAGTTAGTTTTGGTATTATTAGGTAAGATGTAAGACATATTTGACATTAGTTGCTAGATAACTATGGTCAGATAGGGGTGGCAGTATGTAGTATTTACCTCAAAATTGTCCTTGCAATGTTCTCTATGGCCCCAGGCTACATAAGTGTGACATTTTGAGGGTACATATTTTCCGGGACACAAAGACCCCCTGTAATGTGCGCGCGCTACATAAATTGGTTCATTTTCATATCCCCCTATCATGGCATCAACGGGTAACCGATTTCCAGTCATAATAGACATCCATTTTAATTGACCACCAATAATTTTTATTGTTTTCAGTAACTTCAAAGACACTGGTGAACCTTCAATGGTAAATTTGTTATAAAGATATAAAAGATTTACATTTCATTCAAAATTTGTCAGTATTCCGAAAGGCATACCACGTAAAAGTTCAAAATAAAAATATTTACGTAAAGTTTAAAGTATGCAAAATACCAAAAAATGGGAGTATCTAGATTCATTTCGTAATTTCTTTACTAGTTATAAAACTCTCCTGATATATAAAATGTACTCTGTGGTATACTCTTAGAAAAAAAACAGTTTATTCTTTATTACGACTTTATGAGCATATTTTTTCAGATTTTTTTTATTTAGATGTAATCTCGTTAATACGAATTCTGCCAATGTCAAGTCAGTCATGGGAGTAACACAAACGTCAAATGATGGTTTTTAGATTATCAACAAGACACTTGTTGTCACTATTGTCTAATGTCTACTCTCCTTTTGTACATGTATTGTCCGAATTTATAATCTATAACAAGATTAAATTATAATATTTGTACTTTTATGGCGATAGTTAAAATACATTAATTTAGTTAAGTTAGTATATAGTAGTGTATATATAACAATAGTCTTATGTTCATTGTTAAGGTAGACATCTCAACAAGTGTCTTTTTTTGTACAAAAGTAGTATTTACATGTACAAAAGGAGAATAGACATAAGACAATAGTGACTTAAAGTTAGTAGGTCGGAGAATATATTTTGGGAGAACATCATGTAGAGAGAAAGATAATCTGGAGCAGCAAAGAAATAGATGTTCCAGAGTACCTTCCTCTAATCGACAGTCAGACAAGGAATTGTCCCTGTCTGTCCTGTCGGAATCCTAAGATTTGCTAGATATACTGGGTAGCATGCATGTTTATTGGCAGCACGAAATTTAAAAACCTAGGGTTTGACAGGATTGAAGTCTTGTATTTCTTGCCGTTATTTTTTGCCATTGTTTTTCCCCATCGGATTTTAAATCAGTGTCAGCAGTAAGTGGAAGATCAAAAGGGAAAGTGTGGAAGTGGGTAAGGCAGTCTAAACGAATTGCCTCTTTAGCTAGGAAATCCGCGACTGCATTTCCTTGAATACCAGTATGGCCTGGTATCCAGGCTAGCGCAATATTAATAACTTGGGTTTGGCAGTTATAGAGAGCCTTTTTAATTTCCAAAATAATAGGGTGACGACAATTTCTTTTAAATGGGTTGGATGGGAGAACCTGAAAGACAGCTGAGTGAATCAGTGAGATTAAGAAGTTTATCTAATTTATGGGATTCTGCAAATAGTGCAGCTTCTGGAGCACAGATTTAATAGGTACATTTAATCTGAGGTACATATAGACATAAGTTAAATTAGGACATCTTACGTGAAATGAAAATACTAATCTAGCGACCGCTCTAGCAACTCTGAAGAATGAGATAAATTTATAGAGCCAAAAAAATTCATATCAACTGTGCAATTCATTATTGCCCTTCACGTGTGATTACAATTGAAATTCTATTATTTTGATTTACAAAAGGGATACATTTTATGATATTACTTAAGCAATAGCTAATTTATTACAAAGCTTTTAATTTTGTACCACACTTACAAGATTAATTAATACGTTTCTCGTTTATTCCGAATTTTTATTAAATCTTTTATGAGCGCCCAACACTAACAAAAGAGAACTAACTACGAGACAAATCGACAAACTTTAACGACGATTAACCAAAATGGTCAGTGGCTAGTAATAGTTGGCCATTTCATGAAATGGTCGGAATTAATATAAAATAACAAAACAAAAAAAATCCCGTTCTCAAACAAATTAAATTGCCTATTAATCCAAATTAATAGGCAATTTAGTCACTATTCGTGACTAATACTTTACTGACCTCAGTCAGAGCGGTGACCATGCAAGGTTTCATTGCCGGCGTGTCGGCGACTACAAACGCGTGTATCGGATGCCTGCGCGAATGGTCGTGAAGGTCGTATCAAGGTGTTATAGGCCATGTTCACTAGTCATGGCGCATAAAAACAAAACTTGACTTGCAGAGAATGCCAAAAGGCATTAAGTTCGCCCTTTCTTATAATTTTTAAAGCAGCAATAAAATTTAAATAAATAAATATTAAGGTATGACTTAGTAATCGCCTGTAGAATATGAGGTTAAATTTATATTAATTTATGTATGTATATGTCATGTCATTATATGTATATGTCATTATGTATGTGTAATCGGAAATCACCAAAATTACACCACAATCATAAATCAGACCATAACGCTACACACGACTTGATTTGGGCAGATCTAACTTGGTCGGGTATCTGGATTCAGATCGTGTGGAATTATGATTAAATTGCTAGAGAACATAATAGTTATATGCGCGATATATACAACAAAAAATAGTTGATTAATTTATTACATTCTGGAACGTGCCATTATAAATTTGGTTATTTCTGTGTACTTCGAGTTGCGAGCACTTGCGGAAAGTTATGCTATGAATATTACAACCGCGACCAGCGATATTATCGCCATCTAGTGTTAAATCGGGGAACGAAAGAGTGCCGTATCACATAAATATCCAATCATTTCGAAATTGATAGTTTTATTTAAGACATCGACAGTAAATTAATATACATATTTATTTACAGTATAATAATATATGTTATAATTATAATACATATACTATTATAACATATTTTTTTCTTTATTTACTTAAAAGGAGATGACAATGAAACACTACATGATAAGCACAAAAAAAAGACAGAAGAGAGGTTTTAATGTGCACTGTATGAAATTGTTAATTAATCATCATCATCATTAATCCGCATCCGCATAAGAAATGACATTGCCGTTGTCTTTGCTTGCTTTGTTCTTGGCTTGCGGTTAGAATTAGTGCTGAGATAGGTATGGTTAAAATGGCTTCTTAGATCAAAAATAATCAACTTACATTAAACACCTCTAAAACCAACTATATCTGTTTCATTATTTATAATAATACACAATTTCAGAGCTCTCTAAAATTAGAAGTCAAGTTGTTAATATTATAAAAGGAGAAGAATGTGTACTAAAGAGATGGAAGGTATATTTTATAAGTCTGTTTGAAAGAGTAAAGGCACCAGCAGATGCAGGAACGCCTCCTCAAGAAACGAATAAAAGTGAATCAGACGGAGACATAAGTATGAATGAGATTATGAAAGCACTGAAAGCAGCGGGATATGATAGGGTGGCGGTCGAAATGCTGAGAGCTGGAGGGCGTGGTAGCTAGTTGAAGTTCAGTTGTACCGCCTTTTCAACTTGTGTTGGACAACGGGCCGAGTACCGGGCCTGTAAGGCCTGTAATCGTACCACTGTACAAAGGAAAAGGGTCGCAACAAGATTGTAAAAATTACCGAGGTATTAGCCTACTCAGTGTCGTCAGCAAATTGTATGCTAAAGTTTTGACAGAGAGAGTCATGGATGAAACTGATGAAAATATATGGGATGTGCAAGCAGGATTTCGAAAGGGAATGGGATGCACGAATTAGGTAGTCTTCTTAAGGTGCATAGTTGAAAAGTATTTGGCTAAGAACCAAAAAGTCTATTGGGCTTTCATAGATTTGGAGAACGCCTATGACAAAGTGGTGAGGGATGAATTGTAGTCAGCACTGTCTTTGCATGGAGTGAGCAGTGATCTGATACGAGCACTGAAATCTCTATATGAGGGTTCCAGAGCTTTTATCAGAATAAACGGGGCGTACACGGACTGGTTTGATATCCATAAAGGTGTTAGACAGGGCTGCGTATCTTCCTGGCTGTTCAATTTATTCATGGACATTTTGTTTGACAGATTTGAAGGAGAGTGATTGTGGACTAAGAATGAATGAGTTGCTTGTTAAATGTTTGCTCTACGCCGACGATCAAGTCTTACTTGCGTCATCGGCTGAGGAAGTGCGGGCAATGGTGACAATAACGAATGGGGCACTGGAAAGAAAGGGAATGAAAGTAAACGTCAATAAGACAAAGGTTATGGTGTTTGAAAGAGAGGAGAGGATGACGGAAGTATGCATTAAGGAATATAGTTTAGAGCAAGTGAATAAGTTTGTTTACTTGGGAACAATGTTTACGAGAGGTGGAAGGTACGAATGTGACATTGGAAGGAGAGCGATGGCAGGTAGTATGGTGAATGGGGCATTGCATACATTTATGAACAGCTAGACTATATCTCACAAAGCTCGTTTAGTTGTGCAAAGGGGTATTGGTACCAACACTAACATATGGAAGCAAAAGGCATGAAAGCAGAATAATGCAGTAGAAATGAGAGCGTTAAGAAGTATGATTGATGTGAAGATAACTGACAGGGTTCGACATAATGTGATCAGAGAGCATTGTGGCGTGAAAGACGATGTAGTGACACGAATTGAGAAAGGGATGCTGAGCTGGTTTGGACATGTGGAGAGGACGAATGAAATTAGGTTGACGAAACAAATATATGAGGCGAGTGTAAATAGTAGAGTTGGGAGAGGAAGACCTAGGCGATCATTTCATGATCAAATCGGAGACGTTCTGGAAAAAGGCTAGGCCAAGAGTACTCTAAACCAATGAGCATCCATGCAAAGATTGATGAAAGTGGAAGAAGCGAAAGACGTATGTCAGGACCGTAGCAAGTGGAAGAACATTGTCTCTGCCTACCTCGTTGGGAACAAGGCGTGAATATATATATTCATACATAATAATACACAACCTGGTTGTTGGTTATTATTTATATATGGCATGTTGTCTTTGTAAAATTTGTCTATTTGTTCGAAATTAATTATTTCTACGATATTCACAATCAAAAATAAAAAAGATCACCGCGACAAGAACTTGGGGAGACTGAGAAGTTGTCGTAAAATATTTGTTACGCAAATGTACGCATAAACATAAGGACTATGAATTATCTTCTTGGTGTGATAAGAGGAAGTGTCAGATGCTGTGTAAGAAACACTGAACACAACACAATATTTGTATAAGCCCAAAAAACAATAATTTTTACGCTGCACTAATATTTGCTATGGCTGGGATCCGAAACCTGGTTGGCTCATCTGTCAGGTACGCTAATCACTAAACCACAGGGTTGTTGCACGCGTTGGTATGAATATTATATTATATAGACTGTATAGACACTAACTGTGTCCAAACCAAACCATTAGTGAACTATTGAACTTGTCCAGGTGACGCGACTCACGCGCGTATTCACTTGCAAATATCGACACTCCGGCCTGCAAAATACTGGCAGCCCGTACATCCGGTCGCGTGCAGTCGCCGGATACTCGACTCGTGCGTAACACGCGCGTGTTGCGTCGTTGCGTAGTCGAGATCTTATTGCGCCGTTTATGAATGCTAGAATTTGTTAACGCTTTCATGAAAAGACGACGGTCATATCCTGCGGTAGACTTATACAGACCAGATGAAGATAGAGAAGTTCGGACAGGTTATACCATAGAGTAATACTAACATACGGGAACCTTATGCTACGTCGGGAACCTGAGCTGTAAACTTATAATTTCTATTTTCTTAGATAAAGGGGTAATACTGGCCTAATGAAAATAAGTTAAAGAGTAATAAAGATTAATAATTCTTATTTGACATCAGAGAAAAGTAATATCTTGACATTTTAAAAAACGTTTAAGCACCACATATGTTGTCACATAATTTTACAATAATAATACGAATAGACATATTCAAACCCTCACATTTGTAATTACTGAATAATATTAAAATATTCATAATATGGCAAACGTAGCAGCACCAACATCAGGAACATCATCAGAGTTTGCGGAAAACGAAATGGCAGCCTCTAAATCAGGAGAAGGTATCATGGATTATTATAAAAAAATAGATGATGTGCCTACTGTAACTATGCATCGTTAATGTAGATTACTATATACAGTTATAAGACCAGTTTTGAACGAAAAAAAATCTTGTGTTCATTCTTTTTCTTTACCGTAGATTACCTTTACCTAAAAGGTCAAAGATTACCTCGCTACTTACTTACGATATACTGAATAAGTACAATGGCAAAAAAATCAGGTGCTGTAAGAAATTTCGATATTACATATTATTGCTTGGCGGGTTCTAATCGCGCTATAATGAACAATATTTTTATTTAAAAACATTATTGTTGATGGCAGCACAGCGCAGCAGGCTGATTTGTTTTTTTATTTCATTGTAATTTACATAATAAAAAAAAAGATGGAAATTACAACGAAATAATAATCGTAAAGAACCGTACCTAATAATAGCGGTTAGGAGTTATCTTATTTTTCATTATTCACCTGTGTATGCATATGTACATATAAAATATTATGACCATTAAGTTACCAAGACACAGGGAATCCTAGTCAGGGACTGGATTACGTATATGTTTATTATTAAATTGACATACAACATGCCGTTATATTAAATTATATTATAATTATATGAAAAGTAGATGCAAAATGTTAAATCATAGATCTATCTGTGCGAAACCGACATAGTTCGCTTGTTTATTATATATATATCACTGTTCACTCTCCAAATGGCAGTCATAGAGTCTATTAATTAACCTATATAAGACACAGAGCCCCAGAACCCGGATTTACAATTGCTTTTTATTCAACAAGGTTTTATTTTTCATCAATACTATTAGTGAATAGTATTGATGAAAAATGAGGCTGGAAATAAACTAGTACCTTGCCGTGCCAATTGGCGACCATAGTACTATATTTAACGAGGCATTCTACGGATCTTAAGCTCAGGCTCATCGACTTGATTAACATGATGTAATGATTATTCCGCCAATTGTCAGAGATTTTTTTATCACTCCCCTTAGCCCTTAGTCGTCTTTTACGCCACTTGAGATCAGGTACGCCTACGCAAGATGGCTTCATTCATTATATCTAATACCTTCATAAGTGAATGTTTCCAATACTAATTCAGTAAGTCAAATAGTCAACGTAACTTAACTAACAAACGTAAAGTTACCTACCTGTCTCTGATACGTTCGAACATTCTTCCAGCGACGCCAAATCCTAGTGCTCCCGGCTTTCCGCCGTACCCTCCATACACCACAGACACCGCACCCCCTTCTGTGGCAGAAACTATCATTGCCGGCCGTGATCTTCGTCGGAAGCTTAAATTTTCACCACAGAGGGCTGCGCGTCTTCCACCAAAACCAGCTAAGCCTAGGTTATTAAATACTTTTTTGACTTTTTGATTATAAAAAGTATTCCATAGCATAGTAACACATGGTATCGGCGTACGAATCCTTGAATCGAATAGCTACCGACAGATTGCGAAATAACCACCTTGAAAAATATCAGATCAAAAATAAGCAGACCGATAATGAGCAGCAGCATCTAAAGTGCTAGGTGTCTGGTACTGAGATCCCCAACCCGCTTGCCAAGCGTAGCATTTGTAGCAAATCTTCTTTATGGGAGGCCAATGTCCTGCAGTTGGCTATTTACAGATTGTAAAGAAGAATATGTAGACAAGAGTAATAAACAAGCTAACAGAGATAATAATGTATATAGATTTACATTTATTATATTTTTTTTCCTCTCTAGTCCTCTCTATTCTATCACCTACACCTACTTCTTATCTTCTTACTTCTGCATCGTCCAATGGTTGACTGGTAGAGAATGCTTCTGGCAATAAGTCCGCCTATATACATTCTCATGAATATGAAGTTTAATAAATAAATAATGTCGGTACAGAACTAGAAAACGCTAATGTGTGTTGCATAATCCAGGAGGGTGGCGGGTGCTTGCAGAAAATGATTGCAATTAAAACAGCAACGTTACTAGCCAGGACAGTTCAGTGTAACCCATCCAAATAAGAAATTTGTTTTCCGTATCTTCACAGGGATTTGTTTAATTAAAATAACTAAAATATATATACTAGTCAGAAAAATTAATGGATAAAGAAAAATTAAAATTTTTGGGTGATTTCAACAGGCTGTAGCTCTACTCTAAAAATAATAGTACAGCAAACAAAAAACAGCAAATTGTAGCTCCATGTATCTAGTTTTCGGATCTACCCATAAAAAAAGTCGCAGCGCTTCAAAATTCTCGGGGATTTTTTCGGGGACACTTTAAGGTTGAAAAATTACCAACGATATCCTTCGTTCATCCATTATATTCAAAATTACCCTAAGCTATTCAAATATCCTTAAATATGAATATGAATTTTTATCTATTTTTCAGTCAAAGTTATCGCTTCGAATAAAATGGTTGAAAATAACCCAAAATTTTTTTTTTTTTAATTCTCAAATTTTTGATATTTACTTGAGTAAAATAATAATTCTTATATATCTATGTGAAAAAGAAGATGTAATTAAAAATAAAATGCACTTTCATCATTTTTAAGGGGCCCCAAAGCTACCGATGTCAAAATGACAAAGCGTGCATTCAAAGCTCATTCGCGCTGTCTGCGTCGGTATGGTGCCGTGCTCACCGACCGCTTGGAGTACATAGCGAAGCCGCGGCGACGAAATATTATTTATCTATGGAGAGAGCACGCTCACATTTTACCCCCGGAAACGGTACTCTCTCTGAATTTAGATACGTTTCATAATGTTAATTGATGGTATTAGTAAGTCTGCCGCCACCTCATCTCTTTCCGTGGCAGTTAAAATTATCACCTAAGGTTTATCTGGTAGTTAATACCAGATAAACCTTCGGAATAACTATCTTATCTTATAAATGTCTAACCTAAATGATCCAGGGCGAGAAGCAGCGTCTGTTGACGCGAAGTGTCTTTCTAAGATCGCCAACGTGCTACCCAAGCGCCGCCTCAGCACTGTCGCCTTAAACTCTTTCCTCCTCTTTAATAAAACGAATAAGTGATGTCTTCCTGACCGCGACGATCACATCTACAACACAACCAGACCTGAAAAACTTAATTTATCTGTCTATTGACTGACTTTATTCTTGCAGTACTTGACTTTTGAAGTTTGAATATTTTTGACTGCGAGCAGCTACGCTCGGTTTTTCTTTTTCTCGTTTTAATATGAACATAGAATAATATTAGAAAACTTCATTGTCAGCCGGCAAACATATCTTGAGAGGTTTTCCTATACCTACCACGCTGGGCAAGGGGTTGGTGTGCGCAATGTCGATACCCTTGTACTAGTGATGCTGCTATCGCTGAATAATCTATGAAATTGGGATTTGAAAACGTCAGGTGGATTATCTGTTATCAATCGGTATTTTATTCTTAAAAAAATATTTTATTTCTTATTCAACAAAAAATTAATATACGATTAGAAAAGTATTACTTAAAAAGTATGTATGACAATGATTGGGATAATTTTTAGATTGCACGTATACGATCTATGTTGGACGCTGATGAGCCTTTCAAGCCAGATCAAGCCTATGAGTACTTTGTAAATTTACGAAAGACCAAGAAGAAAAGAAACAAGTGCGTACATTATTACTTTTACTTTTCTTAACTTGTTGACTTCGTGACTATTTTTCCTTATTTCGTACAGGAAGCGTATACATCAAATCAAAAAAGATATGAGGGCAATTTGCGATGACAAAAGATTCCTATGGGCTCGGAATGCAACCGTTGCATTTGCCAGAGGAATTCAACAACGACTATCAAAGCCAGGACGTTATGCACTTGCTGATGGGTAAGTGTCGAGTATATTACCGTAACTTTAGTAATTACAAAAGCAATTAAATTATTAATTTAATTCCACAGAATGCTCCGGTTATCAAATATTGTTTTAGATGACGTCTGTAGAAACATGCGAATGAGGACCCCGACTCGAAACTGTATCAATCCTAAAGCACGTTTTATGATGGAAATGTCTGACAAGGTATTTATATATATACACATATAAAGCATGTATACTTCATCATTTACGATGATAGCACATCACACGTCTGTTCCAACGAAATGTCAAGCAATACTCATAGGTAGCTCAAGAATGCTGGCTAATGTTGATCTTGGCTAATGGACTCGCAGAATACCGGTGTGAAGTAGAGGTATCCTTTGGTCCTGCATTTCTTTTGATAAGTGGGGTAACTGGAGACCCACTCCGCCTCCTCAAATATACTTACGACATTGCACCTGCAGCTCCTCTGGTGTTACAGATGTACATGGGCGTCGGTAATCACTTACCATCAGCAGAACCGCTTGCTAGTTAAAAAACTTCTAAACTCCTTTCCCAAAAAAAAACCTTGCCGCAATATTGTGCAAGTCTACAACGGCTCTATCAGGCGGAGGGTCTTCCTTTCGGGATTTTGCCTGTACAAGGTTGCGACTCGAAAACTTTTTCCTACAGCTATTGCTTTTATAAGTCACATGCCCGCCAGTTCTGTAGGAGTATTCAATGTAGATGATAACTTTTGGTCATGAATTCAGTAGTAGGAAAGAGTATATATGTTGTCATTTAGAAGTCGGGATATTTTAGTAAATTATCATGAACCAGAGTGATTTTAACTTTACATTCTTTTGCCCTTTATTATAAACAGATAGCTGTATGGATTGATGAAATACTTGCCGAATCTGATGATCGCATGCTGATGATGGACTTTGATGAAGATGAAGGTAAGATTTCAAATTTTTTTTTTATATAAAAAGCGAAGCAATGTTGCGTCCTTACTCAGCCAGTCACAACTTTATTAAGGTAAGTTATTAGTTAATATTAAAAAAAAATAGGGTAAAATCATAGCATAGATAAGAGATACCGCTTTTAATATAATAGTTGAACGAAAAAAGTATTCAAAACAAACAAATGGATTTGATCGAAATAACCAAATTTAAAAACAAACAAGTTTTTTCATTTCTGCAACATGGTACGTATTTCACGTAAGTATTTTTTTTTGTTCGAAAAGAAGTGGAGAGGAGCTTTGCTGATGATAATAACCCCGAAATTGCTCCTGAAACCGGAGGAATATCACAATCGGAAACTAGTCCGGCTTCAGAGCGCGCTTCAAGCCCTGTCAGATCGGTGGGGGACACTCCAAAATCAAATACTCCGCCATCTTCCTCTTTATCAGCTTAAGCTCGGCATTGCCCAAAGTCATCTCAGACTATTTTACAAAAACAATTACGGTAAGTGGATTTAATAATTCGAATTTCTTTTTAAATATACAATAAATTTATTAGGTGGTTCATTCCTTCTCTGCCATGGAGTCGTTTGGCTAAGCCACACCCTTACCCATTACTCCCGCTGAACAGTCGTGCAACTACTGTTGTGTTCCGGTTTAAAAGGAATAAAGAGCCAGTATAATTACGAGTATTGTGAGGTATTCCATCTTCGTCCTCAGTGGCAACGTATCTGTAACCTTCTTCGATTGAAGTTGTTTGCACGTGCTGGAATAGCCACTGACCATCGGATGGGCTGTTAGGTTTACCTCTCCGATAATATTATACCCTAATACAATAAAAAAAATATTGTATTAAGGCTATCAAGGCTACCGTGGTCCCAATACAGGGTTGGCTAGAAGAAGAAAATCTGTGTAGTGTGAAATTTCATTCACATAAATTTTTGAATATATTTTTGCTGTCATAGCGGTTTACGCATGGTAACTTTTTGATTTACTTACATAAACTTGTGTTTTAAAACCTGTAACCACATATTGGATACTTAAGAAAGTTTAAAAATATTTAATTTATTTGCACTTAATTCAAGTACACTTAATCAAACTTTACCTGCACATGTTGTCATAATCAATTATAGATGAATCTCAGTGTAGTCGTTGTAACACAAACGACGTGTAAGTGATATTCAAAATCGTTTTAAATTATATAAAAAAAAAAAAATTGAATATTTCAATATTCCTAGCGCGGCTCCTATTAAAGAGTAAAGTAGTAGCCTGTATGTGCCCACTGCCGGGCAAACGCCTCCTTCTTAAATATATCCCCGCCGAGCACGTGATAAAATCGTCACTTAAAATTGTTAATAAGAATTTTAGTGGTGCCGGCACCGGGATCGAACCCAGGACACTCGCGCTCTATGAAACTAAAGTGAGCGCCCTGAGCCCTGGCCTAGTGGGGATACCATGATTCTATCGACTGACCGCTATACTACGTGACAAATAAAAATTTTAAGCACTGACTTGATGTTAAAACATTTCGGACTTCTGGTGCAATATGCTCTAAAAGTGACCTAGATGTCCGCCTGGCCGATTTCGACCGCGTCGATAATTTGTGGATATACAACACCGCAATAACAGGCCCTCACTAGTCTTGATCTCTATCCGTTATAACGCGAATGGGATTAGATTGAAGAAAATGTCCGATGCGGTGTCAGTGTTCAATTAAAACGAATAATTTGTTTTTGTAACCTGTATTTAGACACAGGACCCACTACTGATCAGACAGATATACAGAACTAAATACAAAAAAGATGAATATAAATAAATACGTTTCACTATAATGTTAGTAAACTTATAATGCATGACGCTAATCAATTTCTATTGTAGACATCATAATAGCGGACGCAGCGGGCGATGCAGGTTTTGCGGATGACTTTCTCGATATGATGAAAGGTGTAAGTGATAACAAGAATTTCAAGATAGCCGTTGTGTTAATTCAGAAGAGTGTTTATATTAAAGACTTTGCGTATGGCGTCAAATTAATAATAAACATTTATCTTACCGCAATGACTAGACCATTGCCTAATGCTCCAACCTGAAGGTGGTGCTTCTAATATAAAAATGAAACCAATAATTTATGTTGTCTTTTAAATTTTTTGCATAAAATTCGAGAGCCGAGTTATTTTTGAAAAGGAATAAAAATAGTAAAATAAATATTATTAACGTATTTTATTTTTGTATCCTAAGATTGAGACATTTGAACACGACTGAAAGAGGTAATGAACAATTTGCAATTATTATTATATTAATTGACAATAAAATTATGCTTCATTTTCCATTTACTTAATTATCTTCATTCGTGTTCATTTGTATCAAAGTGGAGAATGAAGGATAGTTGTCACAAGTAGATAAGTAGATTAGTAGTAGAAAAGTAATATTTTTTTTTTAAATATTTATTTTCATTATAATTATACATTTTCTTACCAGATATTTTAATTTCAGGACGGGCCTTCAAAACAACGTAAGTACATTTTATATTATGATTTTTGGCATTTACGCGATTTCTACACATTTAAAATGTAATTATTATTTACGGATTTTATGGAGTTTCAGGTGCTCTACAGCACCCGTGGTCACGTGGGGACTAAGATGTTGGACATCCAGATGTCATAGCTAGCCCGGCTACCGTTAGCTTCATAATTATAAATTTTTGGTCCGATCTACGCAGAATGAGCTCACGGTATCTTGCGGTACACGGGTCGCAGTTGACTTGAGTTGCAGTGGTATGCTTGGTCTTGGACTTAATATTATTATTTACCGAATCCCAAGTAGGTGGTAGCACTAGAATCACCTTTGGCAGAAATCGGATGTTCTTTCGCGTGGATATGTAGTCTGTGAAATCTAATGACTTCCTAGAGCGTGCTGTAAAGCACCGAAACATCGTGATTTAACAAAGCGAAATTAAACGCGATAAAATCCGTAAATAATAGTGTAAGTTCATACATTTTACATTATTTTACTAACATGGTTTAATCAAAATACTTAATGATCTTGTCTTTCCAGTTCAGCCAGCGTATAAGAAATTTTCTGGTGAGATGATATGACTAAATATGTTTATTAGAAAAAGTTAGATACATGATTTTATAATGCGTTACCTTACTTTAGGTGTCATGCTGGAAGCTTTTACTATTCTAACCAATGCGATGTATAAGAACGGTGACCAAAAGTTAATAGAGTATGGAAAATTTCGCCAAACGTATGCGCAAGCGGCTAATGTGTAAGAAACTTTTATAGAATGGTAAGAGTATATTTAACTTACAGGAAAAATCTTTTAACAGTATTCACTGTACGTTTTCAGTCTCAAACAAACACCAAGCTTCGATGTTGTGGAAGTTAATAGTGGCTTAGCGCAAAACATTAACCATGAACTATCTAATACTGTAAAACCGTATACAACCCCCAATTTAGCACCTGTTATGAAGGGTAATTAAATTTTTTGTATTCATAACTTCCGAATAATTATATTAAGCAATGATAATTTTTAATTTTTTTTTTTTTTTAGATATTGTTGATACTTGCTCTTATTATTTAGCTGAACTTGCTGATCTTAATAGTAAGTATATCTGATTATTATGTAATTTTATATTAATATTATAAAAAATCCGTGGTAGCCTAGTGATCAGGGCGCTCACTTTAGTATCATAGAGCGTAAGTGACCTGTGCCAGGTGAGCCGGTGCCGGCACCACTAAAATTGTTAATAGCAATTTTAAGTGCTGTGTTTACCATGTGCTCGGCGGTGAAGGAAAACAACGTGAGGAAACCTAATATAAATAATAAAAAAATATATATATCATTTCCAGGATATGTGAAACCCGCCAACCCGCAATGGAGCAGCGTGGCGGGCCATTTCCGGCTCTCAGATATTTGAGAAGGAGGCCTGCTACTTTACTTCAGTTTTATTATAAATAACAAAACATAATATATTATTTAAGAATGAAACTATGATGACGATCAGCACTAATGTATTGATTCTCTTACTCATATAATTTTCAGAGGATAAAGGACCTGCATTTAAAATATTGTTGAACGCTATGCGGAAGCAACCAGAGGATTTGTTATATGAAAAAGGGAGTTTCAAAGAAAATTATGGAGAAGCCGCCGCAGAGTAATATATTATTACTTCTGAGGTTACTGAAATGGTTAGGAAACTATATATTTTTTTTCAATATTTTAGATTGAATCAAGCTCGAAGCTTGGAAAGCGACCATTGCGATCCCAATTTATCACAAAGAATTCACAAGAATCTTTCGAAATTGGTTGAAACCGAAACTAATCCTGATTTGCAATCGGATATGGCTGGTAAATAAAAATTAGCTCAATTTATTATTTGGAAAAATAAGACTATAGTAATCATAAACTTCTAACATAATTTTCGCAGAAACATTAGAAGTTTGTTCAAATTATCTGTCACAAAATGCTGTTGATAAATGTAAGTTGGTGTTATTATATTTTGATGTAGAATACTACTAAGATATAGGGTTTAGTATAAATTATTTATTTATTTACAGCTGAACGTGGACCAGCTTTCGAGGTTCTGACAAAAGCACTCAGAGAACAAGGCGCACAGACGTTTACGCCACAATTTCCCGGGCTTGAAACAAAATTTGCTGCATCTCATGTGTTAGCGCTCATTTTAACATTAATTTTAACGCCCTTACCATTGTATATTAATAGTGGAATACAAGTCTTCTTAATGTTTTTTTTTTATTTACTAGTTTAAGTACCGCACCAGGCTTGTCGAGTATAAAACCAAATGAAGAAACAGTGCCTATATTTGAAGAATCTCTCCACAAAGCTGTAGACTTAGTCACTCCGAAAAATGAAAAGAAAGAAATGGACGGTATGTGTTGAATATGTCCCCTCATGAGTGCCTCGACTTTGAACAATGAAAAAGGCAAGGCAGAGATCTACCTCGCCTTATATATAGAATATTCTATTATATAGAATATATAATATTCCTATATTATATAGAATATTCTTACGCCGTCAACACACGGCCCTAATTTGATATTGTCAAAAAATAATAATAAACGAAACTAAAAACAATTATTTCTGAATTATCCCTTAATTATGGTGGGATGTAAGGTGGAATTTAGCAACTTGAAAAAGAAAATGAAAAAAAAATTGGCGACCTAATATTTGCGAAAATTCCACTGCCAAACCCAAATTCAACTAATTGTAAAGGAGCAGCAGTATTTTAGTAGAAAGATCTTTTTATATAGATTTTTTAATTTATTTTTCCAATATTGTTTTCGTCGATCATAATAGGAAGTGTTAACATTATAAATATCTCTTTTATAAGTGGTGGTAGGGATGGCTGGTGGCATCTTCGTGGAACAAAGACCAAGGTGTGTGTGTGTGTGTGTGTGAAGATAATATTTAATTTGAAGATGAGCAGTGAATATAAAAATTATATTTAATGACGCGATGCCATGTACCATAGCAATGTTTTTTTGTTAATACATTAAAGTATTCGTTATTAGTTAAAATTTATTAATATTCCAGATGTCATTAAAAGATCCGCTAATTATTTATCCGGTTTTAATCGGGACAGAGGTAAGAAATATCATGATTAGCGTATCAGTCAACCACAGCAATGCAGAGAGTAAAACTTTGATAACTTTTTTAGGAAAAGCTTTAAAATTGTTGTTGCAAATGATGAAAAGTAATTCAACAAAGGATCTTGCTAAAAGAAATGATTATACAATGACCTATGGTGCTGCAGCTGAGGAGTAAGATATGCTACGTACAATTTTGTATTGAATTTTATCAGCGTAACCTGTTTCTTTTTTTTTTTCATATCAACAGGACTGAAACAGCGCCGTTCCTTACGCCATACCTTCCAGTAAAAGATATAGCTGAGGAAATCAAAGGGAAACTTACAGCAGACATGCAGGCTTCCACTCCGTCTGATCTTAAAGTGCCAATGCAATGTTCGTTATTATATTATCCAATTAAATCAAAGTAAAACCGTACTAGAACTTACGATTTATTCTTTCTTTACAGCTCTAGTTCAAGACGTGTCGAAACATTTGTCGCAACCTATAGCTGTGAAAAGTAAGTAATTAATCGTACAATTGTAAGTCAGTTTTAATTATTCATATATTAAGGATTACCAACAAGGTTGACACATAACAATGGAATATTATAAAATTGCGTAGAAAAAAGGCATGAGCTACCTTACTTAATGGAAACCACGGAAAGGCAATAGATACAGTCGCAAAGTTAAATAAATATTAGTATTATTCAGATCTTTTACTTATATAAAATTACACTACAACTTGACTGTAATATTAGATGACGAAATAAAGAAGGATTTATAATTAAAATAAAGACAATTCAATAAATAAGTAACATACGATTTTGTCCTATAAATTCTTGTGTAATGTCCTCCGCATTTTAGTTCTAACCACAGAAATTTTAGTCGAAAGTACGTAATTTTTTTTAAATTTCTCATTATATTTTATAACCATTCTATTCAGAGGTGCATTAAATCGTTCGTTTTACACTTTTATCTCTAGACATTTTTCTATGAAAAAAGGTTGTTGGTATCGCTAGCAGTTACTTATTTCGGTTTAGTTCATTTATTCGTAATTTCTATTAAAGATAACGTTACCTGTAACACATTAATGGTAAGAATGAAAAGATAATAATGTAGATAGAGAATAGTTGTAAATATCGTCACTACTGTTGTTTGCTCAGTACTTATAATGCAAATTTTACTTATAATTTAATATTCAAAAATATGGAACTTCAAAGTAGTACCATGTAATATTAGAGGCCTTTTACTTACTCCCAGTAGTGAGGGGACGGACCTGATAGGAGGATTATAACAACAGTATTTGTTAGTAGCATGGACATTTACAGGCCGGTTCTTTTTGTGTTATGCTCTTCTGTTACAAAATGCCCTTACACTTACAAGCACGAGTAAGTTGTAGGATTTAAAATAGCCTCAATTGAGAGACGAATAGATAATATTACGCTATTATATTGGCCACACATTTATCTTTTATGTTTAGGTGGTGCAGCAGGTGCTAAATATCCAATGGAGTTTTTTGGAAACGTCGAAAAGTCGCTGGGAGCAAAACCACTCTACGAATACAAAGGATTTCGAGAAACTCACGCTGGTGCAGCTGATAAGTTAGTGTAGAAATGTATCCAATTTAAAATTATTAAACATTGCAATTGGGAGTACAGTTACTGTTCTTTGCTGATTAACAAGCGAAACTCTAGCGCTCGTATGTTGGCAAGTTATAGGCAGCAGTATTACTTATGCGAGAGTGCACTGTGTTCATTAACCCATCTGCACAGTGTGGTGAATCTGAGTATATCCTCAGTAAGGCGTAATTTAAAAAAATGTATAACGCATTTTTGGAAAGGCAAACCAACTGATGCTACATGTACATAGTTGCTTTGATGATTTTCTGTATATCAATATATATCTGTCAAATCTTCTACAGATTATTACGTTCTGGAGGAATGGAAGATGATCCCGCAAATGAAAACTTAGAGACTGAAATTTCATCTGAAATTAAAGGATCTTTACCATCTAGAATCACACCTGCTGTTGCTCAAGAGCTGAAAGGTGAATTCCATTTTTCATAAGCAGATAATTAAAAAATAACTATTTTAGTTTTTATGTATGCTTACTTCCTACTTTTACAATTTTCAAGGTTAAGACCTAAAAATAAAAGTTTTAATAAGCTGTAGAAGAGGTGTAATAATTTGTTTTCAGACACTGTCGTTGAAGCATCCAAGCTTCTCTCGGTGATCGGAACCAAAAAAGGTACCATGATGATAGATTTTGGAGTAAATAATTTTCAGAAAGTTTTTTAAACAAAAGATAAACATAATTTTTCAGGCGACGCTTTGGAACACTTGACTAAATTAATGAAAGAAAGGGGTGAGGAGCTTCTTGTTCATATGCATGACTATGATCAGACCTACGGTGATGCTGCACGAAGGTTTGTTGTAACACGAAATAATTTAGTAGTTTAAAAGTAGTAAAGTAATCTAAAATATTAGACATGATAAATTGTAATTGATTAAATTTAAATTCAGAATTTCCAATGCTCCGAGTCTTGCAAATGAGAAAGTAGATAAGACGACATACGAGAAGATAAAGGAAAAACTAAAAACCCTTGCTATTCAAAATCCTCCTCCGAAAAATTCTAATGAATTATTAGGTAAAAACATCTTGTATCAGTAAAAGTTTTCTTTGAGATATGATCTTTAATTAAATTTTCTTTGGTTCAGAAATCGTTGACGAATGTTCTGAGTTTTTGGCTTCTCCGCTTCCTGAAAGTAAGCATTTCTTGATTACCCATGATTTTATCAAATACAAACTGAGAAAACAAACCTTATAAACGTTTTTTTTTGTATAAAATAGATGAATTGGAGAAACGACAACTTTTAGCCGATTTAATGGCGCGTAAAGGCTCATCTATTCTTGCTCAAGACGGAGTATACAAATTAACATATAACGACGCTGGACAGGAGTTAGTCTATTGTTATTAAGTTATCGATTTACTCGTAGATATCTTTTACGGTTATGCTCAATCGCAAAATTAAAAGTTATTTTCTGCACACACCTAACCATAGAACAGCTTCTCCCTTATAATGTCACTGGTCCTGATTTGACTCATAACTATGGAATTTAAATAATTTCAAATTTATAACACTGGAAGGGATCGATGGCGTATGGCACATTATTTTGTAACATAATTGATTTGTGTTTGATATTCTAGGATAATAAAATCCCCTTTAGACGAACCAAAGGGGTACGATGAAATGTTAAAAAAGGAAATGATACAAAAATTAAATGAAGTCATACCAAATAAAAATTTACTAGACTTTTTAAAAGGTTTATGCATTTTTCTATATTTTAATTTGATGCCTACATTTTTGTTAATACTAGTTATTTAATTTTGTCCTTAAAATGCAGAAACCATTAATGAAGCCGCAAGTAACTTAGCAGGCATCATTAAAGGAAGAGGTAATTTCTGAGAGTCAGTATGTATAATCTGCACTTACGGCAGTTTTTAAAATGTATGTTTGATTTATAGGGGAAGTAATACAAAAAATACACGATGGAATGAAAAAAGAAAAAGCTAAAACTTTCATATCAATCGGAAAATTCAAAAAGACTCATCAAGAAGCTGCGGAAATGTATGAAAATTTATTATAACTTCTATCAAACACGACTTTTAATGATTTTTCTTTTGCCGACGAAAGGGGGCAAACTAGCAATCGGTTCATCTGATGGTATGTGATTACCGTCACCCACGTATACATCTGCAACACCAGATAAGCTGCAGATGCGTTGTCGGCCGTTAATTATATTTGGGGGAGAGCCTCCGGTTACCTCACTCACCGAACGAAAAACAGGGCACATGGTGCCTCTTCTTCACCCAGTATTCTGCGAGGTCGTGGTCCCGGTCAAGCCCGGGCCAATCGAGCAGCAGCAAAAGCTACCGCTTCGTTCTACCACGTCGTCGTGCGGAAGGTTACGATTAAGGATAAGAGAGAATGAACCTGTCAGCCCTATTAAAAGAAAAATAAACCTTTCATAAACAAATGCTTAATTCGTTATATATTTTTAGGCTCGAAAACGCACAGAGTTTTAGCAGTCATCATCCCTCTCCGATAATTACTGATAAAGTCTCCAATCGTGTTGAAGCAATTCCAATTGAAGGAATCAGTGCTCAAGGAAAGTCGCATGTTGGAGGTATGGGTCGTAACACATATTTTTAACATACAATGTGTTACGATGAAAAACATCATTTTAATACTTTATTATTATATTGTAAATGCTTAATATTAATTTTAAAATTATAAATGCAAATGTAGATGCAGTGCAAACGATATCAAATTACATAGCTGGAGAGGCTACAGAAAAATGTAAGAAAATTAAGTTTCGTATTAATTGGTATTTTTGTAATTAGCTTTATTAACTGCTTACTTTAATTAGCTGTGGTAGCCTAACGGTCACAGTATTGAACTTGATTCAATATCATAGTTCGCGAATGACCTAGGTTAGATCCTCGTTGCCGGTAATACAAAAACATGCTCGGCGGTGAAAGAAAAGGTCGTGAAGTAACCTGCATGTCTGAGATAAAAATATTACTTCAAGGACTTGAGAATCCGTCATCCTGCACTGGAGCAGCGTGGCGGACACTTCCCGGCTCCAAAACTCTCTCAATCATTTGAACGGCGGCGTTTGCCCAGCCGTGACCATTCGGAGGTTGCTTCTTTTTTTACTTTACTTAGTACTTTAATTATAGGTGGAATCGACGCTAATACTTTGGCATCGAAGTACGGAGCTACAATGAGGTAAGAGATGTTACGTTAACAGAAGTATTCTCTGTGTTCAATACTGACTGTTATTTACTCCCAATCAACAGATTTTTTTTTAAAAAAAATCTTGTTACTAAACATTGTTGTTACTTAACTTGTTTTTCCAAATGAATAGTTTTGATACGAAGCTGTTTTATCAATGTATAAGAATACAAGTGGGATACTACATTACGGTATTAAAATTATTAAGCGTTTTTCGGTCATTCTCCATTATGTTATTATTTTTATTGTACATACTTTTTTTTAAATACTAAATAAAATTTTTGGCCTTATAAATAGAAGCGACCCATTAACAATAAATGTAGAAGTTTTGAGAAGAAAAATGTTAGTGTCGATATTATATGCATCACAGAACATATTATGTCGTCCGGTAATGAGATATTTCTAACGTTACCCAACTAAGTTATGGCAGCTAGTTACTCTCGAAATACTAAAAAAGGGGGAATTTGTATACACGACAAAAAAATCTTTATCATACACGAATATATAGCGTACTAATAGCGTACATTTCAAATTATTCTGTATTTGAATGTTGAATACGATAGTGTGATGTGTATATAGAATTCGTAAAATTAATAATTTTAAATTATTGTACGAATAACTTGCCATAATCCTACAGAAATTATCCTAAGAAAAATTATTATGTGAGGTGATTTTAATACATTGTAAACCAATAATTTAACACTAGGAATTAAAAACTTCTTAATAACAAATTTTAACCTTCGATAGGAAGTTAAAGAGCCAACGCGACTAAAAAGCAACTTGTCGAATCCTTGTTAACCTCGAGACTTTATATCAAAAGTAAACCAAGACAACAATATCGGTATTAGAGTAATCCAAATGAACTAACAACTTTATTTAACAAGCAAATTTATTTAACAGTTATTATGTTGACCAAGTATCAAGTAATGCAATTATAAAAAAATATAAATACAATGCATTGTCAGGATTTGTTAACAATACGTATGCCTCAAATACCTCCCGAAGACGCTTTTCAGAGCATTAAATCGTTAAAAAAATGCAAGTAACGTTGAATATGGTGGTATTTTCTACGTGGTAGAATCAAGCGGCAGCTTTTCCTTCTGCTCAAATGGGTAAGTGATGATGGTAAGTGATTACACTTAATACCAGGTGAGCCACTTGCACGTTTGCCCTCTTTCCCATAAAAAAAGTCTCTACACAAATTATTAAATTATTTAAGCATTATGGCTTCACATTTGAGATACATCTTTAATTTATCCACAAAACGTTGTATTCATTCACTAAATCTTAAAACAACAATCACTAAACCACTGTATGATAATAATTTAATTTTTACACAGTTATGAAATTTTTGGTCAATGTCATATACATCAAGTTCAACCCGTACAACAATATTTTTGTGTAAACTAGTGGCAAAATCGCCGATGATGACAGTGAAAGGAAGAAATCAAGAGGGTCTTCTACAGACAAAAAGACGAATGAAAAATCGAGCGCAGGTAAATATGATTCAAACATAAAATTTTATTTTATAGGCACTATAAGATCAACTTAATTTTTAATATGAATTAATTTCAATACTTATCGGTATTCTATCGTATGTCATAGCAATATAGAAATCGCTATATAAAATTTCTACTCGTACCTATGTGACGAAATTACTTCTGCCAGTTTTTAAATATAATATTTCTGCTCTTCACCAGACTTTTTAAGTCCACTGCAGCATGCACTTCTTGAATGGTTTGACCATTTCAGCATGCTAGGCAGACAATCTGCTGATGGGGGCGCATGACTGCTGTCACTGGTGCGAGGGACCAGTGACGCTGCTCCCCATCACTGTTCAGTGGGAATTAGCTTTTGAATTTGGGTCATTTACAATATTTGGCTATCAAACGGTCGCCAGAACCTCGTTTGCTAGCCTTCAGGATGTACTTAGTGGCGGTACCTTCATAGAAGCCTAAAGCCCGGGTTGTCCTTACCCTACTAAAAACAATTTCGTCAAAAAATTGCGGCGAATACTCTGTAGCAACGAATCGCGACGTAATCTTGCTTGCAACGGGGCTTCTTATTTTTTATGGCCTCTCTTCATGATGATGCTTATGGCCTTCACATAGACCCACTCTCATCATGTAAGGTGTCTTGATTAGGTAGGCATTATCGCGATATCATAAAAATTTTGGTTACATTTATGAGTCCAAAATTCAAAGATGTATTGTTCCGTCCATCTTTTAATGTCTAAAGGAAAAGTTGCCCATTTCCGAACATGCCTTACAATTCCTAAATTGGAATTACTTGGAACTTCTGTCCTTTTAAAGACAATAGTCTTGAACACAGTATGTACTCGGACGGATAGTAAAATCATCTTTGTGTGGCTAGGGACACCACACCCCTTTGAAAATCCTTATCTTTAGAAACATCTTTAGTGAACTTAACCCTGACTGTGACTCACACGGACTTTCAGCCAGTATCCTGTTGAAAAATCACCTTTTGTGGTCACCTCCACGGTTAAACGAAGGCTTTGAGTCATGACCAAATCATGATGTACCTTCTAAAGATACTGATCTTTCTGGTTTGCGACGGCTTGTAGTCGTAAATTCTCCTGAACATCGAGATCGTTTCTTTTTACTGGAAAGAAGCTCTTTCCAAAATTTATTGGCGCAACGGGATTAATTTATGAACAGTAGATTATGCATGACATCGGATGCGTAATCTACACACTTCACTGCGTATTTAACCGTAACCGAACGGCACCGTAGGTGTTTGCATCGGGCCAAACGGGCAATACTGAAAACTATTTTAGTATAGTCCAAATGTTAGTGATAACACGCCTGCTAAACGAGGCTATTAATGAAAACCGTCCTTTTTGGGTTAAGTTTCAGCAGAGGATGGATTACAGACTAATGACAATGACGTAGACCCATAATTAAAGAAACCGTATCAGAAATAACATTAATACTAAATAGTCTTTTGTAGATGTGGACGCGGAACGCGAGCAAGCTCTGAAACTACTACAAAATAAGCTCAAAGCACGCGATGCTGAAGTATTTTACAAGCAACGTCACAGCGAATTAACTCACGCACAAGCGTCAGAATGGTACTGGTTCAGTAATTGTACTTGATTAAAATAAAACGCTAAATTCACTTCAGTATTCAATTACATTGAATGAAATTGTGCTAATAGAAAGCTAGTATATTTTTATGTTTCTGTAGCCTAATGGTAAAAAGATGTTCTGAATACCTTTACAAAATTCTTTCGATTGATCGAATGAACTATAATGCCTGCTTTACATAAGATGTAATAGTTTACTATTTCAGATACTGCAGTTCAGTTTCTGATGCACGCAAATTTGAATTTTCTTTCTGTTACTAAATGTTATATTTTGATGTGCAGGATATCAAAAAAACAGCTATTGAATGTAGACAAGGTTGTGAAGGAATCAGCTGATACAGGTCGTTTGCATAAAAAATTTGAGAGAAAGCTCAACGCTCTTGTCGAGACGAGCACGGCACCCCAAATGAAAGATACAATGCAAGGTAAACATGCATACGATAAACTATCACCAACGTGCTAAAAACTGTACTAAAAATTTTCGGCTTTTGTATTGTTAAAATATATTTTTACCAACTTCCTCGTTTTTTTCGTTTATAAACTACCATGTCTTTGCTATATTTGAACTACTTTCGATTCTTCCATTCTGTCCACACTTCGTAGACTCAAGCATATTATTGGTAACATTTTATATTTATTTATTACATCAAATTCATTTTAAGCTAAAAATAACTTTTAACAAACACCGTAGTATGTGCTATTGATGTTATCTACCTATTATCTTTAAAAGAAATTTAAAGCATTTCTCATTGAGGCGTTGTCCAGATCTTTACTACAATGCACTACTTGACAATTTTTGATAAAGTGTAAAGTTGAGGAAATGATTAGAGCATCGATGGTGTAGATGGCATCGGGCCACGCTTGACGTAAAAGCAAATAATTGTATATAATAATAAAAATGTATAAAACATTAGCACATAAATATCGACAACGGGATAAAGGAAGTTGATAGTTTTTTTTTCTTTCCCCATACCGTTCTGTAGGTTTTCATATTAATGATAAAAATAGTAGCATTGTTTAATTTTAAAACTTTACAATGTACAATTGAAATTTACTTTTACAGACGTCATCATCGAAATCTCACGAAATCTCTCCGAGTACTTCATGTCCAAAAGTAAGTTCTTAATGTTCTCATATCCCTTCATCGTTTCTGCACACACATTCACAACTCACAACAATAGTAACTGCTATTTAGCGACAGAAATGGGTAAGAGTGTGGTGGATCTACCCAGATAACTCCTTCGCAGAGAAGGTACCAATTTCAACCGAGCACGCGGATGTCATCAGATTCAAAATCAGTCAACGTTAGTGTTGCCCGATTGGAAAACCGCAATATCTTGATAAAAAAACATATTGACTAAAAACCCCATCCACCCCATCCAGTACTGAGGCCCGGAGGCCTTTACAGCTTCATCGGATGAGACTTGCGAGAGCGGATGTCTAAATTTCTAAAAGTCGGTATTTTGACCTCGTCTGCAATTAATAATAAATTATTAATAAAAAATAAATACTGAAATTTACAATTATTATTATTTCTTGTACTAGTTTCGGTCGGTAACATATTAAAAAAAATATGTTCTATTTGCCGATTACGGGATCTTCTGGTGTTCAATTATAATGAAATAATCAACTAATGCTACTCACATTAAATTAAAACTTTTATTAAACTTCTGGGGATAGGTAGAAATACGATATAATGACGTGAATAACGTCAACGTAAAACGTCCTGATATTAATCAGACATGCGAGTATATGTAATTAAAATGTTGTACATATTATTTATAAGTCAAAATAAATTCATTAGTATACCATGCATTAAAACTAAATAAATATGTAAGTACTAAATGAAAATGTCTTTTTATGTAATGTCAAAAATTATAATTGTTTTAATTAAAAAGATTTAAGTTGGTATTACCTTTAATTACGTTAATAACCCATGTCAAATTAATACATATTAGTGTTTAAATTAATGGAGAAAATTTGTCAACGAGATTTTTTATTGAGAATGAGATCCTCTCCGAAATGTTTTAATTTCTAGTGCTTCTAGAGCACGATGAAACACAGATTTCTTCTTTCTACACATTAAATATTGACATCCTCTTACTACAGACTTGATATATTTAATGATAAATTATGATTTTGTATAATAATATATGATATTGTAGTATAAGAAGTTATTATATTAAATACATTTATTATATTATTTTTCGATTATTAAAAGAATCAAAACATGATTAATTTTTACAGGTTACAGTGAGCTTGCTCGAGAGGCCGTCATTTCAGAGATGCAGAATCGCGGCAATGAACTCCTTATAGAAGTAGATGGCGCTGCTGAAACATTCTTCTACTCTGCACAAAGGTACTTTCATTGAATGACTACGATCTAAAAGTTTGTTAAACTTAGTTTTAATGCCTGCTTTTTTGTCATTTCTACTTCCTTTTGTAAATTAACAATATTTAAGGTTTTATTCTTATTTTATTGAGCAAAAATTGTAATGAATCAATTCATTTAAATCTTATTATCTATCACTTAATACTTGTTATTATATTATGATTAGAGCTACTATTTGTTGAAAGTCAGAGCACCTACTTTTGTCAAAATTATGCAATGGACACGACTGTGAGGTTTCAAGAACTTTCAGAAAACGTTTCAAGGTGAATAGTAAGCTCACCTACCTGAAGAGTAAAAGTATTTTAAACATTATTATTAGTTATGGGATTATTTATATATATTCTCATCTGGTTAGGTAATATATATAAGTATGTATACATAAAAAATATAATAAAATAAATAAGATACCTCATAACATATTAATAATTATTCTAACCCTTTTTCTTAGTAATGAATTATAAGGATAATTCTTTATCCCAAAAACCGTGTCCATTATCCTTTCCATCCATCCTTTTTGCACCCATCTTGAGCGCACCTTTGACATGCCAAGACGAAAATGCACAATATTCAAAAAGGTTGCGTTCGATACTCCAACCATTTCTTCAAGTTGTTTCTTTTTAATCGGACATCTTCCAAACATTTTTATAATTTTTTTCTATATTTTCCAAAGTGATTGCCGCGGCAGGTCCGTCCTGGACGTCTTCAAGCGAGTCTACCTTACTTAAAGGATGTTAACGTACTTTAGTTTCGATAAACTAATCGACATGAACACCACATATGGAATCGAACTCGAGTCTCCTGATTTGAAGGCAGATCCTCTAACCACTAGACTGTCGTGACATTAAATACTTTGCCATTTGCGTTTAATGCTTTGCCACTAGCGTTTAATACTTTTTGTACAATGAAAATATAATTACATAGGATTATTATTATTATATTTATCTTTAGATTGAAAAAAGCTAAAACTCTTGAAACGAAGAAACCCTGTGAGCAAGTTCAATATTTCATAACAAAGCAGCTAGAAGAAATGATGAGGTCCCGCGGGACTTTAAGGAAACTATCGACACACATAAAAGGTAAATAAATGTAAATAGATAACTATTCTTGACAGATTGATGAACTATAAATGTACATTGAGTCGAGACATGTTGAAATAATTGAAATTCTATTGTTATGACACGAAAAAGGTTATACAGACTGTATACAACGTTATTGATATTTTATGGAAACAAGTATATTGTAAAAAAAAGAAAACCTTTTTTATTAAAACATCTTAATAAAATTTTAATAATCAAAATGAAACGCTAGTGCCATTCGACATGAATAATAATTTATCGCAAGACGAGGAGTGAGCATCGCAAAATCTCTATCAGATTTTTATAAATACTGCAAGTATTTAGAAAAAGCAGATCACATTAGGTTTTTTTTATTACAGATTACATTCAAAGCGCTGCAGCATATTTGTCAGAACATGTGACTAAACCTGGTAAATATCACAATCGTTTTAATACTCACTGATTGATCATCTTATTGTTTTATTTGAGAACCAGCAAGACACATAATAGTAATTATTTCCCTTTCCCCCTAACCCTCCGCCGTCTGATCTCCCCTGCCGAGGGCTTCCGTCCCGTTGGGTTATAATTTATTTATTTATTTTATTTTACTTTTAAGTATTTTAATTATAATATATTTAAAGATAACTTATTTATTTTATTGTCTTTTATGTATGTATACATATTTATATTTATCACCCAACCAGACGAGTATATATCTAAATAACCCCACACAAAAATCATTATCATTAGAAAGCACTAGAAATTTTTAGACATTATCCGGTAGGTTGTGCTTTTCACCGCTACGTAGTGGGGCCGCTGGTTGCGGATTGTTGCGCCTGCTCTAGTTAGTTTCAGACTGTCCCCTTAAGTGGCGTTTGGGGCTTCTAGAATAAATACCACTCAAGCCCGTAACTCCGTACCACCACCCTGTCAAAGTATTGCATGTTTCTATGAGATATTCATGTTTCCTGCGTTGTTCTAACCTTGTCACCTCAAGTCTGTTCAACCGCTCGCTGTACTCCAAATTACGAAGAGGTATCATGTAGGTAGGTTTCGTATCCTTTCTCTGGGCTTTTTCGAAAAGGAATCTTTTTGGAAGTAACGGCTTCATATTTTAAATGCACATTCCAATAATGGCCGTACATACGTTTTATATATTTACATAAATAGCTCTTCGTCCATATATAATAATGCCTTTCTCATTAAATATAACAAAGGAGTTTGCATGAAAGTCATAACATCAATGAATGTAAGTGAAATGTGCATGATATCAACATTTTTTTAAATTTAAATTTAAAATAAAATTTATACTTTGATAATAAATTTTGTCATTTCGTAAAATAGCAATTCCATTACCTTTATAATTCGAATTCACATTTGCCTCCGAAAATATTTAACTCTATTTATAACTATCTGGACATTTTATTTGCAGATAAAGAGATTGAAGCCTATGTGGCGCTTTTGGCGGAAATGGAAGTCGCCGGTGATAGCCCCCTTGTAGAAGGCAAAATACCTAAATCACATAAGGAAGCAGCGTCTTAGTAAATTAATTTATATTACGATAAAACATTACATAATACCATATCCCACCATCAGTGACAGACTTTGCTTTACTAGCCTTTTTATAGTTGGGGGAAATACCTAACGTATATCTGCCCTCACGGGGAACGGACAGGTTATGTCGGGCTTGCACCTATTAAACACCGACCGAGTTTCGCCTTCGCCCCACGGCAGGGCTAGTTTCCTATTCGACTTTCCATCCTAGATGGCTAAAGGACCTCCGCGAGCCTCCCATCCGGAGGCCACGGAGATCAGGAAGGCGAGTGCTTGGAAGCTCCAGACCTTTCCGGAAGTTCTTTACTGCAAGCTGTGTCGGACATAGAATTGAACTTAGAACTGGACGACATAACCGATCCTATAAGATCGGTAAGCTGGAGGGGAAGTTGTCGTCCATATTAATCGAACCTAGCTCTCTCAGACTCATAATATATTCGTTCACGCAATGTATGGTATTGTTGATTTTTTATTTTTAAACTTTATGGTTTCTATGTTTGATTATCCAGGGTTTAATTTTTGTCCTTAAGGTAATGGGAAATTATTAAAAACGAAAACAATGGTAACACATAGTTCAAATTGCAGAAGACTCTAAGTACTCGTAATTTGATAAGAAATCAAATTATTTTAAAAAATAATTAATAACTTTAACAACTTTGCAGTTTACGGAAATTAACTTCATTCGAGGACCAAATAAAACGAAAGGATAATGCTTTACAAACTACAATTGTAGGCAAGTTAAAAAACCTTATGGCTAATGTTACAACAACCGGATACGGAGCATCTGATATTGACCGTAAGTACCGATACTTTCGAAACTGTAATTTTTCCAGACTTAGACAATTTAGTCGTTGGCCGCATTGTTTTTCATTTTATATTTTTGACAACGTGTATTGGATCTCGATGGATCGATATTATAAGCATATAAACTATTATTAACCGTTAATGTTATTGAACTTGTTAACGTTTCCGTGAAACGAAACATAAATTTACAATCATAAAACACCGTGGATTATGTTTTCATGCATCTATAGTTACATGACATGTCTTAAATTTTGGATTAGGACATTTTTTAAATCTTCGTAAAAGAATATCCGCCTTAGTTTAGGATCCGTCCAGCACGAATATTCAGGTTTCCTCACGATGTCTTTCTTCACCGCCGAACACGTGGTAAGCACTTCATATTGAAATAAGAATTTTAGTTGTACTGACACCGTGGTTGCAACTCAGGTCACTCAACTTTACGCAAAAAATTTGAATACATATGTGTCAAGCTTTTACAACTTTTAAGTTTGCCCATATTTCAGATGTCATTAATCAAAACGCTGCACTTCTGACATCTTACATCAAGATTCAAGGTAATATATTGGTTTTGATTTACTTTGTGTTACTTAAGTATATTCGATGACATAAAACTTACTTAAACTTACTTTAGATTTTTTAATGTGTTTTATTTCTACTTTCGGGATAATAATTTCTCTATTTACTCAGATGAAAAGACAGACGCTCTCAAAATATTAATAAAAGAAATGGATAAAGAAGGTGACAATATTCTTTTACGACATGGAACCCTCCGCAAGACACACCGCGACGGCGCAAACATGTAAATATACTATGTTAAAAATTTTTGGATTAGCCCTAAATGAATGATATTATAATAAATTTTTACAGCTTACGGACAAAAAATGCTGACCAACTAGATATAGTAAATGCAGATCCCGTGGTATCGAGAAAGATTGAAATCAGACTTACAAATTTAATACAGAGGATCACGCCGAATAAAAACAGTGAACTTATGGACGGTGAGACAGTGCTTTTTTGAAACATGACATATGGCATTCCGCAATAAGTAGAAAGAAAGAACGATTTATTTGGTACACATATTTAAAATAAATAAGATATGGAAACAATAGAACAAAGGCGTACGCAGTATGACCTTGTATTACTAGATATCATATTATCTGGCCAATTTAATTGTAGCGAACTCCTTTCGAGCATTGCTTTTGAAGTACCGTCTTGCCGGACTCGGCCTACGCCTCTGTTATACCTTTCTCACTCAATTACAAACTATGCTCAAGATTCTGTACTTTGCCGCGCTATAGTAATAGTAGCAAATAGAAATAAATACAGCCACACACACACACGCGCGTATGAACGCACGCATGAATGTATGCACGTACGCACGCATTCACACACACACACATAATTATGATACGAATTATCACATTCGAAAGTCCCTTTAAACTGCAACAAACTGTGCATAAATCTCACGATTTAATTGTTTCAGACATCCTCAATGATGTGACGAATTACCTTGCAGCACACTTTTTACAACCAGGTTAGTTATACTTAATTTAACTTTTGATAATGTATTTACAATAGATCAATAATTCTAACTACAAACATTTATTGGCACAGAAATAGTTCAAGTCTGCAAATGTATGAAGAACGTATTTGTTCAATGCGAGCTGTGGTGCGATGACATTCTCCGACGTATGACAAGATCATGCTGCACATGTTCCCGCCACGTGTCCGTCCAGCAACTGGTCGATCTCTGTCCCGAACGGCCACTTCATCTCAGCCCAAGCGGATCACACCTTGTTGCATCCGGGCTCCAAATATCCCTAGCCCCCTGTCCCAATAGAATTGGACAGTCTTCACAAACTTGTCCGGCGGTGAATCCGACCTCTGGTTGCCAATCAAAATATACAGCTTCATACTTTGTACATACATCGCATGGACCGTTTGATAGCATCCCAACTAAACTGTCGAGACAGATTCCTTACATACAAATATTATTCACAATTCACATTTTAATGCTACGTCATTGAGCCCTACACAATCAGTCAATTTAAAGACATGGCGACCGATCAAGTACTACCTGAATCGATTTCTTTCCAAGACAGTAAGCGGACGTCAGGAGTATTAAAGTATAGTAAAACATCAATAGTTTCTATGTCGTCTGAAGTCGGACCTTCGAACACATTTGGCAATCTCCGACTACTATGTGTGCAAAATAAACTTACAGAAATCAAATCTAGTCAATACAGAGCAAGAAGAGGGTAGATCGAGATTTTCTCAAAGATTTATGCAAACATGTAAATATACTATGTTAAAAATTTTTGGATTAGCCCTAAATGAATGATATTATAATAAATTTTTACAGCTTACGGACAAAAAATGCTGACCAACTAGATATAGTAAATGCAGATCCCGTGGTATCGAGAAAGATTGAAATCAGACTTACAAATTTAATACAGAGGATCACGCCGAATAAAAACAGTGAACTTATGGACGGTGAGACAGTGCTTTTTTGAAACATGACATATGGCATTCCGCAATAAGTAGAAAGAAAGAACGATTTATTTGGTACACATATTTAAAATAAATAAGATATGGAAACAATAGAACAAAGGCGTACGCAGTATGACCTTGTATTACTAGATATCATATTATCTGGCCAATTTAATTGTAGCGAACTCCTTTCGAGCATTGCTTTTGAAGTACCGTCTTGCCGGACTCGGCCTACGCCTCTGTTATACCTTTCTCACTCAATTACAAACTATGCTCAAGATTCTGTACTTTGCCGCGCTATAGTAATAGTAGCAAATAGAAATAAATACAGCCACACACACACACGCGCGTATGAACGCACGCATGAATGTATGCACGTACGCACGCATTCACACACACACACATAATTATGATACGAATTATCACATTCGAAAGTCCCTTTAAACTGCAACAAACTGTGCATAAATCTCACGATTTAATTGTTTCAGACATCCTCAATGATGTGACGAATTACCTTGCAGCACACTTTTTACAACCAGGTTAGTTATACTTAATTTAACTTTTGATAATGTATTTACAATAGATCAATAATTCTAACTACAAACATTTATTGGCACAGAAATAGTTCAAGTCTGCAAATGTATGAAGAACGTATTTGTTCAATGCGAGCTGTGGTGCGATGACATTCTCCGACGTATGACAAGATCATGCTGCACATGTTCCCGCCACGTGTCCGTCCAGCAACTGGTCGATCTCTGTCCCGAACGGCCACTTCATCTCAGCCCAAGCGGATCACACCTTGTTGCATCCGGGCTCCAAATATCCCTAGCCCCCTGTCCCAATAGAATTGGACAGTCTTCACAAACTTGTCCGGCGGTGAATCCGACCTCTGGTTGCCAATCAAAATATACAGCTTCATACTTTGTACATACATCGCATGGACCGTTTGATAGCATCCCAACTAAACTGTCCGAGACAGATTCCTTACATACAAATATTATTCACAATTCACATTTTAATGCTTCGTCATTGAGCCCTACACAATCAGTCAATTTAAAAGACATGGCCACCGATCAAGTACTACCTGAATCGATTTCTTTCCAAGACAGTAAGCGGACGTCAGGAGTATTAAAGTATAGTAAAACATCAATAGTTTCTATGTCGTCTGAAGTCGGACCTTCGAACACATTTTGGCAATCTCCGACTACTATGTGTGCAAAAATAAACTTACAGAAATCAAATCTAGTCAATACAGAGCAAGAAGAGGGTAGATCGAGATTTTCTCAAAGATTTATGCAAGCTAAGAATGTGTTCAGTTCACGTGAGTGAAGTTTATTTTCTATAGTATGATCATAATTGTTTTATTTTAATATTTTTTTATTTTGTTTAGGATCGCCAATTATTACTACAGATCAAATGTCTGACTGGCACTCAATGATGGTAAGTCTATTATGGAACGTCCAAGCTTGGAGGATTTGGATACAAGAAAATATTAACAGGATTTTAGCTTATCAACGACAAAACGGTCAGTGACGAAAGTATAAATCTTTACGTTCCAAGCGGTCAAACTTATTACTATTCGTTTCTTTTTTTAGAAGCGGTAGAAACATGGGCAAATTTTCAAAGAACAATTGCGATGGAGATTTTGCAATGGTATCAGTACAACATATTTAGTCGACAGCTAATCACGCGTCTATCTTCAAAGTACAAAAATAAAAAAGTAAGATTTATGTGTTGTCAATTTATTACAAAATTGTTAAAAAAAGTGCGCTTCGGCTTCATATGCACTGGTTTTACCTTTCATCACTCATGGCCGATGCTTGATATCTTGCTCCTGATAACTTTACTTTAAAAAACTAACCATGTCGCAGATTCAAATTATCCACCAAATGAAACTCCAATCGCATCCTTTCAGGGAGCTTGAAGCAAAAAGTAACAGAGCGAAAAGCAATTCTAATTCATATTTTATAGTAGTGATACATGTGCGAATTTTGCTTGAAATAAAATAATATGGTGTAAAAATTAAAGGCATAATAAATAAGTATAGCAAAGTTCAATATGACTTAAAATTTAGTATGGTTTACAAATTCATCCACAGATAGTGTCACCCACGCGATCTACAGTTAAAACAAAAACATTTTTGGATTGTAGCCATGAAATTATGGAAATAATTGATACGTTCAATCGATGGACACAGTGGTTTACTGTTACCGTACGTTAATTGATATTGGCATATTTTAAAATTAAAAAATCACAACGTTTATTTACCATTTCTTATTCAATACAGATAAAAGAAACTGATTTACTTCAGCGTTGTAAAAATCCACATTCTGAGTGAGTAAATGCAATTTTAAGAAATGTGTAATACAATTTTGGAAAGTTAAATTATATGCACTATATGACGAATTCTCATAAAAAAAATCTGTTTAGGCGCTGGATACTGCTGAGGGAGAAAATAAACCAACAAATAACAGACTGGGATAATTACAACAAACACTTATCATACTCCTGGGAAAACAGATTTAAAACAATAATAAAAGGTACTAGAAAAAGAAGGTTCTAACTAGAATGCAGTGCAACTGTGCCTTGAAAATTAGAACTTTTATCGTTCTTTAGAGATTTCGCTAACCGACACGCGTAGGAATATGCTCCTGACTAATTTTGGCAGCGTCAACGTCCAAATACTATCGGCAGTAGTCAATTGCGCTGGATATAGTAACGCAAGTTTTTTTTTTATGCGAGAGGGGACAAACAAGCAAGCCGCTTACCCGATGGTCAGTGATTATCGTCGCCCACGAACATCTGCAATACCCTAGGAGCTGCAGGTGCGTTTCCGGCCTTTAGGGATATTTGGGAGACGGGAAGAAAGATGAGGAGGGGCTCGGGAGAGGGAGGGGGCCTCGGGTTACCTCACTCACCGAATGAAACGCAGAAGCACAAGATACTTCAAGCCGGTATTCTGCGAGGTCGAGGTACTACCCCGGTCCTGCCGTGCCTTTCGAGCAGCAGCTAAAGTGCTTTAGCTGCTGTTCGAAAGTTTACACGCAAACAGAGACAGATACTTCTCCTACCTGTATGCAATGCGTGAAAATCGAGGAAAGGTTCGTATACAGTGTCAGAGAAGCGGGACGCAACACAATATCCAAAACTAAACTGTAAAAACAATAATTTTTGTGTCGCACCAATATTGGCTTCGTCTGGGGTGCTAAAACAGGCGCTCGATGGTTAGGTACGCAACTAAGCCACGCAGTAGTTGCTTCTACAATAACAACTAGAAGTTTATATTTGCTTACAATTTACCGAAGTATTATAGTGCCGTGAGTATATAATCCGAAAACTGGTAATCATCACCGTATCCGATAGAAAGATGCCATGGTGTGGTCGCTGTAAGATTAAGATCCGGTTTCAAAGACGAGTTAAGTCGTCAATATTTTTGTTACTGTTACTTGTTTTGTAAAAGTTTCATGTTGTTATTATTGTGCTTGTGAAGATTGGGTGCCTGGGTGGCATCAAAAAGGACCGGTGTGGGTGGTGAGCGCGTGCGGTGCCGTGCCCAGCGGTGCGGTGGCAGCCGGCATGTGCGACGGAGAAGCCATATGGGTGGCACGCACCACGCACAAGTGTGTTTTCTTTTTAAATGCTGTTCAATTGCGACACCAGCGGTATGTTTGGGTATGCCATTGTCTACAAAATCTTGGCGCTTCTACATAATTATTTATTTGAAGGTTGTGTAAAAATATCCGCTATTCAGAACGCAACGGATTTTGCGAGTTTTAATGACCGAACTAATCCACCGTCGATATTCGGTGAACTTCGTACTGTTAGCTGTTTTGGCTTTTACACCTTCATCGGTCTCAGTGCTCGCGGGCTCGAGGTCCGCATCCTAGATTATTCAATCGAATTCAAACCATTAACGGCTCTATCTCTATTTTGACTAATATGAAAAATCTTTGTACATACAACATTTTTCGGATTTAACTTCATAAGTATGATAAATTTTGGTGAAACTATTTTTAAAATGTTTCTTGTGATTCCAGGAGTGCTGCCTATTTTAACATGAAAACTTGTTAGTATGTTTGTCGTTCAACCGCGCTTAAAGCACAGAACGGAATGAATAAAATTTAGCAGTAATGTAGATTAAGCCATTGCACAGGAAATTTTTTGATCACGCGGATAGCGCTGGTCTTTTTTTTTTAATGATATTACATACTGCAACAATATAAATTCTATTGCTATTACACACTTAGCTTTTAATAATAATTATTATTATAGGTCCGATCTTCGCTGAAAGTAGCCCGTGCTAACTATGACATTAGGACGTCCCCTCGTGCTGTAAAGCCTGGAAAATAAAAACTAAAATTGAACGTGATGAAATCCGCAATAATAGTTTCTATTTTTAACAATTAAGTAAAGTTAAAGTTTGTTACCGAATTTAATAAAACATATATGTGTAATATTGAGTTTCCTCTACATAATGGCAAAATTTGTGTAAGTTGTAGGAGGTCAATTAGTAAATAGGTACCCGATAAAGTAAAGTTTGTAGCGTTACAAGAATCCTGTCCAACTATAATATAGTGTATGTCAAGATTTCGTAGACAATCTGGAAATTTCTGTCAAGACATTGCCAAATTGCAAGAAACATTTACACTTAAAATTATTTCATAACTTTCTCTAATTCCATGACTATCTCTATGACAATATTTGTTTAAATCTGTTCAGTACTTTAGGTGTGATTGAGCGAGAACCATCTAAATTCACAAACTTTCACATTAATATTGTATAATGTGAATAGAATTAGAATGAATGATGCTAGTTTATCCAATGTTAAAATTATACTCAAAACGCCAACCATTCTGTTCCATGTATGATGACTACAAATAACCCCACTTTAATTATTTATTTACTTAGTTACCATATTCAGTTCCATATGTAATGTTTCAAGTAAAAATTACTTCTTTGTGATAACTGTATATTTTTATCAGGTGTAAAATTCTGCCTGCTGCGCTTTACCCATCAAAGCATTGTTGTGTGCTTTATGCTGACGGGCGGATATATCATTACACTAAATATCAGGTAGGTTATCGTTTACATTTAAAAAAAAATGGATTGAGGTGAAAAATGAGCTGGTGAACACCCGATGGTAAGTTGCTACTGCAGGCCTGGGACACCTTCAGACAACTTCAATCGAAGAACGTTACAGATGCGTTATCACCACTGAGGACTAAGATTCAAAATTTCAAAGCCTGTAATTATACTGGCTCTATATAGCCTTCGAACCGGAACACAATTGTGGTTACACAGCTGCTAATGAGCAGAAATGGGTAAGAGTCACACCTACCTATCCAGATGGCTCCTAGGAGTCCTAGCACCTAGTGGTATAACTAAATAGTATAAGTGGTATACCAAATAGTACATTTAAATGTACTACGGCGCAGGTTATGTGCAACGCAACGGTTCAGTGGATAGCGTGTCGGGCGGGCGAGATGCGGCCGCGGGCGGTGCGCGTGGGCGACGCGTACGTGGGCCGCGTGCGATACCGCGCCTCGCACCTGCTGGGGCCCGTGCTGCCGCCGCACTACCGCTGCCACGTGCTCATGTTCCGACGTCCCATCGCCTTTGACTGTTACGAGCTACTCGTCATGGATGATGACGAAACGTGATTTGTAATGCCTAGTGGTTGGCAGACATTTGTTTCTTTTTTTTCACAAATTACTATGGTTCTTGGAGATTGTCATCATGTCAGATGTTGCGACATGTAAAGTTGTAACGATGTTAAATTTTGGTCAAGAATTTTATAAATAGCGATGGCGCGATGTTTATCATCTATTACAATGTTGTCATAGATATTATGTCCGATTTGAATTTTTTTAAATAATATTTTGATTCGGGTGACGAAATGCTATAATTGGGTGAATTGCTGATTTTATCTATGAATTAAAATATCTTTGACTACATTTGTTTAAATCTGTTCTGTACTTTAGGTGTGATTGAGCGAGAACCATCTAAATTCACAAACTTTCACATTAATATTGTATAATGTGAATAGAATTAGAATGAATGATGCTAGTTTATCCAATGTTAAAATTATACTCAAAACGCCAACCATTCTGTTCCATGTATGATGACTACAAATAACCCCACTTTAATTATTTATTTACTTAGTTACCATATTCAGTTCCATATGTAATGTTTCAAGTAAAAATTACTTCTTTGTGATAACTGTATATTTTTATCAGGTGTAAAATTCTGCCTGCTGCGCTTTACCCATCAAAGCATTGTTGTGTGCTTTATGCTGACGGGCGGATATATCATTACACTAAATATCAGGTAGGTTATCGTTTACATTTAAAAAAAAATGGATTGAGGTGAAAAATGAGCTGGTGAACACCCGATGGTAAGTTGCTACTGCAGGCCTGGGACACCTTCAGACAACTTCAATCGAAGAACGTTACAGATGCGTTATCACCACTGAGGACTAAGATTCAAAATTTCAAAGCCTGTAATTATACTGGCTCTATATAGCCTTCGAACCGGAACACAATTGTGGTTACACAGCTGCTAATGAGCAGAAATGGGTAAGAGTCACACCTACCTATCCAGATGGCTCCTAGGAGTCCTAGCACCTAGTGGTATAACTAAATAGTATAAGTGGTATACCAAATAGTACATTTAAATGTACTACGGCGCAGGTTATGTGCAACGCAACGGTTCAGTGGATAGCGTGTCGGGCGGGCGAGATGCGGCCGCGGGCGGTGCGCGTGGGCGACGCGTACGTGGGCCGCGTGCGATACCGCGCCTCGCACCTGCTGGGGCCCGTGCTGCCGCCGCACTACCGCTGCCACGTGCTCATGTTCCGACGTCCCATCGCCTTTGACTGTTACGAGCTACTCGTCATGGATGATGACGAAACGTGATTTGTAATGCCTAGTGGTTGGCAGACATTTGTTTCTTTTTTTTCACAAATTACTATGGTTCTTGGAGATTGTCATCATGTCAGATGTTGCGACATGTAAAGTTGTAACGATGTTAAATTTTGGTCAAGAATTTTATAAATAGCGATGGCGCGATGTTTATCATCTATTACAATGTTGTCATAGATATTATGTCCGATTTGAATTTTTTTAAATAATATTTTGATTCGGGTGACGAAATGCTATAATTGGGTGAATTGCTGATTTTATCTATGAATTAAAATATCTTTGACTACATTTGTAATTTACATTTTTTTCAAATTAAAGCTAAAAAAACCATAATAATTGAAGGGATTAACGATATTGCGATAATGGGTAATGAATTATTTAATTATTGGTTAAAATGAAACAACACAGGCTTATGTCAAATTTCGAAAATCCAAATTAACTTCTGTTACTGATTTAACGTATGTAGGTACTTAGTCCTATATGTCATTCAAAATAGTTTTGTCTACCTGAATATGTGAAATGTTTATATTTTATAATTTTATTTATATTTACTTGTTTAATGCTTATATTTATTACACGTGTTATATAAAAACCGTTATTTTTTCTTAGGTTTTTTAAATATCGACGTTTCGGGTGCTGTATCTATGATATCAGGATGTCAAACACCATTCCCCCCCGATTAAAAAAATCTAATTTAAATTAATTCAATGGGAGATGAATTAAGTTTAATTAAGGATGCACTTTAGTTCCATAGAGCGCGGGGTGACCTAGGTTCGATCCCCGATGCCGGCACCACTAAAATTGGTAATAGCAATTTTAAGTGCTGTATTTACCACGTGCTCAGCTGTAAAGAAAAACATCGTAAGGAAACCTGCACGTCTGAGAAATAATAAAAATATTATTTCGAGTATATGTAAAGCCCGCTAACCTGCACTGGAGCAGCGTGGCGGGCCTTTCCCGGCTCCTATACCCTCTTTGATACTCGTATTGAGAAGGAGGCCTTTGCCCAGCAGTTACAGGCTGCTACTTTACAATAGGAGATGTGTCCTTCACATATAATAGTTGATATTATTATTACAAAGGAATGTTAGTGAGTGATCAATGCCTTCATAAATACGGACATTTTCAAATAGTACAGAACAAAGTCGCATGCCGCATTTGTCTGTTGTATTCGCTTATAACTTCTAAGTGGATTTCATTGCGGTTTCCACTATAGTAGACAACTTTACGTAATTCCGCTCAATTTCTATAATTCATTAAATGATATCAGCTGGCAAGGAAATATAATAAAAGTGAAGGAGCCTGTGAAAGCCCACTGCTGATTCTCCCTCTTCAAATACCTGAGAGGATTTTAAAGCCGTGAAGAATCCCCATGGTGCTCCAGTGCGCGTTGATCACATCTCCTCGAAATATTTTTATTATTATTTCTCAGACCAAGGTATCCTCACGATATTTTCCTTCACCATCATGCAAGAAATGTAGTTCCTCTCAAAAATTCGTGCACTGCCTCTTCTACACCGTGCACCTTCACCACAACAATCACTCACGTCACTCATGTTATCTTTGAATAACATTTGTATTTTATTTAGTTTATATCTGACCGGGTGAAGCTGGCGCGGTACGCTAGACACAAATAAAAACGAACTAATGTTTGTCTGTAAATTCATTTAATAGGTTATATTAACAATTCAAATAGTCATATTGAAAGGTATAGGTACGTGAGTACTTTCCTCTCGCTGTGGTAACTGCAATAATTCTTATTACCGAATTTGAAAATCATTTAATGCGTATTGAGACACAATTAAGTAACAAAAAAATATTAAAAGCAACAATGTTATTGTAATCTATATTTATTGATCCACCACCGTACATAACGCATCACAATTTCTCCGCATTGGAGTCGTCGATCTCGGTGTCTTGTTTGACGTGCACTCTCTCCACGAGCCCCGCCGTGCCCGACAGCCGCACCGTGTCGCCGGTCACAAACACGTCGGTGGCGTCGGTAGCGCCCACTATACAAGGCAATCCGTATTCACGTGCTATCACGGCACCTGAAGCGTACGCTCACGTTATGTGTCTGTATTCGACTTTCTGAATATAATTATTCACATAATGAACAAGGAAAGCTTCAAGCGAAGACCAGGAAAGCTTATTACAATTACTCTAGAAAAGATAAGAGACAAACCTTTCTTCGATCTTTTTCTCTTACTCTTTCTTACTTTACGAATAAATGAACTAATTTTATTAGCAGTTTTTTTTTAAGAAAAACTGCTGGGCAATATCCTACGCTCTTTTTTGATAGAGTTTTGGAGCCCGGAAGAGTACGCCACACTCCAGTGCGTGACTTGTCCTCGAAAAATATTTTTTTATACATTCTTAGACAAGCTAATTTCCTCACAATGTTTTCCTTCATCGCCGACACGTATAAAATCAGGTGTAATTATTTACAATCTCCCTTCTAAAGTAAATTCTTACCATGAGAGATAAGCCCACCAAGCTCGGTGACAATTCCGGTCAGTAAAGGGAAATACGGTGACCAACCGATGTCAGTCGAGTGCGTTATCAGTATGTCTCCACGCTGCAGCTGGCTAACCTGGAAATATTAAATGCATCTTCATTTCGAGTAAATTAAAATCTGACCAATCCCGTAACAGTACCTTTGGAGAATTCTGTGGGATTTATCATAATAAGATAACAGTGTTAGTATTTAGGACCAATAGTATTCGAAAGTCTTGGGCGGTATCCACAAAAGGGCGTAACGGCGTAAGAATCTGCCACCACCCTCCAGTGGGTGTCGTAAATGGCAACTAAGGGAAAAGCCTTAAAAATCACAATGGCTACCGACAGATGCGGGATAGCCATCTCGAGAAATACTAGTCCAAACAAAGCAGACCGATTACGAGCCACAGTGCCTAAGGTGCGAGGTGTCTGGTACTGCGATCGCCAATCCACTCGTCGAGCGCGGCAATTATGGCAAATCCTCCTCATACGGATCACCAGGACTAGAACGAGGATCAGGACCTCCAGGAAGGAGAAGCAGGCCATAGAAGGGTCCTATGTCATGCAGTGGATTATTTACAGGCTGTTAAGGTAATGTAAGTTGTAAATTACATAGTGGACCCATGTTCTGATATTGATGGCAATGTGGTCTCATCCCGTGAGTGTCGTTAAAGTAAGCTATAGTAGTAGTAGCTCCTCAGGTCGGTGACGGGCAGTAGCGTCTAAAGTGCGAAGCAAATCCCCACCTAGGAGAAAGTGGCCATTGTGGCAAATTATACCAATGAGAGACGCCTATGTCCAGCAATAGACTGTTTGGGAGAAGAAAAAGACCATATTTATCGTGTCGAAAACCTTGGCCGCATGCAATGGTGATCTTGTATCGAATGTATACCTCGGAAAGATCCTTTACAACACACGCTCTGGCGACGACCTCGCCTCCACAGACCGACGTCGCCACGACACGAACGTCGCCGACTGTGACTCGGGGCCTTTGACTATTGAGAGGTTCGAACCACCCGGTATTGATTTCAGCAAATTTCAGTTTGCACCAACCGGGATAAAACTGCTGACGTTGTATAGCTCTGCCAATAATTATCTAATGTTAATTGATAATTCAGTACCAAAGCAACATTTTAAATTTAATTTAAATTATTCGACACCGTCTTAAAATCAGATATGTTTTGTATGCAATAGTGAGCCGAAACTACTACTTTATTTATTAAAATTTCCATTACTTACATTAATACTCAAACTGATCCATAAATTTAAAGTTGATGGAAAATTATAAATAAAACGCAATATTTCAAGTCCTTACTTTCGAATAAATTCAATCTTTATCGTGTAAATAAATTAGATAGTACTGAATTTTTTTTAAAAAAAATAGATATGTGGTAAAATGTCACTTTGGCTCTTATATATTTCATAAAATATTAAACAGTGATTTATTTCGATCTTACTACATTACATTCTTAATGTTCTCTATAATGTAATACTAACTTTCTCAATATCGCTGGATTTCTTCTTTTAATGTAATCCCGGAGCTCATTCACTCTAAAGAAGAATATGAGATCGGGATGTGGGAGATACCACTGGCGAACTAGCATTTGTGCCAAGCGTCGAACCGCTAATCTCAGTTTGTGTACACCGAGAATGAGATGGGCTTTCGTCCCTTCCCTATGACGGACAGAGCGACGACATAACGGAAGTATCCAACGCAGTGCTCTTCTGCAATAAAAATATATACATAAGTTTTAACATATCTAAAATTAACTTTTTTCTATTTTTTTAATCCTAATTCACTAATAGAAAGGAATGGCGTTATTTTTTCAGCAAATACTGTGTTATCAACCCTACGTTATATAAGTCATGATATGACTGATAAAAATAGAATTTCAATTGCTTCAAAGTGACAACGATAGTAATAGTTAAAATATTTTTAATTAGGACTTTTCTGTATTGTTTATCGCACTCACTCGTTTAGATATATAATCGCCCATATGCCTGTGATCACCTAAACTCAGAACAATCAGCTGGAAGCAATACAAATACTTCTTCCGTATGTGAATCCTGCGTCTGCGAGCCGAAGCATTGAAACCAATTGCTCAACCATTAGTATGCAACCTTCTTAAGTTATAAACTTACTAAACAACGTAACTAAACGTAATAAACAACATCATCCAAGTCCCACCACCATCGTTACCCCCAGTTTTGCATAACCAGTAACGTATATACACCATCTTATATACATATATATATATATAATTATCTACATGAGTGTGTGTCTGAGTGGGTTTTTGGAGCGGGCCCGCCACACCGCCGACCAGGTAGTAAATACTGCACATAAAATTGCTATCAAGTATTTTAGTAGTACCGGCACCGGGGATCGAACTCAGGTCACTCGCACTCTATGAAACTAAAGTGAGTGCTCTAACCACGTGGTAGTCTTGTGGTGGTATATTTAATTATTATAAACACATTAAACAACTAAATTTAAAGATTTTCAAGGCGTTTACCATCCTTGTTGAGATATAGGGACGAAGCGTTTCTCACTAATCTAAACAAGAGACTGGATTGGATGAAGAACTGGATGGATAATTTGCATGCGTCAGTGGTTCTGCCGGAATGCAACGTGGGTCATGAGTGAATAGGCTGCGACTGGTCTAGTGCGCTACCACAAAGGACTTCACATCACCATTCCACACCGGGTGGGATTGTAGTCAAGTACTAGATTAAGATCAGTAAAAGAAAATGTTTGCGTTCCGCCAAGTCTTTAAACTTCCACGTTTTAGTTTCTACGGATTGTCGAGAAAGTGCTTCGTTTTATTTAGGCGAATATCATCGTAGTAGTGATTACCGTGTGGTGATCAACTATGGTTTTGTTCAGAATCCAACTTTTTGTATAACGTGCAATACAATGTAACATTTAAAGAGTATTTTTTTCATTGGTGCTACAGAAAAAAAATATAACGTTCAACAAGTAAAAATACCTTGTACTAGATTTCTGAGGTGTCTTCAGTGAAGCTATGACTTCAGCATTGCTTTTGGAATCTTGACGTTCTTGGTTGGTCATTCTCATACTTTGAAGTACTTTAATTAACTCCTCTGGAACTAATGCCCACGGTTTCGTCGCTAAATCAAACTGATAAAGAATGTGTCAGTTACTTGAACATACAACAATATTCTTATTAATAAAAATAGTTTTGTTAGGGTTTCATGCCCCGCTTGCGATAGTCGTGAACGCGAAGATACTAAAGAGCCGTTATGAACAAATATAGCAACTTATCATACTACTGCACCTATTATCTTAAAAAATACTAGTTCCGCAAAGTGAACTTTATATTAATTAATAATTAATTTTCTTTCCGGACCAAAAATAGGTTTTTCATCATTCAAGAGAATATTGCACACCTTAGAAAATATTAAATATATTTCTTTTAGGTATGACAGAATCGTTTTATTTTTTGGACAGTACGATAATAACATATTTATAAAATGTATGTGTTATTTATAATTTTACAAAATTCTACGAGTTAAGTACAGGTTGTATTCTGTACAGAATAACATCGTGAGAAAATTTTTACGTAAGAAATAAAAAAAATTGAGATCATCTGAATTCCGCCTGAAACCTGCACTGAAACCTGGAACAGCGTGACGGACTCTCCGCTGCGGCAGAGGGATATTATACTCGTAAGTTGTAAAAGATCAAACATAAGATTATATTATACTTTTGCACACCTCCATTATAGCTCTATGACCATGCTGCTCCAAAAATTGGCAAACATCCATATGTACATGTGGTAGATTACTTCGTAACCAGACCATGGCAGCCTTAGGTTCCTGATCGCGAAACTTTTCGACTTTGCCCGACTCTTCCAACTTTTTCGTTAAATCTGCCAGCGCATGTGGCACTTCTGCTGACAGCACATCGCCAGAACTAAGTAATGCACTTATTTCATTGCACTGCTCAGGTGTAAAATCTGGAAAAAAATTACGTCTATTGCACACAACCCATATGATAGAATGAACATTAAATCTTCAATTGCGTTTTTATTTAATTTAAAGTTTAAATTGAAACTATTGTTTACGGATTTTATAGCGTTTAATTTTTGTTTTTATATTACTTTCGAGTGCTTCACAGCAGCCGTGGTCACAGGGGGACAGAGGTGTTAGACGTGCAGATGTCATAGTCAACACGGGCTACCTTCAGGTGTTAATTATTAATTTTGTAAAAAAACTAAACGAGATTAAATCCGTAAATAATAGTTTTATTTCAAACGTGTAGTGTTTGCGTAAATACAAGAAATCATTTTGTATTTTAATCTTTTTCTTGTTCAAATAATAACGTCACACCAATCAGAGAATATAAACTTAATTTAACTTCTGTAATATGTTTGATCACAACGCGGTATTGGACTTAGTGGAAATTTGATTAACATTCATTGGATTAAAATGTAATAAAGATTATGCTAATTTATCTCTCCATCAGAGATATTTCAAGGATCAATGTTAATTATCTACCCATCGCAGCAAAGTATAATTTCGACCGAAGCTCTATAAACATTTTACTTACCAAAATGCAAAGGCCATAACAATTCCATAGAGATTAAAATATATGAATTAAAATGTAACGATAACCAATCAAACATGTTAATTTATCTCCTCTCTTAAACATATTTCTGATATGAAGAATGATTGATATGAAGAAATTGTACTTGTGGAGATGAGAAGGAAAATCCTGACGTGTCACTTCATCGTATACATGCACTGTAACTAACTGAAAACATTTGCCAGCATCAGCCTTCTTAAACTACTGTAATATTGCATTACAAATTGCAGGAGTGTGTAGGAATGGAGAACTAATATTTGAATACATCTCGTAGCTGTAACATTTGTGCTTACCTGCTTTTCCTTCTAAAAGAACGCTCATCGCTATAAACTGTGTCACTGTGCTCGCGGAACTTGTGCTACTGTGGTTATAGGAAAACGACTCCATGTCACTCTTTTTTCCAGATATTAGATCCAACAACTCTAACGGGTTATTCGTCTCCTTGTCTAAATCCATTTTGTTAACGCGTTTAATTGTGTCATTCATTACACGTTTCGTTGTAAATACAGACTGAAACACAGAAATTCAGTTCACTTAGCAGGTGTAATAGTTATGTTCCTATAGAGGACGGGCAGATATGAACACAGTACAATCAAACTCTAAAAGAAATAAAATATGCATTGCACTGGGATTTGAACCCAGAACGCCGAGGAAGAACCGCTACGCTCATCACTCAGCCTTGCGGTCATCAATTGACAAATTATATAGACAAATATAAATTGAAAATTAATTAACTAGTTTCACAAAATTCTTTTTTATTTATTTAAGTAACTGACCGGTTTCGTTTATTTTCATATTCAGCGGAACACAAAATGCATGTATTGGTAGAAATAGCCTGCAAGCAATCACCACAGCGCCAAGGTCATTATCATCGTCATTGCGACCCATAAAAATAACGTTATGGGTATATGAACAATACGAGTATTATAACTTATTTTTATGTTATGAGTTATAACACAGTGTCTAAGTTGAAAAAAATCTTCGATCCCAACCAAAAATACAGGGGATAAAATATCAATAAATATGCATGTTAACATCATCTTGATGCTTCATAAATAATTAGATATAACCTTCCTGTTTTTTAACGATACTAATACGCAATAAAATCGTCTGTGCAAAGCGAAATACCGCAACACTAAACGCGCGCGATGTTTGTTTTAGTTATATGCAGATCCTAGAAGTACATTTATAAAAGAGTTTTAATTACCATAAACATATTAATTTATCTCCTCTCTTAAACATATTTCTGATATGAAGAATGATTGATATGAAGAAATTGTACTTGTGGAGATGAGAAGGAAAATCCTGACGTGTCACTTCATCGTATACATGCACTGTAACTAACTGAAAACATTTGCCAGCATCAGCCTTCTTAAACTACTGTAATATTGCATTACAAATTGCAGGAGTGTGTAGGAATGGAGAACTAATATTTGAATACATCTCGTAGCTGTAACATTTGTGCTTACCTGCTTTTCCTTCTAAAAGAACGCTCATCGCTATAAACTGTGTCACTGTGCTCGCGGAACTTGTGCTACTGTGGTTATAGGAAAACGACTCCATGTCACTCTTTTTTCCAGATATTAGATCCAACAACTCTAACGGGTTATTCGTCTCCTTGTCTAAATCCATTTTGTTAACGCGTTTAATTGTGTCATTCATTACACGTTTCGTTGTAAATACAGACTGAAACACAGAAATTCAGTTCACTTAGCAGGTGTAATAGTTATGTTCCTATAGAGGACGGGCAGATATGAACACAGTACAATCAAACTCTAAAAGAAATAAAATATGCATTGCACTGGGATTTGAACCCAGAACGCCGAGGAAGAACCGCTACGCTCATCACTCAGCCTTGCGGTCATCAATTGACAAATTATATAGACAAATATAAATTGAAAATTAATTAACTAGTTTCACAAAATTCTTTTTTATTTATTTAAGTAACTGACCGGTTTCGTTTATTTTCATATTCAGCGGAACACAAAATGCATGTATTGGTAGAAATAGCCTGCAAGCAATCACCACAGCGCCAAGGTCATTATCATCGTCATTGCGACCCATAAAAATAACGTTATGGGTATATGAACAATACGAGTATTATAACTTATTTTTATGTTATGAGTTATAACACAGTGTCTAAGTTGAAAAAAATCTTCGATCCCAACCAAAAATACAGGGGATAAAATATCAATAAATATGCATGTTAACATCATCTTGATGCTTCATAAATAATTAGATATAACCTTCCTGTTTTTTAACGATACTAATACGCAATAAAATCGTCTGTGCAAAGCGAAATACCGCAACACTAAACGCGCGCGATGTTTGTTTTAGTTATATGCAGATCCTAGAAGTACATTTATAAAAGAGTTTTAATTACCATAAACATATTACACATGGTGATGGCTCTATCGATAAAAGTGGTCCTCCTTCTGTGCAACGCCGTATTCAAGATATTCTCATCTGCGACCTTGTGGCCGTGTAGGGACATTTCTAACATTCGAATCCCAATGTCTATTTCGTTTGGAACCCTTCGATACACCGACTGCAAACAATAAATATAATTCACAAATCTAACGACGGAAATTTTCAATTTAAACTTTATTCGGTTCGGCTAATTTAAGGCAGTACACACGATTAGCTGAATATATCCATAAATATGCGGGTGTAAGAAGGAAAAAATATGTTCCATTATTTCTCCATAGTTCTTTAAAAAAGACCTCACCTGCACTTGGTGCACCCTGCTAGCTAACAAACGAGGCTCTGGCGTCCGAATGATGGCGGAAAATAAATCCGATTATACCGTTCCCAAATTCCACAGACTGGTGATGTCAAGTAACATCTCCAGTGCGTGCGCGAGGTATTTACATTAGAAGAAGATGCAAATTAGTCTTTCTTTACTTTTTACTTCGAGTACGTACTATAAATATCCATGTACATACGCTTAACATGGCAAGGCATAACAAAACAATTTCTATTGTTGCAATACACGTTATTTATTCTATGCAATGTTTTGTGTATATATACTGTGACTGACCACGCATTACTGACGCTGCATGCAAAACTTACATACTTCCATTGTTAAGACTTCCCGTCAAATACGACGAGCGACGACTAATCAGTGCGTCTGTGTACTCCTCGTCAATTTTGAAAACACATTGTGCAAAACAAATGCTCAAAACAAAAACGCTTAACTTATACTAGTCATCTCATCAGATATAACAATGTGATCATAGTAAAGTGTCGGATACAGTTCAATTAGATTCGAAAACAGAAAACAATTTTGGGTTACGCAACTATTGACTATGACTAGGATTCACTGGGGATTCACGCCCGCCTGTGCCTCAGGTACGCTAATCCGAACTTATACATTAAATAACTAGTAATTCAATTACTTTCGCGAGAGTAGTTTGTATTAAGTAAAATAACTTCGTTCACTATAAAACTTACATTATAGAGAGCAATGGCACACCTGTTGTGGGTAACGATTATACTCTTGTCGTAGCCGTCGCCGTTACTTCTCACCACCCGATCCACTCCTCTCTCGAGAGGAGTCACTACCAGGTCATAAGTCAACGGCGTCAATGGTTTCGGAAGCACCTGCACGGAAAATAAAGTTAAAAACATATACCTGTATTTACAATTTACCAAAGAATTTAAGTCTAATAGTGCAGGATGTAGACAAATAATCTTTTTATTCTCTATCAGACTTTCGCTAGTTCACTTTTGGAATTGATAACGTAATTAACGTTGTCGAAGCCTAATGGTTTTTGGTTAAAGTTTAAGTATTCAAGGGCAGTAAATTTATGAAAAGTGAGTAAGCTTTATTTTATCTTATCAATGTTTAGAAATATTTATGAATTCTATGTTAATTATTGTAAATAATGATAATACATCCGAGGAAAACTTTAACAGTATACACGTTGAGCCTAACAACAATTTACAGGTTTATGGATCACAGTCTCATTCCACTTCTTGGATATAGTGAAAAAATACTGGTTGGTCAACCTTCAAGAGATAAAATAAAATCTTAGTACCTCGCCCGTATTCGCGAACGTGATTAGTTCGTCATCTGACATGATCGGGAAGTCCAGTTCGTGCAACAATTCGTCTTCGGTCCATCGCTCTAACGATGTGATAGGACGCGCTTGTAATAAAAATATTTCGTCCTAAAACAAACAATAATACACTGATAGGCTGTTCGACGTTTCTAAATATAAATAAAATTTAATTTGTTATATATCTATTATCCGATTAGTATTGTCGAATATAATCTAAAAATTGCAAAACCTACTATGAAATTTTTACATACTGTATAGCTATAATTATGGGACTAATATTTGTAAATGCTTTGTACTGTTATAAATTCTAATTTCCACGTGGACAAGTAACAGTAGTTCGAAACCAAAATTCTAATGTTTTCTCTAATAAAGATTAAAAATCTACAATATATGTAGTCACTAGGTTTTTATTATTTCATTGAATATTGTAAATAACAACGTTCCCGGATTTTTATATTTGATATTGCAAATGATAAAGAATTTATTTATTTTTATAATTTGGTATATTTTTCACACTTACATTACTTATTGCCCATTCGATGTCTCTGCCAGCTCCCCATAAGTCTTCTTGGGCTGCGCCTATTTTTGCTAATTTTAATATTTCTGATTCCGACAAGCACGGCACCCCACGATCTGCTTCTGGAACGTCTTCTATGAAGACTCCATCGCCCGCCGGTGTCACTCGCTGTTTCTTTGATCCGAGCTCAATTCTCGCTATTGTAAGGCCGTCGTGTTCCCGCTTCACTGTTATCGTGTCGGGTTCTACTGATCCCGAAACTACACTCTGCGGGATAAATGAAACATACTCGTATTATAAAAATAAAACTGAAGTAAGAATACAATTATTGATCTCTGAGCCCAGTGTTTCGCAAAGTGGGCAGTGGAAGGCTCAGCGAAAATTAGTAGTCTCGCTTACTTTTGATAGATTATGATTAATATTTAAATATTTAAAATTCATTATTTCGAGAACTAAAATCGCCACGGACACTGTAGAATTTCTCGAATTTCAAACAAACAGTAAATACCTACTATAACTGTGTTATTATATAATTTAATGTGTGTCGTCTAACCTAACATTTCCGATGGTGGATGATATCCTGCAATGCCTAAATGCGTAAGGTAATAAGTAGACAAAAAGTAGAACCTCCCCGAGGCCGTAGTTGGCGGTGAGCAGCAGCCGCGCGGGGTCGCCGAGCGGGTGGCGCGTGAACATGACGCCGGCCGCGCGCGCCGCCACCAGCGCCTGCACCACCGCGCCGCCGCCGCACAGGCACGCCTGACCGTTTTGTCTGCAATACATTGTCATCAATAGTATTCCAATCAGTCCACTGTTCACACACAACAAACCTTGCAGCGGTGGCGTAAGACATATTACAAGGGGATCTGCCTCTTAGGCAGAAAGGAGTATATTATCGCCTGAAATTAAGAGTTTTCTGAAGGAACAGCTTTGAAAATACGTCTTTGTAATACGATACTCCCTCATTTGGCACCCGTGTAAGTCATTTATTTCAGTCTTGTTAGTGGAATTCTTATAATGTCATCAAAAAAGTCGAAAAATTTGTTCTATTAAAGATGGGTATCATACCCATTTTCCAACTAATACTGGGTAAAACAATAATGGGTTGTGATTACTGCCCTGCACAAGTAGATAGATAGATATATATTGACTCATTTTGAATGGAAATACATACATACAGTATATAACTGTTTTAGTGGGTTGGAAACTTAATTCCACATTTAAATGAATGGGTTGAGCTCAGTGGTTAATAAAATTGAAAAGAACTAATAGCTTCGTTGTTTTCTTTTTGTAATGTCTGTTGAAATATATTTGTTCTATATACTTATATACTTAATATTTGTTTACCTATTTAATGTCATGTGTATCTATTTAATATCTATATACTTAATATTTTAGACCTACTTTTAGTAACTTTTAGACCTACCTACATTAGTTATACACCCCAGTAGTATTATCAAAATTACGCAGAATGGAACACCTTAAAATATGTAGTAGCTATTATTTTTAGCATTTGATCTTAGTCCTCAGGGTACGCCAACCCGAAACTTGATATATAATCGAGGATAAATGCCGCTTAATTGCATGAGGTGAACTGTGTTCTCGTTTGTTACACTTGCTTGAATAAAAATGAACACAGAAAGTTATTAATCTATTAAAACCAACTTTACCTGCGATAATACGCACTGGTGAATGCAAACATTGAGGCCCAGCAGCGTTGAATACCTCGGAGCACGTCTGAATCGGTGACACAACCCAGCACGGTTTCGTTCTGTCCCGCCGCCGATGTCGCCTCACTATCTTCTCCCACGCCTTCGAAAAATATCATATAATTTAACTAACGGCTGTCCGCGGGCAACCGTGTGTCACAGATTGTGATCCAAGATTGAGATAAACAAATATCTTGTTTCATGCAAAATATCTCAGCCAAATTTCGTCCATTCAATGGAAAATTTGATGAAACGAGAAACATATATTCATAACACATAGTAATAATAATAATATTTATTTGTTAATCATATGTGATACTTGTATAGTATATGTTAACATTTAGTTTATGTCCTATATGATCTTCCACTTATCGGCATACAAATGTTACACTATGATATAATTTCAAGATAGTAATATTGAGCAGGATAATATATGGCACCTCTGGAATCATAAGGAATATTATAAATAAAGTTCCAACAAATTCCGTGAAATTGCTTTTAAATTGTACCCGTTCAAACACAGATGCATACATACAAAGAATCATATTAATTTCTATAGGTGCAAATGGTAAATATTTAGCAGAATCAGATGCTTATGTTCGCAAATATGTGTAACTATTCATACCAAAGGAAGAGAAATTAAGCTAATTTGTTAAGAAATATCATACCTGACGATCTCACTGCGAATCGCATTTCAGGAGCCAGATTTTGTTCTTTGGTTTTATTTCTTAAATAGTTGAGATGATGCAATATTTCTTCTTTGACGTCTTCTGTTATCTCGGTACTCATAAAAAGATCTACTGCTCTGAAAGATTTAAGCGTAGCCACCAGTTATAATATTATGACTAGACGCAAATAGCCTCCGGAAAATATACCAAATTGCTCATTCATTCTCATTCAAAAATGTATTTGCTCAAATATCTGTAACAAATACTTACTTTGTACATTTTTGCTTAAAATTAGTTTCTTCATAGTTTACATTAGCTGTTTCGATATCGTGGATGGCTTGCAGTAATTCCGGATGTACTTTCAGTTGTTTTTCCAAAGCTCTGGTGGTCAAACAAAAACCGGGTGGAACACGGTAACCCTAAAAAGCAAAATTGATTTACTAAAAGTCAACAAAATGAAGAACAAAATTTATTAAGTACCCACTCATGCCGTTAAGTATTAAATTTTATTGCTCTTTTAATGCTGTATCCATGAAGCCCTTCTAGCTACGGAAGGAAATAATTTCTTAATAATATTATGAAGTCTATAAAATCATACCTCCTCTTGTTGCAATGAAGATAGAAGGGCTATCGATGCTCCCTTCCCTCCAACGTAGCCAGGGCAAGCTGCGGCACGATCTTCGAAATTGACACAATATCCCACTTCACCAGCTTTTTCCTCACTCAACCACTTTAAAGAGCGGATCAATGGAAGTCGTATTAAAGGTTCCGTTTTAACTGAAATGGCATCAAAATAATGTTTTGGTTGTTTTAATCATTGATTAAATAGAATGGTTTTAATTGAATACATGGTTTACCTAATGTTTACGATTGTGATAGTGTGCGAATATATACATTTTTGTGCCGGAAAGCCGTAGTTTAGCGCGCGCACAGCCTATAGTTCCTTCGTGCGCGTTCGTGATCTGTGTTCGATCCCCGAAGCCGGCATCACTAATATTGTTAATAGAAATTTTAAGTGCTGAATCTACCACGTGCGCGGTGGTGAAGGACAATATCGTGAGGAAATCTGCATGTCGGAGAAAAAATAAAAAAATATTATTTCGTGGACATGTGAAGTCCGCCAAATCGCAGAGAAGCAATGTGGCGGACCCAAGCAGTGGGCATTTACAGGCTGCTATTTATATTACGGAATAATCCAATACGATGTTCAAAATAAAAAATTAAATTTCCTTTTTAATGTAAGAACACCATAACTCACCTGACAACTTATAGCCCAGCTCTAAAATCCCGGTGCCATGTTCACCGTTTATTTCCACCGCCAGCGTGCGGTACACCAATTGTTGCTGATGGGCTGGACCAGTGAAAACTTTGCCGCCGTCTTCGTTGATCCTTAAGATAACTTTTAAAACTCGCTCTTTTGCTATGAAAAGTAAATAAATATATTATTTTACAAAAATCATGTCAGTCGACTCATATATCGGTACTGCAACTTGTTTTCATTGGTAGATGCTAAATATAGCGTGGCTCTACAACGTACAAAATCGTCATCTAATCAATTCTCTTATTGCCTTATATTATAATTATAATTTTTTTAGTGAAAATATATATATGATATAATAGAAAAATATTTTAAGTTTAATGGAGGTATACTAAAATAATAAAGAAAGCTAATAAATACCTAAGCATTAAAGAAAAAATATTTAGCACACGTTAGCTTAAGAATCTGCCACCCACTTTCTTCCCTTGTGTCGTAAGAGGCGAGTAAGGGCAGAGCTTGAAAATCGCAAAGGCTACCGACAGATGGCGGGATAACGAGCTCGGAAAATACCGGACTAAAATTAAGAAGCCCGATTACGGGCAGCAGCGTCTAAGATGCGAGGTAGCTGGTACTGAGATCGCCAATCCGTTAGCCGTGCATGAGGATTATATTAAATCTACTTATGGTGGAGGCCTATGTCCTGCAGTGGAATATTTACAGGCTGTTAAGGTTAAGGTAAGGTTCTACACACACAATTTTACATAGACATGTACATAGAAAATACAGCCTGTATTTGTCGAATTGTTGCGCGAGCTACCTCATCTTTTATTCAATGTCAGATAAACTTAAATTTAAAAAGGAAAACGTAACTTACTGCTCCCAACTATTGTATAAGCTTTAGGTATTCCATCCGGTGTTTCACAAAAATCTGACAGTATAAAATCCGTAGACGTTAAAGGTCTGATAGAATAATCTGGAAACCTCACACATCCACATATCAATCTGCAAAAACACCAAGACCGATTTACAATTGCAACTTTTTTTTTTGTATTACTGCACCTCAGGTATCACAGGTCCTTTCTTCTCTCCGGAGGCAGGTTTTTTAAAACACACCGCATGGGTATAATAATGTAACTAAAATTATTTTTTTCATGAATGTTTCGGTTCAGGAGCCTTGGTGTGGTTGTGGCAATACATTATATAAATATAAATCGTACAATTGCGCATGCAAAAATGAAATCCTATGTGATGTACTTAGTCGACTTCGACCATGGCGGCAACTCCCGATTACTATCGCACTACTGTGCAGGAGTTATTACAGTGATGCAAGTGCACATAGGCACTCACTCGTGTTTACCTTCCCTTATCTCATGTATCGATAAGATGTGTCGGTCAATCGGTCGGACGCAGCCCGTGTCGTGCAGACTGAAACACCAATAATTTGTGTGTTTGCCAAATATTTGCTTCAGCACAGGACCCATGTCTCTGCAGTCAGATACGCTAACTAGTTACCTAATTCAGAGAAGAGTAGTGCGTGCAGTTCTGACATCAATACACTCCCTTCCCCCCTCCACGCACTAAACGCACGCACAGTCTATCTAACTATCAGCACAAACACTAAGTAATACTGTCGTATTACTTACGTGTTGGTGGTGTTCCACCAACGTCGAAAGAGCACCACATGTTTACCTCGCAGCGAAGTGCATTATCAAACGATTATCATCTGATATAGAGAAAGTTTTCTAAAATGTATGTTTTGAAATAATACACGCATTCGGAGGCTCACAGTGGCTCCATATGAATTGAAAAGAAAAGCGGCCGGCTTAACGACCTTTGCTTCGCGTAGTCGGGTGGTCGTGACGGCACGTCAGTACGATTAAATGGCACTAATTTTCAATTTAAAATTTCAAACTGCTTTCATAGTAACCCTTAAAGAACCCTTCTAGCGTGGTAGAGCCAAGCGGAGGTTTTAGCTGCTGCTCGAATGGGCCGGCTCGACCGGATTGATATCATGGCCTCGCAGAATACCGGCGTGAAGTAGAGGCATCTTGTGCTTCTGCGTTTCGTTCGGTGAGTGAGGTAACCGGAGGCCCACATCCCCTCCCTATTCCCCTCCTCTTCCCTCCCATCTCCCAAATATCCTTAAAGACCGGCAACGCACCTGCAGCATCTATGGTGTTGCAGATGTATGTGGGCGACGGTAATCACTTACCATCAGGTGAACCGCTTGCTCGTTTGCCGTCTTTTCCATAAAAAAAAAAGAAAATAGAATACGAACAATACCAATCCAGACACTGAAAACATTTCTTAACCAAACTTACTCAGTAAAACTATTCTTATATGAAAGTCCACGTAGAACGATCGCGGTGCCATCGCGCGCTGAAGCCGTCACGGTGACAGCGCGACGGGGACGGGAAGCATTGCGAGACCAACTTCTTTCACGCACCCCACGGAGCCGAAGGAACTCGCTACGCTGAAGCGCGCCCTCCGCGTCGTACGACTGAAACCGGCCCTGCACCGCGCCCCATTGCAACCAGCCGCCGTCGCCTTGTCCCCTGAATAACGATAACAGGCCTTTACACGCACCACTGAAGATTATAATAGATTTCATAATATATATATATAACCTAGTGTTTTACATAAACATGTTTTTGGAAGATAAACTATCATTTTCACTTAACTTTACTTGCGTATGATGTTTACCAAATTTCCAATTGATTGATTTTATTAGCGTTTAGAGCTAGAGACAAAAATAGTTTATGCCCCCTCCTATATAAAACCTATACCCTAATATGTATAAAATGAATTTAGATATAATTTAGTTAGTTCCATACACTCCGAGACTATGAGGACCCACACTATGGGAGTTTACACCGAAGACTTGCTGCTTGAACAATTACGGCAGCACCTTTCGAGCTCTACTTGGCGCGAACACTGCCATACTACACATATAATACTCTGTCACAAGGGGTAAGCCCTTGTGACAGAGTGTTCTACTTTCCGTTGCAACTAAACCAGAGGAAACTTTTGTTTCACATTTATCATACTTTAACAATATCAACTAAATAATACAAAATATTTTTCATTATTTAGAAAATACATACAGCATTTCAGTCCAAGATCCATCGAGCCATGTTTCCAATGCCAGCGCCTGAGCCGCGAGATTGTCACTCCAATCTTCGGGATGGCGCATTACACTCGTAGCCGACGCCCAACTAAATAATTACAAATTTGGATCAAAATTTGTATAAAATATTTTTTTTTAAGTCATAGACTTCTATCATTAGATATCCATCCAGAGTGATCCAAAATTTAAGATTTAAGCAAATTATAATAACTCTATGTTTGCTGATTTCTACACAAAATATAAAATATTAAGTAACAAAAGATGTTAATTTAAATCTAAGAAGATGTTGGTATTTTCTTAAGCTTCTTATTAAAATAGCTCTGTTACGTATGTATAATGTATATTTATTAGTAATAAAGACTGCAAACTTCTGCAAACTAGAGTACTACTAGTACATTTTCAATATGCGCAAGTATATTTGGATTTTATTTAGTAACAAAATACTAACATAAGGTTGAATTGAATATGCTGCGTCACATTGTCTTCGGACCTCGTTAAAAGTCCGTTGTAGATAATTCTCAGTCTTTGCTCTGGCTCAAGGATTTGTATTTTCAACCCTTCAGCACTCCATCCATCTTCTATCCCATCCCATGCCCCTACTATTATTTCCGGATATCCTTAAATAACTAATAATTAATACACCTGTCACATTACAATTGGGTAGTGACTAAAGAAAAAGAAAAGCAGATAATGTTAGTGTTAATTTCAATTTTACTAATTTACTACTTATGTAAACCTACGTGAATAATTATTATTATTATTATTATTTACGTAGGTTTACATAAAGGAATTACTAAAAATGTAAGATTAAAAAGAATGCTTCGATAACTTTGTGATGTAATAAATAACCAAAGCAAAACATACGAGGCAATTTGTAAGTAGTTCCATCAGATAATTGAATATGCAATGTGACTTCGGCTAATGCCTTGCGCCAGCACAATTTGCGTATTCCCAGAAGTAGAGCAGTTCCATTTTGGTCCGTTGCGCGTATTGTTATAGCATCCCAACCTTCAGTCAGGCCTTCTTTGGGAGTTTCTCTTAACACATACTTCGAAGGTAGCTGTGACTTCCATCGTTTTATTGCGTATCGTGCAAAAATATATTTTATTGGATAATTCCAATCTGAAACAAAAAACAATTTCTCATGGATTAATTCTTTCATTCAACATCAATGTCAAAATCTAATTATTTTATTGATTTTGGACGCTCCGATATCTTGCTATAACTGGCAGAATCTTATATTTGGTCAGATTATTGTAATCATTAGGTTTCATGGCGTGAAAGACGATGTAGTGACACGAATTGAGAAAGGGATGCTGAGCTGGTTTGGACACGTAGAGAGGATGAATGAAAGTAGGTTGACGAAACAAATATATGAGGCGAGTGTAAATGATAGAGTCGGGAGAGGAAGACCTAGGCGATCATTTCACGATCAAATCGGAGACGTTCTGGAAAAAGGCTAGGCCAAGAGCGAAAGAAGTATGTCAGGACCGTAGCAAGTGGAAGAAGATTGTCTCTGCCTACCCCGTTGGGAACAAGGCGTGAATATATACATACATACATCAGGTTGCCTACAATTATGCTCGCAACAGTGATTAGTTCTAAAACTTAAAGGAAGAGTTATGCTTGTCACATTGTTTTAGTAATTAACCACGATAGCCCAGTGATAAGGGTTCTACCTTCGAATCAGGATACCCGAGTTCGATCCCCTATGTAAAGGACTCGCACCAATTACTTTTCGAAATTATATACGATTTGTATCGTTCGCTTTAACTCAAAACCTATCCCATATAAGCTCTGGTGAAAAGTAGGTTGAAACGATTAAAAATAAATTACTATTTTTAACCGTTTCAACTTTTTCGCCAAAGCTTATCTGATTTATATTTCTCAGACCATCTTAGTATTAGGTCCTTGAATAGAATTAGCATTAGCATTTATTAAAAACATTTAGTCATATTTTTTTTAATTCTTAACGGATTTAATTAATATTAGCAACCTACTAACTTATATTCGGTTGGTCGTTAAGGTGATATGATGATTACTTACGGTGATTTTAAAGCTTTATTTACAAACTTTGAGTACATTGTCTTATAGACCTTTGATCTCGTGACCAAAGCATAATTTAATAACATTTTATAGATAGAATTACATTCCCAAATTGCCTCAAATATAAAAAATATCCTTCTGTAATCCGGAATAATATTATTTAATTATTTCCCGTTATGACGCATTATAATACAATTTCAATTGTTGCAGCAACAACAAAGCATTTTCCTCAAGTCGACAAAAGAAATTCCAGAAAAATCTTAGCTAGCAGATGAATAAACATGCTTAACCTGTGTAGCGTGTAGTGTTCCTGTGATCACCAATTAAGAGAGCAATTAGAGACTGAAGACCAGCAGTATGCTGCGTTTAAGCTGATGATGTTTATTTAATTTTGGGTGCTTGCAAATGCTTTTTTTTATGTTAAAAGTAGATTAAAATAAGGTAATCATAATTTTCATTTGCAAAAACTGTCAAATGATATTATTCAAAACAGCGTTGTCAGACAACAATTGAATATACTAATCACGTATGGATTATTTAAACTACGAAGTGAATTCTTCACATCTAAATATACGTTTCGACGACTCTATTCTATACATAATTGCAATATTGTTTACGATGTGAACACAACCAAAGCCATCGAATTAAAAAAAAACCGTGAAATCTCAGCATATCGCATACTTGATAAAACTATTTATTACAATTAAAATAAGATACAATTTTTTATATTTTATGGATGAAACTTGAACCGGTTTTCGTCTTACCTTTTTCTCGATAGTGTCCAGATTTAACAATGGGTCTTCTAAAATAAGTTAAATAAATAACCAGTGCACCAGTGATTAATCCAGCTTGTAGAAGGATGTCATATAAATCCATGCTTAACATATTAAATTCCGCTTGTAATCATGTAATAATTTAAAATATAATATCGTGAGATAAGATTGATACAGACTTGATTATGGACTAGTGTTCGAGCACAACTACACAGTGAATGAGTATAAATTGGAATGAAACCGTTGACCGCGACGTCGCTAATCAGTAATTTTGATATATCTTTATTCCTACATACCTTTCGTAGATGATAAGTGTTTGGCTAACAACAGTAATTATTAATCAGAAATATAATTACAAAGTCTAAGGAAAAAAGATATCGAATATGGTCAAAGTATATAAAAATAATAATCCCTTACACGAAGATTTATTTATCCAATAATCTTCTCATAAAATCTTATTGAAACATGTCTCGCCTTATAGCATACAATTGTGTATGTTGGACCTTCTTGATTTTTGTTGATGATATCTAATTTTATTAGATATTTCTTCAATTATATTATAACTTATATATAACCACATGCACTAACATAACATAGATAGTGCACGTGATTGTACGTACATAAAATCCACTATAGGCCATGGACAGATCATAGGTGGACAAACTATAGATGCAGTTCTGAGGAACACGATGGAATTATGTGTTGGTTCCACTTTATTGGGATTCTAACTCTCCGGTTCCAGTCACCAGATGTACTGTAGGTACGATACGTTACGAATCAACGCAGTCTCCTCGGCGGCCTCTACTTTGCGTTTGTATTTACTATTAAATGAAAGTCGAGTCCGCTGACCCACTTACGTACTAAAGCCAATATCGAGCAATAACAAGTTCGTTTAGTATAAGTTATTTTCATACTTGTGAACGTAAACAATAATGGCATGCGTTTATATACCCATGTTTTTTTTAATTTAATCTGTAATGTATGTGCATTATGAAATCGGAATAGCGAACAAAAAGCTTGTATTTTCCTCTAAGTCCGTAATTGTTGAGAGCGAAAGCGAAAAGCTTTTCACTTAATATTTTGCACATGATAACGAATTAGTTACTACATCTTCTGACTTAGAGTTATATCCTAGGTATCCTAGGATCAAATGGATAATGCCCGTACATTTGCTTTTACAGAGATTTAAAAAAGCCTTATGGGATTTCTCTAGTAAACAATATAAATCGTAATATAAGTGTAGTCTAGCCCTTAGAGGTATGCGCTGATCGGCGTTGCGTACGAAGATTTTTGGCACGCCGCCGCCGCCGGTCATTTCATCTGCGTGTTACCTAATATGTGACGTGGTACTGAACTGGGTGCATGCAGAGGGTCGCGCGAAACAAGGATAGGCAGCATATGGCACCGGTCTGAGATTGATGTACTGGACTACTTGCGTGTGACCACTGCACGACTTCTTCGTTGAAAAAATTAAAACCTGTGTGATTTTTAAACTTCAGAAAAATGGGAAGTAAGATCAGTTCTCCGTGGCGGTGGAATGGTGGTGCCATTTATAACGGCTACGGTACCTCTATGTGGGTAGTCAACATCACTAATAAAGAGATTTCTAAAACAAAGCCAGTGGACCGAATGGAATACCACCCACAGTGCTAAAGACCAGCGGGTCTATTGTGTAGCTCTGATGATAATCGTAATAGCGATCGGTTCGAATCGCTGTTTAGTCATACCTGACCTTTGGTGAAACTTAAACACCAATATAGGTTAAGAAAACCGATAGACTGGTGACCACCTTTGAAAAGGGAGAAGCACTTGCTGCTTCGCATGATATCTCAAAGGCTTTGGAAAGATTTTTTGATGCAAGCTTTATTAACAAATTTCCTTCCTATAGCATATTTCGTCTCTACGAGAAGTAATGGACGGGTGCTCATCTTAGGCAATGGCGATTAATACCGGAATTCCTCAAAGGTACAAGAAACACCTGTCGAGTGCTCGCTTGATGTGAAGGCAGGGGTTATGTACCGTGCGCGTTACCAACTTTTAATGTTACTGCGTATACAGATGCGTGGCTAGACGATCTTTCTGCTCTGAAAAAAGTCGATGTACATTCACAGAGTTCAACGAGCGACGTTCAAGGAAGCATGCAAGGCGGTCTTTTCAAAGACCATGGACGTTGCCGTACTGAACGCCAAACTTAGGGAGCTGTTCGCAATTTTAATAAGTACTTGCGGACTATCGAAACCTCTCCAGCGGTGGGATAAATTCAAGGACGCATTATCAGAAGATGTCGCACATAGGCCACAAGGCATGCATAATGATTTAATCATCAATGAAGCGTTTAAATGAATTAAAGATAGATGAGAAACAATTATCTGTTTAAAGTTAGTCCACACCGCAGCAAAAGGGAGGACGGTCAGCTACAACGTCAAGGATTTAGAAATCTATGTGAATGAAATGGCGCGACGTTTGTTTCCCAATACATGTTTAGTACGGTCCTGCGGCGCATGGACAGTGGAGACAGAGGGTTCTTGTACACCTCAAATATTCGTGCTTAACCTTCTGCTGATCTAACTTCTTCGCACGGACCGCAATGTAGCTTTAGCTGTATCTTCGCTGCAACGTTAATAAACGGTGTAGGGTCTGTAAACTAATGTACATTCAATGTTCAACTGCCACATAATCTTGCAAATACTGAAACGCCAAGAGTAGCGGTCGCGGCACTCTCTTGCAGCAGTGCAAGATGATCGTGTGGAACGTAGATGCGTTAAATTGCAGCTATCGGATTTACTGCACCGAAGCAACCAGGCTCTGATGGGTGGTTTGCGTTTTATTCGCAGGTTATTTCAATATACACTGCCATTGACTAAGCAAAGCACACCAGCGGATGAAGTGAACGAATGTCTCAAGGCGTCACTACCGTAGTCCAAGGTAGAAAACTTACGTGACGTGCAACATTTGCAATTTTACAATGACCAAGAATCAGGTGCCTATCCAAGTAAGCTGCTACAAATCGGAGAGGATCCATTGGAAACGGACGCACTTATTGCATGTTTTTTCAAATTTAATGAATAATATTCACGATGAAAATTGGTTATACGATAAGGTAGTGCCGTTGCCGAAAAAATTATCTGTTAATAAATAAATAAAATTAATAAAATGTTAGACGTGTAAGTCGGCGTGTCAAATATTTATTCGTTGAATGATACTTTAATGGCCTTTAGACGGTACTTCCTACCCAGGCGAGTTCCCTCAACATCTTGGAATTAATAGACGTGCCATCAAATAAGCTGCAGTTAAAAGGTAGCGGTCCTTTGAGCAACTATGATGCACCTATATATATATATAACTATGGTGTCGCATCACCTGGCTGCGCATCACAGAGCTTGGGCAAAATCTTACAAAGTCCACTATTCTGACTGCAGCAGTAAAAGAAGAGTATGTTCTTCTGTTCTTTCTGTTTTTATCACGGGCTCGACGGTGAAGGAAAACATCGGGAGGAAACCTGCATGTCGGAGGAATCATAAAAAAAAAATTCAAGGATATGTGAAGCTCGCCATGCCACGTAGGCAACGTACAGAAGTAAACGTAGTGTGGGCCGACCCCTGGCTGATGAATGCAGGTGGCTCAGGACCGAGCTTTGTGGCAATCTTTGGGAGGCCTATGTTCAGCAGTAAAAAGACAAGAAGTTTGCGCGTTTACCGCTAAAAAGTGTCCCTTTGCCGTTTGTCCCATTTTCATTCCACTTATCGCCTCAGCCGCTATCGGAATCGTTCGGACGGTCAGCTCCGTGGTGAATCTGGAGGGGAAGGCCAAATTTCCTTCCTAAAAATTCACATCTAACGGAGGGTGGCTCGAATCGTCGGCGATCACGCTCTCTCTGATCCTTTGACAATGATACCGTAATATTACATAAAACGACGATAATATTACATTTTGATAACATACTAAGAAAATATTATATTATCGTGCTTTGGCCGACCAAGGGGATTTGTGTACCAGGATTAAAAAACAAAAATAATTAACAATGCTTTTATTATTAAAAATCAAATAATTTAAATAACATTTAAGACACTTAGCAAAGCGTTTGAATAAAATTTAACTACGCTTTCCAAAAAATATTGCAATAAATGCATAACACAGGAACGATAACATAATTTTCAGATCAAAAAATTATAACCAGTTCATTCAGTCGTAAGTAAAATGTGGTCAAGTCATACATACCAGCATTCAAAGACCCATACTTTATTTATATATATTGCATTGTAATATCGGACATTTCCGCGTCATACAGCCACACTACATAGTGATATAATAAATAAATAATATATGCAAGATAACCATTTATTTTATATTACATCGATGACTTTTGTTTTTTTTTGTGTAACCATGTGTACCGTGTTTCGTGGCTGAAGTACAACAATAATCATCGTACACATCCGCGCAGGATTTAAACCCAAAAAACCTACAGCTTTGAAGCTTTTCTTAAGCGGACCATTACCATAACTTTATAGCTTTTTTAAGCGGAACAGTACCATAAGTTCAGAGTTACCATTTAGCACCCCTGGTTAGATACTCTCATCTAACAAGAACTAGAGCTAAATAAATAAAACAATGACTTACAAACTGGTTACATTTCATATCAGATTATAAATGGCGTCGCCTCTTTTGACTTCTCACTCACACACTATCGCTGTCTTTACTCACACCTGACTGTAAAGACGACAAAAAAACATAATTCCTTTGGTTCGCTGTTAAAGTTATTTGTTAATGGTACTGCCTTTTTATATATATATAAGAATATTTGATGATCGAATTAACAGCGACGGTGTAATCACACAGCTACTGCGACTCTGGCAATTACAATTATGACGATATTAAAGATAACCCGATAATTAAAGCGACAGTAAGAGTATATTCTGCCGGTTTCACTAAAGTAACTGCGTAAGTATCTAAAAAATGCCTTTATTTAATTTTAAAGAGAAGATTAAATTTTTATTAAGAAAATTTTTGTTCCTTTTAGCATCATATAGATTTTAGTTTCAAATATATTTATAAGATATTGTTAACATGTAAAAAAATATAAAGTAAATGTAAACGCATTTACAGTAATAAAGTTATAAGTATGCTGCCAGTACCGACTCGATGAACCGCCATTTATAATCCCATTCTTTCTTTATTTGCACACATTTTTATACAGATTGGATGCAACGTTATTGACATTTTATGGAAACTTTGTTAGTTGTCGTGCTCGGAATTGTTTGGAATTTTTTTAGATTTTTTTTACGCAAGAGACTTGTAAGCTATGCTTTGTTTTCATTTGTCTTTTTTGTTTCTACCAATATTAATTAAGTGCAAGCTATCAGACGCTGTCTGTATATTACAATGTCAGTATTTTCTCCAATGGAAATTGTTTTATATTTTTTGTGCAATTTACTTTAGTCCTATAGATTTATGCCATTTGTATATTGTATACTATAGATTTTAGAGCAGACATCATGCTTTATAAAATGATATGAAAATTTAATTTAGGCTCTTAGGAAGTCAAATGTACATTCAGTTATTTCAAAATAACTATACTCCAAATCTTACATAAATATTCCGGATTTAAAGTAAATTTAGATAAGGACAATGTCGGAACCGTCATTAAGATTACCAAAAGAAGTTGGTGATGAAACCAAAAGTTGTACACATTTACGATCACTTGCGGCATTATACATTTTAATATTAAGCAATAAAACAACCATTACTTTTCGTGTTAATGTCCACCAAGTAATTGAAAAAAAAAATACTATTATGTTTTCCTATTTCCTTATCAATATCCTACCAGTCTTGGTCATCAAATAATTCACATAAAATATACTATGTATAATATCAAATTGTTTATGCAATAAATACAAAAACATATTTAAATCATATTAGGAATGTATTGTTCATATATTAATAGTTTATATTAGGAATTTTCCCAGTAACTATGTTTTTACCATACTAATAACCTAATTTCTTAATTTTAAAGTCAGAAAGTTATATTGTGATTGTATAAATTAAAATCTTATTTAAAATGGATAAAATCATAGATTTCATTATTAATGAATTATAGAAGATCCTTGTTATAATATGAAATACCAAATCACAGTGAGCATACAAGTTTTTATTGTATTATTGTACGGACGAAATACTAAGATACAGATTGTCTATATATATACATATTTATCTTACACTTGTAAAACTTAGGCAAATTTGACTAACACTACATGCATACCATAGCCATATTGAAAAGTCTGCAATTGTTTTTTACTTATTTGAAGTAATAATTGACCGAGCGACCGTCAGTTCGGTGTTAATTAAAAATAACCAATTAAAACAAATCTTAATATTGACATAAATCAAATTATTTAATAAATAAATAATGTAATTGCCAGAATTCTAATTCTCTATAATATCAATCTTCTCGAGTAAATACGAATTAATTAGAACAATAATTTTACAAGACAAAGAGGATAATAATTAAATTGATTCAATGAAAACAATAAAAACAATTTAATGTAGTTTTAGTAATATTGGGCTATGAAAGCTTCGGCGCCTAAGCATACAGCACCAAGCCTCGTTGTGAATGAAGATAAGAAAATTAACTAATCTTCTTTTTGTTTCAAAGGTTCCAATTCGTCAGGACTTTCTGTCATACTTGTAGCAGTGTCTGTGCGGGACTTGTCTACTGGATACAGCCTGCAAAGAAGAATTTTGTCTTCATCCATGGGTACAATTACCATCCGCAGTGTCGCAGCCAAACGCTTAACCATTACGCCGAGCATTAGAACGGTCGGAGGAAATTCCCACACACGCGACTTTGTTCGCAGGTAACAGCTAGTCTATTCTATTCACGGTGTGTCCCGTGATCACGATGTGAATGACTTAAAGTACTATAATATATATTTTAATTTATAATAACTTCTTCTCTTCTCTATATAAGTAAGCCTATAAAAGTCCTCTGTTAGACATGGGCTTTGCCTTGATGAGTAGATTGTGAGTTTGTTACTTGAATAAAAGGTGAAATATTTCTCCTTTACGCCTTTATTAATTTTGATGTCATCTTCATCATAAGGCTGTGCTTAAAAATTAAAAAATAACTTACAGTACAAATATTGTTTATAAAACAAAAATCACTTACCATCGCTGATACAAATAGACGAGGAAGACCAAGTCGTCCCGGAAGCAAGCCACGCGATGCGCGGTGGGCATAGTGATAATGAAAGCAAACACGTCGTCAATGAACGTGTTAAAGGCCTTGTACATGAAGGCGCGCCACGGCAGCGCCGCCACCGAGCGCAGCCGGTAGTTCACGAACAGTTGGGGCAGCATGAACAGGAAGCCGAATGCGTACACTCCGTTTACTACGCTGTGTAATGCCCACGAGTACCAGCTGAAAAGAACACATTTGTATAAACCACTCTGAAGGTGTCGTCTGGTTGGGTGTTATATATGAATATGCATATATACATAAAATACTATAAATTAAATAAGATATCATAAAATACATTATAATTAAAATACTAATAAAAAATAATAATAATTACCCAACCTGACGGAAGCCCTCGGCAGGGGAGACCAGACGGCCGAGGATTAGAGGGAAAGAGAAAAAAACCAACGGACGACGCGAGCGGTATCAAGGAGCACCGCCTTCTGCATTAGGGACTAACCCATTTGCAGAGAGAAGTATCGGAATATTTTCGGTCAGCATACCACCCCACATGTCGGTCACCTCGTGAGCCAGGTCCATTTTGTTTTCTTGTCTGTTTCGGCTTTCACGAGGTTCTCGTCATATGGAATGGTGATGTCAACCAAAAATATCCTCGACTGTGGCTGGTCCATCAACACGATGTTAGGCTTGTTCCTGAAGAATCGTCCTGTCCGTGATGATAGGCCGGTCTCAATAGAGCCTGGTGCGGTCATTTACGAACACGCTTCCCGACGAGTACTTATAGTAAAGCATTCTCCGATCGAAGAGTCCGTATTTCTCCTGATGTAGTTTAGAGTTAGAAAGCGCCGGACAACCGGAGGTAACATGCCGAAGCGACTCCCCGGGACGGCGACAAGCTCGACAGATGTCGACGATGTCGTCCCTTACGATGTATATCCGATAACTGTCTATTTATATAATATCTATATATATACAGTGGTGGTCATATAATTAGAAACACTTCTTATGAAAAAAGAAAGTATAACTTCAACGTAAAAATGTTCGTAAAAAATATACACATTTAATAATTAATAATCATGCAATAATATAGCCACTGAAATAAAAAACTCATTAAATGCATAAAATATAAAACATATCTTACTTTTAATTACAAAATGAGTCTTACACATGAAAGAGTTTATTTTCTGTTATTGGCCGCTTGGAAGCCTAATTAGAAACATTTTAAAAAAGCATCCATAGCTCGTTCATTTTTTTCAAATTGGAGAATAACATTTCTTCTTGGCTTTTTCTATTATTTAGGCGGCAATTCAAAATTTAATCTGAATTTTATTTTGATCAAAATGGGCAAAAATAAAAGTTGTGACGCGTCAACTAGGCAAATAATTGTTAATTTACATATAGATCATAAGTGTGCGTACAGAAGAATAGCTGAGCATTGAAATTGTTCTGTTAAGAAAGTTTTTAATGCAATTGATCATTATAAAACACACGGAACTGTTGAAAATGTTCTTAGAAAATCGTTCGTGTTGCTAAAAAAGACCAGATTAAAAATTAAGTTTTTTCGCCTGATAACCCGAGAAACACCTCGTCAAGACTGATACGCCGAAGATAAGTGGAAGCTAAATTGTTTGGAAGAATGTCTCGAAAGGTACGGCTTCTTACCAAGCAATACCGAGAGAAGCGATTATTATTCGCTAAAAAATATGTTAATTGGACGGTACGAGAATGGAAAAAAGTGTTATTTTCAGATGAAACAAAAATAAATATGGTAAATTCCGATGGAAAGCGATATCTTAGACGTCCTGTAAACAATGCTTTTAATTATAAATACACAAGGAGTATAGTCAAGCACAAGCGGTAACATTAAAGTTAGGGGGTGTTTTTCCGGATGTGGAGTTGGAGCCGTTCGGAAGATTGAAGGTACAATGGATCAATGGCAATACAAAAATATCTTAGAGCACACAATGATTCCCTACTCGGACGATCATTTGCCTGTAACCTGGATCTTTCAGCATGACAAAGACCCTAAACACACGGCAAATAGCGTCAAATGTTTCCATAGCCGACAGCGTATATCCGTTTTAGACTGGCCAGCAAATAGTCCGGATTTAAATCCGATAGAAAATCTCTGGTATATTGTTAAAAAGAAACTCTCAAACAAACGTAAAACCAGTCAAAACTAACTATATGAAGCATTTGTTGAAGCATGGAATTCAATCCCCCTAGAAAAATGTGAAATTTATTGAATCAATGCCACGTCGTTGCAGTGCTGTTATTGAAAATAAGGGATACGCCACTAAATATTAATTATAACTATCGGTAGGCTGTGGATAGTAGCTATTTCGTAAATAACAATACTAATTACTAATACTTAAAAATATATTGTTTTTAATACTTTTTTGTTGTTGTTTTTAATTACTTGACCATTATTGTTCATACCTTAAAACTGATTTAAATGTTTGTCTGTACTGCCGGGTCCTGCCATTGCCCGTTGGCCAAGGTTAGAGGGGTAAGCTCTTTATCACAGCTAATGACGTCGGAATAGAATGACTCATCCGATTTCGCCAGGAGGTAATTAATGTGCATGGTGATGGAGATGAAGATACCCCGTCCTCCACGTTTCCGCGGCAAGTATAGCCTAATCACTGACGATCTCGGATGAATCATCCTGTAGGGTTTTCTGTCCAGGACGTTTGGTTCGATTTGAGTCCATCTGAGTGTGCCAAAAGTATAAATGAGAACCGGCATGATCCAGCCGTTATACGCGCGTGCCTTGTTCACGACCGACAAAAAGCTATTAAACACTTTTGTTAGGCGCAAAAAAAAAAATTGCGAAATGTTTGTTTCATGCCAACCACATCGGTACCTATGTTTTCGTATGTACCAGCCTCGAAAAAGGTCCTAATGTAAACGAGCGTAGACCAGTCTATACCCTCAGAATTAGTGACCGTTCCCCTTTTGACTTAGTGTACGCACACTTATCCGTACCGAGCTCCATTCTAATTGAATTGCTAAAATCACAAGTGATTTTCAGCAATTCCATCAGATGGGAGCGATTGATGGCGAAAAACTTGAGGTCATCCATATAGAAAATGTGGGTCATATTTGTCCCTCCCTTCCGAAGCTGAAATCCTCTCCCAGAGCCCTCCAGCTATGTGCCGAGAGAGTTCAGAGAAAGGTAGAAGCAAGGCGGACTCAATCAATCACCCTGGAAAATACCCCTTCGTACCCTTATCCGGCTTTCTGCAGCCGTTGTCCGCTCGGCTAAATGACAAAGGATCGCGCTTTATTGCCACATACACTGCCCGAGGAAGTCTTTTACTGCACACTCAATCTTGTACAGCTCGAGGACTTTCCTCAGCTATGTTTGAGACACCAAGTCGAATGCCTTTCTATAGTCAATCCAGGCGGCAGAGAGAGAGAGAGAGACAACTGTTGGATAGTTGCGTTTAACCATCTTGGCAATGATCACTTCGATGAGGAGGTACCACGACCACCGCCCCGACATCCATTCTGAACAAGCGACATGACTCGATTCAAGTTAAGATGTCGAGTGTTTTTCTGTCTGGGATGTCAATGTCTTATTTATAGTGATTCGACACGTAGTTACCTTAAAGATTCGGTCACCTACCAAGGCTCTAACGGGACCGAGACAGGAGAAAAATGGACTAATTCTAAGTTATCTATATATATTTGGCTGTCTAGCATATGCTTTAACTTTAAACTACAAAAAACTAGATTCAAAGACAAAGGAATACTACATATTTGTGGGTAATTGTGAAGATTCTATATAGCCTACAGACTCATATCTCCATATAAACCCACACATTGTGTGATCACATTCTGTTAGATTGAATAAAGTTTGAGAACACATCACAACTTGATTAGTTTTTAAAACCACTTTACAAATTTAAAAATATTAGTTATTACAATTATAATTGAGGTTATTCGTAATATAACTGCAAAAACACATAAGACAAAATTATAATAATGTGTTAAACAGAAAAACCAATGATTATAAGCTGTAATATGGAGAATTTTAATGCTAAAATTAAGTCTTGCAAATATCTACAAGTATGTACTTGCAAAACTTTACTTTAGTGCATTTATTTGAACATTTATGTAGGAATTGCAGGAATCGTCTTTGACATGGCCAAATAGAATATAGAATAGATATATATATATATATATATATATTCATATTAGAATCTATTCATAATTTACAGTTTTAGATAGCTTTATGAATTATGAAAGCATGGAACAGTATTAACAAATTGTCTCAGTTGTTACCTCTTATGGGGTTCATAAACCAGAGAGTAAATAGCACCAGCGACACACAGCGGGTACAGCAGCATGGAGAGGTACCGCATTGCTTCAGCGTCTGCCTTAGCCGTGGTCTGCTCACCCGCGTCCTCGCTCGTATCGCGCCAGAAATGAATGCGGAAACCGGACAGTGACACACGTAAATGAAGAACCTTCGTCACCTTCCATAACTAGAACAATTACCAATTTACCTCTTAGTTAGTTCTCTCCTAAACAAGGAAGACTCCATGTTTGATTGGATGTAATCACCATGCTTGGGAAGGGATTGGTTAATACGGCAGGTGTTGGACGCCACAATTTTGTGATTTATATTACAGACAGCAACAGCCCATAAATCTCAAACACTTCTTTTAAAGGAAGTGATCTGGAATAACCCATAAGCTATAACAATTATGGTAATTACTACAGCTGGGCATAGCTACATACCCTTTACCAACATAAGGTAATTAGTTATGTAGCCATGCTTGGTAGGTTTGTTGGAGATTGTTGGTATTTTTGGTATTTGAGATCTGGTTTATATACCATAATAGAACTCTGAGAGAACTATTTCTGTAAATTAAATTAAATTTGAATTGGGATACATACTAGTGATAAAGATACCAAAACAATTTTTTGCAAAAGTTATCTGCTGTTAATGATAATATAATGATATGAAAATGATTAATCTGAATTTTTTATTAGCAGCCACCCTTAGTCAAAACTTCTGATACACATAAAAGAGTTGAAGTGATGATTGGCCTCTTAGAATAGACAAAATAATAGTATTTAAACGAAGTAGATTCACAGAACACAAATTTGATGCTAGAAAGTTTGTATAAATTACCTCAATTACAGCACTGATGCCTGCAGGAATAAGGACAATGAGTGATGTTTGCTCATCAAGAAGGTAGAAAAAAATGACAAGCTGAGAAAACCCTCGCCACAAAACCGTGCGCGCCGATAGACCAGCCAGAGAACGCTTGCTTCGCCAAAATGACACATCGTTTTTGAATGCGAGAAAGTCAAATAACAGCTGAAATATATAATTAAAAGTGTTATTACAACTATAATTTTAGCAATTATAATTTTGCCTTCAAGAAGAAATAAGTAATTCAAAGTTGCTGCATTGTACACATACTATAATTACCATTCAACTATTATTTATGTAAATCCAATAACAAGACTAAAATTAGTATATATATAAAACTTACATGAAAGCTTGCTATTAAAACAGTAGCTGATAATAAGTACAGGTTTGTATCTTCAAATATTCCTTTTACATCATCAACATCCTTTTCACTAAACCCAAGACTATGAAGCTGTTCTAAAGCCAAACGCACATGTAATGCTAGTCGCATTGAACCATATGAAGTGGGTGTTACACTCACAGTGATGTTCACCTCTGACATACTGCTGTTCAATAATTGCAAATGAGAAATCCTTGATTTTAGAACATTGTGCATAATAATAGGTAGAAATTTTCCACTCCGAATTCTAAAAAGAAAACAGTATGTATTGGGTTAGCTTAATTGCATAAATATCTTATAAAAATCTTATATTTAAATAAACTTTTACCTCATATAGGGTAGCAATTCTGCAGGTATCTTTGCAGGTAAATGTAATTCATCAGTTAGAATGGATAAGGGGACTAATGTTGATATATGAGAAAATGGTTTAACTTTTTTTTGAACTTGATTATCAGTGTGCACCTGAAATGCATATAATATAATATTATAAAATCATACATTAAACATAAATTATATACAGAATCAGTTCAACAGTTCTCACATTTAATGAGCACTTGGTAGTAATAACTAATGCACTTAACTATTTATTATATACTTTATTCTCCAACTTAGGAACATAAATTTTACATGTCAAGTCATCCATTTTTTTTGTTTATTAAAATCTACATTTTACTGTTCCTCTAACAAAGAAACAGAAAGAAACCTATCCTCTATTTTTGTAATTATTTTCAATTATTATAGATGATACAATAAAATATTTAAGAATGGCTTGGGAGTGATCAACTCACGCACACCCAGGAGTTATTATTATCCACATATTCCTTTACATTCTAATAAACTTTTTTATAGTCTTATCCAGTTCTATGAAGTATACTGATCCATGTTAAATTTGAACAGAGAACACTTCCCACTCACTATGGAAGGTGGGAAAATATATTAAAGGTAAATAAGAATAACTACTTACATTATGTAGAAGATTAAAAGTAGCTGCCTGAGGTTCAACATAGGACACAAGTGGTAGTGTATGCATCGCCTCTGTTTCACGAAGCTCACTAAATTCTTTATATAACCGGCTTTCATCCAATAAAACTGCATGCATATACAATGTGCCATTATTTCGGGTTCTTCGAGGCACTTTAAGAGTCACGTCTCTGTTAAATATGAAAAACTTCATGAAGTTCTTTAAAACAATAAAAGTTCAAAAAGAATACTTATAGTCAACTAACATTAAACTTGGGCTCCGATAGTCTAGTTTTAAGGAACTATGCATTTTAGTAACGGATTCCAAAACAGATCCATCCAGGCGTGGAAATTCCTTTGCCGATGTAAATAAAAGTAGATGCTGTACAGGATTTGAAATCAAATAAGAGGAAAAACATCGTTCGCCACGACTACACTCTGGCGGTATAAATATTTCTGCTAAAGTCCATATTGTATGAATTATATATATGGCTAAAATTAATGAAAGAATAAAACTAAATGATATATATTGCATAATTACAGGAATACTAAAATTAAAAAATTCTAAGATTGATAAAATTTACAGCCAAAATTTCAAGATAACATTTTGCTTATGCTAATAGCAACAGTGTTACCGTTCTCAAATTCAGTAATCTCCTACACAAATGTCCATAAAAGTGTACCAAAATCTACTCAACAAATTACCCAAATCTGTCATGAAAAATACTGAATTTATGAGTGTTCTAATGTGAGGTTTCTGTTATAAATCATGAGGTCCACTTGTTTTATTTTTTGAGAGCAGAGAACTTTTGAAAATTTGAGTGATCTAGACCGATGACAATTATAATATTAACAATGGAATAGTGTATCCACTTTTTATTTATATACCTTTTGTGTAAATTATTAACACAATAAATTGGTCATTGTTTAGTTGAACTCGCATCAAACTCTGTTAATGCTTCGGAATTACGAATTAGAACTACTTTGTAATTAAACCTTACATTTTACTTAAACACCTCGAGATTTAAAAGCTCGCGTCACGAAGTTGTCAACAAAATTAATATGCAACCCACCTAGTAAACTCACATAGCATTTTCAGTTATTTTTGACTGGCTATGGTAATTAGTTAAGTTTTTTGCATGTTTATTTGTTTTTTAGTGCTCTTTAATTGACGCTAGTCTACTCAAAATAGTGATTTTACTGTATCTTGACATAAAGAAAACATAACATAAAAAATCAATATTTTGTTCCAATCATGACGATACTTTTTTAATAAGTTTTCTTCGTTTTCAAAAAATACCAAAATTCAATTTTCACTACTCATCTAATAAAAAGTACCAAAATATACAAAGTTTCTTGAACTAAACTTTATCTAAACTCGTCCAGACTTAAAAAAGTAGTAAAACTGCCGAAAAATTTCTAAATAGCAATAAACTTATTAGTACACTGAAGATTTTTGTTTATGGGAGAGTTGGAAAACGAGCTTTGCGGCTCACCTGATGGTAAGTGTTTACTGTCGCCCAATCACACCTGCAATACCAGAGGAGCTGCTTGATTTTTTTTTGGATGACCTTCGAGGAAAATGCTTTAAACTAGCCCTGCTTCTGGCCGGGAGGCTACCAAACAAGTAATGTCGGAGTCGGATCTCAGAAGGAGAACAATACCGACTAAAAACCATCTTCAAGACGCTTTTGAGCCAAAGGCCTTTATAGCTTCATGTATAGAGACTTGCAAGAGCGAAAGCGCGCAAGTTCGAAAGAAAGATTGCGATGATGGCTGCTGCTGTGAAGCGCTGCGTCCCCTATAATCAAAAGAAGACTTCCAAAAATGTGGGGAGGGGCTAGACCTGATCAATAAGTAACGACCTCTGCCACGAGAAAATCTCGTGCGGGTCGTGAAGAACTAGCGACGAAGTCGAACTGGTTGTGTAAGCCACAGGACGTGGCTTGTGATTGTGCTTGTGCTAGTGTGCATGAGGGGCGTGGCCTCATACGCGTTATTTACACGGGGTATAACGTCATCATTTTCTATGAAGACGTTTTTGAGGACCTTCAAGCAGGGTGTGTATAGCGCGTTGGTGTGTAATTACCCAGCACCGCCACTAACGGTCCGATTTGGATGTGTTTTAATTCACTCGAATTAGTCCGCGGAGAACTTTTTAAATAATTCTACCATTTGGAGGTCAAGTTTACACTCCACATGTATAGGGGTGCGCTGGTAGACTGGTGCATGAAGCAATTTTGAATCGCTTGAAGTGAGTTTAATCACACTTTGGGTCCATGCAATACCATGCTGGCGTACGACGTAATAGTTCGTACGCAACTTTTGTAGAGACGCATTTTGTGTTATCACAGAATTTTGCTGCGGCTACTAGTTAGGTTAAAGAGGCGGCCGGATATAAATCCGCTATATTCCCTATAGTTTTATTGTTTCCTGAAGTCTAGGTTACTCCAAGACATTTAACTTCTAACACTCATGGAACACAATGTCTATCCGAGTACAGAATCAGAGTACTGCAGAAATCCAACCAACCCAACTGCAGAAAGGTGTAAGGGTGATGTCATATCCCAGAAACTCTTCACCGCTGCATTGGAAGATGTTTTCAAACAGCTGAACTGGAAAGGATACGGTATCAACATCAATGGCGAATACATCACTTACCTTCCATTTGCCGTCGCCATAGTTCTTATGGCAGGATCGCTGGAGGAGCTAAGCACTATGCTCAATGACCTCAATAGTGTTTCCCAACAGGTTGGACTTAAGATGAACATGGACAAGACGAAGATCATGTCTAACATCCATGTTACACCAATATCGGTTGCTGTTGTGAACAATAAGCTCGAAGTTGTAGACGAGTACGTATACCTGGGACAAATTGTCCGATTAGGTAAGACCAACTTCGACCCAGAGTTCAATCGACGAATCCAACTCGGCTGGCCTGCGTTCGGGAAACTACGTCATATCTTCTCGTCGAGTATACCACAAAACCTCAAGAGCAAAGTATACAACAAGAGCTATGCTCGGAGTTTCTCTGCACGATAGAGTCTGCAATGATGATATCCGCAGCAGAACTAGGGTAAAAGATAAGGATCAGCAAGCTGAGGTGGCAATGGGCCAACCACATAGCTCGCAGAACCGACAACCGTTGAGGAAAAAAGGTTCTCGAGTGGCAGCCGCGTACAGGCAAAACCTGCACAATGTTGCGGGAAGTCGATGGATGCAGGTGGGTCAGGACCGAGCTTTATGGCAATCTTTGGGAGAGGCCTATGTTCAGCAGTGGACTTGTAGTAGGCTGAAATGAAAACATGACTCATGGAACGGTTTGGACGAAGAGGGTAATTTTTTTTTCTTGTACAGTAAATATTAATAATGGTGTTAAGGTAACATATATTTTATATTTAAAATTTTATTATGCTATGATTTTACCATTACATTTATTTGTATAGTAAAATCTATAAATTAAATTTAATATGTAATAAAAAATAAGATGAGGAATAGTGTTTGGAACCCAAATTTAAACATCAAACTTTACGATCATGGTATGTAATGAAGTTTTTGTTATTATACAAAGACAAGAGCTAAATACCAATTATTAAACGAGTTTATGGTTTTTCTGCTTATAAAATATTGTAAAACTTACTGTACTACGAGGGACCAATTGCTGCACCTTTTTGTCAATAGTGACTTGGGAGTAAACGTGGTAAAATTATAACTTATCGAATATTTTAAGAAAAATAAATTAATTTAGTATTTATTTCTTTTTTGATCATACATGATGTTATTATCAGCATATAAGATTTTATGAGCATACATTTATATCAAATGTATATTATTGATAATGTTATTTATAATATACATGACCGTAAGTTTAAGGTTTAAGTTTAAGCGCCAATGAACGCCAATGAAATTATATTACCTAAAAAGTCAGTTGTTGATCGCGTAGCTGATGCACTTGATATTGGACAACGAATTGTGAATAATCACTGGAGACTATCAGTAAATAATGGAGAAAAAATTACTGAATGGTTTTTATGAATGCTGTGTACTCTCCCCGAACCATCTATTATAATTGTAAACAACGCCCAATTCCAAAAGAATACTGACATCATTGCATGGCAAAAAAAATAGCATAAATGCAAACATGAATATGTTAAAATGCGCAACTGGTTCGTTAGTTAAAATAAAACAAACCAAGTAAGATACAATACGTCTTTCACAAAATTGCTTTGGAACAACGGCATAGAGCTATAAGGCTACTGTGGTATTGCTCTGTTATTCAACACAGTGCCATTGAGTTAGTGTTGGCCAAATTAAGGGATATACTGCAAGACACAATACAGAACCTCCATTTACCAGAACAAAATTTTAACGTTAGAGTGCCGAGGAGCACTCTAACTAGAGAAGTGCTCCTGCGCGTGTGTCCCAAAATTGCCAGGACCGCGATAGCGCTCCCAAAATTAGTTGCGGTCTAGCGCTCCGTAGGAAAGGTCGTTCGCATGCGTCGGTAATTTTTCAAGTCTGTAATAATTTATAAAGTATCTGCGAAAACATGTTTTCCCCTAAAATGTCAGAACACTAAACTAGTTTGAGTGAAAATGATCGTTCTTCAAGTGGTGAGGCAAGTGATAGTGGGAGTGAAATTTTTGTGCGCTCACACCGAGTAATGCAAGTTTTGAGTGATAGTTATAGTAATGACGACTACAATAATTTTGCGAAAATGATGATGTGACCCAAGTCACACGCCTACAACGGGATGTGCAATATAACAAACAAACTGCCAGGACAAAAACCCAGCAGCTGTCGCAAAACCTATTGATTTTTTAAATTTGTTTTTTACGATTGCTCTTATAAAGACATTGGTAGTTGAAACAAACCGTTACGCCACACAGTATTTTCAAGATCATCTAATTCTGAAACCACAATCGCGCGCAAAATTGTGGAAGCCAGTAACCATCCCAGAAATTAGAAGATTCATTGCCGTTGTACTTGAAATGGGCACCACAAGGAGGCCAAGTATTTATTCTTATTGAATAAAAGGATCAAGATGCATTCCATGGTTTGGAAAAATGTTTTCACAAAATAGATTTCAATTGCTCTCAATATTCTATCATTTGGTTGATCATAAAACATTAGCTTCACCTGGACATCTAGAATATGATCCACGTGCCAGATTTAAAGTGTTGGTGGATCACGCCAATTTGCTTTTTCGGCAGCATTGTATACCCAACCAACAGTTGATTATAGACGAATCTCTTGTAGGAATATATGCTCAGACTAAAATGAAACAATATGTGCCCAACAAGAAGCATCATAAGTGGGGTATAAAGTTTTGGATGCTTTGCGACTCTTTATCTAAATATTGTCTTGGATTCTATCACTACCGTGGTGCTAAATCTAAAGTTGGCAAAGATGAAATCAAGGAAAAAGGTCTGGGATTTGTTATTCTATCCACAATTAGTAAGTGTGTGAAGACAGCTGCTTCATGGGAGGAGCTTCCCTTTTTCGAGTATCTCGATATCAGAAGAAATATATATCACATAATATGAAACGATATAATAAGAAATATCTCAGAAGAAGACTCAGAGTTCCATTACGGTTTGACATTTCTCCTCTGGAGCCCTCTTGGTGTGTTGTTTCAGGGTGCGCAGAGCCTTCTCCCCCGGGGTGGTGTTCGGCTTCCTAGAGTCGACATGGTCAAGATTCTCCATGTTGATTTATCCTTTCACCAGCTCGTCTAGTGGTTCTACAGGACTGGTGTGACTGAAGAAGTTGATTCGATGTCCGAATGTTCTGGTGTGGCTCTCGTGGCGTGAGTGATGCAGCTAGTTGGTTTCTTTTGACCGTTCTTAATTCCGTTACCGGAGAAGATGTCAGTTGTCCTGCCCGATGAGTATTTTCGTTTTTGCCTCTCCATATTGCAGCTGACTCAGGAGATCACGCATGTGTTCACATTCTTCAACAGCTTCCTTCGGTATGTATTGTGTGACTAGCTAAATGTTTCTTACAGTGCTTGCATGTAACTTGATTTTCTTGGTGCTCGGTTCCCACGCAATGTGAGCCATCGTCGAGTAGAGCGAAGGCTTCTTCTACTCCCGCCGGTACAAATATGATTTTCGGAGATACCTTTACGAAGGAGATTCTTGGTGACCATTTTGAGATAATCTTCATTTCTTGTATATCTTTTTCTCTCTTCTCTTCCTGCGGCTTAACAGATGAGCTAACAAATCTGTAGTAAAGGTATGGACAGTCGTTGCTGGCACAAATTCTGACACGGCATCTATGTTATTTCAATCGATAGCGAAGACATAAGAAACAATGCGATGATTTTTAGCATTGCGTCATTTGGCATTGATGTCTGCTTTCTTTTGGTGTTGATGTCTGCGCGTTGCAGTAAAGGTGTTTAAAAACTATTTGCGATAGTGAATTTACTTTAATTTGTAAAAATCTTAACGTTTTCAGAAAAGTTACCAAAATTGCCTTTTAAACAAAAGTAACTAACTTGTTACGTGAAAGAATTAGAAGTTACGAAAAATGTAAGAAATATGTTGATCTGGCAACGCTAACATATTATTCAAACGTCTCGCGACAGTTCAAACATTGCTGCCGTAGTTGTAGATGGAGGTGCAGGCAATATATGTAATTCCAGACAATAATCTTTAAGAATTATACAGAATAACATCACAGGTTAACTGTTGCATTTCGTATCGGATAGAACAAGGTTCTAAATATGCAGTCCATTATAATCGACTGGTCTGAAGTAATGTTTGAATATTTGTTTAGATCAAATTATAAAAGTTGGAAGGCACTTTGTCTGACAGCAGGATATAACGTGGTAACGTGGTGGTAATCCACCAGCGTGACATAATAGGAGGATTTTACGGTAAAACTATGTAAATTAACGAATAAATAAACATACAGACAAAAAAATTATAAATTGTAGATGCAGTCTTTATTGTACTTCTTATGGGAGATCTTATTTATATTATAGCAATGTATGTTATGTACATAGTCAGATCATTCACATAGAAGTTTCATAATATGTATAGATTTAAAAAAATCGAAACACCACTTCTCATTTATAATATTAATATAATTGCAGAAATTTACTTCGTACTTACATTAAAAAATGCTTTATTTATTGTACTTGATGTTTAAAAATACCAGTAAACTGCAATAAAGTTATCAGACTGTTCAAACACTTATAACGTATTATCATTTTTTATTTGAGACTTATTGCGTGACGCTCGGTAGATTTTAGTTCTATAGATTGTTAAATGGTAAGGTGGCAAACAACGGTTACGTGACTTATTCTATGCTAAATTGTACATGCTACCTACAGAAAGCCTCAACTTTGTTGTTTACCACAGAAGAGGTTTGTTTTACGAAAGAAATAAAAATATTTTTTTAATACTGTTTTAATGACAGTCTACTCGAAAAGTAGTACAGAAAAATGTCCACAGTTACAATCTGTAAGTGCTTTGTAACTTATAATTATACTATAAATCAACTTATTTGTTGAGGTTATGCTGTAAGCATTTAATAAAAAAACTGATTATGAAACCATTTCTTAAGCTATACCTTAGCACGTACCTCATAAGAACATATTAGTAACTAATGAATTTATATTTTATTGTGTAATTAGTTCCAGGATCCAAAATACTTGAAGAGCAACTTAGTTTATGATACTTCTACCATTAAGATGCAGTTTTTGAAAAATGATCCAACTGATTGAAAATATGTATGATGATGTGTGTAAGAATACTAAATACTTAAGTAATTATTAGAATTAACTAATAATTACTTAAGTATTTCACACTAATTATAAAACGTAATTTCCGAAACATTATTGTATAAATTTAGTATAATATTCTTTAAAGGCGTATTCGTACAATAAGCGTACGGTTATGACAGTGACTTCATAGTTTTCTTTGATTATTTTAGTACCATGAAGTTTCATATAGCATGTCTGTATGTCACTTACTATACATAGTAGTAAATGTCCGTCTTTGAAATAAACAACTGAGATTTTTTTGGTAATTTTTGTCATTAGTCAATTCTGGCCCTCTTTTCAATGTCAAAGTCAGTCAATTATCCTTAATTTCATTTTGTATCTATTATGAATTTTAACTGTTTTTAATTTATCATAACTAAAAATAAAAAATGTAGTTTTTTTTTAAACTCCCTTTATTGGTTGATTCTTAATATAATATCCATAAAATAATAAACACTTTGTAAATGGTATTACGAATATTGTTTTTTTTTTCATTATTTTCGTAGGAGGCAACACAAACCTATTTTCATGGGCGACAGAACAGGAACGTATTTTATCGGTGTCGCCTAGGAAATAATATTGATGTTTCTTAAGTTTTAAAAAATTAGAGGTACGTTACTTTTAGGGTATGTTGGTGCCTTAAATTATCATATAAATAATGGAAACAGAATACAGTGCATGTGGCAGTGTATTTTGACAGGTGACACGGAAGATGTTGATATTTTGTTTATATTTCAGAATGGCAAATATTCTTTAAGTTGGAGACAAGTATCACAACAAAATTTGGATTAAGCATCTAAAAAATGATTGCATCTCCATTCCAAATACACCCAGACTTTGGTGGTCATGAACGCTAAAGATTTGAGTGCTGATTCTGCTCTGGGTGCACGTATCAACGATGTCAGCACAAAGTACGCCCAGAGCGGCAATTTGCTTCAAAATAATTCGTATGAAGATATTGGAACAAACTCATTGGCTAAATTGGATGTACAGAACTCGCGGCCGTGCGCCGTAATTGGACCTGATAGAGTACTGCCGTCGTCAAATTCTAATGATGGTTATTCAAAAAAGCCTTCTGTCGAAAATTGGCCATGTTCAGATGGTACATTTCGTCAACCTCCAGACTACCCACATAAAATGTCTGAATATCAACCAACAAGAAACATATCTCCTCGACAAACATTCCAAGAAAACATGCAAAGAATTATGGTGTCGCCTTACAATTCCATGAAAATTAGTGATAATCCTAATTTTCCTGTTGACCGAATGTTAAAAAATGGAAAGCGAAATTTTCCATCAGAAACAAAGTATTGTGAAGTGCCTTATACAGTTAATCCAGTGTGTAGTGACCAAAAAAGTGTTAGAGTTTCAGAAATGCCGGTGTCCAACATAAGTTCAACAGTTACCCGAAGCGCACCTATTGGATGGCTACCAAATAATGTTAATATCCGACCTTTAAGATCTTTTGGTGCTACTGAGGTCTACCAGTACCCTGATTATCCCAGTTGTGCTGGTCCTAGACCAATGCCAATGATCAGGCCACACAGGACAGTTCATGATGAGCCAGGTCGAATATATCCTGAAAGATATTATCAAGACCCAAATGTTCGTTTTAGGCCTTATCCACCTACAAAGGAAAGTTACTCACATACAAGGTATGATTATATTAGTAATTATTCAAATACTTTCCATTCACATTCACCATTCCCACCTCATGCAATTGATTCACAAAAATCAATGCCAACACACTCATATCCTCTGTATCCACAAGTACCTGTAAAATATATTGATAGGAGACTGGCTGAACCTATAATGGATGGTTATCAAAGGTCTAATCCTCAAGCCAATCTTAATGTTTCATACCGTAATCCAATAATACATCCTCAATATGGGCCTTTGCAAGCAAACTGTGTACAAACCAATATATTTCCTTATCCCTCTGACCATTCCACTAAATCTGTGACTTCAAACAAATTACCTTATAGTAATAACAATAAAATATATGTTGATTATGAGACATCTCAGAATAAAAAAAGTAACATTTCTGAAACTGTATATGCAAATGAAATAAATCATATACATTCTATGAAAGGAGAATTTGTATACCCCAACTATCCACCTATCAATATGCACTCAATACCTCAGCATCCACTTTATCGAAAAGAAAATATTTTAATGAAAAATTTTGAGTATGTTCCACATCATAGAAATTTAGATCCATCAGTTAATTTTCATAACCCATTGTTAAGACATCCCATACATTTTTCGCCAAATGCTATTGCCATTTCTCCATCAGATTCTAATACTAGTGATACCACACTAACTCATAGCATAACTCAAGAAGATTGTGGTTATGTAAGTCAGTCATCTTCGACTAGTGTAAGAAGTATTGATTCACATATTAATGGAGTTTTAAATGAACATCATACATATAAATCGTCTGACTATAGACATGGATTTTTACCTAGAAATATACCTACACAAATACCTAGTAGTAGGAGCTCTAAAGTAAAAAAAGATTTGAATGTGAGACAATTTTTACAAATGTGGAATGAAGGGGATGATGAATCAAGTGAACAGAACAAAGATGAGAATGTACCAAGGGATTCCAACAATTTTAATAGGTTGCCTGGTCAATATGAAAATGCAAATAAGCAAGAACAACTATATGTTCTAGGATCAGTAAATGTACCTACCAATGAACTGGGCAAATATGAGCATATACAAAAAATTTCAAAATTACCTGAAAATATTAAAGGTTATAACAATATTGAATTACTTAACCAATTTGAGGAAGCAATTGAATCAACAAATGCAAAGCACTTTGATTTGAAACCTCATAGAGAGTATAATGCTGCACTCAAAAGCAATATGTCCAAGCAATTAATAGGTGCTTTATCTCGTCCTGTATCACCTCTGGATGTTGAAGCTAAAATAAGCCAGTCTGTAATTCATAAAGAAGTGGGATGCAATTTTGAGATAAAGCCATGTAGTCCAAAAATGTTAAATGTTGAAATTGCTACACCTATTAAAAGTATATTGGATGAACGCATAATCGAAAAAGTATCTAACCCTGTTAGTGCAAAACCCACCATGTTACAGAAAACTGATAAAACTGGTGTTGAAACTAGTAATATTTCTAACTCTCCACTCGGAAATTCCTCAAACAGAGATAAAAAAGTACCAAACTGTACGATGGGGAATTTAAAGTATACAAATGACCATTCCACAGATCCTGTAAAAGGAAATTATAGTTTACAAGATTTAGTATACAATTCAAGTGTATGTCTAGCGTCATTGCCTAGGTTAGATAATGATATAGAATTAAATTTTCCTGAAATCAATCAGCAATTTATTGATGCAAATAAGATGGAATCTGTAATAGCATCTACATCTATTAAAGATTTACCTGTGCTGGATGATCAGATAGATAACAACATTACTAAAAACAAAACTGGGAAATATAGTGAAGCAATACAAGTTTCTTCAAACCTAGAATCTGATAAAGAATTTATGAAGTTAAGCAAGTATCGAAAGGTAAAAAAACCTGACTTAGAACAAACGAAAACTTATAATAGAACAGATAGTGTCATTATCAAAAATCCAGATTTGATAAAAAATCTAGAAGCTGAAGAACAAGCTGGTAGTTCTTTCACAAAAATCAATAAAAGTAGTGTGGGTATTGAAGAAAATAATATAAAGAGTTCTGTTGACCTCATAGAAGAAAAAAGTGATGTGACCACCAAACAACCCAGCATTAACAGTGTTCAAGAGAAAAATTTCAATATATCTGATATTGCAATTGACTTTAGTTTAAACAAAAGTAATAATGAATTATTAAAACCATGTATCATAAAGAAAAATGAATCATTGCTTCATTTTATAGAAGAGGATTTAAATATTACAGAAACATTAGATAAAACTGAATTTTCGACTATCCTTAATAAAAATCTATCAATGGCTGTTAATAATACAGAGAAAACTGCTGATAATAATGTCACAAGTGTACAAGTAGTAAATGTTAGCCATCAGAGTTTGAACACCAGTGAAAATAATAATAATTTAAGCATAATAAATGAAAGTGGTTCCAGACTTAATAATACCAGCAGGAATGAAAGTGGAGAGGAACCACCTTCTGAAGGGATAGATAATATCACATCACACAAGTTTTCAGAGAATATTGCTGCTGATCTGTATCTGCCAATAGAATCTAAAGATTATGAAGAAAGTAAAGTGGAAGATTGTTTGACCAATGAGAATCATAGTAAAATGGAGATTTTTTATAAGAAACAACTGTTTGCTGGTGCTAATATTAATAAAGTGAATGAATATTATCTAAAGTCACCAAAATCAATGCTTACTGAGTTTGATATTAACTGTGAAGATGGTGAAAATTCTCAGTATCAAATGAAATCAGAATATGCAATTGAAAGAAAGATAAAGTTGCTGGATGTAGAAAAACTGCCTATGGATGTATGCATTGCACGAACATTTCATAAGGAGGAGAATAAGTTTGAGGAGTCTGTTGTTGAAGAGAGAAATTCTAACCTTTGTATAAATAAAATGTACTTTCAGTTCAAAAAACGACTGTATTCCCCATCAATACAGAACCTTATTATATTCAGTGAAGATAGTTTAAACAATAATTATGAAGATTCAGTTTCTCAAAAAGGAATAAAATTTGTTCTTAATGAAAATTGGGGTAAACCAAGCCTAAATGATAGCATTACTATTAATTTGCAAGATGATCAAATAACAAACTTAAAGCTAGAATCATTACTCCCTGTGACAGTTAATGAGTGTATAGAACAAACTCTAAGCAGAGTAGTTGACATAGATGAACGAATAATTAGCAAAGATTATGGAAATAACCCAGATGGTTTCAGCGAATTTGTTAATATTAATTTGAATTCACCGAATGAAAAACCTAATAGTAATATCTTTGGCAAAATAATTGATGAAAGTACTAATAACATTGACAATTCTTCAAAAAAAAATAGTGACACTATGTCACAAGTAGCTGATTTGATACAATCAGATTTAACTGAGTGTTCGTCAAACGTTTCTGTAGAGAAAAAAGTGATAAATAATACAGATGTGCAAACCAGTGAGTTTTCAAAAGTACTAGCAAATGAAATAATTTGTAACAAAATGAAAGAAAAAGAGACAGACAGTAAGATTGACAAAGAAATTAAAAATGTACCGGAACATATGTTTACAAACCATCAAATTCAATTAAAACGATCTTTATCTGATTCTGCTCTAAACTTGTATAGTGAAGGCTTAAACCACCTGAACTTCGACAGCATGTGTTTAGTTCCAAGAAAACGTAAAAAGATAAATCCATGTAAAATTATGGAACCTAACATAATAGCTGAAAGCTTATGTAAAGTTATTCACACAAATCGTAGAAACTCTATCTCCACTTTTTACAATGAAGAAAATGTCTCATTTTGCATACTTATAGATAATTCTTGTGTTATAACCGAGGAATATGAAGAAGAATCGCAAAAAATCTGCTTAGCTGAAATATCAGAAGAAAATGAAGCCGATTTTAAAGAAACAATTACAACTGACAATATTATATTTACTGATGAATCGTCTAATAGCGAAAACAAAATAAAATTGCGAGATGAAAATTTTGCTAATGGATTTGTAACTGAATGTAATGTAGATGAACATTCTGATGAAAAAACTTTTTGTGAGACGTGGATCGAAGATGTAGCTTGTATAGAAACAGTGTTTAGTGACGACACTGTGGAAGATGTTCTTACTGATGCGTCAAAGGACAACAACTTATCAGAGTGCGAAGTTAGTAAAAAAAATGAATTAATTATTTACAGCGACAGTAAACATATGGATAAGATAAAATATATATATGGCAATGAAATGTGTCATAATGATGCACAACTAGTAGAAGCCTTATATAGAACTCCACAAATGAATGTGAGGAAAACCCTCATTAATAGAGAATCTCAATATTTAGAGGAAAGCAGTAGATACTATGATAATGATTCTTTAGAAAAAGTACTGTCTGAATCAAATGATAAAGACGGCCTAATATCTAACACAGATTGTAGTTTGTTGTCATGTTCCAATATTGTAAAATCAAAAAACGTGCAGGATGACAAAGAAAACCTAGAATTTGAATTACCTGTATTAAATGATGAAGATTATCAAAAATTGGTTCCTTGTTCGGACTTAGTAGACAAGGCAAATAACTCCCCAGAGAATTTCATACATGAATTAACCCAATTTGATACAGTTCAGTCATGTGAATCGACTCATGATTACACAATTCCATACAAACTCAAAAGCGAAAGCCCAAAATATTCTAATTTTAGTTCGCCCGAAGTGTCTTCTACGACATCTGAAGAAAAAAGTTGTGGTATTTTATTAAAAATAACTAATTGTAATGGATCAATATCCTCACTAATAAATGAATTTGACACCAAAAGTACAAATAAATTAAGTTCCAAATTGAATGATGATAAGGAATTAATAAATTATGGTAGCAGTGTATCAAGCAAACGACCACTTATAACAAAAGCTGCACAAAAATACATTCCACCAATAAAAGAAACAATACATGATCTCAAAGTTAAACTCCCTCTACCGCCACATAGACTCAATAAATTAAAAATACTGAAGATATCTAAGAACAAACCAAAGCCTAATAAACTACATATCAACACTCATAATTCTCTTAAACCCTACTTTCCAAAGAAGAGTAAACCAAAATTTGAGGATGTTCTTAAAAGTATAGATGAAATTCAAATCAAAATGCATAAGGAAAAAAATAAAAAACAAAAACACAGTATTCCAAAGGTAGTAATTAAGAAAAACGAGAATGGTGCACACTATGCAAGCACTTCAAATGAAAAAGACACATTCAATCCAGACCTGACTGGTAGAAAATGGCAACCATGGGTATTTATTGAGAAAAACAATTTTGTTGATAAAATGGCTGTAAATAAAAACATTAAAGCTGTATTCAACCACCGAAAGAATACGTATGTCTTAGCCGAAAACTTTCGAAAATATAAATCGATAAGAGATGCAAAATTTGTCATATCTCAACCAAAAATTAATAATATTTCATCGGGAAAACTGAAATACACAATACGACTAAAACATAATTACTAAGGTAATTTGTTTAAATCCTATGTTCCTAAGACCTGATAAATAAGTATAGAGTGTTAGCTATATAGGCTATCTTACAGAGATTCCCACCCTGTTATGAAAATTCCTTTGTTTACAAAAAGAGTTATCCAGTAGTTAACCATTATAAAATAGTTGTTATATTAAAGCCAAAATTTTATTGTGATTTAAAAAACAAAGAAATATTTAGTTATTACACATACTTTATTTGTAGTGCAATCCGATTAGATCTGTATTTTGTTATTTTATTTCAAATTTTATCTGTAGTTTTCCTTCTATCAATCATTCCATATTCATAAGTTAAAAAAGTGTTTCAGATACTTACACCTTTTTATATATATTTCAATTATTAATAATTGAATGAAAAACGAAATCCAAATATTAATAACATTTGAAGGTAATATTTATGTTTTAATGGACATATTGGAATTGTAAATAGAGTTAATCATGTGATTTAAATCCTTAGACTAAGAGATATTATATTGATATTCCTATAAAAGCACCAAATTTCCAGTAATTGGAAAAATGTCGATATTTTTAATTTTCCCTTTTGAGAATAATACATTATATGCAAAACACTTACATTTTCATATGAGGTATTGTAAAAACCTTTACACATGTAGTTTTATATATTTAAAAGTAACAATAGAGAAATTGTTATGCAGTCATAACAACTGTTATGGTCAAATATTGCTCACATACTTTTAAGCACACTATGTTTAAGAAATTTATGTAAATTAGTATAAAAGTACAAAGAGTGCACTGTATTTATTGTAAATTACTTATTTTTAATTTATAATTTCAAAGAAGTTTTAATTATATTTCTATACAACTTTATAATCTTGTTGCTATATTGTTGCAAAATTAAAGCAACCTTAATACTCACATAATATGGAACTTACCTAAACACATAGCTACCTATGTGGTTCAATGATACTTCACTAAAAATAGTTAGTACTAGCTACCATTTTTATTGAGCATAATGTGGAAAGAATTAATCAATACCTGCTCATAATTATAAATAAAGTGCCTCTGTATTTCTATAAAATTTGCTTCTTAATATTGTTAATAAATGTTCATTAGTCCATGTCCATTTTGCTAATGTAAGTGCAAATGTACAGTATAGTGCCTTTAAACGCAACAGTTTATTTGTTACGACATTAACGTGTGTATTATCACATATTAAATATTACGTTTTGCTAACATGACCTGATCGGTTTTTTAATGTTAATATTGTTGGCTTTAACCAAAAAAAAAAGTTATTGTTAATGAATTATTCTAAATATTGAAAGACCATACTTTCCTGTATAAAATCCAAAAAAATGTCACAAAAAATGTGATTTTTTTTTACAATTAAGTATTTGCGACGTTATTATACCGATACATATAGTCCATACATGCAACGGTCGAAAATGACATCGTCATATGTAGACAAATAAAAAAAGACGAAGAAAATATATAGCTGCACTATTTTTTAACCAACATCATTTGCATCAATCGTTTAGCTCAAAGGAATCATATTAGTTATCTTTTAGCTATTGATTCTGTATGCATCGGTCCCCACTTTAAAACTTATGACAGTGTAAAACATAATATTTGAGACTAGGTGAGTGACGGAACCGAATTCTATTTGATTTGCACTATATGACTATATATATATTTGTGCGCAAACATTTCTTGTTTTGAAAATAAAATATTGTTTTTAAAAATAATACATTTGGAAAGCATCTAATGATCTCAAACAAAAGGCAATTCCCGTTTTGAACCGATGTTCGTGCCTAAATTACATTTAACTATTACACTATTTTTATACTGTATACAGGGTGTTGAATAAATATACCAAATATGTGCTTTTATGTTTTAGTAAGTGTTGCCTTCATAGATAATAGTAAAGTAATAGCATCTAAGTACCTTAAAATTTGTTTACTTTATTAACGATGCTATGCATGTGTGAGTGGTAATGGACCATTTATTTATTATATATATTTAGATTTTAACATAATATTAATGGGGTTATTCTAAGGAATCATCTTTATTAATTTAAGAGTTAATAATTACCTACAAAGGTATTATTTTATATTGCTAAGAGCATTTATTTTATTATTTTAGTGCTACTTTACATATTTTGTGAATTCTCCGACATTGGCAAGATAATGGCATGTTTATAAATTAAAAGCGAAATTGGCTCAAATAATTAATTTTGGCGTAACATCAAAATCTAGAAACCTACACCTTATTTCGATTTTAATAAAATGATTTATTCAACATGCCTTATTTTGAGGCACAATGTTGTTTTGAAGTTAGATTTTTTTGTAAAGTTTAAAAGAATAATAAAATGTTATTTTCACCTTCGTAGTTTTGAATTTCTTGTATGTTTGTTACGCACTGTTGACTGGTTTGTTAAGTTTAATTTTATCTGCACATCGTTGGCCATTCTTATATGTAATAATATTTTACTGTGGTTAAAAGCACTATTTAGTTTAGGGTTATGGAGTAATTTTTATTTATAGTTATAATAGATATTTTGTTTTGTCGTTTAACGTTAATGCATATCTTTTATGCCAGTAACGCACGTGATAGTGTTTCGTGATAGACGTAATTTGTAATTATTGTTAACCCACACACTTGCTATGAATATATGAATGTTATAATGTATTGTAAACATCCAAAAAGTGCAGTGTGTGCGTGGGAACCAAACATATTTTAATGGGTAAATATTGTTTTTGAGTGGTACCTAGTTTTGAGAGTTGTTCTAAAATTGACCAAATAAATGTGTTCCAAATAAAAATGCCTATTTATTGAAGTGATTTCTTTATTGGTTTTAGTTATACAGGTATGTTGACCTTAACCGCTTCTTGGCGAATGGCACTTATGAGGTCTTGGTTGACGAGAAACACGAATCGGAGTCCAGCAATCTGTAGATAACAAACATTGCAGCGATATATAAATAATTTTGAGATTACATCTAAACACGATAACAATTATACATTTGATATTCGCGGAAAGTATGTAGTTCAATAAAGAAAAATTAAGGAAAAAAAAAATTAATGTTGCCAATTACTCAAAAATAAAAGATTAACTACAAACCTCGATCACACTGTTATGATTGAGCTTGACTTTATTCCCCTGGAGAACGGGGCGACCGTCGATAAATATCGGCCTTTTACCCTCTGAAGACATAAAAAAGTCCCCACTGTTACGAAGACGTATTGTTGCCTGCTTGCGAGACACCTTTGCGGCTGGACCTTCTAAGCTCAAGTCCACGTCAATATTGTGATCTCGGGTGCTGCGGCCAACAGCAATCTGTGCAAAAAGAAATGTTATTGACTTTTATGACTACCAAAAATCTATCAGATGAAAGATATATTATATGTATAATAATTACATATATTATAATAAGGAATTAGAAGATTGATGAAAGTGGAAGAAGAGCAAGACTTATGTCAGGACCTTAGCAAGTGGAAGAAGATTGTCTCTGCCTACCCCGTTGGGAAGAAGGCGTGAATATATACATACATACAAGAGTTAGTACGTATAAACGTACTAATTCTTTAACAAAGTATAGAATACAAATTAACTCAACTGTTTAGTATAGTCCACCTTAGATTACAATTTCTCACTATTAAGTAAAATATGTTTAAAATTAATGTTGGCGATATTTTGTACATGCATTTTTTTATTAAAGGTAAAAAAACTATTAATTAGGTATGGTAAGAAAATATACTACTGCAAAGATCATAAGAGATTTTTCTACCGATACTATATATAGTAACAAACTATATATTATATATAGAAAATTTAATTAAATTTTTAAACCCCGACGTTTCGGGTGCTTTACAGCACGGTTTGTAAGCTAGTCAATGACAATTTTTTTTTCATAACACAAGTTAATTTAAAATTAATGTCCTTTCTCGTTAAAATGGCATTATAGTTAGACAAACTTCAAAGAATGTGAGTGAGATAAACAGTGACGTCACTTATTAGATAAAGAGAGACAGATAGTGACACCGTTAGAAAGGAAGAATGTGTCAGACAGAGAAGCTAATCGGCATCTCTACCGTAAGAAATTAACCCAAATTCACTTAATTTATATGTTAAGTTAAAATTGTTTGCCATTGACATATCATGTTTTCCACGTACATCTCTGCAGCAACACCAGAGAAGCTGCAGGTGCGTTGCCGGCCTTTAAGGGTATTTGGGAGATGGGGAAGTGGGCCTCCGGTTACCTCACTCACCGAACGAAAGGCAGAAGCATAAGAGGGCTCTCTCTACTTCACGCCGGTATTTTACGAGGTCCTATTACACTGATCAACCATAGCGTCGTAAATGCATTTCTTCAGCTCTTTGGCGTAGTTTGGCAAAGTTTGCTATGGGTTTTGAATATACATTTTACTTCAGGCAGGTACCACATTTGTGGTACCTGCCTGAAGCCAATATTTGAGGCAAATATTGGCACTTGGTACGTCTTCTTGAAGATTTGACAAATAGTTTTGAAGGAAGGTTTAAAAAGGTTTCGTGAGGCAAGTTTTACGGTACTTCAAATGCTTGAATAATATTGCCGACCTCTATACTTCAATCTTCAAGTTAATTTTAAAAGGGTACCGAGAGTTATTTTTCCGTAAGGATAATATGAGGATTCTGAATACTCCAATGTACATTGTGCAGATTTAAGTACCCATTTTGTTCGCATATCTTTTAGTCGTCGAATAAAATTCTGTCGAAAAATTGTGCATATTGATTGTTTTTTGTACAATTATTGTACAAAATGTGACTCTACTGGGATAGTCATAGCGTAAACAGTTTTTTACTCGTACGTGGTATGTATTCAGTTTAAATTTCTTGTAAAACCAACTCATCGTAGTTCGCTTGAGATCTTCATGCGTTTCTACATGCGTATGCTCGGTGTCCATTCATGAACAGGTGATCTGGATATAGTTTCGCATTTGGATATATCTCTAGCGACACAATCGCAATTATTGCATCTGCACTCTCAATTCAGGTGCAAGTTAACGAATTCTAACGGTGTGAAAGGAGACGGCATCGTCATAACAAAATTCAAAAGTCCTGAATATGGGATTGTATGAAAATCAATTGAATTTTATGCGATTTTGCAGACTTCATTGCGAAAAAAAGTTAATTAATTAATAATAATTGTTGACTTAAGTTTTTTTAATTCGTAATATTGAGGGTATGTTTAAAAAAACTTACCACAGATTTTCATCATACATTTATTCATCAACATAAGAAACATAAATTTCACTTGTCAAATGTATTTTTTTAAATCTACCACCGTTTCGTGATATGGTTCTTCTGAAGGAGAAGAAACAGGTGAAATGTAAAATGAAATATGTGTTACTCAAATCAGAGTGAGATTTTTCATGTAATTTAATTCTGCGAGGCCGTAGTACAACTCGGTCGAGCCTGCCCATTCTAACAATAGTAAAAGCCGCCACTTGGTTTTACTTGGCTCCTACCACGTACAGAATGCATATTTGTTAAACAATGTACGCACACATTGTTTAACAAATATGAAAAAGGTTGCGAGCAAACGTAGGCGTCGTATGGCGGACCTCTCGTCTCTTCTGCCCGATACAATGTTTTTTTTTATAGAAAAGACTGCAAACGAGCAAGCGGTTCACCTGATGGTAAGTGATTAACGTCGCCCACATACATCTGCAGCACCATAGATGCTGCAGGTGCGTTGCTGGTCTTTAAGGATCTTTGGGAGATGGGAGGGAAAGGAGGGGAATAGGGAGGAGGAGTGGGCCTCCGGTTAACGCACGTGAAAATTATTAGTGAATCCACGAACTGCTGCGCGAAAAGTTGCGCACGTGTGAAATCGCTAGGGAACGGCTGACGATCGCACGCAGTAATTTTAGAGAATATCCGTGTTCATTTTAACAACAAACACATTTCACAAACAGTCTTGTTTATTGTTAACTGGTGTAGATTTTGGCACTCATAAGAGCTTTAAACAAGCCTCAATTTAATAAAAAAAGCTTAGACTGACTTATGCCGGTAGAAAACAGATCTGTAATCGACATATACTATGTGTTTGGTAATTAATGTAACATGATGATACGTACCCATGCTAGCTTTTGCCTGATAAACATAATGATGAAGGTATAATGACAAAATTAAATTATAAGTCCATTCAAAAGTTAAAAATGTTTTATTTCAAACTTTACATATGGACGCCGAGGCCCCTAACCAAACAAATTAATAAAACTCGTAATATTATTTCGTGCATATACATCGACCGTATGAGCAAGCTCGAAGTTGCTCAGCGTGCTATGGCTATGCTCGGTGTTTCTCTGGGTGATAGTCTGCAACGATGATATCCGCAGCAGAACTAAGGTAACCGACATAGCCGTAAGGATTAGCAAGTTGAGGTGGCATTGGACTGGCCACATAGCTCGCAGAACTGACAAACGTTGGGGAATATTTAAATACATACACACAAATTGAAAAATTTTAGTGACATATATACAAATTCCAGAATACATATTAATACACAGCATACACAATAAAGCAAGGTAAAAACAAAAAATATATATTGTCGGATTGTATATAGATATTACAGATATAAGAATTATTCTTTAGGTACAACGGAGATGAAAGATTAGTTAAAATAGAGTACAGCAAAAGTAGAATTCTGGAGCTCCGCCTATGACGAATAGAAAGCCATATAGCTTAGAATATAACTTAAACCGAAGATAAACCTTTAATGAGTTAATTTAGACCTAGCGAAACTAAATATTTCGTTAAAATTAAAAGCTTCAATGACTTTTTTTCTCGACTGTACTAGCAATATTATATTACAACAAGATAAGTGTTGTTTACGCGTTAATTCTGCCGATAAGGTTATCGGCGTGTACTTAGTGCCAGAACGGACACCGTTTGCCGGAGCGCCAGTCGGGCACCAATATTTTTGTCCAAACTAGCAGTAACTCCGAAATTATAATCGGTAAGAATGTAAATTGGTAGTAATGATTTACATTGCCTGGAGGCCCCGAGGTCAGCAGACAGTGTAGCGGTGGTTAATGCTTTTCAAACGAACATCACTTCATAAACGCAATTCACTTAAAAAACGAACGTTCATTTTAACAGAATGTAAAAAAGAAAATATGTTAGTATGTACTAGGTGCCTATCGCATTAAAATATTTTTTTGTAATAAATTAATTTTTAAGTTAAAATACACTCAGGTCAGTTGTTTATTATTCATAATATGAGCATTATTGTGCCTATCTAGAAATGTTACATAGTTAAAAAAGCAAGCGGATTAAAAATGTTTTGTGTACAAGTAGCAAGAGGAGAGTTCCTAACAAATGATTCTATTCTTTCATTCAATCAACGACCGTCGTTTCTGTTGTAACAAAAGAACATAAATAAATTGAAAGCTGCAGTCAAGTGTTAATTTGTAGGTATATTAATATTTTGTATATGCACACTACGCACACGTTCTAACATTTCAGTATACATAAACTGCGATGTATTGCTTACCAAAAACAAAACATAACGCTTTATGACATCCTCATAGAAGTGTATTCACTTTTACCGTTATAATACAAAAAAAGTTGCATAGGACAGGATACGTAATTTTTTCACCACTTTATTACCTAAATCATGAGGTAAGTACTACTTTTAATAAATTCAAAAACAACCAGTAGTACGTAAATTCGTTTATTCAATTTGCTTATGAAGAATATAACTAACGTCTATTATTTTATTATAACAGTATCAAAACTATATATACATTTTTTTTATATTTTGTTACTAGGCATTACAAAAATATTGCAAACATTAATGATACAATACAACATGAATTGTTTTACGCAATAAAGTACCAGTAATTGGCTCTGAGTAAACAACGTCCCCTTATCATGTCTTTAATTAAACAGTGAGTTATCAAACAGTGCTTATTTACTACGTACTAAATGCGAACAACGCATTAATATCTTATGTTATTGTAGTCTAAAGATGATACTATTGTAGTCTAGAAGTACCTCAAGTTCTTTTCGGGTGATATGTCCTCCAGGTGTCACTATGTCAAACTGTTGTCATTTGGGCTTTTTAGACGCGGATACAAGGGAAGGGCGGTAACGGATGCAATTACAATTTTGATTTCACATGCATTCATTAGAATCGCAGAAAGCATTTTCTTTAAAATAGGAAACTTGAATTTTTTGAAATCAGGTTCGTAGTCAAAGCATTTCTTTTCAGACTTAATTTACTTACACATAGTGTGATTTCGTATATACTGGAAACTAATTGTTATCACAATAAAACTTAGCCTATTACAATCGGACGTAGTGAAGCTTTGAATCAGTGAAAGGATGTATTGGCTCTGTATACCCTTCTAACCGAAAATACGACACTGGCGACACTGCTGATTAGCGTCAGAAATTGGTTAATGGGCAGTATCTATCCAGATGGCACCTAGGTAAAAACGGATTCCTACCACCTAGTACAACATGTAACAATATTTAATTATTACATAATAATTTGCTATCTAAGTTAGCCCAAAAGCCTTTAATCATATTTTGTTTTTCTACTAGTTTTAGGGGAGTATATATGGATCATGGAATAGAGGTAGCTTGATCCAAATCCGCAGAGTTCTATCGCAAAAGCATAAAGGAGCTGTTCTCGAAATGGCAGAAATGTATAGATAATGAGGCTAAATACTTCGAGTTAGTACTTTATTTAGTAAAGTAGTCTCTTCGTGAAGCAAATAATGTCCTGAGGATGATTTTAATTCCTGTTTCAGACAGATAATTTTACCTTGTTAAATAAGAATAATAAAAAGACTAATAGGCTTATTTTATCAAATATACAGGAGTTACATTCTAATGTTATTTTGACAGTCATATTAGATATCATATTATAGTTTTTTGATGGAACAGTGTGTTTGGGCAGCACAATCGATTGTAAGCTTCAGTGGGGAACGTAGAAACTTTAAATAATAGATATAGCTCAGCTGCGTATGCCCAACTTCGAAGTGGCCGCTGTACATTCAAACCCGCTGGTGATAGACACCAGTACATATAGCTCGATGATGAACGCATCGGTGCGTCATTGTCGCGCGCGCAACGTACATGTCGATGCGGACGACGTCACCAACTCTCAGATCAACCACAGACTCGATAAATTCGCCCATACTAACATTGAACAATCAGTTAGTTGCAGCAGCAGAGGATAGAACAGTTCCACAAGTCTATACGCAAACACAGAGACTCGCTCGTCTTTACCGTCTCGTATACGATGTAACATTCATGCGATAAGATGGAAGGAAGGGTCAGACGCAGTTTCAGATACCCAACACAACATATTTCGACAGCTACAAGAGATCCCCAGAACCTAATTTATGAGCCAGCTGGTTGGCATAACACGACATGCAGGTCAAATAACCTTTTAGGGGAAACGGAGGTACTATCCTCCAAATATATAATCCTAGAGTAAAAATATCCTGCCCAAGCTTACTTTGGAAATAATTGCATTCACTATGTAAACCTACATATACAAGCCCTGTTTTGTGTTGCTTTGTGATAATAATACCTTATGTATATGATAAGGAACCCTCACGTCGCGAGTCCTTCTCACGGTTGACCGTTATTTTAAAAGGCTTTGCGTTGTCGTTTTAAGCGCAAACAGTCATAATTGATAATTTAGGATATCTGTGGTTTTAGGATGTTTTTGGTTCCGATTTAATTGCTAAAATTAAAAATGTCTTATTCCTCTAAGCATTTACGCGAGGTACTGTATTAGCAGATAGTTACTAAAGAAAAGTATAATCGTAACCCTCTTTTTAATTCAGCGTAAACAGAGCATAAACTACCTGCTAACCAAATTTAATTCAAATTCATCCAGTAAATTTTGCGTACAAAGTTAGACAGAAAGTTCTTGATCACTGTAGTATCACACATATAGCCTGCGATACTATTATGTCCCAAAAATACACTAGATACATAATATTAGAATTACAGAGATCGCTTTACTACAGATTTAGTATATGGTGTTATCTTTACAACATACTTTTAAATTAGGAACAAAATGCCAATTTTTAATAATATTGATACGGATCTAATAGGGTTTATTCACAATCACACACCACAATCAATCTATTGCACAAATATCACTTAAACTCTTAATCCCAACGGTAAGACCGGATATGGTTACAAACAATTTGCTACAATTTATTATACCGTAAGTCGCTCATGTTTGTGTTGAATATAAAGTGTCGGTCATGCTCACAAGGTTGTGCCAAATTCTGTAGATATCGACAATTACATTGTCTTTATAATTATCAATTAATTATTTAAACACTTAATTTGAACATATTTGCATGCAAGTATGCAATGGGGGCGACCGTACCTACATAATGTTCCATTTTGGCTACATTAGCATGATATGTGTGAATGAACAAAGTAAACACTTCTTAGAAATCTTGCTTTATATATTGTCATAATAGACGAAGAATAAATCGTATTATATAACAATATTCAATACTTAAGCACATAATATGTTTTAGATACGTAAGGATCTAAGTATTCCGGCATATGATCAGATTAATGTATCTTTACTATATAACTAACTATATTTAAGTAATGTTAATATAATTTCACAAGTGGTAGTAAACTGGTCTGTTGAACAAACATTACTGACAAAATGATATCGTGGTCGAAATCAGTTAGGGGATCATCAAAACTAAATTGTGGACAAAATAAAAGAACATTTTGATCAAAAAAAAACCCTAAAGGTATCACAATACACATACAGACTTAAGTCTGTATGTGTATTCTCTCTATACCAAAGCAATGATGAACAGGGAGTAGATAACCTCTGACGTGTCATAAAAATAGAATTATAGTGGGGTAATAACCCCACTTATTTCTTGACATCCACGAACTGAAATGCTACAAATTGGTGTACCGACTAGAATAAAACAGGTCTTCAGACCTTTGACCGTCTTATTAAACGGTCGACGAGGGATAACGAGAAATATATTTTACAGAGGTAGCAATACAGGCAGTAAGTTGTAGCTGAAGGAAGTTGAGTGAAAAGGGCGTTTTCAAAAAACCTTGTAATTAATGATGAGTAAAATGCATCGTTCATTACACTAAGACTTATAGTATTCTTTCACCGTTTCTTCTCCTCGATTAGGTTACTATCACGCTTGACGACCGTAAAAAGATAGACAGATACTTATATAAATATAAATGCAACAAGACAGATACAAATGCAACAAGCCTATTTAGTATTGTTGTATGGATATAAATGCACCTTCTTGCACTGGATATTTGCACTTGCATAGTCCTTCCACGTAAGCAATGAAAGCAACCGTGCCATGCATGGAAGATTTGCCCACACTCACCACACTGGGCAGACGGGTTGGTGAATGCAGTACCGATACTCTGGCACAAGAGATTTGGATTCCGCAGATTCGGCAGGTTTTCCTCCATCAGTCGGTTACCAGAGTAATCCCTCCCCTCTCTCCAAAAGGAGAGGCCTATGTCTAACAGTGAACTCTTTACAGGCTGTTAACAAAAAGTAGATGCGAGAGAGCGAATGAACGTTGGAAAATCAGAAGTAGTCGATCCAAAAAGATAGTAGTAGAATATGTGCAGACTATAATACTCCACGGAGTTTTTAATATTCAGTTGTTATAACCACTGCAGCGGGCGCATGTGACACCAGAAATTGTTGCCACATTTGTCATTATAACTGTACGGACTCCATAACAGTACCGCATCTACAAATTAGCTGCGACATCATAACAGCCTGTACCGTTGTGTGACGTTTACGTTACTTAGTTTAGTGCGGCCCGTTTCGTGTATTGTACACAATACAAAGTAAACATCATGCACCTAAACTTTATCCATTAAACATTTTCGTACGACGCGTTGTGTAAAAAAAATTTTGTTTAATACGTGCACTACAAAAAAAGAAAATAATGAACTTCATAATATTTAATACGTATGGTAAAACAAAATAAAGACAGTTAAAATTATATCTGGTGCGGCGAAAGATCCTTCTAACAATAAGTTCAATATAATTTAGAGCGTGTTAACAGACCAATACTGAACAGAGTATCTTCCAAGCAAGGAGAATTTGATGTTTCAGCCCTAAGATTACAATAAGAAAAGAAAATAAAACAACTTGTACCCCGTTTTCTTACAATGGTCGATCTGTCGACACTCGGAAATTTAAGCAACACCCATGAAACCTAAGGTCTAACCATAGTTAATTAAAACATGACTATCATTTGTGGACTCGCCGTTTTATATTTATAAAATTCAAACACCTTTTTTCTAAGAAAAAAATATTTATGTAATCGAAATATTTACCCACACTATCTATCTATACATTTCTGCCATCACCAGGGAAGATTATTGTCTTTGCGAAAGAACTCTGGCGTTCATACAAGAATGCCTTATTCGTGTACACAAAAACACACGCATTTTTTTAGAAACCAGAACCAGAACCGTTAATAAATGCAAACAACTCTTGACTTACCTGCTTTTTTGTATGCTCTAACAGAATATCAGCACAAAAGTCGATAACAATTCTGCATTTTGTGTGAAATTAAGCAAACCAGAGACGTAACTACTCTCAGCGAAGCTTTCCAATAAGAGTGCTCAGAAGCGACAGTGCCACAATTAGTGTGCATCATGATTGCGACGCCACTTCTTCTTCATAACGATTCATGACCAAAATATCAGAGTGGTTAGGGAAACTTCCTCCGAATCAGTAGACACGTGTTCGAACCCCATGTGGAGGACTTGTACTATTAATTTTTTCGAAACTATTGTACGATTTGTGTCGTTGGGGCTGACAATAAGATGACAACAGGCTCACCATAACGTAACAGACGTCCCAAATAAGCTCTGGTGAAAACTGTGTTGGAACGACTAAAATATATCTAGATCACTGACCGGTATTAGATATAGTTTATTAGAGTAGTGACAGTTTATTATATTTATTATTCATCAATGCAATATAAGTATAACTATTTGAATTTCAACGAAAGGAAAATTTTAAAAAAATCACTCTTCAAACTAGATTACGTAACTATACCGTTAATATGACTCAAAATCACACGTGAATATTGAGATATGTTATATAGACATGGTATGTACATATCAATATAAAATGTCTTTATTTCTTTTATATGGACAAAACAGTGGTGAAACATATCAGTCAACTATCGTATTTCAAAATCTACTTGCCAATCTGTCCTTACTGCCTAATTGACTTTACATAAGGCATGGCTTAAGATATTATACATTATCATCTTATCTGTATCAAATGTAATAATTATCTGTGTAAAGGTAATAAAATATTTAAGTAGCAAATTACTGAAACTTTGATAACAGTTTCTTTATTCAAGGAGTTTTATTGAAAACACCCACGAGTAGAGAGGCGTGGCAGATTCTTATGTCTTATGGCACTCGATAAGCGATTTTGTGACGTTGCCGATCTACTTGTCTAGCGTAGCAATTATGGCAAAACCTCCTTATAGGTGAGGCCTATCTCCTGCAGTGGAATATTTTACAGGATGTTAAGATAAGGTATCTAAATCTAATCTTGGGTGTTTCTATTTGGCTAATAGTACTAAAATAAAATAAAAACACGCGCGTGGGACGCGCTCACTCATGCACAAACACACTTACCAAATATTTCCTTTTTTGGAGGAAGAACTAGTGACATATTTATTATAAATCTGATATTCCCAAGTGGATGAGCCAGGAGTCCCATAGCACAGGGTATCCTAGTGTGTCCCAAAACAACATTTATTTTTTAAGTAATTATAAAGAAATAGTTAATTTAGTCACAATTGTACTGTTTGTGGGAAAACTATATATTAACTTTTTAATTTCGATATTGTCTTAAGATAGTGGAAAATACTGATCTAGTTTAGAAGCTAGTTTCAATATAATATAACAATATAGTATAACAAGTTTAACTGTTCTCAATAATATCTGAGTTTTCCTAAATTTTTTGTAACTTTCTTTAGGGAATTACTACTATTTTATGACAAGTGAAGAGAATGGAAAAGAGCATAAAAATTTTTCCTTCGAAATTCTTCATCGAAGTTCTTCGAAATAAAAAGATGCGAATGTTTATGCCTTAATGAGGGTTCAGCTAGTACCGGGGCTAGTAAAAAGTGGTTATTGTACCTGGCTGCCAAAGTGTGGGTCCTTGGTTCAAAACTCATCCTAAATATTTGTGCAAAACACGATTTTTGATTTTCGGATCCGGTTTTGCTGTGTCTTGTGCCTCGGACACTGCATCTGAGTATTCCTTCGGTCTTAGCGCTTATGCGTTATCGAATAGGAGAATGACGAGTGAGCGGGTTCCGTTTTGTGTTTATGTTGTTCACTTACGGCAATATTCTCTTGAGCGGTTGAGAACTGCCGATAGTAGCCGTCGTAGTCAACAGGAGCATTTCAGGAATGATAAGAGGGTTTTCATGAAGCTAATTAAGTATGGACAAAATTAACGTGAATCGAATTACAATTTACATTTAAAAATAAATACAGTTTTAAAACAGTAAAGTAGCAGCCTGTAAATGTCCACTGCAGGGCAAAGGCCACCCCTCAAATATTTTATGAGAGTGATTTAAAATTACAGTTTACTTAGTGACAATACATGGTCAATCCCTATTAACTCTGTCTATTAACGTGTATTACATTACAATAGAATTTCTATTGATCCAACATGTCATGAGTGAAGTACGCAGATATCCTGTTCTATCCTACAAGTATACTCCAAAGCTAATACTATAGGTGATATAAACGCAAGGTTTATTAAATAACCATGGTTTTCTATAATTTTACTTAACAATAATATATCAGGCAGACAGACATTTAAAAATCCGTTGAATTATCTACTATTTGTCTTATTGCAAAACAACTGAATCCAACAGAAATAATGTAGCGTATAATGCCGGACTACGTTATCGGAACCATAAAAACATATTTTATAACCACACACACTCGGAAAGCGCGATTCGATAAATACGAAATGCGAAGTGCAGTAAATTGAACACAGCTCTTTTAATGTCAATGTTAGACTGAAAATGAATGTGACATCGATTGATTGTCGAAGTATTCAATCTATAATTTTACTTAACAATAATATATCAGGCAGACAGACATTTAAAAATCCGTTGAATTATCTACTATTTGTCTTATTGCAAAACAACTGAATCAACAGAAATAATGTAGCGTATAATGCCGGACTACGTTATCGGAACCATAAAAACATATTTTATAACCACACACACTCGGAAAGCGCGATTCGATAAATACGAAATGCGAAGTGCAGTAAATTGAACACAGCTCTTTTAATGTCAATGTTAGACTGAAAATGAATGTGACATCGATTGATTGTCGAAGTATTCAATCTATAATTTTACTTAACAATAATATATCAGGCAGACAGACATTTAAAAATCCGTTGAATTATCTACTATTTGTCTTATTGCAAAACAACTGAATCAACAGAAATAATGTAGCGTATAATGCCGGACTACGTTATCGGAACCATAAAAACATATTTTATAACCACACACACTCGGAAAGCGCGATTCGATAAATACGAAATGCGAAGTGCAGTAAATTGAACACAGCTCTTTTAATGTCAATGTTAGACTGAAAATGAATGTGACATCGATTGATTGTCGAAGTATTCAATCTATAATTTTACTTAACAATAATATATCAGGCAGACAGACATTTAAAAATCCGTTGAATTATCTACTATTTGTCTTATTGCAAAACAACTGAATCAACAGAAATAATGTAGCGTATAATGCCGGACTACGTTATCGGAACCATAAAAACATATTTTATAACCACACACACTCGGAAAGCGCGATTCGATAAATACGAAATGCGAAGTGCAGTAAATTGAACACAGCTCTTTTAATGTCAATGTTAGACTGAAAATGAATGTGACATCGATTGATTGTCGAAGTATTCAATCTATAATTTTACTTAACAATAATATATCAGGCAGACAGACATTTAAAAATCCGTTGAATTATCTACTATTTGTCTTATTGCAAAACAACTGAATCAACAGAAATAATGTAGCGTATAATGCCGGACTACGTTATCGGAACCATAAAAACATATTTTATAACCACACACACTCGGAAAGCGCGATTCGATAAATACGAAATGCGAAGTGCAGTAAATTGAACACAGCTCTTTTAATGTCAATGTTAGACTGAAAATGAATGTGACATCGATTGATTGTCGAAGTATTCAATCTATAATTTTACTTAACAATAATATATCAGGCAGACAGACATTTAAAAATCCGTTGAATTATCTACTATTTGTCTTATTGCAAAACAACTGAATCAACAGAAATAATGTAGCGTATAATGCCGGACTACGTTATCGGAACCATAAAAACATATTTTATAACCACACACACTCGGAAAGCGCGATTCGATAAATACGAAATGCGAAGTGCAGTAAATTGAACACAGCTCTTTTAATGTCAATGTTAGACTGAAAATGAATGTGACATCGATTGATTGTCGAAGTATTCAATCTATAATTTTACTTAACAATAATATATCAGGCAGACAGACATTTAAAAATCCGTTGAATTATCTACTATTTGTCTTATTGCAAAACAACTGAATCAACAGAAATAATGTAGCGTATAATGCCGGACTACGTTATCGGAACCATAAAAACATATTTTATAACCACACACACTCGGAAAGCGCGATTCGATAAATACGAAATGCGAAGTGCAGTAAATTGAACACAGCTCTTTTAATGTCAATGTTAGACTGAAAATGAATGTGACATCGATTGATTGTCGAAGTATTCAATCTATAATTTTACTTAACAATAATATATCAGGCAGACAGACATTTAAAAATCCGTTGAATTATCTACTATTTGTCTTATTGCAAAACAACTGAATCAACAGAAATAATGTAGCGTATAATGCCGGACTACGTTATCGGAACCATAAAAACATATTTTATAACCACACACACTCGGAAAGCGCGATTCGATAAATACGAAATGCGAAGTGCAGTAAATTGAACACAGCTCTTTTAATGTCAATGTTAGACTGAAAATAAAATAAAATAAAATAAAATAAAATAAAATAAAATAAAATAAAATAAAATAAAATAAAATAAAATAAAATAAAATAAAATAAAATAAAATAAAATAAAATAAAATAAAATAAAATAAAATAAAATAAAATAAAATAAAATAAAATAAAATAAAATAAAATAAAATAAAATAAAATAAAATAAAATAAAATAAAATAAAATAAAATAAAATAAAATAAAATAAAATAAAATAAAATAAAATAAAATAAAATAAAATAAAATAAAATAAAATAAAATAAAATAAAATAAAATAAAATAAAATAAAATAAAATAAAATAAAATAAAATAAAATAAAATAAAATAAAATAAAATAAAATAAAATAAAATAAAATAAAATAAAATAAAATAAAATAAAATAAAATAAAATAAAATAAAATAAAATAAAATAAAATAAAATAAAATAAAATAAAATAAAATAAAATAAAATAAAATAAAATAAAATAAAATAAAATAAAATAAAATAAAATAAAATAAAATAAAATAAAATAAAATAAAATAAAATAAAATAAAATAAAATAAAATAAAATAAAATAAAATAAAATAAAATAAAATAAAATAAAATAAAATAAAATAAAATAAAATAAAATAAAATAAAATAAAATAAAATAAAATAAAATAAAATAAAATAAAATAAAATAAAATAAAATAAAATAAAATAAAATAAAATAAAATAAAATAAAATAAAATAAAATAAAATAAAATAAAATAAAATAAAATAAAATAAAATAAAATAAAATAAAATAAAATAAAATAAAATAAAATAAAATAAAATAAAATAAAATAAAATAAAATAAAATAAAATAAAATAAAATAAAATAAAATAAAATAAAATAAAATAAAATAAAATAAAATAAAATAAAATAAAATAAAATAAAATAAAATAAAATAAAATAAAATAAAATAAAATAAAATAAAATAAAATAAAATAAAATAAAATAAAATAAAATAAAATAAAATAAAATAAAATAAAATAAAATAAAATAAAATAAAATAAAATAAAATAAAATAAAATAAAATAAAATAAAATAAAATAAAATAAAATAAAATAAAATAAAATAAAATAAAATAAAATAAAATAAAATAAAATAAAATAAAATAAAATAAAATAAAATAAAATAAAATAAAATAAAATAAAATAAAATAAAATAAAATAAAATAAAATAAAATAAAATAAAATAAAATAAAATAAAATAAAATAAAATAAAATAAAATAAAATAAAATAAAATAAAATAAAATAAAATAAAATAAAATAAAATAAAATAAAATAAAATAAAATAAAATAAAATAAAATAAAATAAAATAAAATAAAATAAAATAAAATAAAATAAAATAAAATAAAATAAAATAAAATAAAATAAAATAAAATAAAATAAAATAAAATAAAATAAAATAAAATAAAATAAAATAAAATAAAATAAAATAAAATAAAATAAAATAAAATAAAATAAAATAAAATAAAATAAAATAAAATAAAATAAAATAAAATAAAATAAAATAAAATAAAATAAAATAAAATAAAATAAAATAAAATAAAATAAAATAAAATAAAATAAAATAAAATAAAATAAAATAAAATAAAATAAAATAAAATAAAATAAAATAACCATGGTTTTCTATAATTTTACTTAACAATAATATATCAGGCAGACAGACATTTAAAAATCCGTTGAATTATCTACTATTTGTCTTATTGCAAAACAACTGAATCCAACAGAAATAATGTAGCGTATAATGCCGGACTACGTTATCGGAACCATAAAAACATATTTTATAACCACACACACTCGGAAGCGCGATTCGATAAATACGAAATGCGAAGTGCAGTAAATTGAACACAGCTCTTTTAATGTCAATGTTAGACTGAAAATGAATGTGACATCGATTGCTTAGGGCATCAAGTAGTCTTAATCCGATCCTGCAGAAACGGCTTCTCGCAATAGGCAGGGAAGATATCTTCCTATATGCCCACACCCCCTCCCTTTTCCCCTCCTCTTCCCTCCCATCTCCCAAATATCCTAAACGACCGGCAACGCACCTACAGCATCTATGGTGTTGCAGATGTATGTAGGCGACGGTAATCACTTACCATCAGGTGAACTGCTTGCTCGTTGGTCGTCTTTTCAATAAAAAAAAATATATACTGGTACTATTAGGAAAAAAATACTCATTCATTATTTAATCCTTTAGAAATAACAATTTGTAAATATTTAAAATGAAAAGTATTGGAAGACAATTTGGTTTGAACCAAAGGAAAAGCCGAACACGTTTATGATGTAACCACTGATGTCAACAAAGACAGTTGATCTTTGTTGATATCAACGTATTTCATTTTGTTTTACGATTCACACCACACAGATTGTTTGACACATTAAGCAGTCTCTGGAAAACAGGAAGATTTACTTACTGACCAACACTTGGATGTTCTTCAAGTTAATTTTACGGAGCGTTTCCAAGATATTTTAAACATGTATATACATGTATATGAGTTGGTTTTTAGATCCTTTCGCAAATGTAAACTGAAAAATCATCGAATTTGGAAGATGAACTCGTAGCACTCACTACTAACGAGGAACACAAAGTAAAATTAAAACATGTATGGATGGAACGAGAATTTTGGTTTCAAAAATCAATACCAGCGCTCTACTCCGAATTGTGGGTAACGGCGCAAAAGTTTGTAATCGTATTTCCTTCGTGTGCCGTCTTTGTTTACGTTACGTCGTGCGAGTGACGTTAACGAAATTGAAACCAGACATTAACAAATTGTTAAAACTACTAGCCCCAACAGTCTTATTAATTATTTAAATATTTTGTCAATTCTGAGTTTATTTTTTAAATTTTACTTAAGATTAGGTTGTCGTTTTATTCATTTCTACTTTGTGATTTTAATAGACAAATAAACAGATAAATTAGGTACAGATAATATGGATTTTTTTTTATATTTATTTAAAAAATGGACTATTGTTTTTAACCTCTGTTTTTAGGCCAACGATACAAATCGTACATAAGTTTCAAAAAACTCATTGGTACGAGCCTTCCCACATAAAAGATCGAACTCGAATCTCCTGATTCGGAGGCAGATCCCCTTAACCACTCGGCTATTGTGATAATACTTATAAAATAGATATAAATTTTGTACACTCCTCAGAAGCTGTCTCTGTGGAGTATTTTCTCATGTGGTGATAGTCCGTAAAATTGCACCTTAAGAAAGTACGTTCGATCCTGGTTATTAAAAAATCCAAAACCAAGTAGCTTAAAACTTATGATCACTCAGATTAGAATATTAAAAATATCGGCGCTCTTTTTAAGTTTCAACGAGCGTTACCAGAGCTGTGTTAGAATTCCTGTCCCGAATCACTAAATTTGTTAATTGAAATTTTATGTGGTGAATTTACCATGTGAGCGGTGAAACAAAATATCAACAAGACATGTGAACTCCGCTATCAGTTTACCATCTCTGTTTTCTGTCTTTCGTCATGCGATATAATTGTTCTGCGTTCGCAACTCGTGAATATACCTAAACCATGACTTTTTCGTCACCCTATCGCGTCTATGCACTAGAGTGCAAATGTAGACATTTCCCATTATAATTGACTTTCAATTTAAAGTTTTGCCTCACCTTTGATAATATAGTGTGTTTAGACATAGCTCTATAAAGTAGGGTCTCTTGTAGACAGATAAAGCTCAGCATATGAACATGATTTTACAAAATTGCGGCAGTATGCTCTGTACTTTATAGCCAGATAGGTGTTTGATATAAGGACTTATTAAACAAATCTGCTAACCATTGTCTCTTTAGACTCTTAACCATAACATACAATGCATTACCTTAGGTTTTTTTTATTTATTCTTAATTAAACCCACTATGAGTAACAAAGGGCGGACTTTCCGCTTTGTGGCATTCTCTAGCAATCAAACCAGGGAGAAGATGAAATGTAAACAGATTTCTTTATCGGTTTAGCACTTTCTAAGATTTATTTTATTTACTTTCTAATTTCTATTTATTTTACTTTACCTTCTAAAACTTTTCTTCTTCGGAACGGGAACAAAACTCGACGATGAGTTTCAAACACCTGGCATGTGCTAGCTCCCGGAATTCGAAAAGTGAGTTACGGAACCAGTTTGTCTGTTCTGAGTCGTCCCAAACGGAAATCCACAAAAAGAAAACAATTTTATAAGATAGTACTAATAAATAAAATGATATCCGTACATAACAGAAAATACAATGTAGCAGCAATTACTTAAAATGCAATATGATCATAATTACAAAGCTAACCATGTATGTGAACAACCCAAACACGCCTCGGGGAAGATAAAAGTAATGACTCAAAAAGTAAAGCAACTAATCAGAAAATATTGTAGCGGATATATTTTTCACTACCTATTTTTGAATACTACCATCCCTACAACAAGAAACGGACACAAACAAGTATATACACAGAAACTTGCAAAGTAAAAAATTAATAAAGAATTTAAAAAAGAAACAAACGAGATGACTGTCGTTCAAAATTCACTACACGGATTCACCGGACATAAGCGAAGTTCTATTGACGTTCACAATTTCATCCTCTATTTAATACACGATGTTTTCAATATGTCAGAGCAAGCAACGCCAAAACAATGGCCTTGTTGTGTTCGATGTTGTGCAAACATCGACGCAGAACCACTTGTTCACAAAACGTTGCTGTTTTCACCTGACTATTGTAGGCTTCCATTCGGCTGATTAAAATCGCAAATCATATAAACGTAAATTCTGTGTTTTATTATATGTGAAACGTTAACATTACGTAACGTTATTTATCTTGATTACAGATGTTTGACTTATTGTGATAACGACGATGTGATAAAAATTAAGACATGCCTAATTATTGTTACCTTTTAAAGTACTACTTAAAAGAAGTCAAGAACAGGAAAAATATATCATTTGTAAATTTTATATAGATGGTGTAATAAAAAACACCATCTATAAATGAATAGTGTTTTTGTTTCTAACAAAACCATCTATTGGTCTTCTTCATCTTCTTCATCACCCTGATAATGGTCCACTGCTGCATCAGGAGCTACCTAGAATCTTTCGATTTTGACTCTGGATACCTACTGCCTAGGTATTAAAAAGTATTTGTATCACAAGAAACATAGTTACCATTTCTTTAGAAATTCTGCCTAGGAGCAGTCTGAGTAGGTACCACAGCCAATTTATGTCGAGTCACTCTGAGTTTAGAGTTACATAATACCGTTGCTACTGAATATCTACTATATAGATATTTGGCGATTGATAACAATGACATCAGTGGTGAATATTTTTGATATCGAAACAATTTTGAAATGAATATCAAATAAAAATTAATAAATATGAGTGATAAGTACGTATAAATAAATTCAGAGCTCTGTTATCTATTTATTTCAGAAGTAATTAACTCCTTAACGCCGAACTATAAAGTAATTATCTCAAATAATGTATTGATATGATAAATGAAGCATTCTTACCCTCAATAAAACGTACAAACTTATAATACTATATAACTGCATATTTTGAAACACTGGCCATAATTATTATTGGAATGTGCCAATCGATCCATCATGACAGGGCAGTGGTTGTGTGGATAACATGGCGTCCGTCGGCCATGGCACGCGGTGACCATGTCATTAAAGCCGATTTGTCCTTGAGGGCCGTCAAAGCCTTGACATAAATTCAAGCATCCAATATAATATAACTTTTGTCGGTATTGATACAAATATTATTACACAATTAGTTATTATTTAGTTCATGGTTTACTTTCTTGCTTTCATTGTAATGAACGCGTTGACAGAAGGTAAGTAAGTCTTTGTAATTCCACAGCTTGATGTGCCAAAATGATAATGTGTGTTTCCAAGAAGATGCCGACTTAAACAGAGTGCATCACATGAGGTTGTCATTTGTAGATAAAGCTGAATACTTATTATGTAATACTCTCACACACTTTAATTGGTTTACATGAAAAATTCAAATATAAGTAATGTTTCATAACATTCCTAAACTTTATGTGGTATAGTTTTATAAGTTTAAGCTAAAAAATAATTTTGATCTTGGCTTAAAGTAAAATTTCACAATATAAATTTTTAATTCCTATGAAAATTAATAAAAAAAACGCACAAAGAGACGAAACCATCCTTCTATAGGTATAATGCTCCGGATTGAGTGTAAAATCGAATTGCTTCCACATGTTAAAACTTCACCGTCACCATGGTGAGTATTTCCACAACAGAAACTGACAACACAAATGCTCTAATGTTTCGAATGTTTTCTATTAATCAATCATTAGTTATGAAATAAAAAAGTGTCTGATGTAAAAATTTGTAATTGCAATCTAAATTTCTAACTTTTAGAAACTTGCTCTGTTACAACTTTATCGCAATTCATCAAATCCATGTAGGGGACTGCGGGGAATATATATATATAAGTCTGAGTATATTGTATACATGTACATATATATAAAATTAGTTCTTTCAGGCTTTAAAAACAGGGGTTAACATTAGTCCTAACTTTAATACTCGCAATATAAACAAAGAATATCATGTGCTGTAGACTTAGGTACAATGAAAAGGACGGACATGACTGTCGATGTCCCTAAATAACACTTTCATTATTATAGCAGCATTATTCCTGTGTCTTGTTTGTTTGCTAACTTTTTTGATCGTAGAATTTTCTGCACACTTTATAGACATAAGACATAACTGATAAACACTAATTAAACATGAAATGATCACGTTTAATTTGTAAAGAAAACTTTTATGGATTTCATAGAAGTGTTATAGATAGGACAATTCCGTTTGGTAATACAACATTCGAGAAATTTTATCAAGGTTCACAAAGTCTGAAGACGAAGTCTGCGTCCTAACTGTACTTACATATTGAGTCCAAGTCAGGACACTTGTGACGGTGTAATACACAAACTCCCGGCAATCAAACATCATGATTTCTTGTATTTGTGCGAATACTATACATTTAGTTAGTATAATTACATTTTTTAGATCTGGATGTTTCGGGTGCTTTACAGCACCCTTGGTCACGGGGGGACTGAGGTGTTTAAAGTTCTGATGTCAGTTAACCTGGCTACCGTCAGCTTTATAATTAATAATTATTGGTCCGATCTACGCAAAATGACCTCACAGTGTATTAAGGCCGCGCAGTGATATGCTATGTCTTGGATTTGATTTTAATAATTACCGAATACTAAGTTGGTGGTAGCACCCAGCTCTCTTGTCTATTGAAATTAGGATGTTTTTTAAATTCAATAGCCTCGCGAATCATCCCTGACAGGAATCGAATGTTAGTTTGCGAGAATATGTGGTCTGTCAAGTCTAAAGTAATGATTGGGGCCATCCAGAATGTGATCACAGAATGCAGACATAGTTGATGTAAAACATAGACGTTCTGGGAATCCGTAAACAATAGTTCATTTCAAAGAGTACCTATATATTGATATTATTATAGAAAACCAAATAATTAAGTGCAAAAGCCTATATGACATGACAACATTAATGACTTAACCTAAACAGTGACAGGCCTTGTATATATTATAATATAGATTAGCCTTCACGCCTGTTAACCATGTACGGGTAGGCAGAGATTGAGCATTTCCACTTAGCACAACTCAGCGTAGCAAAACCGGCTACCGCAAGCCTTGCAAATTCTTGGCCTCTCCGGAGGTAGAACATGACGGGTAGCGAGCCTCGTCGCCGGCACTTTTGGTGAGAGCAAACCGTGCCACAAAATTTACAGCTTCTAAATAAAATACTTTTTCTTTATTATTATATAATTTAACTAAGTGAATTCTATGCCTTATCTAGGGCATAGAATTCACTGCAGGCATATAAGCAGGCGTCCCTATACCAGTTGCGTTCGGAACTTCGTATCCAGGGGAGTACCATCTCGCCTAAGGAGTGGGAAATAAAAAGCTTCCACGCTCGGCAGTCTATGCTTGAAATGTAGAAGGAGCGACTGGTCCACCCAAGGGCAGTAAGACTGTCCTAAGCTACTGGACGAACAGGCGGCACGAACCTCTGACCTTCCGGCTGGTGCAGGTGCTCACGGGGCTTGGGTGTTTCGGAAAGAATCTGTATCGCATAGCCGGAAGGGAGCCGACAACTAAGTGCGTGCCACCATTGTGGCAGTGACGAGGACACAGCGCAGCATACGCTGTAGGAGTATCTAGCGTGGGCGGAGCTACGCCGAGAACTGGTCGCAGCAGTGGGGCCGATCTTTCACTCGCAGCGTTTGTCAAGGCCATGGTAAGTAGAAGAGACCGTGGAGCGCCGGAATCACCTTCTGCGAACAAGTGATGTTGCAGAAGGAGAGCAAAGCTCCAATCTTCCGATTCGCAGCTAGAGAACCGGGGGCCGGAGAAGGGCCTATCAAGCCCACCTTCGTGCCCCATAATTGAGGTTAAGGCGACGGATATAGAGTATAGAGTCGCTTGTAAGGTCTCAAGGTGGCGCGCGCGGTGTTCCCGTGCGTCCCTATATGAAGTAAGGGTCCCTCTCATAAGAAGAAGCCTCATATGGGCAAGGGTCGTCGGGACTGCGGTAGCATGCGCAAGATTTCCCGTGGTCTCGACAAATGACGTCGAGAAAAACACGGTGGGGTTTTAGTCGGTGAGAGCCCGGCATAACCCTTTTGTTGCCCCCACCATGTAGGATTTCCCCCACGAAAAAAAAGGGAGGAGTGAGGTACACTCACCGAATGAAACGGAAAAGTACTCTACTTCACGTCGCCGTGGTACTACCCAGGTCGGGCCGGCCCAATCGCACAACAAAAAAGCGGTTCTACCACGATAAAGGCAAGTCCAACTTCGACTCAAAGGTCAATCGAGGTATCCAACTCGGCTGGGCTACGTTTGGGAAACTACGTCACATCTTCTCGTCGAAAAACCTCAATAGTAAAGTATACAACCAGTGCGTGTAGCCAGTGATGACTTACGGAACCGAGACTTGGTCTTTCACTGCAGGCCGTATGAGGAACCTAAAACTTGCTCACCTGGCTATGCCCGGAGTTTCTCCGCGTGACAGAGTCTGCAACGATGACATCCGCAGCAGAACTAGGGTAACCGATAATACCCTTAGGAACAGTAAGGAGAAGTGGCAAATGCACATAGCTCACAGAACTGACAAACGTAGGCGAAGAAACAAAACAGGTAAACAAAGTGTGGGACGACCCCCCACAAGACGGAGTGACGACTTGCTGTGTTGCTGGCAGTCGATGGATGCAAGAGGCTCAGTACTTAGTAGCTTTGTAGCACTTTTTGGGGGAGTCAATGTTCACCAATGGACTGGTGATAGGATGAAATAAGTGAAATAATTCAATTTAACTCTGTAGAGAATTGTACCTATTCTAGTAGATGGTTAAAAGTCTTTTATTTTTTTTATATAGAAGGAGGGGGCAAACGAGCGCGCGGCTCACCTGATGGTAAGTGAACACCGACGCCCACGAACATCCACAATACCAGAGTAGCTACAGATGCGCAGCTCTTTTCTTGAAGGTCCCTAAGTCGTAACTGTTCGGAAATACTGTTGGCGACAGCTAATTCCACAAAGTCGAATTGCGTGGCAGAAAACTTCGATTAAAACGCACTGTGGTGGAATGCCAACCATCTAGGTGGTTTCGATGGAACTTCGAATTCTGTCGCGATGTACGATGGTGAAACTCAGCAGCTGGGATCAATCCGAAAAGTTCCTCAGAACATTCCCCGTGGTAAATTTTGTAAAAAATGCGAAGAGAAGCAACATCTCAACAGTCTTAGCAACACCACACGTTGTTTACGAAAAATAATGTTATTACCCCGTGGACAAATTAAAGAAATCGGTATTTTACAAAAAATAAGTACAGATTCATTAAAATGTGGTGTACCGCAACTTGCACCATAAGTTTCCATTTGATTTGTACAACAAAATAGGGATCAAAAAAGCTCTGGATTATTTATGATTTCTAAACCTTACTTACGTGCCATAAAATTGTTACATGGTGTTTTAATTTTTTATTTGAATAATTACAGTAAAATAGGTTATTTTCTGAGAATATTCCGTTTTCGACCACCCGTAGAACCGCCATAACTACCTTACCCATGACTATGAAAGTATGATGAAAATATATTTAATAATCAATGAAGTCCTCTGGTTACTAGCACAAGATGCTAGATACTAGCTTCACGCTGGTATTTTACGAGGCCGTGAAGCCGGCCCATTCGTGCAGCTAAGAGTAGATTTGTATAGTGAATGAACAAGAGTTCATTTACTGCACCCGCGCTGTCGCCGAGTCATCTGTACCAATACATAGCACTCGGCCTAGACCTTGTTTTCGGCTGCGGCGATGTACCTACGTACTCTGTGTGCAAGTAGTTTTTATTATTACGTTACGATATGAAATTGTAAAAATCTTAAGACCATCGGAAATGAATTATTTAAGGCTAAAAAGCAATTGCTAATACACTAAAAACAAAGAAACTGCCATTGAGAATATTTAAAACTTACTTTAAATTGGATTTTTTAACGAAAACAATCGCCATACCTATTTCATAACAAATTCATCTAGAAACCTCATTACTTACCTCTTTTCTTTATCAGGAGAAATGCTGGAAGAGGAGTCTACCTTGCTCGTTACGCAAAGGGGCCCGTTTTTCATTCTCTGCTATCCCCACAATCTATGATCACTTAATCATTCATTCACAATCAGTCGTTAAAGAAATCACGCACTCTTATCGAATAAAGTGAGGAACGACCATTGTTTGAGTAGAAATACAAGCCGCGTAATTCAAGCGTATCTAAAAATTGGCTACAATGATAATACCTAATCAACTAACAATTTTTTTTCTTTTTACACAATGCATTTTTGTTTTCATAATGAAGAACTTCAAAAAAAAACTAATAAAGGAAAAGAGCTATCATACTATAACTCTGTAGATATTTTAAATAATACATATTGAATTAACTCATACAGTTTAGATGTACATTTAATGAGCTTAGAGTAGGAAGGAACCTAATTTTTCTTGTTCCAAATTTAAGGAACCCCTTTCTTTTCTAATTTATTGCCTAAATATATCTATAAAAAAAGGACGAACCGATTTTTATGTTAAAGCTATGTATAGTAATCTGGTACTTTGTGATGACTGTGGATAACATCGATGTAGATGTTGTGGTTAATGAAGTTCGTTGCGTGTATTGACGACGAACGACAGGTAAAGCCTATTGAGTGTGTTAGTCACCAAGTTAAAGTTACATATTAGCACATATATGACACACTATGATAAAAGCGCCTGTTAAAATAAAAAGGCAAAGACGTTTGTGCGCTCCGCCGTCTCATTTATTACTCTTCTCCCTCATAGCATATCAAGTTCGCGTATAAGTACAACATTGTTAATATTGAAAAACTCAAATAATTAGTTTTCTTCGTACTTACATGACTACACCAATTGAAATTGGCATGGCATACATGGAAGATTTGCCCATTCTACGCTGAGCAGGCGGGTTGCTGCGCGTTTGCAGTCGCCAGAGCCTTGTCCGTTATTTAGCATTAGTAGGGTGGACCGCCGCCACGTGAATTGAGTAGGTGCTTACTAGGTGCTCAGGTACAGACTTCAAACCCCAATTTTCTCACCTTTATAGTGGAATATTTTCTTAAAATTTTAATGCAACCCTTGGCTCTACCACGTAGCATGAGGGTCCGATAACCATGTGGGTTTGGAGGCGAAGTAGGAAGATACTGGTGGCGTCACGGATGTGTGCGTCAGTGTTCACGTGGTCCTACCCACATCCGGTGGGGTTTTGGATGGAGCAAGCCCGATATAACTTGTCCTTGTCCCCACGAGAATGAGTATACGTTAGGTATGTCATTGTATAAAAAAACATTGCACAAAGCAAAATATGGAAGATAAAGAGTCATTATGCCCGCTGGTCAACTAAAGGGTGGAGTAGGGCGGGGTAGTACGTAATACAAGATTGTAGACAAAAATAAAATCACAATGTTTTTTGCATCGCAAAAGTCCTATTAAGTAATAAGTAAGTAATATAGTAAATAGGTACTAATTTAACAGTGAAAAAATAATAATTTGCAACAAATTGTCGTGGATGCTCAAGGAAATAGTGTTTCGATACTTTAACCATTTTTTTTTCATTTCTATGTTCCACAAAATTTCTGCAGATAATCTTTCAATCTATCCGATAAGTAGAGAAAAGTTTGTGTGTATATGTATCGGAGACGAAATTACAGGCGAAGGTACAGTAAAATAGTCCTCAAAGGCAATAACGTTGTCTTCATTTTTTTTCATTCTTACTAAAAAAAAATATCTCAAAACGGTTACCTGCTAATTTAGATTTGCAGCATTCAGTTTCATCTCTTCATTCATACGTAACAGGACGCCAACAATGTTACAAAATTACGTTCTTAGCCTATTGTATTAGAGTTGAAATTTATATGGTATATTGTGGCAAATCGATTAATCAATTGACTAAATAGTAGACCGCTTTTTGGTCCACTATTATTTTAACCTACGTGTATAAATATTTTAACCCAATAGACCATTACAGGTTGTCGTTGGGAATACTACGTTCAAAGATTTCAATGAGTAGGTATATAAATGGAACAAACAAACATACGGGACAAAAAGCAATCGACGAATCCAACTCCAGTGAGCAGCGTTTGGGAAACTACGTCGTAACTTTTCGTCGAAAATAGATACCTTACTACCAAAAAGTTTATATAAGCATATATACTTAAATATTCTTAACAGTGGGTGCCCCTGGATTTCAACCCGAAACGCACAGCTTTGAAGGAAGGAACGACCGACTATGCTAAGAAAAATGTTAAGAAATGTATTAATGCATTGTGCAGTGTCACATAGCAACAGAATTTTGAACAAAATTAAACATCAAAAAAATTAATGTGTAATTTGTGTTATTAAATGTAATCAATGTGAGTAGTTTAACAATGATCATAAAGGACTTCCCGCGAAATATGTATGAAATAAATCGTCGTGTATTTTCGAATCAAAAAGAATGTTGTTGGTTTTTGATTTCAATATCCTCGCGAATCATCCTTGGCAGGAGTCGGTGGTCTTTTGCGTGGAATTGTGGTCTATCAAATTTGATGTAATATTTGGGGCGATCTAGAAAATGATCTCAGCCTGCATACTTCCTATAATCATAATCAGATCCTGGAGTTATAGAATTTTATAAAAATATTTTCTTTATGCTGTTCTTCTTAATACTTTTCGTCCAATATCTTTCTACCCTTAATTTTGGAAGCCTTTGTTCATCACTAAACAAAACGAGTTGCTATCAGTCTGGGTTTCGTTATGGCCACAGCACCCACTGTTTTAATTAAAAACACGGGTGACAACAGTAGATTTTTCGAATGTTTTTAAGACCTTCGACTGCGAAGTCCTTCCGTCTATACTCTCCCATCTCAACTTTTCATAATCTGCTTTAGAATGCTTCTCGTCTCATCGTCGCGAATTTTAGCAGTCAATAAATCTTGAAAAGCGGATATCAACATGGGCGTTTACGTTAAGTTACGTTGTTTTGCTAGTCACTTCCTCCATCTTGAAAGATCCTTCTTCATTTTTTATTGGACTTACAAATGTGTCCAAGGACAAACCGATTGTCTAAGACGGAGAATGAGGTATAGTTACTCTGATGAATCATTTAAGCTGACATGTCCATGAAAAATAAATAGAAGAAGAAATAACTTAGATTACTTACTTCTCTGGATCGCATCAGATAACGCACGAGACGGCCCCGCAAAACGGCGAGTGTGTTCTTATCCAACTCAACATTTCCGCCCGCCACAGACTGCACCAGCACTTGCCATCGCGAAAGCGAGTTCTCCAATAAACGAATATCTTTCTTCTCCTCTCTATCAACAAGAATCATAATGAAATATAAAGGAAAACAAAACCCTTTAAAAATTCGCCACGGCAGAATCCGGGTGCCTGCCATTAATTGGCGCAATCACAATAATCAACAAATACAGCAGCAGCCATCGTGCCGTGCGCTCGCTTTATAGTTAGTAGTACAGCCGTGGAAGCCTATGTAGCCGGCACCACTAAAACTGTTAATCGCAATGAAACTGAATTTACTACGTGCTCGGCGGTGAAGGAAATATGCGTGAGGAAATTTCTGTGTAGAAACAAATGTATTATTTCGAGGACGTGTGAACTCCGCCAACCCGCACTCGAGCACCGTGGTCTCTTCGCGGCTCCAGAGTTCTCTCAAAAAATATTTGCGAGACCTTTGCACAGCGCAGGGGCATTTACAAGCTTGTTACTTTACTTTTATTTTTAGTTTCACGCCAGCGACCTGGTTTCGATTCCAACACAACACCACTTACACTGTTAATTGCAATTTTAAGTGTTTTAGCATGTACTGAACTGCTGGGCAAAGGCCTCTTTACCGAACGAAGCCTGTGGGCGGAAAATCCAACGCGATACGCTATTTCTCACAATTTACAACAGGAATGGCATTAACTGGTGCGAAGCCATCGACATTGCGCTCACCACCCCGCTTGCATTCCATTCCATTGTATGGGCAAATCTTCCATACTCACACACGTCGGCATTTGTTGGCCCTCTCATGGACTTGCAGTGGACTTACGCAAGATGATAATGTAAAAAAATCATTTAACCTCTCTTAATAAAAATAAGCTAATACATGTCAGTAAATTCCTCTGAAGATAATATATAGTAGTAGGGAGATTTCTTAAAAACTAGTTAATACTGTGCCTTACTGTGTCGTGGTGTTAGCCCAGTGGTAGATAGAGCGCGAGGGACCCGAGTTTGAACCCGGTTCCGGCACCAATACAATTGTTAATAGCAGTTTTAGGTGCTGTATTTACCACTTTTCTCGGATAAGGAAAACATCGTGAGGAAAATAATAAAAAATATTATGTCCAGGACATTTGAAGTCCGTCAACCCGGTTCAAATAATTGAGGAGGTCTTTGCCCAGGAGTGAGCACTTACAGGCTGCTACTTTACTTTTTCTTTTACTATGGCTAGTAGTTAAGTTTACTGCGCCTTAATATCAGGATTTTACCTGTCTGCTAATTGCATTTCAGTATCTATACCATCTTCTTTAAAATCTTGCAATTCTGAGTCATTAATAGTGTCTTCTGCATCAGAAAATGTCAATACACCTTCGTTTTTATCTGAAACATAATTAATTAAAATTAAATAAAAAAAAATTAAAATTATCTTAGTGACAACGAAATAATTACGAACGAAATTATCTTTATACCAATATAATAGCTTACTTTTTGGTAAAGGCTGTACGGTTTGATCAGGCAGTAGCTGATATTGTTTGAGAAGTTGCCAGTGAGCCAAAAGAGACTTGGCGGTTCGTGAAGGATAAAATACATTTGGATTTTGTTCCAACAACTCTTGAAATTTCTCTGCTGCAGGATGCGAATTCTAAAACAAGACGTAAAGATACCCATATATTACATAATTAAATTTTATTACCCTCTGTTATATGAGAAAATGAATTTATAAATATTGAGAAATAAACTATATTTCAATAAGGTTTTTTAAAAATTTCACAAGATGTTGATCACATAACACACGGACAACATGCGAACCCGACTCGTCGAGCTACTTTTGACCTCACTCCTAACTACGCCGAGTTTATAGTAACCCATTACATTATTAACACGATTTTGTTCACGCGAATCTGTATTTATGCTTCCAAGCGTCTGAATAATTTGGAATTTTGTGTTAAGAACCTATGGCAATACAATATTATTATACCATTGTACTGGTCTCATTCTGGAGATGGAATATGGGTAACTGAACACTTGAATAGCTTCAAGTAAACCCATCGAGTTTGGGTTCATTATATTTGTCTTATCAAGACCTGATGAAACCCCTTTCAAGAGAAAGAAAAGCGTGCTAATTAATTTTTATACTATTTTTTCTTTTTCAATTTCTCCTATTACCTACCCCATCATGTAATCCTTACTTTTCTTCTTTTCCTTCCCCTATAAGATTAAGATTCTAAGATATGCACCAATATATCTGACCAGGGGTGTTAAGCACGCGACTAGTGTATGTATATTTATATTTAACATCTCTGTATGTAAAAAGAACCAGCTTGTAAATGTAAAGGCTACCTCTCAAATATTCGCCACGCTTTTCCAGTGCGGGTTGGCGGACTTCAAAAAAATTGCTATAAACTATTTCAGTGCACTAAGTATCGATACCAGGTCACTATCTTACTATAAAATAAAGCGAGCGCCCTGACCACTATTCTACGTAAATTGTCCGCGCACTATATACTGCGGGGCTGATACTGTCACCGAGTCCGCTGTCTGAGTGTTTTCACTAAGGAATCTTATCACTGTACGTACACTTTAAAATAACTCATCTTGATACCCTACTTTCTAGAAGAAGGTTACATATCGCTGTAGAAATCTAACTAGGAGCCGATAGCATTCAACAACATTAATGTACTTGTGATTGCAGGTCAATCTGACATAAAGCCTTCATAATTGTTCCTGTCTTGTAACAATAGAAATCATAAATTTCTACTACGCAGGCAGTTTTTAATCACTTAACATCAGATAGCACGTTTCGCACCTTAAATAAAAAAAAATTACATAAAAACTGCCAAAATTGTACACAGTAGTAATTGTAATTAATTGTTCCGGGTCTGGGTGTGCAATGAAACAATTATTTGTAGTCCGTACAATTAAATGTCCCATGCGGGAATCAAACCCGCCACCGGCAGCGCCGCAACCAAATGCTTGGCCACTATGTCACTGAGCGGTCAACCTCTATTGATGTGACATGTGAATGATTTAAAATTCTTTCTGATAATAACGTTAAATACTTCACTGCTGATGTATATGTATAATAAGAATGACTAACTGTGATGATATTTGTTGTCACAGCATTTTCAACAATACACAGTAAAAACTAGAATAATAACTGAGCAATAATTTTTTTTTTTATTAAAATGCTCAGTTCAGCTGCTGTCCTACAATAAGTATTACAATAATGGTCATTATACATTATTGTTTCGAGGAAAGAGCAAATATCATTCAACATTTGAAAAATGCTTACACTAGGCAAAGTTCCAAGTAATTCCTCTTCTGCTGTAGAATATAATGCTTGTTGTTGGACTGCCGCAACTAGGTCTGGATGCAAGTTGCGCATTGCAGCAATTGCTACTCTTGATATTTCCGCATTATAAAGCAGTGCATACCAACGTGACTGCAGCTCCCCTACAGTGAAGCGGCACGAAAACTTCACTCCACGGTGGACTACACGCAAATCATTAGTCTGAAAAAAAAACTAAGCTGCATGCATTTTATGCATCATTTGAACTTGTATAACTGCTCCTATTCTTATAATAATATAATTAATATTATTTTGGAGCTCTTTCCAGTATGCTGGATAAGTGTTCGTTGTTTGTAGTTATGCAGAACTCCCCATACCCACGGGTGCAAGAACTATACCTACTCAGCACTTCTAACCTTTCTTATATTGTACTGTGAGATAAACAGAAATAAATTTAAATGTTGGACTTGGACAGGTGAGTAAATATACAACCGATAAAATATCTTAAAACACATTGCTGTAAATTATGACATTGACCATGGCAATAGTTTAAAGAAAGCTTACCTGTTGCACTCCTAATATAAGCGCTAAGTCATCTGTTGGCTTCCATCGGCCCAAATCTTTTGTAGACAACTGACTCAATTGTCCTTTACGGCGAGATTTACGAGCTACACTTCCACCAGCTGATAATTTGCTAGACCCTCTTCGACGCTCCTGACTTAGTACTGGTGTCACACCAGATGGTGGATTAGTTGCCCCATGAAAGTCAGAAATTTGGCTTGTATATGACTGAGTGCGTATTCTCTTATCACCCTTCCCAAGCGAAGCACCGGGCAAACCTAAACTGTACTCTACAAGTTCATCGTCAAAACGCCTTCGCTTTATAGATCTTGATGAACTGGAAATTATTACATTTATATTTTTAATAATATATTACAATTTTCAAAATAAAATTTTTAACCTTTAACCCTTTCCACTTGTCTTTCAGACCTCAGAGACTTTATTACTGTAAATTTTTCTGCAAGTGCATTGTTCACTTGGTGGCGTCTATAGCCATCCTCCTACAACCCAGCTGTCGACGGGTGGTTACTGCACTGTAATATACATTGCAAGTGAATGAAAAAACCATTTACTGCAGGTTGGTTAGAAAATTATCTTTCAGACCAGGGAAAGTCACCAAATGAATTTTGCAGGGATATACCAATTTAGAGGACCACATACTGGTTAAAACTTCCATAAGAAATTTTGAAATTGAGTGTGATGATAAATCACCAATATTCACCCAAAACTTGCCTTAAATGCCATCAATGCAATCCTCATCAAATGAAGATGATACATTAATACAAATGTGGTCCCAGTCCTGGTCAAGAATGAAGAACTATTTGCATTTGTTGGTCATGGGAGTCTTTGTATAACTGCTCAAAAAAGGGGATGAAATCTGTATGTCATAAGATTATCATATTAAGAAGCACAGAAAACTCAATGTTGGTTTTAATCCATAAAGAAGCAGGCTGAATAGCTTATAGCATTACTTATGGAACAGCTAGAAAATAATAATTGGGAACCAAGAGTCTCTCTTTGTCCTGCAACACAACCATCACCATGAAATATACAGTAACAGGTAACAGCTTCTGATGAATGAATCAGAAATTGATACATTACTTTATGCGTTTTTAAATTTTATTATGTAGTTAAAACTTCCAAAAGACGTGGTATTAGATCGACATTATAATAGTTTTATTTACAACAGTTTATATAACGGCAAAATCTCGTAGACGGGTGGTACGTAACGAGATAAAAACAGGTGGCAGGGGGCTAAGGGTAAACTAGGTACTCTCAGAATATAATATGATGAGCACTCACCTGCGACGTTTATTATTGTCTTGAGTCAAATCAAAATTGGAAGGAGCAGTCCCAGGATATTCATTACTATCAGATGCGTTAGATGGAGTTGGGGCCAATTCCATTTTATATTCGTGAAATTCCGATTCCTATATGAAATAATATCAAAAGGTTGTTTTGTTTGACTTCATACATATGATGTACTGTGTGTTTTACTTGATGTTGACACTAGTGATGTAACTGGTTTTAAGAAAACCGAAAAAGAACTCCTTTCGTAGAAACCTTCTATAAAACCAGTAGTTATTTAATAGTGTTTTTTTTTATAAAAATAACTTGCGAGGCTTAAAAAAGCTCCGAGCTTCGTGGCAATCTTTGGGGGAGGCCTATGTTCAGCAGTGGACTTCTGATAGGCTGAAATGATGATGATGATATCCAGTACTTTATATCGATATATCGAAAAAAGTATCGATATATCGAAAAAAGTATCGATATATCGTAAAAGTATCGATATATCGATGTTTTCTAACATATTTAATGTCAATCACCAAATCAATTGTCATTTATCATAAATTATGTGCATAGTCCGATATTGTTAGGTTATTTTTTAAGCCTTTCAGTATGTCTTACTTAAGGCATTTACAAAGTTTTAAACCCAGAAATTTGATAGTAAGATACTTTAATAAAATTGTAATCACTGACGATGGTTCGACAATAGTAGCCTTACACCAAGACAAAGACTTTCCGTATGAACTTTCCAAAGCCCTTCCTGAGGACAACGAAGAACACAAAAGCTTTTTGAGAATGACTGATTACGGCGAAGTCATGCGTGTCTTCAAAGATGTAAAACCAGAAATGGCAAGAAAGCATTTAGCTTCACTAACATTGACAACAGTACACCGTTGGTACCCCAGATCAAGAGATAAGCGGGCAAAGAAAAATGAAATGAACAGACCTTACTTGTAGATAAATATTATTAAATGTAGTGAAATAACGGATTAAGAATGAGTCTGATGTAATGTTTATGTATAATAAAATATTAAAACAGTACCGAACTAATAAAAATAATAACAAATAAAATACATAACATTGTTTAAAATATTCTATACCCACTACCTTTAAAATTTAAATACAAATAACTGTTATTTTTGAGTAGCAGATAAGTAAATAAATGCCTTTCTAACCTATGATAGAATAACTTCATGTATTCATATATCCTTAATAATGCTTTTGATTTTTAAGTATGATTTTCAAAACACCATGTCAATTGTCTATACCTATGACTACCATTCTTTGCACCTTTAATAAATGTATTTAGAAAACCTGTGTATTTATACCTCTGTTGGTTTCTTATCTTCTATTTGTCCTATGTTAAGTTTTGCTTTATTTTATTCATCTGTAAAGCCCGTGTGTGTAAATAACTTAAAATCTAAGCCCATAAACTATTGAGGATATAAGAACACCCAGGTTTTTATTTATATAAGCACTAATCTTAACAATATAAATAATTTCACCTTTTTTCCTTTATGACATTTTGTCAACCATTATGCCAATGATAAAATGAGGGAACTATCTTATTGCATATAAATACAATTAGGAACAGATTGGAATTCGGAAAAAGGTTAATCACTATACACTATGTGCACATAATATTAATTTAGAATAAAAGAAAGAAATTTATAGTAATATCTAATTATCTTGAACAAATGTTGCTAATATTTCTTAGATACAGACTATTAGATGACAGGAGGAATGCTATATTTAAAGGGTCCATTCCTAGGAATTCCAAAAAAAATATGATTCAAAATGCCTCATTCAAAATCACAAATATACAGAATTATCAATAGCATGAATTTTAAAAAAGAAGTAAAGAAAAAATAAGATATCAATAGTACGAATTAATATAGGAGTAAACATACTGCTTCATTTGCTAGCTCATTAGCATTCTCTTTTCCTTTAATCCTACAGTGTCTATGACTCTAACCAAACACCTCCAATATATTTGAGAGGAGCATTGAGTTTTGAATTTTAGGGAAAATATCCTTTTAGATTTGTTTATATACAGTACTTAGGAAGGAGGAAGCTCAAAGTTGTTCAGCGCGCTATGGAAAGGGCTATGCTCGGTGTTTCTCTGCGTGATAGAGTCTGCAACGATGATATCTGCAGCAGAACTAAGGTAACCGACATAGCCGTAAAGATCAGCAAGCTGAAGTGGCAATGGGCCGGCCACATAGCTCGCAGAACTGACAACTGTTGGGGAAAAAGGTTCTCAGTGGCAGCCACGTACAGGCAAACGCAGTGTGGGACGACCTGCGCAGTGTTGCGGGAAGTCGATGGATGCAGGTGGCTCAGGACCGAGCTTCGTGGCAATCTTTGGGGGAGGCCTATGTTCAGCAGTGGACTTCTGATAGGCTGAAATGATGATGATGATATCCAGTACTTTATATCGATATATCGAAAAAAGTATCGATATATCGAAAAAAGTATCGATATATCGTAAAAGTATCGATATATCGATGTTTTCTAACATATTTAATGTCAATCACCAAATCAATTGTCATTTATCATAAATTATGTGCATAGTCCGATATTGTTAGGTTATTTTTTAAGCCTTTCAGTATGTCTTACTTAAGGCATTTACAAAGTTTTAAACCCAGAAATTTGATAGTAAGATACTTTAATAAAATTGTAATCACTGACGATGGTTCGACAATAGTAGCCTTACACCAAGACAAAGACTTTCCGTATGAACTTTCCAAAGCCCTTCCTGAGGACAACGAAGAACACAAAAGCTTTTTGAGAATGACTGATTACGGCGAAGTCATGCGTGTCTTCAAAGATGTAAAACCAGAAATGGCAAGAAAGCATTTAGCTTCACTAACATTGACAACAGTACACCGTTGGTACCCCAGATCAAGAGATAAGCGGGCAAAGAAAAATGAAATGAACAGACCTTACTTGTAGATAAATATTATTAAATGTAGTGAAATAACGGATTAAGAATGAGTCTGATGTAATGTTTATGTATAATAAAATATTAAAACAGTACCGAACTAATAAAAATAATAACAAATAAAATACATAACATTGTTTAAAATATTCTATACCCACTACCTTTAAAATTTAAATACAAGTAACTGTTATTTTTGAGTAGCAGATAAGTAAATAAATGCCTTTCTAACCTATGATAGAATAACTTCATGTATTCATATATCCTTAATAATGCTTTTGATTTTTAAGTATGATTTTCAAAACACCATGTCAATTGTCTATACCTATGACTACCATTCTTTGCACCTTTAATAAATGTATTTAGAAAACCTGTGTATTTATACCTCTGTTGGTTTCTTATCTTCTATTTGTCCTATGTTAAGTTTTGCTTTATTTTATTCATCTGTAAAGCCCGTGTGTGTAAATAACTTAAAATCTAAGCCCATAAACTATTGAGGATATAAGAACACCCAGGTTTTTATTTATATAAGCACTAATCTTAACAATATAAATAATTTCACCTTTTTTCCTTTATGACATTTTGTCAACCATTATGCCAATGATAAAATGAGGGAACTATCTTATTGCATATAAATACAATTAGGAACAGATTGGAATTCGGAAAAAGGTTAATCACTATACACTATGTGCACATAATATTAATTTAGAATAAAAGAAAGAAATTTATAGTAATATCTAATTATCTTGAACAAATGTTGCTAATATTTCTTAGATACAGACTATTAGATGACAGGAGGAATGCTATATTTAAAGGGTCCATTCCTAGGAATTCCAAAAAAAATATGATTCAAAATGCCTCATTCAAAATCACAAATATACAGAATTATCAATAGCATGAATTTTAAAAAAGAAGTAAAGAAAAAATAAGATATCAATAGTACGAATTAATATAGGAGTAAACATACTGCTTCATTTGCTAGCTCATTAGCATTCTCTTTTCCTTTAATCCTACAGTGTCTATGACTCTAACCAAACACCTCCAATATATTTGAGAGGAGCATTGAGTTTTGAATTTTAGGGGAAAATGTGCCAGAGATTGAAAAGATCATAAGGATTCAGTAAAAATTACTACCTTACCTAAATTAACTAATAATATATTCTAAAGCACTTAATAAACCTCTATAGCATTTGCCAGTAAAAACTTTATTCTCAGGGTAATTACATTTTTGTACAAATGTGGAAACCCCCACACAGCCATCTATTGATTGTTGTGAAGCATCATTGAAAATATAATGCCATTTTTCCCATCTTTCATCAACTAATAATTTAAAAGAAGTTATATTCTATATTAACCTTTTTTTATACCAATTTATTGGTTAGTTAGTTATGTTTTACTAATCAGTTTCGAAGATCTGGAAATTGGTATTTCTGGTAGCTTGTAACAAGGTTTTCTGTTTCTGTAAGACGGATACAGACTGTACATTAAGGTCAGACATATATTGACATTTTAGATGCAAAGACGGTTCCTCGATTTCGAGCCAAATTGATTGCAACCATTGATAGGACTAGATTTAATTACACCAGGAATTATTACGTAAAGCTTTTGTTTGAATAATATCAAGTTTGTTAAGAAAGTAAAATGGTTCTGGCAAAAAGGTGTGATCTTTTGACTCTTCCCGGCGCTGAAGTAATAGAGAAAGGTAATGAATAAAAAAAATGTGCGAAAATAATGCGAATGGTTTTGTAGTCTTTATATAGTATAGAAATTTGTAGAATCAAGCTAGAGTTCCCTATATTAAAAAAAACGTAATTAACGACATCCCACGAAGGTGAAGATACTGATGAATGAGTTAGCATATGTTGCGATCTCTTTATTTGCAGACCCTCAAACGTATTGTCTAAACTACTACTAGGTTTTTGTTTTGATTGATCAGAGACATAGAAGTAGATCATTCAAATAATGTAGAATCTTAAGTAAGCCTTAAAAACAAGATTCTGAATCAGGCGTGTATAAATTATGCAGCAACGGACTTAATACGGAATGTTGCGACAATCCTGAGATCTGACCATCATCTAGGTAAAAACTAATAGTTCTCTCTGAAAGCATATTGATTTTTCACGGAGTAAAAGTAAAACCGTTATGGTAAAGCTTTTATTGAGGGCGAGTCCATTTTGCAATACATCACACGAGAAAATTGTGAGGAATAAAACTTTCATATGTGTTACTTCACTCATTGGTAACTTTACAGCTTGGCATCCGTGCCTGCACAAGTAATGCCTCTCCAGAAAACCTAGAGGTCGGCGCTTGCATCGATGATTGCTTCTAGTTCATTGCGCCAAACCATTATTCTTCGAATTAGTACAGAACGAAGAGAACTAATTATGAGTTAAATTATCAGAATTTCAGGTAGGGGTCACCAATATGGCAGATATAAGTACGAAGGAAACGGTTAGCTACCCGTCAGGCCGGGTGCCCGTGCCCTGGAGAGGACGTCTCCTCCTCCAGGGTCTTATTAGGATCTCGTATATATGTAATAATCCGTAGAAACTTTCAAAGTTCGATAATGGATTTTATGAAGGAAACCTAATGAATCATGTACTCATTTTTAACGATTCTCTATTCAAACTTAATGAACCGTTTTTAAAAGATTGATAACTGGTGATGAAATATGTATTATCTACGACAATAACGTGCGAAAAGATCATGGTTAAAGGTCAGTCAAGCTCCACAGACTATAGCGAAACCCGGATCAACTCGCAATAATGTGATGCTGTGTGTATGGTGGGATTGGAAGGGCATCATTCATTATGAGCTTTTACCACCGGGGAAAACCTTCTGTAAAATATCGATAGTATTTTCCGCCGATCGCCTCCTACGCCGGAACGCACAAAGTGCGCTCCAGTTAGCCGACAATCAGGCAGGTCATTACTGCCCCTAGTCACCTCTCCGGCCTAAGGGACGTGGGCTAAATGTCTCCATAAACATAACCTCGCGTAGAAGTTCCAAGCTAAAGGCTAATTCCACGACCGGCTCACATGAATAAGTAAGTAAGTAGCACACTTTTACTTAATTTCAGCAAAGTACCAACACAGTCTGATATTGTGCTTCAGAAATTTGGCCTGCAGCGGAGAGTTAACCCAAATGTCCATTAATAACTAGTTTGTTACCCACCTGTGTACTTTTAGGCAGTCTAGAAGTCGAAACCACTAGGTCTTTACCGCTACATATGATAAACAACCAACAATATCCCGAAGCCGACACGCACAACTTTCATACAGAGTCAAGTGTACTTGGAGTTGATAAAGGTACTACCTACAAGACACTTTTTTATGTCAAGAACTCGTCCATTGCAATGCACGAAGCATAACATGCATTAAAATTATTGTTCAAGTAATCAGCTATCGGGCCGAGATACAACAATTTCGATGAGTCTGTATTACGCGTCCCATATTAAAAAAAATAAGGGTACTATACCAATAACGCGACTCGATTTAGGATCCTTAATTCACCCGCCTTAGCCTTTATAATAAGGGTTAATAAAGGGTTTATTGAAGACATTCAGATGACGGAAAAAATAATCATTAATTAGTGTACGTCGGTTTCTTACCACTCTTTACCAAACCCCTCCGGCGATGACTTTAATTCTAAAGTATATCGATTGATTTCCCTCAGGATATATTCCAGAATATCGTCATCCCAGAACCGCAGGAAAGCTTTATAGTATAGCTCACTATCACTCTCACTTTTCTCTTCATTCTATCCGACCTACCACCGTCTCCTCGACTGTTGCACCCTTCTTTTCTATCGTGTAACCTCTAAATTATGCACCAAATCTCGCAATCTCCGTAGAACTTCTTCATCATCTATACATGCTCAAATCACTCGCTAACCCCGCCGCCACCCACTCACACGATTTACAGCCCAGGTGGCAGTGCGGCGGCATCTGAAATCTAGTTCAATATCAAAATTGAATAAAGAATTATATTTATTACTTTATTAGATAATTTTGTGGCCAAACTAAAGACTCGAAGTATCTGAAATAATTCATAAGCTAATCTAGTTTAATATTCATAATCCTTGAAAACATCGACAAATATCAATAACATGTAGACAATGGCTTGAAATTTTGCATAACCTGGCGGGTTTCGCGCGCAAATTATGAATGTAAACAAAAATCGATTATGGACACAAGATATTCTTATGTCACTAAGATTTTGAATAGGAAAATGAGATTATCGAATTTTAACCGAAAACAAATAGTTTCCAAAGTATGGCCACTATGACCCACTACGAACTTTTATCAAAACAAAAATTCTTTCACGTTCCTCAAATTATGACGAAAATCTGTTGGATAAAATATTATTATACAGAAACTACTCTCTTATGAAAATTTGCAATAAATAAACTTTTTTTCTTTGATTTATTTACTGCCATTCATAGCCTCTCTTACGAAATTAATAAACTTCGAAATACTTTTGTGACGACTTCTATTTCATCACATGAGAAGCTCAAGAATGGCAGATATTTATTCAGGAAAATCATTTCACAATACGGCGCATACACAACTATGAAAGTTTCTACAGGTTATTTACTTACCGACCGGCTTGACGGGGCAGTACCACGGCCTTGTAGAATACCGTCGTGAAGTAGGCATCTTGTGCTTCTGGGTTTCGTTCGGTGCGTGAGGTAACCGAAGGCCCAGTCCCTCTTCTATTCCCTTTCCCATATATATTTTTTTAAAGACCGGCAACGCACCTACAGGAGCTACAGCTCCTCTGGTGTTGCTGTTGGTTATCACTTTCCATCGAGTGAGCCGCTTACTTGTTTTCCCTTTCCCGTAAAAAAACCATAAACACATGTCCCAAATTCCTACTGCAGATCGTCATATTTTTATTACATTGCCACGTTTTTATTGAAAGTCTTTCACAAGCTTTTATCCAATAACAGTGTCCGCAAATGTCTATGTGGAGCGACTTGACCAACATGATGGACACCATAGTGTCGAAGATATAATGCATAATTTATAAACTTTACAAAATTTGGTCACTCTTATACTCATTGTGAATACAAGAAAGAGACAGCAAGAATAGCTGTCAATTTTCTCATAATATAATTTACTTTTCAGTTTTATGTGAACACAAAACGTGCCGAATAAAAACACGAGGAAATGCATTTGTACCTTTTTTATGTGGAAACGGATGATAACTCAATATTAAATTTATTTTGGAAGACGTCATTTCTAGCAGCACACGTATTGAGTTCCAATATTTATTATGTAATATATAATTCAACGAATAAGTTGACAATTTCACATTCAATTAATTAAAAATAATATTCACTTAACGACGTGGCAATCCTTCAAAATAGGTCACATTCTGCTGAAGCCAGTATAGGTCGCTCCCTCGCCTTTTTTTTTTTTTATAGAAGGGGGCAAACGAGCGTGCGGCTCACCTGATGGTAAGTGATCACCGACGCCCACGAACATCCCCAACACCAGAGGAGCTACAGATGCGCTGCCGGCCTTTAAGGAAGGAATAAGCTCTTTTCTTGAAGGTCCCTAAGTCGTAACTGTTCGGAAATACTGCTGGCGACAGCTGATTCCACAAAATCGAAGTGCGTGGCAGAAAACTTCGATTAAAACGCACTGTGGTGGAATGCCAACCATCTAGGTGGTTGATGGTTAACCCTGCCTGCTTAGCCTGCCTTGCAGGTTAAGCCTGCTGATTAGACAGCTTCGTTTTGTTTGTATTACGTCATTTTTTAATTTTTTTTGAAAAAGTATATCGTAAAAAAATCACAATTTACAAATAATTATGAGCACTACAACTCCAAGTCTCCATAACATGCCTATAAACCTCGAATTCACTCTTCTGTATAAAGAAGCAAGAATATATTTTATATTCATAGACTATCTTAATGAAAATAAAACTACAATAAGTTTATTTGAATATTTAATTATATACTTTATTTACCATTGAAATATTTTGTAATATTGATGTTGAATCAATTTGTTACGAAAAAAGGGAGATTATTATTTTTCTGAAGTTATCTCTTTTGACGCAATAAAACAATCTGAAAATCGTGATACATTAATAATTATTTGTTTAATTCATTCAGACGTTCTACAATAGTTGTTTTATTATTTTATTCTCTATTCTAGCAGAGATACTATAATATTAAAAAATATTTCTTTTTTGAAAGTTACAACCAACTATTTCCGTTAATATAAATCTAAAAATAAAACAATAGCATTAATCAACTTTAAAAATATGTTTTACAATTTCCAATATCACAATTTTTTCTTTTGGTACTTGTTACACTTAAATATTGCACCTATTGTCGTAGAGTAATTTATTATAATTACCTACCTAACAGAATTTTAGTAATTAGTTAATTAACAAGAAATCTATTAAATGTTGGGAATATTTAATGACATGTATTAGTTTTTTGCAACTTTTACATCTTTCTGCATATTCAGGTAAAACAAGAAAGCAATTAAAGTCAACAAATTAATTTAGCTTTCAATTTATAAGTACATAAGCATTGAATTCAGTTGAAAATAGAACTTGATTGCGACTCATCAACATGCTGAGTCAATTATCACATGTTGCAGTACAGCAAGTTCCATTATAAAAATGTTTAAACTGTGTATTGAATATGTTCTGAAGAGCAATAACCAATGACACACTTGGTACATATTTCGATATACAAGTTTGAAAATTATATCATATAAGTTTTATTACAAACAAAATACTTCCCAAACTTAACTCGTTGATGATAAATATTTTTGTAAATATATAATTTTATACAATAGTTATTATAATATATTACAAATAATCTAAACCTGAAAGTCTTAATAAAATTACTGTTGCAAATGATGTAATTGTATTCTGCCGTCGTAACCAATAGGGCACTTCCAACATTTAAACCACAACCTTTATATCACCGGAATCTGCGAAATTTAATAGTAACAAATACAATACACAGTTCTCAGTAAGAACGATAAAAAAATTACTTATCTCTGTGTGTATGTATTTGACTATGGCGCTACTAAATAAATTTTGAGAAAAAAAATATTTTTAGCTCAGTATTTGGAATTAGCATGAGACGCAGGGGCTGTGCTTTTTAAATACTGTTTTCAAAAAAAAACTAAATGACATTGCACTCCGCAATGATAAAAGTGCGATCACGGAGCACGAAATATTTTGTACAATAACCAGTCTTCACTTGTTACTATCGCTCCCGTATTAATATTTGCCGTCGCGCTCGTACAGGTGCGGTGACCACCATCAACAGAGATTGTAAACCTTTTATTCATAACAATGAGGCTTATTCTTCCGTACGTGTTCTTCGGTTTGTCTTGACATTGTCATTAATTTTTAAACTAGTATCTACATTCGATGTGGGGATGCGCCTACTTAGTTTCGGACTCAGTTAAATAGTTTTCGAGGTTATGTTTGTTATGTGTGGTGACAGTGTTCGTTGTTTTGTTACTCGTTGTTAAGTTTATTGCGGTGTTATAAAATGGAACCAGCTCCGTCTACTTCACGTCCATTCCAAGTCCCAAGCACAACAATTGCCTAACTTTAGTGAAAGTGAGAGGCTAATGATTATTAACGTATTACGTACGTAACGTAAAGGAAATCTGGCCTGCTGATAAATGTCCTTCAATACAAAAGATGATGGACAAAACTGGCCATTGCGCCATTGCCGAAAAACCGTCTCTCAATCATAGAAAAGATGACTTTGATAAGTCTTTCATAAGAAAAATTGCGCACTGTTAATTTGATTTAAATAATTGTTTTTATTTTCTACCAAACTGTAAACTGTCAGTTTTAATGTTAGTCAGGCCTTGCCAAATTCGAAAGTCGAAAATCTATAAAATCACTTTTAATTTACAATCACAAGGTTATTTCATAAATATTTATTTCTTAACTTCTAAATACATACGAGTACTACATTAAAATTAAACTATTACTTACGGATTTTATAGATTTTCATTTGGTTTCTTTCCTTACTTAAATAATAATAATTATGATGAATGTTTATGCTCTATGCTTTTATTAACTCAAGAAAAAATAAAGATACATCGTTCTTTTTACATCCATCAGATTACAATAGAGAAATGTAATAGATTAAAAAAGTATTTCGGCATAGATGGGCTATGTCCGTTACCCTAATTCTGCTGCGGATGTCTTATGCGCAGATTCTACCACGCAGAGAAATACCTCATCGTACAGACATCGTAGCATCATTGTACAAGCAACTCAATACTTAGATGTACCGAGAGCAGATATACGTAAGGATCAGCAAACTTAAGTGAAAATGCTCACAGAACTGACAACTGTCAGGGACGAAAGGTTCTCGAGTGGCAACCTCGTGAAGACAACGCAGCGTAGTACGACTCCCTCGACAAAATGGAGGAACTACCAATTCAACGTTGAGCCACGTTGATGGATCCTGATGGCTCACGAGCGTGCTTTGTAGCAATCTTAGGGGGGAGGCCTATGTTCAGCAGAGGACTTGATGAACACAGATTGAGCTAGTCCATTATGTGTACTGTAATAAAAATAAGGAAAACATGTGTGTAAATTAATTTAACAAAAAAAACCGAAAAGTGACAACCATATGTGTTTAGGTAATGTTTTTAGGAATCATTGAGCAGATTACCTTCTGGTCGGTATTATTTATTCCTGTGATAATACTACTCAAGATAAAGATTATTACATCTTTATCTTGAGTATTAAAGACGCTTATGCCCGATGCACCCTTTTAGCCTAGAGTTAAATACTTTATTTTAATAATAGCTTGTGATGAAAATTTCATAATACTTACCTAAATATAAATCTTGTCTTCTTATTAACAATTTATCAGACACGTCCCTGTTGCTTATGACGGCAGTATTTTTTGTGATTCATTGTGAATTCGGTAAGAGTTACTGGGTAACTTTCATTAACTAATTATGGTTTTCAAACATTGAAGTAACATCATTGTCATCTCATGACTATAAGGCTACAGGATTGTACTATAGTCAAGTTATATCACTAGCTGCTATAATTATATTATTATATCTAATGTGTAATAACTTCGCTCTTATAAATATATAAGTTTTATAACTTTATTAGTTATCTATCTGGTCATCAATCAAACACTAAATGGCACATGAGATTCAATCTAATATGATAAATAAATTGTACATTAACCGGCTTTTGTAAATTTTTTACTAACATTTACCACAGTTGTTTTATATACAAACAAGATTTAGTTCAGAACTTTATACCAAGTTTATCAAAACAATATAGCAATTTAAATAAACTTCTCAAATTATGTTTATAGCCTTCAGTAATTATGTATAGTTTATTTTTTAATCTAAATAATGGTTGTTGTAAGTTCGATCTAGGCTTCGCACACGATGCCGTCCATTCCTATAATAGTTTGTCAAAGTGAAGGGCCGATAAGTAGTTAGCTGTCAGCGGATGCGACATACCCGCAGCTCTCTATCTAATTGCTGAAGTTGACGAATAAACCCATCGTTAGGATGGATGTCACGTCTGGATCGTACTAAGGCAAGTGCTTCAGTGAGGGACATGCCTCGTTTAATCATGAGAAAGGCGAGTGCACATGTAGCTGAACGCGAAACACCCATCAAACAGTGAACAAGCACGCGACCTGCAAATAAATTGTCGTCATATAATGATACCAAGACACCCAGCAAGTTTTGAGAAAAAGTAACCTATTAGAATGCGACACTAGCCGGTTGGTTGTAACTAGGTAGTCATTATAATTTATAAAAATATCCTTTTAACACCCTTGAATCAAAACGTGTAGACGCTTTGGCTGACTAAACAAACAAACGGTAAGACTAAAAGCAAGAAGCTCTGGAGATTCAATATCAGGAAAGATTTAGATTGCAATCTTTTTATTTTTTTCGTAGAGAAATGATATACGGACCCGCCCACTAAAACCACACGGTGTTTCATTTTTGCCGCATATTGGCAGGACCACGGCTACGCTCACGCACATAATCAACTGCACCTCGCAACACCTCTCCGCCGTCTACCGGCTCGCATCCAAAGTAAGCATTTTTTCATCGCCGGAAACTGCATTTTAACAAGCACAACATAAGAAAACTGCCTGAATTCGATTGCAATAATATATTATACACATTACGCCTGCCAGCCATTTGCCAAATAGGTTTGCGTAATCCGCTCTCCGGGAGATAGAACGTGATGAATGACAAGCCTCGTCACCGAGTTTGCGCCCGGATTTCTTCCGGGCTTCCGGCCCTTCCCGAAAATGAATATAAAACAATTTCATATATAGGGAACTACCTAACGCACACCCGACCTGAAAACAATCTGGGGGTCACTTTACCTCCTTCTCCTTTATATCGACCGTTTTCAACAGTAACAATTTACAAACAGCTTACAAATTGACTACTAATATATTTCCTTTGCTTGGGTGAAACTTTAATATAATTGATAGATTACTTGGATTTAATATTTATTAGTATTCTGCCCACCTTTATTTTTACCTGACTACGCCAATATAAAAACCAAGTACAGTACTAAATAGAAAAGTCCAAGGAATTTATAACTTACCTCCTCGAGAAATGCCTTCATCAATAAAGTTTGCGGCAATATGAAAATATTTCGATATATCTGTAGTCGGTAGATCCATCAACTGAAATCCTTTATAACGAAGACCAGGACAATCACGATAATACAAGTGGTCTGTATCCACCTGAGTGAATCGTTTACCCTCTGCTGTATTGAGAACATAATTGATGCCCATGCGCCTCAAAAATGCTTTATCTTTGGCAGCAACTCTGAAATAAATATTAGGGTATTAAGAGTAGGTTCTTCATCAACCCGCCTGTCCAACCTGCACGAATCATCCACTTAATGCATTCCAGCTCTCGCTTGTGAGATTTTGGAAAGCCTATGTCTAGCAGATGCTGAACAGGTGTTAATTACACCTTTCTAATTAGCTAAATCCACCCCTGATCTCTTTACATCACATATAATTATGTATGTTTGTACAACTTTGAAAGATAAATTTTACATATAACTAATTACATACATTATCACGCCCGCTTTCGACAGTGGTAGGCAAACTATCAATTTCTAGTTCTTAAGGAATACTTGATACAATAATAGTTCCAACTCTTAATGTATTTGGGCACTATTTTTCTGGTGTCAGGTATATGTGACATGTGAAAGGTTTTATGTGTTGGCTATGTGAGGACAAGTAAATCACGTGACACCAGCTTCCTGACGCAGTATCGACAAACGTGTGATTCTGTTTCATATACAGCCAGAATAAAGCATACTAAATGTCAGTATAGTATAAACTTCAATATTTCAAGTATTAAAATATTTTTATTAAAAAAAATTGTTTATTAAAAGTACAACATGTCTTTTTTATTTTCCACTTGTAAGTAGTGAAAATTCTACTCGCTTGAAAATAACTGCTTAGTATATAAACAATTATTAATTAATCAATATATATTAATTAACAATAATAAAATACTCAACATGAAATACATACACTTCATAAACAAATTAAAATTGAATACTTGAATTGAAATCATACTTAAAGAATTGAATTGAATTGAAAATGCAATACTTTTTTTTTATAGAAGAAGGGGGCAAACGAGCGTGCGGGCTAAGCTCTTTTCTTGAAGGTCCCTAAATCGTAACTGTTCGGAAATACTGCTGGCGACAGCTGATTCCACAAAGTCGAAGTGCATGGCAGAAAACTTCGATTAAAACGCACTGTGGTGGAATGCCAACCATCTAGGTGGTATCGATGGAACTTCGAATTCAGTCGCGATGTACGATGGTGAAACTCAGCAGCTGGGATCAATCCGAACAGTTCCTCAGAACATTCCCGTGGTAAATTTTGTAAAAATGCAAAGAGAAGCAACATCGCTCGGCGTTGGATGCGGTCAAATGGAAAGAGTTGGTACTGGGGTGCCCCTGCCCAGAGATGAGAACAGTATTCCATGTGGGACCGAACTTTCGCCTTATAAAGTTGCAAACGGTAGACCGGCGTGAAATACTGTCCCACTCTGCAGAGCACACCAAGCTTTTGGAGGCCATTTGACCTATCCATCCAAGTGACCGCGGAACTGAACGTCGCTCGATATGTCAACTAATGAAAATAATGTTCTCAAAAAAAAGGAAAACATCAAAGGGATTCTTTGCAAACCTGTCTTTTGGGGTTGAATAGGAACAAATTACGTCGACCCCAATCCGAGACTTTGATTAACAAGGTCTCGACTTCAGACACAAGTTTGTTTCGGCACTTTTCGACGTGTTACCGAGAAATATTCGCACGGCCTGAATATAGGGCATCACCCGTGCTGTCGTCTGGACAGCAATGAATGCTACTGATTTGTAGCATGTCGTTGATATGCAGAAGGAACAGAGTGGGAGATAGCACACAGCCTTGTGGAACACCAGCATTCACGGGTTTGGGGTCCGAGCATGCACCGTCGACAACAACCTTGATGCTCCGATCTGTTAGGAAGCTGGTGACCCAGTTGCACAATCTCTCGGGAACCCCGTAAGATGAAAGCTTTGAAGGAAGCGCTTTATGCCAAAAGCTATCAAATGCTTTCGCTACGTCCAGACTAACCGCCAAAGCCTCCCCCTTAGACTCAACTGCTTCTGCCCATCGGTGAGTCTGGTAAACTAGAAGATCACCAGCTGATCGTCCGCGACAGAAACCATGCTGTCGGTACCTCAGGAGCTGGGTGTTAATAAGTGACTCCATCATTTTAGATAACAAAGGGGTGGTGACAATAGGCCTGTAGTTAACGGATCAGAGCGATCGCCTTTTTTGGGTATCGGATGCATAAATGCTGTCTTCCAAGATTCCGGGACGACGCCTGAAGAGTAGGAGAGCCGGAAAAGACGCGTGAGAAGCAGTGCAGCAGTGCTCAGAAACTGAATTTCCGGCACGGATCACTTACATCACGGGATGATAGGTGGAGACTTTCCCCGGTCATGAAGAATCGAGTTAGATGCAAAAAGAGAGCCCAAGAAAGAGAGGCGAACTAGTCTCTCGCCAATTCGACCAATGTGCTTTGACTTTGCCGCAGCGATCACTCTTTTGAAGGACCTGAAGGCAGAGTTGTACTCGTTTTTAAAAGCGCTGGTTTTTGCATCCCGAGACGCCGATGCATCGCCCCAGGCCTGGTAGCACTTCCGCTTTCGGCGTGACGCTATTTTGCAGGTGCGACCAAACCAAGGCTGGGACTTATCTCCGACAGGCACTGTAGAGAATGGAATAAAAAGTTCCATTCCCTGAAGTGACATCGGTGACAGAATTTGCAACGGCGTAGGGATCGTCCAGCGAGAAGCAAACCTGTCGAAACCCAATCTGCCGAACTATAGTGCCACACACGGCGGAAGCCCGCTGATCGCGTGCGGGATCGGCGCACGATAGGCACTACACATCAGACAGTGGTCCGAGGAGCTAAGAGAAGCATCGACTGAGACCAAATATCTGTCCGGGTGTGAGGTCAGCAAAAGGTCCAACAGGGAAGGTGTTTGGCCTTCCACGTCCGGGATCCGCGTCGGCGAGGTTACCAGTTGTGTCAGGCCATATGCTAATGCAAAGTCGTGAACAGATCTCCCCGCATGATCGGTTATGCGAGAACCGAGTTAATCGGCGTGGTGGGCATTAAAATCGCCGAGAATCACGATCTCTGCGGATGGGATCTGTTGTAGCACGGAATCTGTAGCCATTTGGACGTGGTCGATGAGTTGGTCAGTTACGGTATTACCGCTATGGGACCTGTAAAGGCACGCATAGACGCGCGGATGGTCGTCGCTGTCGATGCGCAGTCAAAGGGTAGATAGGTCCAAACCTTCAAGACTACCGAGGCGTCGAGAACAGATATCATCTCTGACGTATACACAAACTCCGGCTCAGGGCACAAAGGAGCGTTCGAGTTTGTACCCCGGGTAATGAAGATAAGTGGTATCAGCAGAGATGATATCTGAGTCTCGGTAAGAAAAAGTAAGGCCGGCTTCGCCGTTTCAAGATAGTAATGAACGGCGCTAAGGTTCGAGTGTAGTCCCCTGATATTGCAGAAATCCACGGCAAAAGCGGTAGGGGATGCCATGGTTTCCTTGCTACGTTTGCCTCACTGCCTAGACTGAGCATCCACGATTAGGTAGCGTAGGAAAGCCTGAACGTGGATGCTCGGTGAGGGATTCTCCAGAACCGTCGGTACTGGTACCCTCCTGGGGTAGCTCAAAATTATATATCGCTACCATATTTGGGGAGGGGGGAGAGAGCATTCTGCGAGGCCGTGGTACTGATCCGGACGAGCCGGCCCATTCGAGCGGCAGCAAAAGCCGCCGCTTGGCTCTACCACGCTTATTAATAATAATAATACACGCACAACTAACCAAAACGTTGCACACAAATTCGACCTTTAAATTTTACTCTCATCATACTTAAAGAAGTTTATCTTCAAATATCAAAGTACAATTGTTGCATTCCTACATACACGCGCTCATTTTTTTTCCTCTATTTATATAATTATGTATTTCATTGTACTTACGCGTCACCAACAAATAGTCCAGGGTAAACCTCATTCACATCTGGTGTAGATGCGTACGTTACATCGGCAAAGACTCGTGAGCGAAACGATGGTATTGAATTCAGCACTGATGATGTTGAGGCTCCATAACTCTGAATATAACATTTGCATGATATAGAACTGCATAAAATTTGACCCATTTTTACATGTTGGTTGTACAAGAATTGAATATTTTTAAGTGGACATAAGCTTGCAGCATATAAATAAGAACAGTATTATAAGAGCAATGTCGTGAGAACTATTATATAAAATCAAAGTAATTGATATAAAAATAATATTGTATTCATGATTAAAAGAAACATTAACCATGCATGATGACAGTAACAATTAACCCTTCACCTGTCAAAAGAACAGAATTACGCACGTCAAGAATTAACCGAGGTAAATGTCAGAAAAATAAATGTATAAATAATATCACTCATCAGAAAACCAGAAGTAATTTTCTATTATAGAAAAAACATTATCAATCTTTCTCACACACCATGTTGTTTTGGAACATGACTGTTTCTAAAGTAATATTAGCAAAAATCCAACACAATCTCCATGTTTTATGGGGTAATTCAAAATGTCAAAAATAAGTGTTTGATTGAGATGTATTCCAGTATAGATTAAGATACTTCTGCTTATGAAATGTGTGTTAATACACAAACTGGCAATTCAAGGGTTACTAAAGTTACAGTTCATACACAGAATTTTTTTAATTAAACTTTATTGAACCTTACAAAACAGTAAAGGAACAAAAGGTGGTTATAGAAAACAAGACATTGCAATATAATCTAACGAAACAATATATAATATTAAACTCATACCTATCTATATTATATACACAAACATAAATGATATATATAATATGCCTGATAATATATATGGTGCATGTGGAACTATATTCTTCTTAAATATGTTTACTTGATGGAGCTAACCATTTAGGACAGCTCATTCTAGAGTCCTTGGACAGTAAAGGATGAAGAAGACTAACCTGTGCGGTGAAATCGGCTGAGGCTATGTTTAAATTAGCCTAAGTAATGTCTAAGTAATGAATTTTTGTTGATATATTTATATGAGAGTGACATTGATGATAAAGCCTTTTAAATAAAGAGAAAGACAAAATGATAATATTTGTTGAAAACTGTTACTACCAATAGATTCTGTAAACGAAAAAGCATTGGTTTTCTTTGATTCCAGAATAATTTTAAAATCACCCATTGGATGTGATACATTATTTTAAATAATAGCTTTTGGCATAAATAATTATGTAGTCAAAATTAAAAAAAAACTTCTAAGGCTATGAGTATCTGGATATTCTGCACATAACAGCATCAGCAGGGCCGAACAGGATTAGATACTGTGACATTGCCACCTCCTGAAGTGGCCGCCACTGGCGAATGTGTGTTACTATAGGTACTTCAGAGGCAAACTCGTTACAAGTGCCACAAAGACAGTGGTTGATAAATAAAACCTTTTGCGAATATGATACACCTACAGATGCAGCACTGGACATTATTATCTATCAATTTAATGGAGTAAATAAAAAGCAAAAATAAGCAGACCAATGATGAGCAGCAGTGTCTAAGGTGTGAGGTCTCTGGTGCTGCAATTGCTAATCTGCTTGCAGAGTGTGGTAATTATGGCAAATTCTCTTTATGGGAGAGTCCTATGTCCTACAGTGGACAATTTATAGGCAGTTTAGGTAAGGTAATAAATACATTTTGGCTATAGTTATTTACTTCATTATCAAAATTCAAGATCCAACAGTTGCTAATTTAGAAAATACCTTTTTTAAGTATTTTACTAGAGACCTCAGTTTACTTAGGTAGTGCATAGGGCATATAACTCCAGAAGGTAAAATAGCCTTGTCTATTAGATATTCCAAAATATAAATGAAAAATGTGTTAATAACCATAAAAATCTTAAAAAAAATTAATGTAGGTAATAATTAAACAAAACTTTTAAATTCAATAACTATTCATATGATGATATAATAATTATTCAATAAATTTATAAGGAAATTAAACAATATTTGATATCTAAATGCATAAAGATAGAAAAATACCATTGATGTCCATAAGTAGGTTTATACATGCTTTTTATTAGCCACACTGTATGAATTGTTCTTGAAATGAGTGGGCACTGTTGCCAATATTAATTATCTAATAAATTCATAGTGTTAAATAAGTTATACCAACTCATGCACAGTTATATAAATATTATAATATACAAAATATTATAACATCTATAAAAAAAGCTACAACTACATAGGAATGAGAAAGTTATGTCCTACTACTAATGATTCGCTTTATAAAAAAATCAATAGTAAATAAGACCATAACTTAAGTATTACAATGGGCAAAATATGGTTGATATTGTAAAATCATAACTTTTTTCACAGAAAACCTTAATGTTAACTGCACATTTAAATTAACTGTAACATTATAATCAGCCTAAACGGGGCTAGGTTGGTAAGTGGCCTTGAACTGAAATTCGAAAATAGGTCATGAGTACATATATTACTTCAAAATTAAAAGAAATAAAATTTAGTTTGAAACAGTATGGCAAGAAATTTCAATGTTAGGAATATGAATTAGCATAAAATTTAAGCAATATATTATAAAAGTGCTTCTTACCGTGTCCCTGTAACTCATTTTGTGTTATTTTCAGTTTAGAGTTAAATGCGCTAGCAAATCGTAAAGCGTCGTTCACGCGACTTTAAGTGTGATTTTTTCAATCCTTTTTGTACAAGAAACTAAGCTCAAGAATATCAAATTTTACTAGTTAAAAATAGATCTGATTCTGTACTTCAGCTTTCAATGAAATGGTTGGTAAGGAATGCAGAAATTGTCTCTGTCAGTGTATTTCTGTTTTTCATACTGTTAGGCAGGTATGTAGGTACTTCTCTAGCACACCGTGTTAGGTCACATCACAAATCACAACATTATCTAACAATCGAGTCCTATTACATCTTATAACCCACACATAAGATTCATATTAATCTGAGAAACGAACAAGCTACAAGAAAGAGAAAACCAGTATTTTGCACACGAGCGTCTCGCGACAGTTCGAACTAGGAATAGGCGTTGAATGAACGAAACGAACTACAGTTATTTCATTTAATTCGACTGTCAATGTACAATGAACAATTCAACGACTCAGCGACTATTCATTGAATTTTAGAACTCAAATTTAGTGCAAGATTGTATGTATGTGATTTTTGACATTGTGAGTTACTATGTGACGAATTACGCTCAAGATCAGAGTTAAAGCGGTGAATAATTGCGAATTAAAGTATCGAGCTAGTTACTATTCAGCCAATTCTAAGCCTGAATAAGTATGGGAAGGATGAGATTAACAAAAAAATTGTTATTTTGCAAATAGGTACCTTCAAAAAAAAAATCAAGTATAAAATTTCCTGGTACCAAATACCGAAAATTTACGACATGGGATAGTGTATCTTCTACTTGGTTGTCCTGTCCTGTAAAATATCGCATATCTGTCGTCAAATCGCTTAAAAAATCCAATAAGCTAAATTACGCATTGACTAGCGCAGCGAGGTGCATTTTTTAAGAGATTTTTTAAAGATAAAGGTTTGTGATCTGTATATATTATGAAAGACTTAAGCTCTAAGATTTATCGAAATTATTTAAGAAATTCGTAGATTGCTTATAACTCTCGGTCATAAGGGCTGTATTTGCGTTGAGCTGTACTAAGCTTTTTAGAAAAATAGTCAAGAGGAAGAGAGAAAAGTGCAGGTTCGGCCTTCGAGCGTGGATGTGCGAGGAGTGCAGTTTTAATAGATTTTATTGATACTTCTGTTAGCATTCTGAGTAGACCTGTGTCAATCGATCATTGCTAACGTCCTAGATCGATTGTGACCCATGATTGTGATGATGAATTTAAAAGATTTGGTCAATGATCGATTAATTTTGTATCAATCTTGAAGAGTTACGATAGATTTTCTCAAAGTTAAGATAGGTTCTTAGACCCCATACATTTGTAAAATTTATTAATTAATGAAATTAAGCGTAGTATGCTATGCTATGTAGAACCTATTATTTACTATCCTTCCTGTGATCCAGGGTTGTGGCCACAAGATAGAAATCAACTTGATCTCAATGCTTGATGCATTGAGACAATGTTTATTGTTTACGTACAGTCTAATGTAAGTGTAAGTTCTTAATGCCTACTTTGTTTTTGTAAGTCGATGAGTCGAAGTTCATATTTCTATGATCGAGCAATGCTTTGTTTCGTGATCGAATAACTCGCGTTAAGGTTTAAAGTTATTTCATTGTGTGTTGCGAAATAATTGATTAGGAGCTATAATGATCGCTAGTTAAGATTTTGGAAATAAGATGTCACATTTATATAATGTATTTTTGGCACAAATGTTTACGAGATTTTTTAGGGTTCCGTACGGAGCCATATTGTTAAGCGTACGCCGTCTGTATGTCGGTCTGTCCTACCTTTAAAGGGTATCATTGTATCATTTGGAGTGTAATAAAATATGTCATATTAAGACAATTTCTAAAGAAATAACAAAAGATATCAAAAGTTAGGTAGGCTGCAAAGTTTCCTAAGAGTAAAATCTTGTTGCTAATTATCGCGTTTCTTAGATTTGAATGATTTTTGAGCACCAAAAAATAATGTCACCATTCTCTCTTCATTTGCTTATAATTGGTTCGCGAATTTTTACGCACTCGCATTCCTAATTTCGTTGTTATTATATTTGTGAATTACATATGTTTTAAATGCTTTAAATCCAATTATGTTATAAAACCCAATCAAAAATATAATTTACTTTTAAATATTATTATACAAAAAAAATATTATTATTATAAATTAAGCATGCGGTTGTCCAGTAGTTGTCATTTTTCCCGGTTGCCTAGGTTGCCTCGGTTACCTCTTTCAGTGATTTAGTGTTCTGTGTTATTCACTTGCAAAAACTAAACAATAAACCTTGCATACAAGTTTTTCAAAATTATCTTTTATAATTATTTATGTATAAAGTAAATAAATATTAACTAACTTTAAATGTTACGGGTTAAAATATCAATTTGTTGTTTTATATTGAAAATTCTGACACCTTATTCTAAAAAAATATATTTAACCGAAGTATTTACCGACGGTATATTTATCTATACATTTCTGCCAACTCGAGTGACGATCATTTATGCCTTTGCTATAGAACTCTGAGGATCTGGATTCTACAAAGTCTATGAAGGAATTGTGTAACACTTCCTGAAAACAAGGCTTCCTTGGAGCAATCGTTCAAATTGCGGATAAAATGGTGATCGGTAGGGGCTAGGTTATGTACTAGTATGTACGGAGGATGACGTGAGTTTTCTTACTGCATGGGCTGTTACGTGAACGAAACGTGAAGTTACTGCTTTAAAAGTTGTCATTTTAGTACCTGGGTTTTTTTGTCGAAAAAGAGGATACCTACGGAGTTCCTTTCACCTGTTTTTTCTCCGTCAGAGGAGCTTCATCACGAAACAGTGGGAGATTGTAAAAAAAAACTGTGTATACTTATGTACGCACATAAGAAGTTATACTTCTTTAGCGTAAAGTGAAGTAAAGTAGCAGCCTGTATGTGTCCACTGCTAGGCAAAGCCCTCCTTCTCAAATACTAGTATTAAAGAGGGTTTAGGAGCTGGGAAGGACCTGCCACGCTGCGCTTCAGTGCGGGTTGGCTGGCTGCACATATCCTCGAAATAATAATTATTATATCTCAGACATGCAGGTTTCCTCACGATGTTTTCCTTCACTGTTTAACACGTGGTAAATACAGCACTTAAAATTGTTATTCACAATTTTAGTGGTGCCGGCACCGGGGATCAAACCCGGGTCACTCACGCTCTATGTGTGACTCTAATGTCACTAAAGTGAACGTTCTGACCACTATGCTACCACCATATTAGGTTCTTTAGCGTAACACAACAAAAATAACTACAAATTTTGTCCTGTGCCAGTACTTTGTTACGATAAGGGTTTAATTAAAAAAGAAATAGTTAATTATATAGTGATCATAAAGAAAACATCAAAAGATTAATTAATTTTCTATATATCTGTTAACAAAATCAAATAAAATACCAAAAAGAAGTAGAATAAACTAAACTACCAATAATAAAATAATAAACATAATTTATAATGTAAACAAATAAAAAAAATACTACCACCACATATAATTTAAAATCACACACAAATACACATGTATATTTATGTATGAATATATTTTTTAATCTCCACTGATATAAAACACGTGTGGTAGAATAATATATATTTGAATAATTACCTTGAATATAGTTATAAGTTCCCATAAAACTTAAAGGGCAATTACCAATCAACTTCATGGTGTTGCTTTAATGTGTCGGTGTGACATTTGACAAACGAAATTGCCTTTCTTACGTCGAAGAATAAAGAATTTTATATTCATTTTAAACGTTGTACTCAAAATCGACCTTGAAATTTTTACTTTCATGCCCAAGAAGCAAAAATTTTATTTCTCAAAAACTTTTACTCACGCCACCTCTACTTCAGCAGCGGTAATAAAACAGAAGAAAAGGACGATGATTTAGAAATGTTTGATTCATTTGACGTTATTTAGTGACAAAATACTATTACGTATAAAGATACCTGGTGTTTTATTATTTTGAAGGATTTCTATCGGAATTTCACAAATAGTTCAACGGAATTACAAAATTATTGTTGGCAATACTGATAATGTACTCTATGCTTTCATCATCTTAGTAGAATAATTGTAATTCTAAGACACTGGGTTTTAATTTTATTGAAATCCAATACAAATATGTGTAATATGATTAATTAAATATAGTTGTTATTGTGAAGTTTTGTATACAATGGATGAAAAAGAAGAGTTGCATCTAACCTCTCAAGAACTACAAGTTTTATCAGAACTTGACAGGTACCTAGTTTTTATTATTAATAAAATATAAATTCAAAATATATGAATAATTAATGATAGTCTCTGTGATAGGAATTGTATTAGAATTCTCAATGTTTTGCATTAGCCATTACGATTTGCTTTCATTTATTGAACTATTATTCTAAACAAGGTTTTAGGTTAGAAAAACTTCTAATGATTATTGTTTTTGATACTTAAATGTTAATAAAAAAAAATTCTCTACGGTAATATTATTTACCAAAAGTTCTCGAGTCTTTAATTATTTGCTCTTTAATCGGTATTAAAATAACTGAAACAATATATAATTTAACTTAGTTAATATTTATTGAATTGGAAAATTTCTGCACTTTTCGTTCAAGTTAATAATTATAATATGGGCTTTTTAATATATTAAATAGTATGGGCTATGGAAATTGCATTGGATTTTCGAATTCAAGGCTAATACATGCTTTTCCTAAGGATCTTAAAATTTTAAAGGTTGTTGGATAGAGACTGTTTGATGCTAAATTGTGTTTTATTTATTGCAGCCGTCAATTTGGATTCCTTAAGCTAGGAGGTAGTGAGCATGTCAGAACCCGGGCTTTGGTTCTCAAGGCTGTCAAGTATTTGGAAGGGATGTTGGTTCAAGTCAAGGTATAAATACCATAAACTATTTAAGAGTTTCTTTATATAAATTCCGTTTCCTTATAGTGTACTTGTTAAGAGACTTGTTAGTATGCCAGTCTGTCAAGACCCCTTTTTTACAGGTGTTGCTTGATATATGAAATAGAGATATAGGTATTATATGCCATAAAGATAATTGTGTTTTTAAATCAAATTTTTTATTCTAACTTTTAGTCAGGTTATTTACCAAACCCCATAGGATATTTTTGTTCCCTAGAATCTTAAAATTATGTAGGGTTATTGTAAAAATAAAAAAAACTGATAACTTTTTTTTTTTGAGGTAAATGCAAAAAAACTTATGCATAATTATTTAAATTGATATAGACTGTGTAAGTCATACCTTAATTAAAGCATATTGTTCACAGGAAGAAGAAAGAGCCTGTTCTCCTGGTGCACGAAGGGACATCTGTATTGATCCAAAGACATTTTGTAAATTAGGACATTTTCATTTACTTCTTGAAGATTATGCTAAAGGTAAATATATTGCATTTAATTAAAAAAAAAATTAAATAGAAGTTTAAAATGGAATATATAATGTTATTTAACTATATAATAATCGGTAGTAAATAATGTTACACAAATAATATATACAAAAAGATGCAATTAAATACCCCAAAGATGACAGAAGTCAAAACTGGTCGGTTATAAATAAATATAATGTGTTCTGAAACTAGTTTCTTTATGACTTTTTTCTTTATCTTTTTAAAAATGTTTCCGTCCACTGTAGGAATTTTCCCTGTGTAGCGGAGGCAGTTTACATAAATGACATAGACACATATAGTACAAGATAATAATAATTATCAAGTAAATAATACTATTGAATTCTTGTTAAATTAAAATATCATTAATAAGCACTATAACCACTCTTTGTTTAAAGTAATTTTATTGAAAATTGCTTGAGTCATGAGTTAGGATTACGCAAAGGTAAGCCTTTATTAATGTCTAGGATTTAGTGCCATCCTTAACCAATATTTCATAAGTTTGTTTCGACTCCCTCCATTTCTCTACCAGGAGGAGATAAATTTTAGGTTATTTTTAAATAGATGACAAACTAAGTTTTCATTTTCAAAATGTATGTTAAACAGATCTTTCAAATCTATATTTGAATTTCACAGCAATGTCAGCATATCAGAAATTTTACGCCCTTGAACCTGACAACTGGAAGGATCCATTGTTTTTATATGGATTAGGTCTCTGCTACTATCATTACAATGCATTTGAGTGGTGAGTTTATCTTTTATCTTTTTTAATTACAAACTAACTATAATGAATACTAACGCAAACTAAACTAGTTAACTGTGAAGCTGTAGTTAGGTGATAAAAAGACTAATAAATAAATTACTTTGCCAGTTTTTCTTCATTTAACTATCAGAGTAAAGCCTATCATAGCACCAAGTAAGCTAAATAGGCTAGATGCCAATTAGAGATTACTTTACCTATAATATATAATGTTCAAAATGTAAAACTAGATATGTATAGCCATTTAAATGCCATGTATAAGCCATGTGTGGGGGCTCTTAGCAATGCCTTTTGGAAACTTGTATACAATTTGTGTTATTGACTTGGACACTGAAACTGCAGCAGGTTCACCATTGTCCCAAAAAACCTAAACATATTTAAAACATTAATATTTTTACTCCCTTACACTCGTTGGCGGGGGCTTTGTGGGTGCATATGTCTGTACTTTTCTAACCTAACACAATATTGCAATGAATATATGCTGGATTAAGCATGGCTTACCAATAATGAAGTTGGTGCACTGTGAATGTAGGCATGCATGAAACAAAATAGCGATATGCCAAGAGCCATTGCAAATAACTATAACAATCAGTGATTATATCAACTATGATTGATTTAATTTTCGAGAATATTAATTATTTTTCAAAATTATATTTAATCAACTCTTAAAAACAAATAGTTGGAAAAATTGTGGACAGGTTATTAAAGACATTTAAAATACAATGTACAATAATCAAAATATTAATTTTATATGCAATTAAAAAAAAAATTATGCACTATACTTTTGTTTTTTGATAATTAGTTTCTGGTATATATTTACTTCTCATGGAGTTAATAATATTTAGCTATACTTATTTAAAATCTTGAATATCTTCATGATAGCTTTCTGGTGTTACTTGTTTTTGTTTCCAAAACATTACTACTACTCAAATCAATAAATAATATTGATTTGGATAAGACAGTTTAATTCAAATCAATTCAAAATCATTAGATTTCCGGCTAGTCTCATCGTTAGTGTTAGTTCGATATTCAAATAAATTTTTAGGTAATTAAATAATCAAATTAATCTCTCATCTTTATTCAAATTCACCCAGTGCTTCAGAAACTTCTTGCTTCGAAGTTCTTCTTTGAATTGTTTTGTTTGAGCGCGTAAATTGTATTGGTGCAACGGCTTATACGAATATTTCGGTGATTTCGTAACTTCATCGCATATAACTTTGCAAAACCTGAAGGCTGATTTGTGTATTTCCTAAAATGGTAATAAATCCCGAATACAGTTAATAGATCAGTGTAAAAAACTCATTTGATAGTTTGTTGATGCCCCAATCTAACAAATTATGTTGTTGGTTTTGCCAATACGGTTGGAATACTTCTGGTTCTTTAATTATAAAAAGTAAGATTTATTAACACATTTATGAATACAATTACAAATGAACTGTCTTTTCATGCATATGCAGGTTATAGTAGATATGTATGTACTAGTACGTTGTGTAAATATAGATGGCGTTATACCCGTTTTTATAAATATAAAGCTAATGTTATCATCGTAAGAACTACAGTTAAAACTTAGCAAACGTTGTTGTAGGTACGTTATGTATATATGTCATATCTATATACCTAGATAGGTTGTAGGTAGCAAGTATTCTGAAATAAAAAATTACTGCTGTTGTAAATACCTAGATGTTAATTAGTTTGAGTGAAAACTATAATTGTAAAAACTATTAAATTTAAGTATAGCGCCATCTATAACCGTCTGTTTGAATATTCACCAAGAAGCGTGCGCAATATTGAAACCTGCGTAATTTCTAAAAAGTTTTCTGTTTGGTAATTATATGTATTATATACATATAATACTAAGATAAAAATTAAGTAAAGCAATAGCAGAAATTAAAAATTATTTAATTTTTTTTGCCTGTTTGTCCGTGTTAGTTTTAGAAACGTCTATAACAATTCTTTCACACTTCGTAGAAGTACTTTCAATTCCACCAATTTGCTTAAGTGGACTTTATTTTATGGTGATGGCTTAAGATTATTTGATAGCCCATCTCATGCTGTGAGTTTATACGCCTACGATAGATAGCAGAATTACTATTCCAGATATGCCAGACAAGTTTTTTTGTATGTGGTGAAATAATTCCTTATGCATACCCGCGTTGTATAGGCCTTGTATCGACAACTTGCCCCTCGGCGGTGGAGGATAGGGAAAGCGGTGCAAAGCAACAATGCCAATCCTCTCCCCGCAGGCCCCATCAAATCGCATCTTTCGGATGGAGCCAATCGGAGCGGCTACCTTAAATTGGCATACCTTGTAGCAGTAGACATACTGCAGGGCATGTAGCTTCTTTTAGTTCTGTTAGTTCATCGGGCGCTGGACCAGAGAACGGCGAATCATAATACCGACACTCCTCGTCCTCCACGACCCCACCTCAGCCGCATCAGCGGCGTGACCCCGCCAAAGTGGTAGTGAAAGTGGTATTGAGAGTGACCTATCTCAATACCTTTGTTGCGGAAGGCAAAATAGGACGGCGACACACAACAGCGGCAATCTTACCTCTCTAGTTTACTAACTCGCATCCGATGTGAGCTCACAAGCCCTTCCAGAACGACTACTTTGAGCCAATACGGTGTTGCAAGCCAGCCATGTAGGTTCCTCTTGGGATCACCGTCCGTGACCGAGTTACGGAAAGGAAGCCCCCTCACCACCACAAGACGAAATCCGTTCGGGCCCTCTGGCTCAAGTAGGCTGTCATGTAACTTCTCATAAAGAATACATTGGTGCGTAACCGGGGCGAGTTGATATAATAATAAATCAGGAGGAAAATTAGGTTCTCAACCTAATTTTCCTCCTCATTGATATAGTAATATATAACAGCACATTGTTTCATAAATAAAAATTAAACAATAATCTCCTAATTTTTCCTCTAATGGAACAGCATCTACAAAATTCTCAACGAGTTAGGACAACATTCTACACAGTGCATAATTGTATGACACGAAAAATTAATTATCTATGTATTTGTCTCTTCAACTAGGTATATATGACACAGCTACATTGCATTGAACCATGACGGTATATATAATTATGTATGTACATTACTGGTCACTGAGCACAGCACTTATCGTATGATGTATATTTAAAGTTTAAACATTCTACTTAAAATAATCAAAAATGTTAAAATGTAATTTAAAAAACTGACAGTTAAATTTAAAGTAAAACCGTGAAGTATATAATAACAGGTACAGATTTAAAAATTTTCCTTTTATTGTAAGAATTATAAACTTGACTCCAGTTTTATTATTTTTATAATTGGCCCATTAACCGTGTGATTGTTTTAGCTGCGTAACGAATGCAATGTACGCAGTGATGAACATAAGAACGTACTAAATTCATTAATTTAGTTACCCAATACTCGAATAAATATAATTACAAGTGAGCAGTTGGCTGCCATGCATTTTCTCTCCCACTAGCGACTGCTATTATAATATAAGCCAGATGATATTTTCCTCAGATTATGATGGGATGTTTATTGCCGTCAGGTAAGTTTGAGTTTTAAATTCTTTCTCCAATCCTTAATATGACATTCTTATCAAGATCCGGTTATAATATTGAAAATTTACTATTTTTCTAACGTCTTTATGTTTCAGCGGGCTGCTTAAGTCATCGCGTAACGTGTATCGCTGTTGCAGTCGAATGCAACAGGTAAGTGTATATTGAATTTCTGAAGCAGTGAGCTGAACCGTAAGTGTTATATTTTTTCAGCCTTATGATTCTTTAATCGCAGAAACCTACAAAACTCTAATTAGCTTTAATTTAGAAAACAGTTTCGACTCCTGACAGCTCCTTAAAAACAAAATATACTTTTAGCGTTCTAGCTTCTAAGTTAGTTTTTGTGCAAATTGATTGCGGTTTCACATACTCAATACTGTCGTTTCGTAGCCAGTCTGGACCGCATTTCCACAGCAGGCTTTCTATAAAATTAGAGGCTTGGATTCCGCAATTCTGAGATACGCCCACTGAGACGCGTCGATTAGGTTCAGAATCTCGGATGTACGATTAGCTGCGAAAGTTTTCCACCGACTTGGATGGTCACGCAACCAAACCAAGATGATCGTGTTATACTGATTTTGTAATATTTAAGCTCCCAGCTACTTCTAACAATAACTTCGGTACCTACCCAACTCTAGCCTGGGTATCGACAACTACTTAATAGGAGCGATTTTAGTTCATTATTCATCATCATTTCACCCTATCGCAAGTCCACGGCTGAACATAGGCCCCCAAAAGATTGCCAGAAAGCTCGGTCCTGAACCACCTGCATCCATCGACGTCCCGCAACACTGCGCAGGTCGTCACTCCATCTTGTGGGGGTCGTCCCACATTGCGTTTGCCTGTACGTGGCTGCCACTCGAGAACTTTTTTTCCCCAACGGTTGTTAGTTCTGCGACCTATGTGGCCGGCCAATTCCCACTTCAGCTTGCTGATCCTTGCGACTATGTCGGTTACCGTACTTCTGCTGCGGATATCATCATTACAGATCGCGAAGAGAAACTCCGAGCATAGCCCTTTCCATAGCGCGCTGAACAACTTTGAGCTTCCTCTTTCGGCCTGCAGTGGACCATTTCTCAGAAGATATGGCGTTGTTTCCCGAACTCAGCCCAGCCGAGTTAGACTCGTCCTCTGGCTCGAAGTTGGACTTACCTAATCGGACAATTTGTCCCAGGTATGCGTACTCGTCTACAACTTCGAGTCTATTGTTCCCAACAACAACCGGTATTGGTGTGACATGGACATTAGACATGATCTTCTTCTTATCCATGTTCATCTTAAGACTAACCTGTTAGGACACTATTGAGGTCATAGATTATAGTGATAAGTTTCGCCAGCGATCCTGCCATAAGAACTATGTCGACTTTACTTAGTAAATGTGTTTTTATAGTACCATCCTTTGTAACGTGTCGAATACACATAACTGCAGCGAAAGCTGCAATTGATGCATCTCCGAATCTATGCAGCGCTACTTTTGTGTTCCTGTCAAGCGTTTAAACTCATCAAGGTATATGGGAATTCACCAAATTAAACAGTTCCACTCGGTAAACCTCCCAAACTCGTAAGAGTTCTTCAGGTCATCTCAGTCAAGTCCGGAAAAATAAATATTTTGGATGGAAATCTTCGCCTTTATAACGCATGGGTCATGCAAACGGCGAATTTCATATAATTTCTATAAATTTCAAATAATTTCTCGTTTACTTGCCGGAGCGCAAGAATTAGACGGCAAACTTACATCATAGTCGAATTCATCTGTCCGGCAGTTCCACGCAAGAACAACCTCAGTGATCTCGTCTTCTTTAAATTCCCTATTCGATACAATATTCCCCTTCGTACATCTTAGACCGGTTAGGAGGTCATAGCTAAGGGTAACCTTCGACGATTGTACGAGGCCAGAATGTCCAAAACGTCAACAAATTATAATCGCGCACTTTGTCAGTGACGTCCTCTCTCCATATTATAGCAACGGTGCGAAGCAACTCTTTGTGTAAAGTTAGTCCAACCATCAACGATACTCCATTAGGGCAGGTATTTGATGCATTAAAGACTACCATAGTTCGTGTTGTACTTTTACTAAGTCGAGTCACTTCAAAGTCATTATGAACTTCCTACATGTGGCCGTCGAGTCGGATAATCCCTTAAAACCCGAGATTAATCACGTTTCTGATCTTGGGATTTAGCCAGTCTTTTCTCCAAACTCACCAGGTGCTTCACCGCAGTAATTGCGCTCGTTGTTTGTACGTAAAGCTGCATAGCTATAAAATGCTTTTTACCAGCTTCGGGAGTCAAAATCTTTCTTTTCACCAAACAAGGTTCAGATTCCATTCCCCAAAACTTTTCTATTAACATGTTCTCAAGCCTAACGTGTAAATTTATGATAAAATTATGACAACGTCGTCGATTTTAAGTAAAGCCGCCCACCTGACCCGACATTGCCCATCCGAGGTAAGTATCATTTGCAATAGTTCCAATAGGCTTCGAATTAAACCCTCTTTCAGTATAGCTCAATATACCTCAGACCCCAACAAGCCATCAGTTTTATTGGGGACTGCATTGTGGATCAGCGGAAGGCGACCGAGCTCTCCATTCAGGCAGAGTGAATTTCGAGTAAAATAGAAGTTACAGTATACGAGACAGTACTCAGACTCTAACTGAAATAGGGGGTCACAAAGTGACAGTATAATGACCATTACCATCGATTTCGAGATTAAGCCACTCTGATTATTCCCAGATCCAGATATACAGCTCTTAGCACCGATTTTCCTTAGCCTAGTAATAGTTATACGGTAGCCTTAGACATGAAAGATGCTTGTGATCCTTGATATAGCAGAGCTCTCAATATCTTTTGCAAACCATTCTTAGAATCGGTTTTATCGCAAGGCCGTGGCAGTGGTGGAAATTGTTGGAAGTGGTGTGCAATACTTCTGTGTTTGTGTTGATAGGATTAGAGTTTGGTATATTTTTTCTAGGTTCCACAAATTCAAGCGCGCGAAAACGTGATTATAAAAATTCTTTAAGAAAACGAATGAAGGTAAGTTTTTCCCAGAACAATTCCACAGAAATTGTATTAACTCATAACTCCCACTGTGTTTATTGTTTCAGTGTCCGACTTTAAATTGAGAAAATAGATGACAATGATGTCCCATGATTCGATATTAATGCCTAAATTTGAAAATTCTTGCATACAACCAGATGTATGTAAAAGATCTTAGAGGGCTTAAGCAGATTCATAATTCATTGCGCGTTGATTAAACAAACGTTTAAGGGTACAGTTTTCCATAAATCTTTTGTTGTCGACCAATACCAAATATTTATTTAGATTAGGTACCTCCTCATCTGGGTGAATTTTTATGTGTTTCGGCTACTTACATTTTTTACAAGGTTACGTACCTTGTATTTAGGGGTGCCAACTTTTGTTGATCAAAATAAAGAACCTATAAGAAAAAAAAGTATTAAATGAACTTGAGTTGACTAGGAAGACAAAGTAACAGTTCACCTGATGGTAAGTGACTATTGCAGTCCATGAACCTCCAGTAAACACACATTCAAAAATAGCGTTAAATCTTATATCTCAGAATTTACTCATTCCTGAGTTGTCACCATAATTTTCATAGTCCATAGTAATATAATAAATTTATATATTTGTGACTATTGTATATGTACGTAATATCTAATTGTATTCGTTGTTTATTATATTCGGATATAATTTAATTTATATATTGTTTGTAGCTATTCTGTCGATGTTTTATCACTCGGTTGACAGGCAGAGAATGATTTTAACATTATGTCCGCCTTTTGATGAAATAGTATTTGTTATATGGTTCAGTAAAGAAACTGCTATGTTTTTCTTTCGTGCATCACAATAAAAACTAAAAATAAAGTATTAAACTTACTTTGTTTAAGCAAAAGTTTAAAATAAGAGTATAACCATCAAAAATTAAATAGGATATTATGTTATAATAAAGTACATTGGCAACTACTTCTTATATGTTGATGGATTTGTGCTCGTCCCATGTTTTGAGCTAGGTGCCCCGATTTCAGCGAGACGTCCCGCGAAATAGCTCATTTATTTAATGTCTAAATGTCTAATGTAATGTGTACGTCCCGAGGAATGCTATTTATTGGTTAGCCAAAGAAAAAACTATAATTTTTCACCAAATTTACGTTTTTATTACCCACTTTGACCACGTAACGCTGTTGGTTTAAATTACCCGCGTGTCTTTAAAAATATTTTATTAAAAATATACTTCCTCGTTATTTATTATTGCTTAGGTTTTATACTTCTGTTCCGCGTCTAAATTATTAGTTACAATATTTTTATTCAATTTATGTACATGATCTAAGTTTTTTTCAATTTATGAACTTGACCTAAGTTTCTTCAGAAAAAATACCCGGCAACCCTAGTCTCGTACCTCTGATATTGCATCTGACTCTTCCTCCGATCTTATCTCATATGCGTTACATCGGATTTGGGAAGGCTAGGACAAGTGAGTGCCTGTGTTTGTACATTTACGCCATTGTCATCAGCGCAGTTAACAGCTGCCTATAGTATTCAGAAGTTGTTGCGGCTGAAAATCGGAAAGGAAGCCATCATCCCATACTACCTGATTAGATCTCCTCTTATGTTAACTTAATGTATTATCGTACATTATTATCTTACATTAATAGGTACATTATTATCTAACGTTAATATATTATTCCTACTTTTTATGGGCGCATCTAATGGAAAGTGATCACAAGAAGAGCTGAAGGTGCGTTACGGGTCTTTAAGGATATTTGAGAGATGTGAGAGAGGATGAGGAGTGGGAATGGAGAGAAGAAGTGGGCGTTTCGGTTATCTCAGTCACAGAACGTAACGTATAAGCGGAAGATGCCTTTACTTCACGCCGGAAATCTGCGAGGTCGTGGTACTACCCCGTCAAACCGGCCCTTTCGGCAGCAGCAAAACCCGCTGCTTGACTCTGCCAAAGAACTTACCTATTCTATTTTATTGTTGAATGGTTAGCTATTTGTACATCGGTATTTGTTTTTATGATTTCATAGTCGCTCCTTTACTCCTCTTGTAATAAATTTATTAGTTTGAACTAAACAATGTAGCTGTCTAATGTTATGTAGGTATAATTTTGATTTTCGTGGCGATATTATTCGTGTTCGTGATTCACCGGACGTAGGACGCGCACGGGGGACGGGTGTTAGGGCCGTCGCGGGAGGGGTAGGGCGCGCGCTGGTAGGGCGCGGCGCGGCAGTGTGCGGGGCGCGGGGAGATGCACGCTGCAGCGCGAGGTCGTCGCTCGCTCGCGCCGCGTAGCGTACAGTACACGTACCGTCAGTCGGGAGCGGGATGCGGTGACGTAAACTGCATCGGCGTGGGCCGTATACGTACGTAGTGTAGGACGGGACGTGTCGTATATGTATGTGCCGAATGCGTGCGCTGGACCATCCTGAGTGACTGTGCTAGTGCTGTGTCTCTTCCTACGACGCTCCCGCTCTTCACTACGTGGGTCGCCGAGAGCTCATCGACGCATCTTGAATCCGAAGATCCCCGAAATGGTGAGTGCGGTCGAAGCTCCCGATCGCGGTTTGTTTACGTCGGCTTCGAGCCACCTCTCTCTTTCAAACCTGCCGTCTATATCCCTGCGTCGCTTTCGCACGCGTCTTTTTCGATTTTGTTTTGTTTTCAGAAATGTAGACACCTACGTCGACGGCTCCAGAGCTGGTCCCGTCGGGAGGTCGCGTTTTTGTGATGAACGCATTTCGTGCAGTTTTTATAGCATATTTTCGCAGGTAGTCTGCCCATAGAGCGGTGAGCGGCTCTTCCTATGTGCGGTCGGCAAAGAAACAAGAAAGTTAAAACCGCGCCGGGAGAGAAACAGATTTGGAAGAATGATGCGTGTTGTTCGGTTAGTGCTAGAAATATTGAACTCTGCGTTGCATAAAATGTAGGTCGGTGGAGTGTAGCCGCAATGCCGCCGCCTGCACGCGATGCCGTGCACCTCCGCCGTACCCTTCGTCTATTCACATTTCACATAATGGGTATAATGCAGTGCTTTTACATCAGTCGACTTCATTTTTGTTTACATAATATGTATGCATTGGTACCTAAGTAATGTAATAATAAGTGTAAACATTACATTCTTAATATACTTATTAACCTTGCAACAAAACAAGGCGATATTAAGGAGACGGAGAAGGAGATGCCAATGTTTATCACTAACAACTGTCAACGGAATAAAATATTCCTTACATTGTTGAAGCGTAAATTTTGTGGTTTACTGTTTGCTGTTTATGGTTTACTACATGTAGACGCTGTGAATTTTCTTATTTGAACCCTTTCAAATAGAAAGTTCTCCAAATGAACTTTTCGTATTAAATTTGACCTACAAAAAATATTTCTCCGATATCTCCGAGGCTTCAACTCACTCCATAACTATACAATGCTGTCATAATTATTACGTATGCAAAACTCAGAAAATCTGTGAGTCATGTACGAGCTGTAGGTGGATTTCGCGCAATTTTGTACGTTCGTCATTGGTCACTAGACCGGTAGCGCTCGATGATACGCTTCGAAATTTAATGAGCACACCGATTACAACGAAATGTATCAATATCCGCCATAAGGTTGGAATGACCGTTTCTTGTTAAATTAAACAAATGATGATGATGTGCTACGGTCCGATTTCGATCACGGCGACAACTCCCGATTACTATCAGATATACAGAGGCACAGGCCCTCTACCCTCCCGCGTCTGATGTATAATGCATATGCGATAATATCGAAGGAGTAGTCGGATACAGTATCGGAGACAACACGTCCAGGTCCGAAAATCAATAATTTGTAGTTTCGGCTGGCATTCCAAAACAGGACCCATGTCTCAGCAGTCCGGTATGCTCATCACTAAGCCACGCGTAAATAGGTAGATACAGAAACATTTTTATTGTTTTATAATTTTCTCATATGTAAACAACCATTCACTTATTTTTAAAGTAACGAAACAACTAGATTAACCCTTCTAGTTTCATACCCAATCCAGGTATAACAGACAACATAATAATAGAATTCCAATTGTTTAAAAGTAATGACACATGTAAACTTTATTTTCTTGAAATTAAATATTGAGAGCTAGAAAGTGTTGCTTGTTTTGACTATTAAAACTTGATAAATAACTTTTGAAGGACTTATTTTGGGAAAGCATAAAATTATTATTGCGTTTATTTAAAATATCATTCTATCGCACAAACTTGACCCTTAATTATTTTAAAACGATTTTTTTTCTATTGTTGTTACATAACAAACGCATACTCATCGGGTTAGCGACAACTGTTTTATCTCGCGATTGCCAGTGATTGGCGCATCATATTGACATCGGCCGCGAACCGGTCCGGTGTTATTTACGCATCGCCGCTATTCGCAGGTAACGGTACCTTACACTGGTAGCCCTCCCACCGGCTTCGATAGTTTCGCTAAACTTGTTCAACTATAGTCTCTTCCAGCCCTATTCCAATTAATTCTGTAAATTGTCGATGACAGCGGCGCTAAACGGTCAGCGTACGTCCTCTTCGTTTAATAATGAACTATTAAAGATCGATCCGAGACGTACGCTACATCAGTTAGAGTTTGGATGTCGTCGTGGTCGAAATCCTTAAAATCCTCCTGGAGGTCATTATCAGAAAAGACGTCACTGGTCAAGCGAGAAAAAAATGATTAACCGTCTTAACAGTATGCTAAGTATATTAATAAAAAAATTCTACAACTTATTATCATTCATGAATTCTTGTAGGTAGCGGTAATATGAACGTTCCAGCAGTGTTGTTAATTCGCCGGCGAATCACACGAGTTCGTATTGTTTATGAGAAGGAATAATTCATAGGATACATTTATATGCCAGGGACATCATTCTCGTCGTTTTTCTAGTTATTATACACTAGATATTCCAGTTACAGATTTTTTTGTGTGGCATTGCGTAATTCCATCGGCATGCGACTATACGTAATGTCAGGTCTTTATATTATCGATTGTGAGTTGTTAGTTGTAAAGAATGCCATGGAATCGGGCAGCTTGCGGTGGCGCGTGCGGCCATGGCAGGTGCACGCCGGCTGCAACCTCACCTGTCACATCAGCTGCGTCTTGCTAGTTAGTCCTTTGTTTAGTCGTCTCTACGGGCGATTGAGGCTATTTCTCTGCAGGAAATCTATAACGATTTGACCTTAACACACCCGTGCATCTGTCGTTGCCACCGTTGGCGATAAACTATACAATATAACTGGCGTGCATAGGGTTTGAGTCAAAACTTTTGACCTTGGGTACGTACCCAGGGTAGTAGTTGATTAAAACGAAGTATTTGTATCACAAAAAACGTTATATAATGTAAGTTATCCTTTCTTAAGAAATTTGTTAAAGTCGTCGCTGCCTTTTTGCTTGTTATGAATACAGCCCTTATTTAGCCTTTAGTTTTGTGTGGTCAAGAATTTCTAGAATTTTGGAATGTGCTTGTATGTGCAAAACTGCAAAAAAGTTTGTAAGATGGTATGAAGGATATAGAAAATATTCGTATAATGTTTAATGTTCGTATAATGATAAATGTTTCAAAAAGAAAATTTGTCTTACCCCTGGAAAATATGCACATAATTGTTTTAAAAGCTAATTAGCGTCAGGATTGCACTACTGTTTTAGAAGTTCCTAATTTTATATTACCACCTCTTTTTTTATAATTACTAAAGTCGTGGTAGACGATTGGTATGAGGAAAACATATATCTGGGGAAACCTGCATATCTGAGAAATAATAAAAAATATTATTTCGAGGCCGCGAGATTGAAGCCTGGAAGGCCCACACTGGACCTACGTGGTGGGCCCTTAACGGCTCCAAAACCCTCTCAGATACTCGTATTGGAGGAGGCATTTGCCCCACTGTGTGCACTTTCAGGCTGCTACTTTACTGTTTCTTTCATTTGGTATTTCTGTTTTTTGTTTAAAATTCCCGTTAAAATTTTGACACAATCATTTGGGTAAACTTCACTCTGAATATTTTTTTTTCTTTGGCGAATAAGGCCTTGCTTGAAATGTCTTTTGTTTTTCGGTGCATATTTCCATTTACTGTGGACATGCGATCGTAATTAAAACGAGTTATTGCATAGTAAAATTGCATTCTCGTTCATATTTTAAGACTATTGGTCCACTAAGTTATGCCTAATAAATTCGCGTTGTAAGCGAACAGTTTGTTACAAATTAACGTTGTTTCGTGGCGTTTTGGTTCTCTGTAACTTTGGCGTGCGGCAAGTCTATGAGGTCCGGTTATTTATTTACATTGCGATCGACGCGTGTCACATTCGAGTTATATAGATGCACTGCGAGTGAGTTTTCAATAGCAAGTTTAATAAAACTACAGACGTAACTGCAGCGACCTTGCACCTCTTAACACTTAAAACTAAAAACTCTATGACGCTTTAGTATTGTACATTGTAATGCATATTTTGACGATAAATGTAATCAAATAAATAAAACATTACCGATGTTCCTTTCTCAATCATCTTGAAGTTGTTATTGTTCGCCATTATTACTATATTTTGTAAAGAATCTGTGGACAGCGGCTGTCGCTTTTCATTGTGAGTCACAGTTTCAAATAAACGAAATTGCGTTATTTTTAGCGTTTTCAACTCGGGCCAGCACTGGATTGTACATATTATGGTATGTCTAGAGACAGCCTGCGACATCTAAACGTGTGTTTGTAAACTTGTACGATAGCAACATTGTGCTTTAATTCACAAGATGTATAGAGGGACTTAAACAATATTAAAATTATAGACGAAACATACTATCATCAGGTTGTCTGTGGCATTCGAATCGATAAAATTGTGTTGCGATATTCAGGGTTTAGTTGGACTGATGCCGTCCTAGGGAGTGTGCATCTAAGTAGAGGTGAGGAAGACGCGGGCGGGGCACACCCCCCTTCAGCATGCGTCGCGTCACGTACGCACGGGCCCTTCACGCACAGGTCCAGAGAGGGGCCGCGCGCGCACTACCCACGTTTATCGAGTAGTCTACGAAGGGCGCATGCATTTATAACTCCATCCCTCTCTTCCGCAACTTCTACTTCACCCCTAATCCCGTTTTTCGGGTCTGGAGCGTCCTTTCTCGCACTTCCCACACCCCTATCGAGCTGTCGTTTTTCGATTTTTACAGTCGCCCTTCCTGTGACGCAATGTTTTTCTTTTTATGTAACTAGGTCGAAACTTTGTCAAGAGCTGGGCTTAGTGTAGATGGCGCGCGGTCGTCGACACTAACGGATCGCTATTTATACCTGCCTGCGCCACATAGTGCACCGGAACTCGCTTGGTGCATTCGCTGCATTCGTCTCTGTTCTGTCAATGACCTCCTTCATTCGAATGTTCGTTTCCTGCCATAAATATGCCTGCCATAAAGTTCTAAAGTGCGATTCAAACATCTTCATGAGTATTTGAAGATCTTTAATTGACGCTTTGACATGTACGAATATTCTATGGGCACTACATTTGAAAGGTTCGTGTTGCAAGCGTGCCCTTCAGATCTATTTGAGTTGCGTTACTTATACCGCCCACGTTCTTTAGGGCAGCCACCTACATAGGGTATGAAGTGTGTCAAGCAGCCTGCCCTAGTTTTTACAAACTGGCGCTTTTGTTATAACACGCGGTCACAAGTGTCCTAATATTACTTAATATATCCTATGATGTTCAAACATTTATGTTTTGACACAAACATTTATGCCATGGATTCGATTCCTAATTATTTTTTGATATTAAACTCGATTGTAAGGTTTAAGGCGTAATTAAATAGATACCTTCCAATGCGAGGTATATAACTATAGTTTCGGTTTAAACTAGGGATTAAACGATACAGCCATTATGATAATGATTCTTATAATGAATGATTTATGATTATTATATTGTTTCTTAAAATTAAACAACACAGAACACAGAAAATTGGTTGGTATATAATGGAAATTTATAAATTTACCTGTATAAAATTTTTGTTCATAAAATAAGAAATTTATATATGTTGTTGCTTCAGCCTATTTCTCAAATTATGGTGTGTATTATTTCGGCATTTTAGAACCGCCTCTTACGATGGAAGATATTTTAGAGCAAGCTTCTTTAAACAAGTAAAGTGTTACTTCTGTTGCAAGGGACATTATTAGTTTCAATGTTTGGATATTGCGCACTACATTAGAAGCGTAATGCATCCTATTATTAATTAGGATACCGATTAATCGTAATAGCATGACAATCGTCGGTTTTCGATTCATCGCTTCTGTAATGCTTAATCCCTAACTTTAACCCCAAGTCTATCTTAACATCGGCTAAAAATACTAAATTACCTATTATTTGGTATATTATTTAACCAGTCTGGAGTAACCAGACTAAAGTTGTATTATATAATAGCGTTTGGTCTGTGTACGTAATAATATTTTACTTCTAAACGGCAAAGGTTTAAATTAAAATTAGATGCGGTACAAGTGTCCCGAGTTAGCATAATTGAGTGTTGTATATGTAGTTCGATCCGTGGTCTCGGTACGCGAGCGATGGCCGCGGTGGAATTTCCGCGAAAAAAGCGGTACGTCACACTTCACGTCACCGGGGGCAGGCGCGGCGCGGCGCGACGTCATGCCTGCAAGGTCGCAGGCTACGGGCACTTTTAGTTCCTAACTACCGCCTGATACGGCTGCGTCTATTCTATTATCAGTCGACGACGACACGCACTCATGCTACGCCACGAGATCGATACAACGGACGGAGAAATGGAACCCCTTTTTGTTCAGGCTATTATCAAATTAATTAATAATACTAATGTAGTTTGAATAATATCAAAATCACTGTTTTGTCTAGTTGTATTTAATAATAAAAATATCAAATAATGTTACTTCAAAAATTGGTTTAAGTTACTGAATACCTTTTGAAATTAATCTATTATTTACGGAATTTTAATATATTTAAAATTTTTCGGACTTTTAGTTTAGATTTATTAAATTCCAACGTTTCGGGAGCTTTACATTATTTCAAAAAAATCTAAATAAAACGCGATAAATGTGTAGTATTCGCGTGAATACAAGAAATTATTACTACCTCTTTGAAATATATTAATTAAATTATATTAACTACCTGTCATTGTAGATTAAGAATTTTATTATTAATCTGTGGTAAACAGAGCGCGAGTGACCTGGGTCCGATCCCCGGTGCCGGCACCACTAAGATTGTTTGACTGACCACCACGTAATAGAGAGAAAGAGAAATAATAAAAACATTATTTCGAGGATACATGCATAATATTTTCATTATTTATCACGTACCCACGTCAACAAGCACTGGAGCAGCATGACGGGCCCTTTTCGGCTGCTAAACCCTTTGATTTGAGAAGGACCTACTTTACTTTACTTTACTTTTTTGACTGGTGCTGGTGTCGAATGTATCCTAAAAGATAACTATACTTTTATTATTTTGTATTTGGTTTGTCACTGTTTGTTAAGACAAATAAAAAAAATTCAAACAAACACAAGGCTTCCACGGTTCCGCGCGACTGCCCGATATTGAACTTCTGCTCCTCTTTGACTGTGAGTGCCGTAGGAGGTGAAGAATGGTCAAAATGCTTACTTACCATCGTATTTTGAGCAGAAGCAGCGGCAATGGATTGTAATAATTCGATTTTAATACCGCAAATAGTATACTCACGCCCATGGACGCATAGAAAAATGGAGGCAGAATCTTACGCTGCTACCTACGGCTAATGTGAAATGATTATAATCAATTTGTCAACTTCGTTTATTGATAACAAATCCATCGGTCTAACTCGTAAGGATAGTTCCTAGCTAGTTCCGGATGGGAGTTGAGTTGCTGACATAATAATCGTATTTTTCGAAATTCATGTATCGATCTCACAACGCTCTTAAAAGTTATGCCGTACTATCGTTCTTTAGGTCAAAACTTATTAGTCTAATTGCAATTGACGCTATAATATATAATACTTGATAATTTGTGAATTGCGTCAATGTAAACACGACTCAATCAATAGGTAGTATCTGTGTACAAGAATATATGTAATATAAGCGAGAACAATGCTTACGCTTCCAAGACGTTCACCGTAAAGTGTTGTCCTTTAATTTTGAATTCAGAAATAAAATCGATAAATGTAAGTTAATAAAGTAAGTAACGAAAGTTTTAAATTCTTTGAATGCAATATGTAGGTACTAGCAATTGGATGGCACGTTTTACGTGGTAGCTAACGGATGTCGAACAGTATTCACGATTTAGCCGTCACTCTGTACATACAAGTACAATGGGCATTAGAAAGCGGCCGGTGACCATAAAAAAGGGAGAAGTGGAAGGGATTGTACCGCCTGGCCGCGGAGCTTGCGACATGCCGTTACGTCACTATCGAGCGATAACTTCTTCCCGCGCGCCCGCGCCCCTCCCTACGAGCCCTATCTTGCCGGAGTACGATATCGGTGCGTCTAATAATACACAATCTACGATTCAAAACCATAAGGCTGCTAGCCCTCGCCATTCTCTGACAAACTATATGATGACGTTGACTACAAGCTTTAAAAATATTTCACAAAGGGTTGAACCCTCCTAAATCGCAATATTAGGGATGGGGCAGAGTTTTAATTCTGCTGCATGTAAATAACTATTGGACTTGTTACGACACTTATGTGATTGTGTGCCATTAAACGTGGGGTTATCAAGGGCACTCTATCGTTAAGCACGCTAGCGCGAAATGATCACATTTTTTCAACGAGAGCATTTCCTTCTGCATAATTTTGCGACCGTCCATTTTCAAACCTTTTTCAAATATTATATTACGCAAATACGTTACATTTATTTATTTTAAAGTAATCTAATAGATATGCTAAAACAATCGATTATGTGAATCAAAAAATACTGTATTACATATATATCTATATAGTAATGCATTATATACCTAAAATACGTGGAATGATCATAAAATAAATGTATACGAGGCGTGGTCGAGGTGAGCCTGTTATTAGAAACTGCATGATCCCGCGAAGTAACGGTTTTTATTCATTCCACTTGCATGTTGCGCGACGTTGGTTGAATAGCTAAATGCAACTGCGACGAGGTATGCACTTCCTCATAACTCAGTCTCTACAACATGTAGCTATTATTGTTTGAGTGCTGAAAGGATGTACTAATAATGTTCGTACGAGGTACGTGTTTTAACAAAAGCATTAAGGTATAAGACGCCAATTCACATACAAAATAATTTGTTTCTTTTCATTCTACCTAGTACCTATATACTAATATAATAAGACAAATTGTAAAAATAACGCTTTGTTGTAATTATTCTCTTTCATTTATACATTATTAATATACTGGTTTACATTACATTGACTTGACTGCGGAATGTACTTTCGTCGTACCGTTGATTGCATTCGCTTTTGGCCTATATATACCCACATAGCGAAATGTTTAAACTACATATTTTCCTTCTGTGGATCGTTACAAGTAGCGTATCTATACACACATACAATATACAACTATCTATGATCTTATCCTGATAAGGAGTCTCAGCAAACGGACTCATTAGCTCAGAGCAAGGCTGTCTTTAAATTTCATTGCATCACATGGTGCAGAAGGAATCGACCGTAATAAAACCTACTTGTCAGACAAATAAATGTGTCATGGACATTTAAAGTTCCAAGACGTAGTCTAAAATGAGAGGACGAGGCCTATGCCCACTAGTTTACTACGTTGTATCCACTTCGCCAAACAAATATATTAAATGAATATATTTATATTAGCAGTCTGCGTACTATCTTGCAAATTATTTCTTTGTTTACTAGCTGCATTACATCATGCTCTTTAGTTTCAACTGTTTTGTTTTAATATCGGTGCAAACTCGATAAAACAAATGGAGTCAAGGATCTATCTCACTCGTTAAACATTCATTATTATTTCTAAACACAATTACATACTGTTAAAATACCTGCGCTGTAATGTAATTTTTATTTGTTTACGGAAAAGATTGAAGGGACCATTATTATCATTATATTCCGCGTGACAGAAAGTATGTTCACGCACATTATTATTAAAATGTAATCCGAAATTAAAAAAAAATTCTGAAAAGGTACAATATAATGAAATTTTTTTGACTTCTTAACTTTTATTGATTTATTTTCTAATAAATTTCAACGTAAAATTTTGCAGTACATTAGATCAGCTTACTTCCTGTTTTATTTTAAGCCGTTTCTGTGTTTGTTCAAATATACTATGCATTCTGTTTCTAAAGTCGTGCCACAGGTTCGAAGTACCGTAAGGATGGCCTATACGTGCTCGGTTACGGCGTGGTACTTGGTTATAAGTGGAATAACCGGCTTATCTCTAACGTTTCCACGCTTTGTTTCGTTGTCATAGAATTTAACATTGTGGCGTTCGACATCGACGTCGACGCATATCACATGGGTTATCGATAGTCGTTATTCATTGACTTTTCCACGTGTTTTATTGGCTTCGAGTGTTTAATTTTTTTATAACCTTATTAATTCATTTCTTTAACAACAACGTAAGTAGTCTCGTTGCGGATTCGAGGCCGGGATCACGACGTAACATCTCAACAACTCTTCGCTTTACAATCAAACGCTGCTATTAACTGATTAACGAAGAAGAGCTATTACTTACATTTGACGATTTTACTCTAATATTTATCTGGGTAGGGTAGTGAAAGCAGTTATTGTAGTAAAAGGATGCCATTTAAATGTTTTCATAATTAAATATGATGAGGTGGCTTAAATTAATGTTATTCGTACCCTTATAGCTTCATTGATTATATTCAATACTAGCTGTACACGCGACTGTTTCCGCGCTAAACTTAAAAATTTAATCCTTCGTTTAAAATACATTTTTTGTAGTATAAAACATTGTACTATAGAGTAGAAAAAGTTAATAGATTTTTCATAATACAATTTTATTTTATTTGTAGAATTCATCAAATTAAGTTTTCTCGTAGATCTTTGAATAGTAAATTAAGGAGCGTCGTTCATCGGATGTAAGTTCGAATTATAATTGGTCAGACTTAAATTACTCGGTATCAAAAATCACTTCTAATAGAAAAAAACCCAGTACTATTTTAATAATTAATATTTTTTATCGTATAAAGTAAACTCTTTCTTATAGTAAAGAGTATTTTAAAAAATAACATCCTATAATTTTATGGGGGATTTTTTTTGGGGGATAGTGTGGATTAAGCTCCGGTTGTTGTAAATGAGCAACAAATTCTTAAGAGAAAATTGAAGTGATAGTCATGTGTATGTTATTGTTATGTATATTTGCTAGGTGGTTGGATTCTTTTTTTTTTTTGCAGGACTCTGTCAGGGCAGGCCTTACCCATACTTGTAGCTAAGTAGCAATTTGTCCACAATTGTGTTCCGGTACCCGGTACAAGGGTACAATATCAGGTTGTGAGGCGTTCCGTCTGAGCCACCGGGTGTAAAAAAGCACTTTTAGCCTTATTAATTTGAAGTCGGTTGTACTTGTCCATGGGTTGGAGTAAACTCTTACCAACAGTTGAACTATTAGATCAGCCAACTTAACCAACAAAATATACTAACTACGCCTATAAGGATTCGATCACTATTAACACTTGAAATGAAAGTAGTAGTAGTAGTGTTCGCGTAATTAAAAGAAATCATTACTATTAATACTGTTACAGTGATCCTATTAAAGTCTGTCCACAGGTTTTAAAGTTGTTTCTACTGCTCAGCACTTTAAGTAGGTATCACGAAGATATATTTACTATAACGGCTGGACTCCCAAGTATTACCGTGTTGTGTGCTCCATCCATATTAGTCGAGAGGTTACGTTATGCCTATCAAGACAATTAAGCCTACTCCCTAACTCCTATAATAGATAGTGTGATAATATATACTCTAAATGTTGCTTAGTCCTCCAAGTAACTCAATAGTGAAGGATCCCTTCGAAACCCGTCCACTGGTTCTTGCGTGATGCGTGGTCAGTGAAAATTCTGGATCCGACTTCTCTGTCGATTGTATAATACTGTTCAGTTAAACACATACATTCAATGTAGAGATTTAGTTTCGCTTGAGTTTTATTATTAGAATAGATGAATGCACATTTGCCTGGTGCATCTTTCTAGTTTTACAGTTTTTCACTGCGAGTATTGCAGTCTACCAGTATCTCATTAGCCCTGAGCTGTAGGTGCGTTGCATAGGTTACTATATAAGTAGCAGATATCGCATGGGAGGAAAGTGGGTCACCTCGAATAACGCCAGCGATAAAAGCCCTCGCCGGCTTATTATCAATTTTGTGCAACACTCAACCAGCAGCTATTGGTCCGGCACTTTGGAATTGTTTCGGAGTACCTTCTTTATTATATAGATATCTGACAGTCATTTTAAAATCGCAGAGATATCACAGAATCATAAATATCGTTCTTAAACAAACACTTATATATGCTCGATCACATGATTTCATCATCAGCCTATTCAAGTCCTTTGCTGATCATAGGCCTCTCCAAGAAATCATGTACGCAAAGCTGCTTTTACTGACGCAAAACGGCATGGTGAGCGAAGTGCCGGTACCCTTGCACTAGAGATATTGCTCCCCATCACTAGGTTTTGGAATTTGAATTTGGCTAATTCGTATGGATTTTCCGTCACCAGTTGTTCGCCACGGCCTCGTTGCTCCAACAGGTAACCAAAAGATATTTTCTTTGTGCGTCCTAAAATAGAAATGCAACAATCGGTTCTTATTACAACAGTATATTGCATTATGAATCCTTTTTTATGTAAATATGCTAATACGTATTGGCGTCGTAGATACAAACTACGATTACTACAATAAATGCAGCTTATGAATACTGGAACATTAACATATACCTATTTATGAGTATAATGCACGTTCCGTTGTCGTAGAGCCAAGGCCGTAATGCAATGTAGTCGGAGTGAATTGCAGCGGGCTCAAGTCGTGTGCATCGCATGCTTACATCACAATTCACGCGACTACTAAGATTATATTTTATTATGACATGAAATGAAGAAAACTAAAGTTTCTATTCTAAAGAGGCAGCAACACATCGTGCCAATAACACTGACCTCGTGGACGGTGCGAACTAGCCAGTTTAATCATCCCTTTTATAAATAGGGAAATGGGTTATTATTACGTCAAGCTTAACATTCCCCTTTGCTTGTGGAGACCGTGGGAATGTGTAGAGCGTATTGCATGGCATCGAATCACGTGCGCTCATAGTAGCAACGGTAACAAATTATTGCAGTTATGTAAAGTTAGTGCGATGCTATGACGAACAACGAATGAACTCTATAAATAGTGGGCGATCCGTCCTTGAGCCGCCGCGAGTGCGCATAACTAGGTCAGACCGAGCTGCCTCATGGCGGCTCCCTGCTCCTCCCACACCCGCGCCCCCCCTCCCACCCCCCTAGCGTTTCCTTAGTGCACTGCTAAACTGAATTACTCACGCATTCCGCACTTCCTCATTCATTCACCGCTTTCTACCAGGCCGTATTAAACATTATATTTCCGCCGTCATGGTCGAGTGTGGCAAAACGTCGATTTCAATTCGCTTTGTAGAATGTCCCGACAGATGTTCGCTTGAATAATATATTCCTATTGTTTATTTTCCGCAGAGAGTTTGAATAGCAAGAGCTGAAAAGATAGCTCGGAATGTATTATAAGTAAGCTTGTACCCAAAATTTTCTTACCTGACTCCATTGATAATGGAGCTTGTCGATGTAGCGTGCAGGTAGCTAACCGAATTATAATCGTCTCTTCGTCGCGTTTTAAAATAATCGTGTATTCTGTTTATGTTTGCTGAAATACTTATAGAAATAACTATATCCGTATAAATAAAATAAGATGTAACATGTCTGTCTAGGGAAACGGATATAACCAGAAACAACTAGCCTACGTGAAGTTATTACACAAGGTCCCCTAATATACAAACTTTAATAATACTTGTTATTTATTAGCAAACATATTAGTCATTTGAATAAATTTTCCCATATTAAAAAAATGTAAGGGATGTCTAATGTCAGTCTCGTCTGCGCGCGGTGCGCCCGCCCAGCTGATTAGTGAACCAGGCTCTGACGAACGACTGATGACGATAATTCATCCAAAATCGCGAACCCAAATACACCGAGAGTGATGGGGAGCAACATCACTGCGCACCACAATCCGCCTGCCGAGCTTAGCAAGGCTTTTGTTGGTGCTTTCAATGAAAGGCCTGTCCAGCAGTGTACTGCTAATGTAGTTATTTTTTTTAACTTAGTTATGTTTTGGATGTAATATTATGTATGTATATCAAGGAATGTATGGTTATAAATGGTACCTCCTGGCCTATCTAAATAATCTTATAAATAACTACAAATTAAATAGACTTTTATAAAATTACTTTACAAAATATTTTTAGCAAATTTTTTGGAGATATTTTCTTAATAGTGCATTTTTTGTTAATAACAAACATAGTTATTCGAAATTATTATCTATGAAACGTGCCCGCTGTCATTTTTCTTATCAAAGTCGAATGAGTAGGTTTCAAGTACAACTCCATTGGTATTGTGTGATAACAAAGTTGTTATATTATGTACATTTCGTACCTTCGTGTTATATTCGTGTTTTTCGAATTCATTAATACATCGTAAAAAAAGATATTAATCGTATAGGTACCTATCGCGTTCCTTAACAGTACTACCTATATTTAAGATAACAAAATTACTTTTGCACGCCTCGTAACTAAAGCGTTTAAAGGGGTGTCGTTATTATCGACTTTTGAAAGTCTCACTTAAATGTCTTTTACAAATGTATGCATTCTGCATTTATGTATAACAAGAAATATACCATTATTAAATATTTATCTGTATATAAATCCTGTAACACCTAAAAAATTTTTTTAAGTTTACCATTATGTTGTGCTATATTGGGAGAGAAACTTTCATTTCAACTCTTGTGTGGCTTCTCTTTCATTAGAAAAGGGAACTGTTACGTAAAGGTTTTGTTTTGCTGCTACTTCTAAATTTAAAACATTGCGTACTAAAAACTTCTCATTCTATAGAACAATGTATGTGTGCGAAAAGTGATATTGGGTGTTCATACTCATACTTGTGGTCGAAGTGGTGAAAGCTCTCTTCCGCTCGCAGGTATGTGTGAATGCGTGAGTATAACATATATATATATATGTGTTATACGTGTATAGTCATCATTTAATTTTACTTGTCGGTATCGGGGTGCGCAGAACACCGGACGCCACCTGTCTCGCTCCTTTGTTTCGGCTCTCAAATGTCAGTGGAGGTCATCTAAATAAAAACGTTATAGGCGTCGGATTCGGATCGCGATCGCTGTCTAGACATTGGTGGTTGCGTTGCATCGTCCGATCGATTGCACGGACGGGCCTCAGACGGTCATCGACCCCGCGAGCGCATCGGTGACGTTACGCTTCGGTGATGCGCTCCTCAATAACCATGAATGTTATGGCGTCTTGTCTTTTCTAACGCAACTGGCGATCTCAGCCTGCGACATTCTTTCATTGTACGCCTCGATCGACTTAATTCCAGGTAAAAGTGCTCGGGTCTTTTAATTCTTTCTATGGTACGTTAAGATTTGAGAAGTTTCATTCAATTTTACCCAGTAATATAATAAGCAGATACCGATGCATTTCGATCCGACAAAAGTGCACGGACCGGTTTAGATTTTTTTGGTTCGGAGTGAAATCGTAAAAACGCTGGTTGCGTGTTCCTATTGAGTTTCTTTAGATTTTATGCGTGGCGCAAAAAAGGCTTTGATGCTCTTTTATTTGTTATACACACATTTGGGTCCCTGTTGTTATATTCGCCTTACATTTTTTTTGGTATTTACTTTTCTTTCTGATATTTCTATTATGTTAACAGCAGGTGATATTTAAGCTAGGTAATATTATTTATGTATTTGTTTATATTATTTTAAGTACTTTTAAACCCGTAAAGGGATACAAAAGTTAAAGATCTATCTAGTAATGCTTTAGTTATCTACGTAGATACCTACATAGATAAGGTACTTTATATGAGTATACCGATTAGGTATTTACTTTTCTTTCTGATATTTCTATTATGTTAACAGCAGGTGATATTTAAGCTAGGTAATATTATTTATGTATTTGTTTATATTATTTTAAGTACTTTTAAACCCGTAAAGGGATACAAAAGTTAAAGATCTATCTAGTAATGCTTTAGTTATCTACGTAGATACCTACATAGATAAGGTACTTTATATGAGTATACCGATTAGGTATTTACTTTTCTTTCTGATATTTCTATTATGTTAACAGCAGGTGATATTTAAGCTAGGTAATATTATTTATGTATTTGTTTATATTATTTTAAGTACTTTTAAACCCGTAAAGGGATACAAAAGTTAAAGATCTATCTAGTAATGCTTTAGTTATCTACGTAGATACCTACATAGATAAGGTACTTTATATGAGTATACCGATTAGGTATTTACTTTTCTTTCTGATATTTCTATTATGTTAACAGCAGGTGATATTTAAGCTAGGTAATATTATTTATGTATTTGTTTATATTATTTTAAGTACTTTTAAACCCGTAAAGGGATACAAAAGTTAAAGATCTATCTAGTAATGCTTTAGTTATCTACGTAGATACCTACATAGATAAGGTACTTTATATGAGTATACCGATTAGGTATTTACTTTTCTTTCTGATATTTCTATTATGTTAACAGCAGGTGATATTTAAGCTAGGTAATATTATTTATGTATTTGTTTATATTATTTTAAGTACTTTTAAACCCGTAAAGGGATACAAAAGTTAAAGATCTATCTAGTAATGCTTTAGTTATCTACGTAGATACCTACATAGATAAGGTACTTTATATGAGTATACCGATTAGGTATTTACTTTTCTTTCTGATATTTCTATTATGTTAACAGCAGGTGATATTTAAGCTAGGTAATATTATTTATGTATTTGTTTATATTATTTTAAGTACTTTTAAACCCGTAAAGGGATACAAAAGTTAAAGATCTATCTAGTAATGCTTTAGTTATCTACGTAGATACCTACATAGATAAGGTACTTTATATGAGTATACCGATTAGGTATTTACTTTTCTTTCTGATATTTCTATTATGTTAACAGCAGGTGATATTTAAGCTAGGTAATATTATTTATGTATTTGTTTATATTATTTTAAGTACTTTTAAACCCGTAAAGGGATACAAAAGTTAAAGATCTATCTAGTAATGCTTTAGTTATCTACGTAGATACCTACATAGATAAGGTACTTTATATGAGTATACCGATTAGGTATTTACTTTTCTTTCTGATATTTCTATTATGTTAACAGCAGGTGATATTTAAGCTAGGTAATATTATTTATGTATTTGTTTATATTATTTTAAGTACTTTTAAACCCGTAAAGGGATACAAAAGTTAAAGATCTATCTAGTAATGCTTTAGTTATCTACGTAGATACCTACATAGATAAGGTACTTTATATGAGTATACCGATTAGGTATTTACTTTTCTTTCTGATATTTCTATTATAACGTTGCTGCAATGTTGCTAGTTGTCAATCCGATTAGATAGTAGGGTATATAAGACAGATTACTATATATTTCATTTGATACCCGGGCATTATATAATACAGGAAAACGGCGTTTAGCATTGCCTTGTAGTGTACGTATATGCATATGTAATAACTTAACTTTTTCTCCATCAACCTCACCTGCACACCAGTTTTACTAGTGCGGCGGTATCGGCACTGTGTTCAACAACCCGTATGCCCAGCGACGAGGTATGCGCAAATTTTCAATGTCAGATTTCCTTAGTGGTTTTTCGGATAGGCCTATGTGCAGCAGTGTCTTTAGAAATTAATGAAAAAGTAAAATGCTGAAGGCTAGATCGGTAGTGGTTCGTTTGCACCAGGGCAACACGGGCGCTGCAGATGGCGCTGTACGTGTCGCCGGGATTCTCCCGCGCGGCGGACGCACACCTCCGGTTGGCGCTGATGTTCAAGGCGCGACGACATTGGTCAGCGGCGGCGGTTCATTTCCGTCGCGCTCGCCTCGCGCCGCACCAGGATGCCACTTTCACCCGCCTCGAGCTCAGTTTCCACGCCGCCCATTTGCTCGAGGCCAGAGGACTGAGGAAAGCAGCCCGGGATGCCTACGAGCGCCTGTTGAAAGAGCCCCAATTATCTTCATCGTTGAAGGCGGACGTGTGCCGGCAGTTAGGTGAGCACAAACTTTCATATTTCTTTGCAAAACAATATTTTCATCTCAGTGTCACTGCACTGTGTTTACTATATAAATTTTGATGCTGGCGTTTAAAACAAATATTTATAATCTTATAAATGAGGCGATGTTCCTCCTTTCCAATATTTAAAAGCATTGTCATAAGGAAAATTTGTATCCACAATTTGATGTGTTTTAGGATTCCGGACTTCCAAAGGAAAACCGCAAACCCTAATTAACCCCCTGCCTTTGTTCGCATGAAGCTGATCGCTTACATTTTTTTCAAAATACTGCAAAGTTAAAACTTAAGAATTAAACCTATTAATTTTAAACACAAATCGTTTGCACTGCCTAATGCTTAGATATTCATTTAAAATTAGGAAGGGCAAAATAGGACACCTATTTTTTTTAAATATGTAACAATATCTCTTTCAAACAATTTAATTCAGGTCGATAAAAACTATGGTACGAAAACACTTGCTCGCGAGATATTTAGGAAGGAAAACTTGTTTTTGACAAAATATAATACACAATTATAATTTGGTCAATCATTCGTTTGTATAATCATTTACCTCATGGTTTTGTGAAAAGGGAAAACCATATTTTCGCACATGTAGCATTAATATAAAGCTTTCATCATATTTGTATATAAAAAAAATAGTTAGCCTACAAAATTCTTTTCTAATAGAAAGTGACAATAAACTTCACGATGACGGTAGCCATTACATTCTTAAGTCGGTTCTTGTACTTAATGCTAACGTGATAACTTATTATACCGATTTATAGTATACCGATAATAAAATTACCTTACATAAAACGGCTGTTTCTAAATTGTCCGGCAGTATGAAAACATTAGCCCATTTTGATATCCGTCGTCGGACACTTACGCGGACGTCAACCGGGTATGACTTAATGAGGTTCCTCATATCGCGCAGCGGAGCTGGTTTTATCGAGATAAGTAACATGTTTTATTGCGGATGAGAAACATGGAGCTACGAAACTAGTTATCTGACATCTTCTTTTTTTTAAGAAATTTCGCAATTGTCGGTCGGAAATGAAAGTATAAATAGCTGTTGATGCTTGGAGATGCTATGCTTTGGACTTCATCCAACATCTAAGTAACCTTTTCTTTACATTATTATAAATTATTAAGGATGGACTTACGATAGAATTTCCATGTGTTTATGTGACTTCTGTTTTTATTTGTAGCTGTTAGTTAGTAGTAAGTTACTATTAACTTGAAGTATGTTATAGTTGTAAAAGTTATTGATCCGCATGTACATATATTATATCGGATAGACATAGGTTGTGGAATCGGTAGACACATTTGGCATGACCATGTCCAGCTAAACCTAACGTGTTTCTGTAATCTCGCTTTTCGCCTCTCCGGGAGTCATGCCGCGTGGGAAGCCTTGTCGCGGGGTTTGCTCTCGGAGAGTGTCGGTGAGTTAAGACTAGCAAGACTTTTCTTTAGTCGCCTTTTAAGACTTCCTCGGGAAGTAAGGCAGTAGAAGGTTGTTACGCCACAAGCACATGGAAAATACACACACACACAAACACGCACTTCCACATCACCCATATAAACAAACTGACAGACACACGTGCACATGTACACATGCAACCCTACCCATTACTAGACTAGGCTTTAATGTATTTTATGTTACATGCAGGTCATGTAGTCATGTCGCAAAATGTAGATGCAGAGCGTGGTGCCAGATTTTATATACAATGCGAAATTTGAATATTCGAATACTATTATTTTTTCATGTCAGACACGAGTGAACGCCATATTTAAAACACATATTATGGATCTGTTCAATACTTCGAAAGACGTGTCACGATGAGAACGGGTACGTTTTGAAGTCCCTTATGAATGTTTTTGTATAACTAGGTTGGTTGTACCACCGTTGTGCGTCCCTGGGCGAGGCCCCGGCGCGGGCACGCGCGGCCGTGTGGTGCCTGCAGCGGGCCGTCGCCGCCGAGCCGGACTCGGGCGCCGGGCTCTACCTGCTGGGTCGCTGTTTCGCCGCGCAGGGCAAGGTGCATGATGCGTTCATCGCCTATAGGAACTCCGTCGAAAAGTCTGAGGGCAATGCCGACACGTGGTGTTCTATTGGGTTAGTAGGGCTCAATTTTTACTTTATTTTAGGACGGAAGTAATCGTCTTTCATTTTATTAATATTATATAAGCACTTGTTGTAGTTTTGATACAATAGAATTTACCAATGTTTTACTCCTTTGCAAATTTGATGAAATAGGATTTTTATACTTGTACTATATACCAATTTACCAAAATGATCATATCGTAGACTCTTTAGAATAAGACTAAATAACACCAGTGCCTTTGCCACCAGGGTACTTTACCAGCAACAGAACCAGCCGATGGATGCCCTGCAGGCGTACATTTGTGCGGTGCAATTGGACAAGGGACACTCGGCTGCGTGGACGAACCTCGGCAGTTTGTACGAGAGCTGCCAGATGGCGCGCGATGCGTTCGCGTGCTACAGCAACGGCGGGTCGGCGGCCGTGGCAGCGCACGCGCCGCTCAGACAGCGCCTTGCTTTCTTGCGAGCACATCTTGCGCACGCGCCCATGCCGTCTGTCACGGGAAAGTAAGTGACCATCTTTGCCATAATACTGTAATAATATTGAACCTGCGCAACGAAAAACAGTTACGTTTTTAAATATTAAGCATAGATGTAAATTAGAGGTGCTAGTATAGATTAATTGCAGTTATATCTTAAAGAATTTCCTACACACGACAGGTGTTATTTAATTTTAACTGAAACAAGAAAACATTTTTGTCGTTTTCCTAACTGACAAAGCCTTGAATGAAAATCACGGCCGTCTCCGGGACCTACCCGGCGTCGAGGCTCGCGACCCGTTAAGTTCTGTCTCCCTAAAAGCCGAAAGTGGGTTGGTAGCCCGTTCTGCTATGCTCCCACATCTCAATACCTTCAGTACTTTTAATTTACATCTGTACAGACAGCCACAGTACACACAGAATTTTTTTTTATTACTACTGCTGCTACTATTTATGTTCAAGTACAAATTTCTAGGGCAAAATCTTAAATAGATTTCTGTGCAACGTATTCAATTCTACTGATATTATAAATGTATAAGTAATATATGTTTGTCTCTCAATTACACTTAAAAGACTGAACGGATTTATATGAAATTTAGCACTTTAGAAGTGCAGTGCATGCTCGTCGCCTCGCCCAGCGAACACTGACGGCGATGATAAATGGGCTGCTAGGTGATTTTTGCTTTCAATGCCGTCGTCCTTTTCAATGTCATAATGACTATTTTGATGAATCGTGCGTTAACCAGCTGTGCTTCCGTTGTAATGTATTCGCACGCTCCACTAAGAAACCAGATGAATGTTTACATTCTTGATTCAGTGGACAACTGTTTGTAAAGTATTTAACAATAATCTTTTAAGTGTGAGTAAAACACATACACAAGTTAAACAAAGCATTATGGAACTTAAATGTTTTCTGAAAGTCATCAATATTTATTAATATTGTTTAATGAAAAGAAAAATGCACTACTTTGTACAGCAAAGGCGAGTTATTTTCGATTTCTTTCCATTATCCATATTATGTAAATAAAATTTATTTTGACTTACATTTCCAACGATTGTGATATTTCATGCAAGAGGGTCAATGCTTAGCATTGAAGATACTGCTAGCGATCCTAGGTATGTTCATGTTCAAGGCAAATATTTGCTTATCGTTTGAAATTCATTTAGCGAAACGTTTATGTATTCAATTATTATTAATACTATTTATAGTGTACATTTATACAAACACAATGACTGGACAATTATTTAACTAACATAGGGTGATCACCTCGAACGTCTACTGTAGGTAGCCAGAGGCTGCGGATGTTCTTCCAGCACGAGTCTGCGCGGCTGTACGGCCCGCCGCAACCCACTTTCGGAATATCCACCGAGACGGTGGCGAGCCTCGTCGCCGGTATTCTTCCCGGAGGTTGTCATCCGATTTTCAAGTTTCAGTTTGAAAATCTAATGGCAAGCTGATGTTGATGTGATGATAACTACTTGGATTAGTGGTTAGCGTACCTGACTGCAGAGCCATGGGTCCTAGGTTCGAATAGTCAACACCCTAAGTCAATATCTGAGCTGACACACTAATGTTTTTGGGTCTGCTTGTGTTCGTCGCGTGCATTAACGTGCATAAGAGTTACATCGGACATAGGAAAGGTTAAGGCGGGGGAATCCCTATGTATTTGCACGTAGACTTAAGGCACTATAATACCTCATGCGCAGTTGACGCCTGCCGATTGTAAATGGCAGTGGTCGCGGTGGTCGACATCGGCCACACTTACACCGCTACCGAACGGCTAATTATATTTTGACGAGATTTAAATGCGTATACTTTGTTTACAGGCGACGCCAGTTGCCGTCCATCGAGGAAGCATGGAACCTGCCTATATCTGCAGAAATGTCCTCCCGGGCCCCAAAATCCGCACCGCCTCCTTACCCTGGCAAGAGGGTAGAGGACGCCCCTCCTCTCAACCACCAGCAGTTGCAAACGCTGCAATACCTACAGAGGAACTCGCATAATTTGTCTCCACAGCAACAAGTACATTGATACAATTATTTGCTATCATTTATCAATATCTGGCATTGAATCGGTTTCGCTATCTTCTTTAGTAGTACGACTCGTAAAAGAAAAATTGATTGATGTTCTCCTTGTCTACAGAATTCTTTTGTTATCCTAATGTTGACTATGTTAGATAATGTCGTGACGTGTTTAAATTGTTGTCAATGGTGTTTGTAAATAATGTAATGTTAACACTTACTGTTTTAATGCTGTAATACACATGACGTTCGCTAGTTTATAAGACATTTTCAGACGAGAGATTGATAAAATAATCACCTCCCAAATCTAACAATACAACACACAACAATATTAAAACGTGTAATTCTCATAATGTCTTTTTTTTTACACGGAACCGTGGCATATACCTTGGTTTAGCTACAGATGAGTTTTAATAATATTTTATTAATTATTACAATATTCAATAACTGGGTTAATATAATCGAGCGCATTGTTTCCTTACTAAACATTTTGTTTTCCAGGCGCTGATGCAACAACTACTGTCGCAGTATCGTCTAGCGCAGGCGTCCAGAGCGCGAGCGGTTTGTATACTCTCCCGAGCTTCCCTTCCTAAATGGCGGCAGGTTTTTAGGCTTAAATATTTCCATTTACAAAAACTAATCCGTTTTGTTTGGCAACAGGTGACGAAAAGCGAAGGCAGCAGTGCCAGCGGCGGCGAGAGCGCGGAATCCCTCGCCGAAGATCTGCTGAAGAGGTTTTCAGACTCGCAGCCCGATATCAAGAAGGAGCCCGCCACAAGTAAGCACACACTATGCAGCATGCCCGCGGACCGATATGTACCATGACGAAGAAGATGAACCAGTTATGGTTGTTGTTGTGTAGTGTTGTATGTCAATATTAGCTTGGCTCTCGATAGGTATAAATTACTATATTCCTCAGATAAGACTACATGGTCAGAGAATAACTAAGTGGAATTGGTGTAATGTCGATGTCATGGCCCGGTCGTAACACAACTTTAAATATATTCCACCGTTATAAGTCATAGAAAGGTTATTTATTATATGATAGTACACAAGCAATTACTAATTTGTTATAAAATTCTTAATTAATACTTACTAGAATAATAGACAAGTTTCTCATAAAGTTCAAATTTTTGCTACATCTTTCACGTTATGGCCAAACGTGGATGAACTAGTCAACAAACGACGACGATGATTAAACGATATGGCCAGTACTAGTTGGCCATTTCATGAAATGTCACAATTTCATATGCATATCCTACGATCGTACCGAAGACACCTATACATAACCACCAAGTCTGCGGATATTGTATACATGGGGGTTGTATAGATAATATTATATATTTAAGAGAAAGTATTAAATCGATTTCAAGCGTTAACTCTTCTACAAATCAGCTTATTTTGGAACTGCTGACCATCTTCAAGAAAGCGCTAGCAACGTCCTTTTGCTTGGCATGGCGAATGGCATCTATTTCTTAGAAGGTATGCCATACTCGTCTCACTGATGTCATATCCTGTAATGGTAATACTTCTGAACAGGGAGGTAGGTACTCCAATACTGCAAGGTATTTGAGTTGCATTAATAATCATATCATATGACATGCATATGATATATCATAGGACAGGCACTTACCATCGGGTGAATGGCTGTGTGATATGTTAAAGTGTTAAAGTCTGCCATTTGCTATAGATAACTATTTGAGCTAGAAGATATTTCTAGAATTTCCTTAAATCCATTCTTGAGCTGGGATGAGCTGTCGTGGCAGATTGTCTTACTCATAATGGAAGGATTTGAACAGCTGGTAGATTCCCTGTCTGCCTAAGAGTAATATGGTTCGGTACCACACTCATATCCTTTCTTTATATCGTCAAACAGAGGTGCAATAACTGTGTTGTTCAGACTTGAAAGGTATAAGAGGTAGTATAATTCCGGCCTCCGTCTCATAGTTAGACCGCATAACTGGGGTATCCCCTCCAGGGCAAGGGTGGGTTTCGGTACGCACGAAGTTAATTATTTCTTTCTTATAAGATAAGATAAGATAAATCCCGAGATAATTTGGGCAATCTCGTTATAAAAGTCTTCGTAGTGTACTTCATTTTATTTTAAGGTAATTTTAATTATGCATGAATATAAAAATGAATTAAACAAAAAAAACAAAACTTTTTCCTTCAAGCGTCGGTAGGAAAAAGTCAACTTTGCACTGTGAGTTTCATGAGGTGCGCACTGCATTGTCAAGCGCGACATTAGCTCCCTGCCCCGACACAACCCCGTAGCACCCCTAGCTTTCTCTGCTACCGCGGACCTCTTCCACCATAGGCGATACGCTACTTCTTCGATGGAAGTTGTTGCAGGTGTCCATGTAGACCAGTAGCCACTTAATATCAGGTGGACTGGTAGCTCCGATTTCACCCCAATTCAATAAAAAAAAAATCACTGTCGTTGAAACCAATGTGTATAGAAACATTGAGGATTAAATCTGAAATTTAACTATACAGACGGACTGTTCAATTTTTATCTTTCGTTGGTGTAAGCTACACACTCAGTTATAACTGTGCAATCTGTCAATTTGCTTTCTCATGGACTCCATGGATGACTCTTTAGCGGGTTATAGGGCTGATGTGTGTATTGCAAAATAATAATAAAAAAACGAACTCTCTTCTTACTTCGATGGGATTTCTTTCGCGTACTTTGAATATTAGCTTCTCATATGCTGCATTTTCTTTTGACTAGATTATGATACTCTTTATCATCTTCTTTAGCCTGATTAGTAAATTTGTATAAACTCTTCAAGCCTTACAGATAACAATCACATATGTAAAATATACGCCGCTTGTGGTCAAACTGAAGGAACTGCGCAGTTTTTCACATAACATTTTACATAATAGTTACAAAACATACTCTCAGTTTTAACTGTACAGTTTTAACCGTTCTTTTTTGTCTTATTAGATGTATGTGATAACTGATGAAAATATAATACTATTGTATTTTCATCGGTTCTCAGACTAACCGTTCAGTTCCACTGTTTGTTCTACACAGCTAACAACACTACACAACAGTCCACCTGTACAGGTAAATGCACAATTTTAAAAGAAGGTCTGTAGCCCGCAGAATACATAGAATAAGAATATAAGTTCTTATATACATTTCATTTCATTTTTATGTTTCGTAATACATTTTTCTTATCAAATGTCACTCAGTGTCAGTATGTACATAGTGTGTAGTTGAAGAATACGTCAAAGTTATGAAAAAACGATTTAGTTTGGGTTTAGTATTATATAATATTTGTAGTAATATTATATTATACAATGATTATTTGTTTAACAATTTAATTGAAATACTGTATTGAGACATGAAAATTTAAGCATTTTTAATACTCTACTGTCGTCTTAGTTTTTGGGTACTTAACTCAGTGTTCAAAAGGAAAACAAATATCACGTTAACGCTTTCTATGTTTAGGAAAATATATTATTATAATAAAAAATGCTATATTTACAAGCCAAGCCCGTGAACATTCACAATCATTATCTTTTATTGTGTTTCTATTACCCTGTAGTGGAAAATACGAGCAATGGCAGCAGTAGCAGTGAAGCGGTGCTCGACGGTCGGCAGCCGGTTGTCAAGTTGGAGCCGCTCAAGACGGACTGTTCAATTTTATCTTTCGTTGGTGTAAGCTACACACTCAGTTATAACTGTGCAATCTGTCAATTTGCTTTCTCATGGACTCCATGGATGACTCTTTAGCGGGTTATAGGGCTGATGTGTGTATTGCAAAATAATAATAAAAAAACGAACTCTCTTCTTACTTCGATGGGATTTCTTTCGCGTACTTTGAATATTAGCTTCTCATATGCTGCATTTTCTTTTGACTAGATTATGATACTCTTTATCATCTTCTTTAGCCTGATTAGTAAATTTGTATAAACTCTTCAAGCCTTACAGATAACAATCACATATGTAAAATATACGCCGCTTGTGGTCAAACTGAAGGAACTGCGCAGTTTTTCACATAACATTTTACATAATAGTTACAAAACATACTCTCAGTTTTAACTGTACAGTTTTAACCGTTCTTTTTTGTCTTATTAGATGTATGTGATAACTGATGAAAATATAATACTATTGTATTTTCATCGGTTCTCAGACTAACCGTTCAGTTCCACTGTTTGTTCTACACAGCTAACAACACTACACAACAGTCCACCTGTACAGGTAAATGCACAATTTTAAAAGAAGGTCTGTAGCCCGCAGAATACATAGAATAAGAATATAAGTTCTTATATACATTTCATTTCATTTTTATGTTTCGTAATACATTTTTCTTATCAAATGTCACTCAGTGTCAGTATGTACATAGTGTGTAGTTGAAGAATACGTCAAAGTTATGAAAAAACGATTTAGTTTGGGTTTAGTATTATATAATATTTGTAGTAATATTATATTATACAATGATTATTTGTTTAACAATTTAATTGAAATACTGTATTGAGACATGAAAATTTAAGCATTTTTAATACTCTACTGTCGTCTTAGTTTTTGGGTACTTAACTCAGTGTTCAAAAGGAAAACAAATATCACGTTAACGCTTTCTATGTTTAGGAAAATATATTATTATAATAAAAAATGCTATATTTACAAGCCAAGCCCGTGAACATTCACAATCATTATCTTTTATTGTGTTTCTATTACCCTGTAGTGGAAAATACGAGCAATGGCAGCAGTAGCAGTGAAGCGGTGCTCGACGGTCGGCAGCCGGTTGTCAAGTTGGAGCCGCTCAAGACGGACCCGCTCAAGCCCGTCACCTTCCACATCGGCATGAGCGCTAAGCAGATACTCGAGACCTGCAAGTGAGTGCATGTTATTGACGTGTAATTCATATCTATGACCGTAATGTAATATATTGATTAATTAATGAAGTAATTTAAAGTAACCTATTCCATGTTAAAAGTAGTCCCTAAAATGAATATCTCTGTGATATAGCTTCATCTACCACCACAACAGTGTTTTCGATAATATATCCAAAGTTATGTATAACGCCCGTAAATGTTTTTGGCGGTTGAGTGAAAGCTAATTTCTGCGCAATGTCTAAGTTTAGGTGTCGGAGAGGAGCCATGCATGGCAAGTCAGCATCGTCGGTTGTTTCGATCTATTCGGTTATTTTTTCTCGTAGTCGGGAGTCGAAGGATACGGGCTAGATTCGGTACCTCTATGATAAGTGAAGTAGTCAAAACTATCACAGAGTTTATAGAAAGATCAGAAAGGGATATTATAATATAAAGTCATATATGGATGATAATAACCCTAGGGCAATAATTTGATCGCGTTTCTAAAGATTGTAATGTAATAATATAATATTGTATATTAAAAAAAAAAATATTTGAAAAAAAAAAACATGAAAAAATTACCATTCCTATGAAGTTTCTTTCGCTTGTTTTTTCTCCGTTAGGGGAACGCTATTACGAAACGATGGTAGATTAAACAAAATTACTGTTCCTATGTCAAAGAATAAAGATTTCGACTTACAGTTTACCGTAGTATTTTTGAATTAAGAATATATTTCACATATCATAAACAAGACTTATAATATTTATTAATGTAAAAAAATTTTCGATGACGAATCCGACACAAAAATTTGATATTCCGCAATTTATTCTGTCAATCGTTCGATGAATTTGTTTTTTTAAGAAATCTCTTCGCGTCATAGTCATAGTGGGTATATTAATAACTCACACAGATCGTAAAGACTAAGTGATGTCTCAACGAATCTTACCTATATTTACTTAACTGCCAAAAATATTTATGGGCTCTGCTATTCGTTCACATTTTATGTAATGTTTTTATGTGCATATCCAAAATCCGTAAGTGGTGTCGGCAGAGAGAACGCGGGTCCGCCGAGCGCGTGGTCGGTGCTCGGTGACGGGTGCGGCGCTCCGGAACCGCCAGGCGTGCCGGCGCCGCGCCTGTCCGCCGAGCAGCTGGCGCCGCCTGCGCCCTTCGTCTACGTCGAGTCCAAGCGCGACGCCTTCTCGCCGCAGCTGCAGGACTTCTGCCTCAAGCACCCCATCGCCGTCGTGCGTGGCCTCACCGCCGCCCTCAAGCTCGACCTCGGCCTCTTCTCGACCAAGACGCTAGTCGAGGCCTGGCCCGACCACGCCGTCGAGGTGCGCACGCAGCTCATGCAGTCCGCCGACGAGAACTGGGACGCCACCGGGCGCCGACGCGTCTGGGCCTGCGCCTCGCACCGCTCGCACACCACCGTGCGCAAGTACGCGCAGTATCAGGCCGGCTCCTTCCAAGAGTCCCTACGCGAGGAGCGCGAGCGCGGCGCCGCGCCACACCACTCGACCGGCGCGCTCTCCGATTCGGACGGCCGTGAGTCTGGCGGACCCGTCAAGCGCCGCAAGAGCGCGCGGATGCTCCGCTTCGGCACCAACGTCGATCTCTCCGATGAGCGCAAGTGGCGTCCGCAGCTCACAGAGCTGCAGAAGCTGCCTGCCTTCGCGCGAGTCGCCTCCGCCGCGAACATGCTCTCGCACGTCGGCCACGTCATCCTCGGCATGAACACTGTCCAATTGTATATGAAAGTGCCCGGGAGCCGAACGCCCGGTCACCAAGAAAACAACAACTTCTGCTCGATCAACATTAACATCGGGCCCGGCGACTGCGAGTGGTTCGGCGTGCCCGATTCGTACTGGGGCGGAGTGCGCGAACTGTGCGACCGTCACGGTCTCTCCTACCTGCACGGTTCCTGGTGGCCGGATCCGGAGGAGCTCCGTGCGCACGGTGTGCCGGTGTACAGGTTCACGCAAAGGCCGGGCGATCTCGTTTGGGTGAACGCCGGCTGCGTACACTGGGTGCAGGCCACCGGCTGGTGCAACAATATCGCCTGGAACGTGGGCCCGCTGACCGCGCGTCAGTACTCATTGGCGCTGGAGCGCTACGAGTGGAACAAGGTGCAAAACTTCAAGTCGATAGTGCCCATGGTGCACCTGTCTTGGAACCTCGCGCGCAACATCCGCGTGTCGGATCCGCGCCTGCACCGCGCGATGCGCACGTGCCTGCTGCAGACCCTGCGCGCGGCGGCGGGCACGCTGGGTGCGGTGCGCGCGCGTGGCGTGCCGCTGCGCTTCCACGGACGCGCGCGCGGCGAAGCCTCGCACTACTGCGGCGCGTGCGAGCGCGAAGTGTGGCACGCGCTGCTGGTGCGTGAGCACGAGCGCCGCCACGTGGTGCACTGCCTGGCCTGCGCGCGCCGCCTCAGCCCCACGCTCGCCGGCTTCCTGTGCCTCGAGGAGCACCATATGGAGGAGCTCGCGCAAGTCTACGATGCGTTCACCCTGCACCGCTCGGCTCCCCTCGCCACGCCAGTGCAGGTGCCCTCGCTCGTGCCCACCCCTGATTGATTTCCGCCTGCCCTATTGCAGGATCGGAACGTTTCTTCTATCCTGGATCAAAACGTTGAAACGTAGACTATGAAACGCAGATCTCGTATTTATTCCGCGTTTCGTTATATTGTGTTTTAGATCGTTTTTGAACGATCGGATCGTAGGTATTCATTGGCGTAGCTGTTCCGTGGTGCAGGGGATCATGGCCCGATTGAACCTTTCTATTAAGCGCAGTTGTCGATTATTTAGTCTTAGATGACTACTTCCCACTAGATTTTGCACTTCTTTATCTCGAGCTATGTACGTCCTATATTCACATCAAAACTTATGAGTAACTCTTAAACTTGAAGCGCCGAATGTTTTGACATTCCCGCGAGATTTCTAGTTTTTCTCCGTATCTACAGTAAGGACGCGCTCCGAATGATTATGAAGTACCTGTTTTTATTTTGTGTGAGAGTGTTTAATATTTCTGTTGACGAAGATCGTTAAGATATCGTACCGGTTTGATTTGTCGTTGTTGTCTTTGTGACTATAGAAAGGAGGAGTAAGGTAAGAGTGTACTCCGGTTATTGGCTTTTCATAATTTTTTAGTACATATTATAATATGCTAGCTAGTATCCGTAACATTGTGTATAATGACGTCATATTAGACCAAACGTGAAGATGTGAAAAGGTAACGATCACGATCTATTTTTACTACACGGCGTGAATATAAAATTGTCATTGTGATGCGTATATTTTTGGTGATATAAAGTAATTTTGTAATGAAATGACTTTTAATGTTTACATGCTCCTCGATCACTTTTGTAATTGTGAGAGATAATGATAAAATTGTGAAGTCAATTTTGCGGTAACAAAATAGCCGGTAATAATAAGAAATCGTTTAATTATTGGCGGCGGCCTCGTCTCTTATAAAATGGGTGATAGGTTTATTCATTTAGCCTGGAATGCCGTTAAGTAGGCAGGTCGTTTCGCTAGGTCTCAAGTGCTCAGGTGTTCACCAGAATAAATGTGTTATTTTTGTATAGAAACGTATTTATTTATTTTTGTCATACCGTGACGTCTTTAGTTTCATTCGATTTTTAGTACATATTATAATATGCTAGCTAGTATCCGTAACATTGTGTATAATGACGTCATATTAGACCAAACGTGAAGATGTGAAAAGGTAACGATCACGATCTATTTTACTACACGGCGTGAATATAAAATTGTCATTGTGATGCGTATATTTTGGTGATATAAAGTAATTTTGTAATGAAATGACTTTTAATGTTTACATGCTCCTCGATCACTTTTGTAATTGGCGCTGGAGCGCTACGAGTGGAACAAGGTGCAAAACTTCAAGTCGATAGTGCCCATGGTGCACCTGTCTTGGAACCTCGCGCGCAACATCCGCGTGTCGGATCCGCGCCTGCACCGCGCGATGCGCACGTGCCTGCTGCAGACCCTGCGCGCGGCGGCGGGCACGCTGGGTGCGGTGCGCGCGCGTGGCGTGCCGCTGCGCTTCCACGGACGCGCGCGCGGCGAAGCCTCGCACTACTGCGGCGCGTGCGAGCGCGAAGTGTGGCACGCGCTGCTGGTGCGTGAGCACGAGCGCCGCCACGTGGTGCACTGCCTGGCCTGCGCGCGCCGCCTCAGCCCCACGCTCGCCGGCTTCCTGTGCCTCGAGGAGCACCATATGGAGGAGCTCGCGCAAGTCTACGATGCGTTCACCCTGCACCGCTCGGCTCCCCTCGCCACGCCAGTGCAGGTGCCCTCGCTCGTGCCCACCCCTGATTGATTTCCGCCTGCCCTATTGCAGGATCGGAACGTTTCTTCTATCCTGGATCAAAACGTTGAAACGTAGACTATGAAACGCAGATCTCGTATTTATTCCGCGTTTCGTTATATTGTGTTTTAGATCGTTTTTGAACGATCGGATCGTAGGTATTCATTGGCGTAGCTGTTCCGTGGTGCAGGGGATCATGGCCCGATTGAACCTTTCTATTAAGCGCAGTTGTCGATTATTTAGTCTTAGATGATTACTTCCCACTAGATTTTGCACTTCTTTATCTCGAGCTATGTACGTCCTATATTCACATCAAAACTTATGAGTAACTCTTAAACTTGAAGCGCCGAATGTTTTGACATTCCCGCGAGATTTCTAGTTTTTCTCCGTATCTACAGTAAGGACGCGCTCCGAATGATTATGAAGTACCTGTTTTTATTTTGTGTGAGAGTGTTTAATATTTCTGTTGACGAAGATCGTTAAGATATCGTACCGGTTTGATTTGTCGTTGTTGTCTTTGTGACTATAGAAAGGAGGAGTAAGGTAAGAGTGTACTCCGGTTATTGGCTTTTCATAATTTTTTAGTACATATTATAATATGCTAGCTAGTATCCGTAACATTGTGTATAATGACGTCATATTAGACCAAACGTGAAGATGTGAAAAGGTAACGATCACGATCTATTTTTACTACACGGCGTGAATATAAAATTGTCATTGTGATGCGTATATTTTTGGTGATATAAAGTAATTTTGTAATGAAATGACTTTTAATGTTTACATGCTCCTCGATCACTTTTGTAATTGTGAGAGATAATGATAAAATTGTGAAGTCAATTTTGCGGTAACAAAATAGCCGGTAATAATAAGAAATCGTTTAATTATTGGCGGCGGCCTCGTCTCTTATAAAATGGGTGATAGGTTTATTCATTTAGCCTGGAATGCCGTTAAGTAGGCAGGTCGTTTCGCTAGGTCTCAAGTGCTCAGGTGTTCACCAGAATAAATGTGTTATTTTTGTATAGAAACGTATTTATTTATTTTTTGTCATACCGTGACGTCTTTAGTTTCATTCGATTTTTAGTACATTATAGCGAATAGTAGATGTAAGTATATGGCACGGATTGGGATCCTGCGTTTTAGGAGGGTCTGGTGAATAAATAGTGCTGCTGTGTCCCAAAGAATGTTATACACATATAAGCAAGTAATTATTGGAAAGCATTTTAATCAATTCACATCTCTGTTGGTGATGTCATATGCTTGGGATCTGAAATTAAATTATTTTCATTTTGGAAATTAATTGAATTGTTCAATCAACGTCATTGGACTGTAAGCAAATTAGGCATAATTATTGTTTCTTTTTGGATTGGTATATAGAAAAGGATAGTTCGTGTTAGCTCAGGGTTGGCAATAAGCAGCCAGAATGATACACGCTTGACACTACTGTTGGTTGTTTCTCTTGGAAGTTTTATAAATTTGTTAATAAGATTTCAATGTTGAATGTATTAATTTCTAGTGTCAAGGAACGTTTCGGCTGCGTTTGGCAGAAGTATGGATGATGAAGTCGAATTTTGTGTAGTAAATACCTATGTATTTTATAAGTAATAATAACATCACTGCCATGTATGACCTTACTGTTTATATTGTAATATTACATTTTTATTAAAGAATTAAAGTATGTACGTTAAATGTTTTATTTTTACATATCATCTAAAATGTGACATGGATCAAATTCCTATGTATACAGAATTCAGAAACGTAGTGTAACCACTGCCCATTCATGATTACTACTTTACTTTTTTAGCTATAAGATAATACTTTTCGGAACTTTGCACACGATGCGCTATCTTGTCTTCATCGGGAGCGTCGGCAACAGTTTTACGGTTGGGTACTACTTAAAAAAAGAGTGGAGGAAATAAGCCGTATGAAGTACGCACTACAGCGAGGCTTTAGTTTACAAAGAATAAGGACAACATTTCACTCTAATTTTCAGGATAATTATCACTGTAATATGCAGCAAATTCTAATTAAACTCATCCTTTGTGCTGAGTATACCTCAACCACCAAAATATATTAACTTTGAACAAAATAATTTGAACGTCATATCAAATTAATATAATGTTCATTGATACTATGTCGGTACATTCAAATATTCTCTTAATTGTGGTTGGAACAAACTTTATTCTGACACAGTCTGCAATCAAACCTCTAGTGCCTTCATGTATATATACGAACGTATAATCATCACGAAATTTAAAAATAAGGAAATTATTATTACACATTCGAATTTCGCGTGACTTGGCAACTTCTTATTCATTTGTCACCTTCACCTGCACGCCATAAAGTAATACGGAAACCTGTGGGCCCCGTTAACAGACGAGTTATTAAACTACTTCAATATTTTTAACAAAGGAAAAAGATATCCTGAGATCGTAAATTAAACAAGATTAAACTATGTGAACTATCATACAGAGTAGTATATTTTTTCGTGGTTTTTAGTACCTACGTAATTTTCAAATTAGCCTAATATTATCTCGCAAAACCTTTACGTGTGACTGACGGAGATAAAGAATGAATATTGTCCGGTAATCATGGGTGGCGTAGGAGGCGAATAATGATAAATATACTTGACATCCCTGAATTGTGTCCTCTTGACCGATTTCTACCATGGCGACAACTGTTATCTGCCTATATTATATATCCGCAATTGTTAATAGAACAAGATACAAGACAGTACCGTAAGTTTACGCGCAAACTCGCAGCCACTCGCTCGTCTTTTCTATATCCGATGTAATAGTTATTCGATAAGATCGGAGGTAGGGTCAAAATATCATACAATACGCAATAAATACAACACAACCAGAGCGGAAAACCTGTACGGTCATCTTTATACATTCTTTGCATTAAGAGAAAAGGGACAGTGGTTACATTTCGATACTTCTATTGGCCAAGAATGGGCTCAGACTGTCAAAGAATAAGTATTCTGTACGTTGACACGGGTGGAAGAACACTGACTCCGTGAGGGATTACAAGTGGGTGTTTGGTTGTTGTGGCAGATCTACACTTCAAGATTCTGGGTCAATAGAGTGAAGAATTTCTATCATTCCGTCAGACACACTGAATCGCCAGAACTTTCTTTGTTAGGGGCACCACATGCCTGTGGTTGGCTTTTGGAAGAAATGGTGGCATTATCCGCCAGATTAAAAGTTGAGTTTTAGTTAAGTTTTGTTTTTAGACTCGTTAAGTGTCTCACTGCTAGGAAAAGGGGAGACCTTTATTTTGTTTGGGGAGAATTTAGTTTTTTACTCGGTCTTTTAAAATTATATTGATTATCCTAATTCGATACAAGCGAAGCCGCAGGGGAAAAACTACTAATTAATAACAGAATTCTTTTTAATATTTAAGGTAAATGATTTGTAGTAATTGCTAAAACTAAAAGAACTCTTATAGCTCTTCTTTTTACATTAGTGTAGTCGAATAAAAAGTATCCTATATAAGATATCTTGAATAGGGTCATAAACTGCAGGCATACCACATTTCAGGTAAATCTCTTCATTAAATTTGGCGTGAAATGCGAACAGACAAAAATCACTGATTTGACTTCGTTATCAAAAGTCAAAAGATCTTCAGGGATTTAAATGGAATAATAATTTGACAATAGTATTGTACAATAAATACACCAATTGTTCCTACAAAGTATGAAAGGGCTGTATATTTAAACAAAAAAGCACATCATGATAGAGAAATAAACTTTTATTTAGTTAAAATATGTAGTTCAATGACAATTATTTTATAAACTCAATTTTCTTTCATGAGTTTGCATGATTTTAACATTTTGCTTATTATATCACATACTAAATTGCTGAATGACAGCAACATCAATAATAAAAATTTAAAGCATTTAAAATGACACAATGTTTATAGGCATACTATTAGAGATGTAAAAAAACAAATCATGAATGGATAGTGCAAGCAGTCTTAACAAATAACTAAAACCTAATAGAACAACTAATAATAGGTTAACTTATAATCTACATGATAGGTTTTAAATATTAAGTAAGCTTTATTAGCACCTATTCGTTTCATGCTTATCAGCTATAACCGAATTTCATAAAAAGTATGTATTAAAATATTTTATGCAGAGAGCATTACAAACATGTATTAATCATTATCTGACCTACGTCGTCTTGGAATGAATTTGGCTATATACATTAAAATCTAAAAGCGAGATTTACTACGTGAAGTTATATAAAAATAAATGTTTAAGTGGCATCAATAATTTGGTATAAAATTGCACAGCAACATTTAAAGCTTAATCAATTTATAAAATTGCTTATTTACACAAAATTCACATAAATGATTTACTTATATAAATATCCATAGCAAAACATACTTGTTAACAATTGTATATCATTATTTTATCAAATCATTTAATTGGTACAAATGCTTCTCAATTCTAAAGAAAAAGGAATTCATAAAGTATTGAAGCGATATTAATAGTGTATGTATTTGATTTCGTAAGTATAACACAAAACCACAGACAGTAGTAGCAAACTAAACATAACAATGAACAAAACATGCCGAAAAACGCAAACAGAAATGTGGGCCAAATTACCGATAAAAGGTTAATCCAGCTATATTTGTTATCGTCATATTAAAAGATAATACTTTGCAATTCAACGTCATGCAGCTTACTAAGCTGCGTACTATGCGCGACTTGAAAAAGATAGGGCGTGGTTAATGAATGTCATTGTAGTAATGAATGGTGCTATATATAAAAAAAGGATAGCAATAAAAAAAAATGTCATTAGTGTGATGATAGATGAATAGGTTTAGCCTACTACTATTTTAAATGTCTGTGTACAAAACACATTAATAAGTCTCCAGCAAGTCATTGTTTATGTCTTTTTATAAATACATTATGTATAAAATGAGTTACAATCAAGCGCTTTAATCTAGAGTATAATATGTTTATTTTACACTCTAGTTTATTGTCAGCATAATATTGCACAACAAGTTGTTCAAGTGTCAAGCGTGCTTGCAATTTGACAAAACAGAAGACAACTACTAGTGATTCAACACTATATGTGTTATTTCATTATATCCATAATTGCATTGATTTTGAGGTTAAACATACAAATATGAGCAAACATTAACATTTACATGTACATAAGAGTATAAATTGTTTTAAATTGTAAAGTAGCATTGATAGTTATTGCATTCGCGGACAAATAACATAGTAATTTATACATGATATGAGATTATTGCTACTCGTACAGTCGACAAGATTAGTTTTCTTATAATATTTTTACATGACAATTTTGCAATGATTGCGTCATTGCATGATTCTACCAGGTAATCATTTGTAGAAGTCAAAGAATGTAAGCAAGATTTTCTAAAAATCTATTCAATATTGCCTAGGCCAAGAGCGGTCGCAAAGAGCCGAAGTATTCTCAAGAGCCGGATCTGAGTACAGGCTTGCGGAGCAGGAGTGCGGAGTCGGCAGACACTATGGGCAGCTCGTTGGTGCAGTGGTACTTGATTAGATGTGGGACACTTTCAAATACCCGGTCCTTAGTTCTTACCTGTGGTATGTTTATGTTTTATAGATTACTACTTAATGTTAATTGAATCCTCAACTCAATTAAATTATTTATTAATTTAAAAAAATCACAGCAAATCCTCACAACTATTTGTTTAATTGCTCACTTAGAGTACAGTAGTTATTATTATGATGTTATTTATGAAATTATACACACCACTCCATTGGGATCCACAAGAAGCAAATGCTTATGCACACCACGTCTTGCGCCAGTCAAAACAAACTGGCCTGGACATGCTGCTGATTCTCGAACCAGAAATTCACCATCTTCTACAACAAGCTAGGAATTGGACACATCCTATTAATTATTACATTAAAAAGCTCAAAATTAATGCGAAAAAAAACCTTGTGATAATTATAATTGCCAGTTTGTTGAATGCATTGGCAATAATAAAATAGAAAATAAGATGAAAAAAAAAGAATGTGGTATACATTTGCTATTTGACACTAAAACCGACTGTATTCCCGAGAGGCTGTTATACTTTCGAATATTATGTTACTGTGGTAGAGTACAAAAGAGTCGGCACCACTGCTAAGGGCCACATTGTCATAGAGTAGCACCGTATAGGTTTCTCAAATAATGAGTGATACAACCGGCGTCACAAGTACTGGTAAGGAGGCATGGCATCTTTATTCTCAGGGGTGACGACGCAATCGAATTTACCAAGTAGACGCTTGTGACGGTAACCACTTACCATCAGATGGACGGTGTTGTCATTTAGAACATTTCATGAGGAAGGTTTATAGACACATTAATTTTAACTTTATATATTACGGAGTACAGTTCGCCAGTGTATATATATAAAATAAAGACGCGTGCTGTTCAATATACAATTTACAAAGCGATCAGTAATCTTGAAACTTTGGCAACCGTGAGGTGACAACAGTTTTAAAAAGGATAAACAGCTAGGAGTATCAAGAACACCATTCGTAAGTTTATACAGACTATAACTTCGAGCATTAGCCTTCAGTCATACATTAAACTAATCTAATGTATGCGAGTCTCTCGTGCTATGAAGTGGTTTCTAAGAAACATGAACAGGTAGGTACATGCAAGTAGGGTAGCGGTCAACAGTCTCAACTACATGGAAATGGCATATGGAAGCTACCTTCTCTGCGGTGGTCCTGGAGATGGGTCCGTGGAACCAGGGCTCGGCTGCCAGCAGCCCGGCCTGCGCCGCAGCGGACAGCGGCTCCTCCCCCGCGGCGCCCGGGCCCGACGCGCAGGACGAGCCCGACGCTGCCGATGACGTCGATGCGCACGGTGACGTCACCGGCGCCGCAGTGAACGGCTCTGCACCATTTAGTCAAAATGAACCAATGAATAAAAATTCTCTATTACATTATTAAATCACCGTTCCGTAATGAGGAGGACGGATAGTCTTTTGGCGGAGAAGACACGGATTATAGGACACTAATGGATTGTGTCTAGAGTTGAGTTGGCGTTTTACAAACATAAATAGCACATGGACAAAATAGTTGACCGGCGCGGAAATCGAATCTGCTACCTTTAGTGATGCAGCGAAACGCGTCTGTGACACGCAGCAGCAAGAAGCACGGGTAAAGCTTTCACATTCACACAGAAAATCGAGCACAGACGCGTTTCACGCCATCAACAAACTGGCTCGCCGTACACTGAGGTTATATATAAAGGCGGCTATTTATAATATAGGCGTCATTTAACTTACACCATATTAGGCAGGCATATAGACGGCGGCTCTGGTATACGTTTACTTTGGTATACAATCCATTAAAAGATATTAGAATTTTATGGCCCTTTTATCACAGAGTCCCAGCAAAATCCAAAAATTTATGTTATTACTATAAAGTTAAAATATACGTTTGAAATGAAACTGTTATTGACTGATTTTATCTCGGATGTAGAGTGCCTGCTGTATTACCAAACATCAGAGGAGTCACGGCCAAGATTGGCTACCTTTTTAAAGCGAGCGTCGATCATAACTGATTACAAGCCTCAGAGAAAGTTTTTAGTCAGTTTTTATTATCTGTCAAGTGTACTCTACAAGATGCAGTAGTGTACAAGTTATAGTGAGTGTGGTCTCTCTTACATAGGGTAAATAGAAAGATCAATTAAAACACGCGTTAATGGAACACATAGCTGATGTAAAACATGGGCTCTCTGGGAAGTCTGGAGTCTTTGATCATATTCGTGATCGCCCCAACCCTTACATTACTTTTGACAGATCACATGTCCTCGCAACAGAACACCGATTCCTGCAAAGAACGATTCGCAAGGCTATCGAAATTAATAAACATCCTAATTTCAATACAGAAAATGGCCGAGTGCCACCTGCTAGGAATCCGGTAATTATTAAAATCAAATCCAAGACCACGCATAACATTGGTCGACATGCGTGGATCGGACCAAAAATTTATAATTATAAAGCTGAAGGTTAACTGTGGGATCGGGACGACGAACACCACAGTCTCCTTGTGACTACGGGTGCTGTAATGCACCCGAAACGTCCAGAAATCTAATTAAATGCGATGAAATCCGTAAATAATACTTTAATTTCAAATGTGTATTAAGTATTCGTGTTAAAATATACGATTGATATAATTTTGAAAAGGATGAAAACCAATTAAAACTAGTTACCAAAAGGCGTTAACGATACTTGGGCATAGGCCGCATGGAATCAACAAACTTCTCCGCATCAGGTCGTTCCAAATTTTGTTAAAATAGGTTCAGTCTTTAATGCGTGATTAAAAGACGAACATTCAAACAAATATACATTCACATTTATAATATTTCAGAACTATATTTCCTACAATATGTAATAAAATGTACTATTTATCAACGAATACAAATTATTTTGAATAATTTGGCTGATAAACTTGAGTTATAGCGGTGGTATTTTATTACACATTCGGGCATAATATTTCTTACTTACGCATATCAAATATATCCGTGTGGTGATTGGGTAACAGAGCAGTAGGCGGGGTCCGAGGCGGCGGCGTTTGGTTAACGTAATGCCGGACATTCTCTTCACATCTGTATTAAAGGAAAAAGAAGTATTCAGTTGAATAATCCTCCTCTCAATATTTGAGAAGGTTTTGCAGAAGGGAAACGTCCTTTACATGTCATAGACATAAATTAAAAACATAACACTCAGCATTACATTGGTACCGCTGAGTGTTAGTTTTTTTTATTATTTATATTATTTAATTGATAACCACTTTTCTTCTCTCTGGAAGATTATATGGGACCGTTAGCGAGCTTCGCCGTCGTCTGGTCTACCAAATATATTTTTCAATATTGCTCTCTCACACAAAATTTTATTTCACCGATAAGGTTCAGCACTCAAAATTACAGGTCTAACTTTAGTGGTGTCGGTGGCACCTGACATAGGTCAATTATTCTAAATACACAATACATTATAACAAGCGCCCTACCCATACAAATTGGCGATTTACTCAACATCAATATTCAACTAGAAGCTGTTCGCAAATCGTATCTGTACCTAAACACAAAACAGCCGCATTCAGAGGGTGTTTTCGATTTTGCGCTACTAAATGTTGAAATGTCATTCCACCCCCTATTCGCGAGGATAAAACTAAATTTAAAAAATTATATCGTCTATATTTATTAAATTTGCTAAAGTCAATCTGACTAATTCACACTCTGTTTCTTTAATTATATACAACGGGCAAGATTGAGGTCAAACGCAGGCCTATTTTTTCATAAAAAAAAAAAAATATACTAAATATGTTTATCTCAAACTGGATCGATTTTCTCTCAAAAAGAGAAATCCTAGAGATAGATTTTTGTAGCTAAGTTTATATCGTTGGTTATATGTAGTGTGTAATATTATGCAGTTTTTTTTTTAAATTATGTATCGAACCTAATATGTTAAAAGCAACTTAATTTATGCATGTATATAGAATGTAGATCATGGACGTGTAGGGCGTTTAAAGCAAACATATCTTGCGTACTGCGATTGTGAGACAGTATGCTAGTACATCGCGCAATAGGGTCGGTGCTGACTGAAAATCAGCGTTGCTGGTAACTACGCTGAGCCAGTACCGTTTCATTTGACACGACACGGATTATAAAATATGAAGTCGATTGAGGCTTCTCTTAAATTATTTATTTTTGCTTTTACTTATTTATTGGTTTTACTGTTTAATTGTGTTTCTTGTAACTTTTATGTGGTGAAAATGAATAAATCATATCACATAATATAATATAAGTCGAATCCAAATTCCACCAACTACTGATGGGGATCAGCATTTCTAGTGCGCGGACTGCACTACATACAGCAAACCACCCAGCGTGCTGGGTATAGGTAAATCTTCTATGCATATTTTTTATTGGGGCTTTTATGGAAATGTTAGTCTGGCAGTGAACTTTCACAGGTTTATGATATAAGATATGTATGTATGTATTGTAATGAATAAGTAGTGCCCTTGAACAAATACTATGTTTTAATCTTTTTAAGCCTTTTTGTGTGTACATAAGTAAAAAAAAAAAATCAATTACATGAGATAATAATAAATATCACATATTACTTAGCTCAAGTGAACTACTGGACGTAGGCTATATTAAGATGGTGTAGATAATTCAAAGGAATTTTTAAGACAACCAAGATTCTGCTTTGATTATAGTATTAGTTTAGTTTAAATATGTTTTCTATAAAAATTAAATGCTCCTGCATGAAATATTTAAATATCCAATACCATCATAACCATTTTAGCCTAATGAACATCTGTAGAAGAAAATTTTTTCTATCTATAAGCATGGGTGATAAACAAGGACGTAGTCACAGTGGGAAGTGGTCTAAAGACCCCAACATCAAAACTTGAAGAGGATTCAGGGCATATATTTTTAATATTGTGGATAGGACAAGGAGAATGTCCAATGAGAGTAATTGGATCTCACTCATTATAGTATGAAATTTACCATACCATGGTAAAACCTGCCCAGAATAATGACAATGTACTAATTTGGCAACTAATAACTAATCTTATGAGAGAATGTTCCTTCCCCAGCAAAGCCAATCCATTTACCGCGAGTTCAACGCTAGTAATATACTCAATAAGTTACTGACGAGGATATCGGTGCGAGGGAAGCTAACGGCGGCGGCGGCGGGTGTCGGTACGTCGGCGTGGGCTCCGGCGGGATTTTGTCCGGCAGGTCGTTGTAGTACTCGCGGTCCTCTATCGCTGGCTTTGATGTAAGCCCCTCGCCCGAGCGCAACGGCCGCGAACCGTTTATGTTCAACCTGAAATTGTGAAAGAAGCTGTAAATCTTAAAATATTCTACTTCTATACATTATGATTGTGTACAATGAGTACTGTGAAAGATCCACATAAAGGTGAGCGTTTAATGCAGTCTCATCCTCACATTCAAACACGCCGACTTCTGAGCACGACAACAGTTTTGGCCTAAATATCCTCTACAGCTCACACACGTTCATACCTCTACGTTCTTGACGGGCAACAACTACGGCAACGGGAACTACCGACGGGCGACAAATATATACTCGTATACGATCAGAGGACGGATATGAGGTAAAGTCGAAGACATGGAGAAATAACTATAAAACCAGAATAATCAATCTTGATATTTTGCACTAATATTAGTTTTGATAAGTACTTGAAACCACCACTAAGGTATACTGAGCCACCACTACCACTGCCTCAGTCAGCATCGTGATTTTATCATCGTGCTGGAGCAGAAATAAGGTTAGTATAGTAAAATTGGTGCCATAAGTTAGTGTTTAATAAAAAGTAAAATTAGATTTTTTTTTTCATTGTTTTGATATTTAGTTAACTCACGAGAGTTCATTTAACACTGCAGCCAAATCAGACGATACCTAAATATAGTTGTATCTTAAGAGAGGAATAACGGCTACATTTCAATAAAACATTTTTTTTAATGTTCTGAAAAAACTACTGTTATAGTAAACTGTTTGTTTGTTCTGCTATTTTGTACTTTCGCGCGTGATCGATAAATAAAAATTACTGTTATTTTTAGGCTTAATATTTTTAATATGAAAATTTAAGTTTGTTTATAAACACATCATTTTGTAATGAAAGGATTAATCCCCTCACGAGAACATAGATTCACGCTAGAAATTGTACTTAATGTTAAAAATGCATATGTTCTAATGTTATACGTTATTATCATTTGAAATAAACGAAAACGATTGCTTCTTTCAATATAAAATCAAACTTAGTGGCGTCACCTATTGTTAGGGATTTACAATAAAAAATAGGAATTTCATTTTATGTGCTGAAAGCTCAAATTCATGAAATTTAAGTTAATATCAGGAGCGTTCTCTAATAAAAAGCGTAAAATTAAATTTTTATCTAAGTGGAACATCTGGTTTGTCAATCGCAGCGTAGCAGAATGACTATCCGTTGTAGATTGCAAATAAATAATTCGTTGCGATAACTGCTTTAGTCATAACACCTATATCTAGTTTCCTCTAATGTATGAAGCTTTGTCTCTGTGAGATATTTACTCATGTGGTTTTGGTAACGGTAATGTACCTGTGGATGGGTAAAGCTAATGCTAAAATCAGTTTTAAATGAGTTGTACTTACAAGTTGTATCTAAATCACTTTTTAAGCTATGTACAATAAAATAATAATGAACTATATAAAAAATATGGTGTCTTAACAATTAACTATCTTACAAAATGTATCAATAATATTATGATGAGAGTAACACATTAAGCGTGGTAGAGCCAAGCAGCGGCTTTAGCTGTTGCTCGAATGGGCCGGCTCGACCTCATTAATACCCAGAATACCGGCGTGAAGTAGAGGCATCTTGTGCTTCTGCGTTTCGTTCGGTGAGTGAGATAACCGGAGGTCCACATCCCCTCCCTATTCCTCTCCTCTTCCCTCCCATCTCCCAAATATCCTTCAAGACCGGCAACGCACCTGCAGCATCTATGGTGTTGCAGATGTATGTGGGCGACGGTAATCACTTAACATCAGGAGAACCGCTTGCTCGTTTGCCGTGTTTTCCATAAAAAAAAAAGAAAAAAGAAGGAAGCTTTTTAAGAACTGTTGTATTTTACCTGTACAAACTCATTTTAAATACACATTACTTAAGAAAAGTAATTCAATAAGTTTGAGAAATAAAATATACAAACGCAAACAATACACGCAAGCCATGGACGCTCAGGACCAGCTCTGTACAACCCATATAAACGGAGTAAGCAATTAACAAATCTACTAGTAAGTGCTTTGTAATGACAAAAATTAAAGCAAATGTATATATGCAAGTGCTAAAATTAGCTAAAATAAAACGTATTTTGGTGGAAATGATTTAGGAATTTGTATTAATTACATTTCATACAAACTAGTTATAAGCAATTACTCACGATGAGGGCTTTGTTAAAAATTCCTTGAACCGCAACTCGAAGGCTTGCCCTATGGTTGCAATCACATCTTGTGCTAGTATTCCACCACATTCAAGGACGTAACATGCTCGCCATTCAGTAGGCGGTGCTGATTTTGCCACATATGCAACAAAATCTAATGAATCTGAATCACCTCCTGATGCAAATGAAACTCGTGGCATATCATGACGAGCAATGGTATCTCCTCCTTCAAGAGCAGCTATAGTTATAGCCTTTGAAGATATTGTGAGCGCTACATTGGACCCAGAGTGAGACATTCGAGGTTTCACAGCGAGAGCACTTGCAGCACCTTGACAGATACGCCGTTTTTTATCTGCTGTCCTCAATCCAGCTGCAGCACATACTCGAGCAATGCATTCTCTGAAAACCATATTAATTTTATAGTTTTATAATTTTATGTAATCAGGTCCTGCACACTAGCCTTAACTATTGATGTTGCATAGAAAATCTATTGAAAATAGAAAACAACACAAATTCTATTGTATGACACTAAGGGTTAAGCTTAATATTAGTTTTAAGTTAAAAAAAAATTACTTTTATGAGAGAGAAAAATAATAATTTTAGTACTGATTTAACATGTGCTCAAAGCTGAAAGAAAACATAGTGCTTAAATCCACCAATAGACACACTACCTTTCCCTTATTTTGTGTGCAGGGATCTGAAAGGTCCCTGCAGATCCCTGCACACAAAATAAAAGAAAAGGAATATGAAAATAAAATTTTTAGTTAGCTTTTTTTAACTTCTTCTATCTAACATCTACTTGTTATTGTCAATTCCCCATCTTCCTTTATCACAAGCAAGAATCCTTTAAATATTATATGCAATGTTCATAAGCTCAAAAGTTGCACTTTTAAAAATAAAATTTTCCTAATTTCTTTAAATACTCACATAAGCTAGTGTAAAGTATGTAGTTAGTTACCTAAATATTTGTTTATAGTCACACTTTGCTTATTCTTAAGGGGAAAGCAGAGAAACTAGTGATTACTTATCTTAAATCCTGGTTAATTGATCGATGATATTTTAAATAACCATATTAAAAGTAACAGCTGCCAGCAGCGTAGGCCGCATGGTCACATGTTTTATCCCCAACTATACTATATATTTTATTAATATCTGGACCTTGTATTTGACATGTAAGGACCTTTATGTATGATTTAATAACATGTCATATCTGTAATATTAAGTAGGATTTATATCCTTATCTTTCTTAATGATTTGAACTTTTTCGATAACGAAGAAGAAAAGAAATTTAAGTTTCATCAAAATCCCTGAAATTTCTTTGAAGATAAATCCATTGAAATAAACATATTTAGGGTTGTCTGTATAAGTACCGCTCACTTATCTATTTATAATGCCAAGCAGTACCAATAGGCTACAATAGCCACTTACCAACAGGTGGTTTATTTGTAACCGTCACCCTAACATAATAAAAAACCATGATCAATATAACATCAAGACTATTTTTAAGAAACTTGACTTGAGAGGAGGTAACATGCAGTCCTTAATTTGTCAAACCAACACTGTTTTGATATAATTACCAATGTATGCTAATCATTGTGACAAGTCTATTGTCCAATATATGCAAAGAATGCACTGTCAATATTACTGATCCTCAAAGTGAGCATTTATTTGAAAAGTTCCTATTTATGATCATCGCAACAGACATACTTTATTAGTGCATACATTTAAGTATTAAATATATGAAAGTTTAGGTATCTCACCAGTGGGTGCCATGGCTTGCTAAAATAACTTTTCATTTTACTAAACCTGGGAAGTCCTTTTTGTTGGAGGCAGTAAGTGTTAAAGACAAACAAAATGATACTTACTTAGCAACTTGTGATCGTGTGTCGAAATCTAATTTTTTCATAGAAGTTAATACTTCCATGCAGCCAATATACTGAAAATAAAAAGCCAAAAATATAAACATTATTAGCAATGATATTTTGAGGGCATTCTAGTATAAGTTTTATATCAAAAGGTGAATTTACAACATTGTGCATCCGCAGCACAGGAGATCACCCTATCTGACCTTTTAGGATTCGGGTTTTTAGATCTGGAGATTTTATGAATACTTAGTAAGTGGTATTTGGCCTATAAATGTAAAGATAGCAAATAAATAAAACCACTTACTCTTACGGCATAAGTAATACCGTCGCTGGCTAGAATAGAGTCTGGATGGAGCCACCCCCTCGCCGGCTTAGTAACAAAAGATGAATTTTCCGCCATTTCAGCAAAGCGCGGCTAACTACGAAACAGAATTTCTGCTGAATACTTTTTTCACTTCACCTACACCAGTTATTTTATTCTACACTTTCATTATGACTGAATCATTGGTTCGGAATGTACATTTTGTTGTAATAGGTAACATTCCCAATCAAAAATTATATTCATGCACGGCAAAGGAATTAAATTTCTATTATAAATATTACCATGTTTTAAAGAAATAGTACGCAAAATGTATTAGTTTCGTAATAATAAAATGCAAATTCTTTCAAAATTCAAAAAGTTTTGAACTTTTTTTTGACATTACTTTATTTTTGAGTCAACCTTTCGATTTTGAATCGACTAATGTCATTAAAATCAAATCACAGACAAACTAGCAATTCCAACAATATAGAGTAAACAGACTAAAACACAAATTGATTAAAAACTTGAAATGAATAAAGTGTAAACATATATAAACATATTTGAGGAAGATATTATAGAAAATAAAAACACATCGATTAGAGTAATGATCCGATTGTATCGGCAATGATTTCGATAAATTGGTAATGACAACTACAAGCGAGATGATGAATTAGAACCATCTAAACAAATCTGTCTTTTATTAAATAAACAAAGAAATAATTAGCATCTTAGCAGTTTTCTTCTTCTTCTTCAATTTCATGTTTTTTCGTAAAATTTACATGATGTATATAATATTATTGTTAACATAATACCTAAGTCATAACATCTAATAAAGACCAACCAAGCAGCATACCTTACCTTGCCTTAACAGCCTGTAAAAAGTTCAAGCAGGACAAAAGCCTCTTCCACAAAGAGGATTTGCCATAACTGCCACGCTCGGCGAGCGGAATGGCGATTGCGGTACCAGATACCTCGCACCATAGACGCTGCTGGCAAACATTATTTATTAGTATATTTATATAAAAATATATTTATTAGCAGAAAACTTTATTTCAGAGTTACAATTCTCTTTTTCAATTTATCTTTGGAAATAAGTCTTTTCAATAAATTTTTTACGTATATGCTCTGGCATATACGGTAAAATGAATAAAATATAAAGGTAAACTATTATTTCTTAATTGGTCAACAGTTATTGTTAATATAGTTCCCGTTCCAGAGGACAATTGCTCTATCAATTTTTTTGTCGATAAAACTGACGGACAGTCCCACCCACCTGTGCTAGAACCTGCGTAGTCGGGTGACGTACGGGAAGATGACGGGTTCCTGGGGAGTGGAGCCGAGAGGCATACGGGGTCATAAAAGGCAACTCGCCTTCTTTGGTCCCGATTTCAAGCTAAACGCTAGCACCTTCTGCTTGTCACAGATGAGGAAATGGCAGGTTTTCAAAGAGGCATCTTGCTTTTTAAAACATATGCTTCGAGCTGCAGGCCAATATTTCACAAACATCTCTACGGCGCAACCCTAGGAAAACTGACAAAGCCAAATACTTACTGGTCTTGTCATCTAAGATCTATAATTTGGGGACCACAGGTGAACCGGAGGATTCAGCAAGTATTGAAGAACTGATAACGAACATAAATAACAACATGCTACAGTTACAATGAAGCATGTCCAGTGACCGCTCCTTCAACTAAGCTTGGTAAGCAACCCCGGCGGGGAAGCGAACTATAGCGCAAGCGAAAGAAAGTCAGGAAAGCCCTGAATAGGGCTATGAACACTTCCACTCACGAACACTGGGACTTATACAAAAAGCTGAAATTTCGGAGAACCACAGGAGGACTTAAACATTCAAATACAAACATCGCTAGGTGCCTACCACACCGATTAAAAGGCTAAAAGTTTGGGCATCGTCCAGACAGCACTAGCAATTGCCAATAGGGAAGTAAAATATCATGCCTTAAGGATACTATCCGACACTATGGCGGTTAAACAGATCCTTAAAAGCAATGTCATGACTTCAGGGGTCATATACGAATGCTGCCGGCGTTCAAAAACGATTTCTATATTACCCACGTAATTGGTGTAACTTTCATTACTACGACGAACGTATAGAGCGATTTGAAATGGTTCCATTAAACGTTCAGTTTTTCTCCTCAAGTTAACGCATGGTTTCCATACCTCGTCCTAAAAGCCGACTTCAAAATCTTATAACTATTAAAATGGTTCTTGGAGAACATGCACCAAAGTAACACATGAGTTCGTTAACTAATGCAGTAAGATTTGATGTAGATCTTTTTATGGATTCTGTGGCCACCATAAATAAATTATTGTATAAGATTTTATATCCATAATTTTAAAGTTGTAAGTTTATTTTTTGGGTAAAATATGGAATAAGATTTCAATAGTAAAAGAAATCTTTAAAAACTTTCGAAATTGCCTGTTTAGGTTAAAATTTTTGCTTTAAGTATCAGACGATATGCATACTGTGTAGTATCAAAATATTAGAATGTAATGTAAAATGTATTCAGTTTGGTGAATCCAAGAAAAACAAAATTGTATTTATTAGTGTATTTTTATCACTATTTCTATATTTATATATTTACCACTATTTTTAATTACTAATATTTAAATAATTATAAACGCAGAAGGTACTAACCAAATTTAAAATAAATGTCAATGACGTTGTATTTAAGTCATATTTGCTAAATATACTAGAAGCCAACCTGTAAAACGATGTATTAGTGAGAGGTTATTTACATGCATACATACATACATAAAATACTATAAAATATCATAAAATATATTATGATTAAATTACTTATAAAATAAATAAATAAGAAATAACCCAACCAGACAGAAACTCTCGGCAGGGGAGACCAGACGGCCGAGGGTTAGGGGGAAAGGGAAAGAAACCGACGGACGATGCGTGCGGTGTCAAGGAGTACCGCCTTCTACATTTCAGCTCGGAGTGGTCCGTCACGGAGTCCCAGCTGCCTCAGATGATCCGAGAGGCTCACTGGGGTTAACCCATTTGCAGAGACGACTATTGGAATAATTTCGGTGTGCATACCACCCCACATGTCGGTCACCACGAGTCAGATCCAGATCTTTTGTTTAAAGAATTATGTACTAATATTATTAAAATTTTTATACGAGATTTAATAAATTATTTAATATTATTGTTCATAAATGACATAATACTAAATAAAACATCACTTGATATGAGTTTTTTTTAAGTAAACATACTTACTCTATATTTATGTATTATATATTAGAGGATAAAATATTAAATTGCCGTTAAATATTGAAGAATTCAAACACCTTTTTGTAAGAAAAAATATATTTATTTAAGTATTATAACAGTATTTACTTTTTTTATCTATATATTTCTGGTATCTCGAGGGAATGTCATTAATACCTTTGCTATAGAAATCTGGGGAAAAAAAAATTCTGGGATCTTGATTTTATGAAGGCGTTTCGTTTTCCTTACAGTGAATGAAATTTTCAAATTTTATTTATAATAAAAGTCCTAGCTTTCCTTAGTCTTTATCTTAATATTTTAACTTTTCATAGATGCAAGTACTCTTTAGAAGAAGGCAATGGTGCGTTAAAATTATAAGTTTATTTAGGTTAAGGTTCATTTTACAATGTGCTCAATACGAAGTTACTGGTTACAAAGCACTTGGGCCGAAGGACCGCAAAGATAAACTGAAGGAATTATATTATAATATAAGCACTACTTGACCTATTGACCTGACTTTAATACGCAAGCAGAATATAATTAGTAAGCAAAAAATATATCTGCGTATTTGAATTATTTATAGTACATTATTATTTATAGTATATAGTACATAAATAAGAAAATTACGATTATATAATATATAATCGAGCGGTGTAAGAATGTCTAACACCCCACATAAGTCAACAAATGCCTTATCGTTCATTAATTATTACTAACCTCTAACGTCCGTTATATTTTTTTAATTAATTTATTTAGACATAAATAACATAATTTAGACATGTAGTAGTTATAATAAGTATAAAATGTTCCGATCTATTTTATGGTATTCCAAAAAATGTGTATGCACAACATGATTAAAATATAGTATTAACATCAGCAACAAGAACATAATGCAAGCAAATGACGAAGGAAATGTACAATTTGCGGTTTTAAATTAATATTTACTTTACTATTATACCATATCGTTACTCTTAAACGCTTTGATTACAAAGAATATTTAAAACCGTTTTCTAAAACTGATGGTTTATTATTAAATATGTCTATGGTCTCACTGTTCTTATTTCTAAAGTCATTGTTAAGGCTACAAATTCTGATCAGGGGATATATTATTAGTGGAGACCAGCAAAGCATAGCAAAATAATTTAGGATGGGTAAAAGTAACAGCCTGTAAGTGCCCACTGCTGGGCAAAGGCCTCCTTCTCAAATACTAGTATCAAAGAGGGTTTAGGAGCCGGGAAGGGCCCGCCACGCTGCTCCAGTGCGAGTTGGCGGGCTTCACATATCCTCGATATAATATTTTTTTATTATTTCTCAGACATGCAGGTTTCCTCACGATGTTTTCCTTCACCGTTGAGCGCGTGGTAAATACAGCACTTAAAATTGTTAATAACAATTTTAGTGGTGCCGGCACCGGGGATCGAACCCAGGTCACTCGCGCTCTATGATACTAAAGTGAGCGCCCTGACCACTAGGCTACCACGATATTTGAGTTTTATGTTAACTTTTATACGGGAAAGCAGTCTGGGGGTGTTAATTTGAGAGCGAATAATTTTAAAAAGAAAATTTAGGTCATGATACTTGCGTCAGGTTTCAAGGGGCCCCGATGTTAATTTTTATTTTTTTAAGTTTATCTACATAGGAGTCATAGCTCCTGTTTAAACCGTACCTGTAACACAATAGTAATAAAAACGTTTTCGTATACGTAAGCGTATTCAAAAACGTCATTCATAAACATGCGAATTTCTTATTTTAACTTCTTTCATTTCTTTTTTAACGGCTTGTATAGGTCTACTGAACTCTCCTTAAAAGCTGCATGCCATGCACGGAAAATTTGGCCATAATCTGTCATCAGGCTGTGAGCAGTGCCGGGACCATCGTAATAGAGATGCATGCTTTGTAACTAAATCTGTGGAATTTGGGTTCGGTATGTTCGCTTGTTTGTTTCTTCATGTTTTGAATATGTCATGAACATTAATTTCAATAAGGATCATACATACATCCATTTCTGATAATTGTATAAATAATTTGAAAATTACACACAACAGAGAAAATAGCTTTTGTATACATAAATCGCATTACTGAAATACAACTGATGGTGATTTTATCAACAAAGTCGAAGTCAAAACGTTTTTATTCAATTTAGGTTTGTTTAAAGTTCTTATGCACGTTGAATCTACACCGAGGAAGACCTTATAGAAGAACCGGTTAGAGAAAATAGGAAATAGAAATCTCTCTACAAATCTAAATTTGTGTGGAAAACTCCATTTAACTGGATATACAGATACTAATATAGTATTACTTAGGAGTACAGCTGATATAATGAATAAATATCGTCACGCTATCTTCTAAAATACACCAAAAGACTTAAATTTATACGACTTTCATTACAGTGTTTTAGGCGTTGAGCCGTTACAGAAAAAATATTCTTGTACAATCAATTAAAGGAACTAGTTATATAATTATAACTACAGCCCATTGACAATTTTTTATGCAATTTTTTCTTTTCGACTAGTGTAGTCAAACAACCTAGGATATCAACTGTAGTCAGGTTTTGACTACTGTTATTTGCCTAATGCAATAGAAAATAATAGTTTCATTTCAAATGTGTAGTATTCGCGTAAATTCAAAATATCATTATATTACAAACATTGTTTTTATCTCATTCCTTTTTTATTTTATTTCGAAACGATTTATAAGACTGAAATCTTAAAATAGAAGAAGTTTATACTAAACCAAACTAGAACCAAAAATAAATCTATTAAAGGAACTTTACATCCCTTGTATAATTTATAAGATTAGCCGGGAAAAAGGCCGACCACAGCCAGTTGTGTTTTATAACGTTACATGAATAACAAAGTTAGGTCGTTTAAGAGTTTGTCATCGTGGCGGGTAAGCGTTCACTTTTATTGTACAAATTTACCTCGAACATTAGTGTAATCGCTGGCAGGAGAGTTTCGCTGCGAACTCCAGGGAAAACTTGACACGATGCTTCATGTACCAATGGTGTTTGATTTTTTTAATTCTAGGTAAGTGTGACTAATGAAAACTGTGACCCCTGATGGTAACGACATCCAATTTTGATTAAGAATCGAAATCAAGTTGCGTTCTCCCCCTTGAGGAACAAGGTTCCCATTGTTCGCAATGAGGTCTCCGCTTCTAAATCCTATACGTGAGAGAAGGAGCACCTTACTTTTCCGCATGGGCTATTTACCTGATACAACTAGTGTATCCTAGTTTAAACTAGTTTTAAATTAGTATAGTCGGATAGTCATAACAAGAAGTATATGCCGGGATTTTGTGTCTACTTTCAGCATCAGATTAATAGTCTTCAGTTCAGCCAGATAAAATGAAAATGAAAGAAAAAATACACGGTGTGATGGTCCACAGCCGCGCCGTAGCGTAGCTCTACTACGTGAAGCTGAAAATTTTCACCTTTACTCGGACCAGTGTTTTACCAGTAGTATAGAAATACACCATTGGGTTAATTCAAATCAAAATACGTTAATGAAAACTACCCAGGAAGGCTATACTATTCTTCTTACGTCGTATATTTGTTCATAAGATTTAATTACCTACTTAAAGGTATTCGAATAATTAAATCTTAACAACAACTTAAAATTCTACTTTCGGACTGAAAATCTATTCCCAAATTATAACCTAAACATTCATAATAATTAGACTGTATTGATGTGGGAGACACAAGGCGCTACAAAAAGGAATATTTATTTTTTATTTTCTGAGTTTACATATATTGACAAATAGATGTCTTAAGTAACAAAATAAATGTATAAAGTTCTTTCAATACCTAACAATATTATATTTAAAACATAAACATCTATGTTTTATAATTAAAAATATAAACGTTTTTTATTGTTAACGCGTTTACGTATCATCAAAGCATCGTAGCGCGTAGCGTCGTAGAGACGGGGATGCGCGCGTGCGTGCGTCAGTGCAAAGCCGGCCGCCGCCGCGTGTTGCCGCCCTGCGCTCGGCATGCGTTGCGGCATCCCTAGGTCTCTTCTTCTATCATCTCCACTAAATCGCGCGCCCCTGTAAGTAGTTTATCCCAATACTAATAATTTCATGCACGTAAGTATATTATTTAAGTAAAATTTACAATTCATAAAACTCGTCACGTGGATCTGTATAAAGCCGGCTCTGTCTTCCCTACGCACTGTAACGAATGACTTCGTTCGATAGCCCACTGCCCCTGTGAGAGGTTTCCAAGTGATCCCCTCTGAAGGGTTTCGCTAAATTCAGATTTAATGCGGGTTATTTCGAATACTGTGCGTTTTGAGAATGTCTAAAGATGTTCTCAATTAGGTTAGGGGTTACGTTTCGTTAGGCTCCCCACGTGTCAGGTGTATAGTGATTTTGTAAATATAACTGATACTTACACATCATGTTTAAGTTAAAATTAGGTCTTCTTAAGTTAGGTATATTTTAAATATATATTTTAATGTAATCAATTGCGAATCATCAATAGCTTGCGCTATAAAACTCCTAGAGCTATAAAATAAAAATGTGACTAAATACGCCTTTTTAAATATAGATAAAAGTTTCCATATAGAGACGGCTAAAGCGTATGCGGCTCGCTATCTAGTCCAGCCGGAGCTAAAATTAACTAAGGGTCGTTAAAGTGAACTAAGGGAAATGTAATAAGGAGGAAGTTATCATTACATTTTCCTTAGTTAACTAGGCCTTCGAAGAATGCTGGAATAGCCATTTCAAGAATGGCAGGCCTTTAATGCTTAGACGGGCAGCAGTGTCAGTGAGAGTACCTCATGCACACTGCGATGGCCCACCGGCCCGGCATAGCGTAGCCATTACGGCGATTCATCCCAACTTGGGCGAGGTCTGTGCACTGGATGGCCAAAGGCCGCTAAAAGTATATTTTAAAGTTGCTTTTTAATTTTTTTTTAAATTAATTTTATTTTTAACGAAGGAAATTGATTTATTCAATTACATAATTTAGCTTTATTGGCGTAACTGCTTAATATTAATCTGATATCGAGTCTCCAATAGTTTTATGAATGCAATTCATCTTGAATACTGAAGTATATGAACCCACAGTCTTGTAAAAAGTTTAAGCTTCTTACTAAATCAATTAGGAGTATACGGTTTTTTTAGATAAACTCTTCAATAATACCTTGTTGATAATTAAGAATACATTATTTTAATCTTATATGACTTTTTAATTAAATAAATTGATAAGAATATTAATTTAGATTTATTTCTTAAACTATAAGCTCAAAACTTAAGCTATAAATAAAAAAAATGCTTTATTAGACACAAAACCACTGACGTAAACACATGGTTATGTGAACTAAAAATTTGCAAAGTATACAAAATATATTGAACTTTATAAGGTTAATAAATTATTTATACGTCGTGGGTCATCACTCAGCATGTTGTTGCGGTGAAACCACAGCGCTGTTTTTCAGTGTTGCGCGAAAACTTTGAGAATACAGTATCGAGACAAATGTGATTTATTAATAAAAAATCTTCATTTACACAAAAAAATTTAGAGTGAAAGAAATTACTATCAGATAATTATTGTATGTAATCTCTAAAATAACGTCGCATAGGTTTTGATATAATATTCGACGAGAGTCGTGGACTCTGTACGCGTACGCGTACTCTTATTATAATTCTACGAATTCAAATATTAAAGTGAATGTTTAAAAAAATGCCTTTTACTGTTACTTAAAGACAACGAAGGAAAGCCTGTAGATACAGTCTAGTATAGTAAAAGTAATATTAATATTGTTCAGATCTATTACTTATCTAAAATAACACTACCAACAAATAAGGATTAATAGTTAAAATAAAAACAAATTAAATAATTAAGTAAGCTACGATTTTCTCCTATAAATGATTGTGTAATGCCCTCCGCATTTTCTAACCATTCTATTAAGAGTTGCATTAAATTCTATATTCGTACGAGACCTTTTGGTACAAAAAGGGATAAAACGAGATTAACTTAACTGGTGCTGAAAATTGCAGTCTAGAGAGTAAATATGGACAATCAATAACATTATTGAAAATCATGCATAGTTAAGATAATCTTTAAGCTGCATATGGGAGGAGAGAGGTTCGAAATGCTTTAGACGGGTGTTATAACTAATTTCTTTATAATACCAATGTTACAGGACCATGTAGTTAATAGTACACTATACTAACACTATGGACTTGTGTAATACACTAGCATTAGTTTTAATAGATGTTTCTGTATAATTTACGTATGCTTTTATTTCAATCCTAAAATGGCAGATAAAATTCAATTAGAAATACGGATATATTAACTAAATAATACTAACGTAGATACGTAAGTTATTATTCTATGATATCAAACGTTAAACTTATGCAGAAGGATTATCTTCACGTGATTTAAAACAATAGAATTTGTATCGTTTCAACACATCAATAATTATACTATTCCAAATATATAGCACTGTGATGATTCGATTTAAAAATTGTCTAAATTTCATATTTTCGTTTAACCAATTTTATTTTCACACAAATGAGTTAGCGCTTTTAGGTTATAAATTATTTAGAACTTACAGAAAAATCATAAAGAATCTTATGTAACAAACGTATTGAGCACGCTGTAAGCCGCAAAGAAAATACTTAAATCTTGCAATAAATAATTTTTAATAGGTACTAATAGCTTGATAAACTAGAAAATTTGTATTCAGAAGCACCATTTCCTTACGACCTGTTACACAATGTCATGTAAAAACTTACCCTAGTTCCGACTTAAAAGGTCGTTTAAATTATTACGTCATATTGGAAAAGAACTTTTGCCAACTCACTCCTAAATGTGTATTAATAAGGAATGGAATTTTCTACATACGTTACTATACCGTATTAAAAGTTCCCAAGAAGAATTATTTATGCTTATCGAGGCAGACTTTTTCCGAAGACTACATCATAACATGTTGAAAGTTTTATTGAAATAAGTGTATGAAAATGTGTCTAGTTATTCGGTAGTTCTATTGAAATAAAAAAATACGCAGCATTACTTTAATACAATCATTACATTTGAACCCATTTACTAATAAATATATTTAAGTTAAACTTTTCTTTCTTTTTTCAAAAGTAGCGAGATCGAAAGTGACAATTGGTAGGAGTAGACATAATTTTTTTGTATAAATATTATTTAGTATGGTGGGGTGGCGGCAGTGTAAAGAATCTGCCAGCCCCTTCTTCCCGTGGGTGCCGTAAGAAACGATTAAGGAGCCTAACAATTTCCTGTCAATCTCCAGGAGCTAATCCGGCGGCGAGATTCCCCTCTTTCCGCGCGCGTGAATGCTTATTTATATTTTAATAAAGAAAATTAGACAACTAAAGAGATTCTGAAAACAGGTGCGATGACAACTAAGAGTGTGTGTGAATCTATCGCTGGTGACCTAAGCAACCACTATTCTACCACAGCAAGATTAATGACATATATATATATACATCGAACAATAAATAGTTCGATTATCGGACGACTAACTAGCAAGTGCTTGCATGAAAACTTATACATAACCTACAGAATTTAATTAACATTAATACTTACATGTAAAGAAAAATACAAACCACAAACCTTTCGTGACACCTTTCATCACAAGTCTGCGTATTTGGGATAAGACCAAAATTAAATATTTTCTTTCTCTTAATAAAAAATATAAAGGCTCTGCGTACAGTATGAACATAGCATACTTATCTTGTCAATTAAAATAGTTTATTTACTGTCAAATCGAATGCGGTTTAAATTGTAGTCTCCTTTAATAATTTATTAGAAGAATAATATGTGTTTAAAATTTTAGTAATAAAAAATTAAGTAATAGGCCTTGCAGACGGTTTATTTAAAGAGTGTCAGACAAACGGTGTGGGCGGCGCACAACGGAGCGTTGGCGCGAGCCTTTCAATATTTTCACTTCCTTCGCAATTCCTTAGCTGGCTGGCTGTGAGGCGCACAACTGAAAGCGGCCCGCAATTAGCTCGGAGTCTGCACAGCGTCGCTACTCCTTTCTACTTCCAGATTTTTTTTAAATACTTGAAAGAACTCGTATACGGGTCAACATACTAAATATTTAAGTGGGCCGTTTCTATTTTGATGGCTACGTGTCGAACTGTTTTAAAGGTTTTTTTTTTTATTTCAATAGTAAAGGAAATGTTTTCGCCGTAAGCTCTAAATAAATTATAAACATTTTCTATTGAAATACTAAAATATTTAATTCCCTGTTTAAATTTTTTTGGAAATACGTTTTTTCATCGTCTTGTTGCTTGAAATAGGTTATAATTGCGTATATGCGTTTCTAATATTTTATTGTACCGGCGTAGCTTCTAGTATATTATCATGAATTCAACCGTCTTATGTTGGTGTGTATCTATTCATTTCAGAAGGGCTATCTATTACACACATTGGGATTTTAATATAACATTCGTATATATTTTTATACATATATTTTGTAACAGTACTTAGCAGATGTTTATAAAGAAAATTAAAGTTGAATAATTTTTTTGTCAGTTCCCTATATTCAATAACGAGCAACCATCTATTCTTACCCTATTTAAGTATTATCCAAAAGCCTAATGATAAACAGAATGCTCTTGTAGCACAAAAGAACTTGTCATTCATTTCTTCCCTGAACAAGCTCTGAAAGAAAAAACGATCCCTTGTTACATCGTCCCTTGCACTACGGGGGAGGAGACATTGTACATAAATGAATACCTGATTTATTAATCAAGCTTAGGTTGTGTGGTCGTTTCTTTTAAGTATTCAGTAAAAATCTTCAAAGTTCTTCCCTCTTTGTTTATGTGTTATGTATCATGTTTTAAGGATTTGAAACGTTTTATTTTTCATTTATTTTACAACGGAAGATTAAAATGTAGGCGAGAGGCAGTTAGTGTCGTAAGAGTAGGAAAGTCACTAAGTTCTGAAAATCTTGTGGCATTCTTTGGTAGTAAAACCCAGCGATGAAGTTTGCCACCGGGGAAATCCCGGATGGAATCTACCCCTATGTCCAATATGAGAGCTTATTTCTTAAAAAGACTACTGATAATTTGATACTTTACTTGCATTGTATTCCAAAACTTTTAATTCAAAGACCATTCAAATATGAGTAATTAGTGCAAATTCAGTTTTCAGTGCAAATTGTTTAGAAATTAACACAAATTTGAAGCCAAAATTAACTATGAAGGTACCCTTCATGATAAATTGGAACAGTGAATCCTAATAAAGTTCTTTGTGCGTGTCTATATGAGTAATAAAACTTTTTTACGTCAAGTTTTATTGCCAGCGACGTAGTGGGTTTTCATCGTGAGGGTTTGTCGTGTCAATTTTGTTGCAGTTATTTGTTGAACATTCGACGCGTAATTTGAAAACTGTAAGTCTATTAGAGCAGTTGCGATATTCCAAACTTGGTCATCTCAAGATGTCACTCATGATTATTTATTACCCTGTATATTTACCCCAATTTACACTTTTATCATATATTCTATTTGAATCCGGGATGGTGGTTTCAGGATCCTACAATCCTGTGAGTTTAATAGGAACTATCGTAAGAAATTTCAATAAAAATCATAGGAATATGATTGAACATGAAATAACTATCTTGAAATTGCCTTTTTTCATACGTGAGAAAATACTCACCCTTGGTTGCGGCGGCAAGGGCTAGTTATATCTGGCTTCCACTGACTAAAACCCCTTGTGTCACATCTTTGACGGATATTGGTAGGGCTAAGAGACCGGTCGCGTCGTCTCTTTTCGGATAAAGATTTCACTTATCACTGACCCTCGTAGCAAGCCACGATCAGAACATGATCGCCGATTTACTGATAATATCAGTTTCATTGGAAGTAACTGCCCCTTTCGGTCTTCAACTTGGCCAGTTGGCTTTAGCCTATATTCGTGAGTTTGAACAGACAGAACAGCTGTTTCTGGCGAACACTTTGCAGCCTTGGTTACGCTCTATCGCTTCTTCAATACAATAGATTTATCTATTAACTTACGCGTTATTCGAATACCGCATCCTCATTCCAAGCGTAGAGAAACTCATGCAGAGGTTTAGAGTGTATCTCAGGGATTTCTGCGATCGAATACTAAATTAATTTAATAATATTAAATAAATGTTTTTACCTGGGGAGGGCATGGTGTTTCCTGGAAGGTGTCACATCCACCGCTGCACCTACCAAGCTACGGCGATGGTCATAACAATAGAATTTCTCTTGTTTCAATAGGTTAATGCTTCAAACCGCTTGCTCTGACTGCCAATGAAAGGCACACACTTCTTAAACGAGCCTATGCTGGACTTACCTATGTCCAGCACTAGACTTCCTTACGATGATGATGATCATGGTAAATTATATCTTTAAATATAGGCAGCACGAGATTGTGAAACTCTTGTATTTGTATTAAATATTTTTTTTCGGAAATAATTGACAGATGAATAGAGTTAGCACTGTTAGTATATAAACAGAAAGGATAAATAAGGTTACGGTCATTCAAGTTTTTACTGGAAAGCGTTTTATGATTGTGTTATTTTTAGGGTAATATGGCATAATTTAATTTTTAATAAATATTAAAGTCTATAAAATAATTTAAAATAAGGTATATAAATAATAGGGAAATATAAATACTTAAGTTAGCTTACGAAAGTTAAATAACGTATGTATTTCTTACAGTTGACTTGAAAATTGCTTCATAATGTACTTAATACGCAGTTTCAAAGCATTGAATTGTAAATTTTCTGTGGCTTTTAGGCCATCGATTGTTATTAAGTAACAAAGAAAACAAAGAAGAATGTTATTAGTCGCATTCAACGACACAGAGTGCTCCGTTTTGCCTTCCTGAATGAGATGTAACTAGGATGAAGAACACTAAAGTGAAAAAATAATGGAACAGCTGGAGGAGGCGTAGGTTGAAAATAAAAACTAATATTTGTTTAGAATTTTTGTTTGAATTTATCTGCAAGCTATATTTGTTAATTAAATTATAATATTTTATTTTCAAAATATCTGTCACAAGTATAACTCAATTTCTATTCTGTGGGTTGTACAGTATTCTGTGCAGACAGAAGAGAAAATTGAATATATTTGGTTTATAATGAAGTCGGCTCTAATAAATCCCATGTCAGTTTATAGGGTTAGCTTTGTTCAATCCAATCCTTAAATCGTGGTTACCACGACCGGTCCGTAATGGATTGCTAATATTAGCTAAATCGCGTAAGTTTAAGCCATCGTCCCACGCTTTTCCGGATAAGCCGGCTTCATCCGTCTTTTCTGCAGCTATATTTCCCGAGCAAAGCTCGTCAAGGGACGAGAAGGGGTGTCGAAACAATAAGGAAAGTACTAGTCGTGTAGGTTGGGTCGGCTTAGTTGTTAGGCGTTTTGACGGATTCGGGAAAAGTGAAATTGAATTGTTGCTAAAAACTTATGGATTTGTTTTATACATTTTCTTAGCCAAATGCGTAATATTCATTTATTTGACAACACGTATAAGAAAATAAATTAATTTATAATAAAAAACATCGTTTAGTTATAACTGAAGCAAATTAATTAGTTATACATAGTATCAGTTACGTAGCGACCAAAAGGAATGTATACCTTATACAAATAATCTGTATTTACCAATAATGACCAGTACTACATTGCCGTGTGGTATCAGCGTAAGATACCGCCTCCCGTAGTTGTCGTAAGCGGCGACTGAGTGAAAATATTGAAAATCGCAATGGCTACCGACAGATGGCGAGATAACCATCTCGAAAAATACCAAACCAAAAATAAGCAGCAGCGTCTAAGGTGCGTCGTTTCTGGTACTGCGATCACCAATCCGCGTACCGAGTGTGGTGATTATGGAAAATCGCTTGTGAGAGGTCCATGTCCTGCAGTGGACTATATACAGGCTGTTAAGAAAAGGAAGGCCATTAGTTCTGTTACACCTTAAAGTGCATATATTTTTAAAGTGTTATAATAAGAAGTCTAAGCGATTAAATAAAAATAATGTTATTCAAAGTGACCGCCATCGGCTTTGATGGCCTTTAATCTCTCACTGCCACAAATGTATGTATTTAGAGAAATCTCTTTGTCTTGAGAGACTCAATGTCAGAGTAACGTTTTGAGCAGGCTATGTCCTCTAGTACTGACCACAACTTGTAGTTCAACGGGTTCATATTTGGATTAGAATTCAGACCAGAATTCAGGTCTTATGACCCAAGGAACATTGTTCCCAGGCATCGTTTCAGTTTTTCGTGCCTTGTGAGCAGGAGTAGTCTTGCTGGAAAGTCCACAGTTCACTTTTGAAAAGTCTTTACTCCTTTTCACAAGAACGAAGGTTCGTAACTCCTTGGTGGGACAACCCCGCCTAATCATGATCGATACAGAATCATGAAGGATTAATATTCAAATATAATAAAAATAATAGATACAAATAAAGAAGGCCGTAGTGAGTAACAGTTAGTATAGTTATAAGTATAATCTAAATGCCTTTTTTAGACCTCCATTACATATCTCGGTAATTCCTTAAAAGTTAATTATAAATTTGTTTTATTTAATAATTTAAATCTAAAATAGACTATTTATTTAAAGTAGACCGGTGGTCACAGGGGCTGGAAATACTAATACGTGACTTACTTGGGTTCGATTGCCGCAAAAAGTTTTAATTGCAATTTTAAAGTGCTCGAAATTGACGGAAAATATAGTGAAAAATCTGGCTTTCTGCGAAAAAAATATATTTCATAATCTCTTCGTACTTTGTAAATATATAAGCATATTTAGAAATAGTGGAATTTACGTGATTTCTATTTGAATTTACGTATTGAAATGATTGTTTAATGAAAAAGAAAAGTCTCCATAACGCCCTTTTTACGTTCCTTGTAGGTTGAGTTTCTGAAATATGAAACTTGTCGCGTTGGTGTGAGGCGCGTTTCAAAAATGTATCTATAGTTCGTGCCACAAGATTAAGTGTTAAATTATTGAAAAAAAAAAACAGCAATATGTACATGTGGGGTGTCAGCTCTGTAACCTAAATCTCATAGTCTAGTGATGTGGAGCAGCATCACTGGCGCGAGGGCACTGCGCTTACGAACTCGCGTGACCAACGTGCTGAGTATGGAAAACTTCCAAGAAATTTGTGATGGCTTTTGCAGGCGCTTTTTTTGTAGGGGCGATATATCTAAAATAGGCTACTACAGTAGTAGAGTGGTTGATTATTAGTAAGAAGTAAAATTGAAAATTTCTCAATCGATTTTAAAAGAACTTTCGCTATTATTAAAATTACCGCATCAATAAAAGCTGAGGCTTACTATAGATATGGCTTCATGATTACGAGTACACTGTACCCTGTGTGACTCTCAGCTGTCGCGTCGTGGGGACGAAATAGCGGAGAGGCGATAAAACATTTTATGTCACCACTTTTGTCTACATCAAAGCGAGTGTCTCGATGACAAAATGTAGAACAGGGCGCTGAGAAAACAATTGTTCCAACCACTCATATAAGACATGTGTGGTTTAGCGAAACAGTTTTCCTCGGAATCATCTCCTACGATGGTGAGGGTAAGATTGCGCTTTTTTATGTTGTATATACGCGCCCTATTCTTATTTTACTCGTATGTTGTGATTGTACTGACGCAATATACATTTTTATCAACATTTTCTTAGTAGAATTCATTTTTATTCCTTTGGTTGAAAAGCTATTACGGGCTATCGATAATGAGATGGTGCCTCTGAGTGAGAATCAGAGCAATCCCTTGTTGAAAACGAGAGAAAGATAATAAATGCGCGCATTTACCTTTCTTTTTGTTAATTCTATAATTACCTCATCAATTATATATAATAACTACGCCATATGATTAATACGCTTCAGAAATTTGTAACAGTATGCTTTTAGTAAAAAATAAATATACTTAAAATTAATTGAATCATTATAGTTGAAAGGATGTAAGGTCAGGTAATTTAGAAATATTGTTAAGTTAAGTATGTTAAAATATCCGCATTGCTATCGGAATTAAATAATATTCTAACTCCTATCTCGGCCATAGGGATTTATTTATTAAATATATTTAAATGTCCTTATAAAATGCACTATTCCACAAAACCATTTGCACGGCTCCTTGAGTCGGATCACGGGTACCGTAGTTAGAACGCCAGAACTATTGCCAACGTCTTGTTGTATTGAGAACGTGATCAGAGTAGGGCTGATGGGCTGACAGTGACAACTTGTCCTGTTTTGATGGTGCTTATAGTTTTTGTCAAAAGCACCCAGCTTCAACTTTTAATGATTGCCTGTTTACAGCCAGCTCATGCGGTCGCGCTGCTAATAATATCGTACCGGTGTGGGTGTCTAAACACATGCATATCTGTAAAACAGCTCCACGACACAGAAGTCATACAGTGGCGGTAATTTTTTTTAATATATAATAATAATTCGTGGCTTTGCGTGCTGTGCTGCAGTTGCCGGCAGCGGCATGCTGGGCGCGCGGCTCAAGTCATGGATGGAAGCGCAGTTAGGGCGGGCGAAAAAGCGTAAACAGAAGCAAACTCGACAGGCTCCCACAACAACAACCACCGGTCCACCACCGCCCCCTCATTTATCATCCCCCGAGAGCGCATATAGCACCGGATACTCCACAGATGGAACCTCACCTGGAGCGCCACCCGCAGCACGCGCCGCTCCGCTTGTAGCTCCGCCGCCGCCACCAGCGCCACCCACGACACACCTTTATCACGAGCCCGCCAAGGTAAGGTAAAATATTCATCGTTCACATTATCGTTCTCTGTTGAAGACATTCCGTTTAATAAATCTCACATGGAAAACGTAAATTATTATTAATTTATAATTTACTTGCATTTTTTATTGTAAATATGTCTTTTAAATTTTAATTGAAAATGTAGGTGGAGTTTAGCGTAATTCGTTTTATTGCTAAAGTACATTCTTTACTTTTATAATAATAGTCGTTAACTATATTTTAAAATTATGTTACAAGTAAATTTAGTTTCATCATCATTATTTCAGCCTATCACAAGTCTACCGCTGAACATAGGTCTCCCCCAAAGATTAATAAATTTAATATACTTAGGTGTATTATACATATTTTTTGCAATTCAATATTCATTAAACCACAGAAAGATATTCCGAATTTGATTTGATAAATCAAATAATAAAGTGAGCATTCAGTAGAAATGCAGCCCTTGAAAAGACTCGATGATAATTTTACATTAACATATTTTCTGGTAAAATGACAGACAATACTAAATAATAAAATTATCATGACCTTGATTAAAATTGTGACACTTTTGTAAAATTGAATAAAATTTTCTCAATAAATTTCCGTCCACGTTCCGTCCATTGTTTGCTCCACACCGCACGTCTGGGAAATTTCTTATAAAGAATATAATAATTATTTATTTTGAACTAAATTTAAGTAAAAAAGTAACAAGAAGAATAGTCACAAAGCAACAACAGTAGGCATTTACAGACTGCTTAACTACTATGCAACTAAACTGAAACAAACGTCTTGTCTCGATCTTTGATGAAATGAAATGAACATTATGTTTCCTGATTTTCCACCTGCAGCCTGTAACCATCGAGTAAACTCTTCGACTCTCGGAACTCAACAGCGGTTGAATTGTTGATTGGCGATTGATATAGTTAAGAACGTGGGACCTACTCAGACGAATCCTGGGCAGAGAAAGTCCCACCACCTAGTACATATGTGTAACATTATAAGTGTATTTATGTAAATTTGTATATATTTATATACGTTATTGTGCAAATTTATTTATTGTAAGCAAATGTGCAAGTGCAATGAACTATAAAATACCATTTCATGATGTGGGCAATTCTATGAATGGACCTCGACTCCAGTTATATTATTTCTACAAAATACAAATATGAACCTTACTAATTGAATATATAAATCAATGTCCTTTATTGCATTAAAAACTCTAATTTCCTTAAGTGCAGAACTGACATCAGTTGGAGAAAAATGGTTCTCAAGTGGCAATTTCGTACAGGCAAATGCAGTGACGTGTCAGTAGGATGACCCTCCACAAAATGGAGTTAATACTTGTTCAGTGTTTCGCTGAATGCAGGTGGCTCAGAACCGTTCTTTGTGGTAATCTCTTAAGGATGCCTTTGTTCAGCAGTTGACTTGTGATAGGCTGTAATGATGAATGATGATGATTCTCCCATTTATTTGAGACAACATTCTTACCAAATTTCCTTTGGTCGAAATTTTCTACACCTTCGGGATGTGATACATTTTAACAAGAATTCTGTGTGTTTTACAATAAACTTCAAAAAAGTGAACTTTGATTTATAACAAATTTAAATTAACAACAAATTCATAAACACCTAAAGTATGAGCGTCATACAATAAAGTTGAACTTGTGCGTTCGTTATGGAACTGGAATCGTGTGGAAGGGAATTCTTAACTTTTGCTATACCTTCAAATTAAGTTGAGTTAAAGAAGTTCAAATTGCTTCGAAAAAGTATGATTTATGCCTGCCTATTGGTTTCATGAGCTCATGAAATGCCAATGCTAATTTGAAGTGCGCTAATGGGATAAATATTTTTTTTCAGCTCTTGATATTTTCTATTTTATTTATTGAAATCTAATCATCAACGAGTGTTGACGAGATCTAAAAAATTAAGGAATAGGAAATGCACACTGTGGCGTAGCACGGTGAAAGGCGAACAAGCGACTTTGTACATTATGAACAGTTTTATGAATTTCCCCAAAGATGCTTTTTCAAAAGTATTATACTTTGCCATTTCGTAATATCTAAAACAGACGCCAATACTTTTCAAGTTTCATTTTCATTATCGCTAATAGCGAGCAATGTTTTCATTATCATGTTGAATTTCCAAAATTTAGATGAGTGTTACAAAAGTTCCGGTTATCAACATACTCGTATTATAAGTTATGACATGGGCAAGACACTGGTCTAGCAAGATAAACAAAATACACAGGGGTATATCAGTTAAATGAATAAATTCTGTAATTTATATCTAGTCATCAGATTTATATTCATGTTTTGTAAAGGCATATTTCAAATCCGGAGATTCTAGAGATCTGGGTATTTTTAGACCTGTATCTGTATTACCTTCACGCCGGTATTCTGCGAGGTGAATTGGAGCAGTAACAAAAACTATCGCTTAGCTCTACCATATACATAATCTTTCAGAAACATAATTTATAAATTACATCAAAAATTGTTTACACAAATGCTTATTTATAACCTTAATGACTATCTTACCGATAAGGATGCTGATGAAGGTATAATAAACAGTTTCATGTGAACTATCTTGTAACTTGACTCTGCTATTTTGCAAATGGCTTGTATATAAATAATTGTTGATATTTTCTTACATTGAATATATTGTAAATGATCTCATAGAAAATTGAAAGTGCTCTTTGGGAATGTGATAGTGTTTGCTGTAGTTATCATTTTATAAATGTGTATTATATTTAGTAAAGAGTATGTCTACAATAAACATTAATGAAATTTCCCTTCTTATCTCGAAGAAGATTAAGAATTTTTATTCAATTATTGAAATACATTTTTAGGAGTGTAACTAAGCAAGTGATTCTCTTTATTTTGTATTTCTCTTTATTTTAATGTTATCGACAAAATATTATAGAATCTAGTTGATGGAATAACATAGTCCGTTTATATTCCGTTTCAGTTTAAATATCTATTTTGTCATCAGATTTTCTTTAAAAAGAAAATCAATAAATTAATATGTATAATTTTTATTTATTTATTTAACATACATTTTTAGCTAAAGGTACATTAATTTAGGTCTTCGACATTGATTTATATTTAGTTAGTAAACCATCGCAGGTTATTTTTACTTAGTCCGGGACTTTGCTTGATTAATTAAATAGACCGGACTAAATTGACGAGGGCGGGTCTTTTATGTGAACAATACACTGTAGATTGTCCATTTGCGATTATTATGCAAAATGTTTTTCGATTTAATGTTCAGAGCTGTTTCAATTTGCAAATTAAATTATGTTTCCCTACTAAGACCCCTCTCCCGGCTCTTTCACGTCCATACAACCTTGATCTTTGTATGCACGTTAGTCGGTTAAGAATTTCCTCAGTATAATATGAGGATATAATACTGAGTATAAATTGTAGAATTTCACATCTCTTCGAAATATTTTTTTTTATTTATTTCTCCGACATACCGGTTTCCTCACTATGTTTAGCACGTGCTAAATTCGGGACATAAAATTGCTATTAACAATTTTAGTGGCGCCGGAACCGATGATCGAACTCAGGCCTCTAGCGTACTATGAAATTAAAACGGCGAAAAATTACAACGCAGGTAATATTAAGAAATCATCATTATCATAGCAGTCTGTTAGAAGTCCACTACTTAACAACTAAAGGAACCTTCAAAGCTCGGGCCTAAGCCACCTCTATTCATCCACTTCCCGCAACACAATGCAGGTCGTTATTCCATCTTACACTAGACTACACTGCATTAGCCTGTACGAGAGAGATCAACATTTATATTGTTTTTCTCTTTTTCTTTACCTTTGGCACAAGAATGTTTATTGTTACTTATTCTAATAGATTTAGTCTTCCTTTTTATTGTCTTTTTCGTGAAAGCAACAACACAAGCTGGCAAGCATTACATGGAAGTTTTACCGAAACTCACACACTGTGCAGGCGGATTGGTGAGCGCATTGCCGGTGCCCCTCCTTCGTATGTTGCTCCAAATAAATAGTCTTTACGATTTGGATTTGGTACATTTAGCTGGATTTTTCGCCAACAGTCGTTGGCCAGAACCCCGTCTTTCTTTCAGCAAAGTGCATGTGCAGGTGAGGTTGACATTTTGAGATAAAATTGATATGTGGCTCTTACAGTCTTCTGCTTTT